>JAGIQG010000016.1:48449046-49889615 GCA_024679065.1 Sphyrna mokarran
ATCCTCAGCCTTTTTGGGCTATCATGTGTCCATTAAAAACAATCATAGGTCGCATTTAAAGTTCAACATTTTGTGGAGAATTCCATGCTTTTTCCCAATCATTGTGACAACTAATATGGTCCTGCTCTTCTTTGAATAGATGGGATCCTTAACGCATTGTAAAGATGAACACCCAGAGCTTCTTAAGTTGAACAACTGACTTTATTTAGATTGTTTCATTAGCTGTAAGCTAATCCATTGTGCATACTTTCTCATTAGGAATAGAGAGATTCCCCATGCTGGGTGTTGATTGGCTGTTCAGACCATGCAACTCTTACTCAGTAAATCTGGTCTTAAAACGATAATCATCACATCTCCTTTACATCTTCAACCTCACAAAAGTGTCTCCAAGTTCAATGGTTGAGTACGCTCGCTCAGCTACTGAACTATATGCTCACCCATCACTGGCTGATGTCCCTATATCAGCTTCCATTCTTAGAAGCTTCCCATTTACACAAAGGGAGCGATTTTACAATTGCGTGGTGTGTGTTTTTGGGGGCAAAAAAGTGGTTAAGTCGGGTGTGAGGTCATTAACGTGAATCGCGCCCGTATCCGTGCAGGTGCTCACTTTACCAAGGCCTGATAAAGGCTGCGATTCAAATCACGCCCAAAGCAGCATTTAAACGTATTTTCATGCATTTAAATTGAATTAATGAACTGCCTGCCCAACTTTACCAGCACTTCCCTCTTTACCATTGCGTTTGTATGTCCAGATACAGCATGAAACAGACCTGCTCAGTAAAGGTCTGTTTTGTTTGCTTCAGTTTCTGAGGAGGTAAGTTCAGAGCTTCCAATGGCTCTATAACTCAGATCGGTGGAGGGGGGGGAGGCCAGATCATTCTCTGGTGAGGTGGGAGGGGGGTGGGGCAGTGCAGGCAGGCCGAGTGTCTCTGATGGGGAGGGTGGCGTTGAGGAAGGAGGAAGGCAAATCATTTTTGGTGTGGGGGGGAGGGGGGAGGAGGCAGGTCAGATGTATTTCTGGTGGGGGCGGAGGGGGGAGAGGGAGGATGGAGGCCAGATCATTTTCTGGTGGAGGAAAAGAGAAGGGAGGCCCGATCATTCTCTGGCAGGAGGGTGGAGGCCAGATGGATGCCTGGTGGTAGGTGGAGGGGGGGGTGGTTGGGAAGGAAAGCGGGGGAAATGCTGCAGGAGATTGGTGGGGATGAAGGGGGCAGAGAGCTGCGATTGGTCTGGGTAGCATGGGGGATGCAGTTGGTGGAAAAGGGGAACAGTTGTGCTGTGGGGTTGTTGCAATGACTGTGGGGGCCACTGCTCCTGCGTTTATCTCCTGGGCCACTTTATCTGCCTTTTGTTGCCTGGGAGTGATGTGACAGATTCGCATTTTTCAAATTTTTCTTCTCACTGCGCAAGTGCAGAGTTCTGATCATTTCAGGTGCAATAAGCCCCACTCACAGCGCGATTCAGGCTGCGATTTTTTTCAGGCTGAGTGCGTATGGGGGCGTCTGAAAGCAGATTTCTAAGTTGGACCTGAATTGTGCCACATTCAGCATTTCAAATGAAAATGGTAAAATCAGGAACCAAGTGTTGCAATAAGATCTTAACTGCTTTAAGATTAAAAAGAGAGTAAATATCAGAATCAATGATGTCAGGCTCTTTCACATTGTGTACTTGTAACAACTTAACTGATGGTTTGCTCAGCAGTCTTTACTTAGCTCTGCACTGTTTTAGCAAATATCTCCTTTGGTGATAATAACAACATTCAGTCTCTTCAGGAGTGTAGTTACCTCCACGTTGCTAACACTCCATCTTCAAGATCATTGTCTGATTGCCTCCACTATGTTTCTGGACTGTGAGTAACTGGAATTGTTTCCAGCTTTATGGAAGCTTTGCCGGTTTGGCACCATGTCTGGCTGCTGGTTCCCAACTTAATTGGTACACGGTGCCATTCTGGAGCTGCAGTCTGCAGCTCCTATAAACTTTTCCAGTGCTTTCAATGGCCAGCACTAAGTCAAATCATTGTTTGAAATTATGTTGAGTTCTGCTAGCAATTTACACTGTAAGATGCCGTTGTCGCAAAGTAATCAATTCTGCAGCATATTATTTAGTGTTGCTACAAATTCACAACGCTCTGATAATTGCTTTAGTTTAGAATGTAAGTCACCATCGATTCACCTGGAGTTCTATTCCTTGAATTAAGCTTGAATCTCTGGAAAACGAGTTTTAGTTGAAAATGACTCTTCACTAAGCTCACTGAATCAGAGAATCTCTACAGTGCAGAAAAAGCCATTCAGGTCTGTACCAACAACAATCCCATATAGACACTGTCCTCATAATCCCATGTATTTACCTTGCTAGTTCCTTTGACACAAAAGGGCAAACTAGCATGGCCAATCAGTCTAACCTGCACATCTTTGGACTGTGAGAGGAACCTAAGCACCAGGAGGAAACCCATGCAGACACAGGGAGAATGTGCAAACACCACACAGAGAGTAACTGAAAGTGGGAATCAAACCCGGATCCTTTACATTGTGAGGTAACAGTGCTAACAACTGTGCTACCGTGCCGCCTTAAATGATTTGGAGTCGAGCACACTTGGGACTGTGAGGTTGTGAATACGATTGTAAGTTTGATTTCCACAAATGCATTCTCCTCTATTTTGTTTGCCTGTAAATAAAACACAAGGTGCTTCATGTATGACTGCCAGTTTTCCATGGAGGAGTCAAATAGGTGTAACATTCTGGTGAATATTCTTTTCAGTCTTTGTTTTAAACACGATCTTAGAGTTGTAGGGCCAGAGGCAGCGCCAGGATCATTTATCCTCATCACCAGATTTAAATGTACTCCAGAGGCATCTTAAGTTGAAAAAAATGACTTTATTAACAAGAGTGCATCATTAGCAGAATGCTGCAAGCTAGTTCATTGTACACACTTTCTAACTAGGAAAGTTCCATCTCATAGAGAGATTCCTCACACTAGGAGTTGGATTTTATGACCTTGCTCATCCCAAAACCACAAAACTGCGCCCAAGGTCAATGGATCTTTCCATAGTCCGCTCCTTACCACTCTGATTCGGGAGGGATGGTAAAATTATGGCCCAGGTATTGATTCATTATTCAGGCTATGTGATCTTTGCTCAATAAAGCTGGCTTTAAAGTGACAAACACCACATACATTGTACATATTGCAATTAAAGATTCAATGTCCTATTCTAAAATACCTTATGTAAAGGAAGACACCTCCAGCAGTTCCTTTTGGCTCAGATTAAGTGTTGTATCAAGTCCAAGACTGGGTGTAATGGCTGATCTTGTCTGCTTGGATCTTGTTTATCTCTCGTGGGGACTGGGTTTGCCCAATTCACTCTAAACATTAGCATTGTAACTTTAAGAATGGAGTAAAAAGCATGGATTATGACAGTAAAGCAATGAATTTCCAATTTATTGGCTAGAATATTGCTATATTGACAAAATTACAATCCACAATACTTCCATGTTTTGTATCAATTACACATTTTGAAACCATATTCTGCATACCCAAGGCTGTGTTATTAATACAGAAAAGCAGTGGTCCTAGTACTGACCTCTGGAGAATCCCACTATACATCTTCCTCACATTCAAAAAACAATTGTTCATCAGAATTCTCTGCTACCTGTCAACGTTGCTGACAAAACTGTTGCATTGACTTCAATTGCCTTTTGGAAGTCCATGTACACTGCATCCACTGCACTAATCTAATCAGTCCTCTCTGTTATCTCATTGAAAAACTCAGTTTAAAAATCCCTGTTCTGAGAAAAATACTTGCTGAGTTTCCTTAATCTACATTTTTCTAAGTTCTTATTAGAGTTCTCTTGTCTGTCGTTTCTGAAAGACAAAGTTAAATACACTGGCCTGTAAGTGTTGGGTTTAGCCTTACATCCTTAAAATTCACAATTCTTCAATCCTTTAACAACACCCCTCGACTAATCTTTATTCAATATCCGGTGGATAAAACATTATGCCTCAATGAGAATCTATAATTCAGCCTCTTTTGCTAGTCTTGCATCAAAGTTCCTTCTGCCGTGACTTCATAATGCAGTCATTTACACATTTGGTGATGAGTGGATCACATCTAACTTGCTGCATTAATTTTCCATAAAGTGCCAGGTTCTGACTGAGCCCCAAAAGCGGGAACCTTTGTGCAGCAAATCCCTACTCCAGCTATGATTCTGAACCATCCCTGGCATCATTAACCTTGTAAGAGGAGGTTCTGTCTTTTTTGTGAGCGAGCGCGAAGGGGACAGAGGGAGAAAGAGAGGCAATGGGCGAAAGCAGCAAGCACCAACTGACTGAGTTTTAAAAAAACTGTCTATGGCGAACTGATCAGCAAATTTCATGACAGGTTTTCAGGGCAAGTGCAACTTGCCCTGATGAGCTGAACCAGAGTTGCAACAAGCATTTGGCTGAACCTTTAAGAAATTCATTAAGACCATAAGACATAGTTGCAGAATTAGGCCGCTAGGCCCATCGAGTTTGCTCTGCCATTCAATTATGGCTGAAATTTTCCTCATCCCCATTCTCTTGCCTTTTCCCCATAACTCCTGATCCCCTTATTAATCAAGAACCTATCTATCTCTGTCTTAAAGACACTCAAAGACCTGGCCTCCACAGCCTTTTGTAGCAAAGATTCCATAGATTCACTCTCTGGTGAATTCCTCCTCATCTCTGTTTTAAAGGATTGTTCTTTTAGCATGAGGTTGTGCCATCTGATTCTAGTTTTTCCCTGCTCGTGGAAACATCCTTTCCATGTCCACACTATCCAGGTGTCAAAGTATCCTGTAAGTTTCAGTAAGATCTCCCCTCATCCTTCTAAACTCCAATGAGTACAGATCCAGAATTCTCAACCATTCCTCGTATGACAGGTTCTTCATTCCAGAGATATTCTTGTGAGCCTCTTCTGGACATTTTCCAAGATTAGCACATTCTTCCTTAGATACGAGGCCCAAAATTGCTCACAATACTCCAAATTGGGTATGACCAGAGTCTTATACTGCCTTAGAAGTACATCCCTGCTCTTGTATTCTAGCCCTCGTGACATGAATGCTAATATTGCATTGTCTTTCTAACTGCTGACTGAACATGCACATTAACTTTAAGAGAATCTTGAACAAGGACTCCCAAGTCTCTTTATGTTTCTGATTTTCCTATTTAGAAAATAGTCTAAGTCTTCATTCCTCCTTCCAAAGTGCATAACCTCACAATTTCCCACATTGTATTTCATCTGCCACTTCTTTGCCCACTTTCCTAATTTGTCTAAGTCCTTCTGCAGTCCCTCACTTCCTCAATATTACCTGTCTCTCTACATATCTTTGTATCATCTGCAAACTTAGCAACAGTGTTTTTAGTTCCTTCTTCCAAATTATTAACGTATGTTATGGAAAGTTGTGGTCCCAGCACTGAGCCCTGAGGCACACTATTAGTCACCGGTTGCCATTTTGAAAAAGATCCCTTTATCCCCACTCTCTGTCTTCTGCCAATTATCCAAAACTCAATCCATGCCAGGATCTTACCCTTATCACAATGGACTCTTAACTCATTTAACAGTCTCCCATGTGGCACCTTGTTAAAGGCCTTTTGGAAATCTAAATAAATCACATCCACTAGTTCTCCTATATCTAACTTCCTTGATACCTCCTCAAAGAACTCTAACAGATTTGTCAGACATGACCTCCCCTTGACAAAGCCATGCTAACTCAGTCCTATTTTATAATGCACTTCCAAGAAGTCCTCGATCTCATCTTTAATAATGGACTCTAAATTCTTGCCAGTGACTGAAGTCAGGTTAACTGGCCCATAATTTCACATCTGCTGCCTCTTCAACAGTGTATTACATTAGCTACTTTTCAGTCCTCTGAGACCCTCCCTGCCTCCTGATTCCTGAAAGATCACCACCAATGCCTCCAAAATTTACTTAGCTATCTCTTTTAGAACCCTGGGGTTCTAAATCCATCTGGTCCAGGTAATTTATCCATCTTCAAACCTTTCAGTTTCCCCAGAACTTTCTCCAGAGCCCAAGAGAATACTTGACTCTAGAGAGAAGTGATTCGTTGCGATCTTAGATTGCTTGGACTCTTATCAAGCTTATCTGAAGTTAATGCATACTTACGTTCCTGCCTGAACATTTTCATCATAACTATTGGTTGAGCAGCTGGGTCTAGGCCTGTAACTTTGTCGGTAATTTCCTGATCTCGCCCACAGTCTCCCGCTGTGAATGGAAGTTTGGCTGAGTGCCAAATTCTCAGTTCTCACTGGCAGTGGTAGTGGGTCTTACAAAACCAGAAGATTCCAGCCCTCATATAAAGTTTAATTATTAGTCTCACAAGTAAGGTTTCTTTACACTGTAATAAAGTTACTGTGAAAATCCCCAAGTCACCACACTCCAGCATTTGTTCCAGTACTGAGAAAGAATTTAGCATGGCCAATGCACCTAACCAGAATGTCTTTCAGACTGTGGGAGGAAAGAAAAGCACTTGAAGGAAACCCATGCAGACAATGCGCAGGCTCTGCACACACATGGCCAAGCCAGCAACTGAACCCAGATTCCTGGCGCTGTGAGACAGCAACACTAACCACTATTTTAGGATGATTGAAATTGCAACCAGATTCTATGGTAGTAAGTGGTCAGATGTTAAAAGCAGTTATTGGTTTTACTTTTAGGGCTTACTGTCAGAGTTTAAATGTAACATAAACTGAGAGCTGCCTTAAGAGAATCTTAAAAAAGAGAGCTCTTAGACATGGAGAAAATAACATGAAATAAGTTATTATTCAAGAGACAGAACATAGCCTGAAAAAGTACTAAAATGGCAACTCTGAACACTAAACTTCATCTGACACATTTTAAAATAATTAATAGAATGTACTCCAGCCCCTGAAGAATGGTCGGCGTGGATATTAGATCATCTCATGAATATTGGAGATTCAAAAGGAAATGAGTTCATTAATTCATTTGCTTCGGGAGTGTCCTATGGTGTTTCATTTTTTTTTGAAAAGAAATAATAAGCATCACTTTGAAATCAACAAAATGTATATTCCGAAGGGTCCTCACATTTCTGTGTTAGGGGATTTATCTAATTTATGCACTTGCCTGATAGGAAATAATTGACATAACTTCCTTTCTAATTGCAAAAAAGATTAATCCGACATAATCGGAGAAGTGATGGTGTCACAAAGATGATGAGATGCGTGGGAATGATATGTAGGTGAGGGTCTGTAGAGAGAGAACTTGCCAGGTTACAACTCAAATGAAGCACGGAGATTATTTAGGCTGTACAGAGTCTTTAAATCAAAGCAATTCCTGCAGTTATAAAATATGATTTTGCAATTTTTCTTTCTGTTTTAGTTTTTTTGGTAAAGTTTAATTTACCAGTTTATTAACATTATCCAGTAGGATGGTGGAGATTGCTGTTAATTGATACATATAGGAGTGAAACTTATGGCCTGCCATAGACGTGGAGGTGAGTGGAGGGGTGGGCGGGGAGGGGGTATGGTAGTGGAGGGGTGGAGGTGGGGAGGAGGTGGGGAGGGATATAGAAATATGGCAAGGTATTCAAAAATCCACTGACTTTGGCGAGCCTGGAAGATCCTGCCAACAGGAGGGGCTGTAAAATTCCATCCGATTTCTTTTCTCTGCAAATCTGTGTCACTGCAGAGAAGGTCCCAAGATTCAAGCTCACAGCTTGTTGACCTGGAAGTTTCTAAAAAAAAATTAACAGAGCTGAAAAAGTTACATCAATATCAAAACTGAAGTGCAAGGCGTTATTTTAACCTAAAATAAATGAGAGAGAAAAGGGGTGGATAGGAAGCCCCCCATGATTTTGCCAGTGTGAAGTTAGGCAGTTTTAGCAACCAGAGCTGATACATTTGAATGCTCTTCCAAGCATGTCAAGATTCAAGCCACAATGATCCCAAGGGCCTATTTAAAGTGAGGATGCTCTGCTTAAACAGTGTGGTTTCAGTCACAGTCCTCATAATTGTTTGATGGAACAGATTTTTCCAGCTGAAGGGCTGCTCTCCCTTTGATTTTATGGTGGTTCCCTAGGGGTCCCCATGGACAAAGTCAGGCAAGGAGAGAAATCCTCCTCCCAACCAGATGCAGGACCATCTGCAAGACCATGATAAAGCAGGCCTGGACAGAGGTGTCGTGACAAGATTAGAATGAGTAGCAGCTCCCCCAGGACCTGGCTTCAGTGCAGGAAAAAGATTAATGAATGAATAGAAAGCATGAGCGTCTTCTCTTTCCCTACCAACAGCACTTCACAACACTCACTCTCTGCTTCAGCTCTTTCAACAATCCCATCCTTTCCATTACATAGAATCATAAAATACTACAGTGCAGAGGGTGGCCATTTGGTCCATTGTACCTATACTGACCACAATCCCACCCAGGCCCTATCCCCATAACCCCACACATTTACCCTAGCTAATCCTCCGTCACTGAGAGCAATTTAACATGGCCATTCCACCTAACTGCACATCTTTGGATTATGGAAGAAATCGGAGCACCCGGAGAAAACCTGTGCAGACATGGGGAGAATGTGCAAACTCCACATGGCGAGTGACCCAAGCCAGGAATCAAACCCGGGTCCCTGGCACTGTGAGACAGCACTGTTAACCACTGTGCCACTGTCGGCTTAAGCGTAAGTTCACACTCTGTAAGAGTAGGCTTTTTGAATCTATTTAACTTTCTTGGTAATCAGTTTGAATGTTTATATTACAAAACTTTACTTTCTCATCCAAAATACACACAATGTTTCCTTTGGTTTCTTCATGCAACCCTTTTCACAAGCAAATGCAATCATCTCCAGCTCCTTGCAGCATTTTTACTACATAATTCACACATTTGACTTTACATTCATCAGCTCTGCATTCCTATTCCATCTTAACTCTTTCCTTCCCTTACATGTGTATTATAGACACAAACCTGAGTGGCCTTTCAAAGGTATTCACTAATTCTTTCCTTTGATTTCTGCAAAAGAAATCAATACAATGATTGCCAGGGTTAGGTGCTTAGCACTGGGGCACTGGGGGTCATCACTGTCATCACCCTCCACCAAGCAGAACAATGTGACAGGGAATTGGGAATCTTCTACTCTCTCATTGACGAGTGGGAGCGATGAGCTCTAGTACACAGCAGGAGCTCAGTGGGAGCAACCCATATGGCCCTCTTTCAGGGTGTGAGCATATCGATTCCTTCACTACACCCTCAACTTAGCTGGATCAGATATCCCTGGTGGCAGCTGAAGTCCAGTGGTCTGTCACTGGCTCCCCAAGAGCTCAAGTATACAAAAGCCACTCATCGTAGAAATCAGAAAGATCCCCCAGCAGTAATTGCATCCGTGCTGAGACTGCCAAGGGAGTCCCCAGTGTAGCAGAAGGAAAATAACCCATTTTAAAGAGTAACACTGCTTAGGTGAGGAATACTTGAAAGGCAATGATTACGTTTACCATTCAATTAATCACCTTTATTGGATTTCTGCAATGTGCTTCAATGGTAGCTTCAGCCTCTATATACGAATGAAACAGAGATTGACTGAATGGTTTGAGCATCCTTTAATGCAAGATGAAGGGAATGGATCAAATTGATATCAAGGATCATTAAGCAGAGGACTATTATGTAAGTTTTCAGGTCAGAGGAAAATGTAGGTCAGCAGAATCACTGAGCAATTATCTGATGCCTCACATTTCTCGCTGCATGTTATTGAGGTAGCTCTTCTTCTGTTGAAGACAACAGTTTATCCCTATGTGATGAGGATTGAAGCTGCTATTTCCTCTTAATGCAGGCCTGTATATTTTGACATTTGAAGGACTGCCTGTTTTGACATTTCATTTTCAGACTCTGGCCTCGTTTTAATCTGTAGGCCGCAATGCAAAGGTCCCAGCAACAGAGCTGGAAGTCTAATTAGCAGACTGCCACTTGCAAGGTACATTGTGGGTTGGGAGAAGTTGCAGAGGGAAGGGGTCTTGTGGCAATATTGCCCCAGATATAACTGTCCATAAATAATTGAATTTTTACTTTCAAAAGATTTCTTGCTCTTCCATGATCCATGGAACTGATCAGGCATGCACAGGCTCTGAGTCACTCCCTATCTAAAAATCTGAAGTCAGAGGATATCAGTTTCTATATTTAAAAGGGTCTAACAGCTAAGCTAAGTAAACATTTTGAATACCAGCTGGAAAACCATGCAGACACAAGGAGAATGTGCAGAGTCCAGACAGACAGAGATCCAAGCTGGAATTGAACCCATGTCCCTGGTGCTGTGAGGCAGCAATACTAATCACTGTGCCACCATACCACCCAAAAGTCCTTTTAGTCCAGTTAGATCACTGATGTTAAGGGATTGTAGGTCACAAGCCCCACTTTGAGTTTGATCCAGGTCAGGGCCTTTCTAAATCAACCCAATGTGTGAGATGAGGTATCCATAATATTTTCTATCTAGGGAGGGATGGTATGGATTGAGGGACTGGAAAAAACAAATAAAAAGGGACTGCTCTAATTTATTTGGATTTGAAAATTCCTGGTCCAGTGTGATGAAAATAACATTGTTTTTCAGGTTGTTCACACAGTTTCAAGCAATGTTTTCTTTGGAGGAATGATTGTGAAAGCTCATGAGAAAGGCATAACCCTTAATAGGAAGCCATTTATAATCCCATCCATGACATATAAATTATCAAATTGAAGACTGCGGGGCAGGATGCTGGAGGTCATGATTAAATTCCCTTTCTAATAATCCCAAATAAATCTTTGCAATTTTCATTTTAGTGAGATTTAATATAGATCATACCCTCTCTGCAAGCTCTATTTAATCCCAAATTTTTCAATAGATTGGTACAGCTAAACATCTGATGATTAAGATGCACAGGATAATCTATAAACTGAACATATTAAAGCTACTTCACAAATGGATATAAACATCTGTTCTCATTACAGTTATTGATGTTAATCTGTGACTTTAACCTGATTTTACATCATAATATGAATATTAAATCCACTATCTATATTGAATATAAAATTGGAAAAATGGATGTTGATGCTGATATGAAAGCTCACAGATTAAAAGCAGCAATGTGAATTGCGCCTAGTATACATGGTATTGCACTTGGTGTATCAAACACGGGACGGCTACATCCACTACTCAACATCAAGCAAACACTAACTATTTATGAAATCCATTCAGAGAGTGTTTTATAGGAATTACTATTTATTAGATGATGGATAGGGATAAAACAAGGTTCTGACTGCTTAAGAACCATTGTAATTCTCATGTTGAACACATATTTTCACTTAGTTGCAGAAAACCCCTTTGTTTTTGCAAGAGGGTTAATGATGTCAAATAAAGTCAGAGCATTAAATGAAAATATTT
This sequence comes from Sphyrna mokarran, assembly GCA_024679065.1. Classification (NCBI taxonomy): domain Eukaryota; kingdom Metazoa; phylum Chordata; class Chondrichthyes; order Carcharhiniformes; family Carcharhinidae; genus Sphyrna; species Sphyrna mokarran. The sequence continues at coordinate 48,460,440 of JAGIQG010000016.1, forward strand.
AAAAATGAGAACTGCACGTACAATGTATTGGCATTAATAAAATCAAGTTGTATATTGTTATGTCACTTTCCCAGAATGTGGTCTCAAAGAACAAATAAAAGTACAGCACAGGGTCAGGCCCTTCATTGCTCCAAGACTGTGCTGATCATGTTGCCCTATCTAATCTTAAGAAAAATCTTCTATCCTTACTTGGTCTGTTCTCCTCTATTCCCTCCCTTCTATGTACCCGTCCAGAATTCATGTATCCATTCTTTTTGTTGATCATTCACCTGAGTGCAAGAAAGCACTAAATACGCACTTCCTTATCTATCATTGTCTTGGTATATCAGTTTTCCCCTTCTCTAAGCCTTTGTGTTTTAAGATGATTAATTTCAGCAATCCTTATAAAGCCTTCATGGATTGGGTTTGTTGAGAGAGCTGCATCAGCATTGAGAAAACTATATTTTTCTGAATGTTATAAGGAGTAGGCTAGAATAATGTTCATCCATATTTTGGTGCACTATACCAGAAATAATGCAATCAAGCCTGAGGTTCATTCACACCATTCAGATCCCATTCTGGGTCAGAACTTTTACAAGAGAATGAGTATATGTCGCTATCCCAGATGTCCTTTTTTAGAAATATTCCTGGGTACTACACTACACGCAGATCTCCTCATTCAAACATAAGTGGTGCAAGCTTTTGTTTACACTTACTGTCAGTTCTTGACTTCCAAAATCTACAAACTGAGACATGGGTGGAATTTTTTCAGGCCTCACTTGAGCGAGACTGGAAATTCCCATGCAAATTCAATGGACATTTCCATTGTCTGCCCCTTGCCCGCTCTGTTTCTATGGCAGGTGAGGCAGCAGAATTCCAGTGGTAGGCTTTTAGGCTCAACCACAATTGTTTTTATTAAACAAAAAAAAAATCCTCCTACTACAAGAGTTAGAAACTAATATTATGATGCAGCACAACACACAAAGCATTGACTTATTACTAAAAGCCTCCATGATAAAGCACAGGCAAAACCCCATATTTCTTTCTAAACCTTAACTCAAATCCCCTCAGGATTAAATTGCTATCCTTGAAACTATCTTTCAACCTTAGCCCCAATATAGCTTAGATCTGACTGATACTCACAACTCCACATATGGTTGGTCCTTTCGTTGGAAGTATAGGTTATAATCAGGGAATCGTCCCTGACCTCCCTTTGTTTCTGCATTCTTGTCTTTTTCCCCATGAAAGCTTTATCAAAAAAATCAAAGCATTTTCTTGGAGACATCCTGGATGGTCAGTGCTTAGCACCTTTAAATCTCTTTTAGCGTGGTTCCTGCTTTACTTGAAAAAATGATGTAGAGATGCCGGCGTTGGACTGGGGTAAACTCAGTAAAGTTTTATAACACCAATTTTAAATCCAACCAATTTATTTGATAGTAAATCCGCGAGCTTTCGACGCTATGCGCCTTCATCAGGCAAATGCAGTGTTCTGATCTGCAGAGGCACTCATACCCACACAGACAGTTACAGATTGCTGATTAGAATGCGAATCCTTACATCTAACCTGCTATTCAAGTGTTAAAGTGGCTAACAATGTGTGTGAAGGGAATCCTGAGCATTGGTTAGAGAATTGTGTATTTTCTCCAGACAGCACAGTAAGTGAGGTTTTTTGCTAATCCAGGCAAGTTACGGGGGTTACAGATAGTGTGACATGAAGCCAAGATCCCTGTTAAGACCGTCTTCATGTGTGCGGAACTTGGCTATCAGTCTCTGCTCAGCGACTCTGCGCTGTCGTGTGTCACGAAGGCCCCCTTGAAGAACATTTACCCGCAGGTCGGAGGCCGAATGCCCATGACTGCTGAAGTGTTCGCCCACAGGAAGGGAACTGTTTTGCCTGGTGATTGTTGAGCGATGCTCATTCATCCGCTGTCGTAGTGTCTGCATGGTCTCCCCAATGTACCATGCTTCGGGACATCCTTTCTTGCAACGTATTAGGTAGACAACGTTGGCCGAGTTGCAAGAGTATGTACCGTGTACCTTGTGAATGGTATCCTCACGTTTGATGATGTCGTCCATGTCTATGATCTGGCATGTCTTGCAGAGGTTGCTGTGGCAGGGTTGTGTGGTATTGTGGTCACTGTTCTCCTGAAGTTTGCTGCGAACAATGATCTGTTTAAGGTTGTGCGGTTGTCTGAAAGCAAGAAGTGGGGGGTGGGGATGGCCCTAGCGAGATGTTCATCATCATCGATGACATGTTGAAGACTCCGGAGAAGTTCGGATGCCTGTTCAGATATACTGAGAAAGAATTTAGCATGGCCGATGCAGCTTACCAACATGTCTTTTAGAACATAAGAACGCAAGAAATAGGAGCAGGAGTAGGCCGCTTAGCCTTCGAGCCTGCCCCGCCATTCAATAAGATCATGGTTGATCTGAAATTGGTTCAGATCCACTTACCCACCTGCTTCCCATCACCCTTAATTACCTTATCGATCAGGAATCTATCTATCTGTGACTTAAACATATTCAACAAAGCATCTTCCACCGCTTCAATGGGCAGAGGATTCCAGAGATTCACTACTCTCCATTAGAGAATATTGGGAATAGCTGAGATCAGTGATGCACAATGTCCATTTACCGCAATTTATGTGCAGGGTGACTGCTGAAGACTTGGGGGACCTACTGGAATATAAGTTCCATGTTACCCCAATAGCCAAAGTAAATCAACAATGGAAGAATATCCGTCAGAGTGGTGTAAATAGCTACAATATTCTTTAGTAACTTCATTACACTTTAATTGAACTTTGTGGTTAGAGATTTACAAACCATTCAGCACCAGCTGTGGGGGGGAGGCTGAGGGGAAGGAGGGAGGGTGTAAAAGGCAAAGTATTTTTTGATTTAGCCGGTTGTACAGAGACTTATCAGCATGCTTTGACAGACCAAAAGAGAAAAGCTGCAGGCTGTTTTTAAAAAATAAACAAAGCACTGCTCTGCGATGGAAAGCAACTCTTTTAGGCTGGGGTAAATTTGACATTGAAGCCCAAAGGACACAAGTTGGCTTGAAACCAATAAACAGTTGTATTTCAAAACAATGCTTTACTCTGAAGCAAAGTTAGAACCTAATAAAACTTTATTTCCAATAAGTCTGGTAAGAAATTCAAATCTGGGACCAGTTCTGAACTTTTCAAATCGGATACATTGCAGTCACATAGTTATCTTCATTCTCAAAAGCAGAAGACAGTTTATAAAAACTCCGTGGCCATTACACTGTTCAAATAGGAGCTTATAGAAAATTCTTTCAGGGAATGTGGATATCATTGGTTAAGCCAGCAATTTGTTTTTTCTAACCCTAATTGACCTTCCCAAAGGCTCAAAGAACTTGTATTTCCGATTTCTCACCTTTTAGTGATTGTCCTGGAAAAAGAATATATCCAAAATTTTTTTTATAAGGAAAAAAGGACCTATGCTGACTCAAACACTGATCATACAGTGGACTAGTGCAGAACAAAGACAAAGTGACTGCTACCAGAATATGAGGCATTCAGTTGCATGATGCGTTGAACTTAAGTTGCACACCAACTGTATATTCAGGCAGCGGAATGCTTTGCAGTGGGGGTATATTTCTGCATTTAAATGAAGAACTTGTCAAGGAACATGTAGTAAATGGCACCCTGCGCCTTGGAGTAGCCTGCTATCATGGCGAAGAAAACTACAAGCTCTGTCTACTTCTCTTTGGAAAGATAGAATGCGATATATTCCCCCCTCCTGGTGTACAGTGATCTCCATTATATAACAATGGATGACAAATTATCTGTGAGATGTTGACTCCTCCAGCCTGGAAGAATACCAAATGAAGAACATGGCCACAATCATCATTACAGCCACGGAAAGTAACATCCTCAGCCTGTTCTGAGGCTGCAAAGTGCCTGCAATAAATGGCAGATTTTAGTGAAAGTTCCTTCATAAAACAGTGATGTCACAAATGCTTTTTCTTGTCAAGTTTGGGAAAGAAGGAAATCTGCTGTCCTTACCTGATATGATCTACATGTGACTCCAGACTAACAGCAATGTGGTTGGCTCTTAAATGCCCCCTGAAATGGCTTAGCAAGCTACTTAGTTCAAGGAATGGACAATAAACGCTGAAAACTTGGGCGACCTGCTGGAATATAAGTTTGGTTAGGAATGGACAATAAATGCTGAAGCAGCCAGAGACATCCACATCCCATGAATGAATATGAAAAAGCAGGATTGTTCCCTGAAGATGCTGGGCGAATGTGACCTCCTGCTGAAAGTCTTCCTCCTACTCACTCATTTGCCCTTGGAGTTACCTCTGTTTAATTTGCCCTCGGTGTTACTTCTTTCTGACATGCCACAGGCCAAGGGAAGAGTAATCACAGTTCATGTGGGGAGCAGGTTGTTTGAGCAGAACCCTGTAAGTGAGATCCAAGATCTCCATCATGTGTAATATCAGTCCTTGTAGGCTTCATTTTAAGTTGCAATTAAAAACTCAAAGCACTTACACAAACTCAATATCTGCCAATCAAATAGCAACTGACCTGATCATTTAATGTTCACAAGCGTGTCCTTCCCACCACAGAATGCACTTTCAGCTGTGCATATTTAAGAGACGGCATTTACTGGAGTATTGGGGTGAAAATATCACAGCTGTAGTCAAATCAGTATTAGCCACTGATTAATGAAGGCCCAACTTCATAACTTGTTGCTCGCTGAAGTATAGTGACCCTCAGATTAAATCACTACCAGTCAGCCTAGGGTCATCTGGGACTATGGTGACTTTACATTTTAAATACTGATTGATGTCACAATCTGCCAATTCTACACACTGCAAGTTTCAAACACCTGCCCTAACTAATGCTATCACCAAAATGAAATTTGGTGCAGCCCACACCAGAAGTGTGAATACGTGGTGAGCAGCAAGGTGGCACAGAGGTTAGCATTGCTGCCTCACAGCACCAAGAACTTGCGTTCAATTCCTGGCTTGGGTCACTGTTTGTGCAGAACCTGTTTGTTTTCCCTGGGTCTGCGTCAGTTTTCTCCCACAGCCCGAAAAATGTGTTGGTTAGGTGCATTGGCCGTGCTAAGTTCTCCCTCAGTTTACCCAAACATAGTGCTGGAGTGTGGCAAGTATGGGATTTCCACATAACTTCATTGCAGTATTAATGTAAGCCTAATTGTGATACTAATAAATAAACTTTTGCACTCAAAACAGTACCTGCTTTGCAGAAAAAAATGGTCATTGCAGTGCCAAGTTTTGCAGCTTATACCTCCGACAATTCAGCAGATCCTTAGTACAGTGGCAATGTCTAGGTCTAAAGTTTAAATAGTTAAGTTTAAACGTCAAAGTAAAATAGTAAAAGTAAATAGTAAAAGTTTAAACGTCAAACTATATTCTTTCAAGTTTTATTATGGCCCACTTGCAAAATAAGAAAATAGTTCGTGATAAAGCTAATCATTCCATTTTTACATTTAATACCAGCTCAAATCAGTTCAGAGAGATAAAATAAACTGTTAAATAATTCCTAATGTTTGAAAAACTTAAATAAGTTAATTTCAGTAAAAACATTTGAAAATTCTGTACTTGCCCCATTCACTCACAAAAACTAGAAACGTGTTTCTATGAGTGAATGGGGCAAGTACAGGATGGGGTTAATTGAAGTTGCCTCCTAATTCTACAGGCTCCCTGGTCTCTGAACTGTGAATGCTGAAGTTTAAAGGATAGTTGAAAGTACACAGTATTGTTTCCCCAGAGACAGCTATATTCCCTAACAATCCAAGGACATTTCCTGAATTCTTCAAAATGCGATTGTTTAATCACAGGATTAAAATGGGTCTTTCTCAAGATATAGTAATAAAGCTCTGGATTCTCCCTGCATAATATGCTTATTGCTTTCCTCTTTCTGTTCTAATGTCACTATATTGAGCTGCCACAGGCATCCCAGAGATCATGGTTTCATCTTCGCTATGTTGTATTTCCACAGGCATGTAATGGTTTGTGAGCAAAATAATTTAACAGTTCTAAGTTTCATCCCTGTTAATCCTTTATCTTTCCCTCCAGCACAAACGCTTTTAATCGGCTGCTGTTAGCCTTCTTTGTCTTTGGAAACTTCCATCCCTATTATTGTGACAGTTTTGCTTCTTGTCCTTTACGTTTAGCTTGGAAGCAGGGCTACAGAACAAGGCCTATGCACCTCACCTCATATAACTTATTTCTACACTGATAAGTTCAGTTAAAATAGACCAAGACCCATAGCATTGTAGTAACTACACTTCATAATCCTTATAACAAGTGCTTCAGAGAGCTTTGTTCTAACATGAGTGTGACGCTCAGTTTAGATTTGTTGTAGCACAGTGTTAGCACTGCTGCCTCACAGTGCCAGAGTCCCGGGTTTGATTTCCAGCTTGGGTCACTGTCCATGTGGAGTTTGCACATTCTCCCTGTGTTTGCATGTGTTTCCTCTGGATGCTCCGGTTTCCTCCCACAGTCCAAAGCTGTGCGGGTAGGTGGATTGGCCATACTAAATTGTTCCGTAGTATCAGGGGGATTTCTAGGGTAAATGCATAGGTTATGAGGATAGGGCCTGGGTGGGATTGTGGTCAGTGAAGACTCGATGGGCCAAATAGCCTTCTTCTGCACTGTAGCATTTCATAATATTTATTCATTTTACATATATGAACTGACTTAATAAATAACTGATTCAACTATGCATCAGAATGCACATTTTTGTCATCACAAACAGTTATAGGTGAAGTGGCAAACTAGCACAACTGAATTACAACATGAGTGTTTATTAGCAGGAAGTGTAATAAATCATTGGGGTATGAAGGATATATTTTTGAGGCACATTTGCAGTTCTGCAATAAATGCTGTCTCCACATACATCACCAATTACATCTGAGGCTCAGGGTAACTCAGTGGAATAGACACTGCCTTTCGTTCTGAAACTTTAGGTTCACATTCAGGCCAGAATGGTAGAATCCTGCATAAAATGAATTTGGTCTGACAAACAGACCCCAAAGCCTTGTGTAGTAATTCAGCCAGAAGAAATAAGGAAATGTACTTTCTGAATTTTTTTGAGAATCTTTTCAGTGAAAAACACACATTACTACTAGGGAAAGGAATAGTCCTAATTTCAGATTGTTGTAAAAAAAAACTGCTTCACTGATATCCTTCAGGGTAATCTGCTTCCTTACATGCTCTAGCCTATATGTGACCGCAGAACCATTGTAATGCAGTTGTCCGCCCTCTGAATTGGTCTATAAACCATTCAGTGTGAGGGCAATTGGGGATGGCCAAAAAATGCTGATCCTGCAGCTGGTTCCTGTTACCAACGTCCTTTATTGTACACCAAAAGAAAAGATTGCTCCCGTGGCTTACAGTCAGGTAGTCTTCACCAGGGGATCTACAACATCAGTCTGAGTAAAGTTACAGGCTTGTTCAACAGGGCAGCTCATACTCCACAAAGCTCACAGGTCAATCTATAATGATCATCTATGACTCTTGTGATCATCATAATACCTCAAATTATATTGTTTTATTCTTTTGTGGGATGTGGGTGTTGCTGACAACACCAGAATTTGTTGCCCATCCCCTTTTAACCTTGAACTGAATGGCTTTTAGAGAATTCTGAGGGCAGATAACTGCATTGAAATGGTTCTGAAATTATTTATAGGCCAGACTACGTATGGGCAGCAGATTTCCCTGTGAGGCATTACTGAACTAGATGGATTCTTATAACAATCTTAAATCAGGACTGTTCAATTTCCTAGCAGTAACCTAGCAAAGGTTCACAAAAACATTCAGAAAGTATATTTTCTTATTCCTTCTTGGAAAGTGAGCAAGATCACTATGTGTTGTCTATCCCTATTTGTCCTTGAAAGGGAGGGGTTGAGCTGCTATCTTTAGTCCCTGCAGTGTAGGTACATTCATGGTAATACTAGAGGGGGAGGGGGAGTGGAGTTTTATGATTTTTACCTAGCAGCATTCTGCAGCAGATACAATATTGATGTAAGTCAACATGTTGTTTGATCAGGCTGTTTATTGTGATTTCTTCTGAAGCAAGCTTAGTAAAGACTTTTCCAAACAATACTAATACTCCACCAAATTACTGCTAGCTTTAAAATATATAGCAAGTAAATAAAACTACTGGAGCAGTTAGTGGATGTGAAAAGCAGTACAAGTTTACTTCCTGCCCTCCTCACTTTAATGATTATATGAAATACACTCTGGTGTACATCACTTGTCCCTGTAGCATAATTACTATTGCCAGATGATGATGTTTAATTTCCTATTATGCCAGTTAAGTTCACTATTAAATTTGTATTAACAGTTCTGAGACTGATTCTAATCAGTATTCTGCTGCCTAAAGGAGACATATCTCATTAAACTTGGCACACAGTGATTTTACTGTGCTTAGTAAATGGTTTTAATTCTATTCTCAGTGCATCTCAATGCTCTTCCCTTGCAACTACATGAAAGAAATCTTCACCTTGGTCTACGGAAACATACTTTTGCAGCATCTTCACTAAAACCAAATTTTAAATGTGTTTGTTATGTTTCCCCAATGCCATTAAATTATGATGTTCCTTTTATATCTTGTCATCTTTTATTAAAGTGAACTACAGGCCTAAATTTAAAACAGAAGTCTTTATTTAAGAAAGCAATCCCAGGCTGATTTGGTGATGTCCCCTTCACTTAACTGTTAGAAATGTTGCCATTTATCCCAGAGACAAAGTAATGCACCTATTATTATGTTGCTTATGCAGTGATAGTAATATGTAGTGAAATTTCTAGTCTTCAATGAATAAAGCTTTGCAGTTTATACGTGGGAACCAGTGTTCTTCTGTGACCTCACCCTTATTTGGCTTGTAGTATTATTCTAAAGCTGAATATTGTTACAGAATGGATTAGTTAAGTACATTAGTTAGACTACAGTTAAATGGACTGGAAAGGGAAATATGAGAAAAAATGTTTAAAATTCCTGTTGTGCTTGTTGTCACATTGTCTACATTCCTCTCCTCCAATGTTTGATTGCTTGTGTTATTCCCCCCTTTGCCTTCATCTAAATACTTATTCCCATGTGAGCAAATGGACAGGCAGCCTGTTCCCAGACATTTTACAATGCTTGTTTGGAGATAGATAAGATTTGGTTCAGCAGAGTCATTTTTTTACTTTTCCTTAATCTTATTGTGCGTCAGCTTGAATAGATATATTGCACAATTCAACATTGTTATTTTATGGAGCTCGAATCAGCAGGATTTTCTGACCCTTCCTGCTGCCAGCATCTTCTGGTCCTGCTGAAGGTGACCCCCAGGCAGTGAGACGGGCGAGCCATGCAAAACGCTGTAGACTTCGTCAATACCGGAAGATCCTGCCAGCGGCTAATGGCGAGCCATCTCGGCCTTAAGTCATGCTGCAGAGCTGAAAATCCCACCTGTTCTGTATGTTGGGGGATATAGCATCTTTAAAGGAACAGGTCTTGTGGGTGCCTGGTGACCTACTAGGGACCACCCTGGGAGAGTAGGAGTTGGAGTGTAGAGCAAGTAAGACCTGCAAGTAAGTACCTGTGTTCCCCAACGTCTATCTGTGGAGTCAGTATTTGGGATATACTCCTGTTGCAGAGTGCTCAACATCACCCAATAACCCAACATTGATTGAGGATCGAGCAAAGTGGATATAGTCGCAGTGCTGTTAACTAGTAATCCAGAGGCTAGGAGTAAAAGTCTGATGATGTGTTCAATCTCACCATGGAGACTGAAGCATTTGAATTCAGTTAATTAAGTAAAAATTTGGAATATGGAGCTAGCATCACTAATGACTGGGTTGCTGTCAATGCAACGTGAAGGAAACCTGTCAACCTTACACTGTCTGGCCCCTATAATTAACTCCAGACCCACAAAAATGTGATTGACTCTTAACTACACTTTAAAATGACCAAGCAAGCCATTGGCCCAGCAATAATTACGGTCCTTGCCAGGAACGCTCTCACACTGTGAATGAGTGAAAAAAACATTGTTTTCTTTATTTATTGTTGCTATTAACTCTTCTCTCAAAATTATAGAGGCATAAAACCAACAAAATATTTTCATAAATCTCTGATAATTCAGCAAATAAATTTCTTTAGCATCCTCTGGTGTTTTATAGGGGGCAGTTCTCCCAAAATATTCTAAGCATCAAATTAGCGTAAAAATTGCAGTGAATCATGCTGGCTTCTTCAGTGTGAGTTTCAAAATGAATCTCCCACACTCTTGTGCACTGCCAAATGCACTGGCATGAATCTCATTAAAAGCTGGAGGTGGGACCTATTCCCAACGGAAAAGCCAGCAGCATAGTTTGTTTGGGTCATTGTGCATGGGCTGATCTGTCAGCACCAAGATCGGCACGCGCACAGTGACCCCGCACTGTCAGCCTCCCTATCGCTGACCAGCTTGATTACTTGTCAGCCCCATGATCTCCACCCTCTGAGACAAACATGGCTTGATTGTTGGCAGCCTGAATATGTCCGGCCAGCCTTAACCCTCCCTGTCCCGCCCTCTTCAATTTCCCCCACATCCTAAGCAGCTCCAATCTTCCAATACCACCATCCCCCACCACCAATAGCCCCGACTCCACCTCCTCAATCCCAATTCCCCCAATCCCCGTAGCCCAATCGCCCCCCCCCCCAGGAAACTGACTCCCCCCCTTCTCCCAATTCGGTGGCCAACCCTAATTGCTGGCCCCCCTCCTTCTGTCACTCAGCCCAATTGCATAGTGGCAATGGGACAGCCCAAGCCCCATCAATCTCACCCCCGCTCCCTCCACCAGCACCCCCCTTCCCCCAATCAGGCCCCATCTTCTATTAAGTCCTCTCCACTTGGTACTGCCCAAGATGCCCCCTGAGTGGTGCCAAGGTGGCCCCTGGATCTTGGCACTTTGCCCTTGGACAGTGCCAGTGGGCCTAGATTGGCACTGCCAATGTGGCAATGTTCAGGGAGAACCACCCCTGACACCCAACTTTCCGGGGGGCTTCAATGGTCCCCCTTTATTCCAGCATGGTTGGGCTGCTAGCTCCCTGCAAGTGGGAAGCAATTCTAAACCCCTCTGGAGTCAACCCTGCTATGGGGGGAGGGGAGCATGAGTAGGCCCAGAGATGTCGGTCCCAGTCTTGTAAACAATAGTTAAATGGTATAGTGATGATGATTTAAATAAATTAAGCAGCACCAGCTTTCTGGTGTGGAGCTGATGGCACCAGAAATCCTAAAGACAGTGACACCAAGCGCAAAGCACACAAAATGCCTCTATAATCTTTTGGATCCCCTAAATCAAAATATTGCCCTTTGTCTTATTGTCCTGATGCCCATCTGATCTGACCCATCCAGAAATAGTCTACTCGTTCTCCCATCTCAGCATCCGACACTTCCCGAAATGAATCCAATTTCCCTCTTCTCCATTATCTTACCTGGAAATCTAATTCATGTATTGATCAATGCAATAAATCAAAGGCAACTTGATGAGACTTCAGGATTAAAGAGATTTATTTTCAACACAATGATTAACAATATAAGAAAATGGGGTCTGACAGAATAACTACGCCACTCCTGTCTCTGACTGTTGATCCTTCCCTACCCTTGCACTCAACTTGACACTCCATAAGGTCTGGCCTAACCATATGGCTCTCAGGGAAAGCCTTTAAAGAGGCCACGCTATCATAATCATGGACTATATGAAGACCTTATTACATTAAATTTGTGCCTTTTGAGCCTCTGTCCAATTGACAGACTATAACAATTTAATCTGAATTATTCTCCCAGATCTATCTGTTCTATACCATGTACAAATAAGCTTTTATGCAATCGCTTCTCAGATGCCAGAAGACACAGTATTTCAGTATTCCTGTAATATCTCCAGAATCTGTGTGTCTCAGTTACCAGAACAAAATGTGGGCTGACAAGAGCATTTGTGCAGCTTAAGCATAAGTTCTTTCACCTTGTAATGTGTTGCTTTGGCTAAATAGTTCTACATTGCAATTGCTTTATTGACTGCTGCTTCGCAGTAGCTCTTTGCTTTTTCCATAATAACTGGCTTCACTTATAGATATTCTTCAAAACAGTAACTTGTTTTCCTCATCCCATGCTCAACCTAAATGGGAATATGGGACAAGGAACATAAAATAGAGACCCTTCCACTCAGATTTCAATTGGACTCTATTGGCAATGCATCTAAACAGGAACACAATTCCTTCATTCCAGCTGGCATTTCACCTGGCTGAACTTGTTCTCTCTCTCAACAACTTTTCCTTTAACTCATTTCACTTTCTGCAAATCAAAGGTGTAGCAATAGGTACCCGCATGGGTCCTAGCTACACTTGTCTTTTTGTGGGGTATGTGGAACATTCCTTGTTCCATGCCTACCTGGGTCCCCTCCCACAACACCTTTACTGGTACATCGATTACTATTTTGGTGCTGCTTCGTGTGCTTGTTCAGACCTGGAAAAATTCATCAACTTGAGCTTTGACAAAGGGTCATCTGGATGCAAAATATCATTTTTCTCTCCTTACAGATGCTGTCAGACCTGCTGAGATTTTCCAGCATTTTCTCTTTTAGTCCCTCATTCCACAGATGCTCCCTTCCCCTTCCCTACACACAAAGGGGGAGTAATAGATTCACATTGCACAATTTCTAGTAGCTATGCAGAGCACATTGATTTCCCAAGGTTTTCTTCAATGATACCAGAGAGGAAACCTGCATAGGTTGCACAGCTTTGTATTTATTCATTCATGAATGTGAGTATGACTGAGTTGGTCGGCATTTAGTCCCCAACTTAATTGTCCTTGAGGAGGTGATGATGAGCCTGCAGTGCTGCCTGTCCCTGGGGAATAAACATAGTTCTCATAACACCACTAGAAATAGCACCATGCAAACAGATTTCTCCTGCAAGCACATGGGGCTAATTTGTGAATGCACGGAACATGTGCAGTGCTAATGGGGTGCTAAATGAGCAGCATGGCTAAGCACCCAATTTTCTCTTTTGATGCTTGTAAACTCAGTGACGAGCCCAGAAAAATCTATCCTCCAGCACAACTTGCAACCACTGTGAAGAAACTTTATTAAAAGATCTCTAAAATCGACTCAAAAACACTTCCCCTGCCAATAGCAAATGGTATTGTTTAATATATTAATCATTATTCACTTTGTCTTGTCACTTCATTTCAGGACATTCAGTTCTGAAATCTGCTTGTCCATTGATATTACAAGAACAAATGAGAATTGTGCTGAAGTTACGAACATTGAATTTCTCTTGCCCTTTAGATTAACAAACAGATTTTGTTTTGATTAAATATGATGCACATTGCTTTTTTATAAGTCCATTTATTAGTGTCACAAGTAAGCTTACATTAACACTGAATTGATGCTATTGTGAAAATCTCCCAGTCGCCACACTGGCACCTGTTCAGTACACTGAGGGAAAATTTACCATGGCCAATGCACCTAACCAGTATATCTTTTGGATTGTGGGAAGAAACCCATGCAGACATGTGGAGAACGTACGGATTCCATATAGACAGTGACTCAAGCCAGGAATCGAATCTGGATCCCTGCTGCTATGAGGCAGCAGTGTTAACCACTCCACCTGCCTGGTGTAGGTAGAAGATTTATATTGGGTTTACCTATTGTCTACAGTCTCTTTTGTTGCAAAAAGTTCCACATTGCATAACTTTTGAAATGTAACCGGTTGGAAACATTTTTTTAGCATAGTGGCATTTTATTGAGATATGCCCTCAGAATCGTAGGTTAGATTTTAAATCTAAATATAATACAGCATAACTTAACTTTTGAAAACTACTCATAGTTAAGATCATTTAGAAGAGATCCTAACCAATGAATTTGACTTTGTCATCTTCTCTCATAAACATCCTAAAGTGTTTCACATACATTGAATTCCTTTAAAATGCAGACATTATTTGTTTCTAACTCAATGTGGTAATCTTTTTCTAAAAAAGAAAAAAGAATGAGCAGTTATTATATTTTTGACAATGTTGTCCAATGGACATCATGTGCCTCCATCAGTGGTTCTCAAGCATTTCTGATTTAAGGATATATTTACAAATGTATTAGTAATTGCAGATTCTCCTCCCATCTAAATTATCATAATATAATACTGATAGTGTGAAATTGCTGAATACAAAGAGTGCATTAATAATGTTTACTTACCTATGATCCTGTTTCTTACTACATGGTGAGGACAGGAGTGCAGAGAGATAGAGGAGGAATTCAGAGGAAGCAGAGCACTGAGAGAGCTCTTGGAGAGCAGGGCTAGAATAGGGGAATCCGGTGAACAGAATAAAAGCCAGGAGAAAGCAGGGGTGGGAAAGCAGATGAGAGAGAGAGAGAGAGTGTGTGTGTGTGTGTGTGTGTGTGTTAGTTAGTTTGAGAACAACAGCCTACACAATAAAATTGACTTGAAAAGTCATTCATTGGTTGTGCAGTGCTTTATAAAGTCCTGAAAGCATGCACAGGGAGAGGTATTCGCCAGAACCTTACCCATTGTGGAATTGAAATGGGCAAGGAGCTGACAACAGAAATGTCCATTGATCTCAGGTGGCAATTTCTGGTCTCACTCAAGCAAGGCCATAAAATCCCGCCCATTATGAGAGAGCAAGTTCTGTCTTACTTAGAATCCATAAATCCCTACAGTGCCAAAGAAGGCCATTACACCCATTGACAACAACCCCACCAAGGCCCTATCATCAGAACCCCACATATTTACCCCGCTAATCCTCCTGACACTGAGGGACAATATAGCATGGGCCAATCAACCTTATCCACACATCTTTGGAGTGTAGGAGGAAACCAGAGCACGTGGAGGAAGCTCATGCAGGCAAGGAAGAACATGCAAACTCCACACAGACAGTCACCCAAGGTCAGAATTGAACCTGGGTCTCTGATGCTGTAATGCAGCAGTGTTAAGCACTGTGCCACTGTTCTGCCTTTGTGCACCCTCAGCCAAACTAAATGTCTGATGCACGTGGAAACATACTGCACAGAAGGATTCAGCCCTTGCTTGTGTTGACTCTTTGCAAGAGAATCTAATTAGTTTTATTCCCTCTCATTTTCCATAACCCTGTAATGTTTTGCTTTTTACATTATGCATCCAATTCCAAGCAATATACACATTCACCTAACATACCCTAAACATTTGTACACTTTTAAGTTGATGGCAGTTTCATTTAAAATATTATGTTGATTTGCCTGAATGGAAATAGTTAATTAATCTCCGGTCATTCATTATCATGGGAAATGCATAATTCTGCCATTGACATACATAGCCTACTTTGATTTAAGGAGATGGATATGATCTCTTGGTAAATTATCTGCTGTGGGAGTCAACTTTATTTTAACTGCACAAAAAAATGATCACTCATCAGAATACAGAAACATGTGGCATTGCATTGTAGTTGGGTTGTGGGAGTAGGAGGAACGTGTAATCCAACCCAACTGTCCATTCTTCATTTGAGTCAAAAACATCTTCATCAATATTTCTACTCCCCAGTCATAATGTCACATCCCTTTCACCAATATTTCATTACAGGCCAATAAATTCTGAAGTTTCCCGTGCAGGTGACCTTCAGATGAACTCAGGAATAATTACTAGGAAACAGTAATAATTATTAACCATTAGCAAATGATCATTCATATCTGTTAGTTTGTTACTGTCAAAAGTACGGCAAGAAGGTGAGGGGAGTTTAAACAGCCATGCTTGAATTACTCCTGCTTTTAAAAGTGCGCCCGCTCGTCACACTTTTAAAAGAACATTTCAAAACAGGGCTCCACACTGAATTTCATGCCTCAGTGTTTGTGCACATTATCTCTAATGCAAATGAAAAAAAACTGAGAAAAGCAAAATGGTTTATAATCTGCCGTCAACACATTTAAGAAATGCATTGGTAAGATTTGAATGAACACCAAAGAAATGGCATGCTTACTAAATGAGTCCTTTTAATCCATTTATACAGCGCAGGAAAGAAGGAAAATAAATATGATCTGCAAAAAAAAGGTATCAGTACCTGGAACCATGCTACAGTGATGTGGGATAAGTATGGATTATAAAAAATTGAAATCAATTTTTTAGTCACAAGTAGGCTTACATTCACACCACAGTGAAGTTACTGTGAAAATCCCCTAGTCATCACACTCTGGTGTCTGATACTCTGAGGGAGAATTTAGCTTGGCCAATGCACCTATCCTATATATCTTTGGACTGTGGGAAGAAACCAGAGCACCCAGAGGATATCCACGCAGATACGGCAAACATGTAAACTCTACACAGACAGTGACCCAAGCCAAGAATCAAACCCAGTCCCTGGTGCTGTGAGGCAGCAATGCTAACCACTGTGCCACCAGTGATCAAGCTTGTATCAACCCTGAAGCTGAAAGCTGAATTCAGTGTTTGTTTTTACTGAGACCTTAAATGACATTATTTCTGAAGAAATAGAGATACAACTTGGCACATACTTTCCTCTGTAACAACAATTGGCAGCCATCACCCTCTTACTGCCTGTTAATGTCAATTAATGGGCAACTGTGAGAGTTATTTTCTAACACTCTGCAGGAATGATAATACAGTCAGATTCAGCAAGGTCAACTCACTTGATTAATTTTATGGTGCTCCAGGCACATCACTCATAATACCAGGATCTGAATGTTGGTCTCCAGGAGCCAGTGATCGACTGCTGGTTATTGTTATGCATGTTTCCAGTGTAGGGATGCAGCAGGCAAGCTAAAAGGCAACTTTCTCTTTGGTATGTAGTTTCCACTTCTGAATTTGAGATTCCCATCTTTACTTGGGTCAGCCATCTGATTTGAATGCACTGGTTCCAAACCCCCTTAATACTTGCATAGGCCACAGTGTGTGACTCAGGCCTGTTTTTCAATGATGAGACACAGCTGTCATTGCATCATTTACCCTGAAGGACCTTAGTGTTTTCTCCAAAGTATTTAAGCATTTACCCAACATTAGACTACCTGGTCAACAGTTCTGTAGTTTAATCCTTCTCTCACTTCATGAACAATTGGTTATTCTTCCTTCTCTACTACAATTGGTATATCGATGCAGCATTGAAATGTTGTGCTTTTAATATCTTTTTCCTTCCTTCCCTAATGTGACATCATTAGGGTTTGCTATGCTTATAGATTTTATCAACTTTGTTTCATAGAAATTGTGTACTCTGCCGAAAAGACATAAGCCATTTTACTATTGCTAGGTGTCACAGTACAGCTATGTAGTGAATGTAAATCAAATAAATCTGGTCATTTGTGCAAACAACTTGCATCATGTAAGCACTTACATGGCCTTAGGATATCCCAAAACACCTCACAGCCAGTTTAGCTCTGTTGTAACATAAGTAAGTATTGCAACTATTTTGCACTCTACAAGGTTTCATGAGCAGCAAGAGATAAATTAAGAATTGAACATTTTTTTATGATGTCGGTTGAGGTTTAATTGTTGGTCAGAACACCAGTAGGACCTCTCCACTCTGAATAGAAACACAGAAACATAGAATAGTTGTTGCACAGAAGGCAGCCATTCAACCTGTCACAGATGAGGCAATTTAGCTGGCCTCATGCCTTCCCCCTCCCCCAAAACCCTGCAAATATTATTTTCTTCTGTTCCTTTTCCAATTCCCTTTCAAAAGGATTCATAATTGAATCTGCTTCCACCAATCTTTCAGGCAGCACATTCCAGTCACCGCTCACCATGTAATTTGTTTGCCTTGTATCGCTTCTGGTTCTTTTTGTAAATCGCCTGAAATCTATATCTTCTGCTTTTGACTATCCTGTCAATGGGAACAGTTCCACTCTATTTTCTCTGTCAGACCAGTTTCTATCCATCACTTTGAATATTGCCTTGCTGTCTCTCATGTCCATCTCATGTCAGGATTCTCCAACCTCATCTGCAACTGGGATTTTCCAGTCCAGCTGCTGTGAATGGAGATTTGGCCAAATTCACCATTCTTGCTGGCAGTGATGGGGGGGATGCATGACATCTGAAAATTCTACTGGGATCTTTCCAGTGGCTATGAAAGTCTCTGGATTGTTTTAATAAACCCGATTGGTTCATTAACGTCCTTCTGAAAATCAATTGGCACCAATATTAGGTTTGCTATGAATGTGATTCTAATCTTCAATATCTGGTAGATGTCTCAGAACACTCTGTGATAGGCAATAAATACTGCCTTGTTGTTGCTTATATTTTAAGAACAAATTTTTAAGTTGCTGACTGCGTGGTATTGAGCCACACCAATCAAGAAAATCTGTCACCCATAATGCGTTGGCTCATTTTAGTTTGTATTTTATAATTGACTACTTTTCGGTAGTGAAGGGAAAATCAGTTTAGTGTTCCCACCTTGATTGCTATCAATGAATTCCAACACAAAGTCCCTATATGTCTATGTGAAATGAAACCTGGAACAGGCTTAGCTGCAGTATTTCTTTAGCTGCACAGCCAGATGCTATCCCGGCCATAAACAGATAACAGATATTCAGGTGAGGTACTGAAAGACATCTTGCACCCATGGGTCTCTAACCCATCACAGAACAGGGGGAAAAATTGACAATGTAACAGTTATCTACTTTCAATCCAGATAATATTGCCAATTATTTAGTTTTGTCATACTGCTACTTAATGAAGTGAATGTCCTTGAAAGTTCTTCATCTTTTTATAACTGTCATCTTATCTGTCTGCCAAAGCTCTACTAATTAAACATAACATTTCCTGGAGTAGTAAAGTGAAGTTGCATTAGTAATAATGAACAGATTTAGTATAGTCACATCCCCCAAAAATTAGTTTTAAACTATCCTTATTAAGCAGAAAATTAGACCTAAATCAGCCTACAAGTACTCATTAAAATCCACTGATCTTTAGCTGGCTCCATGTCTTAACATCTTTAATTAGCAAACTGCAAGTCTAACTGGCGTGATAAATGCTATTAATCTTACCTTTCATTCACTTTCTCATTGCATATAATTTCTTAGGGGAGACACGCTCTTCCGCTAGTGTTCTCTTTGTGTTGTTTGGTGCCCTTGCGAAAGAATCACAGAAAGTAAACTTGGAATTCTATACTTCGAATGATTAGATAGGAAAACTATCAGAGGTATTAATACCCAATTTCTTATTTGTACAGATTTCTAATTGAAATATCTTTCACCAGTCATATCTTTATGCTCAATTTTCTGATTTCAACTTGCTACAATTTCTTCACTAGGGCTACCGTAACAGTTAAAATGGCTTAAGATATCAGGCATTTATTATGTGTGGAATTTCCCTTTGCAGGAGCCAGGAACCTGACAGGTGTTGCCACAGGCCCTCCAGCCGGTGGACAGGCCTACTGTAGTGGCCATAGTGTGCAGGTCGACCAGTGTGTGGACACACTCTAGCACTGGTGAACTAAATGCTGAGCTATGAGCAAGATACTCCACTGCCTTATGGAATCGTGAGGAGAATTGAAGGCTAGGAGAGTAAACCTTGACAAAAATCTGGGGTGAAGCTCAATGTTGAACTGACACAAGTCTAAATATGACAGTTTTCTGGCAATTCCTCCACCCGAGCCAATGCTAAAAGTGGTGCTCTGCATTCCTTTGAACCCAAATGAGTGGGGTCCCCACTGCTGAGCTGCTTGAGATTTGAAAAACACACCAGAATACCTCATTGCTAAATCAAGAATTTGTAAAGGAGAATCCCAAATCATCTCACTGTTTCTAGTGAGAAACCCTAAGTACCAGCAGCTATTGTGGAAAGAGACCTCTTCAGCTGTAAACAAGCATCCGGGCAATTCGTGATTTTTTTCATCTGACTTGTTACTTAGCTAAGTTTTTTATATCTGCTGTTTTATAGTTGGGGTGTATTGTGTGGGGGGAGATCTGTGTTGTTTTTGCATTAGTGGATAGTCAGACATATTTGTAAATTGTAAACCTTTTGTTAATAGTTTTTATATTTTTAGCTGAGAGAATTTTAACAATAAAAGTAAATCTTCACTCATTAACTCAGGGAACCTGGTGGGCTTATTTATTGCATCAAGCAACCGCAGTTGAATATATGTATGAAATTGGTAATATCACCTCACTTTTAACTTCAAATTCTGTTATAATCAGCTCAGCAGTGGGACAATGAGAATAGTCAGTTCATCCCTGTTAACTTCATTGTGACATGATTTTCAGGAAGCTTTTGGAGTAGCAGGGCAAATCTGAATGCAGCTTTCAGTTTTTCACGTTTAAGTGCGTGTACTTACTAGAAGTCGCTGTGCAATTTTCTTTTAGTTTCGCCATTATACTTACAGCAGAAATCCCAAGCATTTTATCACATAGCATTATATCAGCAATGAATGATGGATTTTAAAAGTTGCTTTATTTATTACTATTAAAAAGAGTTGGTGTAATGTTGATTTTTTTTCCCTTCTGGAACTGCACTAGATCTATTTGCACATAATGTTGACATAGTGCTTATCCCTCAGGTTTCTTAGTACAGTCAAAATGATCCAATACTTCATGGAACAGATGACGGGGTTGTTGCACTTATTATTTTTTTTGGTAATAGCAGATTTGAGGTCGGACATTTAATTTTCTTCAGGATGTATTCAGCCACAGCTTGTGCGGAACTAATCTAAAGTGAATACAGATTAAAGCTAAGATAAAAGATGGATGTTGCATACTGTATTTACAAGTGAATAATGGCCATGTTAACCAATTCACTGCTGAAAATGTTACAGATCTGAAACATTTATTATGTTGTCTCATAGTACAGTGACCTGGCTTATTACTATTAAATTCAAGGACTACAAATAAGTTATCTGAAAAAAACATGTTAACTCACACAGTGATGGCAAGAATCCAATTACAAGTACATAGAGCTTCACTCTTGCTTGGAGCTGGTTCAATGTAACAGTGATTCAATTCAGTACTACCTTGTCTGAATGAGTGAGAAAGATTTTCTCATGTTTGCGTTAGATTCTCATTTGCAACAAGCAAAGATATGAAAATGAATGGATGACCATGTCTCAGATTAAAGTGTCCACAGTTTATTAATATTTAGCAATAGTGTCTCATCATTAATACCCTTTATACTGTTAGAGCTTTCATGTTTGACCTGTCTTGTTAGACACATTTGGACATTCTTTTCTTTGGGTTGACAGTGGAGGCTTCCGATACCATTGGGTACAAAACTACTTAACCTGACAACGCAGGAGAGCAGAACTAACACACATTGTTGGAATGATGATAAGCACTGAAGCATAGAGTTAATAATTAAAAATTAATAATACCCAGAATAAAAGTGTGAACTTTAATCGCAGGCAGCTTCCTCCAGGCTCTGGTGATGCCAGAAGTGCGTGTCTGTCCAGGAGGCTATGCTGGGTTGAGCTGTCGCAGATCCTGACTATTTAATGGTAATTAAATGAATCCCCCTGATACTGTCATACTCAGCAACTCCACTTTCCTTCAGTGGTAGTGCCCGTATACATTGCTTAAATAGAAATAATTGGAATAAAGACGACATCGTTAAACAGAAAAGAACCAAAATGATCCCATTTTCAGCCAGTTTTCAGATAGGTTCAATTTCAAAAAATGTCTGCATTAAAATCTGTTGGACAATCACTGCACATTCAGATTGTGACAGTGGTGAAACACATGAGGGGATGGGGAGTGTTTCTCCTGGCCGGACTGCTCAAATAGTGAGGGGCTGGAAGAGATCAGTGGGGGAGGCCTGTAGCAGAACTCATGTCCAGTGTCTGGTCAATAGCAAATCCCCCAAGCTCTTTCTCTTTCTGGCCTTATTGCCAGAAATCAGTTGAGGCCGATTATCATATGAAAATATCAATTTCAATATGATTAGTGAGCCCGGGATAGTACCTCTGTGCTCACCAGTGTTTCCTGCCCTTCCTGCTGGGAGACGTTCCCACCAGTGGGGATTAAAGCTGGTCCCCAACGAGGAGCACCAGGTGTGATCATCTGCCGGTGAGGACAGAGACACTGAGGTCCGCCTTGGGAGGTCAGGGGTAGGATGTGGCCTTTGGATAGTGCCAGCCTTGTTAAGCCAGCCTGGCACCCTAGAAGTGCCCACCAGACACTGATTAGTACCAAGACGATGGGGACTGAGGGGACAGGGCCTACGGTAGGGCTGTTCGGTGGTGGCAGGACTGAAGAATCCTACCAACAGGCATGGTCGGAGCATACAAGCTATGACTTTTGACATTAATTTTATCTTAAAGAACTTATTTTATTTTTGTTTGTGCTCCTTCAGCCAAATCCATTACTGATGTACAACATCCATCAGTAGCAGTCAGTATCACTACATAGTTCACAGGATATGTTTGGTTTCCCTGTGAATTTGTCTTTATGACATCCAACATAATGCCACATTGGATTAAGGGAGGTTTGTTTGAGAAGCTTGGGTGAAATCTGAAGTTCAAACATAGGTGAAGCCAAGGTCAAGAGTTGAATTTGATTGGCTCTCTCTCACTCACTCTATCTCTCTGAGTATCTATTTGTCAATTCATCCATCTATCCATCTAACTATCTATCTATCTATCTATTTATCTATCTATCTACCTATCTATTTCTCTGTCTGTTTCTCTCTGTGTATCTATTATCTATGTATCAGTCTGTTTATTTACCACTTTCTCTCTTGAACCCTCCCTTTTAATGAGAGTCCAGTGCTTTATTCATGCTTTTATGGCTTGGCTATTGTAGAATCTTAGAAGCAAAGTGTTAGTAAGTTGGAAGAGCTGATACAATGCATGTCATTGCATCCACCATATTTAAAATATGACTTCAGTAATGAAGGAGTGACACCCCTGAAATGGAAAGCAGTGTTTCATGAAAAATCTACCATCCAAGTACATTCTTTTAGGAGCTAAATAAATAAAACTGCTTTCTTAAATTTTATTATGACCAGGATGATCGTAGTATCCTAAAGTGCAGAAGGAAGCCATTCAACCCATCGGGTCTGCATCAACCACAATCCTACCCTATCTCCATAACCCCATGCATTTACCCTAGCTAACCCCCTAACACTAAGGGGCAATTTAGCATGGCCAATCCACCCTAACCCACACGTTTTGTTTGGACTGTAGGAGGAAACCAGAGCACCTGGAGGTAATCCATGCAGACACAGGGAGAACATCAAACTCCACACAGACAGTGACCCAAGCTGGGAATCGATGATCATAGAATCCTACAGTGCAGAAGGAGGTTATTTGGCCCAACAAGTCTGCATCAACCACGATCCTGCCCTATCTCAAATCGAACCCAGGTTCCCGGCATTGAAGCAGCAGTGCTAATCACTGTGCCACCATGACGCCCCTGATGAGATTGAATGAACAAAGAAAATTACAGCACGGAACAGATCCTTCAGCCCTCCAAGCCTGTACCAACCTTGCTGTCCAACTTACCTAAATCCCCCTACACTACTGGGGATCATATCCCTCTATTCCTATCCTATTCATGTATTTGTGAAGATGCCCCTTAAACGTCACTACTGTATCCATTTCCACTACCTCCCCTGGCAACAAGGTTTAGGCATCCACCACTCTCTGTGTAAAAAATCTGCCTCGTACATCTCTTTTAAACATTGCCCCTTGCACCTTAAACCTGTGCCTCCTAGTAATTGACTCTTCCACCCTGGGAAAAAAGTTTCTGACTATCCAGTCTGCCCATGCCTCTCATAATCTTGTAGCCTTCTATCAGGTCTCCCCTCAACCTCCGTCGCTCCAGTAAGAACAAACCAAGTTTCTCCAACCTCTCTTCATACCAGACAACATCCTGGTAAATCTTTTCTGTACCCTCTCTAAAGCCTCCACATCCTTCTGGTATATTCCAAAGGCGGCCTAACTAAGGTTCTATAAAGCTGCAACATGACTTGCCAATTTTAAAACTCAATGTGCTAGTTGATAAAGGCAAGCATGCCGTATGTCTTCTTGATTACCTTCTCCACCTGCAGTACCATTTTTAGTGACCTGTGTATTTGTACGCCTAGATCTCTTTGCCTATCAATATTCTTAAGAGTTCTGTCATTCACTGTATATTTCCTATCTGTATTAGACCTTCAAAAATGCATTACTCCACATTTGAGCGAATTAAACTCCACCTGCTATCTCTCTGCCCAAATCTCCAACTGATCTATATTCTGCTGTATTCTCTGATGGTCCTCATCACTATCCTCAAACCCACTAACATTTGTGTTGTCAGCAAACTTACTAATCAAACCACTTACATTTTCCTCCAAATAATTTATATATATTACAAACAGCAAAGGCCCCAACACTAAGCCCAGAGGAATGTCACTTGTCACAGCCCTCCATTCAGAAACGCATCTTTCCATTGCTACTCTGTCTTCTTTGATGGAGCTAGTTTTGTATCCATAGTGCCAGCTCACCTCTGATCCCATGCGACTTCACCTTTTGCACCAGTTTGCTATGAGGGACCTTGTCCAAGGCCTTACTGAAGTCCATGTAGACAACATCTGCTGCCCTATTCTCATCAATCATCCTCGTCACTTCCTTGAAAAACTCAATCAAGTTCGTGAGACACAACCTCTCCTTCACAAAACCGTATTGCCTCTCACTAATATGTCTACTTATTTCCAAGTGGGAATAAATCCTATCTCAAAGAATCCTCTCCAGTAATTTCCCTACCACTGATGCTGGCCTGTAATTACCTGGATTATTCTTGCCACCCTTCTTAAACAAGGGAACAACACTGGCTATTCTCCAATCCTCCCCTGTAGCTAGTGAGGATACAAAGATTTTTCTCAATTTCCTCCATTGTCTCTCTCAGTATCCTGAGGTATATCCCATCAGGCGCTGGGCACTTGCCTACCTTTATGAAATGCTAGGAACTTAAAGGAGAAAATGCCAGAAATAAGCAATTGTCCATGAGCATCTGAATGTGAAAAGGAAGATTAATGTTTTGATGAAATTGTTCCTCAAAAAGGAGAGGATTTCCTCTGGAACAATGGTTCCAGTCTGCTTAGATCATCAGCAACCATCACAAGCTATTGCAGCATAACAAGAGAGAAGAAACTCAGATGTACCCTGCCCTACCAATAGCCTACATTCTGTTGGCAGTGGCGAAGCAATGTCATTTGCCCTTCACCTCTCTGGCAGATGCTCACAAAGGTTTGATTGGCTTTAGCATGGCGGTTTGTTTCAGTATGGCATTCCCTACAAAGGTTTTGTGGTGTCTGTGGGCAGGGCAAGAATTAATAAGGATCTTCAAGCCTTCAGGTGAAGAATCATAACTCAGCCACAGAAAGCCCAAACCACAAAATGTAATGTTGGAAATTTGAATGAGATTTCAATGAGTCAGTAAGGAAATGGTTTTTAAATGTCCATCAACACTGATTTTCTACTGGGGAATGAGACTCTACAGTTGTAATTTTCTTTTAAGGCCAGAGGGGTTATTATTAACAGTAATCACCTCTTATAACACCACTTAACACCCAGCAGCCCTGCTTCCTCTCAATTTTCAGTTTGTAATGAAACCAGGGGGCCATTCAAGCTCAGAAAATCTTGAAAAAGGCTTTTATATTGATATGGAGAGCAGCTGCCAATCACAGATAGGCTAATGTATTCCTTCAACCAATGATGGATGATATTGCCCCAGAGTATCACAGCATTGTACATTGTACACAACCAATGGATTTATCTACAATAAAGAAAAATAACATAAAACATACTTAATATTTTAAAACTCCTTCATAGGATGTGGTCACCTCTGGCAAAGCCATTTGTTGCTCATCCCTGATTACCTTCCTTGGTTATTTCAGAGGGCAATTAAGTGCCTCAGTGTAAATAGATGTAATGTTGTCCATGATCAGTTCTCATGCAATGAAAGGATTAGTTATTTATGGGACATGGACATCACTGCTTGGCCAGCATTTATTGCCCATTCCTAGTTGCCCTTGTACGGCAATTGAGAGTCAACCACATTGCTGTGTCTCTGGAATCAAATGTAAGCCAGACCAAGTAAGGATTTTATGGAGTCAGATTTCATAGAGTTATAGAAAGAGGCCCTTTGACCCACTGTGTCTACGCTTACCATTTTCCAGCACTTGTTCCATAGCTTTCCCTAGAGGACATTAGTGAACCAAATGGGTTTTCACAACAATTGATGATGGCTGTCATGACCACTATTACTGAGGCTAGCTTTAAGTTCCAGATTTATTAACTTAATTTGAATTCCACTAGCTGCCATCATGGGATTTGAACCTGTGTCCCTGGAGCATTAGCATTAATCCAGAGTCCAGGCCTCTGGATTACAAATCCAGTGACATTATCATTATACCATCATCTCTTCTACTTCCAAATATACTTGCCCTATCTTTTTCAAGTAAGGAAGTACAAAGAGCAAAGAACAAAGAACAACACAGCAACACAACAACACAACAACACAGCACAGGAAACAGGCCCTTCGGCCCAACAAGCCCGCGCCGCCATCCTAACATCTTAATGACATAGAGACCAATATAGGGACAATTTGTTACCCAATCAGCCTAAGAGCACATTTTTGGGATGTGGGAGGAAACCGGAGCACCCGGAGAAAACCCACGCAACCACGGGGAGAACGCGCAAACTCCCGCAGACACAGGCCCAAATCCATGTGTCTGCACAGCAACAGCGATGGTCTCTGAGCTGTCATGTTGCCCATCTGATGGTCCAGTTTAAGCATACACTAACGACATGAAGCACTAGGCCACTCCTGAAGTAACATCCAAGAGCAGCCCTCGCACGACCTGCCGAATGCATGCACCTTGTTGGTCAACAAGGTGGACCGAATAGTCTGTGGAAACAATTAAAGTATTTAAACAGTCCTCATATATCCCTCTATCTGCAGACCGTTCATGTGGCTGTCCAAGAGACCCTTAAACAACCCTAGCGTGCCTGCTCCCACCACCTTACTCGGTAGTGCATTCCACACTCCCACTACCCTTTGTGTGAAAAAATGCCCTCTAATATTCGTCTTATACATAGCCCCCTTCACCCTAAGGCCGTGACCCCTCGTTCTATCAGAATCTAATGGTGGAAAAAGCTTACCACCATTTACTCTATCTATACCCCTCGTAATCTTATATACCTCTAATAGATCCCCTCTCAGCCGACGTCTTTCAAGGGAAAACAACCCCAGTACATTCAACCTTTCCTCGTAAGACAGCCCTTCCATACCAGGCAGCATCCTGGTAAATCTCCTCTGCACTCTCTCCAGGGACTCCACATCCTTCCGGTAGTACGGTGACCAGAACTGGACGCAGTACTCCAAGCGAGGCCTAACCAACGTTCTATACACTTGCAACATCAAACTCCTACTCTTGTATTCTATACCCCTTCCTATGAAGGCTAACATACCATACGCTTTCTTTATCACTTTTTCCACCTGCACTGACACCTTCAGAGACTTGTGAACCTGCACCCCCAGGTCTCTCTGCGTCTCTATACTCCGGATAGTTTTACCTTTTATCCTATAACTCCCCTCTACATTATTCCGGCCAAAATGCATCACCTCGCATTTATCCGGATTAAGTCCATTTGCCACCTATCTGCCCAATCTACCAGCCTATCAATGTTCTGTTGTATTGCCTGGCACTGCTCCTCAGTCCCCGCCAATCCAAGTATCTTAGTGTCATCAGCAAATTTGCTGATCACACCACCTACCCCCTCTTCCAAGTCAGTTATATAAATCACAAATAGAAGAGGTCCTAGTACTGAGCCCTGTGGCACACCACTAGTGACTGACCTCCAGTTGGAAAAAGAGCCTTCCACTAATACCCGCTGTCTCCTCCTCCCAAGCCTGTTCTCAACCATCTACATACCTGGCCCTGTATCCCATGCGCCTTCACCTTTTTTATCAGCCTACCATGGGGAACCTTGTCAAACGCCTTACTGAAATCCATGTAGACGACATCAACAGCTTGTCCTTCATCAACCATTTTTGTCACCTCTTCAAAAAATTCCACTAGATTCGTAAGGCACGACCTCCCCTTAACGAAGCCATGCTGCGTATCCCTGATCAGATCGCAGCGCTCCAGATGCTCATACATCCTGTCCCTAAGGATCCTCTCCATTAACTTACCTATAACTGAAGTCAAGCTCACCGGCCTATAGTTCCCTGGGTGATCCCTCTGACCCTTTTTAAACAACGGTACTACATTTGCAATCCTCCAGTCCTCTGGGACTTCACCTGTGTCCAAAGAAAAGACAAAGATTTGCGTCAGAGGCCCAGCAATGTCATCCCTCACCTCCCTTAGCAGCCTGGGATAAATACCATCAGGCCCCGGAGCTTTATAAGTCTTTGTGCTACCTAAAAGCCCCAACACCTCTTCCCTCGTAATGATTATTTCCTTTAACGGGTCCTCAAAATCCTCAAAGCCGGCATCAGATATCAGGCCCCTCTCCCGCGTGAATACCAACGCAAAGTATTCATTCAGGATCTCCCCCATCCCCTCAGGCTCTAAGCATAGATCCCGTCCTCTGTCCCTGAGAGGTCCAATCTTGCCTCTAACCATCCTTTTGCTCCTTACATAGGAGTAAAATGCCTTGGGATTTTCCTTAATCCTACCTGCCAAAGCCATTTCGTGTCCCCTTTTTGCCTTTCTGACACCCCTTTTAAGATCCTGTCTACACTCTCTATATTTTCCAGCGCTGCCTCTGTCCCCAGTTGCCTGGATCTAACGTACGCCTCCCGCTTCTTCCTGACCAAGTCCTCAACATCCCTAGTAACCCACAGTTCTCTAATCCTACCTTTCCCATCCTTCCTCCTTACCGGCACGTGTCTTTCCTGCAAAAATTTTAGTTTTCTCTTGAAAGACTCCCACATGTGCAGCGTTGACCTACCCTCGAACAGCTTATCCCAGTCGGTATCCCTAAGATCCTGCCTAATCTGGCTATATCTAGCCCTCCCCCAGTTTAACATCCTCCTCTTAGAGCAGGCTTCATCTTTTTCCATTAATACCCTAAAGCAGACAGAGTTGTGGTCACTATTAGACACATGCTCTCCTACTACAAAGTCAACCACCTGCCCTGGCTCATTCCCCAGAACCAGATCCAGTATAGCCCCCTCTCTAGTTGGGCTATCCACATACTGCTCCAAGGACCCTTCTAAAACACACTGTACAAATTCCTCCCCGTCCGCACCTTCCACTCTCGGCACCTTCCAATCTACCCCAGGGAAATTGAAATCTCCCATTACAACTACCCTATTCTTCCTACACTTATCTAAAATTTCCTTACATATCCCTTCTTCCATGGCCCGCGGACTGTTGGGCGGTCTGTAGTACACACCCAACATAGTAATCTCTCCCTTCCTATTCCTCAACTCCACCCATAGCGACTCAATTCCTAACTCAGCCATACCACCCTCCTTCTGCACTGCTATGATGTGATCCTTAACTAATAATGCCACTCCCCCTCCTCTCCTCAAACCACCTCTATCATGCCTAAAACACTCATACCCCGGAATATTCAATTGCCAGTCCTGCCCCTCCTTTAGCCACGTCTCAGTCACCGCCACCACTTCTAACTTCCTCTCGAACATTATTGCCTTCAGTTCATCTGTTTTGCCAGTCACACTCCTTGCATTAAAATACATGCACTGAAGGCCCTCAGGCACTCTCTGATCTTCCCTCCTATCTCCGGAGTTACCCTGTCTCCCATCTCTCTCCCACTCCAAGTTCCCTCTATCTCCCCACCCCCCCTCCATATTAGTTTAAACCCTGCCGAAACACTCCAGCTAACTTCCCAGCTAAAATATGAGTGCCCTTCCCAGACAACTGTTCCCCGTCCCTCTTGTATAGATGCCCCTCCCTCCTGAAGACTTCCCAATGGTCTAAGAATTTGAATCCCTCCACCCTACACCAATCCCTCAACCACACATTCAGTTGGAGCACCTCGTTGTTCCTAACCCTGTCATTCCCAGGCATCGGCAGCAGCCCAGAGAATGCCACCCTGGAGGCCCTACACACTTCAGCCGAGCCCCCAACTCCCTGAACTGCCTACGTATGTCCCCCCTGCACTTTGCCACTATATCTTTCTCTCCCACGTGGACTATTACATCAGCCTTAGCCCCTCGTTACCCACTCATCCCTCCTCATAGGCCCTGGGGTCCCTTCTGGACTGTGGTCCCTGTTCATTAGCCCCTCGTTTTCTCTGACTATAAACATATCCTCCAGTCTCAGCTCCAGCTGCCTCACCCGAGCCCTCAATCGTTGCAATTCCGAACACTTTGTGCATATGTGGGCTTTCGGGAGACGTGCTGCCTCCAAGAATGTCCACATCTGGCAGCGAACACAGCGGACACATTTTATCATGGATCGTGACATTTTATACACCCCCTTTAGAGGTATGGGACCTAGAGTCTGGGTGGGACAGGAGTCCAGCCTCTTACCACGTCCAAGCCTGCGTAATTTGCAGGTGTACCAGGTTTATGCCAATGCAGGCATTTCAGTGTTATAGGTGAGAACTTCAAAAGTGAAGGCAGCAGAGTAAGCTATTTCTGACTGCAATTTTGGAATTTCATACAGGAATGCCAGAAACTGCTGTCTGATTTATCTCAAAATAACAATTAGTGCTGGTAGCCTTACCATTATCAATGCAACGCAACATTCAGGGCAGTGCACCTTGATAATACTTACAGATGTTTCCCCTGCTGCACCAGTGCAACAATTCACATCAACCATTCTAGTGGCTCTGAGTGAATTTGCAATTTAGACAACTTGCAACACCTTTGTGCTATGCAATTACAAACAATACAAAAACATTCTGGATCCTTACAGAGAAGTAACTTTTTGTTCGAGTAAATGGGGAAAAACTGTTTTCACTGGCAGGAGAGATGATGACCAAATGTTTCAAGATAATTGGTAAAATACAGGGGTGATGAAAAGAACTCTATAGGAATTTGTTATAACCTGGAATGCATTGCCTGGCTGTGCGGGGGAGACAGACTTAATATTAACTTTCAAAATTGAATATATATTTGAAAATGAAAATTTACAGAGCTGTGAGGGAGGAGCAGAGGTGTGGGATCAATTGGATAACTTTTCAAAGAGTTCTCACCAGTATAATAGACCAAGGTGCATATTGCCTCTGCTGTATGATTTTATGATTTTCTAAGAGGCACTCATCCCATGGATTTGTGTAATCTGTCCCACCTATTCACCAGCAATTCTAATTAGAGGGTATAGGTTAAGGTGAGAGGGGAAAGATTTAAAAGGGATTAGAAGGACAACTTCTTTTTCACACAGAGGATGGTGTTTTTATGGATTGAGCTGCCCGGGAAAGTATTTGAGGCAGGTACAATAGCAACATTCAAAAAACATTTGGATAAGCTCATGTTGGGAAAGGATTAGAGGGATATGAGCCAAATGCAGGCAATTGAGACTAGCTGGGAGGGAATCATGAATGGCATGGACTAATTGGGCCGAACAGCCTGTTTCTGTGCTGCATTGTTCTATGACTTTATGGGTGGGATTTTCTGGCAATTTTTGCTATCAGAGTGAAAACTCCTACCCGGGGTTACTGGACCTTTATGTCGCCTGTGGCAGGCAAGATGGAAAAATTCTGCCTTATGATTCTATAATGGCGGTTTTCAATGAATCATTACTCTGATTTAATTATCTGTTGGGTACTTTCCTTCATAGTTTTTTCTGAATTTTTGTTCTTATTACGACATAAAAGGCAAGTGCTGCTAAGTAAGAAAGCTTCCCTTTTGCCAAAACACATGAGAATATTTACTCCTAGATCATTTATACCATAGGCCAAATACTGAATAATGCTGTTCTTATTCTGCCAGTGCAAATCTTCTTAGCTTCAATTCCAAGAAGATAGCACTAATGGATATTCTTTTTCATTTTGTGCAACAGGGTGCTAATGTGATTTGTGGATGAAACGCGACAGCTCAGTGACTATCGCTGTGCTGTACAGATACATGGATTTGGGCCTGTGTCTGTGGGAGTTTGCGCATTCTCCCCGTGCTTGCGTGGGTTTTCTTCGGGAGCTCCAGTTTCCTCACACATCCCAAAGATGTGCTCTTAGGCTAATTGGCAAAACAAATTCTCCCTAAATTGTCTCAAATTTGGTTTTTAATCCATAGATCTATAAACATGGACAGGGATCGCGGGTAGAGGTGGGAACATTGGGGTGGTGGCTTGGGCTCATTGGGCCGAAGGGCCTGTTTCCCATGCTGTTTTGTTCTTTGTATCTTTGTATCTTTGAAATTGCTAAGTGTACTGGAAGGGTCAGGAGCAGCAAGGGTTAATGTGGAACTGAGTACAGAACCATCCACACAGTGATGTAAGAAGATACCTGTCTCAGAACCAAGGGCAGCCTGAAGATGGACACAGTTGGGTTAAGATTGAGATTGTGCTTTTTACTGTAAATATGTTCATAATTATCTGTTGTTAACACACTCCAGACTGGAAACCTATTTCGTAGTGTCAGAAGCAAGATTCTTCACTTAGCTGGACCAAATTCTATAAAAATATGGATATCTTTTCCTCTTGGAGTTAATGTTTCTTATCCAGAGAGAATTACAGTTTTAAATTTTCTGACATTTCCCAGGCAATATCCACGCAATAATTTTAATAAATGCACCTTTCACTATCTGCATAAAGAAGGGGAGTAGATAATGCATTTATGTAGCATCTTCCATCATCTTAGGACATCTCAAAGCACTTTAAAATCATTGAAGTACTTTCGACATATCGGACGAGATATTTCAGCCTCCTAGCCATGTGTTTCCCACCAGTGGAAGATGGTGCGTTGTTTGCTCATGGAGGGAATCTCTTCTCCCATTGCTATCAATGGGAATTCCCATTGATATCACCCCACATTGGTGGGAAACCCATGAGTGGGACTGGAGAATCCTGCCGGGTAGAATCCCAGCTATTACTGCTGCTGTAATGTAAGCAATGAGTTGGAGCAGACCAGGAGTAATTAATGCTATATTCAGTAGTAAAACGATAGACTGCCATTTATGTAGAAATCCACATTGTTTCATGCCAATCTCAAAGTGAAATGTATCAAATACTTTTTGAAGGCTAAAATTTCTTACAAATTCAGCTATAAGTAGATGTTTAACAAAAGCCAAATATAAACAAAATATGTGCGTAAATAGCTAGAGATGCAAAGAGTTTATTGTTCAATTTCAAACACTCATACAGGGGAATTTCACAATAACTTCATTGCAGTGTTAATATAAGACTTACTTGTGACTAGTGAATAATAAATAAACTTATATTTAACATTGGACAGCATTTTTTGCAGTTTGTTGGAATGGATTTATTTCTTAGACTGAAGTAAATAAATTATTTCCTAAATTTGAAAAATGGGACACAATCTTGAGGGGGCCTTTCAGATATAGACATAAATAAGAAATATGTGATCCAGAGTTTTATATTCTTGTATGTGTATTAGATAACGTAAGAACTAAGCAAATAGCCACAAAAACAGCATTTATATATTAGATTCCTTTAATTCAAATGTAAGTTCTTTGATGAAATTAAGTGAACAGAATGTTAACAGTTCAGGACACAAGGCAATTCTATCACCTTATAGTCATAATCATGACTGCAGTTTTTGAAAATTGAAGGATGTCTATTTAGATGACCATCTCATGTTTTTGTGATTGAAATGCAGGAACTTTTGTTGTAGATAACCGAAACAGGTTCTGTTTTAAAAACAATGGTCTAACTTGCACTGCCATTTCAGTGTCTGCTACATGAATTTTCATTAGTATTTTAAACAGAAATGAAAGAAATTCCATCAGATTTAACCTGCTCCTCTATTGTAAAATATTTATGCCTAAGTTGCATTTAGATGAAACAAGAGCAGAAGCCCAGAAGAAATTCATCTCTAATATGGCCAATAAAGGGAACTGCTATGTTGATAACAGGATACAATGACTACAGGTGGAATTCTGCGATTATGTTTGTACCTGCTCTGCTGCCAGTGAGAATGGATAGTTTGGCACTCAATCAAATCTCCATTCAGTGCAGTGGCACTGGAGATTCCCAGCTGCAGACGAGGTCGGAGGATTCTGGTATATGAGTCATGTAAATTGCCTCTAACGAGCTATTTGACTTTCTCATAAATGAGGGGGATCTGTCTGAATTTTTGCAACTTTAAAAAGGTATTTGATGTTAATGTCATTCTGCATCCTGAACAAGACTTCTGGTCAACTGAACTAATCAACTATCCCCTCCCTCCCCATTGTACAGACATAACTCACCACCAAAATTCTGCAGTCTTTTAAAATATATAATTTGTTTATCTCCAGTGTATGGGTGAGCCTGAGTATGAATACAGAGGAAACTTTAAGACCAGAAATCTTTGAACTGAGCGTGCATTGCCCATTTCCAGCTGGCACATGCATGCAAGGCTTGAGATTCATTGGGAGTTAGAGATGTCAACAACACAACTAGAATTAAGCTTATTTACACTGGTTAACCATTCTGAATTTGATTTTGCAGAACACTAGTGGGCCTTTATGACACACCAGTATGCCACGATGGTAGTCTCTCCTATTCATAAAAATGTTATTGTCAAATTTAGACTAACTTTAGTTAGTTTGAATTTCAATACCGTGGCAACATGCTTTAGTGTTTTGTAAGTTTAGCAATAACCAGATTGAAACATGTTTTAAGAACCTTTCTGGGAGACTATAGCATGCCCTATTTTTGTCCACAATTTGTTTATCTATATTTGCTTATGGGGGTAGCCTGAGATTAGGACCAAAGTTATGGTGTTCAATTGTTAAGATGGAACTATCACTTTAAGGCCACTGTTACCTGCTGCCTGTGACAAAGTGCTCTAAATAAATAAATCCTGAGGGCAATTGGAGATTAACTAGCAAATCCCTCGCTCCTTTCTTTATGGGGAGACAATGTAATCAGCATGTAGTGACCAGCTTTTATTCCCTTATTTTTTATGATACATTACTGTTTTAAAGCCAATGGGTGGGATATGAAATATATTCTGCATGCATGATATATTCATATGCAGATGCTATACTTGAAGCATGACACATGTGTTAGACTCAAAGAACTGAATTTTACAATGCCCATCAGGTGAGTGTTTGGCGAGTGCTGGCAGATAAAATGATGCAAGAGGCTAGCTTGTCAACTTCTTGCCTGCCTCAATCTATTCTCCATAATACAATGGATGGATAAGGCTAGTCCACCTCTCTTTAAGTTTATTGAAGCCCTTAATTACCCAATTAAGGAGTAATTAAGGGCCTAACTCCACTGTGGGTGCAATAATCCACTAGGAAAGTTGCATTTTCACCAGCTCTGGTTATCTTCTTTCTGGGATTGTTTGTAATGTTGCAAGATTGGCCAGTTGCTATTGAGGTCAGGACTTTCCTCCACTGAGGAATTGAGGTCCCATGCTGAGCTGGGTAAGACTGGCACTGCATATTATCACTAGGAATTCGACTGACTTCTATAACAGTGGCATGGGGTATTCGGAGAACTGCTGGAGGGTCATGTTGTAATCTCCCATAAAATTTACCTCATGTCTAAATTAGGTTGCATAATTGCAGGGCTTGCTTGCAAATATCTGTAATCTTGGGCCGGATTTTCCAACCACGCTCGCCCTAAAACTGGAAAATCCCACCTGAAGTCAATGGACCTTTCTATAGCCCGCCCCTCACCCGCTCCGATTTCCTTGACGGGCAGAATGGGAAAATTAGCTCAAAGATATTAGATTGACAGGCAGGTCACCCTTCTTTGAGGGCTAATTTTGCTATGAAATGAACTACCTTCATGAAGTCAAGTCCCTTGGACTGTACTGAGCTAGGAGCAGAAAATAGGCCTCTTAAATACATGAGACTGAAGATTCTCCGGGGGGCAGGCATTATGTATAGAATCCCTCCCCTTCAGTGACATTGGGAAATGTTGTTTCAGTAAAATCATGACTAAAGACAGTGAGCAGCGAGTCTCATTCACAATGCCATCAGGGTGGAACTGCATGGTATTACTGAACAAAGATGGAGAATGGTGATGTTTTCTCTGACCAGTTTTAGAGCAGGTGGATAAGGAATAAAAGAATTTACTACCTTTCTTGATAATCTTTTGAATTAAGTGAAGATCCAGATAAATACTACTGTTTTTGAAAATGATATAGTTTTGCATAGTGAGGACAGTTCTGCACAGTGAGAAATTCACTTTCTAAAATAACTTACACATTTATTAGATAACTACACTTTAGAAGAATGAATGTAAATGTTCATATAGCTTCGAATAAAGTATATTTAAACATATTCAAATTTCCTAGTTATTGTCCAAGGGCTTTTTAAGAATGCTTGATACATATGGTTTGCATTGTGACTGTCTTAATTGGTAGATAATTAATTAATTGATTAGCATTTCAAATTGTGACGCTTAAAGATCTAATGGCACTTCTAACAAGAC
This sequence comes from Sphyrna mokarran, assembly GCA_024679065.1. Taxonomy (NCBI): domain Eukaryota; kingdom Metazoa; phylum Chordata; class Chondrichthyes; order Carcharhiniformes; family Carcharhinidae; genus Sphyrna; species Sphyrna mokarran. The sequence goes on from JAGIQG010000016.1 coordinate 48,496,862, forward strand.
AATTAATGGAGCTGAAATTCTCCCATGACTTACTCGCTGCGATATTACTGGTGACTGGACTCGAAACGGGTGGGGGACGGACCAAGGGGAAGACTGTTAGCCTCAGGGTGAGATTTTATGGCTTCGAGATGTGTGAAGGTGTAAAAACTCACCCACTGTTTCCAAACAAGCTATCCTGCACAGCTTCAATTCTACACCTTTACCACCCTCAACTAATAAAATATCCAATGTCCATTGCGACATGGGGTTGAATTTTATGGCCTCATTCGAGTGAGACCAAAAATTCCAGCCAGTGATCAATGGATATATTCGCTGTCCACCCCTTGCTGATTCCAATTTCGTGGCGGGCAGGGTGATAGAATTCCGACAACATAACACATCGACTGAAGCAAAAATACAAAGGCTTGCTGTTTCCCTCATAGATTTCACCTTGTCCAAATGTAGATGAATGCACCAGTTATATCTATATAGTGCCTCAAACAATGTAAAGATTTAAATAACTTTGTAATAATTTCCAGAATATATATGTGCAGATTTTATGAATTGAAACATTACTTAAAATGTACCTCCTTTATGTAAAACTCTGCAATGGCACTTCTGATTTTTAACATTTGTTCCATACAGTCATGTGTCTGTAACCAGTCCAAGGAATTAATAGTGGTATGGAGATAGTAGAATGTACAAAAAAAGTATTGCCTTGCAACAATAATTTTTGTATTCATTTTGACTTCCTCACACTTCGAAGTATATTTAAAAAAGACACTTTGCAGAAGTAGATTTCTTCTTAGATTTGGAAATTCATAAATACCTGCCAGTCTGCAAGCATATTTTAACACCAGCAATTAACCTCTGAATGACCTTCAGAGCCAGGCATATGTTAACTGCAAAATAATAGCCTAAAGGTTCCAGGCAAAATCATGAAGAGGCTAATTATGCTCACCGTTATGGAAATACAAATCTCACAGCATCTTCTTTTGATGGCAAATATATAATTAACTGCAGAATCACAACTTTAGCTTCAGAAATGCTCTACTCAACCCCAAGTTTTACAAAAGAGGCATCTCACCCACTGACTCACCTGCACTTAAATGCATTGAACAGCACAATAGATTTGCCACAAGTTTAATCACCTCAGTTTTAAGTACTCTTTTAATAGATACTGAGAAACATAGAAAATTGAAGCAAGAGTAGGCTATTCGGCCCTTTCAGTTTGCACCACCATTTAGTTTGATGATGGCTGATCATCAAATTCAATATCCTGATCTTGCCTTCCCCTAGTTCCCTTGATCCCTTTAACCTCAAGAGCTATTTCTACTTTCTTCTTGAAATCACACTATGTTTTGGCCTCAACTACTTTCTGTGGCAATGAATTTAACAGATCTCTGTGGATGAAGAAATTTTTCTGCACCTCAGTTCTGAAAGGTTTATCCCTTATCCTCAAACTATAATCCCTAGTTCTGGACTCCCCCATTATCTGGAACATTCTTTCTGAATCTACCTTATTTAACTCTGTTAGAATTTTATACGTTTCTATGAGATCCCCTCTCACTCTTCTAAACTCCAATCAATGCAATTAGTCTCTCCTCATATAACAGACTTAGTATCCCAGGAATCAATCTGGTAAACCTTTGCTCCCATCCTGATATATCTCAAATAAGTACACAAATAAAGACACAATATTCCAAGCATGGCCTCACCAAAGCCTTGTACAATCGCAGTAAAACATTCCTATTCCTATACTCAAGTGCTAATTATTCACAGCCACTGAATTATTCTCTGACACTGAAAATACCCACTAAAAGTGTGGAGTCACATTCCTTCAGGTTTTAATTGTTGAAGTTTTTTAAAATATAGTTTTTGTTTTGTTTCTTTTTCTATCTATTAATCTAATACTCCCCCCCATCCCTTTAAGACTTCTCCTGTACCCTATTTTACACTAAATTCACTTTAACTTTTATTTACAGACCTTATGCTGTTTAGTTCATACTTTGTAAACCCTATTGGTCAGGGCGATATATTAGATCCCCAATGTCCTCTAGATGGTTTACACCATTTCGATCTTGCTGTTCAACAACTGGCAAGGAAAAATACCGGGGAGATTAAAAGGAAAAGGGCAAGTCTAACGAGAGATGGGTACCGTTTGTTAGCTGTCACAACTTTCTGCCTATTATGAGGTATATCACTATTATCATTATACAGCAATGTAACATACAGCCCTCTATGAGCAATGCCAGATAAATATACATATTAATAGAATTTAAATGTAAAAGCTTCCATTTGAAGATTTTGGAAACATCATTGGCATGAATAACAAATGTTTAAAAATGTTCAGTTGAGGAGGAAAAGTCATAAATCATAATGCTGTTGGCTTATAACCCAGATTTTTTTTATTCAGAACATGACTAATACAAACATTAGTGATATTTGTAACAAAGGCAGTTGGGCCGTAGGGCAGAGTGAAGATACAATTGCTGAAATGATTCCTCCAAATTGTTTTTTGCATTGTGAGGTGAATTGAGTTCACATTAGAGCTGGTGAAGACAGACTACATTTGATTCTATATAAAACTCAGCCATGATGTGTAAATAATAATTGCATTTCAAAATTATTTGGGTTCACATTCATGAAGTTCATTCCTATTACTGCATTTTTGTGGCAGCATCATCTTAAATAGATATTGTTTTGCTTCTGTTTCAATTGGGTCAGGTTTAAACCCCAAATCACATGTTGGTTGACTTCCTTTATCATATAACATAACACATAGCACAGAGATTCACAAAGTGGAAACAAAAGAAAAGGGTTTACATTGCTTCGATAAGTAAGAAATTGTGCGTTGACGTTTTTGATTTCGTTCATTAATTGAATGATCTTCAACTGATAGGATTTCTACATACTTATAAGAGGCTCAGTGGAATATTCGGATTCCAGATTACATTTTGATTTCTAATAGTGAAATTGGTCTTTTATCTGCTAAATAATGTTTCTGGTTGTTTTATTATCTTCCACTACTACTAATAATAAAGCTATCACATGGATTTCAATGGGATCAGACAAATATTTACAAGTCTAATACCAGCCATAATTGTTCAAGCCCCTCACTGATTTGCCCTTCACATTAATAGATTTTCTGTCAGAGAAAATCTCTCTTCTTCATGATAGTTACATTTTATTTTGAATCTTTCCCATCTGAAGATGTTCAATTTATGCACGCCTTTCCCCACTCGTCCATCTTTTCTTCCTTAACGTTTTTTTGTTGGTTATTAATGAACAGAGTCATTATTTTTATCACTTACTGATTAACATCCTGGGTTGCTGGAAGACAAGATCACCTTCTGCTTTCAGCTGGTACTGCAGGGATTGTAAATGCGAATACCTGCAAAAGCCAACCACCAGCACATTCCTGAGAACACCATTACTGTGATTATTATTTATGTAGGATATGTCTGCCTTATTGTCATTTCTGATACTACATCAAAAGGGTGGCTGGTGAGCTTCCAGAGATGCTGTCGCCCAATAGAATGTGACCTTTTTGCCAGGCAACTGCGCTGCTTCTTGTTTTGTTTGCCCCGCATGTTTGTGAATGCTGCTAGATTTGATAACCCTTTGACATTTGGAATGGTATTGAAGCGTTTTCGGTTGGAAACTTGAAGAGCTTTGGCTCATTTTACAATTGTCAACATCATAGCTTACAGCGAGAAGGCTGTGCTCAGCCATTTTCGGGCATGGCAAAGTTTCGCCACACAGCATTCGCGATTAAAATCTGTGGTGTCAGGTGCCTTGTGGCAATCGACAAACAGGCTGCTTTGCAGATACTTGCAGGGTTTGCGGCCAAAACCTAGATTTGCTTCTGTCTCATTAAAATAACGAATGCAGTCCAAATGGATTTGCACATATTCACTGTACGTCACAGTAAATCACAACACCATTTGGACCCAACGGACTAAAGCTTCATTTCTTTAGACAATGGCAGGCTTAGAAGAAGAACAGGAGTGATGTCACACATTGAGCCACAGTTCGCATGTTTACATAAAGACAGAGGAAAGCATGTACATTTTCTCTCTATTTGGAAAGTAAAAACACAACACCAAAAAATGAGATACAATACCATGTAACATATTCTTAAAAAAATTGATGAGGATTAAAGAATCCTCAATTTAAACATAGACAGAAATTTTAAATTTATTTTCTGAAGGAGGAAACAATAATAGGATCTACATTGATGTTTTTTACAGCAAAAATGTTTTGATCAGTTTCACATGTTTGCATTATTTTGTGTCAGTGTTAATTTTCCAAAATTTGTTAGATTCTACAAAGGTTTCATCAAACTTGAAAGTAGAAAATATAAACCCTCTATTCAAGAAGAAAGAGACACAAAAAATTAGGAAATTTTTGGTTAGTTAGCTTGATATCTGTGATGGGGATTGCTCTTTAAGCAATCATTAAAGAGGCCATAGCTGGGCATTTAGACAAGCTCAAGGTAATCGGGAAGCTCAGCATGGCTTTAAGAAAGGAAAATCATATTCAACAAATTTACGAGCATTTTTTGAAGAAGTAATAAGTGCTATGGTTAAAGGAGATCCTGCAGATGTACTGCACTTGGATTTCCAAAAAGCATTTGGTAAGATGCCACATCAAAGATTATTGCAAAATATAAAAATTCATGTTGTAGAGAGTAACATATCAATCTGGATTTAAAATTGATTGGCTGGCAGAAAATGGAGAGTAATGCATAAATGGGTGTTTGTCTGAATGGCAAGATTTGACAAGTAGAGTCCTGCAGGAGTCTATATGAGGCCTCAACCTTTTAGACATAACACATCAATGACTTAGATGAGGGAAGTGACAGCATGGTAGCTAAATTTGTAGGTGATACAAAATAGGTAGAAAAGTATATTGTACAGAAGACAATTGGACCAAAAAACCTACCACCTTGCCCAACTCGGAATTTGAGGCAGGCAAGGTTCGCAGGTCAAAAATCCCTGTTGGTCTCGGGCGGGATTTTACAAGATTCTTTGGTCTCCCAGCTGCATGTTTCTTGCTGGGGGGAGATGATGTGTTGTTTGCAAGTGGTGGGATTCTCTGATCCTGCTGCTGTCAATGGGAAACCAGCAGGCAGCAGTGCGTTGCCAGCAGGACCAGAGAATCCCACCAGTGTGAATGGCAGGGGAACTCCAACCAAGGAGTTTGCAGATGGCTATAGATAGGATGAGTAAGCAGGCAAAAATGTAGTATATATGGGAAAGTGTGAATTTATTCACTCTTGTGAGAAGGATAATACAGTATTACTTGAATGGAGAGTGACTGCAAAATGCTGCACAGAGGGATTTAGATGTTCTCAGACATAAGTCACAAAAAGTTAGAATGTAAGTACAGCATGTAATCAAGAAGCATACTGGAATGCTTTCCTTTATGAGAGGAATTAAACATAAAAAGAAGGACATTGTCCTTCAGTTGTTTGGAGCATTGGTAAAATCACATTTTGAAAACTGTAGTTTTGGTCTCCTTATTTTAGGAAATATATAAGTGTATTGGAAGTGGTTCAGAGGATGTTTACTGGATCATTATCTGGAATGAGTGGCTTGTCTTATGACAATAAGTTGGAAAGAGTTGTTTCCATGAGAGTTCCGAAGACTGAGAAGTGACTTGACTGAATATATAAGATCCTGAATGTTATTGACAAGGTACACCTTAAAAGGATGTTGTTGTTTGTGGGTGAGTTCAGAACTAGGGGGCATAGTTATAAAATTAGAAGTCCCTTTTATAGGACAGAGATGAGAAATTTTCCCTCCCAGAGGATTATGAGACTTTGAAATTTTCTGCTTCAGAAGACAGTGGAAAAAGAATCATTGAATATTTTTAAGGCAGATGCTGATATATTCTTGTTGGGCAAGGCAATCAAAGGTTACTGGGGGGGTAGGTGGAGAAAATGAAACTCAACATGAACAGATCAGCTATGATCTGAATGAATGGCAGAGCAGGCTCGAGGAGCTAAATTCCTATTTCATATGTTTGTATACTTATTTATAAGCTTGAACATTGTCCTCCGAAATATGAAGTATAATACTGAAAGCATGCAAATATAAATGATCCTCTGGGCATCCAGTGACTATATAAAGTATTCTCAGATTAGGGGCACAAGTCTCCCGAATAGAAATTAAATGCTGCCACAAGATATGGTGTTTTTCCCACGAGTGCTGACTGAGCCTGTCACATGGAATTCAGCCACCTAATTGTGAGCAAGTGTGCCAGCCTAGCTTCATAGAAATTGGGGCACCATTTTTAAAGGGCACCCGATCATAGAATGCAGTGCTATCATTCCCACCAGCCCCTCTTATCAAAACTGAAAAAACACCCCCTTGGCAGACAAGCATCCCCTACCCTTCCCTGCAGGGGGATAATTTGCCCCACTAAATACTCAGGTCACCTCCCAATGAGGGTGACCCAAACCATCCTCCTCCCCATTGACTTTCTCCCTTCCACTCAACAAGACAGCTGCTTCAAAATGGGAGCAGCAATGGCACTGCCCCACTCAGCCCCCCACCCCTTTGGCAGTGCCAACTATTCACTGCCCTGGGACACTTTGCCCTGGGAAATGGTGCCAAATTCTTCCATGGCTGAAAATGACCACCAGTGCAGGAATGCTATGAGTGATTGAAGACTCACCATAGGAAAAACAGCCAGCTAAAGTTTTCAGATCAAAGATGCAGCCCTGCAGTTAGAACAGAGGAAGTGAAGGCTCCTTTCTGCTGTTTCATAGCCTGGACCTGTCAATTAAAACAAGTCTCTTTATAAACCTTGAGGTTAGAAAAGAGGAAGTGTTTGAGGCTTACTGGATCGTATCAACACTGAACTGTTTGATCTGCAATGGAGCTGTAATCAGAGTAGTTCAAATTGGCCAAGCTGCATCTGTAGATCATCCAGCCTACAAAAGGGAATCCCTCTAATGAAACTGACATCTTCTAACTATCAGAGGACTTCAAAGATGCTTGCTCACACCTGCGGCTTCTGAGAGAGAAGGGAAGAGCACTTCCTTCTGCAAAATGGAGTGCTGCTTGACCTTGATGGCTTCCAGGTATCGATGGGAGTATGGGAAGGAAAGTGAGCAGGCCACTTCAAAGGTTTCATAGTGCAAGATAGGAATTACAATTTTGAACAGAAGGTTGCCTGAAATCATCATGCTTAGAGTAATCTCCACTTCTTACAAGTCCAGAAGTGCAGTCTTGCCACGAGACCCCCATCCATACCAAGGTCAACCCCTTTCCAGCCCAAACCACCAAACTTCCAGGTCCCTGGGCAGGACTCTCCCTTGCAACCTGGCAGTGGCAGTATCAGAGGGGCACATGGGCAAAGAACTTAGCTCCTTGTACCCCCCTACCCCTCAGTGTCCAAGTTGTCAGGTCCACGCTTGACAGGATCTGTATGGTCTGACATTTGCGGGACTTCCCGTTGCAGAAGCATACTGAGAGGCCAGAACAGCCTGTTTCAAATTCGATTCTAGGATGCTAGTTTGATTTTAAATGTATTCATGAAGTTCATCGGGGCTGGTGAGCTGGACAGGGAGAATAACAACAGGCTCAACATCCAGTGTGACTCCTGTTTTGGCTTTCACGTCCGATTCAATGGGCCAGTGCTGAACCTACCTGCAGGAGCAAGAATTGCCCCTAGTTACATCACTGATAGAGAATTTGAGGACTCACCCTATAATCTGCTCCAACCTACCTACTGAAAAAGTCCCCTACTTCAATAATTCTCAGTGCCCACACTATCCACTTTCATGGCTTGCTCTAATAAGGCAGAATTACAGGTATGTTTGTGTTGTATTCTTCAGTCCACTGGAAATAATTTGAAAATCCACAAGTTCATTTTACTTAAATGCTTAAAAAAAAGATTCCTCTATCTAATTTGTCCAGGTTGCATTCAAATACAAGCCCCGAAGATGAAAGAATTGGCTTTAATTCACTGTGCTGCTAAGTTGCCCAGAGCTACATTCTTGCAGGAATGTAAAGCCTCAGTAATTCTGTTTTCCCCTTTAAAATTTTGTATTAATCATATTACAACATAATAAACAATATTGCACAACATGTATCCATAATGGTAATTTATATGTAAAGTGAATGCCTGTTTTTGATCTTTTTACTTATATTTAATCTGGTAGGATAATGTTTAGAGTAATTTGTGGCAGGAATTGTGAGATTTGTATACTTCTCCTGTGGTAGAAAATTAACATTCACTGTGCAATACAAAGATAGTTGCGATAGAATTAAATGACATGGAATTAAATCACAGTGTATCAATTGTATTTTACACTGAATCTCTAATTCGCATAAAATGCTGACAAGTAATTAAATGCAGAACAGTCACAGTGCCTGATCTTTCCAATCACAGAGGTACTAAATCCTTTGTGATCTCATTACTGCAGGTTTATCAGAAAATAATTAGTAAATTACGGAAGGGTTTCATACACAGCATGTATCTTATAGTATATAATAGCTTATGATACACCAATAAGCAATCATTTAGTGCAGAGTTCTGAAGCTCTCTCTGCTTTGTAATATAAAACTTTAGAAGTTACAAACCATTACACAAGGATTTACAGCAAGGTTGAACTGCAAAATGTAGAACTTATGTCATGAAAGAGAAGGGCCTGGTTGCGAAAAATCCATTTCACAAAGAAAATTAACTTAATCCTAAAAATCTATCGGAGCTTTGCTGTGACATTGTTCATGGACAATTGATTCTTAAGTATGGGTTTAATGTTTTGTTCCTAATCTGTTCATTTCAAAGTGATTTCTCTAAATTAGTAAATCCATGTGGTTATAGATATTGGGGTCAACCAGGAGGAGACGTTTGTTACTTCTTGTAAATTTCAGGACCAGGTCACTGGTTTTCTTTCTCTTTTTGCTTGAAGATTGTTTGTGGCGATACAAAACAAGAAAATCAAACCCACACTTTTCATTAATAATGGAGTACCAGGTCTTTAAATGATCATGCATCCTGTTCCCAATAGAATCCCACTAAACATCATTTCTCATCCTCTTCTATCTCAATTCATCATGCTTCCCCTCATTGGCTACTATCCTCTCATAATATCTTTTGCCATGTAAACTTTCCAACCCATATTAATTGCCATCGTCTTGTCCTTGATATCTTGTGTGAATTTGCATTACCATTGTGTCATCAATGTTGTCTATGATCACATCCTTGTATCATTCTCCAGTCGTATTCCCCTGTCTCCTCACAGCCCTAAATCTTTCTGAGTCCATCACTGGGAAAAAGTTTCTGCCACTTCACTTACAACTGCAATTTCATGTATAACCTTCAATCTTCCATTCATTACAATAGTTTTGCAGCAATCAATCTGCTCAACTGCATCCTCATTTCCTTCTCCAAGGCATGGTGACACAGTGGTTAGCACTGCCTTACAGCACCAGGGACCCAGGTTCACATTCCTGACTTGGGTCACCATCTGTGCGAAGTCTGCATGCTCTCCCTGTGTCTGTGTGGGTTTCCTCCGGGTGCTCTGGTTTGCTTCCACAGTTCAAAGATATGCAGGTTAGATTGATTGGCCATACTAAATTGACCCAAGTGTTGGGGAATCAGTAGGATAAATGTGTGAGGTTACAGGAGTAGAGCCTGGCTGGGATTGTGGTTGGTGCAGATTCAATAGGCGGAATGACCTTCTTTTGTACTGTAGGGATTCTATGATTCTATGGGATCCAGATAAACCACAGAGCTATTCAGTCCTGTTTCCATCTGCAAAAATAACTCAGTATATTCAGTGCCACCTCCATATTTGAAGATAGCCAACTTTTCCTTATAACTAAACCCTCTCCCTGCCTCCTTTGCCCTCACTTTTAACAGTAAGTGCAAGGGCCTCATAGAATTTTTTTGTCACAATGATGAAAACCATCTGATCAGCTGCTTCTGTTACTTTCCCAAATCCACCAGATCAAATATCCTCAATGATTCCCCCTGCCCTAGTCTTGAATTTGAATCTTTCCTCCTTTCTCTTCTATCTCTCCTCATGCTCCTCTGAACACATATTGATAATGAGATATACCTTCTATCTCTCAAAGTATTCCCATGCTAACCACTCAACTTCTCTTCTTGGCTCTCACGTTACCTGATATTGTTTATGGTTTTCTCTCCTCCGGTACTTCCCCCTTCTCCTGCAACTTTGAAGTCTTCACCCCTCCCTTCAAAAGAAACAGGCTTTGACCCCCCGCTATCCTTGCCAACTAGCACTCCATACCCTACATCCTTTATCTTCCCAAAGTCTTCCAGTGTATGGTTGCTTGCTTAATCTGTAACATTCTTTCCAGGAGCTCCATGTCTGAATCCTTCTGATCATGTTTCTGCTCCTGCCTCAGTGCTGAAACAGCACCTATAAATATTGCAAATTAAACCCTGGGTGACTGTGGCAAGATGAAACTATCCTCAGGAATCTTCTCTGCAACCTTAGTCATGGTCGACCAAAATATAATTCTCCAAACCCTCTCCATGTTCATTCATTGGGTGGGATTACATCTGCCTGAGTCCGTTCTGATGTATCCAGTTTTAAATGAATAATCATCATCAATGGCTTTGTTACTTATTTTCATGACATTACCTCTAGTGTTGCCTACTCACCCTGCCTGTACTACAATTTTACCAATACAGAGGGGGTGGCCTCAAACAAATTGCCTGCTAGTAGGTCAACTGGGGTACAGAATGCTAAAGATTCTAAGGACTCTACAGGGACTGCTTGACTGGGCGATGAAAGCAGATTCAATAGCAGCTTTTGAAAGGGAATTGGATAAATACTTGAAGCAGAAAAAGCTGCAGGGCTATGGAATCAAAGCCGGATTGGGATTAACAGGATCGCTTATTGAAAGAGTCGACATAAACTCAGAGCGTCACATAGTCTTTTTCTTTTGCTGCACCAACCTAGGATTCTCTAACGTTTCAGCAGAGAAAACTTTGTTGAAGATTTTTTTTTAAATGCTTCTGGTTACATTTCCCTTACCCAAATTAATTAGCCTGAATTTAATTTTGTTAAAGTGCCAAAAGTACTTCATTAAATGCTCGTATTTTATAGTCCAGAGGCAAGGGGACGCAAGTTGAAAAGCAAAAAAGACAAAGCAATAGAATTAGCAAACAAAAAAGTAGAAGTTGAAGCCAAAAGAGCAAAGACAGAGAGCTAGGAGAGGAGGCCAGCCAAGCAGAACACAGATATAGGCCTGACTCTTTTCGATGGTGGGGTTTCCCTTCCCGCCATTTGAAAAGTTGGCGGGGAACACCTCAAATGTGAACATTAATTGGTTGCTGTCAGGAGTTTTGCCCCTCACTCAGGAGGAAGTCCTGCCTTCGGGAGCTGCCATGTAACCTGGTTTACCAGTGAGTCCTCAGTCCCAGCAGCAACAAGAGCTGCAATGGATTGAAGAGGAACTTCAGGAAGATGCCTGAATCTAACTCCCAGTACCACAGGGCAGAGGTAGGTTTAAGAGTCCAGGGAAGATAGGGAAAGCTGTAAGGATGCAAAGTGAGCAGACAAGATGTTACTGGAGAGGCTGGGGTCATGAGAGAAGTCCAGTGGCCTCCAAATATTGAGGGGGGCACCCAAAGTCAGAGAGAGGCTTCTGATGGAGATGCACCCCCATTTCTCACTTGAAATCTAAGTCAGTTCTCTTCTGGAATTTCCTCAATGCTAGGTAATTCCTTAGGAGTTAAACAGAAAAGTAGGGTCTCAAAGGTAGTAATCTCAGGATTGCATTCAGTGCAAGTACTAGTCAGGGTAGAACTGTCAGGGTAGCTAAGTTGTGTACAGGCCACTAAACAGTAATAGTGAGGATGGGAATGCCATCAAGTAGGAAATTAGAGATACATGCAGTAAAGATACAGCAGTTACCATGGTGACTTCAATCTGCATATTGATTGGGTTCACCAAACTGGTAGCAATGCAATGGAGGAGGATTTCTTGGAATGTATAAATGATGGTTTTCTCAAACAGTGTGTTAAGGAACCAATTAGAGATCAGGGCATTCTCAACTGAGTATTGTGTAATGAGAGATGATTAATTAGCATCCTTGTGGTGCAAGATCCTTTGGGGAAAAGTGACCATAATATAGTAGAATTCTTCATTAAGATGGAGAATGACACAGTTAAATCTGTGACTAGGGTCTTGAACTTGAGGAGAGCTAACTTTGATGATATGAGATGATAGTGCATTGGCTAGAATAAACTGACAAAGCGGTTAACAGTGGATACGTAATGGCAAACATTTAAAGAACACATAGATGAACTTCAACAACTATGCATCCTTATCTAGCAAGAGTAAAATGGGGAAGGTGGCTCATCCATGACTAACAAAGGAAATCAGGGATAGTGTTAGAGCAGGCATGTAAATTGACCCAAAAAAACAGCAAACCTGAGGGCTGGGAGAAATTTTAAATTGAGCAGAGGACAAAGGGTTTAATTCAGAAGAGAAAATTAGAATACAAGAGTATGCTTGCAGAAAACATAAAACTGATTGCAAAAGCTTCTGTAGATATGAGAAGAGAAAAAGACTGGTGAAGACAAATGCAGCTCCCTTACAGTTAAAATCAGGTGAATTCATAATGGGCAACAAAGAGATTGCATATCAGCTGAACACATACTTTGGATTTATCATCACTAAAGAGGACACAAATAATCTTCCAGAAATACTACAGGATAGAGGGTCTAGCATGAAGGAGGAACTGAAGGAAATTCTTTTTATTCAGGTAATTGTATTGCAGGAAATTACTGGGATTAAAACCTAATAGGTCCCCAGGGCCTGAAGCTCTGCATCCTGGAGTGCTCAAGGAAGTGGCCCTAGAAATAATGGATACATTGGTGATCATTTTTCCAGCATTTTATAGACTCTGGAAGAGATCAATGGTTTGGAGAGTAGCTAATATAACCCCACTTTTTAAAAAAGGAAGGAGAGAAAAACAGGCAATTATAGACTGGTTAGCTTTATAACAGTGGTGGGAAAAATGCTGGAGTCAATTATTAAGGATGTAATAACTGAGTATTTGGAAAGCGGAGACAGCATCGGACCAAGTCAGCATGGATTCACAACCCCCTATCCTATTCTTTTCCATATACTCATCCAGAAGTCTTTTGAAAGACCCCAGTGAGTTTGCCTCAACAACCTCCGATGGCAGTCGGTTCCATTCACTCACCACCCTCTGAGTGAAAAACCTACCCCTAACGTCTCCTTTGTATTTGTTTCCCTGCACCTTAAATCTGTGTCCTCTCGTAGTGACCATTTCAGCTCGGGGAAATAGTCTGAGAGTCCACCCTATCTATTCCTCTCAACATTTTATAAACCTCTATCAGTTCATCTCTCAACCTACGTCTCTCCAGTGAGAAGAGTCCCAGCTCCCTCAACCTATCTTCATAAGGCCTGCCTCCCAATCCAGGCAGCATCTTTGTAAATCTTCTCTGAACTCTCTCAATAGCCTCTACATCCTTCCTAAAATGAGGCGACCAGAACTGCGCACAATACTCCAACTGGGGTCTGACAAGAGTCTTATAGAGCTGCATCATTACCTCCAGACTCCTAAACTCTATTCCTCGATTAATGAAGGCCAGTACACCGTATGCCTTCTTGACCACTTCCTCCACCTGCGAGGCCGATTTAAGAGTCCTATGGACTCGGACCCCGAGATCCTTCTGCTCTGAACCTTAAGCTCTGATTTTCAGAGCTTAAGTTGAGTAACAAGCCTACAAATAAAATGTTGTATTTTACAGGCTATGATTTTCATAACATAAATCATGTATTAGTATTCCAGCACAAGAACAAGTTATTTAACCACTCAGATACTAAGCCAGTATTCTCCCCGTGCTTGCGTGGGTTTTCTCCGGGTGCTCCGGTTTCCTGCCACATCCCAAAGATGTGCTCTTAGGCTAATTGGCAAAACAAATTCCCCCTAAATTGAATCAAATTTGGTTTTTAATCCATAGATCTATAAACATGGACAGGGATCACGGGTAGAGGTGGGAACATCGGGGTGGCGGCACGGGCTCGTTGGGCCGAAGGGCCTGTTTCCCGTGCTGTTTTGTTCTTTGTTCTTTGTTGTTCTTTGATTCACTAAAGGGAAATTGTGCTTGACAAATCTTCTGGAATTTTTTGAGGATGTGACCATTAGAGTGGACAAGGGTGAACCATGAGATGTTGTGTATTTGGGCTTTCAAAAAGCTTTTAACAAGGTCTCACACAAGAGATCAGTGAGTAAAATTAAAGCTCATCGTACTGGGGGTAATTGATGTGGATGGAGAACTGGTTTGCAGACAAGAAGCAGAGAGTGGGAATAAATATGTCCTTTTCAGAGTGGTAGACACTGACTAGTCAGGTACTGTAGGGTTCAGTGCTGAGACATTAGCTATTCACAATATGCATTAATGATTTGGACAAAGGAATTGAATGCAATATCTCCAAATTTTCAGACGACTAAACTGGGTGGAAGTGTATGCTGTGAGGAGGATGCTAAGAGGCTGCAGGGTGAGTTGGACAGGCTGGCAAGTGGGTAAATACTTGGCAAATGTAATACAATACGGATAAAAGTGAGGTTATCCACTTTGGTGGCAAAAACTGGAAGGAAGATTACCATCTGAATGGGCAGTTTAGGAAAAGGGGATGTGTAATATGACCTCAGTGTCATGGTGGAACAGTCACTGAAGGTTGTCATGCAAGCGATGAGAGAAATAAATAGCATGCTGGCCTTCATATCAAAAGGACTTGAGTATAGGAGTAAGAATGTCTTGCTGCTGTTATACAGAACCTTGATGAAACCACATCTTCAGTATTGTGTGCAATATTGGTCTCCTAGACTGAGAAAGGACACTCCTGCTATTGAGGAAGTCCAGTGAAGGATTACTAGACTGCTTCCTGGAATGGCAGGATTGACATATGAAGAAAGACTGGATTGACTGGACTTTTATTCACTGGAATTTAGAAGAATGAGAGGGAATCTTGTAGAAACATATAAAATCCTGGACAGACTAAAAGAGGAAAGAATATTCCTGATGCTGGAGAAGTGCAAGATTAAGGTCACAACCTAAGAATAAGGGGTAATCAATTTAGAACTGAGATGAGGAAAAACTTCTTCACTCAGAGGGTTGTGAACTTGTGGGATTTTCTGCCACAGGAAGCTGTTGGAGCCAGTTCATTAGATATGTTCAGGGGGGAGCTGGATGCAACCCTTGTGGCTAAAGGGATCAAGGGGTATAAAGACAGAGCAGGAGTGGGATACTGAAAGTGCATGATCATTTTGAATGATGGTGCAGACTCGAAAGGCTGACTGGCATTCTCTTGCATCTATTTTCTATGTTTCTGTCATTCATTTACTCAGAAGAGTTAAAATCAGGCACCAAATTTCAAGCTCTGTACAATTGTAGAAAATGTTCTTAGTGTTGTATTTTAATCTCCTTTCAATAAATGCCAAAGAGCAATTGCATTCCTAATCCATTAATTGTATCTGGCTTTTAATTTCTTACATTTTGGGTGGCATAGTTGCACAGTGGTTACCACTGCTGCTTCCCAGCCCAAGGATCAGAGTTCGATTCCCAGCTTGGGTCACTATCTGTGTAGAGCCTACAGGTTCTCCCCATGTCTATATGGGTTTCCTCCGAATGCTCTGGTTTACTCCCACATCCTGAAAGATGTGCTGGTTAGGTGCATTGACCCAAACAGGTGCCAGACTGTGGTTACCAGGGGAATTTCACAGTAATTTCATTGCAGTGTTAATGTAAGCCTATTTGTGACACTGATACAATAAGTGAAAACTTAATCATATTATGATTTTCTGATTGCTGTTACCTCTTCCTTAGGAATGATTTCTAGTATTTTCCCAATGATTGATGTCAAGTTATCTGGCTTATAGATTTCTATTTGATTTTCTCCTCCTTTTGATAAAGTTTTATTTTTGCCATTTTCAAATGAATTGGAACCATTCTAGAACTTAGAAAATTTTAGGAGATCACAGTCAATATAACCATACCCTCTGCAGCTACTCCACTAGAACCTTTGGACAAGGACATCACCTTTTATTCCGATGAACTTCTCCAGTACCTTTTCTTAAATAATATTAATTACTTTACCGTTCTTATCTTCACTGGATCCTCAATTCCCTTCCTCAATTCCCTATGATTTCTAATATGTTTTCTGTGCCTTCTAGTATGAAGATAGATACAAAATATTTGTCTGATATCTTTATCATTTTCATAATCCCAATAATAATATTTACTTTCTCTATAATCAAGTCTTCATATTTACTTTTCTCTCCCTTTTAACAAAATTTTTACTATCCAATTTTACACTCTGTGCTCATTTACATCCTATTATTTCTTTCTTTGTCAGTCTTTGTTTCTAAGTCTCCCTCAATTGCTTGGTTTAGAAATCTTGACTTGGAGGGGAACTTCCAGGTAGTGGTGTTCCCATGTATCTACTGCACTTTTCCTTCTTGTTAGTTTCATGGTCACCATTTCTTTGACTGGTAATTGTATTGACAGCAGTGGTCAAGGGTTTAGAAAGTGTTGCTTAAGGAATCTAGGTGAGTCCCTGTAGTGTGTTTTGCCAGTTTGGCTACCATACTTGCAAGAGATGGAGAGATTGAATGTTTGTAGAAAGATAGCAGCCAAATGGGCTACTTTGTCCTGGGTGGTGTTGAGCTTCTTGACTCTTGTTAGAGTTGCACCCGTTCAGACAAGTGGAGAATATTCCATCACACTCCTGTCTTGTACCTTGTAGAAATTTAAAATCAATATTCAGTAAAATGCCAGTCAAAGAAATGGTGACCATGAAACTAACAGGTTGTCAGAAAGGAGATTTATTTCATTACTGCCCTTTAGAAGAGAAAATTGGGCCATCTTTACTTGGTCTGGCTGCAGATCCACAGAAAAATGGCTGATGTTGCTCCAGCAGCCATTCAGTTGTGCAAAGCCACTAAAGAAATGTCAAGAAATAAAATTAGATTACCATCTGGCATTGACTAAGGAATTGATACAACAAAACAAAGGATCCATGTGCTACCAGCCTCTCAGCTAATGAGTCAGTAACTCATGCTGAGCATCATTTGGAATAGGAACTGAAGACAGCAAGGGCAAACATGGGTACTTTGATGGGCATCACAGATTAGCTTTTTTAGCATCGCTATGGGCAAATCTGGCTGAGTGTTGAAGGATGTCTGGATTTACGCACGCTAGTATGAGAGAACCAACACAAGAGAAAAACTTGCTTGATCTCAACCTCACCAATCTATCTGTTGCAGATGTGTCTGCCTATGACACTACATACCACTGCACAGTCTTTGTTAAGATAAAGCCCCAATTTCACTGAGGACTCCCATCAAGTTACTGTGTGGCACTGCCGCTGTGCTAAATGAGCTAGATTCCAAAGACATCTAGAAGCTTAAAACTGGGCATCAACAGAATTGTGACTGCACCACAACATGTAACATCCCTCATTCCATCAAGCCAAGAAACCAACATTGCTCCAATGAGAAGCGTAGGGCAGCATGTCAAGAGCAGTACTAAATACATAAAGAAAGGAAATACTAACAAGATGAAGCTTGCAGGATTACAAATACAGAAGTAGCATGTTATAGTCGTAGCTAAGTGATCTCAGAGCCAAGGAATCAGATGAAAGTTTCTATAGTGATGTCACATCCATTCACGAAAGGTATTCATCAATTAAGCATATAATTGAAGGAAATTCCACAACAACCCCATTTTAATGATGGCAGAGCCTAGCACATCAGTGTGAAAGTTAAGGCTGAAGCATTTGAAATGAATCGATGATCTAAGCTTGAGTCGAGCTGCGCCACTAATGCTAAAACACTGGCATCGTCCCAACAACGTAGAAAATTGCAAGGCTGCATGTGGCTGGCTGCCTCACTTAATAATGGAAACAGCACCTGCTTCTGCTATCACCGCTGTGCCCCATGCCATCTCAATAAAATATAACCATTGATCTTTAACTGTATGTACGCACACACAAATAACTAACGTTCCCAATATCTTTTGCTGCTATTGTTCCATGAATCTTTACTACGGCTTTATCAAGGGCATGTTATGTAAGCAGACATGTTAGTGACATGTAACCTCACAGAATGGCAAGACCCACCAACTTCTGGCATGAAAACCTTTATTCACCTCCTACTTAACATAGGGAAAATGTTTTCCAGGATGGCCACGCTGGTAAAGATTTCAGTGCAGGATTATAAAGGGAAGTTTTCCATGCTGTCAAAAAAATCAAAAACAAATTAAAAGAGACACAGATTAAAATCGATGAGCATTTGCTAGCATGGGATTAATCAACACATTTATTTTGATACGTGCACCTTTTGATGTGAATGGATGCTTATTTGAGAAAATAAGTGTTTAGTGTAACTGAGCAAACTCGTGGCAATTTATATATCATGTTGTTTTACAGGTACTGGCTTGGTATCATTGGAAAATGCAAAATAAAAAATGTTTCCTTTAACTGCCCTTTAGAACAAAACTGCTGGTTCTATTACAGAGCCTTTACATGTACATGACTAGTCACAACTGCAACATATCCCTGAGGATGGTACTAGCTGATGTCATCTCTCCTGATACTGTTGATTTTGATTGCTGTCCATTAATATAAGATGTTAGCTGGATAATTTCAGTGCAATTTGATGGCTGATAGAAAGAAACTATAAAAGTGTACGGAATATGCACTATTCCTCCTTTATGTTCCTATACCATTATCTCACCAAGCATTTAATTTAAAGTTTATGAAACGACAACTCACTTCAAGTAGGTATTAGTTAGGAATTGCGGGCATGGTTTTTAAACTGACTGTGTTGGATTCATAACCAGTGTTCATGTCATTAAAAATACATGGGTTGGAATTCTCCAGCCTCACCCATGCCTGGGATCCTCCAATCTCACTGCAGTAATTGGAGTTTTGGCTGAGTGCCAAATTCTCCATTCTTGCTGGCAGCATTGGTGGGGCATAGGAGACCGGGGAATTTGAATTGTGAAATATATTTAGATTTCTCTGCTTCAGTTCTAATACTTTTACTTACATTTTACAACACATTTAAATATACTTTTATGGTAACATCGCATATTCTTTTCTAGAAAATATGAGTTCATGCTTCAGTTCCATTGAGGTGATATTATGTTCTTTTAGCCCATTGTGTTGTTTAGATTGAAGTATTCCTACAAGTCCATCATAACAAACTTATACTTAAAATCAGAGGGAACTATGTATTTAGTAGACAGATTCACTTGGTGTTTGATTATCAGAGTTGCTGCTCTGTTTTGATATATAAATCACTTTGGGACCAAAAAATTGAGTCTCAAGCTAGTGAAAAGACAAAGCCTAGCAGTCAAAACAGTTCAATCTTGACATATAATACCTTTGTTCTTGGTGGATTTCTCACATGTCCTTTGCTTTGAATGACTATATGATCAAGATAATATTTTGGATTCATAAATCAAACACAAGCTTGTGTGATATTTCTATGTGCATTTGCATCAGCTATATTTGTTAGGTTTATTTCCATTCTTAGTTTGAGGAATCACTCTGATTGTATCTTTTATTCTTGCTCTATGCTTTTAAAACTGTACTTTAACTCTTTTAAACTCTTTTACCCTCTGCTTTCTTCTCTCCTATGTACGCTATGAACATCTGTTTTGTCTGCATAGCATGCAAGAACAATATTTTTCACAGATACCAACACATGTGGTAATAATAAATCAAATCAAATCATTACCACAGAGCTGAACAACACTAAGAAAAGTTGCTGATGTATTACAAAAAAACGAATCATGATAGGACACACAAGTGTGAGAATTCTTAGCCTATGGTGGCAATGTTGGATGACAACTGATTCCCATTTATTGAATAATTTGGCAGCTTTGCTCAAAACATCAAAATGGTTTTGCCTGGATCACTTGGTAAATAGTGACACAATGGCATAATTTTCATAATTGAAAATTATATACAATTGGTTCAATTTTTTTTATATAGACTTCCATCTTCTTACTTCCATGTTTATTCTGCTTCTTCTCACAAGCAAGTTCCTTACATGCTGAAAAATGTTACAATACGTGAATATGTCATTCCTAATGGCCAATAGTGACATTTTATTTATAATCTAAAATCACTGTCAAAAATCAATGGTAATTCCTCGTATTTCATTTTATGGAAGAGCTGAGTTATTGCCTCCGGTGGCATATTTAGCTGCTTATGTAAGCATAAAGCCAGTGATTACCTTTTGAAATGGAATTCTATCACACATATGATTTTGTAACTGAACTACAAAGCCGTAGTCACTGATCTATTACTGTAATAAAAGCTTAACTGTCACAATCCCTATAGAGACCAATCATTTTTACAAAGATATCTGAATTCCAATGATTGACTGAAAAGATCACACTACAGAATGTCAAGTTTTAAGGGGAGATGTTAGCTTAGTGACCATGTCATTGGACGAATTATCCAGAGACCCAGGTTAATACTCTGCAGTCATGGATCCAAATCTCACCACGACAACTTGTTGAATGTTAAATTCAATTAATATAATCCGGAATTGAAAGCTAGTTTCAATAATGGTGACAACTACTATTGACTATTGTAAAAACCCAACCGGTCCATTAATGCTCTTTAGGGAAAGAAATCTGCCATTCTTGCTTGGTCTGGCCTGCATATGGCTCCAGACCCACAGCAATTAGGTTGACTGTTAACTGTCCTTTGAAATGGCCTAGCAAGCCATTTAGTTCAAGGGCAATTACTGATGGGCAACAAAATGTTGATCTCACCAACAACACCCATATCCCATGAAAAATTTTACAAGTGACTTTTATTGTAATAAACAAACTACAAACATAAATAAACTAGACACCCTTGCACACCCTCTTAGTTCTTGTTTTGCACATGCCTTTGCTTAACCTAGTGCTTCTACTCAATGCTACCGTACTGGCTTCAGTATAGGTGGTGGAAGTTTGATGACCCTCAATGGCAGGTACTGCCAATAGTCTTGCAGTTCTGGGGCTCGAAGTTCTGTCTTCAGATTGCACTGCACTACTATGAGAGCAGCAGCAGTCTTGGTGGACTAGCTGCGAGCAAGGGCAGTAAGGGAACATGAATGTTATTACCTTGAGAGAGGACAGCAAGTTTGTGCCCTACACAGTCACTGCCACTCCCCAGGACAGTGCTGTATGTTAAAGGACATATTACTGGAACCTACATGTCTCTGCATGCATGTGGAGAATTCAAGAGGTGGGTATAATGCTTATATTGCAGGAAGGTAGAGCACCTGAGGTCTGAGTCCTGACTGTAAGACACTGCTGATTGATGAGTGATGAGGTATGATGCGTTGAACAGGGTAAGACATTGATGATGTGTAAGGTATGAGATTGAAAATGGATTCACTCACCTTGATCAGACAAGTGAGATCATTAAACTGCTTGTGGCCTTTCTGCATGTCTGTTCAGCCAGACTCCAGGCATTGACTGCTTTAGCCCATTAGTTTTAGGTGGTCATCTAGCATGAGGTTGCTAGCACGAGGGGACACAGCTTTAAATTAAGGGGTATGAGTTATAGGACGGATATCAGAGGTAGGTTCTTTACTCAAAGAGTGATTAGGGAGTGAATGCCCTGCCTGCAGCTGTTGTAGATGCGCCAAGTTTGGTGGCGTTTAAGAGGTTAATTGATAAGTATATGGAAGAGAAGGGAATGGTTTAGTTTGGAGGGGCATTGCTTTTTATTTTGGTCGGCACAACATCGAAGGCCGAAGGGCCTGTTCTGTGCTGTAATGTTCTATGTTCTATGTTCTATGTTCTATCTTTGAGGATCTCCTGGCTTCCTTCAGGCACCATAACCTCTCTCTTCCTCATCCATGAACCTCAAACCTTTTTTCTTCTCTGGTACTTGCTGTGTTTAGCTTCTTTTGCACCACAGACAAGCAGTAGAAGCTCTCTGCCTCCTGTTGAATGTTCAGCTCAACCAAAGCATGGATTGTACTCAGTGGAAAAGTATGTTCATGGAGGAGGCAGCATACAGTTTGTATGTTGCTTATCTCAATAGAACTACTTGTCATTCATATGCATTTGAAAAAAGAATCCATCAAATATTTAGCTAATAGAACACAAAACAAGGCAGTGGTAAGGGGCCGCACTTGGAGTATTGTGCAGTTTTTGTTCCCAGATGGAGGTAGATCAGAGAAGGTTTTTAGATTGATTCCAGAGATGAGAGTTTGTCATATAAAGAGAAATGAACAGTTTAGGCCTATACTCTCTGGAATTTAGAGGAATGAGGAAAGATCAAACAGGTATTCAAGATCATAAAAGTTATGGATAAAGTGGACGTGGAGCAGAATGCGCTGGTGGGACATTCTTGGATGAGAGGTCATAGGGTAAGGGATAGCAAATTTAAAACAGAGTTGAGGAGAAACTACTTCTCCCAAAGTGAATCTGCGGAATTTGCTACCCCAAATTGCGGTGGATACTGGAACTGTAAATAAATTTAAGGAGGAGTTAGATTTTTAATTGGTAATAGGTTGAAAGGTTATGGGGTGAGGGGTGTCAGGCAGGAAAATGAGGATGAGGAGCATGATCAAATGTCAGAATGGATTTATTGGGCTGAATGGTCTCATTCTGCTCCTATAACTTATGAACTTATGAAGAAAAGCAAGGAGGTATTATCTAAACCTTATCTAGGCTGCAATTAGAATATTATGCTAAATTTGAGGAACCAGTGCCACTCTATTCATTTGATTTGATTTGATTTATTATTGTCACATGTATAAGTATACAATGAAAAGTATTTATTCTTGTTCGCTATCCAGAGAAAGCATACTGTTCATAGAGAGGGAAAGGTGAGATTGCAAAATGTAGTAGCATTGTTAGAAAGTTTAAAAGAGTTAGAATAAAGTTTTAGAAACATAGAACAAGAGTAAAAGACAGAATAAGAAGGTATGCTGGGCACAGCTTGCAAGAAGTCACCATGCCCCGGTGCCATCCAATGACATAAAATAGGACTGCCTTCACCCCATTCATTATCTCCAGGCAGGACTGATTGTCAATGGAGTAGTCCTTCAGTATTATAAAAACAGATCTCCTTTACTTCATGGTGCATGAGATGCAGCAAAACATAAATGAATCTGAGTGTGGATAGGGGAAGAACACTTAACAGTGTATGGATTTATCAACTTAACTCCTTGTTGATAATGCAGATTTCCAAATTGTAGTTGAAGCTTTTCAAATTTCAGTCAGTTGTGTTCCTCT
Source organism: Sphyrna mokarran (assembly GCA_024679065.1). Lineage (NCBI taxonomy): Eukaryota > Metazoa > Chordata > Chondrichthyes > Carcharhiniformes > Carcharhinidae > Sphyrna > Sphyrna mokarran. The sequence goes on from JAGIQG010000016.1 coordinate 48,520,127, forward strand.
GGCAATCTTTCCCCCTTAGGCACTGTTCATTGAGAACTCATAAACAAAGCGTAATGTATTCAAATCCGGAATATCTTCAGTAAGTTGCTATAAGTGCAGGTAGCGAAAGTCTTTTGTCACTGCATTTATATCCAATTTATATGTTCAGGAATTTGTAGGCTTTGAAACCTTAGGCTAACTGTTTTTTACATATTTAAGAAAAATAATGGGGATGGATTTTCTCTGGGATTCTGGGATGCCAATATCAGGATCACATGGAGATGCCCTGCCCACACTTATTGGCAGCAAGATCCTGGGCAGAATTCTCCCATCTGGGACTAAGGTTGGAATTCTCTGGCTGTTCATGCCCCAATTACTATTGCCAGTGAGAATAGGGAATTTAGTTCTCAGCTAAATCTTCTCTCACAGCAGCGGGACAAGAGAATTCCAGCTGCAGGCATAGTCAGAGAATTCCAATCTACATCTTGTGGGATGTGGGGGTGGTGGGGGATGTAGGATAGATGCTGGTGGGAAACAAGAACATATCTTCTAGCTGTGACCTTATTGATTACGCACCAGTGAGTTTAGACCTGTAATCTATGGCAGGGCGGGCATGATGGTTGATGGTGCAAGTCCCATCTTACCCGGGTGCCATCTTGAAAAGGCATTCAACATCACTGATCCACCATTGTAGAAAAACAGATGGAGCTCCTGAAAAAGAAGATGGATCTGGAGGAATGCAATAAGTTAGTGGCTGGAACTCCTCAGTGATATTGAATCTAGAAGATCTAGCTCTAGGTGCTCCCCACATCGACCATTGTGGTGTTTTGCACATTAGGTTGCTAGCAACATCTATCCCAATCTCTAGAGGCAGCTCAGTCATTGTTTAGGCAGATCACAACCTCTGCTTCCAACATTATTCCAGACATGTTCTGCACTGGCATGTTTTATCTTGCTGCTGTAAAGAACTATGTGTGGATCATTGGGCCTTCATCTGCATCCCATTAGCAAGATGCAAATCAGTTCTACACCAGCCTGTAATGGGTTTCCCAATCCGCCAGGGTAGGCACAAGCAGAAGACCCCACAGGAAATTTACCCTGGAATAAAAGCAAATTTTGGACTTTGGCCGAATTCCCCCCTACAACACCCACTGCCAATGAACCCACAGGCAGGTCCCTGGGAGAATTCCCTTCCCCCATCACAGTCTTCCCAAAAACAGCCTTCTCATTGGTTGTCTCTGTGCTTTCCATCCTATTAAGGATGGCCTTAGGATGGACCGTAGATGCTGCTGGTCCTATCAGAAGACTGGGATCTCTGGATGTTTGGTAGCCACACTGTGACTAAGGCAGATAGGAGACAATGAGGGCGCATCAACATCTAGGCCCACTTGGAGGTATAGATTTAAATCAAAGATTCAGAGGGACAAAGCCAGTGGGCCACTCAGAGTAGAGGGAAAAACTCTTCTGATGGAGTCATTTGAGCTGTGGTGTGACCTTTCCTGCCTGGAGACTGCCTTGGTAGGTTTTTCACTCAGAGGGTGGTGAGTGAATGGAACCGACTGCCATTAGAGGTTGTTGAGGCAAACTCATTGGGGTCTTTTAAGAGACTTCTGGATGAGTATATGGAAAAGAATAGGATAGGGGATTATAGATAGGTCTGTGGATTGGTAGATGTGATCGGCGCAACTCGTGGGCCGAAGGGCCTGTTTGTGCTGTATTGTTCTATGTTCTATGAGACTTACCACTGGGGCCTGAAGCCTCTGATGATAAACCAGTGTGCTGCAGGGAGGCTGTCTGCATTGAGAAGGCAGTGTCCACGTGTTTTGGGGGAGGGTGGAGAGGGTTGCTTCACCTCTAGCACAAGTCACCTTTAATTTGGGCCTCAGCTATGTTAATTGGCTTTCTGCAGCCTTGGAGAAGACTGCCTATCTGCCTCACTTCCCTGGCAGTGGGAGTGCATCAGGGAGCCAGACCAACACAGTTCTCTACTAGTTTACCTGTTCCACCACCTCCAAGACCACAGAGCCAGTAAAATTCAACCCAAAGTACCTGCAGTGCTACGCCAGTTTGTAAAAGCATTTCAGGATTGTTCATGTTATGATTCTGACTTGTAAACATTCAATTGCAACAAACTGAAAAAGATTCAAACAAATTAAGAGAAAAATTAAGGTTCAGAAATGTACACAGGGAGCATGATGCATGACTGACCCATGCCATTGATTGCATTGCAGACAGCATGTTACAAGAGTAAGTGTGCTATGTAAGTATGTAAATACTTACTGCTTTTCCATCCTTATGTTTTCACCTACTATTTGTTATTGTCCACCTAAAGGCCTATTGTGAAATTTAAATGACTAATCGAGGGAGGCCAACATCCACAGCAAAGAGGTTGCTACAATTTTGAGGCTTCATTTAAATTACAAACTGTGGGTACAAAATCAGCATCTAGATATAATTTGCCAGATGAAGTCTTCCCAATAAGCAGTATAAATGCAGGGCAAAGGGGTCACAATTGCTGGTGTGTTTTCCAGGGTGGTAACAAACCAGATTATTTTACCTCTGGAACTGATGGGAGAGCGCACAAAGTGCTCACTGACCACTGCCCACCACAAAGCTGCAAAGACTGCAGGTAATGGGCTCACTACCCAAAGCAGGCAGCATTTTCAGTGCTAACAAAAACGTTGGTGCAAATGACCCATTCTGAGACCGTCACCACCAGGCAAAAACAACTGAAAATTAAAGCTCTCATGAGATAGCCTCCTTCCAAAGTGAAGTATGGAGGAGAACGACCTAATTAAATTAGTTTAATTGCTGTGTTAATATGAATACAAATTGGAAGCTGGAATGACGCCGCTCAGACTAACAATCTTCCCAGTGAGGAAGATTAAGGAGATGTAATAAACTTTGAATGATTCACATATCCCAAGAATGAATATACACCATAAAGGTGGGCACTCTTGAAGTGAGCCTGCGTCAGGGATAAAGTTATAACATATACCCTGATTCCCCAGCCAGTGATCCTTCCATAAGCTGCTTCCCAATGGTCAGTTTTGTATAAAATGTAGCACAAATGGGATGAAAAATGTGCCATTATATTGGACGTAAAGGAAGTACATTTTCAGCAGGCGCATGATTATTAGTCGAACACAGGAAACGATATCTTTTCACACTCTGAAAGTACGGCGAAATTCATCAATCATTACGGTTGACAATTAATTGTACTAATGAGCAGCTTATTCCATGAACGAATATAATCTACGGACAATTTTTTCAAAATTAATACAGCATTAGAAAATTGGTTTAATAGCTCTCAGTAGTTGCAGTGAGACCTTGTAACATAAATGACCATGGACGGGCCATTTGTCCTGAGGCCAAATTTGAATTTCCTTGCTAGCTGCTGTGATATTGCATGGTGGCAGTTAATGCTGGGCTCCCTGACAAATCTTAGCTCAAGAGTCAGTTTGGTGCAGTAAGTGGAGCAGAAGACATTCATACTAGCACAACCTGAAACTCTCTCCAGACAGCAATAGGATGTGGCACAGCGAGAACAAGTCTAAAAATGTTACGATAAATATTGTGAAAATGACCAGCTAGAACAAAAATAGTTATCAGAATGATAACCTGTGCCAGCTAAAGATTTCTTTCTTCTTTAATTTACCACATTGTACTCTGCCAAAAGAAGCCCAAAGCCTCCCTTGTGTCTCATATGGAATCTTTGTTCTTCTATGTGGTTTTAAATTATAGGCATCTTATACAACTTTTGATTGAATATCTTTCTTTACTGCAAAATGCTTGCAATTGTTATTAAAAACCAAGACTCTTTTAGGATCTTGATCTTTTCCAGAGTTCATTGCACTAAACTCAGTATTCCGTATGGGACAGCAAGGCAACACAATGGTTAGCATTGCTACCTCACAGCGTCAGGGACCCAAATTTGATTCCTGGCTTAGGTCACTGGCTGTGTGGAGTGTGCACATTTTCGCTGTGTCTGTGTGGGTTTCCTCCAGGTGCTCCAGTTTCTTCTCACACTCCAAAGATGTGCAACTTAGGTGAATTGGCCATGCAAAATTCTTCCTCAGCATACCCAAACAGGTGCAGGAATCTGTGACTAGGGGATTTTCACAGGAACTTCATTGTAGTGTGAATGTAAGTCTACTAATAAATAAACTATTCAGCTTACTATTTTTCTTTAATTTTTTACAAAAGGGGTGTGGATATTGGGATGAGGCCTACATTTGTTGCCCATTCCTAATTAAGAAGCACCCACTATGGGTCTGGGGTCACACGTAAGCCATGCTAGATAATAATGGCAGATTTCCTCCCCCTCAGAGCATGAGTAAATCTGAGGGTTTTTTTTAATAAAAGCTGATGCTAGTTGTCATTGTCACCAGCCTGTGATCAACTTTAAATGTATTAATTGAATTTAACTTCTGCTAATTTATCGGCGACACTGGTGGCACAGTGGTTAGCACTGCTATCTCACAGCACAGGAGCCTGGGTTTAAATCCAGCCTCGGGTGTGGATTTGCACATTCTGCCCATGTCTACATGGGTCTCCTCCGGGTGCTCTGCTTTCCTCCCACAATCCAAAGGTATGCAGATTAGGTTGATTGGCCATGCTAAATTGCACCTTAGTGTAATTATCTTAGAAGATAAATACGTGAGTTATGAGGGTAGGGCCTGGGCACAATAAATGTCACTGCAAGCTTGATGGGCTGAATGACCTCCTCTTGCATTGTAGATTCTATGAGTTTCCGTGGTGTCCCAAGGGTATTAACCTCAGAATTACTAGCCCTGTGACATTACTACTGCATGGCCATCTCACCTAATAACCTCACATGTGGATAAACATAAATGAGCAATTCAGAAGGGCAATATATTGCATGCAATAATGGCACCTGGTTTAGCTGACATGTGAACTAACAACGCTGTTTTACTGCCAACCATGAACTCCCAGCTAAAAACAATGTACGTTCACCTTTGATGAGCCTGTCATCAGAATATGCAGTGATCTTTGTATTGCTGCTAACATTGAACTCAATATCAGTTCAAATATTTAAGGGTCCCCTCACTGCAAGTCTAAATAAGCAGGCTGTGTGCTAGTGGTGCATTACAGTTCACTCAATTAGTCCAAATTGCTCTGCCAACATGCACCTTTATAAGAAGCTATGGATGGTGATGATCATTGCTCCAGCATTCCTTTCATCACATGGCTGATTATAAATTTCTCCCACTCTTATCACGTGTTTGAAGGATCTTCAGGTTGATACTCAGTCTGCTTAGCTACATCAGGCCCTGGAGTGGAAATTGAAGCCAAAGCTTCTGATTCAGACACAGGGATGCTACTCCACTGCAAGACCTTCCAGTAGGCACACTTCCCTTAGCAATCACCACGACCATGCCTACTGCCAGGGTATTATTTTTATTCATTCACGGGATGTGGCCATTGCGGGTCAGGCCAGCATTTCTTGTACATCAGTAATTACCCTTGAGGAGGTACTGATGGTGACCACCATCTTAAACTGTTGCTATCCGTGTAGTGAAGGAACTTTTATAGAGCTATTGGATAGGGAGTTCCAGGAATTTGATTCAACAATAATGAAGGAAAGGTGTGACATGGGAAGGAATTTTGTGATGATAGTTGTCCTGCGCACTTGTTCCTCCTAGGTGGTCAAGATTGTATGTTTAGGAGGTGCTGCCAAAGAAATCTTGACAAGTTACTACAGTGCAGCTTGTAGATAAAGTGCACTGCAGCCACAGTGTGTCAGTGGCGGAAGAAGTGAATGGAGTGACAATTAAATGGTTGTTTTTGCATGAAAGATGTCAAGTTTCTCACATGTTGTTGGAGTTGCTCTCATTTACACAAGTGGACCTTATTCCATTATGCTCATGATTTGTGCATTATCATTGTTGGAAAGGGATCAGGAAGTGAGTCACTCACCACAGAATATATAAATTCTAACCTACTCTTGTAATCATTGTATTTATGTGGCTGCTCCAGTTCAGTTTCTGGTCCATTGAGACCCTAACAAAACGAATGGTGGAAAATTCAGCAATGGTAACACTTTGAATGTCAAATAGTCACTGTCTAGTGGTTGTTAGAAGTGAATGTTGTTTGCCACTGATCAGCCTGAGGTTGCATATTGTCTAGGTGTTTCTGTGTGTAGATATTGATGTTTTCTTTGTCAGAGCAGTAATGAATGGAATGAATACTATGCTATATTTTTATACTCACCCCTAACACCATAAGCTCATGTCTTCTGCAGTGACCTTTATATAACATTATCAAATGCATTATTGAAATCCAAATATTGTACATCGGCTGGTTCTCCTTTATCCACCTTGCTCGTTACTCAAAAAACTCTAATACATTTGTCAAACGCAATTTTTCTTTCACAAAACCATGTTGACTCTGCCTGGTTGTATTATGATTTTCTGAATGCCTTGCTCTGACTCCTTAATAATGGAATCTACCATTTCCCAATGACAAAACCTAGAAGTTTCCTCTTTCTGTCTCTTCCTTTCTTATGTTCACGATATTTCAATCCACTGCAAAATCTAGGAATTTTTGAAAGATTATGATGAATGTATCCACTATCTCTGCAGCCACATCCTTTAAGACCCTACGAAGGAGGCCACCAGGTCCAGCAGACTTGTTAGTTTTGCTAATACTTGATGTCTAGTGATTGTGATTGTTTCTCTCTCCCTTTTTCCCTCTGTTTTTTGATTGTTGTTGGAATGCTTTTTGTGTCTTGTACATATTATAAAATTATTGTCTCTGCCACTCCCTTGTTTCTCATTAAGAGCCTTAACAGACTCAAAGGCTGCTTCCCAATAATGCTCATTATTGCTACTATTTTCTCTTTTCATATCCTTGTAAAAGCTGTTAATGTTTGTTTTTTGCTAATTTTCTCTCATGCTCTAATTTCTCCCTCTTTTTTAATCTTCCTTTTCTGGAGTTTTCTCACTCTTCAGATCTATCAGTAACATTTGCAACATTTCTATCACTTTGATACCATCCTTGTCTGCCGTAGCTGGTACAGCTTTCTCAGAAGGGTTTTCTTTCTCAATGGAATGTGAATTTATCCAGAGTTATAAAACATTTTCTTAAATGCCTGCCCCTGTTTCTCTTTCATCTTATCTTTTATTGTATTTTCCCAGTCTACATCGGCCAACTCTGTCTTCCTACCCTTGGAATTGCTTTTATTTAAACTTAAGACACTGGTTTCACCCCAAATTGAATGTGAAATTCTATCATGTATTGATTACTCTTACTTAAAGGATCCTTTATTATGAGATCACTTAATAATCCTATCTCATTACACATTGCCAGGCCTAAAATAGCAAGTCTGGTTAATTCCAGAATCTATTGTTCTAATAAATAGTCCTGTATAACACTATTAACTCATCTTCCAGGCTTCATTTGCCAATTTCATTTGTTCAATCTATATGAAGATTACGATTTGTCATAATTATTGTGGTTTTTTTTTACAAGCTCTCTTATTTCCTGATTTATATTCTGTCCTGTAGTGGGAGCCAATTAGCTTAGTTGACTAGATGACTAGTATGTGGTTCAGAATATTGTGAAGAATAAGAGTTTAATACTTATTTCCTCAACCAGCCTCTGAAAGCAGAAGACAAAGGCAAATAACCATAGACAATTTTATAGAATCCATAGAATAGAATCCCTACAGTTCAGAAGGAGGCCATTCAACCCATGAGTCTGTACCGACCATAATCCCACCCAGGCCCTAGTCCTGTAACTCCATATAATTACTCTACTAATCCTCCTGACACTAAAGTCAATTTAGCATGGCCAATCCACCTAACCTGCATACCTTTGGACTGTGGGAGGAAAACAGAGCACCTGGAGGAAACCCATGCAGACACAGAGAGAATGTGCAAACTCTACACAGACAGCGCCCTGAAGCCAGAATTGAATCCAGGTCCCTGGCTGTGAGGCAGCCGTGCTAATAAAGGCATTTGCCAGGGCATTGGTTCAGACTGAAACATCAGCAGTAAATTAGCCCAGGATCCACTTTTGATGCAAACATGTGTGACATAACTAGAGTGTAGTGACTGTCAGGGAACATATAACCACACCCACCACTAGCTTGTTTCATTGATTATTTCTTCCTAACTTATCCTCTTGAGGGATATCAGGTTACATATGTTATTTCTTATTTCCAGCTGAACTGATCCTATATGTTGATCCTCTGAACCAAGATCATTTCTCATTATTATATTGATCTCATCTTTGATTAATAGAGACACCCAACATCCTTTTTATTTCTTTTCATAAGAATATAAGAACTAAGAGCAGGAATCTGGCCAATCGAGCCTGCTCTGCCATTCAATAAAATCATGGCTGATCTTTTTGTGGACTCAGCTCCACTTACCCGCCCGCTCATCATAACCCTCAATTCCTTTCAAAAGGTAGGCTCATAAAATCCAGCTTGTGATCTTCCTGCAACCTACCCACCTGCTCCCAGTGATAATTTTATGGAGTGGGTAGAGTGGTGATAGAAGAATTGGGCACTCTTTGGGCCCATTCAGCCCCTTAATGGCAATTTAAGGGCCTCATCCTGCCCTGTTTTTATTTTACCCGTGGTAGGGAGAAGCTGCAGGAAGCCTGACAGCTTTAGCTGAAAGTGTTGGAATTGGGAAAGGTAAAGGAGGCAGGCTTCCATTGTGGGTTCTCTATAGTCATTGAAGGCATCCTCCTGCAAGTTTACACTTCCCTCTTTTCCCTCTCCCCAGGCCTATAAAACCAGGTACTCTGCCCCCCTTGCCAGGATTTAATAGCCTGACCTCTGGCAAAATCCTCTTCTGTTTACTTTGGTGTTTGGTTCCAGTACCAATCTCCACTGAGGATTGGCTTTAATCAGTATTTAGTCCACAGCAGCATCTTCACGCAGCTTATGGGAGCAAACATAAGTAAATTGTACAAAGATGCAGCTGCGAAGTGAGTGCAGGAATTTGGTAAGTGAAAGAGTTTTAAGGACTGTTCTAGCCAAGTTTACATTCAGCAATTAACTTAAAAACTGTGAAACAAAATTATAGTTTCTTTCATCTTAGTGAATGAAAAACTAAGTCCCTGCCTAGAAATCCCTGTATGGTAGTTAATTAGGTAACTAGTTAGAGTGACTCATCTCACTGGACCTATGATTATATAAATACAAGAGATTTAGCACTTGCGCTATTATACCAGCTCAAATTCCAATGAGAAATTTGTACATTTGCACAAAGTTGCACTGTTATTTTGACCAATATGTTTATGTACCATCTGTGTGCAAGGAAATATCGATGGTACCTGTTCCCTTCCCTGAGGACACAACACTTCTTTAACATCTTTACATGTAGCAGATCACAATATAACAACATCCTTGTTCATGTGGACATGCTTTTAACATGACACAATTCCCTGCCATGAGAATTAACAAGTATACTCCAATCACATTGGACATCAGTACCAAACTGAATGGTAATACCTTATTCAGAGCTTTGGTCTCCAGCTAAAAATAAGAAGAAGGCATCTCACTCCTATTGAACAATGAGTTGCTGCAGAGTCACCCATAGGCCAGCAGTGAAACTGCAGACTGATTCAAACTAAGCTTCCTCGTAGACATATGCTTTGAGACTAGAAAATGTGACAAAACACTTTGTGCTCCAGATGGGAAAACCCTAGAATTCCATCTATAGGCATCACAAATTACAATTACAAAAGGTGTTTTTTTTTGTACACCTGGATGAGGTACTCCTCAGTCTTCTCCGTTCTAAGGAAAATAATCATAGCCAAAGCGGTCTCTCCTTATAGCTGAAACACTCCGGCCCAGGAAATATTGTAGTGAATCTCCACTGCACCCTTCCCAGTGCAATCATACCCTTCTCCTAGTGTGGTGACCAGAACTGCAAATATTATTCTGGCTGTGGCCTGATGAGTGCTTTATATAGCTTCCTCATCACCCCCCTGCTCTTATATTCTATGCCTTGACAATAAAGGCAAGTAACCTATTTGACTTTCTAACCATCCTATTTATCAGTCCAGCTGCCATCAGAGATCCTAAGTTCTGCCTGGTGCTCTGTACTTTTTAGAATCCATATCATTTTGGAACTTCAAGCTATCCTCTACACTATGCACTACATGGCCAATTTTTCTGTCATATGTGAAGTTCCTAATTGTGCTCCACTCCCACTGCCACATTCAAATTCAAGTCATTAATATATAAACCACATCGTTAGCCAGTAGCCATGGCTGGTCACATGGCCGTTAGGAATACTGGAACAGTCCCTTATTTCCCACATTGTGCAAGAGGAGCACATTATGGGTCTGAGGTCCTCTGCCTCTCTAGATTAAGCTAGTTACTCCCTTTAAAGGAAATTTAATTAAACTAAGGTCCTTCCTTCACTTCAAATACTTCTATTATAATCAGAAATTCTTACCTTTATTTAAGCTAATATATTATACTTTAAAAACAGCAAGAAAATATCCAGGTATCACTTACCAATTGACTGTTCCACTGGGGTCATGTCACTTCCTGAACAGTGGCTTTATGTCTGAAAGCCACTGGTTGTGGCCCAGATAGACCATGCTGCAAGGCTGCTGTTTTCCTTTGTGGGGTTAGGTGGAAAAGAAAAGGAGCACCTTGCTCCCTCCTTACCAAACTCCCTCAGTCCCCAAAACTCCAAATTAAGAACTTTACTGCAGCACAAAGTAATATTCCACACAAACAACATTCCTCATGCCCACTTTTCTACCCCTTCCCTGTAACCCTTGTGTCCCTTACTGATAAAAATCTATTTATCTCAGTCTTAAATAAGCAAAATGACTCTGCCCTCACAGCTCTCTATGACAAAGAGTTACAAAGATTCACAATTCTCTGAGAGAAAAAATTCTTCCTCATCTTATTAAATTGGTGCCCTTTTATTCTGAGATGATGACCTCTGTTCCTCGATTCTCCCATGAGGGGATGCATTCTTTCAGCATTTATCCTGTCAAGTCCCTTAAGAATTCAGTGAGATCACCTCTGATTCTTCTAAATTCTACTGAGTGGAGTCCCAACCTGTTTAACCTGTCCTCATAAGACAATTCCTCCATACCAGGGATCATCCTAATGAATTTTTGCTGAAATGCCTCCAATGAAATTAAACATCTTTATTTGTTTCTTTAACAGATACATCAAAGATTTGATTCAAATGCTCAATTTTCTTGATTTTGTGAGAACATTACTCCAAAAAGCATTGTAAAATAACACCACCTTTCTTTAAGAGGGTTAATAATTTCTCAAATATTTTTCTATTCTTATTCCAGTACAAATTAATAGGCTAACTTTTCCTTTCTGTGATCTTGACAAGGCAGCTTAAGTCTTCCAAAATTTTCTAAACAATTCTGCGGGTGATTATAATTTTTTTTGCACACACACTGCAACCGAATAAAAGTTTTATTATAGTTTCAAGGGAAGAACTTGACATTCAAAGAACATTAGGAACAATTCATTACAAGTAGTAAGTGAAGCAATAAACTGTTGACATACTGTGAGGTGTTTTGATCTTACTCAGCTACATTTGCATTTTGTTTGCTTTTGGGACGAGTTAAATAACTCTGCCAGAGGGTCTTTTATTGAAGTAAATACGAGGGATGATAAGGAGCAATCTTGGCATTGTTACAATATTTTGAGGAGAGGCTGTTCTGTGGAAAGTAATGGCTTTGAGAGAGAGCTTCTCAGTCTGCAGTGGTTGGTGAATTGCTACTTGAATGCACACTGCCAAGGGTGGTAAGATATGAGTTCACATCAAAGGCATCAGCTCCTAATCTCCACCTTCAACAGAATGAGCTGCCAAACAGAATCCTGGAGCAGAATTTTTGTCCCGATATGTAGAAAAGAATGAAAGTCATAAGTTCAGCATACCAATTTGCCAGTACATCCTGCATCCTTGCCATTTTCTTGGAAGCAGGATTGGGAAGCAGGAGAGTTACTTAACCACAAATGGCACGTAGCCAATTGAGGTGAGGTAGAATCCAATTAAACAGTGGCTAACCAAGTCGGCCTCTGGGCTGCCTGTAGCGTCGGTTTGAGGCTAGTTGCCTGCAGACAACCTCCTGGCAACAAACTGAGACTCCCTCCCTGACTCCTTGTGGAGAACTTTTCTCTTCACAATGGTGATCTGGCAGCTGGATCCATTTTCTTTTGGTTCTTGGTTACTTTAAAGTTGCTGAAACATCCCATCAAGATGGAAGTGCGCTCTCTCTCTCTCCCTTGCCTTCAGTGTTGGAGGGCCTCTTTATAGAACATCGAAAAACTACAGCACAAACAGGCCGTTTGGCCCACAAGTTGCATCGATCATATCTCTAGGCTTACCTATAACCCCCAATTCTATTAAGTCTCAAGTACTCATCCAGAAGTCTCTTAAAAGACTCTATTTCATTTGTCTCCCCTACCACCGACAGCAGCTGATTCCACTCACCCCCCATCCTCTGAGTGAAAAACTTATCTTTGCCATCTCCTCTGTACCTACTCCCCAGCACTTTAAACCTGTGTCCTCTTGTGGCAGCCATTTCAGCCCTGAGGAAAAGCCTCTGAGAATCCACCCTATCAATACCTTTCAACGTCTTACACACCTCTATCAGGTCACTTCTCACCCTTCATCTTTCCAAGGAGAAAAGACTGAGTTCTCTCGACCTATCCTCTTAAGGCATGCCACCCAATCCAGGCAACATCCTTGTAAATCTCCTCTGCACCCTTCCACATCCTTCCTGCAATGAGGTGACCAGAACTGAACACAGTACTCCAAGTCAGGTCTGACCAGGGTCTTATATAGCTGCAGTATTATCTCCTGTCTCCTAAACTCAATTCCTTGATTGATGAAGGCCAGTACACCATACGCCTTCTTAACCACATCCTCTACCTGCAAAGCCGATTGAGAGCCCTGTGGACCCAGACCCCAAGAAGCTTCCGATCTTCCACACTGCTAAGAGTCTTACTCTTAATATTATATTCCTTCATCCCATTTGACCTGCCAAAATGTACCGCTACACATTTATCCGGGTTGAAGTCCATCTGCAACCACTGACATCCATCCAAACTATCCACAAAACCATCAACCTTCCAACCTTATGGCCATCCAACTTCGATAACCCAGCTGAGTTGGATAGCACATTGCCTGACAAATTGCCCTGAGTTGGATAGCAAACCAGGACGTTGCCTGCTTTGGAAGTTATTAGCAATGAGGAGAGATTGGACAAATCTGGTTTGTTGTCACATGAACGGCAGAGATTTAAGGGTAACCTGATAAAAATCTACTAAATTATGAGAGGCATGGATAGAATGGATAGTTGGAGTCTCCTACCGGGTGGCACAGTGGCACAATGGCTAGCACTGTTGCCTCACAATGCCAGTGCCTTGATTTCCAGCTTGGGTCACTGTCTGTGTGAAGTTTGCACATTCTCCCCATATCTGCATGGGTTTCTTCTGGATGCTCTGGCTTCTCCCACATTCTGAAAGATGTGCTGGTAGGTGCGTTGACCCAAACAGGTGCTGGGCTATGGTGACCAGGAGAGTTTCACAGTAACTTCATTGCAGTGTTAATGTAAGCTGTACTTGTGACTAACGAATAACCTTTTACATCTAACAAAATGTCAATTACTATGGGGACGTATGTAAAGCATTGACAGAGAATTGAGAGCAGAACATCAGTGAACCACAGTTAGAGATTTGATCATGATGATCGCAAATCTAGCAAAAGAGAAAAAAGAATGTTGGCTGGAATTTTATCGCCCTGTCTGACTCAGGAATCGGAGTGGGTGAGGGATGGAACTTGGATTTTACAGTTTCAGGACTAACGAGGCTGTAAAATCCCACCCATAATTTCTTAGATTAAGCTTTAGTTGTGATATAAAGTAAAAGCCCTGCCAAAAGAGGTTAAATACTTCTTTTCATCATCAAGGGACACAATCAATGTCTCCAATTAATTTGCCTGTGAATAATTAATAACACTCAGTAATCTACCCACAGTTTCTATTTAGTGTCAGATAATTCTATTTTGTGCCAATTGAATTTTCTGGGGGTTGGTTTCACGCGTTTTGGTCAGTAATAAATGAATAAGGAATTAATTAGTACAAATTACTTGCAAAAACCTTGTTGTGGAGCGGCTTTACACCAGGGAAATAAATCTGAGCAGGAAAATAATCTGTCATGGCGACCTCAGAGACTTACATATGTGAACACAGAATGCTCAAACCACCAGAGCAGAGACAAGCCCAGAAATACTGCAAATAATTAGAAAGGTGAGGAGTAGATTGAAACTAACTGTATGGGGTTATTCCTCCTTAAACCATTCGACAGTCAGATTTTAAAAGTGCACAGTTCAACATTAAGGGTGACATGGTAACACAGTGATATGTGTGCTTTTGGAGATCAGAACACCTCATTTGCCTGACGAAGACACAAACGCCGAAAGCTAATAGATTTACTATCAAATAAATCAGTTGGATTTAAAATTGGTGTTGCCAGACCTCTTACTAGCATTGCTGGCTCAGGGACCTGTGTTTGATTCTTGGCTTGGGCCACTGTGTGGAGTTTTCACATTCTCCCTGTGTCTGCGTTGGTTTCTTCCAGGTGCTCCGGTTTCCTCCCACAATTCAGTGATGTGTGGGTTAGATGGATTGGCCAAGCTACATTGTCCTTTACTGCCGGGGGACTAGCTAGTGTAAATGCGTGGGGTTATAGGATTGGGCTTGAGTGGGATTGTGGTCAGTGCAGGCGCGATGGACTGAATTGCCTCCTTCTGCACTGTGTGATTCTAGACTGCTATTAAGTGAAACTCTTAGGGCAAAATAAAGTTGCAGTATAACCCTTGAATCAGATCTGAATCTGAGTCCAGAGGGAAGCAGTGTGAAAGTCAGATGGTGAAACTTGGGTTTGTTACTGTAAGCAGTGTTGGTACATCTGTAATTTATATCAGTACCAATTTATTTCAAAATACGGGGGGGGGGGGGGGGGGGTTGCGGATGTGCACTGTTTGTGGCCTTTGGGAAAATTTCCTTGGATTGTCTAACTCTTGTTCCAGGTTGGGTGAGTGGATGGAAACTGGATCCACTGCCACCAGAAAAGGCTCAGAGGTAGCACAGGAACTGTTGGATGTAGAGGCACGCTGGAAGAAAGGTTCACCTCAGTCACCCAACTGTTAGTCCAACAGTATGATACTGCTGCAAATAAACAAGGAAAAGAAATAGTTGTCACATGCCCTCACTTCCATATAATCCCAGTGCCCAATCCATACCAACCCATAAGACTATAAGACATAGGTGCAGAATTAGGTCACTCGGCCCATCAAATCTTCTCCACCATTCAATCAAGCTGATTTTTTTCTCATCCCCTTTCTCCTGCCTTTTCCCTATAACTCAAGTGTGAGGTTATCCACTTTGGTAAGAATAATGGTAGGAAGGATTACTATTTAAATGGAAAAAAGGACCTGGGGGTCCTTGTGCACAAATCGCAAAAACACAGTATGCAGGTGCAGCAGGTGATTAAGAAGGCGAATGCAATGTTGGCCTTTATAGCTATGGGGATAGAATATAAAAGTAGGGAGGTTCTGTTGCAGCTGGTGCTGGTGAGGCCGCAGCTGGAGTACTGTGTGCAGTTTTGGTTGCCGCATTCGAGGAAGGATATATTGGCCTTGGAGGGGGTGCAGAGTAGGTTTACTAGGCTGATACCAGAGATGAGGGTATTGGATTATGAGGAGAGACTGAATAGGCTGGGTTTGTACTCTTTGGAGTTTAGAAGGCTGAGAGGGGATCTTATAGAGATGTATGAGATAATGAAGGGGATGGATAGGGTAGAGATTGAGAGACTCTTCCCACTTAGCAAAGATAGCAGGATTAGGGGGCACAGCCTCAAGATTAGGGGGGAACGGTTCAGATCGGAGTTGCAGAGGGGTTTCTTCACGCAAAGAGTGGTGAATCTTTGGCAGGGCTTTTACTTTTAGTTTTAGGAAAAACTAAAATCAAAGGGCACAACCTCAAGCTAAAGGAATGATCCTTTAAGACAGATTTAAGGAAGAATTCATTCAGCTAGATAGTGGTGAATCTGTGGAACTCTTTGCTGCAGAAGGCTACAGAGGCCAGGTTGTTGAGTGTCTTTAAGACAGATATAGGTAAGCTCTTGATTAATAAAGGGATCAGGAGTTAAGAACATAAGAACATAAGAAATAGGAGCAGGAGTAGGCCATACAGCCCCTCGAGCCTCCCCGCCATTCAATAAAATCATGACTGATCTGTAGTGGTTCAGTACCACTTTCCCGCTTTCTCCCCGTAACCTTTAATTCCCTTGTCAATTAAAAACGTATCCACTCTTGACTTGAACATATTCAGTGAGGAAGCCTCCACCACCTCATCAGGCAGAGAATTCCAAAGATTCACCACCCTTTGGATGAAGAAACCCCTCCCCAACTCCGATCTGAACTGCACCCCCCCCCAATCTTGAGGCTGTGCCCTCTAGTCCTGCTATCTTTGCTAAGCAGGAAGAGTTTCTCAACCTCTACCCTATCCAAAACTTTACAACCATTGGTAATTGTAAACTGACAGATACCCCACGATGATAATGAGAGGTTGTGGAATCAGTTATGCAGCACAAACCATTCCATGATAACTCTTAGGATTATACCAAAAGTGAAATAGCAAGCAGTGATTTGTTTTAATATGCAGACTGCATTTTTAATTTGAAGGCCAGGAAACAAATGAAATTTGTCAGTTTCCTTGTCAACTTAACACCTCCCTTCACAACTCCATTGACAACTCAATTAATCTCTCCACTTTTATGCACATTCATGTCTATGATTAACAAACTTGAAGGACACTTAATCTCTCCTAAAGGACACCTTACCTCTTATAAAGATGACCTTGGACCACCTCTCTAAAGGACTCTGTTAATTTTAGACTTTCTCCTGATAGATTTGTTACAAGCCAGATCAGAAACTCAAAGGTGTTTTATGAAGTCAATCTGGATCGTATATTTTGCACTTTGAAGTGTGACATATTAAGCATAAAATGTTTCAATGCAGATATGATTGAAACGATTCACTGGGAAGTTTTTAATTAAACAAAGTTTATTTAAGAGTACAATTAACACAGGGAAAGAAAATTAGCAATATCTTTTACCAATTACAAACAAGATAAATACAATAATGACATTGTATAGACCTTAACAGCTATGAATACCTTTCCAATACAAACACCCTTATAAACAAATACCCCCATTACAGACTTAACATAGAAAATAAGTATGCTCATGTGATGCTGGATCTTGCGGCTTTGCAACACCTGCTGTGACTTAATCATTTGGATGAAGAATTGAATCTCTGACTTCCCCATCTTGTAACTCCCAGCCCACTTTGAGGTAGAGATAGCTTTTAGAACATAGAACATTACAGCACAGAACAGGCCCTTCGGCCTTTGATGTTGCGCCGACCAAAATAAAAAGCAATGCCCCTCCAAACTAAACCATTCCATTCTCTTCCATAAACTTATCAAGTAACCTCTTAAACGCCACCAAACTTGGCGCATCTACAACTGCTGCAGGCAGGGCATTCCACTCCCAAACCACCCTTTGGGTAAAGAACCTGCCTCTGATATCCGTCCTATAACTATCACAATATGACAAGATTGTCCGGAAGCAGTGCTCAATAATGGATTTGGGCCTGTGTCTGTGGGATTCTGCGCATTCTCCAGGTGCAAATCACTTTTAGCTAGCAAATCACTTCAAGAGAAAGAGGCATTCTTTGCCACTAGTTACTAGCTAACCAGCCACCAGGAGTTAAATTTCCAATCCCAGAGAGAGAGCCAAAATGCTACTTGCTCTCTGCAGTTCTAATAGTTTCTAACTAGCCAGTAGCCAGCAGAACTTCCAATAGCAGGGAGAGATAGCTGTTGGAGTCCAACAGCTTCTAACTAACCAAGCTGAAAGTAACTCTGGATTTTTTCCAAAGTATCACCTGACCTTGACCTGTCAATCAACTTTCCCTTGATAAATCAAAAGGGTTATAAAATTCCAGGACAGTGTGATTCCTTACTCCTGTATCTAACACAAGTTCAGGTTATTATAATGGCCGTGTCAGTGTGTAATAATATTGCTTTTCACTGAGGCAGCAGATATAGTTTTAATGCATTCTGAAAATTCTGAAAACATTGATAACCAACATTAGTAAAAACATTTAAACTAAATTTTAGTCCTTTTGAAGATTACATAATAAATATATTAGGAAAACTAGTCTGATCATTTAGCACTATATTTAAGAGGTGGAGAGATAGCTTTTGTCTTATCTTCAGCTCTGAAACTGCTTAGCAGACACTTATCTAAGGTAGTGAGCCATGATTAAGAGCACAATGGTTGCTTCTCAATTGCAAAACAGAATGAGGTTAAAGCAAAATTTCTTACTGTCTATGCTAAAAATACATAAAAATTCTGCATAATATTGCTTAGCTGCCAAGTTTACAAATGAAGGGATTTGATCCAAAAATAGGCAGTAAATGTATAAATGCAGATTATCTCATCATGGTTTTTCTTCTCAAGTTATAGGAGGAGGTTTCATAAAAATAAAATTAATTTTGTGGATTCTTATAACCAAAAGAGCTTAAAGACGTCATTCCTTTCCTGAAATCATTCTTTTACTTGGGGATTATGTTTCTTCTTCCAAAATAAAATGAAGAAAGTTTTGGTTTTCCATTTACATTGCTCAATGATGGGACATAATCAGGTGGAATATTACTTCCTTGCAAATTTCATAATTTATGAACTGAACATCTGATTTGTTTTAAGATCCCTGTCATGTCTGGGCAAGTGCAAGTTCATTCGTATTGGACCTAAGAAAGGTAGCCCAGAGTATTTTCTAAAATATTGGGATGCTAGAAATGGGAGGAACAAAATAGTTTTGAGGGCTAACACATAGAAATCACTAAAAGCTAGTGGACAGTTAAAATATATAATTTTAGAAAAGTTAATGGAACATTAGCTTTCACTCCGAGGAAACTGAAATACAAAAGGGCTGGAAATTATGCAACAGTTATATAAAGCTCTGGTAAAATCACATCTTGTGTTCAATACAGAGGACTGTGCACAGAAAGGATATATGGACCTTGAAGGTGGTGCAGTGCAGATTGACCAGGTTAAAAGATTTATATTCTGAGGAAGTGTTGCATTGACCAGGCTGTATTCCTTTTCGTACAGAAGATTAAGGGATAATAGCATTAAAGTGTTTAAGATGATTAAAGGATTTGATAGGGTTGATAGAGTGGAGCTATTTCCTTCGGTGAAGGTGTCTAGAACAAAGGAGAATAGTCACAAAATTAGAACAGGGCTGTTCAGGGGTGATGCCAGAAAGTACTTTTTGGTTCGAAATGCACTGGAAATTGGGAACTTTCTTCTTCAAAAACTCTCGAGGGTAGATCAACAATGGTGAATTCTAATTGAAATTGAAACAATAAAAAAAATCACAAAATGCTTAACAGGAACGTTATAAATCAAAATGTGACACCAATCCACATTTAAAAATATTAGGTTAGATGACCAAAAACATACGCTGAAAACGTGCTGATGTTCCCACCAACATTATTTTATGGACTTGGCGACGGCCCACTCTCACCATAGGTTTCCCAATGGCAAGGAATGCACTTAATAGGAAACCACGTTGATAACGTTGGGATCGTAAGATTTCACTGCCAGTGAATGGCGCGCCACCTTTCTGCCACAAAACACACGGCAGAAGGGGAGGAAAATCCCACCCGTTGTCAAACGTAGCTTTAAAGAGTGTCTTAAAGGTGGAAAGTGAGTTAGAAAAGCAAAGGGAGATAATCCCAGAGAATGCTCAAGCAGCCAGAATTAGAGGAGTGCTGATATCTTGTAAGGTTGATTACAGAAATGAGGAGGAATGAGGCTGTTGAAGGATTTGAAAACAAAAATGAAGATTTTAAAGTTGAAATGCTACTTGGATTGGGAGACAATGTAATTTTGCAAACATCGGGGTAATTGATGCACATAATATGATGCAAGTTAAGACATAGGGAGTGGAGTTTTAGATTATCTCAAGTTTAAAAAAGATCAGTTAGGAGTGTTTTGGAATAGCCAAGTCAGAGGCAAAGAAGGCATAAATGAGGGTCAGGTACAAATTTCAAAATTAAGCTTGGTAGATTTTTGTTAGGCAAAGATATTAAGGAATGTGGAATCAGTGAATGGAGTTAAGATACAGATCAGCAATGTTTAAACTGAATTTCAGAACATGCATGAGGGACTGAATGGCCTATATCATTCCCATGTTCTGAATTATAATTTAATAGTGAAATATCTAAGCTATTTGACTTATGATCAATTTCTAACCCCTTCTCAGCTTTCTGGACAATGAAATTCAAACAGGACAAATTAGTGATTTAAGAAGAGTAAGCTCAGATAGATATTGCATGTTTGACATGTTTGCATGGGTATAGAGGGATATGGGCCAAATGCGGGCAATTGGGATTAGCCAGGCAATTAAAAAAAAGGGTGGCCTGTCAAGTTGGGTTGAAAGGCCTGTTTCAATGCTGTAAACCTCTAAGGGTCTAGATTCTAATAACAATAGATGATTGAAAAACAATCTTAAAAGTGACCATTTATTTTATTTGACGTGTGGCAACTCAAATTTTTGTACAAAATATATTTTGTTGATAATCATTGTTTTCCATTGACTGAGAATAGCTTCTCAGTCTTCAAATGAAACTGAGCAGTGGACTTAGTGTTAGCATTATTCCAAAGCTCCTTGGAGTGCCAAAATCATTGCTGTTATGTTCCCAGCAAACTTTGGCTTTAGATTAAAAAGAAAATCATCCTGCCTATGTGATTGAGGTCAAATTGTTGTTGCAACCAATATTAGCCTGAAATATTTTAACATTAGATAAATTAAAGTGAGGGATGACTTGTCAAATGATAAAAGTTATTTTTGGTTTGCAATTCAGCTTTATAAGACCACTTTATTTAAAATTCATCTTTGGCAGCAATGATAAAATCTTGCTAGCCCTTTCTAATGTTTAAGAATGAAGATAGGGAATATTACACACTTATTTCTAAGCTCTAATTTGTGATGAACCCCTTACCACAGTTTCAATCTGTCATATGGACTTGTACTTGAACACAACTGTATAGTTTGAATTAGCAATCTAGCCTGGCCTATCTGGTAATCCCAATTTTTCTGCACATATTGAAACTCCTAGTCATTGTTCAACTTGCTTGCATTTGGTAAATTTCACAATAAACACTAAATTTTAAGGCTGCTAGCACCCTTTTTCCCTTAGCATTGTTTCTGTGCTATACTGCTTTCCCATTAAATTTTAAAATGTGTAATAGTAAGTCACTGAGACATGGTGATCTTGAGAACAGCATTCTGAAAAATGTAAAGTTTATCCCCCCCCCATAATAGGAACTACAAAATGACAAATAAGGAGAAAAATTAGAATGAATGGGATTCAATTGAAAAGGATAAGAACGAAGGAAAAAAAGACAGAAAGAGACAATAAAGAAACTCATCAATGAAAGTAACTCAGGGTATTCTTTACTCCAGCTTTTCTGAGAACTCAAATATATGCAGATTTTTCCTATTGACCTTGATTTGCTGGTTGTCATTCCTGACGGTTAAGGATTCCATTCCATTCAGAGAACCATTCACCACACAGTTAGGAATGGTTTTCTGGAGCTGAATTTCACTAATCGCGTTTTCAATCTCCGTGATACAGGAGGTGACAGTTTTGCATTCGATTTATTTTGCATTGAGATTCATCATTTGATCTGGTGATAGTAAGCATTCTTTTTCTGATCTAGTTAATTATTTTGTATTAACTGATTAATGAATCCTGTATGATCTACATTAATGATTGTGAATTATTTATTTCCTGTAGCTGTGTGGGGCATGATAGGCACCTACAGTTCTAATAGAGACACATTTATATAGTTAACTTAAATGAATATGTAAGTATTAAAAAAAATGAACTTTGGAATCTCCCTTGTTGAGCCCAAGGTTTACATGAAAAAATATAAAATGTGTGTTTTCCTTATTTTCATTTTATTAAATTACTTCCTATGCTGATTATTACATTATCTTAACCAAATCTATGCCAGAGGTTGCTTTGCTCTTGAGCTTCTTTGGTGCATTTTGCCTATTGCACTTTATAAAGCTTTTGAGTATCTTAACCCTGACTCAGCTGATAAAACTCTTGCTTTTAAGTGATAAGGTTACAGATGCAAGCCACTTTCTAAGACTTGAACATAAAAAGATGACTCTCCAGGTACTCAAGGTGTAATAGTATTTTTCACATAAGATGCTAAATGTCTGCACTCTCTTGCAGGATCAAAGATCGCCTGGCATTCTTTGGAAAAAAGCAGGGAATTATCTCCAATGTCACAGCTTATTATTATCACAGATTAAAGGTAATTGATAAAAGAAGCAAAATGTATATGAGAAAAAGATCTTTTCACACAGCAAATGATTACAGTCTGAAATGCAATGCCTGAGAGCGTGATGGAACAAGTTCAGTT
Organism: Sphyrna mokarran; assembly: GCA_024679065.1. Classification (NCBI taxonomy): domain Eukaryota; kingdom Metazoa; phylum Chordata; class Chondrichthyes; order Carcharhiniformes; family Carcharhinidae; genus Sphyrna; species Sphyrna mokarran. Next base: position 48,542,655 of record JAGIQG010000016.1, read on the forward strand.
GAGGCATTTAAGAAGGAATTAGATGATTATTTGAAAAGAAATATTGTACAAAGTCCTAAGTAGAAGGCAGGAGGAGTTACTAGTTGAAGCGCTTATTCAGAGAGCCAGTGCAGACAAAATGGGCTGAGTGGCCTCCTTCTGCACTGTAATAATTCTGTAATTTTATATCTAAGCCAATAGTTATCCCTCAATAAAAACTAAAAACAGGTTCTCTAACCATTATTATATTGGTGTTTGTGGGAACTTGTTGTGCATAAATTAGCTGCTGTTTCTTACATTGTAACAGTGACCACACTTTGAAGGTTCTTGATTGCCTGTAAAGTGCTTTGGGACAATTGGCGGTGAAAAGTTTCCTTTATGATCTGCATTATCCATTTGCACAGTTAATTATATTTACAATGAAATGCAATGCTGTTCATTTACTTGAATGCAGAAGGTGAAATCTGTTCTTCTGTTTTGATTAAACAATATTATACAATCAATGTGTTTTAATTTGATAACGCAAAATGATAACTAAATTCAATGCAAATGTATTTGACTACTCGAGTACAATCCTTTGTTCTAATTTAAAAACAATTACAGGGACATTTAACATTTTCCTAATGTTCCCTTGAATTTAACTGTATTTGAAGCAGTGGTTAATGCAAATATTCAAAACTTTTCTTTCCATATCAGCCCACTAAAGATAGTCAATGTTTTGGTCTTGGTTTACTTTATAATAAACAAGGATTGATTTTTATCCTACCCATCTAGTGCTAATTAGGTGGGCAGGCAGTTAAAATGTCCCATAGAATTTACCCACATTTAGTCAACTGCCTTGTCTCTGTGATTTTAACTTGCTTGTTGAAACAAGTACAAAGGACACCAGCTAGAAGTGAGCAGGATCATTGCCGTTTGCTTCCCTACTCTCCCCTGACTGCAATGTCCTCCTAAAGTTCCATTCAATCATTTACTTGATTGTTGGGTATGGTGGGTTCAAAATCTTGATAGCAGCATGGGCAATACACATCACCAGGGACCTGGGTTCAATTCCAGCCTTTGGTATCAGTTTGTGTGGAGTTCGCACATTGTCTGCGTAGGTTTCCTCCAGGTGCTCTGGTTTCCTCCCACAGTCCAAAAATGTGTAAGTTAAGTGGATTGACCTTGCTAAATTGCCCCTTAGTGTCTGAACATGTGTAGGTTAGATGGATTAGCCATGGAATAGGGCAGAGTTGTTGACGTGGGTAAGATACTTTGTCAGAGCGTTAGTGCAGACTCAATGGGCTGAATGGCTTCCTTCTGCACTGTCGGGATTCTATGATGCTATGTAAAATACTGTTTCTGCTTGTTTGCCACTTCCCATCAGGGTTGGATGGAAATCTGATGGGGTTCTGGGCAGATAAAATTTAAAATTTCTTGCACTTCATACAGCAGAGGATTGAATAATTTGCTCTCCATTTCAGCCCCCATTTGCATGGCTCATGGTTATAGTAGAAACTGGAGTAAGGGGAACAAATAAAGCATATCCCCGTAAGCAGATTCACCTAGTAATTTTAATGCCACAAGAGAGTTTCTACCTATGTATAAAATATCTCTCCTCTGTCATCCCCTCTATAAGTAGTATTGAATATTAACAAATGATTTCTAAATTTAGGAATCATTTTGGTATTCTTTTTTATTTTTGCCTTTTTATGTTAGCCAAATCCATAATGTCATTATTACATCATAATCATGGCATATTTTTCTCCCCTTTTCTCAATTTTTTTTCAGTTTAGATAATTATATTTTGTCTTTCATCCTGATTATTGTCCAAGAGTCAGCGTGGTGTTTTGATAGGATCTGTAATATGCTTAAGCCTTAGATTATGTTGTGAAAGATTAAGATAAGGAACTGTGTCATGTAGTGAAGGATTGAGGCTTGGGTGAAAGTATAAAGCAGAGTTACTAATCACAAGTCACTTAGTTACCAAGTTTGGTCTCAATAATCAGGGCTATTTACTTTGTAGAAATGCAAGATTATGGCAGACATGATTAAAGATTTTAAAATGATGAACGGATTGGATTCAGTCTTGTTGGGAAGATTATTCAAGATGGACAAGATCGATGCCACTGGAGGAAAGGATACGCATATAAATTCCTTAGGGAAGGAATTAGCTTTGCTATCAGATCCATGGCAATGCTTTAAAAGGAAACTTAAAACTTTAAGTGAAAATAATAGCCTGGGTTTCCTAAAACAGCTACTTCAGCATAAACAAAGCACGAGTATGGCAGAATGACAACTTTCAGTGCAAAGTTTGACACAAATTTTGCAAGGTGGCCCAATGGTTAGCACTGCTGCCTCACAATGCCAAGGACCCAGGTTCAATTCTGGCCATGGATGGAGTTGCATGTTCTCCTGTGAAGTGTGGGTTTCCTTTGGGTGCTCCGGTTTCCTCCCACAGTCCAAAGGTGTGTGGGTTAGGTTGATTGGCAATGCTAAATTGCCCCTTAGTGTCATGGAGATAATTAAGGTAAATACATGGGATTAGGGGATAGGGTCTGGTTGGGATTGTCGTTGGTGTAGGCTTGATGGCCAAATGGCCTTTACCGCACAGTGGGGATTCTTCTTTTATACTAAATCATGGTGCAAATTAATGCACCCATTATTACTCTATGGGTCTGATTTTGATTCTAAGTGCTGAATTTGGGCGCAATTCAGATCCAACTTGGAAATCTGCTTTCAGACACCCCTACATGCCTTTGGATTGAAAAACAAATCATGGGTCTGAATTGCGCTGTGGGCAGGGCTTATCATGCCTAAATCGATTGGAGCTCTGAACTGCGCATGTGCAATTAGAAAAAGATTTTAAAAAGTACACCAGTGACAAGGTTGCTGCCGGGCCGCAGAAAGCAGAGAAAGCAGCCCAGGAGTGAAAAGCAGAACCGATGGCCCCCACAGACATCAGTGTCCGCCTTATCCACCCCACCCCGCTAACCAAACTGATCATGACCCCCTGTTTCCTTCACCTCACTGGCTGCCCGCAGAGGGGCAACGGACCCCTTGCCCACCCTTTTACCCCTCATCAGAGAGCGATCAGGCTTCCCCCCGCCATCAGAGAGCAATGCCTCTTCCCCACCCCACCAGAGATACATCCTAGCCACCTCATATTCCACCCCCCCAACCAGAGAATGTTCTGGCCTCATTCCCTTCTCCCTCCCAAGAGAATGATCCAGCCTCACTCCCCCCCGTGACTTCTAGAGAGTGATCAGGCCTCCCTCTCTCCACCCCCTGCCAACCAGAGAATGATCAGGTCTCCCCTCACCTCTCCTATCCCCTTCCTCCCGAGGTACATCTGGCTCACCTACTCCTCCCTCCACCCAATCCCCTCAACCAGACAATGATTGGGCCTCTCATCACCTCCTCCGTCCCCCACCAGTCAATGATCTGATTGGGCCCTACATCTGATTTCCTCAATCATCTGCATTGATTCCATGAAACTTCCAAAATTATGTCTATTGCATTCACATGGATCCATAATCCATTCTCATACAAAAGTACAGCTCAGGAGAAATTCATGAATTTACACAACTTTTAATAGGCTGCAAACCTACACCTGAAATTTTAGGTGTAACAGGATTAAGTTTTTTTTTTTTGCATTTTATGCCAGTATTTAAGAGTTTTTAAAACTCCCCTCACTGAAAGATATCTTCATTGTTAACCACATTGTCAAAGCACCAGGAGGATTTGCGATAAATATTTGAAGAACTTTCACAATTTTATTTTCTGTGCCTAACATGCATAAATGATGCTTTGGCGGCTTTGATTTTCATTTTCATCTAAAATGGGACATTAAAGAAAGACAATAGCAATAGTTTTGTGCCAAATTTACATTTTCCACGAGAATTGAATGTTCATGCCAATATCCACTTACGCTACTCCAGTTTTTACATCCTGGTGTAATCTAATGAGATGCTTGGGAAATATGATGTATCTAACTGGAGTGAAAAATTGGTGTATATTTCAGTGTAAATTCCCGCTGAATATTTCCAGTTATAAAATTAAATTTTTATTTAATTGAAATAGTAGTAGAAAATAGGATATTGATGCTTTGAGCAAATTTGGCTTGATTACTTTAAGGGGCATGTAAAGCATTTCCAACATATTATCCTGCTTTGGCTACAATGTTTTGCTCTTTATGGTCTCTTCCCAAAGGGTTCTGTAGTCAAGAGATGAGTCAGGCTTGTGTGCATCATGTCCAGACGAAATGGGTTTGCTAGGCTTGTTGACTTTACTGCAGTTTCTTTGAAATGGTTCAGTATCAAAAATATATTTACAAGAGCATTCTTTAATTTAAGCTAAAGTCAAATAAGTCAAGTAGAAAATGAATATGTCAGATTCCCTTTATTTGGTTTTCCTCAGTGATGCCAATGATGGAAAGAAGTCTTGAAATGGGAATGGGATTTCAAACTCATCTGGATGTCAATCTAGATCTCTTAACCCTTGGGAAAAAAGCCCTTATCAACCGAATAAGGTGCAAGTTGCCATTTCAAGTGTGTAATAAACAGTAGCACATAAAACACTTAATGGTGACCTTCAAACCTGGTACTAAGAACTACAATATCACTTTAGTTTATAGTTGAATACATACAATGTTTTCATTAGACATTACGTTGTTGGAAAATAATTGGAACGCACAATGGAATATTTAGGTTAATTGAAATTGCATTCTCTCCTTCCAATTGCCCTTTCATATAGCTGTTTCACTTCTCAGTTTTTAGTTATTCATGTATAAAATGACAATTATTGGAAGTTTGTTGCATCGAGTTAGCACAATAATGAAATTAGCTGTCTTGACCCTGACTCTGCGGGGTGGTTTTTTTTCCATGTATTTTAAGTGCTAAAGAGTCAGAGGGTGACCAAAATATCATAAGCTAAAAGTTCAGTTTAGCCTGTACTTGGCACAAGATACCAACTTGGCAAAGAAATTGAAGCTTGCATTAGGAACGACCACCCAAAGGATCATTGAACAGTTGATTGCCACTTATATTGCTGCTATCACTCATTAATTAGACTGCATGGCATTTTGATGTTTAGCACTTGAATTAAAACTGTCCCGTAATAGTGACCAACTAATGAGACTAGATTTTTTCAGCAGATGCACATTGCTAAAAGGTGTATCATTTTTTGCTGCTTGCTTATTGTTTGAGTTTTCAGGAGAACCTTTGAAACACACGTGCAGACTTTCTAGGACTTTTTCTGAAGACTTTATCAATACTCTTTCAACACTTATTCCAGAAATGATTGGAAAACTACCTATAAAAAAGTAAGCGCTGTACTACTCTATATTTTTGAAGCTACCAGGAAAAGGGATGGTTAGTCCTCAGCATCTTTCTAGGATTTCCCCTTGGTCTTCAGGAGAAATAGGAGGAGATGAGGGCAGGCAGAACAGCATTAGCAGCTACAGAAGAAATGGATGGAAGCCAAGTTGAGCTTCTACCCCAATGCAAATAGCAGAAATTTCTCCTCTTCCAAAATCTCCAATTCCAATTTGAGAACCTATGCACCTTCTCATTGGGTCTCTGAAATGGGCTGTCTTATGACAGCTGATTCACTCCAATCTCCTAGGTGAGTGGTGATCAAATATGCTGCTCCAGGAAATTTGCATTTGATCAGAACTTAGATGCTAAATTTGCAGGTATCTTTGACTAAGAATTTTGCTCTTTTAAAGTTAGGGCTAAGAATCATTGTCCAGATATGCAGAAAATGATTTTTGTGCATCTCTATCATATCTGGAAGAATCTGATGTTCATACAGGTTGCTCAGAATAGGAAATGCCCCATTCTTGTATACTGGCATCTCTGATAAGCACAACAAAAACAAAACAAAAATTGATTGTAAAAATCAACTCAAGCCATGTTTCTAAAAGCTTCTTCAGTAATAAGTTTCACCCTATTAGAAAACTACTTAGACTGGTAAACTTTACTAAGAATGTTATTTGGCATTAATCTTAAATGTATATATGTTGCCACTTTCATATTTTGATGATAAAAAGTGATCATACATCATACATAGTGTGGCTTAGGGGAAATTCTTATGCAGCATTCCTGTTTCATCTTAGCCCACAAAAAAACAAAGCAACATTCACCTTTTCAGTTTTACCACCAGGTTTTACTGAGTAAAACATTCTCAGTACATAATCCATCCAACATTCAGTTAGCACTGAGTGGTGGACTTATGTACGTAAAGGAGTACAGAACCTTAATTCCCATAGATTAATGATATTCTTCCCTGGTTCAGTAAATGCTCCAGCTGCCAAGTGAAAGGCCTTGGGGAAAATGATACCAGAATGGAGATGGGGCCAATGTCCATTAACTCTTTTTTTAACTCCACTTCAACTGGATGCTTAAAATGAGTTTATCTTCAGTTACAAAGGCTCTCTTGTAGAAATTATGCAGTCTCATGGATTTTTGCTTTAATATTAATAACTTATCTATTTCAGATAATTCATTTGAAAGGATTGACAGTTTGCCATGACTACATTATTTCAGTGCTCCTGTGTTTTTGTTTATTCTGGAAATGAATGATGATTTTTTAAAAATGCTAAATGTATTAAATAATTTCATTGCAGTATTTTTATTTTTTTTTCACATTTTCAATAATGTTGTTTTTGATCTTACAATTTAAAAATTGCCAGATGTTAGGGTTAGGATTACATGAAAGGGTATTTTATCCTTTCTGATTTTTTTAAAAAAACTTTCAACACAGATTGTCCATAATATTTTCCAAGCTATGCGTTTTCACTGACACAATGTATAAATTTCTTACACTCACTGGAATCGTCTTCAAATCAAAGTCCCAACACTTTTTTCAGATAAATGCAGACATGCGATAACTTGACTAATTGTTCGGATTCTTTACAGATCTTCCAAGCAAAAATGTGGACACGTCAGCTGATATATCGAAGTTTTCAGGCATTCATTTAATGTAAGATTATGATAGTAAAAGTGTCACAGGATATAAGAGTTCCACAATCCAGCATGCATGCCAAAGCAACATTTTCATGACTGTGATGTTCGAACCATTGGACTATTAGGTTATCCTAAGTGACTTAGGGTAATACAACAATGAAAAGCAGCTGGTCGGAGGCTTTTTCCCAAACACCAATATTCTAAAACTAAACAAAGTGCCAGCATGAAACATCAGACACATTTTATAGAGTGGTCACTGAAGAAAGCTGGACCGCTATTTTACAGCAATATCATTAATGTCTTTTCATTGCCATGACGGATAGTATCACTTGAAGTATGACTGAAGGTTGGAGCCTGATGAGGGATTTCGCAAAGATAAAACCACAGATGAGTTCTGGAATCCAAAGACGCAGTAAGAAGTCTCACAACACCAGGTAAAAGTCCACTACCTGGTGTTGTGAGACTTCTTACTGTGTTTACCCCGGTACAACGCCGGCATCTCCACATCATGACTATCCAAAGACGCAGCAGTCTTTTACAGTCTTTTCAAAAGACTTTTACACTGACCAACATGCAATAGTAATCTCTCAAATGTTTTGGGATAATTTACAGTGCTAGAAAAAACGCATTAAACTTCTAAAACTTGCTTCTAAAAGTTAACATGTACTTGCTACATGTTGGGGGAAAAATCTGTCTTTAAAAGATCACTATTTGGCCTCTCCCTTTCAGCACATATAAAGGTCCCTACTTCCAGAATGCACACGCATTTCCAAACTTACCAGCTCAAAGTCGATAATTTGCAATGTAAACAACACAATACAGGCTCCGAATGAAGGGACGCTAAGCGCCGTTCATGCCTGTGGAACATTCTCAAGGTTGGCACAGTATATTTTAAGAAGGCCTTGAATTCTGTCAAATTGTAATTCTCATCGTACAAACAAACATTTCAATTTTCTATTATTTTAACCACCCGCATCGACATTTCACACATCGAATAACTGTTTAGTGTTAGTTGTAATTTGGTTCAGTTTAAACTAAATTTGAAACGAATACAATGGCACGTAGAATTCCTAGCTATAACAGGTATTGGCTAATGTTATATAAACACACGAGACAAAGCAGAAGCATTAACCGAATAGGCTTTCAGATTGCATACAATGTAAATGTATAGGTGAGTAGTAAACATTTTAATAAAGGTAACACAAAAGGAGCACTGCCAACGATTGATGCACTGAAATTATCCTGATTCGAATAAACTTGCCTCATAATACTTCCCCTCTTTTAAAAATAAGTCAGCGTTGATAATGTTATTTTGTTACAAATCCATTTACAGGAACTGTTAATTTGACTTTAAAAAAATCCATATTACTGCAGGAAAGACCAGTAGTTGCAAAAGATGTATGTAGGGAAACATTTGTAATTTGCATGAAAGTTCATTCAACACATTATCAGGAATGAGTCTTTTCCAGTTACGGTAAGGAAATGCGTGTCACATTCTCAAATCATTCTGCAGAATTATGATCAACTATTTCGTCAAATATTTATTGAGAAGCCACTCGTTACTTACAAAATGCACACTTAAAATTTTCAGTGAATGAATGTAGCTCATTATATTTCAGCTAAGGGGAGTCAATGTTATTGAAACTTTGATTTACAGAGCTTCTTAAGCATTTAAGATAAATTTTACACAGCGATATATTTGAATTGGCATCGTTTAAAAATATAGGGAGTTGCGAAAGGTGACATATTAGAATGAGTTACAAGAAATAGTTATCGAATGAAGAGTATTTATTCATTTTAGGCCGGAAAAAGAAATATAACCCACAAGATGAATGTTTCCTGGGACTTTATTCTGTTACATACCTATACATGGAAGATAATTGAGTAGAACAAGTTCACTTGACTTTGGAAATATATTTTTTTCTTAAAACAAACTTTTAAATGATTTCGAGAAGAACAGCAGCTCAAACACTGTTTCACCTAAACATCTCTTATTTAGTGCATGGGTCAGTGATATTTAATCGAATTTAATATACAATCATTCTCTCTAAAAAGGCTGATTTCGCACATTCATCACTTAAACGGGATCGTGAATGGATTCCATCGATATCAAATGTGCGTAAAATGTTAATTTGATAAAATGCAAGACCTTTCTCTGTTGACCTGGAACACAAATATAAATGCCTCGTCTGCTCCGATAGATTTGTCTGTGTTTCCGGATTTAATGGGAACTCAGTCTCTCGCATCTTCAGATCTTGGTGTAGAGATGTTGCATAGTTAGCAATTGTTGAACGTCCCAAACGAGTGCAGTGATAAATAAGACAGGAAAAGGTAACTCTGAAAAATTCCAGAACATAAGTCTTTTATGAGCCATTTATCCATCTATCTATTCATATCAATTGATTGACTCTACAAGTAAGTGAGGGTCACAGTAGGCAGGTGAGCCAAAAAAATTGGCAAGTGGCGAGAGAACGAATACAACCTGGATACAAAGGTGGATGGGCAACGAACTGATTCATTGGATACACAGACAAAAAAAAAGCAAAAAAAAAATTGTAAATTCACAACAGAATGGATGTGTAAATGGATGGACAGATGGATGAATGGGTTGACATGTTGATTTAAGGCTTATCGTTACAATGTTTGCAAAGACTTGAGGGTGTTCCTGTGTACACAGCGCATTTGTCCGGACAAGCAGAAATGGAAGTAGCTGTAAATGGATAAACAGCAGACTGCCCAAAGGAGCTCAGAGTGTTGGTCAGTGCAGCTGCAGATGGAATGGGTCCTGTCAGTGCCTGGCCCTGGTTCAAATATGCGACCAGCCGCCTCATTTCATCCAAAGCCTGAGCCTGCATCAAGATGTAGTTTTTCGCCAGAAGCAAAGTGGCGATTTTGGACAGTTTTCTCACCGATGGGCTATGGGCATAGGGTATCACAGATCTGAGACCGTCCAGTGCATCGTTTAAGTCGTGCATCCTTCTCCTCTCCCTGGCGTTGATGCTCAGTCTCAGCGATCGCGGCTCTTTGCCTTTCTTGCCAATTGAACTTTTTAGTTTGCCCTCGTTGTCACTGCCTAGATTCCTCGTGCTCCCGGCAGATCGACCGTCGCTGTCTTCTTCGTCCCCGGTCTGCTCTTCGCTGCTTTCTGTGGCTTTGGGATCTTTACTGATGGTGTATGGAGTACAGCTTTGTCCAGACCAGCTCTCCCGTGTTTCAGCACCTCGGCCAGCGCCACTGTAGCTATATGTAGATTGGCCGTAGCGTTGGGGCAGATCAATATATGTGTCATTGACAATGGAATTTAACTCATCCCTCCCTTTGACAGAGATGCTTGCTGCGCTGTGAAATAGATCTCCTTCCGCAACGTTCATTTTTTAGAATCACTCACTTGAATCAAAAGGATTACCCCCTCTTCGCCTTTCTTCGATCTTAAATCTACGACGTTTTGAAAGAAATAAAAGAAAAGTCCACAGAAGCTTTTGTGTGACAGCTCCTGACTCCTCCAGTGTGCGTCCTGGCACTGGGAGGGATATGACTCACTTTCTATCCCACTTTCAGGTTATTACAGAGACTCGCCTGTTGGGACATGCCGTCTACCCAATCAGGAGGACGCTTTAATTAATAGGATTAAAACGTTTTGAAGGAAAGGTCGGCAGCTGCCAATACAGTCAGTCGGGTTTAATCTATACACGTTTAAAAAAAAACTCGCAACATCCGACAGAAGCTCTGAAAGCATTGCATGCGGGTTTCGGCAATCAATATCATCGGGACATCAACCGTACATAACGCTTCAAATTTCACCAACTGTTCTGGGGTAAAGATAAAAAAGGTCAAATGACTCATCCAGTTGTTGCATGCGGATGAATGCGAATCAAACAATTGTGATCACCAGGAATAAACACTGACAAGCAGAAACTATCCACCTCACTGTTAGCCGGAATGCCAGGGCTAAGTTGTTTTAAAAGTTTTGTTTTCTAGCCTAATGAGTTTCAGTGTAACCTCGCATGGCGAATGAATGTTGCAGCACAGAAGAAGACCATTCGATCTCTCCTGTTTTTGTGTCAGTAAAACATTCATCTGCTTCTTTTCGAAGTGGGTCAGACCACAATATAAAGACGGCATTGTTTAGATACAATAAGAAGTACTTCTTACTGTGCCCACCCCGTCCAACGCCAGCATCATCACATCATTGCTTAGATGGACCAAATCACCTTGGCTCCAATTACTCCGCGGGGCTGTGAGACCAAATACAAAACATTCATTTGGTTAGATGAGAGCGTGAACATTTTCTTTTTGGTCAGAACCTTTACACTTTGAGATTGACATTACTTTCAGAATAAGAGAAGTCGACCTGATTAACCTTTTCGTGTCACCAAAATAAATGCTCTCAAAAGAATATAAACTCTGCGAGAGGCGGCTGATTCTCAGGTTGAAGTTAGGGATCCTGTTGAACACTGTCACAGTTGACGAGCATGGCACAAGTTAAGGTCTGGTGGTGTTGGGAGCCAGCACTGATTATATTTCATCGTGACTTTAAGGGAGGCAACACTGGTGATAGCAGAATGGCAGACAAATGCCAATCTCAGGCATGCACCGATATGATCATCCTTCCATTTCAATCTCTCACAACCTGTACTCTGCAATGTCTGAACACAATTTCTAATGAATAATTCTGTGTACATGATGCGTGTGTACTTTATATTTGACCTTTTTAAGGTTCATGTGCAGTTGGCCGGGCAACTCCATGATTTCTGTAAGGATGGTTGACATGCGACCAAATGTTTTCTAACATTTATCAGAGGGCTGGGGTAATTAAGATTTAAACTCCAGTTTAATCTCCCCCAGACACACAATTCCGTTGATGTATATCAAAAGTAATCCACAGAACATAAACATATCAGAAGACAAAGTCGCTGATATAATCTGATTCAGTTAAACACAGTCGCATGTTTCCAAAACAAGGTTAACAATGAACTGAAGGATAACTGGAAGGTTTTAATGTCATTAAACGTTTGATTAAAACACCCCTCTTCCAAACGCTCGCACTGACGACCATCGCCACCTTGTGGAAGAGATACATTTTTTTCCAAGTATCTTTTTGTCGGTGTTTGCAACAAAAAGTTATGCAAAAAAAAAGTTACCACAAATCCGGGAAAACCCGAACACCTGCCTCAAGAAGAGATCTATCAAGGTGCGAATGCAATATTTAGTGTTTTTTTCGGTTAAGTATGTTTCTGAATAAGTCTGAATTTAATTAAAGTCTGGGTAGTCGTAGACGGAATTGTCATCACCTTAACGTGCTCATGAACAAACAAATACGAAACAAATTATTGTATTTAAGAACAATAACTACGCCTTCTATTAAAATAATGCACATCAATTTAGACTGCCTTTGCTCAGATCAAGGTGCATCTTGTGAGGATTTGTGCGTTTTTTCATCACGTTATTACTTAGTTGCACTTCCAACATAATTATATTTTATTCAACCTCTTCCATGCATCACCCTGAATTAATCCGTTGAGTCCATTGATGCTGAATAAGCAAGCTGTGGATGATAATTCAGATCAAGAAACTGAGAACAAGTCGCTGCAGCTGTGTCTGTTGTTGGAAGGTTACTTTGGCCCACCTACCCTATCCCAGACTAAGTTAAGCAGGTTCTGCAGATGTGTACTATTTGTGCCGGAGTGTCTGCTAATGGAACTCAGGTTAGTTGTGCACTGCTGTCGGCTGGAGACCAGACTAGACCCTAATAGGAGAAGGGCTGATATTGCTCCTGAGCAAGAAAGAGTTTGAAGGACTTTGTGACTCATTGTGATCGCTGGAACCTGAGTGGATGACTGAACCAATTTGTAAGATCGGTCTGAGTTGTATCTGCTACTTAATGTGCAATTTATGATTTATATTCAGTCGAAATTTTGCTGTCAATTAATTACTAACTTGTGTTAATTCTGAATATATGATAGATATTAATAAATGTTTGCTTTATTGACTCTTGTGTAGTAAACCTTCTACTGTGATAAACTGGAATCTTGTGGTTTTATTCTTTTAGCAAATAATTAGGAATTTGGATTTTATCTACTTTTACTAAAATGTTGTTATTGGTCTTTACCAAGATCATTAAAGATCAATGATATATTAAAAATATATGTTTACATTCACTTTCTGTTTACAAAACTTATTCCCTCTTCCTACGTTTTGTTACATCTTTGTGTTAACTTTTTCCTTGTGTTTTCAGTTCATCACTCTGTTCTTCAAAGAAAAAAACTTGTGTGCCAATTATCTCTACTTCCTAAATTCCCATATAATTTTTCTATTTCAACACACATTAGTATTACATTTGGGAACTAAATTAAATACGCATTCCAGGTTCGAATTATCAATGGACTGCCATCTCTACTTTTCCTGAAGACTACAGTTGGCCTGAACTCTTCACAATCAATACCATAACAGATGGAGTAATCTGCATATTGTTCACATCAAAGTGTCCTGCTATTGCTCATGAGATTTTCAATGTTAATTGTCGCATACCAACTTTGACTTGTAAATAAACGTGAGGTGTATTGATTCTTAATAAAGTTTCCCATTCAAGCTTCTCAGTTCTTTGTCACATGGCCTAGTCACACTTCCTTTCTCAGTTGGTTTGAGTTGAACCACAGCGTTGTGCTCTGGTGATTTTGAAACACATTATCAACCTTAATCTGAAAAAGTTTGAAGGCCGTACTTTTCAGTAACTGAAAATTCTATTGTCCAAAACAAAAATGTAAATTAAAAAATATATATACAACTATTACATAATTAAGTCGATACATGGATTTTGTTTTGCCTCTCTGTGAAAACTTTATTCAAAAATTTCCAGTGTCTATACTGCAGACATTTTTAGTTTATAATGGTTCGGAGAGAGTTTTCCATAGTGTCTGTGCTTTCTGAGTACATTAGCTTGCAGAATTTCCCAGTATATATTCAAGACATTAACAAGTACTAAAGTGTCAAGTTTGTATTCCTGACTCTTATGGATTTGAAAGTTTCTTTGCCTTTTTCAAAAAGAAACACAGAGAGTAAGACTCAAGTCAGTTTATTTCAAGCAAGTGGCTAATTTATTTAAATACATTACAATTATTTTTTTTATCATGAGCTTCTTCCAGAAAAACAGAAGCAATACACAATGAATAATGACAGTTTTATCTTTGCTCTCATACCCACATATCCATCTTTGACCTATTGCAACACTCCAGTGAAGCACAGCTCAAGCTGGAGGAGCAGCATCTCATCTTCCAATTGGGTATGTTGCAGCCCTTGGGACTTAACATTGAGTTTGACAAATTTAGATTCTGATTTTTCTTCTCCAACTTAAACCCCCTTTAAAAAATATATCCGACACATGTACTCACTGCCTTAATGAAAATCCTATCAACACCTCTCAACACCCCCACCCCACTTCCCAATCCCCTCTTCCTCCCATACCAGGCCATCTATATTTTGTTTTAAAGTTGCTTCATTTTATTGCATTTTAATATCTGACATGTTCTTCCTTTTCTTAGTTCTGACAAAGAACCGAACAGACTCAAAAGCATTAACTCTGCTTTCTCCTTTACAAATGCTGCCAGACCTGCTGTGTTTTTCCAGCATCCTCGTTCTTGTTTATTCTTAGCTATGTGCTCTTGAGCAGAAACTGTTTATGAAGATCACATGTTATTCAATCATCACTCTTATTCAGTAAGAAAATTCCTTCTGAATCACTTTTAAGATTTATCCTTTTTTTAATACAAGATCTTGCAAATTGCAGAAACAATGAACTGTGAGATAAGTTTTATTTGTTCATGAAAATTGATCTTTATTATTTAAGTTTCCATGGCATTTCACATGGGGAATGAAGACCAATAGGTATATTTTGTTTGTAATTCTGATTATTTATTTGACTGGCAGGGTTGCCAATATTGCCAACATTCACACCACTCAAGTGACAGGCAATGAGCATCTTCAAGAAAAGAGAATTTAACCATCGTTCTGTGAAAGGGAATTTTCACAGTAACTCTATTGCAATGTTAATGTAAACTTACTCGTGACACTAATAGTTAATTAATGCTATTGAATGGCATTACCATTGCTGAATTCTTCATGATTAACATCCTGTGATTAACATTGAAACAGAAATTGAACGAGCTATGAAATTATAAGGCTGCAATAGTAGATCAGAGGCTAAGAATTCTGTGGCAAATAATTCATCTCCTGACTCCTGAAAGCTTGTTCACCATCTATAAAGTGAGGAGCATTATGGAATATTTTCTGCCTGCCTGGATGAATGTAGCTCCAACAACATTCAAGTAGCTAAATGCCAATCAGAACAAATTAGACCACTGGATTGGCATCTCATTCACCAACTTATCATTCACCCCCCTCCCACTATTGATTTTTGGTGGCTGCAGCGAATGTTCCACTGCAACAACTCACCAAACTCTGGTCAAAGCAGCTTCTAAACTTTCTTCTTGAATGTTATTGGAACTGCAGTCATCTAGACAAGTGGACAATATTCCATCACACATGCCTTACAATGATTGACAGGTTTTACGATGCCAAGTAGTGAGAACATCACCCCAGAATTCCCAGCCTTTGACTTGCTCTTCTAATCACAATATTTTTATATGGCTGATCCAGTTCAATTTCTGGTCAATAGTAATCCCCAGGATGTTGATAGTGGAGAATTCAACAGTGCCATTGTCAAGGGGAGATGGTTAGATTCTCTCTTGTTGGAGATCACTGTCTGGCACATGTGTGGTGGGAACGTCATGAGTAACTTATCAGCCCAAACCTTAAGTTGTCCAGATCTTACTGACTATCAACCTGCAATGAATGTGACAGCAAGCAAATGTGATTCTGTTTACCTTTACAATTAGAAGGTGAAAGCAGCAGAGGAGCAATTGCCCTCCAACTCATCAACAATTACGACTTGGAACTATGTTGTCATTCTTTCACTATCACTAAATTAAAATCCTGGAATTCTTTTCCTCACAGCAATATGGTTGTTTGTACCAGATGGGATTACAGTGTATCAAGAATGCAGCTGATCTATGTCTTCTCAAGAGCAATTAGGACTGGGTAGTAAACTCTAGCCTTGGCAGCAATGCCATATCCCATGAAATATTCAAAACAAACATCCTACCCAGTAAAGATTACGTGATTTATTGGTTAACAAATCTTCATTAGTGCAATTGGGGTTCGAAGAAGTATTAATCAGCATAAACTTAATACCTCAATGTCTGAACAAGCTGTGTCAAATGTTTCCTAGTGAGGAAGAAAACCCCTAAGGGACACCAATCTTCATGTAAAGGAATTTCAATTTAACACTATCAACTAAAATTATTTGCTGCCATTTAATTAGTATTTTGTAAAAATAAAACTAAACAGCTTTGCACATTAAATTATGTCTCATTTCTTTCCCTCCTGAATTTCAGTTAAATAGCTGGCATCTGTTCTGAATGTTTTTTAATAACAGCCACAGTTGTGGTACATTTATTCTTCTACTCAACATAGATTTTAATTTTGTGTGATTTCATTCCCTGTATAGAACATCCACTGGATGCAAGTGCAGATCACAAAATCAATACCATTGTATCATGGGCTTTTTTCCCATTCCAACCTCTTTTCTAGTCAGGTCCACAGATAGAGCAAAAACTTGCAAGATTATCCTCTAGGTGTCTGAAATAGGTGACCTGAACAGTTGCATAAATTACCGCTGAGAAATAGCAAAATAATCTGTTCCTCTGGGCCCTATTTATATAAAACACAATCAATTTACCTTTGCTAATGAAACCACTAATTAAACCATAAATGCCTGTTTGTGATAGCTCCTATTGGCCATACTGGAACATGGTTTAGTTATTTAGTTTCTCAATATTTGAGCTATATGTGAATTTCGAAGCAATCAAACCTGTTTTTATTTCAGATCTCCAGCATCAGCAACATTTTGCTTTTATTCAAAAAGAACTTTCTGCACTCCATTTTCTTATGTCCAATCTTAACATTGTCACCACTACTGTCAAGGGTGGGGTTCTTGTTTTCTGAATAACTGATCTCCAGCTTGGCCAAATGGCAGATCTCTGACACTTTCGCTTACTTCCCCAAGAAATTGGTATCACCACCAAACATCAAGTCATCGTTCCCAGGTCTGTAACAGACTTTATTGCCCCTCAAGGTCTTTGTCCATGGCCTCCTATCTCATGGTGCCCCAACTCCAAAAAGTCTATTTTTACCTACTTCCTAAGACCCAGGATCAACAAACAGAATACCCCAATAGCTGTACTGTTCTAGCCTATAACTGTCCCACTGGACAGACCTCATCCTTTCTTGAGTTTAAAACTTAGTCCCTTGGGTTAGAGGATTGAGAGCTTGAGTAAATTGTGTCTATATTCTCAAAAGTTTAGACGAATGAGAGCTAATCTTATTGAAAATACAAGATTCTGAAACAACTTGACAGGCTTGATATTGAGAAGTTGTTTTCTCTGTCTGCATCATCTGGAACAAGAATCCACATTCTCAGGACCAGGGCCAAGCATTTAGGTCTGAAATTAGAAGTTTCTTCAGTCAAAAGCTTGTCAATCTTTGGAATTCTCTATTCCAAGGGCTGTGGAAACTTCATTGTCGAATATATTTAAGGCTGGACTAGAAAGTGTTTTAGTTTCTCAATGAATATGGGAGCAAGCAGGAAAATGGAGCTGAAACTGAAATTATTGAATGGTGGGGCAAGCTCAAGAACCAGATGATCTATGGTGCTGCTCCATTTCTTGCAATCTTTATTCTTATTTTCCAATGAACCTCATCTTAAGCTCAAGGAACAGGATCTTATCTTTCACTTAGGCACCTTATAGCCCTCTGGACTCAACATTGAGTTCAGTGACTTAGACTGTAACTTCTTCCCTCATTTTGTTTTCCTTTGTCTCTGCCATTTGCACTTCCTTTATCCCATCATTTATTTTGTTACTTTCCCCATTCTTCCTCCCTTGCACTATTTTGATTTGATTTATTATTGATACATGTATTGGTACCAATATACAGTGCAAAGTATTGTCTCTTGTACACAATGCAAACAAAGAATACTGCTTATAGCGTAAATGGTGAAAAGGAAAAAAGAGGGTACAGAATGTAAAGCTACAACTTTTTATCATTTAGTCTTTCATATCTTCCCCTCCATCCATGACAGTTCCTTCTTTTTATCCCCAGTTCCTTTTCATTTACATAAAACATATTCCAATTCTAACTTTCCCTAGTTTGGATGGAAGAACATTTACCTGAAACATTCACTCTCTTTTTCATTCCACAAATGCTGTCAGACCTGCAGAGTATTTCAAGGATTTTCAATTTTATCTTAGATTTCTAGCATTTACAGTATTTCGTTTTTGGCAAATTCAAAAGGAGTTTCGTTGGCCATGATTGATAACTTACTTAAATAATTGATTGACGTAGGTGCAAATCCTGCTCAGTCCTTAGTGGAAGTCTGGAAAATCCTGTGTCGATGCAAAAAGGTTGAAGACCTAATGTAAGGTGTCTCTGCCTGCACCCCCCCACCCATCAACACACACCCACACACACCTTTTCTGCCTGCTGCCATGAGGAATTGTAAATATGCAGCAGAAGAACAAATGGTAACAATTATAGAAATTTACATAGTTTTAAAGGGGAGGTTGATCCCCTCTCAGAGCTAGCACCTAACCACTCAAAGAAGGGTACCTTGCTTTATAATGTTAAAAATGTGTAAGAAATAATACGACCTGCTCTCCAGCAACTTTTAGCAGTTAAATCAAAATAACTGTATGAGAATCTCTCTGTAAAATCAACAAATAACACTTCATTTATCTAACTAACAGTGAACTGGTTAAGTAAACCATTAACAAACCAAATAAAACACTATTCTAAAAGAATGCCGTTTAGATAAATACAATCCTCACTTATTAACAAAAAAGGACTTTTTTTAGTCACTCTCCCAAAATATAACCAGGTTTTATTTTCCAACATCTCCTGTCTTCTTCTGTCTGAATCTTTGGTTTCTTTTGGTACCTTTTCTATTCAGATGAAACTTTGAGCTAAAAGGTATTAGCTGTGACAAAGAGATAGCAGTTACTCCTGTGTCTTTCTGAAGCTGAGAGTTGTCTTTTAATGCCCTGATGACATACTAACATCCCCAAAGTAGGATTGATTCTCAGGTTATTAAAACATCACATTTAAATCTAATAGACTGATATTGGTTAAGTGCTCAGTTTAAACTGATTGGGCAAAATTCAAAAACAGCCTGTTATCTTGGCAACACTACTGCCTGGCTGCTCAATATAAATGTTTCACTCTGTGTACTGTATGCACCTGCACCTCTTTTTTTAACACTTAAGTACAGAAAATAAGTTACCTTTAAAAGGGACCATGCAATTTTACAACTCTTAGCATTTTACAATTTTTTGTTTTAATTTTACAAACACCAACTTCACAACATAAACTTTTAAAACCACAGCCCAGAAATTATGCTTTAACATATGAGCATTGAATGCAATTGTGTATCATTTATCTGTCACTATAAAATGTATATCCACATGTTTAAAATAAATAGTTCAACTGCATTAAGGCAAAGAAATGACATGTTGTGAGTGCATAAGCTGATCATGTGAACTATCATTTTTTTGACAATTATCTCTGGGTGCTCATTCTAAACAATAGAATCAAAATCAGCAATTTTTATTTTTATCATTTCAGTTTTTGGGATTGATTAATATTGTATGAGGATAAAAACCAATTTTCTTTTTTTACACTGTTACCACAAAGGTGCTGACTCATGCCACAATTTTATGAGTGCTTACTGTCATCTACCAAGTGTCTCTTCATCATGCGTAAGTTTAGATAGTGAGTGTAAACAGGCTGTGTTTATGGGAAGCATAATTCTGAGTTCAATCCAATTCCCACACTAATACTTACAATAGGAGTTGCAGATGGTAATGAGAAGTTAAAAGATTGGCTGCATTTTCTCCCCTCAAGACCAGAATTGTTGAGTCAGTACATACTGCATGGATCTGGCACCATCTGCATAGTTCAACAGATATTGTACCAACAAACTGAGCTATCAATGTTCCAGTACTTTCTGACAAAATCTGAACCATTAATTTATCAACCAACCTTCAAAATAGCTTGATAAAATTCCAGATCTTGACAGTGAAATATCAATTTAATGATTTTCTGTCATCACTGTATGTCAACAAACTCATCAACAGTAAATTTGTTGTTGCACAATGTAATGATTCAAAGTAAATGGAGGAAATTATGGCCATTCATTTTCTAGAGTCAGCAAGGGTTCATAGTTTGGAAAATATTGAAGATAATTATTAAATTCACAAAAGGAAGGGAGACAGAAAGCAGGAAACTACAAACCAGTTAGCTTATCATCTGCCACAAGGAAAATATTAGAAGCTATTATTAACAATGTTACAGCAGGGCACTTAGAAAAATTCAGGTAATCAGACAGAGTCAACGTGGTTTTGTGAAAGAGAAATCATGTTTAACCAATTTATTGGAGTTTTTTGAAGAAGTAACATGTGCTGCAGATAAAGGGCTACCGGAATACTGTTCCAAAAGGCATTTGATAAGCTGCCACATCAAAGATTATTGCAAAATAAAAGCTCATCAAGTAGAGGGTAACATATTGCATGGATTGAAGATTGGTTAGCTAACAGGAAACAGAGAGTAGGCATAAATGGGTCTTTTTCTGGTTGGTGGGATGAAATGAGTGGCATGTCACAGAGATCAATGCTGGGGTTTCAACCTTTCATGATTTATATATGTGACTTACATGAAAAGGCCAAAGATATGGGGTAAAATTTTCCCTATCCCATCCATCACGGCAATCATAGCGGGTAGGGCACAGATCATACAAAAGTCCGTTGATCTCGGTTGGAATTTTCTGTTCTTGGGGCAAGCATGGCCAGAAAATCCTGCCCATGGTTGCTAAATTTGCTGATGACACAAAAATAGGTAGGATAGTAATACGTAAAGAGGACACAAGGAGAGAGAAAGAGATATAAGTAGGCTAAGTGAATGAGCAAAGACTTGGCAAATGGACTATAATGTGGAAAAATAGGAAATTTTACAAAGAACAAAGAAAATTAGAAAGGAGTATTTGATGAGGTATTTCAGAGCTCTGAGGCACAGAGGGACCTGGGTGCCCAAGTTGATGGACTGCAAAACACTCATATGGAAGTACAGTGAGTAGTTAGGAAAGCTAATAGAATGTTTACTATGAGGGTAATTAAATACAAGAGTAGGGAGGTTATGATTCAGTTATACAGGACATTAGTGTGTCTACTTCTGGAGTATTTTGTGCACTATTGATCTCCCCATTAAAGGAAGGATGTAAATGTGTTGGAAGAATTCAGAGAACGTTTACTAGACTCGTATCTAGAATGGAGGGTTGAATGATAAGGAAAGATTAGATAAACTAGACTTGTATTGTCTGGAGTTTAGAAAAGTAAGAGGCAGCTTGTTTGAATCATATAACGTCTTGAGGAGTCTGAACAATGTCAATGTTGAGAGAATATTTCCTGTAGTAAAAGGGCCCACTGTTTAAAAATAAGTGATTGCTCATTTGATCAGAGATAAGGCAAATTGTTTCCTTACAGTGGACTCATGTCGCTCTGGAATTCTCTTCCTCAAAAAGCAGTGGAAGCACATTCTTTGAATACTTTTAAGGCAGAGGTGGCAAGGAGGCAAAAAGATAAAGTAGGTAGGTGAGATTGTAGAGTTGAGATTGCAGTCAGTTCGGCCATGACCTTATTGAATGGCAAAGCAGTTTTGAAAAGCCTACTCCTGCCTCTAATTTATATGTTCATATGCTAGGTTGTTTTTGTTTCACTGTGATGATCTATTAGGTTTGAGTGTCACAGTTAAGTGTAGAACCCAAAGGTTTTGGTTACAGTAATTACACTTAAGTAGAATTTGTATAATGCTTAATTTCAAAAGAGCACTTAAAATGTTTGATTAATGAATAATTGGAAATCTTTCAAAATGTGGTAGATGAGTTGTGTTTCTGAACTAGATTAAATTTATTATTTAAGGCCAGAAAATAAAAACAAAATTGCTTTTATAAAACACCAGATCCTTACAAATAATATTCTTTTTGAAGTATAATCATTCCTGTTGTCTGGGTAACTAATTTGGGCATAGCAGGATCCTTCAAACAGCAAACAAATACATAACTAGTCAGTCTATCTTTGCAGTATTGCTTGAGGAATGTGGACGAGGACAGCAGGACAATTCCATGCCTTTCTTCAAATGTTGTTATGGGATATATTAGCTGAACAGACGAGCAAATGTTCTGTTTAACGTGTCATCTAGCAGATGGCATCTCCGACAATGCAACATTTCCTCAGCGGTGCATTGGATTGTCAGGCGAGAATATGGGTTAAAATTGTAGGTTAAACATTTCAATGTATAGTAAATAGTTTAAAAACATTTGCATCAAAAAACTACTTCTTCATCTGCTTGACTTATTCTGATGTCCTTTGGAGATATACCTCAGGAGGTCTGGCATAGTATTTGCCATTGTGAGGCTAAAATGAAGTCACAGTGGGGTAAGTGACCTTTGCTGCTATCAAAGTGACTATAAACGTAAAGTGAGCGGTTGAGGTACTGTGTACATGACATAAAGTTCTATTCTGAGCGAAGACCACAGTGACTCACTTGGTACATGTCTTTAATGGGGCTGCATTATTTCATTACAAAACTTATTCTTTATGTGATTGACACACATATAAATCTTAGATCTTCCTTGAGATCCACACACCAGTTTGTTCTGGTGTCACTAGTTGAGAGGACACATTTTTATTCCCCTCTAAGTTGCTAGGACAAGCATCCTATCTTATTTTTCAAAAATGTTGTGGCAATATTTAATTTGATTTTTAACCTGAAGCACTAATTCCAAAATTGGCATGATTGCTGCTTTCAAGCTAGATCCTGGTCTCACTATACCAAGTATAGACTAATATAGTCAGGCACGGGGGGAACAGCTTGGGGCAAAGAGGATCAATAATTGAAATACCAGCATATGAGTGGACTTGAAGCAATTGAGAAAGGATAAGTTTGGCTGCATTTACAGGAAATGATGAATCGTAAATCATATTTAAAATTAACAGCCAGGCTGATGTGCTTGCCCAAGTAACCTTTACGATTAGTCACCCTGGTTTTGAGCTTTGCTCAAATTGGCCATGCAAACTGAGCTGTAATGTAATGGTATATTGCCAGGGCAGAATAATAGAAAGTGTATTTGCAACCAGGTTCATGAGACTGGATGGTTGAAGTGGACAGACTTATCTTCTTCAGCCCTCATAGTCAGATATCAATCTGCAACCATCATGTTAGCTGATTAGTACAATGGTATAGAGACTATGATGTGGCTTGCAGATATTTAGAGGTCAAAATGGCAACATGAAGTCAAATTCTGTGAGACATTGTCTACCAGCTGTATAAGTAACACAATGGGTGGAATTCTACGGCTCCTAGTATTTTACTTTTCCATCCTGGGAAAAAGCTTCTGACTATCCATTCTGTCCATGCCCCTCATAAATCTTGTAGACTTCTATCAGGTTGCACCTCAACCTCCTTTGTTCCAATGAGAACAAACCAAATTTCTCCAACTCTCCTCATAGCTAATACTCTCCATACCAGACAACATCCTGATAAATCTTTTCTGTACCTTCTCCAAAGCCTTCTTGTTGTGGTGACCAGAATTGAACACTATATTCTAAGTGCAGCCTAACTAAGGTTCTTTAAATCTGCAACACGACTTGCCAACTTTTAAACTCAATGCTTTGGTCAGAGGGCAAACATGCCATATTCTTCTTGACTACCTTCTCCCCCTGTGTTGCCACTTTCAGTGACCTGTGTACTTGTACACTCAGATCCCTCTGCCTATCTATACCCTTAAGAGTTCTGACATTTACTGTTTAGATCTTCCAAAATGCAATACCTCACATTTGTCCAGATTAAACTCCACCTGTCATCTCTCCATCCAAGCCTCCAACCAATCTATTTCCTGCTGTGTCCTCTGATGGTCCACTTTGCCATCTGAATATCCACCAACCTTGTTTCATCCGCAAACTTACAATCAAACCAGTTATATTTTTCTCCAGATCATTTATATATATTATGAACAGCAAAGGTCCCAGCACTGATCCCTGAGGAACGCCACTTGTCATCTATGACTGAGCCAGTTCTGCATCCACTTTGCCAGCTTACCTCTGATCCCATGCAACTTCGTCTTCTGCATCTGTCTGTCAAAAGGAGCCTTGTCAAAGGTCTTCCTGAAGTCCATGTAATTAGCATCCACTGCCCAGCTTAATGAAACATCTTCAAAAAACTCAATCAAGTTAGTGAGACATGACCTCCCCTCCACAAACCTATGTTGCCTCTTGCTAATAAATGATGGTAAATCTTGAGAAGAATCCTTTCCAATAATTTCCCTACACTGACATAAGACTCACTGGCATGTAATTACCTGGATTATTCTTGCTACCCTTTTTAAACAAAAGAACAACATTGGCTATTCTCCAATTCTCTGGGACCTTCCCTGTAGCCAGTGAAGTTTCTTTCAAGGCCCCAGCAATTTCCTCCCTTGCTTCTCTCAGTATTTTGCGGTATATCCCATCAGGCCCTGGGGACTTATCTACTTTAATGTTTCTCAAAAACCCCAATGCCTTCTTCTTTTTGATCTCAACATGACTCAAACTATCTACACACCTTTTCCCAGACTGATCATCCACTAAGTCCTTCTCTTTGGTGAATACAAGGTACTCATTTAATACCTCACCCATTTCCTCTGGCTCCATGCACACATTGTCTCACCTGTTCTTAATGTCAGGGGGATTAGCAGGGTAAATATGTGGGGTCATGGGGATAGGGCTTGGGTAGGATTGTGGTCATGCAAACTCAATGGGTAAATGGCCTCTTATGCATTGTAGGGATTATACGATTTTATCATTTAAATATGGTAATGAGTCCTACATCTGAATGGAGTTGTTTTGTTAATGAAGCATCTATGTATGTCCGAACCATTACTTCCTCAAACCACCCAGAAAATCATTGTAGGAACAACTGATAATCATCTGTCAGAACTGGTTATTAAAAATTTCCTCACTTCCATTAAGATTAGCCTTTGGTTGCTCATTTGAGAATACAAGCATGCTAAAGAAGCAAATTCCACTCCGTTTTGGAAGTATTTCACTGTGAAATGCCCATGGGAGTGAGGTGATGGAGAGAAAAATTATCCTTTTTTTCTCCTTATCCCTGTCAGGCCTCTCTTCCATGATGTTGCATCTCTGTTCCTTCATTATTGCTAGTTAAATATTTGGAAGTTCCACCTGACATCAATGTGCAAGTACTTCCATTGCACAGACTATGGTTGTTCATGAAAGAACCTCATCACCATTGGCCCAATCTCTACCATCTTCCCTGCCACGGAATTGGCGCAGGTGAGGCTTCTGCAATGGAAATCTGTTGATCTCGGGTGGGAATTTCCAGTCTTGCCCAAGTGAAGCTGTAAAATCCTTCCCATCACTTCCAAGGCAATTAGGAGTTGATATGAAATGTGGCCTTGTCAGAGATGCCTCACTGCATGAATGAGTGAAAAAAAATGTTGTTGAATAGTAATATACTGCTGATGCTGGAAATCTGAAATAAAAAGTGAAAAGTCTGGAAATATTCAGCTGATCTGTCAGCACTTGTGGAGAAGGAAACATTTCAGATCTGTGACCTATTATCAGAACTTCTTTCTTTTATTCTTTCCCTCTCAGGTTCTCTGTCCTTACAGATCTTTATTCCAACCCCTCAGCACTCCTTAACCTTTCTGCTCTCCTACTGCCATCCAAGCCTTGGCACTTTCTTAGATAAGCCCATACTTTTTCCTTTGTGCTTCACTTAGTATACTCCAAAAGACCATATAGACACTCATCAGTGCTTTCTTAGGAACAACAGCACTAAGTGCCCTATCCAGTTAGGGCATTGGGAGCTAATCTTTCCAACCTCCACCTTCCCTCACACATCCCCTCCCTGCCTCCTCTGCTGCCCCAGCCCTGATGCTGATAAGTGATTGGCTGATTGGCTAATGCCATCCCCCTGCGCATTTCCTTCCAGAGTATCCTTGTCAGGCCTCTCTTCCATGATGTTGCATCTCCGTTCCTTCATTATCGCTACACATAGCGATACAATGGTCTGTTCCTCATTCCTGTGGCACCTTCCCCTGTGAACATCTCAATCTGTTCTACTCTACTTACCTATCCTTTAAAATTCTTGTCACTGACCACTCACACAAATACCACATCAAAATCTTTCAACTGAGATATCTTCACTGCTTTGCTTCCTCAGCTTCTGCACCAAGCGACTCCTCATCCTCTGACGTTTCAAAACCCCATCAACTTTGCCATCATATCAATTATAGATGGGGCTGTTGTGTTGTTATACTGATACTCAGAAAGACATTTTGTCGGTTCATGTGCAAAAGTAGAAGATATCAGAGCTGTGCTGTATTCTGTTCACAGGCAAAAGTGAAACTAGCACTGGATCACATGACTAACTTCCCTTCTAGTGATGTCATGCCTCTCTCCCTTAAAGGCAGATTACAACAACTGATCTGTGATCACCTTCTTGTATTACGCTGTGCTTATGTCCTCCCTGACCCTTAGTTCTAGAATCATAGAACCCTACAGTGCAGAAAGAAACCCTTTGGCCCATCAAGTCTGCATCGAACACAATCTCACCCGGGCCCTACCCCCATATCTCCACATATTATACCCACTAATCCCTCTAACCTACGCATCGCTGGACAATAAAGGGCAATTTCTTAGCATGGCCAATCAACCTAACCCACATATCTTTGGACTGGTGGAGGAAACTGGAGTACCCAGAGGAAACCCACACAGACACAAGGAGAATGTGCGTACTCCACACAGACAGTGACCCCAGCCAGGAATTGAACCCAGGTCCCTGGAACTGTGAAGCACAGTGCTAACCACTGTACTACCATGCCACCTACTATTTCATGGCATTACAACTGCGCTTTTAAATTCCTAATTGTCCAGCCTTTGGCTTTCCATTCAATACAACATTGACCACCAAACTTCTCATCCTAAATCCTCTCCTCGAGTATTGTCTCCCATCTCTTCAAATCTACTGCTATCATCCCTTCCCTCATAAAACTTACCTCAACTCTTTTATCCTTTCAATTAGTGTCCCATCTTCAATCTGCCTGGATTGGGAGGCAGGCCTTATGAAGATAGGTTGAGGGAGCTGGGACTCTTCTCACTGGAGAGACGTAAGTTGAGAGGCGACCTGACAGAGGTTTATAAAATGTTGAGAGGAATAGATAGGGTGGACTCTCAGAGACTATTTCCCCGAGCTGAAATGGTCACTATGAGAGGACACAGATTTAAGGTGCAGGGAAGCAAATACCAAGGAGATGTCAGGGGTCGGTTTTTCACTCAGAGGGTGGTGAGTAAATGGAACCGACTGCCGTCGGAGGTTGTTGAGGCAAACTCACTCGGGTCTTTTAAGAGACTTCTGGATGAGTATATGGAAAAGAATAGGATAGGGGGTTATAGATAGGTCTGTGGATTGGTTGATGTGATCGGCGCAACTCGTGGGTCGAAGGGCCTGTTTGTGCTGTATTGTTCTCTCACCGCTCTTTGCATTCACCATTCTGTCATAATTCCATGACATCTTTTTGCACGATGCAATGTTTGAGTCCCTTCCGTCAGGTTTCTGCCCCTGCTACAGTACTGAGACAGCTCTTATCACAAAATGATGTCCTATGTGCCTATGATAAAGATAATCAATATTTCATTTGGTTAGCCACACAGTTGTCCTCCTCCTCCACCTTTCCTCTATCATCTAGCTCTGTGGTTGTAGCTCAAGAATCGCCTGCAATCATTTCTCTTGCTGCTCCCACACCTTTAGCTATTAGCTCTGGAACCCCCCCAAGTATCTATCCATGGCCTCCTCCTATTTCTCAGTTACTCAAATCAAGACTGAGGCTGGCTTTTGAGCTCTGATTCTGGTGAGCTGCTGCCTGACAAACCTAAGCCCTTGCCTTTGCTTCTGTGCATTAGTGCCGTGTGCATTTCACGTATAGTCTCTCCCACAAATTCTACATGAGTTAGTGTCTGCAGGTGTAAGGTCAAATGATGTTTCATGTTCTGCAATAATTCCTTCTTCTTCTCTTCTACAAGCTGAGGTTGTGGGGTGCTGTTGGACCTGAAATAGAAGAGACAACGTTAGCATTTAGTGGCATAGGTTGGTAGAGACAGATGGTTCACTTCCGAAAACAGCAGCAATATGTGAATTTCATAGAATACCACAGTGCAGAAGGAGACCATTCAGCCCATCGAGTCTGCACTGACCACAATCCTACCCAGATCCTAACCCCATAACCTTAGCAATTTCCGTGATACTAATAGTTAATTTAACATGATCAATCCAATTAACTGGCACATCTTTGGTCTGTGGGAGGAAACCAGAGCGCCCGGAGGAAACTCACATAGACATGGGGAGAATGTGCATACTCTGCACAGACAGCGACTCAAGCCAGGAATCAAACCCAGGTCCCTGGACCTGCAAGGCAGCAGTGCTAACCATTGTGCCACCATGAAGTATCATTTGATTTTTTTAAAATCTGATTTATTATTGTTTCATATTTTAGTACACATGGGTTTTCTTCCCTTTATTTTCAATGATGTACTGTAAGAGGCGGTAACAGATGGATCATAAGCTGTCAGTTAGAAGACACACTGTAACACTGGACAGTAGCCAATGGTCTTAAGACAAAAATAAATTATGCCCTGGAAATCTGCAAGGATTATTCAGTATTGTTTCTTGCATGCTATATAGACAGAGCATATTGTACATAGAGAAAGAAAGGAGAGAGTGTGGAATGTAGTATTACAGTCACAGTTAGGGTGGAGAGAAAGATCAACTTAATGCAAGGTAGGTCCGTTCAAAAATCTGATGGCAGCAAAATGCCAAATCATGTGTAAAGGAAGGATTTAAGAGAAAAGAGAAAATGGAGAGGATGGTTTAAAGCCCTTGCAATATGTATCCTCCAGTTTCATCAGTGTTAATGTAGTGAGACAATTTGAGGACATGGGTTTTAGGGAAGAATAGTGGTACTGATATATGAAGGTTGGCAGAGGGGTGAGGAGATGAAGGAAGTGATAGTGAGGAGAGATGTAAATGCACAGTAGGGTGCTAGAGTAAGTGCAAAAGGATTTCATTTGATTTGATTTGATCTGATTCATTCTTCAGACATATATTCAGATACAGTGAAAGTATTGTTTCTCTCGTGCTGTACAAACAAAATATATTATTCATAGAATACATAGGGGAGAAGGAACAGATTTGGTGCAGAGTGCAGTGTTGCAGTTACAGTATGTAGAGAAAAATCTGCTTAATATATGATTGGTCTATTCAAAAATCTAATGGAACAGGGAAGAAACTGGAGAATGAAGAAGATGGAGAGTGAAGAATGTTCCAGTAATTAAAGAAGAGTGCTGGCAATCAGGAAAAAAAGTCATTTAAGTCTAAATGGAGGATAATCAGAGATTTTGTCAAATTACTGAACGATTTCCTATATTTCAGCCTTACTTCTCATATTCTGCAATTCTGACCACTTGTGTCTGTCAGTTCATCTGGATATTTACCTGTCTTAGGTGAATAGAAGATCTTCCCCTCCTTTAACGAAACAATCACAGCAGCACGTGAAATCTGAGGGTAGGATGTTCTCGGTGTTGAGATTGTCTTGTTCACACCATTGTCCAGAATCTTCATTTATAGTTGTCTGCAGTCAAAGTGCATCTTTCCTTTATGAACTATCTTCAACTGGTGTCAGCCATGCATGAGATTAGCACCCTCCTATTAGGCAATCTGCCAATCCAATTGGAAAGAGTTTACGAACCACTCATTTTAAAGTTAATGGGTCAAGAGATTCTCTATAAGTTATATATAAAAACATAGAGGAAATCTGCAGTTTAATATAAAACAAAAGCTGACAACAACATTTAATCAACAATTACGACACGGATCAGTCAGAACTTGTGCATCTTGTGGAACAAAATACCTGCAATGTTATTGTTAGCCCACATGGTGGAGACCATGAGCAGGAACTTTTGGTTAACGTCGGAAATATTTGCAAGAGTTTTAATATCAACTACATGGCTGTGTGAAGCAGGATAGGCTTAGAAAGTTGCGGGGGAGCTGTGGGGTGGAGGGAGCAGACAGTGAGTCATATCTGCAGTTTGTGGGCAGTCTTAATAATGTGCTTATATTCATATGGAATTTATTTTTAATCGAACAAACAAAATTCTTGTTTTAGGTTTTAATTGTACTCATGTTATGTATGAAAGCAATGCAGATTATTGAAGTCAATGACAGGTACATGGATATTTGGAAGTGGGATTAGGCATAGCTTGAGGGAAAGAATAGGTTTTACGGGCCTACTCTGGCAAAAGGCTGGCATTGACACATTTACTATGTGGTTGTATGATTAACTTTTTTTAACACTGAATAACCCTTGCAGATTTCCAGGGCATAATTTATTTTTGTCTTAAGACCATTGGCTACTGTCCAGTGTTACAGTGTGTCTTCTAACTTATAGCTTATGATCTATCTGTCACCGCCTCTTACATTGAAAATAAAGGGACGAAAACCCATATAAAGAAATTATGGAATGAAATGAAATTGCAGTTAGGGGTAGTGGAATACTAATTGAGGAATGGAGAGGTTACCTGGGACAAAAAAAATCAAGTCGTGGTGAGCAAATAACTCACTTAAAGAAACATGATCGGTAGATTTTCATCATTTTTTGGTACATGTTCAAAAGCAGAAAATGAGCGGAATATAAAGTAACATTCGTGCTACACAAGTGCCATCGCTAACAAGAGAAAATTGCTCCTTGACATTCAATGGCATGACTATCACTAAATTTCCTCAGTATCAACTGTTACTACCACTATGTGGTGACACGGTGGTACAGTGGTTAGCACTGCTGCCTCACAGTGCCAGGGACTCGAGGTTTGATTCCTGATTTGGATCACTGTCTATGCAAAATCAGCATGTTCTCCCCATGTCTACATGGGTTCCCTCTTGGTGCTCCAGTTTCCTCCCATGGTCTGAAAGGCATGCTGGTTAGATGTATTGACCATGCTAAATTTCCCTCAGTTACCAAACCAGGTGGTGACTAGACAATTTTTACAGTAACTTCATTGCGGTGTTAACATAACCCTACTTGTGACACTGATAAATAAATGAATTCCCCAAAGGCAATTAGGGATGGGCAATAAAGGCACATTCCATGAATGAATTAAAAGAAGAAAATTTGCATTTATATTTCTTTCATTCTTGTCTGGTGAGTTTTATCAGCCACGGCATAGTTGAGAGATAAAAGAGGTAAAGAGTGCTGCATGGAAAGGATATATCTTTCCAGTACTGCTTCTGAGCCAGGAGGTGCAGGAGTTCCTCCATCTGGCCCAGCAGTGTTAATTTGATTTGATTTGATTTATTATTGTCACATGTATTAACATACAGTAAAAAGCATTGTTTCTTGCACGCTATACAGACAAACCACAATGTTCATAGAGAAGGAAATGAGAGAATGTAGAATGTAGTGATTCATACACAGCTAGGGTGTTGAGAAAGATCAATTTAATGCAAGGTAAGTCCATTCAAAAGTCTGACGGCAGAAGGGAAGAAGCTGTTCCTGAGTCAGTTGATATGTGACCTCAGGCTTTTGTATCTTTTTCCTAACGGAAGGATGTTGAAGAGAGAATGTCCAAGGTGCATGAGGTCCTTAATTATGCTGGCTGCTTTGCCAAGGCAGTGGGAAATGTATTCAGAGTCAATGGTTGGGAGGCTGGTTTGCATGATCGATTGGGCTACATTCATGACCGTTTGTAGTTCCTTGCGGTCTTGGGCAGAGCAGGAGCTATAGCAAGCTGTGATGTAAACAGGGGCATGTTCACCTTTACACTTCCTCAAGTTGATGACAAGCTCCTTCATTTTGTTGACATTGAGGAAGAAATTATTGTTGTCGCACCAGTTCACCAGATTCTCTATTTCATTCCTGTACTCTGTCCTGTCATTGTTTGAGATCAATGTTAATCTGTTTTCTCATCACAATTGTCCATTCTCCCTCACAGACTCTGTCCTCCTGTGATCAGAATATACCCCTCCCTTATCCCAACCCCCAATTATCTCTCCTCCAAGTCATGATTTCCATCACCCCCAACACAGCCTCCAATGTCAGCTTCCAGACTTTGTCGCCGCATTCCAATATTGGATTCCTACCTTATCTCTGGATTTCTGATCCCTTCGTTACTGTTCTCCACATCTGGCTGTAGTCTTGTGCCAAAGACCTAACCACCTGCCAGCCAGCTGGCCTTTTAATCTGGCTGGCTGTGGCTGGGAGATGTCAATCAGTTTCTGCCATCATATTTGGCAGGAAGTACCAGCTCTTCCAAGTTCCCTGGCCCAATATTGCATCCACCTTTAAAAAAGACTTTAAAAAAATCTTGTACCCACATTCCTTCCCCTCTACAACTGCAATTGTATCCTAGCTGCTTGCCAATGCCCAACTGGAACATGCATACATCAGTGAAGAACATTTGTACAAAATGGGTTTCTTGTTTCTTTACATAATGGGCATAGAAATATTCTCCCTTCTCTCTGAAAGTTTTGATGTGAAAATCCTAAAATAGTTGGGACGAAATCCAAAGTAAATCTTGTGAAGTAGGATAAAATATCCTAATATTGTACCACTTGGTTTGACTATCTTTGTTTACAAGACAAAAATACACAGCACAATGCAATCTCAACAAATATCATTGGATGGTTAGGTCATTGAAGACTAATGTTCATTATCAAATAAGTTCATTATTTCAATAGAAAAGCAATCACTGCATTTAACAGAGTAACATTTTGACACGGCAAAATGTTTACAGCTGATTATGTTCAAATTGTTTAAAAAAGTTATTATAAAAACAATCAATGCAATTATGGCTATTATCCAGAAATTATTTATTTAACTGATGCTTTTTTTGTTCTTATCTCTATCCAGATTATTCAATTTTCAACTCTAATTATTTGATTTAAAGCATGACAATCCATGAAATGAAAAGGCAATGGAGCCCATCAGTTCTCTTCCTGGTAGATGCTGCCCAAGGCTACACTTGACTTCAAATCTGAAGGATAAATGAAAAATCTCTTCTCACCCTTCCTTGTCCTTCAAGAAGAATTGATGATGTGGAGATGCCGGTATTGAACTGAGTAAGACAGTAAGAAGTTTCACAACACTAGGTTAAAGTCCAACAGATTTATTTGTTAGCATGAGCTTTTGGGGTGCTACTAGACTCACCTGATGAAGGGGCGTTGCTCTGAAAGCTTGTGCTTCCAAATAAACCTGTTGGACTTTAACCTGGTGTTGTGAAACTTCTTACTATGCCAAGAAAAATTGACGCAAATCTTCAGACGAACAATCACTAATCTATCTAAACTATTTAATCCCACATTGCTTAGAATTGATTGGTTGATTTCCATGATTGATATTTGCATGATCTCAGCAGCCTGGTAACCATTGGGTTTCTTTGATATGAACACTCCTAGCTAATACCAGCTTTGGCTCATTGGTGGTACCTTAGTGTCATAGAATGGCAGAGGTATTTACAGTACAGAAGAAGCCATTTGGCCCAACAGGTCTCAGTCAGCAACCCATGGAGCAATTTAGTCTGCCCTAGTTCCCCGGTTCCCCTGCCCCCCACCCCCCTCACACTCCCACTTCACCTTGCAAGTTTGTTTCTTTCAAATGCCCGTCCAATTTTCTTTGGAACTGATTGGTTGTTTCCACATCTACTTTCTGTTCAGCAATCCAATTGGTCTATTTTCCTACCTATCCACAAGTTCCAAACTGATTTCATTTAGAAATTATTCATTGTCTCCACTTTCAACATCCTGGTGAGCAATGAGTTCCAAGTCATTATCACTTATTGCATAAAATTATTTTTCCTCATGTCCACCGTGCCTGCATCCACATCTCTTATCCAAAATCTTAAATTTGTATCCCCAGTTCCCTGTGCAATCAACCAGTGAAAAGCATTTTTCCTTGCCTAAAGTATATAAGCCTGTCATAATCTTGTGCATTTCTATCAAATCTCCTCTCAATCTTTTTTTGCTCCATGGAGAACAACCCCAGCCTTTTGAATCTAACCTTGTAACTAACTGCCCCATCCAAATCGCCTTTGCACCAGCTCACGGACCTTCACATCTTTCGTGTAGTGGGGTGACCAGAGCTGAATCTTATTGCAGCCTTGTTGCAGCCTAACCTAATGCTGCCCACCAGTATGATGAAAGTGAATAATTTCAGAATGAAATCAGATAGGAACTTGTGGATAGATCCAGGAAAATAGACCAAATGGACTGCTCTACAGAAAATAGATGCAGAAACAAGCAAGGAGCTCCAAAGGAATTTGGAAGCACATTTGAAAGAAATAAACTTGCAGGTGGAGAAGTGGGAAAGTAGGACAATAAAGTGGGCCGCTTTGTCCTGGATAATGTCAAGCTTCTTGAGTGTTGTTGGAGCAGGCAAATGAGGAGAATTCCATCACAATCCTGACTTGTGCCTCATAGATAGTGGATAGGCTATGGGGAGTGAGGAGGTGAGTTACTTATCACAGTATTCCTCGCCTCTGATTGGTTCTTGTTAATATGGTGAGTCCATTTGAGTTTCTGGTCAATGATAACCCCTAGGATGTTGACAGTGGGAGATTTAGTGATGATTACACCTTTGAATGTCAAGGGGGGATGGTTAGAGTGTCTCTTTTTGGTGATGGTCATTGTCTGGTATTTGGTGGCGTGAATGTTACTTGCCACTTGTCAGCCCAAGCCTGGATATTGTCCAGATCTTGCTGCATTTGAATGTGGACTGCTTCAGTACCTGAGGAGTTGTGAACATAAGAACATAAGAAATAGGAGCAGGAGTAGGCCATCTAGCCCTTCGAGCCTGCCCCACCATTCAATAAGATCATGGCTAATCTGAAGTGGATCAGTTCCACTTTACCGCTTTCTCCCCATTATCCTTAATTCCCTTGTCTATCGGAAACCTATCTACCTGTGACTTAAATATATTCAGCGAGGTAGCCTCCACCACTTCAATGGGCAGAGAATTCTAAAGATTCACCACCCTTTGAGTGAAGAAGTTCCTCCTTAACTCTGATCTAAATCGCCCCACCCTTATTTTGAGGCTGTGTTCTCTAGTCCTGCTATCCTTTCTAAGTGAGAAGAATCTCTCTACCTCTACCCTATCCATCCCCTTCATTATCTTATACGTCTCTATAAGATCCCCCCTCAGTCTTCTAAACTCCAACGAGTACAAACCTAGTCTAGTCAATCTCTCCTCATAGGCTAACCCCCTCATCTCCAGTATCTTGTGAACCTTCTCTGCACTTCTCCAAGGTCAGTATATCCTTCCGCAAATGCGGTGACCAAAACTGCACACAGTACTCAAGCTGTGGCCTCACCAGTACCCTGTACAGTTGCAACAAGACTGTTTTTATATTCTATTCCTACTTTTATATTCTATCCTCCTAGCTATAAAGGACATCCCATTCGCCTTGTTGATCACCTGCTGCATCTGCACACTGGGTTTTTGCGATTTGTGCACAAGGTCCCTGTATAGCATAATATGCTGTAGCTTTTCGCCTTTTAAATAATAATCCCTCCTACTATTATTTCTATCAAAGTGGATAACCTCACACTTGCTAACATTATACCACATCTGCCAGGTCCTGGCCCACTCAGTTAACCTATCCAGATCTCTGTGCAGACTTTCCACCCCCTCTACGCAATTTACTTTTCCATTCATCTTCATGTCATCAGCAAATTTTGTCACCCTGCACACAGCCCCTTCCTCCAGATCATCTATGTAAATGGTAAATAGTTGAGGCCCCAGCACCAATCCCTGGGGCTCTCCACTAGTCACCAGCTGCCAATCAGAATAGTACCCATTAATTCCTACTTTATGCTTTCTATTAGACAACCAATCCTCTATCCAGCTAACACCTTACCCCCAACTCCTTGCACCCTAACCTTTTGCAGCAACCATTTGTGAGGCACCTTATCAAATGCCTTCTGGAAATCTAAAAATACCACATCCACCGGTTCCCCTCTGTCTACTGCACTAATCACATCCTCAGAAATCCAATAAATTCGTCAATCATGATTTCCCCTTAACGAATCCATGCTGCATCTGCTTGATCAAACCATTCTTTTCTAGGTGCCTCGCTATTTCTTCTTTGATGACGGATTCAAGCACTTTTCCGACTACAGATATTAAATTAACTGGCCTATAATTCCCTGCCTTTTGTCTGCTACCTTTTTTAAACAGTGGCATAACATTAGATGTTTTCCAATCTTCCAGCACTTCCCCAGAGTCCAGCGAATTTTGATAAATAATTACTAAGGCATCCACCATCACCCCTGCCATTTCTTTCAGAACTCTGGGATGCATTCTATCCGGTCCCAGGGATTTATCTACCTTCAGCCCCATTAGTCTTTCAAGCACTACCTCTCTAGTGACTATAATCGCATCAAGGACCTTATCTCCTACTATCCTTCTATCTTTAATATCTGGCAAACTATTTGTGTTCTCCTCTGTGAAGACCGACACAAAAAACTTGTTTAAAGCATCAGCCATTTCCTCATCGCCCACCGCTAAATCCCCCCTCTCGTCCTCCAAGGGTCCAATATTCACTCTAGCCAGTCTCCTCTTCTTTATATATTTGTAAAAACTTCTATTTTTATTATGTTTAGAGCTAGTTTAGCCTCATAGTCTATCTTTCCTTTTTTTATCACCTTCTTAGTCATTCTATGTTATTTAAAACTTTCCCAATCTTCTAATTGGCCACTATTTTTAGCTGTTCTGAATGCATCTGCTTTCAATTTAATACTCTGTTTTATTTCCTTCGATAACCACAGCTGATTTTCCCTTCTCCTACAGTCCTTCTTTACCATCGGAATATATTTCTGCTGAGTAACAAAAAAGATCTCCTTAAAAATCCTCCACTGTTCCTCAGCTGTCCTACCAATCAATCTGTGGCTCCAATCTACATTGATCAACTCCCCTCTCATCCTATCATAGTCCCCTCTGTTCAAGCAGAGTACTTTCTCATTCTCCATCTGCATCAGAAATTCAACCATTCTATGATCATTCGTCCCAAGATCCCTTCTTGTGAGCTGATGATGATGCTGAACATTGTGCAATCATTGGCGAACATCCCCACTTCTGATCTTATGATGAAGGGAAGGTCATTGACGAAGCAGCTGAAGATTGTTGAGTCTAGGATGCTCCCCTGAGGGACTCCTGCAGTGACCATCCATAACCACCTTCCTATGTACCAGATATGATTCCAACCAGCTTAGAATTTGCCCAGTGATACTCTTTGATTCCAGTTTTGTTAAGGTTGCTTGATGCCACACTTGGTTGAATGTGGCCTTGATGTCAAGGGCAGTCACCTTACTTCTGGAACCCAGCTCTTTCATCCACGTTTGAATCAAAACTGTAATGAGGTCAGGATCTGAGTGATCCTGGTAAAACCCAAATTGGATGTCACTAAGCAGGTTATTGCTGAGCACCTGCTGCTTGATAGCACTGTTGATGACCCAATTCCATCACTTTACTGATGATTAAGAGTAGGCTGATTGGGCGGTAATTGGCTGGGTTGGATTTATGCCGCTTTCTGTGTACAGGGCATACCTGGGCAATTTTACACATTGCCGGATAAATGCCAATATTGCGACTGTATTGGAAGATCTTGGCTAAGAGAGCAGCAAGTTCTGGAGCAGAAGTCTTCAATACTATTGCCTTTGCAGTATGCAGTGCCTCCAACCATTTCTTATCATCATATGGAATGAATCGATTTGGCTGGAGACTGGCATCTGAGATGCTGGGACAACTGGAGGAGGCTGAAATGGATCATCCAGCCGACACTTCTGGCTGAATCAGAATGTCAGAATCCAAACATATTTGGGACAAAATCTTAAATAAATCCCCTAAAATACGATAAAATTTCATATTATTATACTACTGGGTCTGACTATTTTTGACTACTTTTGCATTAATTAACATTGATTGTTTTTTCTGAGTTGTTCCACGCATTCACTGAATTGAGAAGCTCTGACTTGGTATATAAGTGATAACAAAATTAACATAATATTTTTGCTGTTTTGTTTCTGCATTTAATGGTCCCACTTTTATTTTTAGACAAATCATTTTGCGAACTCATGTTGACAGAACTGTGTTTCTCATCAATTTGGAACCTCAGTGGGAAGGGAAAATGTCTATACTAGGAAACAAATGAAACCTGCAGCATTGAAAGGCTATGCTGCTTTGAGATCTGTCATCCCAGGCTATCAGGCAGAAAGGTTTCTGGCATTTTCAGAATTCCATGAAATGTATAGGGTAGTTGAAACTGAGATGTCAGTTCTGCATAAGAGCAAAGGTCAGATATACAACATAGGTGTGGCCTTCTCTCCATAACCGAGGTTGGAAAATTACAGCACAGGAATAGGCCCTTCAACTCTCACAGCCTGCACCGATCATGCTGCCCATCTGAACTAAAATCCCTCCCCTACTCTCTATTCCCATCCTATTCATGTATTTATCCTGACACCCCATAAAGGTCACTATCGTATCTGCTTCCACTACCTCCCCCGGCAGCGACTTCCTGGCACACACCACCCTCTGCATAAAAAACTTATCTCGTACGTTTCCTTTAAACCTTGCCCTTCACATCTTCAACCTTTGCCCCTTTGTAGTTGACTCTTCCACCCTTGGAAAAAGCTTCTGACTAACCACTCTGTCCATGACCCTCATAATCTTGTAGACTTTTATCAGTTGCCCCTCAACCTCTGTTGTTCTAGTGAGAATAAATCAAATTTCCCCAACCATTCCTCATGGCTAAAGAAGTGATATCTGCTTGTTGGCATCCATTACAAATGAGAAGTGCAATGGATGCCCTGATGTGTTACTAAAGCAGTGTATCTTACCTTCAGCAGTACTGTTGAGGCCCAAAAAGATGATTTTGCTTTAGTACTATCTTCAGGTTCTTAAAAAATTCTATTCATGTTTTAATTATATTGGAAGAAATGTTTCCCCCAAATCTGTGGGCTATTCCCAACACATCACAAGCAACGTACTGGGACAATTATTAAAATAGTCAAATGAGTAGCTGAGACACAATTTAAACAAGATGGGGTGAATTTTCCTTTTCTGCCTGCCTTGGGAATTGTAATGGGCAAGGAGCTGTACTTGGAAAGGTCCATTAACCTCGGGTGGGATTTTCTAGCTTCGGGTCTAGCACGGCCAGAAAGTCCCACTCGATATGTTAACTTGAACACAAGCAGAGATCCTGCTATATAGGACAACATTATTGGCCCCCAGTAATGTTGGTACAGGCCAGACATTAATAGGTAAATCCTGATAGGTTACAAATTGCCTTTCCAATTGTTCTGGCTGGATTACAGAATAAAGCAAGTCATCGAGTAAATTGAGGAGAAAGATTCTTTTCACTGAAAAAAGGCTTAAAGGTAATTTTCACCATGTCAATATTATTCTTTTTCTTTATAAAAGAATTAATATTGGTATTAGGAATAAAAATTAAAGCATTTTCAAATATTGGATAGAACGATGAATTTTTAACATTATCCATTAAGAACCTGGCTGATAAGCAAAAGAGTCTCTCAGAAAATGGCTTTAAGGTTGATGAGAGAAATTGATGTGTGCAAGCAGTCTCAGCCCAGTCCCTACAACAAAGAAATTGCACATAATTCTTAGCCTCGCTCACAAACATAGGGAATGTGAGAAATTAAACATTCACATTGATACAGTGACAATGCTGTGCTGAAATTGGGATTAAGCCAAATTGCTGAAGCAGAGCAGATACAAGCTTTCCTTACATTTGGCTCAGTCTACCTAACATGAGCATGTTTAATACTACCATTCAGTGCCAAAAATGTAGAAAAAGTGTCTCATTTTACAGAACTAACATCTGTCACCTTGATGACACTAAATATTACCCACCAAAAATATGAAGAATACTTGTCTGAGAGTGCATCTAAAATGATTTTGTGACTAGTATGGATGATTACAATTAAAATATCACTGATAATTTGCACCTTTAGTACATTAAACCCTTTTCAGAAATGCAGACAAATCATATTGCAGCATAGGGTAATTTTTTTTGGGTCCCATTTATATTCAGCAGGAAGTGAAAAATTTTCTTCTTGAAATTCATGAATATTGAGAATCACAATTTCACACCGAGTTAGGTGTTCCAAAAAACAGTCAGT
The DNA here is from genome assembly GCA_024679065.1 of Sphyrna mokarran. Taxonomy (NCBI): domain Eukaryota; kingdom Metazoa; phylum Chordata; class Chondrichthyes; order Carcharhiniformes; family Carcharhinidae; genus Sphyrna; species Sphyrna mokarran. The sequence goes on from JAGIQG010000016.1 coordinate 48,582,983, forward strand.
TCACCAAAGAGATACATTTTCTACCTTGTTGAAAAATGGGTTGCCATCCAATAATAGAATGGCAGAAACAAGCAGTTTGTCAAGGTGCGATTTTGTAGAGTGCAATTTCATTAGTGGGATAATGAAAAGCAGCTAATCACAATGCACCTATACTAACTATTCTTTTCCCATTGTTAAAGCAATCCAGTTAACAAAATGTCCACCTCTGAGGTGGTTTTTTTGCTTTTCTGAAGTTCCAAAAATCAGTTTTCCCCATTCGTACTCTTGGCAAGAACATTAATGTGAAGCAACAGTACATATGGACATGAACAAAAATAATAGTTATTCAAGATGTATGGGCAAATTATACACTTACACGCAATAATGTTTGGAAAAAAGATGTGTAATAGAAAACAGAATTATTAAATTCCTGCTTTCCAAATGATCTTGGTTAAAAAATTCTGTCTCTTGTCCTATTTGTATTGCTGCCAGAATATTTGCTGTCATGTCTTGTGCAACCTCAAACATCTACTGTAGCTCATCTGCAACTGTCCACCATCCAGCTACACTGTGGTCAACTCCTGCCTTCCACTTTACCCTCTAGCAGGGATTGCTGCTGCTTTTCAGCTCTGATCAAATGGCTGAAGTACTGAGATCTTATTTTCTCGATGTTGCTTAATAAGTTTTTTTTGGTTTACTCTTGCAATTTTAAACGTCTCTTGATTTGTTGTGTTATCAGTGGATGGCATTTTCCACCAACAAGATGCTGGCCTTCAGGCCAAAAAAACATTCTGTTCATCCCACCACAAAACTGAACAACTCTGTGTACGAATTTCAATGCTGGTGCAATACCAGGTATGTAAGCCTATGTCTCAGCAGATTGGCAAGTGGAATCAAACAGCATGTTCCTTCAAATGTCATGTTAGGCAGAGTACAAATTGTACTCAACCCCATGCTTGCAAAACTCAAAACAAAGGCTTACGACTGAGTAGCACTTGCTGGACAAACCTGAGAATGCCAATAACTACATTACTACCAATTTAAGATAATCAGTCAAGATCAGACTATGGTTCATTTTTGCTTGCCAGAAGTGACTTAAAGTTATTTATGCACAGGTACCCATTCATTGGAAACAAAAGGAACTATGAGGATGCAGTGGTGAGCGCTGCTACCTCACAGCACCAGGGACCTGGGATCAATTCCTGGCTTGGATCAGTGTCTGTGCGGGGTCTGCACATTCTCCCCATGCCTGCGCGTGATTCTTTAGGTGCTCCAGTTTCCTCCCACAGTCTGAAAGATAGTTAGTTAGATGCATTAGCCATACTAAATTCTCCCTCAGTGTACACCAACAGGAGCTACAATATGGCCATTAGGGGATTTTCACAGTAACTTCATTGCAGTGTTAATGTAAGTCTACTTGTGACAATAGTTAAAAAAAAACTTTATGTTCAACATTTGTGTCTTTTTTAAAAATTATCTGAGAGCTTGGGGAGCCTACAGAGTGTGCATTTGGCTTGATGTACACAAGACGAAAAACTTCAGCAACAAGTTTCTCTTCAACAATATTAAAGTTCCGTACTACCATCTGACTGATTAAATATTTTCCCCTACTGTTCTATTTCTTTTCCTAACAACATTTATTCCTAGCTCAATTCTCACCACCTCAGTTTTTGTACAATCTGTTATTTTGCTCTTTGCCTTACTTATGTCTTCTTCAAACATTGGATCTAAAATTCTTTGGATGGTAATTAGTGTTGGATTGACAATCTGTGCCCAGTTTCTAACCGGATTATTTTCCCAGCCTGTTCTGTCCTACTTTCTGACTGAAGCTGGTGAGATCTAAGCAGTGCAGCGCATCCCCAGGGCTGACTGTCAAAGTGCAGCTCAGTTGAAAGGAAAGAGAACAGTCCCTTCTTTTAATAGCAAAAACTGCCATAAAGCGGATAAGTTTAAAGGTGCATGCAAATTTAAAGATCCTTTCTGACTAGCGGGAAATAAGAATCTAAAGTAAATAAATACAGGGTCTGGGGGAGTTAGAGATTGGGGGGTAGGGCTGGGTGTTGGTGCTTGGGAAATTGGAGGTCAGGGGTTCCAAGATTGGGGGTGAGATAAGATGTGGGGTTGAAGTCAGAGGTCAGGGTGTCAGAAATCAAAAGGGTTGGACAGGAGTTGGGAGTTGGACCTGGGGTGGCCCTGGCAGGCGTGAGGGGTAAGGCATTGGGCCTCATGTTATGTATAATAGGGCTTCAGGGAAATAGCAAGGAAGTAATGGAACTAAAGCGGTTAGTTGGGACATTGGGTTGGCACAATTCTTGGGTTGTGTCAGGCCTAGCAGACCTAGAGGGATGAGGGGGTAGGGGTGGGGGAAGGGAGCATAGAGTGATGGGCCTAGGGCTGGGTTGGGCCATGCCTGGGGGTATAGAGGGTGTCAAGTTTCAGTTGGGGTCAGGTTGGGCTCAGTCATGCCAAGCTCAGGGTAAATGGGGAGGAAGGTTCCAGGCCTTGGACATTGACGGGGTGGGGGAATGGGGTGAAGGGGGGAGGTGGCGTTCAGGGTCTTGGGTATAACTGGCCTGTGAAGGAGGGTGTTGGGCCATGAGTCAAATGGCAGATAGCATCTTTTGGTAATGCGAGGGGTGCGGGGGGAGGGGGGTGTGGGGTAGTAGGCATTGGGTGGTGTGGAGGGAGATCCTCAAGTTGGGTTGAGTAGCACCTGTTACAGAGTGGGTGACAGGGGATGTTTTCACTTCTGGGAAAATGCCACGCAAATCTTATTTAGGAACTTCCAAAATTTCCCAGTGCATCTGTAGCCTACCTACTGCCTTCACCCAGTATAATGCTGGGAGCTCAGATTTTATAAACCTTTTTACATTATGATTGCTGATGCTTAGATGCTCCACAAAACTTAAATCTTTTATTTGTTTCATTTCCTTTTTCTATATTAAGCAATGACTTTTTCTGTTGATGGGTAAGAAAGGATTGAACATACTGTTAAAAATTCCAATCCTTTATCCTCTACCTCTTCTTGCCAGTTTATTTTGAGGTTGTTGAAATATTGCGTCAGGTTTTTACTCATTTTATATATTTCTCCATATATTTCTTCCTCCTCTTCCCATCAACAATTAGGTGGTCTGCAGAGAGGCATTCTATCCAACCTCTCTTCATAACTTAAATGTTCCATCCCAAATAGTATCCTGGTGAATCTTCTCTGCAACCCTTCCAATGCAATCATATCCTTCTGACAATATGGTGACCAAAACTGTATACAGTACTCGAGCTGTAGCCTTACCAGACTTCTATACAACTCCAACAGAACTTCTTTGCTTTTGTCATTTATGTTTCAACTGATAAAGGCAAGTGTCCCATTTGTTTTTTTTTTAACCACTCTACCAACATATCCTTCTGCTTTTAGAGATCTATGGACAAACATGCCAAGATCCCTTCGTTCTACAGAAGCTCCCAAGGTCATACTATTCATTGATTATTTCTTTGTCAAATTACTCTTCCCAAAATGTATCACCTCACATTTTTCAGGCTTAAATTTTATCTTTTATGTATTTGCTTATTGACCATCCTGTCTATATCACCGTGTAGCCCAGGACACCAGCCTCCTGTTAACCACCCAGCTAACCTTTATGTCATCCACAAACTTACTAATCCCACTCCTCACATAGTCATCTATGTTGTTTATACAAATGACAAATAATAGGGGGCCCAACACAGATCCCTGTGATATGCCACTGGACACTGGCTTCCAATCACTAAAACAGTCTTCTGTCATCACTTCTGTCTCCAAGAACTGAGCCAATTTTGAATCAATTTAAAGAAGTATGTAAAATAAACTTCAACATAGAAAGCAGAAAACCTTCACTTTTTTGAAAAGCTAAATTATAGATTCTAATTTTGATCTCCGTTGCTTGGGACATAGCTAAGTGCTGCACATTCATAAACAAACAGCACAATCATTTCAGCCTTTTGGATGAAGCATTAAATCAAGGTCCCTACCAATCTCTCAATGGATGTTAAATACCCAATAGTTCTGCAAGATACCATTAAGGGATTGCAGCAAGTCATTATTAGAAAGGAAGTGTTTCATGCAATCCAGTTTTAGTTTCACTTTTGCTTTTTGAGCACAGCACACATACACCTCTCTGATGTCTTCAGCTTTCCTTCCTCTGTATAAATATTCCCATGTTCTCCCTGTGTCTGCACAGGTTTCCTCCAGCTCTGGTTTCCTCCCACAGTCCAAAGATATGAAGATTAGATTAATTGGCCGTGCTAAATTACCCCTTAGTGTCAGGGGGAGTAATAGGATAAATACATGGAATTGCACTGATAGGGCTTGGTTGTTGGTACATGCTTGATAGGCCGAATGGCCTCCTTCTGTACTGTACGGATTCTATGTGCCAAGTCTCGATAAATGAACCCACAATGCGTTTACACAATCCCATATGACTGATTTTTTTTTATATATCATTGCAAAGACACAACACACAGCACTATTTGAAGAACAAGAGAGTTTTCCTGACACCCTGACAAAGCTGTATCCTTCAATCAAAGTCTGAAACAAGTTATCTGTCCATTGTCATATTACTACTTGCACATGAGGGGGTTATGAAGGATACTTTATAAAGGTAATTTGTTTCTTCTTTTGTTTCTAGGTGAATTACATTTGATTGGAAAGAAGGCAGTCTGTTCTTTCGTAATTGGTCATGTTCTTCATTATCTCACATTGACTTTGACGTTATGGACAGTGAAGTTGATCTGGAAGCACACTTCAGTGACAGGCAAGTCTCATGCAGATCACAAGCTAGCAGTTTTCCAGCCCCAAAATAATTCTGCTGAGCACCAACACTTGCAGGATCGTGTTTGTATCTTGTGATAAAAGTTGCGAATGCAAGCAAAACAAATGAAAAAAGTAAGATTTATTTTTACAATGTCTTGAGCCGTAACGTTTGTGCTTCTCGAAAGTAAATGACGCATGAAATCTTTTCACATCACAAGCTAAGCTGCTCTTCTTTCTACACTGAAAGACTGACAAATCAGCCTCTTGATATATTTGCTACTAAAAGTCAGAAAGTTGCTTAGTCTGTTCATTGAAATACATTACCCAGCAGTTATTCTCTGTTAATAAGTTATCAAACTTGTCCATTTAAATTTAGCTACTTTAACTGAATTAAATATTTTATCAAAAATAGCTGATTCTACAAATCTTGACAGTGGTGCCAATTTACAGAGCAAATCAAAATATTGAAATCTTTTCCATACTTAAAAGTTTATCACTATTGAAATATCACTGGTTTAGAACTCTATTTATTTCCAAGCCTACTATCATGTTTTCTGATTGTTCAGTTATTTTCTGAATATTATTCCATTAAAGCTGCAATGTAGTAGGCGATGAAGAATTCTTCTTTAATACTTAATAATCTGCAGTGATATTGTCTGAGAATTTTTAAATGTACTGTTGCTTTAGCATCACTGTTCAATATCAGCTAGAGAATACAAATTGGAGACATTTAAAGTTTATTTATTAGTCTCACAAATGAGCTTATATTATGAAGTTACTGTAAAAATCCCCTGGTCTCCACACTCTGGCTAATGCACCTAATTAGCACATCTTAGGATGTAGGAGGAAGCCACAGCACAGGAGGAAACCCATGCAGATACAGGGGGGACATGCAAACATGACCCAAGTTGGGAATCAAACCCAGGTCTGTGGCTTTGTGAGGCAGCAGCACTAACCACTGTGCCACCATGCCATCCATTCTTATCACAATGCTATCTGTGTGTCAGTTCTATAATCGGCATGAGGCAAGTTGTTTCGGACAGACTGAAGATGAAGTTGTGTCAGCATTGTTGTATATCATGTTGAGGTAAGTTTTCCCTCAAGGTAAAGGATGCACACGTGTGCTATTTCTTGGCCTGTGCTCTCAGCAATTGAGTCTCCATGACAATGCAGCTTTTGCTTTTAATTCAGTCTTAATTATAAAGAATCTGGGAGCACAGATAAGAAATAAAGTAAATCAAAGCAGTCGCTGCTGTCTTGTTTCTCTCTAATCTTTCCATTCTGAATAAATTGGGCTGCATCATATTTGACATTTCTTTGGATGTCATTACGACAATGGCATAAATTAACTTTCACATAACTCAAAACCAGTGGGAAATTTCCAGAACTAGGGGGAAGAATTGGCATTTCAAATGCTTTCATAAATGTAACAGTTTGGAAATATACATGATCGTGATGGGCAGAACAAATTTATAATTTAAATGTCTATGACTCAAGACAAAAACTGCTAAAATTAAAGTCAAGACAGAATGTTATCAAAGAGCCAATTACTTTTCCAGGTGGATGGGTACGGCTATCAGTAAAATGTATTTATTGAAAGCTCAGTATACTGTCGTGAAGAAGTCTTAGTTTCAGTAGGTGGTGGTATATTGTTAAATGGATACCAGAAAATGGAGTATGAAAATGAACACAATCTTTTCCTTAATAATTGGTCTATTTTCAAAAGCAACATCGCATGTGTTGGCATCCTACCTACCAAGATCCAGTCTCCCAGAAGTTAATTAAACAAATGACAAAGGGTGACAACCTCTGGTGGGGCACTCTAACTACAACAAAACATAATTTATTTATTGGTGTCACAAGTAGGCTTACATTAACACTGCAATGAAGTGACTGTGAAAATCCCTGGGTTGCTACACTCTGGTGCCTGTTCGGATACACTGAGGGAGAATTTTAGCATGGCCAATGCACCTAACCAGCACATCTTCTGGACTGTGGGAAGAAACTCACACAGACATGGGGAGAACATGCAAACTTCATTCAGACAGTCACCCAAGACCAGAACGAAACCCCGGCCTCTGGAGCTGTGAGGCAGCAGTGCTAAACATTATGTCAATGTGCTGCCCCATTAAAGGAAACTTAACTAAACCAAAATATCATTCTTGGAGGTGATGATGTACCCCACTCCCCACCACCCTGCTGTGCCAACTGGTCATGGAGGGTCTGAAACATGCTGAACTACATACTTCCTTTCCAAGACACCCAGATGTTAATGTAGGCACAGTAGTGGGGCAGAAGTTGGTGGGATTTCGCCAACGTCATCAAACAGCAGGCAGGAATCTCGATGCTCCATAAATAAGGCGTTGACCAAAAATCAGGATTCTTGCTGAGCGTGAAGGCTGTCAGCATTCCCCCAGCCACGATTAAGTTCCCACCCATTATTCCAACCAACTAACTATAATACAATTAGAGGGTATGATGGCCCATTCACCTGTCCTCCCAACATTCACCCACATCTTCAACAGGAAATGTACCCCCTTCAGCCACCTCCCAGACACCCCATTCAAAGGGAAAAATTAATTTAACTTCCTCTTTTGTAGATCATTTATTTCCTTTGAAGAAATCACAGCTGTTATTCAGGCTTAGAGTCTATGTAAACATTGTGGTTAGGAACAATGAAGATACATGAGATGCATTCAAGTGTGAAGGGAAATGTGAATAAACATAGCTGTCTGGGAATGAGTAGAAATTCATTAAGCTGTCAATGGAAGCTCATTTCAAAGTTTTGCACTTTGAAATTGACAGAAAACAAAGGTTTTCAATACAATAGAGAGTGTTTCAAAGATTTCAGTTTGCTAGGATGGCTCAAAGATTTTAAATTAAAAGCTCAGAAGTTTTACATGAAAAATGTGAATACATTGGACCTTTAATTCAGTGCATCACTGTTCCTGATATTTCACCTAGTGAATTCAATGGCTTATACTGAGCTATTCACTAAGCACCAAGTGGGAATGCACAAATAAAGATACAAATGGTGGTATAGTGGTAATGTCACTAGGCCAGTAATCCAGAGGTCATTTGAGGATGTGAGTTCAAGTCTCCCCATTTCAACTGGTGGAATTTAAATACAATGTAATTTTAAAATTCTGGAATTTAAAATTAATCATTTAAATAATTATTTCATGAAGGAAATCTGCCAACCTTACCTGATCCGATCTACAAGTGACCTCAGAAAACCACTCTTAACTTCCCACTGATATGGTCAAGCAAATCACTTGGTTCAAGATCAGTTAGACAAATTCTGACACTGACACCCTTTTAAAGAATAAAACATAATAGCTTATCACACAGTCAACTCACACCCTAGCTCTGCTGAAATAAGGACTGAGATGCATAGCTAAGGGTCTGTGTATCACCTATCTCTGCTTACATTGATAGTTTATGAAGACATGTGGATAAAATCTAGGCTTGATTTCCTTAGATTCCAATTTCTTCTTCTTAACACCAATTTAAATTAATATAGTGCCTTTAATGTAGAAAAATGTCACTCACTGCTTTACCAGCATTTTCAAACAAATTTAGACACTGAGCTATGTAAAAAGATTCTTGGATTGATGGCTGCAAGCTTGGTCAAACGAGGTAAGTTTTTAGGAGGGAGTGGTGATGAGGCAGACAGGTGTCAGGAGAAAATTCCAAAGCTTAGAGCCTAGACAGCTGAAAGCAAGACTGTTAACAATGGAGCAATTAAAATCTGGAATGCACAAGAGGTTAGAATTTGAGGAATATTAAATGCTCAGGGAGCTTTAAGGTTGGAGGAGATTATAGGGATAAAGAGTCACAAGCTAAGGGGCAGAGTAGGCCAAAAGCCCTATGCATTCAGTTAAAAATGAGTTATCTTGGTGTCTTTTGACATTCCAATATCTCATAAAAAATCTGACCCTGACATTACTTATTGAGCAAAATTATTTTCCTTTGATTGCTCTGAAGCATCTGATGTTTATGCCATAATAACCTGACAAACCGCCTCAGTAGTCACTCATAGCAGTAAAATGCTCACTGGTTTCTGAGCTCACCAGGGTGCCCCATCTTGTGGCCAGAAACTACAACTGCGCTCTAAAACACTTGCAGCATTGAAATATCAAATAGAATCCTATCACCGGCCTCAGAAGGGCAGCCTCAAGGAGAATCAGTAATTCTTGATACTTTTCATTAATCTCTTGATAGAACACAGCTTGAGTATTGTTGAAAAGAGACATGCTATCCACATTTTTCATCTTGCACTCATCAGGATATATTGAATTTCTAAGAATCATAGAATACCTGCAGTACAGAAGGAGGCCATTTGGCCCATCAAGCCTGCACTGACAACAACCCCACCCAAGTCCCACCCTATAATGCTGCACATTTACCCCTGCTGGTCCCCCTGACACTAAGGGTCAATTTAGCATGGCCGATCAACTTTAGCTGCACGATTGTGGAGTGTGGGAGGAAACTGGAGCATCCGGAGGAAACCCACACAGACACAGGGAGAACGTGCAAACTTCGTACAGACAGTCATCTGAGGCTGGAATTGAACCTGAATCCCGGGCGCTGTGAGGACACAGTACTAAAAAAATGATTAATTGGAAAGTGGACTCCAATTGGTTGAAGCATTTCCATGGGAAATGTACCAGGGAACAATGCGTCCATGCTTTTTTTTTAACTGAAAAAGCCATAATGCTTGCCCTGCTTGCAGAGAACAGGGTGCTATGTATGAATACATGTAGTTTCTAATAAGTCTAACTGAGCCATTTTATGAACCCAATTGATAATCTTACATTGTGCTAAGAATTACACTAAGAACCATTCAGGATTAGAACATAGAACATAGAACAATACAGCACAAACAGGCCCTTTGGCCCACGAGTTGCACCGATCACATCTACCAATCCACAGACCTATCTATAACCCCTATCCTATTCTTTTCCATATACTCATCCAGAAGTCTCTTAAAAGACTTCAGTGAGTTTGCCTCAACAACCTCTGACAGCAGTCGGTTCCATTCACTCACCACCCTGTGAGTGAAAAACCTACCCCTGACATCTCCATTATTTAGCAAGTGTTGACTAATTGTAGAATAACATCTAATATTATGCTCTATGTTCTGAGATTTGCATGTACAAGCTGGTTGAGTATGGTTAGAGAAATAAATAATGCGGTATATGAATTATAGTGCAGGTAGTAGGTACATTGCAATCACAGATGGATCATATCATGTCCCTTTGACTGTTTGCAACAGGCTGAGAGAGTACTGACCGCATATTTCTATGACATTATTGGCACTGCAAAGGCTTTGTGGAGACTTCATACTGAACACCCAAGCCATGGTGTTGTACAGCATTATCACCGTGTTAAATGCATAGATTCAGAAAAGAACTAGTCAAATCTTGGAATAAATAGGGTAATGTGTATCATCAATGTCAATTGCAACATATTTCACCGTAATCCTGATGGACTGTAACGTCCCTCCCTTTAGCATTACCATCAAAGCAGGGTGCCAATACTGGTCGAATGAGGGTGATGAAAGAGCATGCCAGGAGTAGTACCTGGAGTCCCTAACACACCAACGTCAAATGCTGAAGCTGCAGCAGAGGATGTACTGAATACTAAACAGTGAAGATTGCATACAGAGCTAAGCCATGGAACAACCAATGGATCAGATCAAAGTTCTGCCACATCTAGTCATAAAGGTGGCAAACAATTAAATAATTAATGGAAGACGATGAATATCCCCTCCCTCAATAATGGGAAAGCATTGTATGAATGTAAAACACAAAGGAACCATCTTAAATCAAAAATGCCAAGTGCATGATGCATCTTAGCATCCTCTTGAAATCCTCACTATTATGAATGCTAATCTTTAGCCAATCCAATTCCCATCACTCAAGAAGCTTGACACTATTTAGGACAAAACTACCTGCTTGATTGGAACATCCTCCACCAACTTAAACTTTGGCTCCCACCACTAGAGATGCATGGCGGCAGTATACCACCCAAACCATACACTGCAGCAACTTGCTTAGGCTTCTCAGGCAACACCCTTCAAACCTGCCACCTCTGTTGAGAAAACAGGATGAGAAGCATGTAGAAGCATCATCCCCTGCAAGCTTCCCTTAAAGTCATTCAACGTCCTGACTTGGAATTGTATCACCATTCTGTCACTGGGTCAAAATCATGAAAGACTCTTAATACACATTGTGGGTGTACCTGCACCACATGGTCTGTAGAGATTCAGAACCTCATAAGCTTTACTTTATTAATTTCTGCCATCTTCAGTGATTTAGACACAAAGATCCCAAGGTCCATCTTTTCTTGCACCCCATACAAAATGGTATCCTTTAGCATGCATTATCTCTCTTTATTTATTCTACCAAATAGATCATCTTGCACTTTTCCACACTGCGTTTAATCTCTCATGTGCCTATATCTTTGTCTCTTGACAAGTATTACTATGTTCCTTACTATTTGCTTAACTTCCAACTTTAATGCTATCTCCAAATTGTGCCCTGTATCTCCTTAAGTCCAAGTTATTAACGTGTGTCAGATACAGAAGTACTGAACTCTGGGGAGTTCCATTTCCCCAGTCTGCAATCAGCCATTCACAACACTTTGTTTCACTGATGAATTATGAATCCATGCTACTTATGCACTTTTTATTCCACAAGTTTCAAGTTAAGAAGCCTTGTGCATGATTTAATCATCAGCCTTTTGAAAGTCTGTAAGAACTGCAATGCCCTGATCTTCTTTGTCACCTCATCATTAAACTCAATCAAGTTAGTCAAACATAATTTGCCCTTAACAAATCCATGCTGGCTCTCTTTATTAGTATTGTGTACCGCACTAAGTAAGAACACACTTCACATGCTCATCTACAGGCAACCAGTATTGAACTAACTTTATTTACATCTCCTCAACAGTCAGGGCAACAGAGACGGCAATATAACAAAATACTTCGATCTTCAATACATCCCACTTAAGAAACTATCTACACACTAAAATATAAAATGGAACATGTGTGTGAGTTTTCAGAATACAATACAACTAAAGCAACATCAGCAATACCTGGAAACTTAGTAGATTGAGTTGCATACTTGTTTTTACTGTAATCTCAACCAAAACATATGCGATCGATACTGTCAAGTAATTTACATGTTGAAAAGATTGTTTCTCCTTCACATTAATATGTGTTTAACAAAAATATCATCTGACAAGAAATAATGAAAATAACAATTTATTTATTCTTCCTCCTTGTATACTGTCAATTAATGTGTCTGGTTTCTTTATCCTTCTGTTTGGATAGCTCCTTCCATTTCCATTAACTTGGTTCTCATGTCTTTGACTGTATCAAATCTGAACTTTGACTTTTATTACTAACTCCACTTAATGGCTGGTTCATTAGTTAGTTTGTCTTCATTGAAGACTCTAATTTACAGGGAGCAGAGAGAGTAAGATATCTCTGCTGATGGATTCTGTGATACTGGCAAAATTTCTGTTTTTTTAACTTTCACTTACTTTCTGTAGAAGGAATTTGGACCATAGGAAGTATTTTCTGCTCAAGCTTTGTCAAATTTCCAGATTTTGAAGCAAATGTTCTACATGACATTGACAAAGTCTTTCTCCAATCCTCAGTAGATATTTGAGTGCTTTAGTCTCTCCAGGTAAAGCTGCCATAGTCCCAGATGACCATGAATTGCTCTCTCCTTTGACGGGGGAGCTGACCGGTGGTGATTTAACTTGAGGGTCACCACACCTCAGGTGAGGGGCAAGGTTGAGAAGGTGGGCCTTCATAACTAACCTCAGCTGGCACAAGAATTGAACCAATGCTTCTGGCATCATTCTGCTTCACAAACTAGATATCTAACCAACTGAGATAAAGTGAACCCACAAAAGATGTCCTTCCTCACTATAGAATGAGATGGCACTATTTCTGTTGCCTGGTCTTGAACTAGGAACCTCTCGCGTATCAGATATACACAATAACCACTGCACTGCAGTAACACTCTACAACAACTCCAATCACATATTTCTCCTTATTGCCTTGATGTTTTTCACCATGATTTTGTGACCAGCATTGAGCACGAAGGGCAAAATTTTACCCTCACGCCCGCCCCGATTCTGGAGGCGGGAGAGGCTCGGAGAATGGCACCTTCCGTTGGCCTTGGGCAGGATTGTATGCAACTCGGCAGACATGCCTGTAAAATTCCACCCAAAGTTTCGCACCTTGAGTACCATGACTCATCTTCACTTTGTCTTGCTTTTCTCTTACTTTGCAATTAATGTCAGACTTAAACAAATTGAACCTTGTTCTAGAAGTGTGTTTAAGCACTAACGCATAAGATGAGCAACACATTGTGGACTGTGGAGTTATTCCATAAGATAGTAAAAAACTGTCTAGCCAGTATCAAAAGGAAACATGGAAATCACTGCTTAGCCTGGCATCTAGCACTTCTGCAAAGACCTCATCACAATCCATAGACTTCCTGCAACGCCATTCGATGCTATATGACATTGTGATACTAGATTACTAGATTGTGTTCAAAGATATTCTTACTCAGAAATAGTCTAAACTTTTCTAATGTAAATTGTAGACTAATTTCTGACACCAATATCACTGGCAGCTCTTAAATTGCGAAACAACTTCTCCAAACCTCAGTACTTTTGATCTTTGTGGTGAAGGGAATTGACTCATTTATTCATTTCCTATAAATTTCAACCTAATCAAAGAAATCGACAGGTATTCATTCACATGGTTTTCTTATGTTTGACCACAGAATAAAAGGAACCTTGATTGGATCATATCTCAATCTGATACATACGTCACTGGGGTGATTTTCACATCCTGATGTGCTAATTTTTTAGCGCAGTGCATCAGTAGAATCTCCACGGTGGGCAATGCACAGGATTCGCGCATGCGTTCCTATCCCAAAAGCATGTCCCAAGATTTCCAGCAGTGTCAGCTTGGTGCCGAAGTCTGCAGCAGGTATAAAAATCCACATTAATATTGTGGAATACCTTAAATGAAATACAAATTGGAACTTTCCAAAAAACTGGCCAACCTGCAACACTAGATATCAGATGACTTGTGACAGTCATTTTAAGTCTGTGTCTTTTTGTGCTTTTAAAAAAGTCTTTTATAACCTGTTCAATAGATGTTTAATCAACTGGTGAAATTACCGATTAGTATTATTCATGCACAAGTCATATTATTGTGTCAGTTCACAGGCCATTTTCTACTCTCTTAGCATTTTCTCAATGTCAAATATATTCTTACTGATCCCTACTGCAAATAACTTGGCTGAATTTCACCATATTTTCTTAAGCCAATTCCTTTCCATCAGGGAGACTTTGTTTCCTCTTACCATTACTAATTGTAAGTAACAGCTTGTAAGTAAGTAATAGGATGTAGCATCATCATTAACTTAACTTTGTACTGCTCTTATTTCACATGAGTTTTCCATAAAGGAATGTGTTTTTGAGACTTCTTACATTCTCCTTCTGAAATAGGCTGGAGCTATATCAACAATGAAAGTAAGTTTTCAATTTCCAGCTTTTCTTTTTACAGTGAGCACTGAGACTTTATCTTCAGTCCTGGTATTGTCATCTTCCATGTGATTTTTTCTTGCTCTCTGATAGAATTAACTTCTGTTTTCTTTACTCCATATCTCCTGGTTCCAGATCTATTTGAGGAATTCCAGACTCCTTACCTTGCTTTAGATCTACCTGGTGCACAGCTGCAACCTGGAGATGTACTAAGATCTGATTCCTTGAGTCCTGTTTACTGTCCAGGTATGACTGACATTCTCACAGACATAGCAGTGTAACCGAGAATGGAGGAATTTAAGTAGTTTGTGACTACCTTGGCAATGACCACCTTCTGTGCTATAAATGATTCAATGACTCCGTGTCATAGTGGCAGTCTTTTCAGTGTCTTCTGTTTATCCATTTTTATCTCATCCAGTATCTCGACAATCTCCTCATTTAATGTAGCTTTGGTAATGTCATCTCCCTTGATAAATACCAATGTAAAGTATTAATTTACTTCCTCAACCATGATTCCAAAAATAGTGCTATGTTCTGGAGCCCCATTGTTCCTTTGACAATCTTTTTACTGTTAATATATTTATAGAAGTATTATGGATTCCCAGTCTTTTATCATTCTCTCCTTTTGGCCTTCTTATTTCCTTTTATATTTTTCTTCTGCAATTCTTATATTCTCCCTTGTGTTATCAAATTGAAATCTGCCATATAATCCCCTTTTTCTGCACTCTGAATCTTTTGTCATGCAGAGAATCCTGACTTCATCGCCTTTGCTTCTCCCCACCCCCCGCCCCCTCCATAATGAATGTCTTTATCCTGCATCAGACCATCTCCTCTCTAAAGGCCACTCATTGTTCCATCACACTTCTGCTGGTCAGTCCTTCGATTTATCTGGCACAAATTCCTGCTCAATTAGTAGGAAACATACTGATCAAGAACTTTCTCCAGGCACATTTTGGAAATTTCTTCTTTTCACTGCTTTTAACACAATCAGAATCAAATTCTTCCAGAATCACTACTCTATATTTCATGCACATCTCTGTAATTTCCTTCCCATTGTTGTGCAGTGTAGTATAATTGCTCTTCTATTGCTTATCTCCAGTAAGATTTTTTTTGTTTTTGGTCCTTCAAGGGTGTTCTCTTTTTCCAGCGATGCTTTACTCTAAAATATTACCTCTTTTTTTTATTCATCTGTCTATTTCCCAAATGCTTTGTATTCAGGAACTTTAAGTATTTCATCTTTCCCTTTTTTGAACTAGGTCTCATATTATTGCCATCATATCATATCTCAGTGTGGCTTTTATGTCTGCAGTTCATTCTCCATATTTCCTGTATTTACACATTCCAAATCTATCTTAGGCCTATTTCTAACTCTGTCTTTCATGTATGATGTATCTACTACTTCATATCACATCTATCACATGGGCAGCACAATGGCACAGTGATTAACATTGCTATCTTACAGCACCAGGGACCCATGTTCAATTCCGGCCTCGCATCACTGTCTGTGTGGAGTTTGCATATTCTCTCTAAGTCTGCATGAGTTTCGTCCAGGTGTTCCAGGTCCTTTCCACACTTCAAAGACATGTGGATTAGGCTGACTGGCCATGTTAAGTTGTCCCTTAGTATTAAGTGGTTTAGCAGAGTAAATACTGCAGATATGGGAATAGGGCCTGGGTGGGATACTGATGGGTATATACTTGATGGGCCAAATAGCCTCTTGCTATACTGCAGAGATTCTATGACATATGCCTATTCACCTGCAAATTATAGTTTTGGCTTCACATACATCTTAGTGTTAATCAGCAAACCTGTGGACTATTCTCTGATTCCATCATTCACATCAATGCTGATGAGCAACAAGCTTAACAAGGATCCTTGTAAGATTTGACTGGTGAACTGCCGCACACAAAGTTATTATCGTTAATAATTATTCCATTAACAGTGGCATTGATTGTTGGAACTTGGACCAGAGTCTGTCTATCTGTCTGCTTTTCAAGGATAGTCATGAATAAGGTCCCTAATCTTTGACTCAGCTGCAATCATGCACCTACTTAGGATGTGGCAGCACGGTGGCATAGTGTTAGCACTGCTGCCTCACAGCTCCAGGGACCCAGGTTCAATTTCGGTTTGGGTCACTGTCTGAACAGACTTTACATGTTCTCTCTGTGTCTGCGTGACTTTCCTCCAGGTGTACCAGTTTCTTCCCCTACTCCAAAGATGTATTGGTCAGGTGCATTGACCATGTTAAATTCTCCCTCTGTACCTGGACAAGCACTGGAGTGTGGCAACTAAGGGATCTTCACAATAAATTCATGGCAGTTTTGCTGTTACAATGCAATGATTAATTCAAACTTTGCTGACAGTTTGCCCCAGAGCTGGTAGGTTTCTTTGATTGGATGGGCTGCCAGTAAACCAGTTTACTCTCTGAACACTGCTGCTAGAAACTGTGTTCTTGCAGTCACCCCCATGTGTCTGGTTAAGTAATGGATTATGGCATAGTCCACTATGCTGAGAGATATCAATCTGGTGAGTATTACATCTCTGTTCTAGGAACACCCATTATTCATGTCACAGATTGTTGAGCGGTAGAACAAAATCTTAATCTCAACATCACAGCCTCTTTTAGAAAACTTCAAATTGTTACAAAGAACAATTAGTATTAGTGCACTCTTGCTGCATTCATTTCTTTTATTTTTAAAATCTTTATATGTATGAATGTGAGCAACATTATTAGGATTACTAGCACAACTTAATTACTGAATTTTAAAGCACTATCAAGACTAACAACATAAAAATGCAGCAATTAACCCGCAAGTATTGCAGTATCAAGTTTTATAGGTCAATCATTATATAGCGCAATGGGAACTTAAGCACAAACCATTTGCAAGACTCGGTAAGGTCATAAGGCAGATTCAAATTAGAAGCTAAACTGTAATATGACTATCACCCATTGTCATTAACAATAGTTGCTGAATGTAATGCCTTTGTAATAAAATAATCTTTCTCTTTGGTGACTGACATAGCAATGCGACACTCAGCAGAGATTCTCTATCAACAGTGAGCCTCTGAAGCTAACAGATGGTGCTCAAAATCCTCTACTGTCCAACACCCCCTGCAATGCTTGAAAATCAATACATTCTTATCCTAATAGCCTGAGCTGATCATAGTCTGTGGCTTATGAGCTGTGGTTTGAGCTCATTAACAGCCTATACACATTAATTCATCTCCCTCGTACTGCCAGGCACATAAACCTTTCCAAGTCAGAACATAGGTGATGTGTATCTATGGGCCCTTCAGTCTAAGTCCCTAAAATATAGGTAACCATCTGCTTCTACCCATTCTATCTCACGCTAACAGAACTTGAAATACTTTGACCATTTCACTCTATAATCTATATAAATTGAATTTAAAAAAGACATCTGCGGATTAGGTGGATTGACAAATTTGTTCCGTTTGTGTCAGGGGGACTAGCAAGAGTAAATACTTGGGGTTATGGGGATAGGGTCAGGGTGGGATTGTGTTCGGCACAGAATCGATGGGCCAAATGGCTTCCTCTTGCACTGTAGGGATTCTATAAAAACATTCTGGGGAATGCAATTCTTCTTAACATTGCCTCTACCTATCTAGGCTGAGGGGAATTGCAACTTCTAAAAAAAAATGCCAAAGACATTATAGTGCTGATTTTATTGAGTTCTTACACTTTCCAAAAATGTTATAATCCATGTTTTCTTAGTGTATTTTATTTTTTTCCTCCCTTTCTCAACATTCTCATTTCTGCATAATTCTACAGTGAAAAGGTCTGGCTGAAGTCTGCTTTGTGAACTGATGACTAAGGAGTGATGAACGAGGGATCTTTGTGTTTGTCAGTGTTCCTGAACTCCCTTTGAGAAAGTAACACATGACTACACAGGAAAGATGTTGCATTGGAGAAATGTGGGTTGCTGGCATTCCATGGCACAGTGCAGCAGTGTGTTGTGCCACTGTGTGGTGCTATCTTTTCACCAAAGAGACTGAATGGAACTGTCTGCAATCTGCCTTTCAATAAACGGTTTTCTTTTTGAAACATTTTCAATTGAAACTGCTACATATATGAGCAGATGGCTTCTTAGAGACTTAAGGAAATATTATACAGAGCATGAAACTGACTAAATACCTCAAATGAATATATAAGCCACCATACCAAGTTGAAATTATTTTACTTCTTTCCAATAAATGATTTGATGTCAAACGCATGGATATTAATATTAACCATCAATTTAACTTTAAAATTCATTTTGGTTCTAATAGTCCAGAAGCGTATTGAGAATTATAATGTTAATTGAATCTTTTCATTTGAAGCTAAGATTCAGCCACATGTAGTTTGCCTTCTTCCCACTTGATAGTGCTGCAACCATTGCTCCAACATGCAGCATCGCAGTGAGTAACATCAAACTCATCTGTTCATCTCCTTTGCTCAAAATAAAGGTATTTTTCCAGGGAAATTATGCAGATGTTCATAGTGTCTGGGATCAATTTTCTGCATTGTCTAGAATCTCTCAGATATAAGCATTGAGGATGGTATTGGACTTTGTCTGATACTTGCTATCCATCTCAGAAGCTGCAAGATGGTACTCGATGCATCTATGCAATTTTAACAATCCTCCAATATCATTTTCTCTGGAGCAAGACCCAAGATTTGAGACTGCAAGCTTTGGATTCACTTCTGTAATTTTTCTTCCTATTGTTAGATTTCTTAATCACCTCAGATTCTTATACTGTACTTGTTCAGACTTCACGCTGAAAAATTTGATGCAATCTTACCTGAGAGAATTTCTGCAAGCTGGCCACTAGGAGGCAAGGTCTGTGATTGTGTAAATGAAGATGTGGTTGTTTGAACAGAAGTGATGAACATTGAAATTTTCCTGTCAAGCAATATCTTACTTCAGATTTTCCATAGGAAAGAAAATTATGCAATAGTGTAAAGTTACATGACTCTCGTGCAGTTCCTCTATAACTCTAGAAGATCACTTCTCTTACTAGTGAATTTGTATTCATACACCATGATACAGATAAGTCTCACATTGTACACAAATCCACAACTGTCATTGTTCCGCCTACATCTTCATTCAAATATTCGGACACATAGTTCCTGAAATCGTGGGGGGTAGAGAGGCAAATTCTCGTCACTATTTCCTGCGAGAGGGAAAAGAAGACCTGAATTCTGCAGCAAAGCCTGTCCACGGTAAACATAGAAACATAGAAGATAGGAGCAGGAAGAGGCCATTTGGCCCTCTAAGTCTACTCCGTCATCCAACTCAGTAACCTAATCCTGCTTTTTCCATAACCTTTGATCCTATTCACTCCAAGTGCTATATCCAGCAACCTCTTGAACACATTCAATGTTTTAGCATCAACTACTTCCTGTAGTAATGAATTCCACAAGCTCACCACTCTTTGAAAGAAGAAATATCTCCTCACCTCTGTGCTAAATGGTCTGCCCTGAATCCTCAGACTGTGACTCCTAGTTCTGGACTCCCCACCATTGGGAATATCCTCCCTGCATCTACCCTAGCTAATCCTGTTAAAATTTTATAAGTCTTTATGAGATGCCCTCTTATTCGTCTGAACTCCAGCAAAAACAATCCTAATCTATTCAATCTCTCCTTATACATCTGTTCTGGAATCCCTGGAATCAGCCTGGTAAACCTGTGCTGCAAGAACATGCTTCCTCAGAAAAGGAGACCAAAACTGCACACTATACTCTAGGTGTGGCCTCACCAAAAGTACTTATAATTGCAACAACACATCCCTACTCCTGTGCTCTCACAATGAAGGCCAACATACAACAGTACTTATAGTACTTAAAACAATTTAGCATATCAGCCTGGACAGAGCATTGACCACAATTTAGCATATCAGGCTATTTGAGGGTCAAAAGTCAAGAAAAGAAAGATGGGATGAGTTAGGAAGGCCTGCCCAGACATGCTGTGAGGAAGATTACATTTCCTTCCTTCACAATATAGTCCTCGAGGACATACTATTGGATGAAGGATTGTCACATAGATAAAAAGAATACAATGTAGAGTCAGTGCCGGCAGGTGAAATACCTTTGCTGCTCTGGTGAGATTGCTAATTCCTGCAAATCACCCACTGCCGCGGTCAATTCTCAACCTTTTCCTTTGTGGGCTCCTGATATTTGAAGTCAAGGAGAGGCAATATCTAACAAGCTTTACAAGAAAAATCGGAGGTGGAATTTGTCTTCCCAAGTAATGCAAAACGGGCTCTTAGCAAATCAATAGCTTTAATCTCAAAAATAATGTTTTATCGCCATAGCGCTAACTTTGTTGCTTCACCATGAGGATAATGCGTATATCTGTAGTACTTTGGATTTCAACCTTGTATATTGTTTCTGTAGCATTAATTACATGCAGGCTGACTACAGATACCACTAAAAGCGAGCTTTACTTAATATATCACATAGCAAATTAGTTCAGTGACAATAATAGGATGTTTTTTTTTGAAACACAGAATGGTAGATTGTATGCTATTATTCACAAGTACAACCTGCAAAGTCACAGGAAATTCCAGCAATTAAATGTGTGGATCCTGAGAATGAAATTTAGTTAGCGGGCCATTAGTTACAGAGAAAAATAGAAATTTTTTATTGAGAAAGGAATTTCACCCACATAACTCTATATATAAACTAGCTGCATTGTGCATATTGTTCATAATTTCATTTACTTTGTACATTAGAACTCTGCTAACTGCAATGTAATCCACCATATTAATCCCCTCATTTATTAAAGTCTTTATTTTGTGTTCCAATGAATATTATTGGGTCAACTGGAGATAAAAGAATTAAAAGAAGCCCCTTTAACGAGTCATATAACCCAATCTCCATAACACAGTGCACTGGAGCTAAAACTATTGGTTTGTTCTGAGCACATATGGGAATCCGAGACGTATATCACCTCCTACCTTTCAGAGACTCTCAGTCTGAAGAGGAATCCATCAATTCTCCATGGATAAAGCTTGGATATCTAGAAGTAATTGATTGGCCTTCAACTAATGCCCTTTCTCAGCAAAGGTAATTCTTATTTTTATTTATTTAGGTATTGATTTTTTGGGGAATGAATTTCATGCTTGTCAAAATGATGAATGACATGGCTCAGAAATGAAACATTCTTTTCTCTTTGCACCTGGTAATAACATAAAGCACTCTTGGAGGGGTATAACACAGTTCAGGTGCAGTTCGGAACTGACTCCATGTCAACTCCC
Source organism: Sphyrna mokarran (assembly GCA_024679065.1). Lineage (NCBI taxonomy): Eukaryota > Metazoa > Chordata > Chondrichthyes > Carcharhiniformes > Carcharhinidae > Sphyrna > Sphyrna mokarran. The sequence goes on from JAGIQG010000016.1 coordinate 48,604,584, forward strand.
AAGTAGTTCATATCCCCATCCTCGAATGAATGTTCCCCATTGTATTCCTAAATATTCTTACAGTGCAATGGGAACACATTTTAAAAATTGTTGTCCAGAGTTATTTTTCACAGGCATTGGGCTTTATGTTATGCATAATAGTGATGCAATGAGAACTACCTAAATCAATTAAAACATTTCTATTTGATATTGACAGAATTCTTTAACTTAACACCAAAACACCTTTTAAGGATTATGGGCCCAACAGAAAAATTCCTCTTTTGATACATTTTTGAAACTGCAAAACTGATTGTTAGTCATTATTAAATATACTTGAGCAACATTAATATTAAAGAATTGTTCAAGATCATTCTTATTGCGCGTCCCCAGTGTCTCAACAAATAAAATGTGGATCATAATTATATAAATTGAAAAGATGCCTGGCCTTATTGATGACTTGTGTTGAGTTACTCGATTTCAGCTACAGATATCATAGAATACAATAGAATTCCTACAATGCTAATGGGCCATTTGGCCATCAAGCCTGCACTGACAATGGTCCCACCCAGGTCCTATCCCTGTAACCCCATGTATTTACTTAGCTAATCCGTCTGACACTGACGGGTAATTTAGCATGGTCGATCAACCTAACCTGCACATCTTTGGAGTATGGGAGGAAATGGCGGCACAGTGATTAGCATTGCTGCTTCACAACGCCAGGGACCTAGGTCCGATTCCTAGCTTGGGTCAGTGTCTGTGTGGAATTTGTATGTTCTCCCCGTGTCTGCGTGGGTTTCCTCTAGGTGTTCCAGTTTCCTCCCACAATCCAAAAGATATGTTGGTTAGGTACGTTGATTCAAACAAGCACCAGACTGTGGTGACTCAGGGAATTTCACAATAACTTCATTTCAGCATTAATGTAAACTTTACTTGTGACTAATAAATTAACTTTTACTTTAGAAAAAACATGGAGACACAGAAAAAATGTGCAAACTCCACACAGTCACCTAAGGCCAGAATTGAACCTGGATTGCTCGCGTTGTGAGGCAGCAATGCTAACCACTGTTCCACCCATAAAGTAATTCAAGACCTGCAGCCAGAATTTCCAGCCAAATATGGGGCTCCCATCAGAATCGTCTAGTGAGGTACAGTGCTCAGGCGTACAGAATGAATTAATAGACCCATGGAAGCCCCACAGGTTTTCAACTCAAATAGAGAGGCCATGGATCAGGCTAAAGTAAAGTTTATTTATCAGTCACAAGTAAGGCTTACATTAACACTGCAATGAAATTACTGTGAAAATCCCCTATGAGGGAAAGCATTGGCATTGAAGAGTTAATGTTACTGAGGAATTCATACAAATGGCAGGTGAGGTTCTGCTACCTGCTGATTATCCCTTATCCCAGGTGGAGCTTGGATTGCTGCAGGGAGCATCTCCTTCCAATTCCAGGCTCAGCTCTTGCATCATAAAACCTCTTGGAACTAAAAACCCCAATTTTTGAGAGGTGTTTGTGGTCCCTGGCTTTGAGAGTTGGCTGTCCACAAAGATGGGGAGAAGATTGGGTGTAGGAGGGTTGGGGAGGTGTTGCCATGGTGCAAAGTTGCCACATAATCTCTTAATCCAACTCTTGCAGTTGGGTGCTACAACTGGTATCAGGGAGCAAAAGGAACGTAGCCATGATAACCATTCCTGATCATATCCTGCTGGAAATGTGGATAGAGTATCATTCAGGCAATAACTGGAGCTTGTAAGAAAGGTATTGCAATAATTGTTGGCAATTTTAATCTTCACATAGATCAAAGGAATCAAATTATCAAAGGTAGCCTGGAGGTGGAGTTCACGGAGACTATTCAGGAATTACTTAGAACAACACATTCTGGATCTAACCAAGGAGCAGGCTATATTAGACCTGGTATTATGTAATGAGACAGCATTAATTAATTGTTTCATAGTAAAGGATCCTCTAGGAAAGAATGATCATAACATGAAGAACATTGCATTCAGTACAAGGATGAAAAATGTGGGTCTAAAGTTGGTGTCTTAAACTTAAATAAAGGCAATTACAAGGATAGAACATAGAACATAGAACATTACAACGCAGAACAGGCCCTTCGGCCTTCGAAGTTGCGCCAACCAATTAACAAAAAGCAATGACCCTTTAATCTAAACCATTCCCTTTTCATCCATAAACTTATCTACTAACCTCTTAAATGCCACCAAACTTGGCGCATCTACAACTGCAGCAGGCAGGGCATTCCATACCTTTACCACCCTCTGGGTAAAGAACCTACCTCTGATATCCGTCCTATAACTACCACCCCTTAATTTAAAGCTGTGTCCCCTCGTGCTAGCTTTCTCCATCCTAGGAAAAAGGCTATCACTGTCCACCCTATCTAAACCTCTAATCATCTTATATGTTTCAATAAGGTCTCCTCTTAGCCGCCTTCTTTCCAACGAAAACAACCTCAAGTCCCTCAGCCTCTCTTCATAAGACCTGCCCTCCATACCAGGCAACATCCTGGTAAACCTCCTCTGTACCCTCTCCAATGCCTCCACATCTTTCTTGTAATGCGGGGACCAGAACTGTACACAATACTCCAAGTGCGGCCGCACTAGAGTTTTGTACAGTTGCAACATGACGTTGCGGCTGCGAAATTCAATCCCCCTACCAATAAAAGCTAAGACTCCGTATGCCTTCTTAACAACCTTATCGACTTAATTGCCAACTTTCAGGGATCTATGCACACATACACCAAGATCCCTCTGTTCATCAACACTATTAAGAGTCCTACCATTAGCCTATACTCTACACATTTGTTATTCCTGCCAAAGTGAATTACCTCACACTTTTCCACATTAAACTCCATTTGCCACCTCTCGGCCCAGCTCTGCAACTTGTCCAAGTCTCTCTGCAAACTATAACACCCCTCTTCACTATCTACCACTCCGCCGACTTTGGTGTCATCCGCAAATTTACTAATCCATCCTTCAATACCCTCATCCAGATCATTTATAAAAATTACAAACAGCAGGGGCCCCAAAACTGATCCCTGAGGTACACCACTTGTAACCGAACTCCACGATGAATATCTCCCATCAACCACCACCCTCTGTCTTCTATCTGCTAGCCAATTCCTAATCCAATTAGCTAAATCACCCTCAATCCCATACATCTGCATTTTCTGCAGAAGCCTTCCATGGGCCACCTTATCGAATGCCTTACTAAAGTCCATATATACCACATCAACTGCCTTACCCCCATCCACCTCTTTGGTCACTTTTTCAAAAAACTCAATAAGGTTAGTAAGGCACGACCTACCCTTCACAAAACCATGCTGACTATCCCCAATCAATTCATTTCTCTCTAAATAACTATAAATCCTATCCCTAATAATTCTTTCCAATACTTTGCCCACAACAGAAGTAAGACTCACCGGTCTATAATTCCCAGGAAAGTCTCTATTCCCCTTCTTGAACAATGGGACCACATTCGCTATCCTTCAGTCTTCCGGCACTATACCTGTAACCAACGACGACCTGAAGATTAGAGCCAGAGGCTCTGCAATCGCCTCTCTTGCCTCCCAGAGAATCCTAGGGTAAATCCCATCTGGCCCAGGGGACTTCAAACCCTCAAGAATATCTAGCACATCCTCCTTATCTACTTCAATACTTTCCAGTTTATAACCCTGTATCCCAGTGTTCTCCACAACTACATTTACATCTCCCTGCGTGAATACCGAAGAGAAATATTTGTTCAGTGCCTCTCCAATCTCTTCAGGCTCCACGCACAACTTCCCACTGCTGTCTCTAACTGGCCCTAATCTTGCCCTAATCAATCTTCTATTCTTAACATATCTAAAGAAAGCTTTAGGATTCTCCTTGATCCTATCAGCCAAAGTCTTCTCGTGTCCTCTTTTAGCCCTTCTCAACTCACTCTTTAGCTCCCTCCTGGCTCGTCTATAGCTATCCAGTGCACTAACTGAGCCTTCAAGCCTCATCCTGACATAAGCCTCCTTTTTCCTTTTAACCAGCGAATTAACTTTTTTAATACACCATGGCTCCCTTACTCGACCATTTCCTCTTTGCCTGACAGGGACATACTTATCAAGGACTCGCAGTAGCTGCTCCTTGAATATGCTCCACATTTCAGACGTTCCCAGTCCCTGTAGTTTCCTAGTCCAACCTATGCACCCTAATTCCTTCCTAATGGCCTCATAATTACCATTCCCCCAGCTATAACTGCTGCCCCCAGGTTCGTGCCTATCCCTATCCATCACTAAGGTGAACGTAACCAAATTGTGGTCACTATCACCAAAATGTTCACCAACTTCCAAGTCTAACACCTAGTCTGGCTCATTGCCCAGCACCAAATCCAATGTAGCCTCACCTCTAGTTACATACTGAGTCAAAAAACCTTCCTGCAAACTTTGTATAAAAACTGACCCCTCTAACGAGCTAGAGCTATAGCTATTCCAATCAATATTAGTAAAGTTAAAGTCCCCCATAACAATTACCCTATTGCTTTCACTCCTGTCCAGGATCGACTTTGCAATCCTTTCCTCTACCTCTCTGGAACTTTTAGGAGGTCTATAAAAGACTCCCAACAGGGTGACCTCTCCTCTCCTGTTTCTAATCTCAGCCCATACAACCTCAACAGACAAGTCCTCATCAAACTTCCTTTCTGTCACTGTGATACAGTCTTTGACGAATAATGCCACTCCTCCCCCCCTTCTACCTCCTTCTCTACTCTGACTGAAGCATTTGAACTCTGGAACCTGCAACAACCAGGAAGGATAGGAAGCCAAAATTGACTAAAATGGATAAGAAAATAAATTAAAAGGTACAATAGCAAAGAAGAATTGCAAACGTTTAAGAAGCACAACATGGTAGCATAGTGGTTAGCACTGCTGCCTCATTGCACCCAGGGACCTGAGTTCAATTCCTGACTTGGGTCATTGTATGTGCAGAGTCTGCATGTTCTCCACACAGGTGTGTGTGTGGGTTTCCTCCGGGTGGTCTGGTGTCCTCCCACAGTTCAAAAGATGTGTCAAATTCCCAGTTAAGTGCATTGACCATGCTAAATTCTCCCTCAGTGTACCTGAACAAGAGCTGGAGTGTGGCAACTTGGGGATTTTCACGGTAACTTCATTGCAGTGTTGATGTAAGCATACTTGCAACACAAATAAAACTAAACTTTAAAAAATGTGCAGGTTAAGTGGCTTGGCCATGCTAAAATTGTCCTTTGGTATCCCAAGCAATGTAGATTACATAGATTAACCATGGGAAACATGTGGGGTTCTGTGAATGGGCTAGGGAAGAGTGCTTGGGTGAGATACTCTGTCAGAGAGTCAGTACAGTCTTAATGGGAAGACTGGCTTCTCTATGCTGGAGAGATTCTATTCTCTGATGAGATATTTCATAACTATCACAAAAGATACATTCCATTAAGAAAGAAAAACTATGGGATGGATGCACCATTTAAGTTTAAGTTTATTTTTGTGTTATTGTTACAAGTGGGCTTAGATTAGCCCTACAATGAAGTTACTGTGGAAATCCCTTAGTCGCCACACTCCAGCGCCTGTCTGAGTATACTGAGGGAGAATTTAGCACGGCCAATGCATCTAACCAGGACATCTTACAGTCTGTAGAAGAAAACTGGAAAACCCTGAAGAAACCCGTGCAGAGATGAGGAGAATATGCAGAATCCACACAGACAGTGAACCAAGCCAAGAATTAAACCCGGATCCCTGGCACTGTGAGTTAGCAGTGCTAACTGCTGTGCCTCAGTGCCACCCATATACCCGTGACCCTAAGATTAAGAGTCTCATGCTTTCCCAACTGTAACCATTTGTATTGTAGATATTCCCTAGTAATATTTCCCTAGTAATGAAGGACAAAATTTCATTTGCTTTCTTAATTATCTGCAAACCAACTTTTTGTGATTCATGCACAAGGACAGGTCCCTCTGCACAGCAGCATGCTGCAATTTTTTACCATTTAAATAATAGTCCATTTGGTTGTTACTCCTACCAAAATGGATAACCTCACATTTATCGACATTGTACTCCATCTGTCAGACCCTTGCCCACTCATTTAGACTATCTATATCCTTTTGCAGACTTTCAGCATCCTCTGCACACTTTGCTCTGCCCTCATCTCAGTGTTATTTGTGAATTTTGACACAATACACTTGGTCCCCAGTTCCAAATCATCTATGTAAATCATAAACAATTGTGGTCCTAACACTGATCCCTGAGGCACACCACTAGTCACTGATCACCAACCAGAAAAACAGCCATTTACCACAACTTTTTCCTTTCTGTTAATTAACTAATCCTCTGTCCATGTTAATACGTAACCTACAATACCATGCACCTTTATCTTATACAGCAGCCTTTGGTACGGCACCTTGTCAAATGCCTTCTGGAAATCCAGATACACCACATCCATAGTTTGTCCATTGTCCACTGCACACATAATGTTCTCAAAGAATTTGAGAATTGCAAGTTTGAGTTTTAGAAGGGACAGCAAGCTAAAAAGAAGTGTTTTCCCTCTCTTGTTGTTTTGAAAATTCTGTTTGTTTGCTGAAAACAAGATCTTGTTTTCTGAAGGATGAAAAATCTACTGTTGTTGGGGGCTGGACCAGAGTCTCTCTGGTGTTTGGAAAGCTGTCTTGTCTTCAAACTGTTTGACTGCAAAATTCAACTAACAGCCTTGATCCCAGAATCACATAAGCATCAATCTGTGCTGTGTTGAACCTGTTTAATAGGTTTTGTCTAAAGGATTGGTTTGATTGGAACATTGTAGAGATCTTTGTTAAACATCATCATGATTGTTCATAATTCATAGAAGTTCTTGCTAATTTTCTTACCATACATGTTAACTATATTCTTAAGTAAACTTTGTTTGTAAAAGCTCTCAAGTAGGTCACCTGAATTACATCTGAAGTGGAATATCTCATGCTTATCTAAGCTAAATTCATTCAGGCTTCATAAAACACTTTGGAGTTTCTAACCTGAACTATAACAATCTAACTTAATAGAGAAATGAGAGTTGGAATAGATAGATAATTTCAGCTTGCCAAACTGTTATTAGTGAAGTGCCACAGGGAACAGTGCTGAGGCTTCAAGCATTTATAATCTTTATTAATTACCTGGGTGAAGAGTATTGTAGCTAAATTTGCAAAACTAGAGGCAAAATCAAATTGTTCCAAGGATACAAAGAATTTGCAAAGAAACAAAGAAATGATAGGCTAAATACATTAACAGAAATTTGGCAGATGGAGTATAATGTAGAAAAATATGAGGTTGTCCACTTTGGCAGGAAGAATAGAAAAGCAAAGTATTATTTAAATGGAAAGAGGCTGGAGAAATCTGTGGTACAGAGGGACTTAGGTGTCCTTAAAAATGAATCATAAAAAAGTGAACATGCAGGTGTAGCAAAGAATTAAGAAGGCAAATGAAATTTTGGCCTTTATGCAAGCATGATAGAATATAAAAGTAGGGAAGTTTTATTATATTTGTAAGGGTATTAGTGAGATCGTACCTATAGTATTGTGTATCCTACTTATGGAAGCATACACTTGCATTAGAAGCAATTCGGAGAAGGTTCTTGAGGCTAATTCCTAGGATGTAGGCACTATCTTATTAGAAAAGGTTGAGCAAATAGGGCCGATACTCATTGGTGTTATGTAGAATGAGAGGTGATCTTATTGAAAGATACAAGATTCTCGGCAAGTTTGACAGGATAGATGCTAAGTGAATATTTCCCCAGGGAATCTAGAACTAGGGAGCATAGTTTAAAAATAAGGGATCACGTGTTTAAAACTGAGGTGAAGAGAAATTTATTCTTTTAGAAGATTGGAATTCTCTTCTTTAAACAGCTCTGGAGGGTGGCTCATTGAATATAGTCAACATTGAGTTAGACAGACTTTTAATCAATAAGACAGTCAAGGATTATGGGGAACAGACAAGAAAATGGGTTTTATTTGATTTTTTGATTTGATTTGATTTATTTTTGCCACATATATTAGCATACGATGAAAAGTATTGTTTCTTGTGATGACAAAACTTTTCATCGAGAAGGAAACGAGACAGTGCAGAATGTAGTGTTACAGTCATTGCTAGGGTGTAGAAAAAGATTAACTTAATGCAAGGTAAGTCCATTTAAAAGTCTGACAGCAGCAGGGAAGGAGCTGTTCTTGAGTCAGTTGGTACATGACCTCAGACTTTGTATCTTTTTCCTGAAGGAAGAAGATAGAAGAGAGAATGTCTGGGATGTGTGTGATCCTTAATTGTGCTGGCTGCTTTGCCAAGGCAATGGGAAGTTTAGATAGAGTCAATGGATAGGAGGCTAGTTTGTCTGATGGATGGGGCTACATTTGCTACGTTTGTGGCTCCTTGTGGTCTTGGGCAGAGCAGGAGCCATACCAAGCTGTGATATGACCAGAAAGAATGCTTTTTATGGTCTGTCTGTAAAAGTTGATAAGAGTCATAGCTGACATGCCAAATTTCCTTAGTCTTCTGAGAGATTAGAGGCATTGGTGGGCTTTCTTAACTATAGTGTCAGCAAAGTGGGATCAGGATAAGTTTTGGTGATCTGGACAACTAAAAACCTGAAGCTCTTGACCTTTTCTACTTCGTCCTCATTGATGTAGACAGGGGCATGTTCTCCTTTACGCTTCCTGAAGTCAATAACAATCTCCTTTATTTTGTTGACATTGAGAGAGAGATTATTGTTGCAATACCATACACCAGATTCTCTATCTCATTCCTGTATTCTGCCCATCACTGTTTCAGATCTGACCCACTATGTGGTCATCAACAAACTTGAAAATCGAATTGGAGAGGAATTTGACCGTGTATAAGGAGTATAGTAGGGAGCTGAGAACATAGCTTTGTGGGGCAGCGGTGTTGAGGATTTTCGTGGACGAGCTATTGTTACCTATCCTTACTATTGTGGCGAGTTAGGAAGTTCAGGATCCAGTCGCAGAAAGAGGTGCCGAGGCCTAGGCCGTGGAGTAAGACAGCAACTAGATCAGTTATAATCTTAATGAATACCAGAGCAGGTTGGTGGTGGTGGTGACGGTGGGAGCCGTGGGGGGGGCGGGGAAGGGGTGCGTCTTAAAGGTTGATGTGTGGGCATCCAGTTCATGGCATAAGACTAATGTCCATGTCTGCTACAACTCTCACCAAATTTTACAGATGGTTCTATCACAGCTTGGTATGGCTCCTGCTGTGTTCAAAACAGCAAGAAACTACAAAGGGTCATGAATGAAACCCAGTTCATCACTCAAACCAGCCTCATATCAGTTGACACTGTCTACTCTTCCTGCTGCCTCGGAAAAGCAGCCAGCATAATCAAGGACCCCACACATCCTAGGCATGTTCTCTTCCCCCTTCTTCCATTTGGAAAAAGATACAAAAACCTGAAACCATGTACCAATGGACTCAAAAATAGCTTCTTCCCTGTTGCCATCAGACTTTTGAATTAAGCTGATTTTTCTTTGCACCCTAGCTATGACTGCAACAGTGCATTTTGCACTCTCTTCCTTCCTTCTCTATGTAAGGCATGCTTTGTCTGTATAGTGCACAAGAAACAATATTTTTCACTGTATATTAATACATGACAAAAATAAATCAAATCAAATGCACCACCAAGATGTTATTAGGATCCCAATGACAATTATAGTTATTAAGTTATATAGTTATTAATTACGTCTTTTACACCCTTATATGCATTTGACATAACCAATTTTGGACTAATAGTACACTTATACAAGAACATTGATTTAGTATTAAATATATTATAACATTCTGCAAAACAGAAAGACATTCAGTTTCAGCTATATGTTTACAGAAACAAGTTTTTTGATAATTCATGGTATCATTACAAAATAAAAAAACTACAGAAACTTGATGATACTCTGTAGTTTAGAGGAAGTAAGCTTCAAGTTCTGTAAACAGACAGTAACATAACAAACTTCAGCATCTTCATCGCTACTTAAAACAATGTTGAATATCTGAAAGAAATAGAGTAGGAATGCATTCCATTTCTTTCTCATGTGAAATTAGAATTATGGAATCCTGCAGTGCAGAAGGAGGCCATTTGATCCATTGAGTCTGCACTGACCACAATCCCACCCAAGCCCTATTGCCATAACCCACATATTTTCCCTGCCATTCCTCTGACATTAGGGTCAACTTAGCAGAGCCAATCAACCTAACCCTTTGAAGTGTGGGAGGAAACTGGGGCACCAAGAGGAAATCCTTGCAGACACAGGATGAATGTGCAAACTCCACACAGGCAGTGACCCAAGGCTGGAATTAAACCTGGATGCCTGGCGCTATGAGGCAGCAGTGCTAACCACTATGCTACTGTGTCACCACCCATGGTTCACAATTCATATCATCTGCAAATTTTTGAAACTTCCTGAGACCAAGGTCTTGGTCATTAATATTTCTAATGAACAAAAGAGATCCTAATACTGATCCCTGGAGATCTTCACTATCATGGGTTTCCCTTTAGACATGGCACTCAATTAAAGTACAGCCAGGCTTTGCTAGGGGGTTTAGGCCCTACCCCAGCCCCCCGCATGATAGCATGAAACTCACCTAGCTGTCTTTTTTTGATAGAATGTAGTAAGATCTAGAGAGAAACCAACATGTTTTTCTGGAGAGAAATTTGCAGTTTTTCTGACCAGAATCAGCACTCTGCCAAATTGTGGTGAGATGGCCCACTGCCTAGCATCCTCCATATTCATTCCAGGGGTGGCAGGCCTGAATCCCAGAGAATCCCACAAACAAAATATGACCTTCTAGGAATATTTCCTATCACTGCACTTTGGAACAGGGAGAATATTTCATGCCATTGTCTATGATCTATCTACCAAATCACAATTCTCTGCATTAAATTCCCTCTGCCATTTGTCCACTGATACCAGTAATTTCTCCACATCCCTTTGAAGTTCTTCAGTAAAGCCCCTTCTCCCATGGTTCACAATTCATAACATCTGTAAATTTTTGAAACTGTTCTGTAGAGCAAGGTCTTGATCATTAACAAAAAAAGAAGAGTGATTTTAATACTGATCCCTGGAGAACTTCACAGTTACAGTGACACAACAGTTAACACTGCTGCCTCACAGTATTAATGATGTGAGTTCGATTCCTGGCTTGGGTCACCCTCTGTGTGGAGTCTGCATGTTCTCCACATGGCTGCATCGGTTTCCTCAGGGTGCTCTGGTTTCCTCCCATAGCCCAAAAGGTGTGCTGGTTAGGTGCATTGGCCACGCTAAATTCTCCCGCAGTGTGCCCGAACAGGTGCCAGAATGTAACAATTTCCACAGTAACTGCATTGCAATGTTAATGTAAACCTACTTGTGATGCTAATAAATAAACTTAAAAACTCCCAGTCCAAAAACAGTCAGTAACTACTACTTGTTTTGCAGATGTCAGTTGAGCAATTTTGCATCCATGTCTTTTATTCCATGAGCTCTAACACATCACAAACTTGCTGTCCATGTGAACCACATCAACACTCACAAATCCTCTCTTGTTACCTCATCAAAAACTCAGGCAAGTTAGTTAAACTCCATTTGTTCCAAATAAATTCATGCTGCCTTTCTTTAATTAACCCGTATTTTCAAGTGACTATTAATTTTTCTCCTAATTATTGGTTCTAAAAGCTTCCCTACCTCTGAGGATAAATTGTAGTTGCTGGGCTTATCTTTAAAATGGTTATATTAAAATGGAAATTTATCTTAGTGAGCGAATAAAGGCAGTAATTGAAATTATCATTTCCTTCTGCCAAAATGTGAATGGTTGTTAAAACGGGGAAGCTAACGTTTCACTGAAAAGTGAAATGGTTTTTCTTTGCTGGAGCAAATTGGAGTTTTTTTTTCCCCTGGTCTTGTTTTGAACTACAAAGGCTACAGATAGTTCACAACGCAGGGCTCCCACTGCCTCACTGCTCATCTTGATGCATAGAAATAGATTGCATTAATCAAACATTTTCACACTTATTTAATCTGGTTACAATTAGCTGAGACTGCACATCCCTGAAGCCTATCAGACATGCCAGATAGCCTGCAACGTACAGCTTCTACAATCGCATGCTGACAGCATTTTTTAAAAAAACAGATTTTTATAATACACCGTGAAATTACAATGTGATTTTACCTCACCACAAAAGTTTCTAAACAAGCCTGCCCAATTCTGCATACCTGCATCAAGCTGCTGAACATGACAAGGTCAAGTTCACTACATGTTTTGAAGGGATTTCACTCACAAATCAACCGTTTCAATAGCATCACGATGTTCTCTTTCTTCTCTGTAGATCCACATGGTAATTCCGAAACTTTAGATGGTTTGTGTTATTTTGTTGAAGGAGAACTTCAGTTTCAACCTCATACAGGCCTTCTTTAGAAATTGATTCAGGCGACTGATGGTCTGGAGTAGGTTACCAATGGTTAGGCAGTTTACATCAATTTCTGTACACTGGCAACAGACATCTATCGAAGTATCCCTACAGTGCAGAAGAGTCCGCAGAGTAACTTACTGAGACCCTCATCCTATCCTTGTAACCTCACATGTTTCCCATGGCTAATCCACCTAATCTACACATTTTGGGACACTGTGGGTGGAATTTTACCAGCGCGTCCACCCGAGGTTCGTGCGATCCCACCCAAGGCTAATGGAGAATGCCGTTCCCTGAGCCTTGCCCACCCCTGGAATTGGGCGGGCATGCTGGTAAAATTCTGGCCAATTTAGTATGGCCAGTCCATCTAAGCTGCATATCCTTTGATTATGGGAGGAAACCGCAACACGCCGGGGAATCCCACGGAGAATATGCAAATGCCACACAGACAGTCAACCATACCAAAATTGAACCCAGGTCCCTGGTGCTAACTACTGTGCCACCATGCTGCAGACATACATCCTGATTTTATTTTGGGATCAGATCCTTGCATACAAGTAGTCTGGCAAATATAAACACTTATGATTAGGCCTGTGGAGATTTTAACTCCTTAAGTTTCTTTCATTTATCTAAATCCAAACTCTACCAAAACCCACAAGGCCTTCTATGGGAGCAAACGTTTGGTTGATGAGAGAAACAACCTGGGGAAATGGTCTCAGCAGTCAGGTAAGTGATAAAAGGTGAGGAAGGATGGCACCTGCTAATGCGGAAAGGGAGGGAGAAATACGAGGCAAGAGAGGCTCATGGTGTCCTGTTCCTTCAGACCCATAACGAAACCATAAATCCCAGAATAGATGATATATTGAATGGATTAGATTTATTGCAATATTACGCCGATATATGAAATTTACTATTGTGACCGTGATGAATGGCAAAGCAGTTTCGAAAGGCCTCCTCCTGTTCCTATCTTCTATGTTTCTATGTATTAAACAACACAAAATTTAGCAAGCAGAGGTTTGAATGGCCACCAATCTAAATTGATGCTGTTTGAAATTCCATTGTTCTGATTTTCCTGATCTCTGAATTTGGACTTCGCAAACAAAATGTTTAATTTTAAGATCTTGTCAGCTCTAATGGTTACGAATAAAAACATGCAGAACCAATGTGCACCATCAAAACCCCAGACTGATCCAAAAAGGTCAAACCTAAATAATCTTAATTGTTCCCCTCTGCATCAATTAGATTTTGAAACAACTGCAGAGTACATCCCTCCCAAAATGAATGCTGCATTTTCAATATACAATTTCTGTGCATTGCTTGTGAATATAAGGGGGAGTATCAGCTGACAATTTATCACTGGCAGTAATTGTGGTGAAATTATGCAAATTTACCACCTCAACAACCATAATTGAACAGCTTGACCTTCATTGACAATTATGGGTTAGTTTCTGCTACTGGTGAGTCCTCTGTGATGCAAATGTAAAATCACCAAATTAAAAATTTTGGTTGAGTAGTTTTCAAAGGAGAGGAACACAATTAAAAGATAACCGCATCTGCAACAAAACTAGCCACATCACCAATGCCCCGTAATGTATGCACTGAAATAAAAGGTAAAGTTAGTCTTATTTGCACAAGTGATCCTATGATTCTATAAGGAGCTCACAGCAAAAAAAATATTGTAACCTTCAAGTAATGTCTACATTTCAAATGATTCACAACAAATTGAGGGCATAAAGCTTTCAGGGGAAGCAGCAAGACACCAAATCCACAGATAAACCTCTTCAACTTTGATAAAGTAATTTTTTTTCAATATTTACTATATAGATTCTTACATTTCTGAGGGAGGCTATTCAGCCTGCCATGTTTGTGACAGCTCTTTAAAAGGGCTATTCAATTAGTCCAATCATTTACCATATACACAGATGGAAATATTTCACTTCATATTATTTTTGGACACTTTTGTATTGGTCTTTATTTTCTTTTGTCTGTGGTCCAGAATTATAAATATAATTCATAGTACAACAGAGTAGAAACAAATAATTTGATTCTTGGATGATGCATGTTTAGGAAGAAAAACGGAAGAAACCTTCACTCCAGTGTATCAAAAAGAGGTAAAAGATAACTGAGGCAGGGGCTAAGAAAGACAAAAGATCACATTGGAATTTCAAATCGTAATTCAAGCTCCTTACATCAAGGAGACAGTAAATGGCAAGAAGATACTGAAAATATCTAACCATATTGTGCAATCTACTCTACAACAAATGTGAAGTAGTCTTCACTAACAATCACAAGGTTATCCAGCCAGTTAGCATAATAGCCAATCTGTTAACTGCATTGATCTATCATCAGTCACACTGCTTCACGCAGCTCAGGGGTGTAATATGTCAATGCTCTTCTGAGTTGTCTGCATTCCCAGTCTGACAGGATTGAGAGGGTAACATAAGTTACTGTTGCTATTGTTCTACTTCTATGTGAGGCTCCTTAAGCAAACTGAATCCTCATGCTCATTCATCCACTGATACTAAACATATTTAGTTATGAAGCAAACGATGTTAAAGCCTTTACTATTGAGGGGTTTCCTCAAGAACTCACTCCACAGGCAGGCGTCAGGGAACACAGGTATTCATTGCAGGTCTTAATCACTCCACACTCCAAACTATAATTGCCCTCGCAGGGCAGTTCCCAGGTAGATCACTGCACACCCGGACTCAACTGACAAATTTCCTTAAAGGGGCTATATCCCAACATACATAACAAATAGTGGAGGTGTGATGGCCTAGCAGTATTATCACTAGACTATTAATCCAGAACTCAGCTAATGTTCTGGAGATTGGGTTCGAATCCCACAGCAAATGGTGGAATTTGAATTCAATAAAAAAAATCTGGAATTACTGATGACCATAAAAACATAATATTCATTATTGCAAAAACCCATGTGGTTCACCAAAATCCTTTAGGGAAGGAAACTTACCATTCTTACCTGGTCTGGCTTATGTGTGAATCCAGACCCATAGCAATTGGTTAACTCTCAACTGCCCTCAGGCAATTAGGGGTAGGCAATAAATGCTGGCCAGCCAGCAATGCTCATGTCCCATGAAAGAATTTTTAAAAATCAGTATTACTTTGATATTTTACATACAATATTCTTATTTTAAACAAAGAGTTGTTAACTCAAATAGTTTTTCATTAGGTTCTTTTTCTTTGCACACATAAATTAGATACCATTTCATATTAACAACCAGCAAGAGAAAATCTGATGGAAACTTGAAAGTGCCTGCCTGAGATAAATCCCCCAATCCCATGTTGAGCATTGCCAATTTTGGATTATTTTGTTCTACGTTGTATTCCTTTATTATCTAACTCTTATTTAATTTACATAAATAGGTGGTTTTCCTGATTTGCTAAGAAATATTCAAATATTATAGTAGTGCCCCTTCAAATTAAGTGTAGCACTATCCTTTCCAAAATATTTTTCCCAAAAGAAATGAAGCCTAGTTTAAAGTATATAAACACCAATTCTAGGATTGAAACAGCAAACGATAGAGGTTCTGTGGCAACAAGATTCATAGCAGATTGATATCATACAATGCAAAGAAAACTGGCATGTCTGAGAGCAAGCATTACTGTATGTCAACTGAAAATATTAAACCCTACTTCTAATTTGACTTCAATATCATTAGCTCCCTAAAGAGCAAGAAAGCATTAACCTGATTTATTTAGATAATATCAGCTAACTAATAACCGTTTTAATTGATTTTGTAGTCAAAGTACCTTATCTACTGCAGTCAATTTAATATTTTGCAGAAAACGTAAAGTAATGGTAATAACATTTTTTTTTTGGTCAGCAAGGTTCTGACCTGAATGAAAATCCATCTATGTGGTTACAAATCTTCAATGCATCTTATTCATTGTAGTGCTGCTTGTAAGGAAATGCAGATTCACTCTCCAACTTGCATAATACTAGATAATTCGATGATAGAGCTTGCATTTCATCGCATATGGTTTCTTAGGACATCTCAAAACATTTAACATCCATTCCTTTAAGATAGTCACTGTTGTTTTGTAGTCCAATGGAACAGTGAATTTTGCATAGCAACCAAACAGTGAAGCAGAGGAATGACTTCTTGATCTGCTTCAGGTAGTATTTGCTGAGAGAAGTACATTGACTGGGTGAACTCTGCTTTTCTCTGATTAGTGCCCACTTGAGAAGCAAGCCCAGCCATTAGTTCAACATCTTGCCGAAAGGCAGCATCTCCAACATTGTGGTACTCTTGTAATATTGCACTGAAGTTTACACCTTGATAGATACTTAAACTCTGGTTGCAGAGCCCAGATTTACAAATGTTTAATTCAAGGCTTGGGAGTGCTATTGAATGAATCATGTTGACGCAGGTTGATTGATCTCTGATGCTCACTCATCTACTATTTAGTTTTGAAGTAAATGATCACTGTTGCTTTGATATTTTATATGCAATATTCTTATTTTTTGAACTGTTAATTTTTTTCATGAGGTTTTTTTCCCTTTGTGCATATAAATTAGATACCATTTCATATTAAAAAACCAGTAAGAGTAAGAGAAAATCTGAAGGAAACTTGCAAATGTTTACATGGGATAAATCCCCCAACCCCATGTGGGACATTGGCACTCATTGGATTTTTTGTTGCATATTGTATTCGTTAATTATCTCTTTCTTTGAATTTTTATTCCATCCTTAAAAACTAATGCTCAGAGTGGACCAGGCAAATCCACATCAATTCCTTACTTGCTCCAAAAAGTAAATTCAAAATCCATTTGAATCCAATTCCTGTCCCCACAAGAGAGAGACAAACAAGACTCAAGAATGCAAGACAAGACGTTGCTCCCCATCTTGAGATGGATCTGAGGCTTCAGCTTAGCCAAAACATAGAAATACAGAAGATAGGAGCAGGAGGAGGCCATTTGGACCTTCAAGCCAAATTCATAATCATAGCTCATAACCACAATCATAGCTGATCATCCAACTCAATAGCCTAATCCTGCTTTCTTCTCGTAACCTTTGATCTCATTCATCCCCAGTGCCTGGTAACTTCTAAATTGTTACAAAATACCTGAACATTTTAGTGTCCTTTCAAATTAAGTGTAGCAAATTGTTACTTTTCAACTGTCAAACTTGGAACCCCTTCATGTAATTGTAGAGGGTCTGTTAAACTGGAGTGCTAAGTTTCCTACTGTTATCTACTTTGTTGAGATTGATATGTGAAAACTGCAAAGTAATGCCAAATGCATTGATTTAACTTACCATTAATGATAACAGCTCCCAAATGCTGCGACCAATTCTGTTTATCATACCATAACTTCAATGGAACAATGTCAAAATGATTGAAAACTAGACCAGGATGTGCTCCAGGCTTTTTGTTCAAATCCTTGGAATGGCCTGTTGGAGTGATGAAGTTTCTTCACAATCAAACGTGAGTGTAGGTGGTATCAAGGAGTCTGAATGTTAGAGTTCCTGTTCCTGAGGATTTGATTTGGATCCACGAGAAATAATACTGGTTCTTCACTGATAGGTGTGGAACTGAAGTGGACATGAAGTTCCAGGCTAGGTTCAAAAGTTGGACTTCCAAATTAGCATTCCAATCTCCATATTTAAATGAATAATCAATGGTCAGTTAGGTTTTTTGTCAAGGCAGTTCATCGTGATAATATGCTGCCCATGTTATAAAGCGTGGGCAACAGGTGAGAACAGACAGCCCACTTCTTTCACTTAGACATTCAATGGGCAGGAGGGGAGTAGGGTGCCACTCTTTGGGAGCTGCCCATTGTTGATCTCTTGTGGCGATCACCTCCCCAAGGTCAAACCTCCTCCGTCCCTCCTACCCACCCGCCCCATACCTACTCCAACCCTCACGACTCAAGATACTGGACTTTACTTGCTCCAGGGTTCCATGAGCCTTGACCTGCTTCTTCTGCAGTCTCAGCACTACCACTGATGCCCTCTTGGAACTGCCGGGACTGATGGAGCTGCTAGTCAATCAGATTGGCCGGCTGTTCTAGAGGGTGGGACTTCCTTCCCAGTGAGAGGTGGAACTCCCAAAACAGCACTGTTTGGCTATTGGGCAGGCCATCATGGAGCATATTGACTCTGTGTCAGTTTCAATTCTGTGCAGGGTGGGAGGAGCAGGGTGGTTGGAGGATGAGAGCATGCCATCCACCAGCCTCACGTCTTGAATACTGTGTCCAGGTCAGACTGCAAGAGACAAAACTGATATCCAATATTTTGAACAGAATAGAATCCCTACAGTGCAGAAGGAGGCCATTTAGCCCAGCGACAACAATTCTACCTAGGCTCTTATCCCTATAACCTCACACATTCACTCTGCGATTCCCTCTGATACTGAGGGTCAGGTTAGCATGGCCAATCCACCTAACCTGCACCGTTTGGAATGTGGGACAAAACCAGGGCACCCTCGTGCAATGCAGAACAGAACTGTGAGGTTAATCCCTTGTGTACGGGCTTTGGGTATTCAGAGAAGGCTGGAGAAACATCAAGAAACTGAGATAGAATCCCTACAATGCAGAAAGACGCCATTTGGCCTGTCGAGTCTGCACCGACCACAATCCTACCCAAGCCCTCTCCTATAATCCCACATATTTACCTTGCTAATCCCCCTGATATTACGGTCAATTCAGCATGGCCAGTCAATCTAACCCACACATTTTGAATTGAAGGAGGAAACCGGAACACTCAGAGAAAAGCCATGCAGACATGGGGAAAATTTGCGAACTTCACACAGTGAACTAAGGCCGGAATTGAAACTAAGTCCCTGGCACTGTGAGGCAGCAAGACTAACTACTGTGCCTCTGTGCCGCTCCGTGAGGTGAAGGAGGGGACATTTGAATTTATGCCAGGAACACAAAATGGCAGTCGAAGATTATCCACCTGTCACTCTCAATATCTGACTTCTGATTCCAAATTAAACAATTTAGTAATTACAGGAAGGCCAAACCAGTCCCACCCATTTTGTGCTGATGCTGAAGTTGTATCCTACCCATGGTTGAGGTAAATAAGGCAGTCGAGAGAATGGAAAACTTAAATCTGGAATATTAAATTAAACTAAAGTGCTGAGATTAAAAGGAAGCAGTACTGACTTGACAGAGCAAAAGAAAACCTCTGGACTGATATCAAGTAATTCTTGATATCAGGTAATGGGACGGGATGTCCAGAGAGGCCAATGGAGGTGAAAGGCATGAAACCATTTAAAATGCAATTGATTGCTGGAAAGGGAGGATTTTAGGTGCTATCTAATGGATCAGTTAAGGTATACTGAATGATCTTCTTTATCTGTAATTATCTCTTGATATGAACAAGAGGTGGGAGATAGCCATTGTAGCTAGAAATAAATTAGGCAAACACAGCACTAGATTTGAGGCTATCATTGTGCTATCTGATTCATTCCTGTCAATGGTGTAAGGCAGGCAAGTTTCATTTTCTCTTTTAAAATGGTAATTTAATGTTTTAACCTGCTTATCTTATTTTAAATTTGCATGTCTCAAACCTCTCGACTTTATACCTGTGCTCTTGCTCCCTTGAGATATCACGCACTGTTTGCCTTTGCCTCCATAGCCAATCAGTCATGACCCACAATTTTCCAGTCAAATTCCTCTCTCCCTGCCCCACTGTCACTGCCCCACACTCCTTGATGTAAAAAACCTTTCCCTTCATATTTTCGATCTTCTCTCATCCGACTCATTTCAGCTATCCTACTGCTTACTCCAGCCCCGTGGCAGAGAATTAAACCTCTCTCTCTCTCTCTGTCTTGTTCTCTGGCTGCCCAGCTGCAGCTTATCGTGTTCCAGTGGCCTGTTCCCTGGTGTCGATGAGGGCTGCCCACACTCAGCTGCCACACTAAGGCCGACTCCCACAGCTGATTACACCCTGCGTGTCTTGCTCTAAAAATAACTTGCTGCAGCTATAACAGCTCCTGTGGCTGGCTGTCCCACAGGGGCTAACTCCTGGCTCTTTGGCCCTGCTCTCAATCCTGCCCTGCTTTGCTTCAGTGCGGTTTATTTAATTAATTTAACACCCCATTCAGAACCAAGCTTATTTAATTAATTTCACCCCCTGGTTGAGTGCTTGGTTTATTAAAATAATTTTACCCTCCATGTTCAGTGCTGAATTTATTTAATTAATTTGATCCAATTCCCCGACCAGTGGAGAAATGTCATCATAATTGAAATCAGCATTTGGATGTCACCTTTTAAACCATTACATATCTTGATTCATGTAACATTAGGGGAAATCAACGATATATTACATTTGCGAATATATGATGCATATTTTATATATTTCCAAATAGGCTACAAAGATTAGCAATATAAGTGATGCACTGCATCCAAGCTACCTTTATGTTCATCAATTCTACAAGACACAACTGGACAAAAGGCAGCAGATTGATGTTAGGTGGAACGTGGCAACACACCACCATCATATTTCAAGAGTGCAAGTGCATCGATCCATTTCAATCCTCTGATAAAGCACTACTAAGACTTTAATGATAGCTGGAGCGATATCTGTGTAGGTGCTTCATTCAGGTAAACAGAAAGAACAGAAAATATTCCTATTTCTTTCCCAAGCAGCTGACTTCAAAGGTTATTTTTCTATAATAATTCATGAAGGCAATCATGAAACTTTCAAACAGAATTATTATTCATTCTTTGGAAATGGCTGGCCACCATTTATTGATGTGGAGATCCCAGTGTTGGAGTAAACACAGCAGGAAGTCTGACAACACCAGGTTTAAGTAAACTATCAAATAAATCGGTTGGACTTAAACCTGGTGTTGTCAGACTTCTTACAGCATTTATTGCCCACACAGAATTGCCCTTGTTCAGACAGCAGTGACAGTCAATCATAGAATCCCATAAAATCCCTACAAGTGCAGAAGAAGGCCATTCAGCCCATTGAATCTGCACCAACAATAATCCTACCCAAGCCGTATCCTCGTTACCAGTTTCCTTATTTACCCTGCTAGTCCCCCTGACACTAAGGAGCAATTTAGCATGGCCAATCAACCTAACTCGTACTTCTTTGGACTGCAGGAGGAAACCAGAACACCCAGACGAAACCCATGCAGATCCAGGGAGAACATGCACACTCTACACACATAATTGAACCCGTGTCCCTAGAAATCTGCAAAATAGCACAGCCACTTTGCTGTGGCTCTAGAGTCATTTTTAGGCAGATAATGACTGCAAATGTTTTTCCTCTAAACAGCATTAGTGACAGTAAGTAGTCCAACAGATTTATTTGGGAGCACAAGCTTTCAGAGTGCTGCCCCTTCATCAGGTCCCTTCATCACCTGATGAAGGGGCAACGCTTCGAAACCTCATGCTACCAATAACTCTGTTGGACTTTAACCTAGTGTTGTGAGACTGTTTACTATGCCTACCCCAGTCCGACGCCAGCAACTCCTCATTATGGCTACAACATTAGTGAAGCAGTTAACTGAGTGTGAACATATTTTTCATAGCTATTCCAGAGAAGAACATAGAATGGATAACATATATCTGGCAATGTACGTTTTCATATGAGCGTATTTGGAGGAGGATTTCTGTGCATATTTGTAAAGTGTTTAAGTGTTTGAACGGACATGAAACAAAAACAGATAATGCAGGAAAATCTCAATCGGTCTGACAGCATCTGTGGATAAAGAACAGAGCTAACATTGAGTCTATCCTCGTAACACTGAGCATTTACCATGGCTGATCCCCCTAACTTACACATCACTAAGAGGTAATTTAACATGGCCAATCCACCTATCCTGCACATCTTTGGATGTGTGAGCTATGCTAGTTAAATCAGCGCTATCCAGGCAAAATTGGCTGAACCATTCACGAGATCGGGGAATTTCAAAATGAGTGAGTTATACCATTTATGTTATCTGTGATCTCTTGTGTGGTTCAAGATTCAATTACTGCATATCAGGCCTGTCCACAAAATTAGGCATTTTGCAGCTCGAGGTCAAGAGGTACAACCTATTGTGCCAACTGGAGTGAATTCTTCAAATTGCACTCATGTTCTTAGACACACAGGCATGAGTAGGTATGTTTTAAAGAATTTCATTTGAAAAGTATAGTTAGTTTACTAAGCAACTGTTTAGATATACACCACAAAACAATAATATGGTACATTATTATCTTCATGGTAGTTTTCAATGATTTCAGATCTGGTGATTTGTAGGTGGGAGAATGTGGACACAGTGAAATCCTTTTTTGGGATTTAGAAGCATTTTCAATGGTATTAATAAAACTGAACCAGGTCATTGTCTTAAAACATGAAGGGCTATTTTTTAATGGATCAGACTCCACCCCGCCATTGGACTACACCATCCTCACAATTACTCACTCCATCGAGTTCCTTTATTTCTGCACCCCATCTTGTCTTTCTCAGGACAACTGTGATCACCTCGCAACCCTCTAAACCATGTTATACCCTCTGATCTCTAACCCAAGGAGCAGGTTGGGGGAATCTAATGCAAAAAAAAAACATGTTGTGAAATTAAAACTGCACAGCTCTTGGGCATTGTATTTCCAATTAAGTCCAAGAATAGTTGTGACTATAATTCAGATTCCCTTCAAACATTGCAGAAATTCCTGGATTTTCAATCAATGCTTTGGGGGTCCTATCCTATAATTTTGTTCGATTTTCCATTGAAACCTCAACTCAGTGGCCTCAATTTTTATGATTATTAATAGGTTTTTCTAGACTGTCTCACCTCCCAGTCACACACAAAGAGCCTAGTCAGGAAACAAACCAAGATACAACAAATTGAGATTTATTTACAGCTTCATAAATATATTCAACAAAGTTAAAAAGTCAGACGGGTACCAAGGGTTAGCTGATAATGGAATTCAGGCTACTAGTGCTCTGAGCTCTAGTGTGTAGATAAGGTTACAGTGAGATGCAGTCATCCCCAAGGACTGAGAGGAGTTAATGTACATTGTTGGAAACTCAGTGCAATTTACTGGAAGCCAATGCAAACACAGCAGGAGAGACACAGTACTTCAGACAGCTGAATTTCTGCACAATAATTAGCCACGGCGCTCCCATGACCCTAGTAAGATTACAAATACATAGTTGTTAGTTAATGCAGCTAAACTTTGCATGATAATTAGTTGCAGAGCTATTACTGCTATCCTAACCCAAGAAATACTATAAAATATTAGATAACGAGTTTTAGCTTTGCATAATAATGAGTATTCTATTAAAAATCCAGAAGTAATATGAATAATGTAGCTATTTTATCCCGAAAAAATTTTTGCATACTATTACTAAAACGCTATTATTAAAGTAAATAATATAGTAACATGCTTGCATTAAAGTTTTACAGCAAATGCAAGTAATAATAGCTTAACGAGACAGCCTGACATCTGAATATGCCACAAACATTGCGCTGTTTATCATAGTTAGAAATTAACCTGAATTTAAAAGTCAAGAATTATTTATTCATATCTTCAGTTTCCTAAACAGTTCTTCTTCTTCCTTTTTTTAAGTGAAGCATTCTTTTCTAACTGTTTTCTGAGGAGCAGGAATTAAAACAGCTCAAAGTGCTGTTTGTCGCTCGGTGTGAAACAAAGAATTACATTTAATTGTCTGCAACTACAGACACTGAGGAGATTAGCATCAGCAGCAGATGTATTATTCAGGTATCTTTGTTTTAACAGTGCCTAGAACCATTATGCCTTATTGAAATGTAATATTATTTAAATCTTTTTGCTGTGTTTCATCCACGTTAATGGGGTTTGCCCATTAATTTTGAGAAGCTGTATTATTATATTGAGAACATCATTGCACTGTAATTTAAAGAATTATTTATCTGGGGTGAAAGGATGCATCCGTTTAGCAGCAGATTGACCCTGAACCCTATCATATTTGCTTTATTATTTTGAGAACTGGTTGTAATTTATGACTACACGTTTCCGTTCTAAAGCCTGTATTAATATTTTTCATCACTCAGTTGACTTGAATTGAAGTGCAAACTGAAGCCTGAGTGATCATGTGGTCGATATGGGTAGCAAAGGGAAATAATATGTCAGGAGCGCTGAAGTTCTCCTCTGGACACAGGCAGACAGTAAGAGTTGCATAGTATTATCAATAAACCTGTATTGTTGTTAGGCCCTGGTTGCCAATTATTGCAGCCCAATATTTCTACACAGAGGACATGTTGAGCATGCATAGCAGGCGGGATCTGAAGCGGATGTGATATCCACTTTCATCCACCATGGCACCCCATCCTGATTTCATGTTGGCCAATTAAGGGGTGGCCTGTGTGAATTACGGCTGGGCATTGGTCCCACACTGACAATGGTCATGAAGCTTGGTACTGCCAGGTAACCCGAGTGGACAATTGAAGGAGGCCAGGTAGCTGTAAGAAGCCTGCAAGGAATGGCAGCAAAGACTGCGGAGCTGGGCCAGGCAGATTTGGAAGTGTTCCTTCAGATGGCCTCTGGACAAGGGGGCAAGTGGGCTGCCAATGTTGGTGGCACTCATTTCCATGTTTCGTGGATGACGGTCTGTGGGCACTGGGTGCAGGCTGTGAGTCCCTGGAATGATGATCTGATACCATAGAATTGCAGTAGGGGGCCAGCCTGACACATCAAGAGATATGGAGAGTGATTGTGATGCTGATGAGTGGGAAGGATGTGGTGTGCCATAGCTGGAAACAATGCCAGCAGCATTTCAGTGGCCTGGCTCTTAATATGGAAGGAGTGGAGGGTGGATTAGATATGCTTCATCTCAAATGACACATTTTGCTGTGAATGGTATGGTGGGAAATAGGGCCATGCATCTTCAGCGTGCAGAAGGGTGCAAAAAATCACAGTCTGTGGGGCAGTAAAGGCTGGACATTCAAGTAGGAGGCTCATAAGGCTGGCATGGTGTCTCTATGATGTGTTTATAATTGGAACACTGGTTCACGTTCATGAGAAGAGAAACTGTAATATGCAGAAGTGCATGTGTACAGGTGCTGAAGGCCTCAACCTCACCATTTTCCAGCATTTTCTGTTCTTGTCTCACCACACTCTCCCAGTTGAAGGTGAACATCCTGGATCTTGAGGGCAGAAGTGGAGCATAGTCCTCAGGAGGCAATGAGGCAGAGGTGTCAGAGGCTGATAAGAATTCAGGGAATGTGGGGAAAAGCTGGTTAGCGCTATCATTAGTAAGAAGGCCACATCTGGAGATCCCACAGATCGGCCGCCCTGAAAACCTATCAGAAGCATGCAGCGGACGAGGAAAGATACCCACTGCTTGGACAGACACTCACTGAGGGTGTTTTTACTGACGTGTTCTTAATGGCACATCCCACAAAAGCACCATCCTTTGGACACATCACTGAGCCCAACCTCACCCTCGCCTCATACCTGAACCTGGGATACCGAGGGATGTACTTCTGCTCTTAGTGCCAAGTATCACCAAATGTTAGCAGCCCGATTGGCTACAATGTGTCAGCTCAGTTGGAATTGCACTGTGGTGAAGATGCATCACACTCACTGGAAGAGCTGCTGGAGACAGAGAATGTCAAGACTGCAGGCAATCAGAAGACTGCTGGAGACCAAGACCGTGTTGATTTCAAGGCAGATGATGAGTGTCTGGAGTCAACAACAAGGCAGCAAACACTAGAGACATCCAGTGGGATGCATGGGAAGGGCTGGTGGTGATCCAGAGGGTCTTCATTCCATGGCCTCTGCCACGGAGGGGTCCATGCAAAGCCTCAGCACTGTGTTTACCCCAAGAATCAAGCACTCAGGCGCCAGCTTTGTAAGAGTGATGACTATCATGGAGAGGCTACTCAAAAGCACAATCAGAATTTTCTGGGTTTGCGTTTGGGCTTGTAAACCCTCACAAAGACAATGACTTCAAGAGGACATTGTCAGTTTGAAAGATACATTAAGCACCTTGTATCTCACTCTCACTCAGCCTGCCTTTTCTCCTGCCTCCTTTAATACTGCCCTTCAATGACAAATCAGCAAAAATGGATTGGGCATCTGCCCATCTTCCTTGTGCGCCAATCTAAAAATTGCACAGGCAATCTAAAATTCAAGTCAATTGGACTTTTAATGCTTTTGAACAGCTGCTTAATTTTTGGCGCACAGACAACGAACTCCTGCTTGTGCCCTCTGACTGAAATACATGAAATGTGGAATGATGCCAGGACCTGCACCTGACTGACATCTTCTGATGTGACTTTGCACCTCCTGGATTGGGCATGTATTCATCCAGGGCATGTAACAATCTGGCCAAAAAGAAGAAATAAGAAGACAAACACAAATTTCTAGCTGTATGTTAATCCTCAGAGCAAAGGCATTTTCAGTAGCGTATGGAATTTACATTCAAGAACAAAGTACATGGTGTTTCTTGTAATGGGGGAAAAGCTCCGCATGTTGTAATTTGAATTTCTCCATGAAGATCAAGTTACTCAATTGGCATAATTAGATTGCAGCTTTCCTTCTGTCTGTTTCTCTTTGCTTCTCTGTTCTATGCTTTAGTGATTACTTCACTCTATGCTTATTAATCTTTATCCAAAAATGGAATCAACCTACACTCACAGATACAAAGGATTGTTATGTTGCAGAATGCCGTTTGGCCCATCATGTGGAATTTTACGAGAATGATTCAAAGTGTCTAGCTAGTGTGCAAAGGGAGAGTTGTAGCTCCATTTTTTGGGAGTGTTTTCACTCCCAATATTATAGACTTAGACATTGAAAATATGAGCTAGACTGTTTCGAACTACTACAGGCAGTGGGCTGGTCTTAATTCACCAGACAGCCTGCAGAGGGAGCAATTGCATGTGTACAGACCTTTAATGCTGCATATGCACAACAGCAACACAATTCTGATAGACAGAGAGAGAACTGTCAGACTTCTGCTGCTGCATGCAGTCTGGACAAGGCCACACCCCCAGCAATCACAAGCCCGAAAAGAAACCCTTGCCATCCCCTCCCAGACTGTTTGCACCCTGCCCCCAAAGATTGCAATGCAATGTGGCAGCAGCAGACCCTGCCCCTATATCTACCGCCTGCAGAGTGTCAGTGAGCAGCCCCTTCCTTTACCTCACAGCACCTGCAGCGAGGCAGCAGACTCCCCATTCTCCTCCGATCATTCCACCCTGGCCTGGCCCCACACTCAGATCCTGAACCCATAATCCCCACCCCTTTAGGCCCTGCCCCATGATTGTCATCTCTTCAGATCCCTTCCCCTTTAGATCCTACCCCTAAAGGCACTGCTCTCGGCACTGCTGGGTGGGTATTGCCAAGGTGTGGATTTGGACCTGTGTCTGTGGGAGTTTGCGCATTCTCCCCGTGCTTGCGTGGGTTTTCTCCGGGCGCTCCGGTTTCCTCCCACATCCCAAAGATGTGCTCTTAGGCTAATTGGCAAAACAAATTCTCCCTAAATTGTCACAAATTTGGTTTTTAATCCATAGATCTATAAACATGGACAGGGATCGCGGGTAGAGGTGGGAACATCAGGGTGGTGGCGCGGGCTCTTTGGGCCGAAGGGCCTGTTTCCCGTGCTGTTTTGTTCTTTGTTCTTTGTTCTTTGTGACAGGCTAGTACAGCCAGGCTGGAACTGTTGAATGGGTACCCACCCCTCACACATCCTTGGGCTCTCTGGAGGCTCAATGGCTTCTTGTTTTACTGGTGAGGCCAACATGGCTTTTCCCCATTCATGGCAAACAAGCATTTTCCTTGCTGGACAGAACTGCTCCTGGTGAGGCCATAAAGGCAAGTCAGCCTGGATGTTTGAGTGTCAAGCTCACTAAAAACTCACAGTAATGATCAGTATAATACATTTAAATAATTTATTCAGCCTCTTGCCCATTTGCAGCGAGTGGCTGACTTTGCTGGCAATCCAGCACTTTTAAGATCATGAGAAGCGTGAAATAAGGTATGATCCTGATTTCTCGGCTCACGCGTGATTTTTACCAGTTTATGCTGCCCATCGACCCGGTAAAATTTCACCATCATATCTGCACAGCCTCCCCAACTGACCATTATGACTTAGTTGCATTCCCCTGCCTTTTCCCTTTCAGATTGTTTCCATTCAAATAATCATCTAAACAAAAGAAAAGTCACTATCGTCCCAGAGTTTACCCTTCCTTTTGACGGGGAGAACTGACTGATGGCGATTTAACCTGAGGATCGTTACACTTCAGGCGAGGGGCAAGGTTGCAAAGGTGGGGCCTTCATGAATACACTGAGGCAGCTCAAGAATTGGATCCACGCTCTTGGTGTCACTAGGCAAGACAAACCAGCCATCCAACCAACTGAGCTAACTGATTCCACAAATAATCATCTAATATTTCAATTGAACCTGTCTCCATCACACTTCCAGGCAGTGCATTCCAGACCTGAACGATTCGTTGTGTGAAAATATTTTCTCCTCACATCACACTTGTTTCTTCTGCAAATCATTTCAAATCTGTACTCTCTTGATTCTCTTATGAGCGGGAAAATTTTCTCCTTATCTAATCTGTCCAGCTCTCTCATGGTTTTGACATCTCGAACAAATCTCCTCTGAGCCTTCTTCTCTCAGAGGAGAACAACCTCTCCAATCCATCCTCACAACTGATGTGACAGTTGCCTATTCTGTCTCATTGTGCAGCCATGTTGTTCTTTGCTTGCTTCTTGATCTGTTATTTGCAACTCTTCCAAACAAAGCCCTGAATAAAGTGCTGAACTTTGATATTTTCTCATTGATTTTATAATAGTCCAAGAAGCTTTTTATCAGCCACACTTCAAATACAGCACACTTTCAATGGAATTCTAGGGCACCACAATTCAAATGCAACCTTTTCAGTTTTCAAGTTTCAACTTTCAGATGGGCAATGATGTTCGATACAAAATAATCTGTATATATTCCACTTAATGGTTATACAAAATCTCCTTCAGGCTGTAAAAAGGCTCAATGCTGTCATCCATTTAATTTCTTTGTTGTTTTGACCATCTATTGTTATAACAGTGCCAAGTCAACAAGTTAATGCAGTTATACAATCATGTATTATCCACTTTGAGGTCAGCTTTTTCCAGAGCTTTACTTTATTTATGGTAACATTAACGTCATCCCAATGCATTGATTCTCAACCCATGCAGCCAAAATTGCCTGATAAACATTCTCAAATATCTCCGGTAATTTGTTTGGTATCTGCAATCAATACAATATCAACATGCTACTCCAGTCAATTTATGAGTTATTGAGTGATCTTGCATCATCATCGAGGCCATTGAGAATAAAAGCAAAGCACTGCGGATGCTGGAATCTGAAACAGAAACAGAAAATGCTGGAAAATATCAACAGGTCTGACAGCATCTGTGCAGAGTGAATAGAGCCAACATTTCAAGTCAGCTCTGATGAAGGATGCAAAACATTGGCTTTATTCTCTCTCCAAAGATGCTGTTGGATTGTTGAGATTGCAGCATTTTCTGTTTTTGTTCTGGGTCATCAAGGCTGTTTCTCATATTAAATTAAATAAAATGAACGTGTACCCGTTCTTACTTTTCTTCTGGTTTTTATCAATGCTGCTTTATATTTTAATTCACAAGAAATATTTTGGAAGCATAGTTTATCAATATAATGAGGATTATTTTGGATTAATAAAAGCTTCCTGCCTCGCACTGTTAAATTGGTGCCGTTGGGCCACTTTTTTTCTAAACAGTGGCATTGGAATTAGGCTCCATCTTGCCACTGATGCCATGTTACAGAAACACCAAACACCTAAAATAGTGACCAAGAATCTTGCTGTGCGGCATGTCCTGACTGTAAGGGCACTAGTACAAGTGTTCCATGTGTGTGCCCAATGCAGAATGGGTAAATTGTGATGTCAAATGGCACATAAGTCCTGTTAATACCCTCACGTGATCACTTTTGTCTGATCATGCAGTGAATATGCACAAGGGACAATATCTCTTCCCACCCCCAACTTCCAACTCGTATCATTGGAAGAACTAATTATCCAACTGTCAGTTGAGGTGTTTTTGACCTGCTTTTGCTGGTGCAATGTCAATACAGAGTGTTCTGAATAATTGCAACAATTTTGCTAACTTTTTAGATTTTCAAGGAGGTGGCGTTGGATTTTGATAAGGAGGTCATGGGAGTCTGTTAACCTGTCAGGAGAAATTCTGTTTCAGTAAAAAGTGGCTACAGTTTCAGTCCCTCTTGGGCTATCCCATAATATGGAGAAGAAGCAGCAGAAAGGAAGGCAAATGGTACGTTGGCCTTGATTGCAAGAGAATTTCAATGCAAGAACAAGAATATCCTACTGTAGCTATACAGGGTCCGGGTGAGACCACATTTGGAATACTGTGTCCAGTTTTGGCCCCCTTACCTAAGAGTGGCTTTACTTGCCACAGAGGGAGCATAGCGAAGGTTCACCAGACTGATTCCTGGGATGGTAGGATCATCATATGAGGAGAGATTACATCGACTAAACCTGTATTTACTGGGACTTAGAAGAAAGTGAAGAGATGCCATTGAAATGTATACAATTCTTGAAGAGATGGACAGGAATATAGGAATGATGGTTCCTCTGGCTGGTGGAGATGGTAAGAGGGGATGTGTCTAGTGTAACGGTCTCAGGATAAATGGTAGGCCAATTAGGATTAGGATGAGGAGAAATTTCACTCACTGTTTTCTACTACATGAAGCTGTGGGACCCTCATCGCTGAATATATTTAACAAGGAAATAGAACAAGTTCTAGACTCTAAAAGTGTCATGGGAGAGCATAGGAGTACGACATTGAGATAGAGGATCAACCATGATCATATTGAATGGCATAAGGGCCAAATGGCCTACTCCTGCACCTATTTTCGATGAGAGGAGAATCAATGTAAAGAGGGAAAAGAGGAGGACGGAAGAGAAAGCCTAACTACCAAGACTCTTCATTGAGCCCCTCTTTTATTTCCAACCTCAGCAAAGAACTACGTGATTGGCCTCTGCGTTTCACTGAAGAGGTGCTGCCCCCTACAAGCTGACCAACAGCCTCACAGCTGGGTGAGGAATGTGTTGCCAATGGCCATTGAGGTTGCTGTCACCATGAATTTCCAATACCAGTGGATTCTCCCAGATGGGAGTGGATGACATCAGCAACATCTCACAGTGTGATATCCGTCACTGCTTCATGGACATCAGAAGAGACGACTTACATCTTCTCACTGACCAGCGAGAAGCAGGTGGAGAGGACAAAGTGGATTTGTCAGCAGGAGAAATTCCCATTGGTGCAGGGTTCAACTGACAGACAGCAAGTGGCTCTGTAGGCCCCACCGGGAGATACCCTGTAACAGCAAAGGAAACCACTCTACCAAAGTCCAGTTTGTGTGTGATGCTGACCAGAGGATCCTCTTGCTGAATGACTGTTATCCTGGCAGCAGCTTCATGCTAGAGCAGTCAGCTATATGCGCCATATTTGGGTCACCATGCAGAACCTTAGCCTGACTGCTGAAGGACAAGGGACAGCCACTCTATACCAGGTTAATGACTGATCTCTGCTACTCAAAAACATAATGGCAATGCACCTATAATGAGAGCCATGCAGCACTTAGTAGCATTTGGCATGAGACTATCGGCATCCTGAATCAATAGTTCTGCTGCCTGGAGCATTTGGGTTTGTCTATAGAAGAGCACTTTCTAGTACTCACCCAAATCTGTTACAAGTTCATGATGGTCTACTACATCCTCCACAACCCAGCTATCATGAAGGCACAGCCCTTATCACCAGACATATGGAGGACACCTCAGAGGAGGAGGAAGTAGAAGTGGACTAAAATAAAAGCCCATCAACAAAACAAACATTCTGTGCCAACTCAATTGAATGACAGTTTCAATAACCCATACCAAATTGAAGCAGCCATCCTTGTGCAATGCCTTAGTATCTGCCTTGTGGATGCTTTGGCCGGTCTTAGTGCTTTTCAGCAGTGGCTGCAGCATGGCACAGAGTTGATTTTTAATGGGGGTTACTGCAGGTGGCCTTGGACGATGACCTAGAGCAGCTCTGAGCCTCTTAGACACAAATTCAGACTGCATCATTTCTGCATAAGTGGCAACATTCTGTGCTAGCAGGCAATAGTAAGGCCACTATCACTGGCAGAAGTATAAACATTGGCCAGAATTCTCTGGCTGTTCACTCCAGCAAATCTTCATGTCCCATCAACGGTTTGCCTGTGGTGTGGCGTGCAGGCGATGGGAAACCCATTGACAATGGCGGAACCAAAAGATCCAGTCATTGGCGAGAAGAGAAAGAGGCAGCTTGATTGAAACCTTTAAAATGCTGATGAGAGGGTGGACATGGAGTGGGTGTTTTGTCAGAGAATTGAGAACCTAGGGGTCACTCCCCATTTAAACTAAGGGAGTGCTCATTTAAGGTGGAGATGAGGAGAAATTATTTCTTTCAAAAGGTCATGAATGTCTGGAACCCTCTTCCTCTGAAGGGAGTGGAAGCAGAATCAGTGAATATTGTTTAAGGCAGAGCTAGATAGATTCTTAATTCGCAAGAGGTGAAAATTTATTAGGAATTGATTAGGGTTGAGATTACAATCAGGTCAACCATGAACTTCTTGAAAGTGAATAGCGGAGCAGATACATGTGGAGCGAGTGGCCTACTCCTGCTCCTAATTTGTGATGATCGTGTGTTAACAAGATTCTCATAGCCTCACTCTGAGTTTCCACTGTAACACAAATGGGAAGACTGGTGGGAAGGCTGGCTCCAAGTTGTGCACGAAGCCCTCTACCATGATGATGCTGGACTCCCCCATGCTCATTGACAATGATAACAGATTCTGCAGCAGATTGGTGAGATATGCCGGGAAGTTTTGAATTCTGTCCACAGTTCTTTCAGTTGTTAACTTGTTCCAAAACTTTCAGTGCGAGACGTTGTACACAGACTAGGCTAATTCTCATTTCCTATGCAGTCTATCTGTGTTAGAACTGGGGCTGCTTTTCAATGTTCATCTCTCTCTCTGTCTGTAATAATTTATAACTGGATTTTGTATGATGTACTGATTTTTTTCCAAATTATTTTGTCACTGAACTGTTTTCTCCTCCCTAAAGATTAAGACAACAAATATATAATCATATCTGTTCTATGGGCATGGTCAATGTGCAGATAATCCAAATCAAATTACCAAAGCAGAGGTAAAGTTAAATCAGATGAGTCTGTTATTTCTCATTGCAATTTAGTTGGGAAAAAGTGAAGGGACTGGCCTGCTTTGTTTCATTTCTCATCTGTTGCCATGACCAAAAATGAACCTGGGGTGGAAATAGATTAAGTTCAGCAAGAGGTGTTCAAAGAGTGCATATTTAAATGGCAAAATTTAAACTTTCACATCTGTGTTTTAAAATCCAAATGATTTACTGCAGCTCCTCATGTGCGGCATTCTGTTAGCTAATGATACACACAATATTATCAGAAACTATTTCCATTAATTTGCTTCAAAAATTGAAGGCACAATAGCATTCGGAATGCAAACACTGAATGTCCGCAGATGATTAATCTGCTCTTTCCTAACAGGGACACTCTGCATTTTTGCTATTTCTGAATTTGTAAAGAATAGCAAGACCTTCTGATGAAATTAGTTTCTGCTACTTGCAAATAATAAAGGCATTTTCACACAAATCTTTTCCTCAGTCGCAGATCACAGCGCTGCGAGATCACTGGCGTCATCAGTTTTTAGCCCAACTGACACGAACATGAGAATTGGCATTTATCCAGGAAATTTGAAGGGCAATTAATTTTAAAAGGGGCAAATCTATGATAATGGACTTTCTCACTGCTTTTTGCAAAGGGTGATAGTGGAATGGTGCATGGGTCTCAGCAAATTAATGTGACACGTGTACCGGTGTAATTTAACTTACTCTACAATTTTCTGCTACTCTCACATGATTCAAGAATCCACACGATGTTGTTGCTTAAAATTGCACCGTTTTCCTTGAGATTCCATGCCATTACATTTCATTGGCTTACAACGTTTGATGTTTCTGCTATGTTCAATGTTACTCAAACTGCCTTTCATTACATGCCTTACTGCCAGCATTGAATTACGCTTGGCTACACTTTGATATGGAATCATAGGATACTGCAGTGCAGAAGGAGGCCATTCAGCCCATCACGCTGGCACCGACAATCCCACCCAGGCCCTAAGCCCATAGCCTCATATATTTACCCTGCTAGCCCCCTGGCACTAAAGGGTAATTTAGCCTGTCCAAATAACCAAACCTGCACATCTTTGGAGTGTGGGAGGAAGCCAAAGCACCTGGAGAAAACCCACACAGACACGAGGAGAATGTGTAAACTCTACACAGAGAGTGACCTGAGGCTGGAATTGAACCTGGGTTCCTGGCACTATGAGGCAGCAATATTAGCCACTGTGCCACCTATAATAACCCTACAGAGGCAAAAGTCCCATCAGCATGTTACTCTATTTACACCATGCATCTGTACACAGCCAGCTCTCCAGCTGCTCCCTGCTGAATGCAGGCTGGGACTCTAACACACCAGATTTAAATAGGGAGCATGAGGCTCCCTGATTTAACCTTCAATTCGGACTCATCAAGTATCTCTTTTGAATACCAACTAAATAAACTAACTCAAACTAACTGAAGGACAAATTAGAAGAGACAGCTCCACAAAAGAAGGTGGAACAGACCGAACCAGAAGTCAAATCACAAAAGAAACTTAAAACACTAAATCATAATGTGATTGTCAAGATTGATAACGCACCCCAGCCCCTGCAGTGCCCAGCGAGCACAGAAGGCAACAACTGCACCCCCCTGGTCACCACATGTTCCCTCTCCAGGGACATCCGGCTGCGAATATAGCCGCGGTAGAGGGGCAGATAATTGGGATGGATGACCGCATCGATTGCCCTCTGCCTGGACCTATTGATAGTGCACCTTACGAGGCCCAGGAGCAGGTTTACGAGGAGATTGCCCTCCTGACCCGCCCCTCTCCGCACCAGATGCCCGTAGATCAGGAACATGGGAGAGGGGACTCCTCAGGTAGTATATACTTTATATACTTTAGCAAGCCAACCTCATTAGTCTGGCTAAGGTCATCACACCACCATAATTGATTGAATATGAAGTGAAATGGAATCTTCCTGAAAAACTTGTTAAGTTGTGTACAAATGCAAGCTTTTTCTTCATTACAGAGAAATATGTGGCAGTAAAAGTCAGTGACATAAATATACATAGATAAGGGTAAATTCATTTTTTGGAGCTGGGGGATATATTGGAAGCTAAGAATTGGTAGCAAATTCAGGAGGCAGAGGCAACAGAGAAATGCACAATAAGAAAGACAGAATAAAAAAATTGAGCTTCAAGGTATAAAAAGGAAAGTGCCATTGTGCAGACTGGTAAGCACTCTCCCATCGCCTGAGGAACAACAAGGTTAGATGTAGCATAACAGCTTCTGCTACGTATGTCTTAAGAGAAATGACTAGTAATTTAGACAAAAACATGAAAATGTTGATTTAACATTCAGGATGGTGGATTAACCACTGGCATTATATATTAATCATTCAATGCAACAGGATGGAAAGTAAGAATGTATATGTTATCTCTTCCCCTCTCTAATGTAAGAAGGCTGCTTATTTTAAACATCAATTTTGATCTGTTGCATTCTTCCTTGAAATAACTGTCAGCATTAGTCACACAAACAGTATCAACTCTGATTTGATCATACAAAGAATCAGTCATTTAGTGAGAACGGCAAACTTATTGTCCTGAGGTTATTTTTAATGTTGCAGTTGAGGTCCCCACCTGAGTCAGGCAGGACCTTCATGGGTAATATGAGTCAGCGTTCTAGGTATCATTACGGCTTCAGCGTGATCTTAACTGCCTGGCAGATAGCTCAGCGCAATGGCACAGTGGTTAGCACAGCTGCTTCACGGTATTAGGGATGCGGATTTGATTCTGGCCTCGGGACACTGTGCGTGTGGAGTTTGCATATTCTCTCTGTGGGTTCCCTCCAGGTGCTCCAATTTCCTCCCACTCTCCAAAGATGTGTGGTTTAGGTAGATTGGCCTGTTAAATTGCTCCTTAAGGTCATGGGGGGCCTAAAGGGTAAATGCACAGGGTTATGGGGATAGGGCTGCTGCAGGCTTGATGGGTCAATTGGCCTCCTTTTGCACTGTAGGGATTCTATAGTAGGTTGTTTAATTAAACCTGGGGCACAACAGTGGAGGCCGAGGCAGTAAACTTTAAACCTTATCTTTGTAGAGGCAGGAGGAACAGGAGTGCTCTTCTGTTCCTCTGTAAAGAAAGTTTGGATCACATGATAGCCATTGAGTCATTCGATTTTCACAAGCTCATAACCTGACTTGCCTCTGGCTGCTCATTTTGGTACGGCAGCTGGCCAGTGAAATGTTAATGTGGCGCGGCTCTCAAGACGGACCAGGTCTTCAATTGCAGGGCAGAGCTGACAGACTTTCATATGCCGCCGGCGTTCCACCAGGAATTAAAATTCCCGCTTCAATGTTATTTTCCCAAACTCTGGCTAATGGTCCATAACTTCCTTTGGCAAAGTAGCTCAAAGATAAAGATGCACAAGTGCTGAATCCAGAAGATGTGCCAAGGATGAAAGGAAACAGTGACAAACAGAAAGTACCCTTAGTACAGTCTGAATGGGTACAAGATTGAAAAAAAAAATTCCTAATGGCTGGCCTTGGCAAATGTAGTATTTATTCTGAATTAACTGCTAGCTGTTATGAATCTTGCCCAATGAACACTAGAGTCCTCTAAGTCCAGTATAAAAACATTTCAGCAAAGAGTCAAAGCTACCCCTTCAATGAACTCAAGTTTACCAAAGAAATTGGCCCAATGCACTTTTAGCAATATACTTTGTCAATCCCTCAATTTTGCAATAATATTGTGATAATTTTTCACAATAACAGGAAAGAAAAGGACATGCATTTACACCAACTTATAGGTACAAAGATAATTGTGCTTACAAAATGGTGTGTCATTCCAATACCACTCTGCATTGCACAATTATTTTTAGCATCAGGAACTCAGATCAGTGAAAGTTATTTGGATAGATCTAGAACATCAACAATCAAAACCCATGAATTTGGAAGATGAGATTGTAACAAAAGGTTAGAGAGTCCCTATAGACCAGCTTGAAACTTCAGCACATTCTCTGTTGGATAGTTGAACTGTTAAAGAAAACTGAACTCTCTATATATTCAGCTGACTGCTGATGTGTACTTATGTTTATGATCAAATGGGTTCTTACTTGCAAGTAGATGAGAGAATGACTTCAAAAATCCAGGATGCAAAGGTGACTTACTCAAATGAAATGAATATCAGTTACCAGCAACAAACAAATCACAAATTTCACACTGTGTTCAGGGGGACCATGCAACATTTGGCTCATGTTCAAAATCTGCAATTTACTTTTGTGCTATTCTGTACCTTATTAACATTTTTTATCATCAGAAGTAAGCGCTAATTAAATTGTACAACATGTGGCAGAAATTTCAATTGAACAGAGCATGTAAATTCTGGTTTGTTTTCCGCTTCATCCTGATTGAATTGTACTTGCTGACATGCACGATAAAATGTGATAACTTGGTCACAACACACTGTTAGAATACAGAGCTCAAAATAGAGTAAAATGACTATTATTCTTCTGCATGGTTCATACATTTGATTTGACTTATTATTGTCACATGTATTGGGATACAGTGAAAAGTGTTTCTTGTGCATTATACAGACAAAGCATACCAGTCATAGAATATATGGGGAGAAGGAAAGGAGCTAGTGCAGAATGTAGTGTTACAGTTGTAGATAAGGTGCAGAGAAAGATCAACTTAATAAAAGTAGATCCATTCAAACTTTGGTAGCAGCAGGGAAAAAGCTGTCCTTGAGTCAGTTGGTACCTTTTTTCCGATGAAAGAAGGTGGAAGAGAGTATGTTCAGGGTGCATGGCGTCCTTGATTTGGCTGGCTGCTTTTCCGAGGCAGTGGAAAGTGTAGACAGCATCAATAGGTGGGAGACTGTTTTGCCAGAACAGTGGCTAAGACATATTCTAAAGTTGCTTCAATTGGGAATTCAAGTCCATCCCTCAAACATACACTCACCCACCTTCTTCCATCAGGAAAAGTAGGACTGAGTCGGCACGGCTTTGTCAAGGGGAGGTCATGTCTGACAAATCTGT
Source organism: Sphyrna mokarran (assembly GCA_024679065.1). Lineage (NCBI taxonomy): Eukaryota > Metazoa > Chordata > Chondrichthyes > Carcharhiniformes > Carcharhinidae > Sphyrna > Sphyrna mokarran. The sequence goes on from JAGIQG010000016.1 coordinate 48,643,163, forward strand.
TAAAGTTCTTTGAGAAAGTAATGAGGAAATTAGATAAAGGAGAACCAGTGGACATGATTTATTTAGATTTCCAGAAGGCCTTTGACAAAGTGCCACATAGGAGACTGTTAAATAAGTTAAGTGCCCATGGTGTCAAAGTTAAGATCCCAGCATGGAGAAAGGATTGACTAACTGGCAGAATGGGGATAAAGATCTCTTTTTCAGGATAGGCAGCCAATGACTAGTGTGCGCTCAGGGGTCAGTACTGCGACAACAACTTTTCACAATATACATTAACGATTTGGAGGAAGAAACTGAAGGCACTGTTGCTAAGTTTGCAGATGATACAATGATATGTAGAGGGACAGGTAGTATTGAGGAGGCAGGGGGGCTGTAGAAAGACTTGGACAGGTTAGAAGAGTGAGCAAAGAAGTGGCAAATGGATTACAATGTGGAAAAGTGTGAGGTTATGCACTTTGGAAGGAGGAATAGAAGCATAGATTATTTTCTAAATAGCAAAATGCTTAGGAAGTCAGAAACACAAAGCTTGGGAGTCTTTGTTCAAGGTTCTCTTAAGGTTAACATGCCAATTCAGTTGACAGTTAGGAAGGCAAATGCAATGTTGGTGTTCATGTTGAGACGGCAAGAATACAAGAGCAGGGGTGTACTTCTGAGGCTGTATAAGGCTCTGGTCATATCCCATTTGGAGTATTGTGAGCTCGTTTTAGGCCCCATATCGAAGGAAGGATGTGCTGACCTTGGAAGGGGTCCAGAAGAGATTCACAAGAATGATCCCTGGAATGGAGAGCTTGTTGTATAAGGAACGGTTGAAGACTCTGTGTCTGTACTTGTTGGAATTTAGAAAGATAAGGGGGGGTCTTATTGAAACTTACAAGATACTGCGAGGCCCGGATAGTTGTGGGGAAAATGTTTCCTCGTGTAGATAAAACTAGAACCTCAGACTAGAGGACCGGTTCTCTAAAAGAGAGATGAGGAGGAATTTCTTCAGTCAGGGAGTGGTGAATTTGTGGAACTCTTTGCCGCAGAAAGCTGTGGAGGCCAAGTCATTGAGTGTCTTTAAGACAATGATAGATAGATTCTAAGTTTGCAGATGATATAAAGGGTGTTATTGGGAAAAGGCAGGAGAATGGGGATGAGAAAAATATCAGCCATGATTGAATGGTGGAGCAGACTCAATGGGTCGAGTGGCTAATTCTACTCCTATGTCTTATGGTCTTATGGACATGCCACTCAGTTCATATGTGACATCAGACATTTATCTTTTTCCCCACAGAAGAAAGTGAAGAGAGTACATCTAGAGGATTATTTTGAATTCTCAGCTGAAACAATATTAGAATATGTCTCAGCTACTGTACTGGAAAACCACTGGCTACAAGAAAAACAGCTGAATAATTGCAAAATTATACAGTAATACACAGTAAAAGACTAACCAAATACCAAAGGATCTTTTACATTTTAACATTCCATTTTTACACTTGGTGCATATACTCATTTTGTAATTTAGAAAAGTTGGCATTTCTATAATAGTAATGTGGCAATTTTACCCTTTATTTTGTTCCTAACATTTTACAGATGGTGCTGAGTAATCCAGAGATCCACTTGTCATAATGTCACAGCTCTTGTGCATCATTGAGTTGGCATGGGAATTCTTACCTATAGGAGTTGGTCTGTGGAGCTCTGCTATTTTAAAACTTTGCACTTTTAAGTGAAAGTTCAGAAAGTGCTGAAAATACACAACAGATCTGTCAGCATTTGTCAAAGAGAATACAAGTTAATAGGATATATGTAGATCTAACATGGCACAATAGCACAATGGTTAGCACTGCTGCCTCAAAGTGCCAGGGACTTGGATTCGGTTCCTATCTTGGGTTTACCATCTGTGTGGAATTTGTATATTTTCTCTTTCTGCGTGGGTATCCTCCGAGTGCTCCGGTTTCATCCCACAGTCTGAAAGACATACAAGTTAGGTACGTTGACAATGCTTTATTCTCCCACAGTGTACCCAAACAGGTGCTGGAATGTGTCAACTAGTGATCGTCACAGTAATACTTACCCTTACGGTAAGCCTACTTGTGACATAATAAATAAAATTTAAAAACATTCATGAATTGTTTGGGAAGTGGAGTGAAAGGTCTGGGAAGCATTTTTAAATTCATTTGTAGGACATGAGCATCACTGGCTGGGCAGCATTTATTGTCCATTTCTAATTGCCCTTTGAGGGCATTTGAGAATCAAAGACCTTGCCGTGGTTCTGGAATCATATGTAGGTCAGACCAGGCAAAGACGGCACATTTCCTTCCCGAAAGAACATTAGTGAATCAGATGGGTTTTTCCAACAATCAGCAATGGTTTCATAGTCATCAGTAGATTCTTAATTCCAGATTTTTTAAAATTGAGTTTGAATTCAATTTGCCATGGTGGGATTTGAACACAGATACCCAGAACATTAGCTGACTTGTTGAATTAATAGTCTAGTGATAATACAACAAGACTGTTGCCTCCTCCCATAACTATAAATGAAGCAAATCTTGTCTGAAAAATAAGAAACTGAAGGAAAATAAAAATGAGTGTTATTTGAAATGGGAAGAGGTCACAATTGTATATGTGAAGTTCTATCTTGCACAAGTTTTTATTATTCTAGGCCAAGAGAAGATGCTGAACATGTGCGGATGTTTATACAACATAGATATACTAACAGCTGTTTAGGATTGGCACAATAACCAATATGTTAATTAAAACTAGAATAAAAATAGCAGTTTTTGCTGCAACTAATTCATTCACTGTTAGAATATAAACTTTCCCAAATGACCTACACAATGAATTCAGAGTAGCAAATCCAACCTAACAAAAACCCAGTAATATTACTAACAGTGCTTAGACTCTGCACAGTATAACACTGAGGTAATGCAATCTTTCATTTAATTTTGGCATTGTACTTGCAAAGGGACAGTGATACATTAGAAATCACTGAGAAATGTAAGGTAATGTATATCACTACTAAGAATAGAAAGTGTGATTATACAGTGAAGGGTAGATCATTAAGCACGGAGCAGCAGGAAACAGACTTGGGTCTGCTTCACCAGAAATAGCAAGCATAGACACATTGCTGGCAGTAATTGCTAAGTCAAGAAGAACACTAGCATGTATAACTAGATTCAGAATGATATGAACATCCGGACAAGGAGCAGGGGTTGGCCGTTCAGACCCTCAAGCCTGCTCGATCATATGTTTGCATGTTCTCATATCTGCATGAGTTTCCTCTGGGTGCTCCAGTTATTCCCGTAGTCCAAAAATGTGCAGGTTAGGTGGATTGGCTTCGCTAAATTGCCCTTAGTGCCCAAAAGCTGCGTCAGTTAGGTGCATGAGGTTATGGGGATGTGGTGAGAGGGTGGAATGCTTTTTCAGAGAGTCAGTGCTGACTCCATTGGCCATATGGCCTCTTTCTGCACTGTAATGATTCTATGTATTCTATGAAGATCATTACCAACCTAACAGTAACCTCAAATCTATATCCTGCTTACCTCTATAACCTATTGCCCCTTGTTTACCAAGAGTTTACCCACCTCTGCCTTAAAATATTCAAAGAACATGCTTCCACCACTTTTTCAGGAAGAGAACTTCAAAGACTAATGACCCTCTGAGAGAAAAAAACAAATCTCCTTATCTCTATTTTAAATGGGTGATCCTTTATTTTTAACCAATGATCAATAGTCCTAAATTCTCCCATAAGAGGAAATACTGTCTTCACATCCACTCTGTGAAGGTTCCTCAGGGTCTGATATGATTCAATCAAGTTGCCTCTCACTTTTCTAAACCCTAGCGGATACAAACCAATGTTTCATCATAATAGAATCAACCCATTCCAGATATTAGTCTGGTAAACCTTCTCTGAATTGTTTTCATGCATTTACAAACTTCCTTACTACTATGCAGTATCCAGCTAAGTCTCACCAGTGCCCTGTACAATTGAAGCATAACCTCCCTACTTTTGTGTTCAATTTCACTTGCAATAAGTGATAACATTCTATTAGTTTTCCTAATTACTTGCTATACTTGCATATTAACCTTTTGCAATTCATGTACTAAGGCACGCAGGACCGTCTGCACCTATGAGTTCTGCAATCTCTCACCAGTTAGATGATATACTTCTCTCTTATTCTTCTTGTTAAAATTTCACGTTTTCTCACATTGTACTCCATTTGCCAGATCTTTACTCATTCACTTTACCTATCAATAATTTTTGTAGATTCTTTATGTTCACTTCACAACTTACTTTCCTATCTATCTTTGTGTTATCAGCAAATTTGGCAACCATCCTATCCATCCCTTCTTCCAAATTATTTATGTAAGTTGTAGAAGGTTGAGGTCCCAGCAGTGACCCTTGTAGACGCCACTCATTACATCTTGACAATCTGAAAAAGAGCTATTTATGCCTATACTTTCTTTCCTGATATCGAAACTAATCTTTGGGGTATGTTAAAGGGGTATCTTGGGGCTGAGGCTATGATGTCGAGGACATATTTAAGAGACTGTCCTGCGGAGGCCATGTTAGAGGGCTCGGTATGGCACATGTGTCTAGGTAGTGATGGTCATGCACAGTATAGTGTTTCAGGCATAGTCAGTCACATTAGACATTTGGCGCTGGTGGTTTGAGTCATGGCATTGTGAGGCAGAGGACACAATATCATTCAGGGGAGGAATTGGGATCCTGAAGTCGACAACTGAAATCTCATGGACAGCTGTTAGATAGTCTCGTTAGAGGGTAAGGGTGCAAGTATCCTTGAAAAGGAAAGAGATCCTGTCAACCAACAACATGGGGAAATTAACATTAAAGGCATTTGGAGAGAATAGGAATATTTACACATAAAATGACAGGGTCAAGGCTAATGGGAAGGCCAAATAGTGACAGGCACAATATGAATTAAAAGGTGGAGTTTACAGAGGATGACGGTAAGTGGAGGAACTTGGTACATGGAATTTGGAAGCTGATCTCACTTTTAAAAGTTAAGAGTACCATTCTCACAGTCATTGAAGGATGCTACAGTTGGAAAAACAAGCTTGAAAAAAATCAATAGGACAGGAGTCTCAAGGCTTGTGGAAAGAGTTCAGCATAATGATTTTGGACCATGGAAACATCGATACACAGAAGATAAGACAGGAGGAAGCCATTTGGCCTCTGAGCCTGTTCTGACATTCATCATGATTATGGCTGATCAATAGACAAATCCTGCTTTCTCACTTTGATCCCATTTACCCCAAATGCTATGTCTAGCACTCAATGTTTCGGCAATTGAAGGGCCACCGAATAATTTCTGTTCAGATCCATGGAGAGCATGGCTTCGCTGAGTGTTGGGCTCAAGAGTCTAATGTGCAATGAATGGACTTTGCTTCTTTACTAATGGTACATATTTTGACGAGAATCCATGAAGTTTTGATGTTGCAATGCCACCTGATCCTCATAGAGGCCTGTGAAAAAGGAGGAGATTCAAACAATCAAGGGTCATGGCTGCTGTACAGAAATTAAATGGACCCTTCACGTGTCAATGTTCCTGGTGTATTGGTCATGGCTGATAAATACCATGCTTCCAGACATGACTTAAGGGCAAGGATTGGGTATTAATTCCATTATCAAGGCTACTGGAGATGAGTTGAAAATAATCTAATTGAGAATTGTAGCACATGTATTTATTGAGCCCAGTGAAGGTTATTGTTGCGAATTGTCACGCTTACATCTGAGGGGAATGTTCAGCCACCTGTCCACCTTTCATCCTGCAAGGGATGTCCTGGATATGTCATATCCTGACTGAGGGCAGCAAAAGGGTTATAGATCCTGGATTCTTGCCTTGGATATGGAGGGAGAACATTCAAGGAGAGCTACCATTGATTACTCAATTGCATCTATTCTCAAATACAGGAAAGAGTGGAGAATGCAGGCTGTTTTCTTGCCACAATTAGAACAAGGAGATCTATCAATAGATGACACAGAGTATACCTGAAGAGAGAAAAAAAATTGCATATTCCACCACAAACTCCTTAATAAAGCAAGTTATTAGCCAATTAAAGATGTGTTTCTGATATTTTGAACCAGTCAGGCTGGGTTTTTTAATACTCATTATGGAGAATGTCCCACATCATCACTGTTTGCCTTACTATGCATAAGGTTGCACTGTACTGGGGGAATGTGTTGTCAGAGGGAGACAACTATATTACCATTACTTCATTGTTGCTGGATCAAAATCCTGGCACTCCAGCCTCTTCCCCTCCTCTGTAACAGCAGTGTAGGTGTACCTACGGGGGCTGCAGCAGTTCAAAAAGGCAGCTTAGAAGGGCAAATAGGAATGGCCAATAAATGCTGGCCTAGCTAACAATGCCCATATCCTATTAGTGAATAAAAGAAACACCTGAGTGAGTGAATGTCTGTCTAAATATACTGTTGGACCTTTATCCCTATCAGGTAAGAGCTGTTGTGTATTCATTGGAACCAGTTCTAGGAGAATACAAACAGAGCAGGTTATACCCACGTGTCCTAGGACCAGTATTTACCCTAATACTGGTTGGGCAGTATTAGGCTGTGGAAGGTTTAAATGAGGATGGCAGGGAGAAGAGAAAAAAGACAATAAGAAAAGTAAAATGCAAAAATGATAGACAAGGTACTCAAGGGTGAGGGGCAAATAAGTTTAAAGTTTATTTATTAATGTCACAAGTAGGTTTACATCAACACTACAACGAAGTTTCTAATACCCTAGTTGGCACCCTCTGACACCTGTTCACGTATACTGAGGGAGAATTTAGCATGGCCAATGTATCTAACCAGCATACCTTTCAGACTGTGGGAGAAAACAGGAGCACCCAAAGGAAACCCATGCAAACACAGGGAGAACATGCAGACTCTGCACAGACAGTGACCCAAGCCAGAAATCAAATCTGGGTCCCTGGTGCTGTGAGGCAGCAGTGCTAACCACTAGTACAAAGAAAAGTTAGGATGATTGAAAATGGCAAAAAGGCAAGCCTAAAGGCTTTGTACCTTAATGCACAAAATTTTCCAAATAGCGTAGATGAACTGACAGCACAAGTTGAGGTAAATGGATAGGATCTCGTAGCCAATGCAAAGATATGGTTAATAGGAGATCAAAACTGTGAATTTAATATCCAGGGATATTTGATCTTCCAGAAATAAAGGAGGGAAGGAAAAGCTGGAGAGGTAGCACTGTTAATATAAGATAAAATGAGGAGAGTTGTGAGAGAGACAATTTAGAGGCTTGGATGATGTAAACTCCATTTGGGTGGAGGTAAAAAAAAGCAAAGATTCACTGGGTAGGAGTAGTGTATTGACCACCAAATATTAGCCACACTGTAGGAACGGGTAAAAATCAACAAATAATAGCAGTATATTAAAGAATGGAACAATAATTAAGTGACTTTAATCTTCATGTTGATTTGGTTAATAAGTTGTAAAGACTAGCTGTGACACTGAAATTCATACAGTCCATTAGTGTTGGCTTCCGAGAGCAATATACAATGGAACCAATTAGGGAATCTTGGATCTGGTAATGCATGATTAGGCAGGTTTAGAGTAAAAGATCTCTGAGGAAGTAGCAATCATAACATGATAGAATTTAATATTTAGCTTGTGAGTGAGAAACTAAGGTTGGAAACCACGGTGTTTAACTTAAATAAAGAGAATTACAATGAAATGAGGTCAGAGTTAACTAAAGCAGACTAAGCAGACAGATTTGCAGGTAAGACAGTAAGCAAACTGTGGCAGGCATTTAAGAAAGTAATTCATAATTCTCAGGAGAAAAGATTCTAAGCAACGGATAAACCAAACATGGTTAACCAAGGAAATTAAGAAAATATTGAGTTAAAAGAGAAAAACATATAAGGAGGCACAAGTCAGTGATAGCCCCAAAGGCTGGGGTCAATTCAGAATCCAGCTAAAAAGATAACAAGGAGACAGAAAATAAACAAAGAAGGCAAACTAGCAAGGAATATAAAAGCTGACAATAAAAACTTATTAGATACATGAAAAGGCAAAGAGAGGTCAAAGTGAACATATACCCCTTGGAAAATGAATCTGGAGAGATATTTATGGGCAGCAAGGATATATCAGAGGAGTTAAACAGATATTTTACATCCTTCTTTACTGTGGAAGATACTTTGATCATACCATTAAAATTAAAGAATTTGGGAGAGGAATTAAGTACCATCTCTATCACTTGAGAATAGTATTAGACAAACTTATGAAGCTAAAGGCAAGTAAGTCCTCCTGGCCCTGATGACTTGCATCCTAGAATCCTAAAAATAATAGCCAAGAGAAAATAAAAGCATTGGTTGTAATTTTCCAAAAAGCCTTGAATTCTGAAGAATTTTTGGAAAATTGCCAATGTGATACCCCTATTCAAAAGACAGGCAATTAACCTAACATCTACCGTTGGAAAAATGTTGGAATCGATTATTAAGGAAGTAATAGCAGAACATTTGGAAAATCTAATCAAAGTCCACATGACTTCATGAAAGGGAAATCATGTATGACTAATTTATTACAGTTTTTTGAAGATGTCTCAACAACAGTGAATCAAATGAAACAATAGATGTGCAATATTTGGACTTCCAGCAGGTGTTCAATAAGGTATCACACAAAAGGCTAAGTCATAAGATAACAGCCTATTGCTGAAGTAGTATATTAACATGGATAGAGAATTGGCTAATGGACCAGAAACAGTGGGTGGGATAAAGGCTCTATTTCAGGTTGAACCTGTAATCAATGTGGTTCCATAGGGATTGGTGCTAGGACTGTTTACAATATATTAATAACTTGGAGGAAGGAAGTTGATGTACTGGAGCCAAATTTGCAGAGGCACAAAAATAGGTGGAAAAGCAAGCAGCACGAAGGATATAGACAGCTTACAAAGAGATATTGATGCATTAGGTAAGCAAAAAGTTGACAAATGGAGTATAATGTGGGAAAATGTGAAATTGTTATTTTGGAAGGGAAAACAAAAGAATAGAGTATTATTTAAATGGAGAAAAACTGCAAAAATCTGCAACAAGGGGACTTGGGGTCACTTGTGCATGAAACACAGAAAACTAGCACACAAAGGCAAGAAATCAGGAAGGCTAGTGGAATGTTGGCCCTCATTTCAAGGGGATTGGGGTATAAGAAAAGGGAAATCTCGCTGCAGCTGTACAAGGTACTGGTATGACCGTGTCCAAAGAACTGTGAGCAATTTTGGTCCTTTTATTTAAGGAAATCTATTATTGAAGCAGTTCAAGAAAGGTTTATTGGGATTGTCTTATGAGGAAAGTTAAATATAGAACATTATAGGCCCTCCGGTCCTCAATGTTGTGCCGAGCTTTGTCTAATCCCAAGATCAAGCTATCCCCACCCTATAATTCTGGTGTGCTCCATATTCCTATCCAATAACTGCTTAAAAGTTCCTAAAGTATTCGACTCCACTATCACACCAGACAATCTATTCCACACCCCAACCACTCTGAGTAAAGAATCTACCTCAGACATCCCTCTGATATCTCCCACCATGAACCTTATAGTTATACTCCCTAGTAACAGCTACATCCACCCGAGGAAATAACCTCTGCATGTCCGCTCTATCAATCCCTCTCATTATCTTATAAATCTCTATTAAGTCGCCTCTCATCCTCCTCCGCTCCAAAGAGAAAAGCCCCAGCTCCCTCAACCTTTTCTCAGAAGACTTACCCTCCAAACCAGGCAGCATCCTGGTAAAACTCCTCTGTACTCTCTCCAATGCTTCCATATTCTTCTTATAATGAAGTAACCAAATGTAAATAGGTTGAGACTCATTGGAATTTAGGAAACTGAGAGATAATCTCGTTGAAACACAGGATTCTTAAGGGGCTTAACAGAGTAAATGCTGAGAGGATGTTTTCCCTCATGGGAGAGTCTAGGAACTGAGGGCATAATCTTATAACAAAGAGCCGCAAGTTTAAGATGTGGGGGGGGGGGGGGGGGGGAAATTTCTTCTCTGAGTGCTGTGAGAGAAGAAATTGCTGCAGTCTTTGGAACACCCTGCCTCAGAGAGCTGTGGGGGCAGAATAGTTGACCAGAATCTTACCACTGCTCACACCAGGGGGATTTGACTGGCCACCAAATTCTCTGACCTTGCTGCAGCAGGAATGTGATTTGAACAGCAGGTAAGATCAAACCTTTGTGTATATTTAAGACTGAGAAAGATGGGTTTTTGATCAGTAAGGGAATCAAGGGTTATGGGGAAAGAGTAGGAAAATGAATCCGAGGAATATCAGGTCAGCCATGATCCTGTAGAACGGTGGAGAAGGCTCAAGGAGACTGAATGACCCACTCCTGTTCCTATTTCTTATGATCTTATTTCCATTTTCATAAGACATAATAATCAGAATAAATCCCCATATTTATTTCTTGTAATAAGTTTTCAGAGGCAGAAGTTCCTTCACCAAAAAAAAAAATCACTTTATTTACAAGTCTGACACTAGCAATACAGAGTGCTTTCAGTTAGCTGTCTACACCAGGAATCTCAGAGGAACTGACACTCCTGGTTAAGTACAAAGCAAGAGGCTCCCTGATTGGCCCATTAATTTGGTCCTCAATCAGGAAGTTCATATTCTAACAGGCCAACCTCAATTGCCTGATTAATACTCATGGTGGTCACAGCAACTTCTTTTCTCTGATGAATGAAATTTTTCTTGTTATAATTAACCAGAGGAAGAAAGATAGCTTGAGGAAGAGATTGATATGTGTCGTATTGCTTATTTCAGCACACCAATTTAGCTGTGGGATGTGATGACTAACCTACACCATTAAATTCATGAGGCCTGATTTGTTTTTCTGCCATGGGTGGACACCTAAATCAGGCATTTAATTCCTTGCACAGGTAAATTAATAGCCAAAGGTCTGTTAAAGGACTTCTTTGACAAATTGAGAAAGTATTCTTCAGCACTCCCTTGGCCAAGAACCATGGAGGAAAAAAAGCCATACATTTATACAGTGCCTTTCACGATCACTGGGTGTCTCAAAGCGCCTCACAACCCATTAAGTATTTGATGAAATGCAGTCAATGGGCGAATTTTACCATTCTGCCGGCCATGGGAATTCAAGGGGGCAAGGTGGACCACGGAAAGATCCATTGACTTCAGGCATAATTTTACAGTTTGGGGATGAATGTAAAATCCTACCCATTGTAGTAATGTTTCAAGTGCATCAGCTAATTTGTGGATAGCAAGATCTCTCAAGCAAAAATCCCATGGAACTCATTGCCCCATGGCATGGTGGACTCTGAATCATTAATTGGTTTCAGGAAGAAGATAAAAAATGGGTTAAAGGCATATGGGGAATCAGTAGGGAGGTTGATTTGAGGCTAGAAAGAGATCAGCTACGATCCGATTGAATGGGGGAGCAGGCTCAAAGGGTGAATTGCCTACTTCTGCTCCTAGTTTCTATATTCCTATGAAGAGCAATGCGATAACAGCCAGATAATCGGTTTTCTTTTGTAATGTTTTTCAGGGAGAGACATTGGCCAGGTCACTGGGGGTATCTCTCTTGCTCTTTTCAGAATTGTGCCATGGAACTTTTTCCATCCTTCCAAAAGGATAGATAGGACCTAAAGCTGACAGTGCGAAGCTCCTTCAGAACTGCGCTGCAGCGTCAACCATAATCATGATTCCACCACTCCCTCCAAAACCCTGCCACCTCCCATTACCCAAGAAGATTCTGTGGTAATAGGGAGAATGCTCCTTCGACTCACTTCACAGGCTTTGTGATCAACGTCCCACATATCCTGCTTCATCCACTTCAAAGGGCATACCTGCAAAGGGAGAAGCGAGAGTTTAAGAAAGGCCCTGAGAAACCTGCACGGCAATGGTTAAAATTTAAATCAGCCTCCCAATTGCAATATTAATGGAATCTCTTGCCTCTCCAGAGTAGAACACTCGCACAGCACAAACCGGCCTGCATAAAAACCGCAAAGGGCACATTTATGACTGTTCCCCATTTTAATGTTTCTAACTCCACCCAACCTCTCCCCACTAACTTTATCTCACTCATCATAGAGGTGGAGGGTAACAGTGAGTTCATTGTTTTTGAATTTTCAGCAAAATTAATCAACTCACTTGCTCTTCCTGCTTAACAAATGTACCCTTCAAATATTTTAGATGAAAGGGGAAATCTATTTTGAGATGCGCCCAATTTGCATATGTAATTATTTAAGGAAAATTAGCATAATTGAGAAATACATTATCCTCAGTGGCATAATAAGTACATCTGCCAAGTTCCGCAAAGATAGGAGGTTTTTTTTTTCATTTCTGAATTATAATCGAAAAATGTTTAATTGTCATTACCCTTCTTCCTTCTAATATTTTTATCCTACTCCACAAGATAAAAAAGAGCTCATGGTGTCACAAGCCCCAAAGATAACAAGAGTGAGGAAGTTTAGTGTTCACAATTATTAAGATTCATGCAGCAAAAGCAGGTAGATGGGTGAATCCATCATTCTTGGCGAGGGTTGTGAAAGTTCCTAGCTGGTCGATAGATAGATTTGGAGGAGTTGCCGCAAACCCAGAAATTTATAAATAAAACCGCAGAAAGCAATGCACAGGCTAACACATTGCGCTGCACAATACCACCCAGTCCAATTAACATATTCATACGATGCCCTTTCTGAAACATGAATTATTTATACACTTAGCCTACTGTATAACTACAGGTCATTGACTAAATTACAGTCCCATTCAACTAATTATCATAATGAGCCACACCTGCTTTTCCCCTCAATTGAATATCACATTGTTACTTCCACTGACTCCTGCTTTCAGAGAAAACAGCGCAACATTTTCTAGACTTCTGGGAAAATTCCCTTTGTCAGTAATAAAACAAACCATTTGTACTCAAGTAAAAATTGCTTTAGCATTTAGAAAGCAGGAGTTGTTAGAAATTAAGCTTCATATTCCAGTCAGAAACCTCCCAATAAATTCTACAAGAACTATTGATTAAAATTATTGTCAAATTGCAAATATTAATCTTGTTTAATTTTCCAAGAATTTTCAGAGAATGTGGTTGTTAGAACAGTGTCGAACACAACGGAAAGGTTCTCAACGTATGTCAGATGGAAAGCCAAAGTTCCTGATTGTATGACCTTATGTTGCTGCAGCCTTTTGTCCCACACAATCGTAGCTTGTACATGGTGGCCAACATCTCTGAATGTGTCTTGGGAACCCTACTCTGACATCCCAGCCTCTACCGCATTTGTTAGGGGACGACAGTGGGTTGAGAAGTGCGCAATTCGCTGGCCACTGCTTCCTTTGGGCCCTCTTCACAGCCAGCTGAGATTTTTTTGTTTTTGTTCACCTCTTCCAGTGCCCATCCAGATATCACAACTGTCAGAGAATGTCTCCCAATTGTCAATGTCAATATCCACCATCCCCATATCTTTCTACAAGGGTATCCTTGTAGCAGAGATATGGATACCCAGGAGGTTGTGACCCAGTAGCCAATTTGCCGTACAGAATGTTTTTGGATATGAATGTGGCCTAACCACCATTGGCTTAGCAATAACTGAGTGCTAATAGAATTAGTATGCTTCAGAACCACTGAGTTGGTGACATTGTCCTGACAAGAATACTGAGGATACATCTTACATTTGAGATAATGAAGATGGAAACTGTTCAACCTTTTCTACTGTCTAGTATAGGCTGTCGAAGTCTCACTACTATACAGGAGTGCTCTAAGGATGCAGACTTGGTAGATTTGGTGTTCTCAATTAAGTTGCTGTTGTTCCACACCCTCTCACTCAGTTTAGATGTAACAGCTGCAGCTTCTATGATGCATGTGTTGATCTCAGCACCAAATGACAGATTGTTGGTATTTGTGGAGTCTAGCTATGTGAAGCTGTCAACAACCTCCAGCAACATGTTGTTGCTGCTGATAATAGTGATATGGTCACATCCTGAACAATGACATTTGTCTTCCTAATGTAGATTGTCAAATTAAACTCTTTACAGGCATGAAAAACTGTGTCCACTTGCCATTGTATGTGGTCCTGAATGTAGAATTTTCGTGTGGCATTGCCAATGCAAATCAACTCTCTGATGAGAATCAGTGCACCTTTCATAGAAATCACAGACACTCTACAGTGCAAAAGGAGACCATTCAGCCCATCGAGTCTGCAATGACTACAATCCCATCCAGGCCCTACCCCCACATCCCCAAACATTTATCCACTAATCCCTTTAACCTACGCATCTCATGACACTAAGGGGCAATATTTTAGCATAGCCAATCAACCTAACCTGCACATCCTTGAACTGTGGGAGGAAACTGGAGTATCTGGAGAAAACCCATGCAGACATGAGGAGAATATGCAAACTCCACACAGATGGTGATCTAAGCTGGGAATTGAATCCAGATCTCTGGAGCTATGAAGCAGCAGTGCTAACCACTGTGCTACCATGCCGCCCCTTTCTCTTGGATCCCAGTTCAGCAAGACTGAACAGCTTTCCATTAGTTCTGCTAAGCAAGGAAACACGCTCTGTAGATTACCCAGAGACATATGTCAGCAGCAGAAGGATATCGGGCGAGGATTTACCAGCCATGCTCAGCTCAAAGCTGGAAAATCCCACTCAAGGTCAACGGATCCTTGCATGATGTCCCAACCCTGCGCACACACACACACACACACCCCCCCCCCCCCCCCCCCCATCTACCCTTGCTACAATTCCTGTGGAGAGCAGAATGGGAAAATTCACCCCTCCCATAGTAGAAGAAATATAAACCTAATTTCTCCAAAATTCAGTTACTGACCTAGCTTAATACCTAATTACATTTCCAACTATCCATTTCCAAAAGCATTTGAGTCAGAAAATTTTGGGAAGCAAGTAAATGAACATTTCAGACAGGTAGATTTAACAAGATAACCCATAACATTTGCTTCATCTTTACCTCGGGTGCAGTAAATCATTACATTGTAACGACTGATTCTATGATTGTTTTACCCAAATACCATTTCCTCCATGTAATTTAGCATTGGTTCATTAAGGCACAACATTTTTTATTTGTTGTCAACCTAGCAAATTTGAGACAGTAGGCAACAGTTACCACCAAACTAAGCACATTTATGATAATAAACATATTAGTTTTGACTGTCACTAATTAAAAAATGGCTTGCACCTATACATATTTATTGTGTTTTTTTGGCTTTCCAAAGCATCTATTACTTTCAGTCGAAAGTTGTAGATTCAAGATTGACCTAGTCCCGGCGTAAATTAAATTTAGGTGTAGTGTGGAAAAATTGCTGTACTGTAGTGCCTCACTGGTGAGGCCCGATTTTACCATTGTGCCACACCTGTTTTCAGGTGGGAAAGCTTGGTAAAGTCAGGCATGAGACCATTAACACGGTCCGTGTCTACGTCTGCGCAGGTACCCACTTTACCAAGGCCCGAAAATTCCTGTGATCAGATTCATGCCCGAAACGGATATTTGCATTCATTTAAAATGAATTAATGGAGTTGCCCGCCCAACTTTACCAGTATTTCCCTTTTTACCATCGCGTTCGCATTTCCAGATTCGGCGCAAAACAGATCTGCTCGACAAAAGTCTGTTTTGGGTGTTCCATTTCTGAGAGGTAAGTTCAGAGCTATTGGCAGCTCTCTGACTCAGACTGATAGAGGTGGTGGTAGTGGTGGTGGCGGTGGGTGGGTGGGAGAGGAGGGTGGAGGCAGGTCAGATCATTCTCTAGGAAGAGGGTGGAGAGAGATCAAATCATTCTCTTAAAGGGCGGGGCAGGAGAAGAGAGACCTGATCATTTTCTGATGAGGCAGGAAGAAAGGGGTGGGTCAGATATATCTCTGGTGGTTGTGGGGGGGTGGAGGGTGGGGAGGAGGCCAGATCATTTTCTTGTTGGTAGGGGGGGGGGTAGGAGGAAGACAGATGGAGGCCAATTGTTGTCTGGTGATGGGGAGGAAGGCAGAGAGAGGCCAGATTATTCTCTGGTTGGGGTGGGTGAGATAGCAGAGGGATGGCAGGGATAGGAGGGGCTGCTGCCACTCTGTGGGCAATCAGTGGGGGTGGGGGACAAAGGCGGGGCAAAAGGTCGCGATTGCTCTGGGTAGCAGTGGAGAGGAAGGGTCGAAAAGGGGGAAAGTTATGTAGTAGGAGTGATGTTTATGGGGACCATCGCTCCTGGGCTGCTTTATCTGCTTTTTGCAAGGCTGAGCGATGCAACAGGGGAGCTTTTTTTAATTTTCTTTTCTTACTGCGCGTGTGCAGTTCAGAGCTCCGATCATTTCAGATGCGATAAGCCCCGCCCACAGCGCGATTCAGACCTGTGATTTTTTTTCAAACTAGGTGCATATGGGGGCGCCTGAGAAAGATTTCCAAGTTGGATATGAATTGCACCCAGGTTCAGCACTTAGAATGGAAATGGTAAAATCGGGCTCCATGTCTGCATGTTTTCATTTTTCAGGTAGATGTGAAAGATCCCATGGCACTATTCACAGAAGAGGCAAACGTTTTGGCATTCTGGTGAACATTGCTCCCTCAGCTAACTCTACCATCATCTCATTTGATATGTCTAATCATGTTCGCCTGCACAATAGTGGTTGTGCTATATAAGTAATTCATTGGTGCTTTGGAAAGCCGAAAGACACAATAAAGGTACATAAATGCAAGTCCTTTCTTAATTAGTGGCAGTCAAAGTTAATATGCTCATTATCATAAATGTGTTTAATTAGGTGGTAACTGTTGTCCACTGTCTCAAATTTGCATAGTCATTAAAAAGTACTGTAATCATAACATTAGTTAGTTAGTCATAAGCTAAAGCTACCCATAACTTTCATTATGGGATTGGACTGTATCACATACTATTTTAGATAGCGTATTTATTTCAGAGATGTCATTGCTCATTACTTTTATCTAGACCAATCTAGTGATGTCCACAGCTGTTACTATCCTAACAGCATATCTCAGCTGTGTCAGTGATATATCCCCCTTTCTAATTATTTTCAGTTGAATTAGTACCCAGTGTAGCAAATGAATGATTTCTTTGTACAAATGAATGCTAATAATACACAAATTCTTTGTGCAGCGATTGTTTTATAATGAACCGCTGTAAGATCAACAAAAACAGATACTGGGAACTTTTAAACCAAAGATCCAAATTTCTTTTACATCTTTTGAGATGAGCATTTCTCTGTCATAAAATCTGAAAAAATAATTCTGACGACAGTTGTAAAAATCTTCATCAATCCATCAACTCTGATGAATGAGGAATATTTTGCCAGAGTGAGAAGTTACTCTCAACACAGTTAGTATTGCCTGGAATTCACACTAACATCCACAGCTTGCATGTTACAATCAGTTGTCAGCTAGCCATTCCACTCCTCCGTAAACATGTTGTTTTCAAGACACAGTCATCTACTTGGATTTCCTCTGGATGCTCCAGTTTCCTCCCATAGTCCAAAGATGTGTGGGCTAGGTTGATTGGCTACACTAAATTGACCTTTCGTGTCAGGGGATTAGCAGAGTAAATTGGTGGGGTTGTGGAAATGGGGCCTGGGTGGGGTTGTGGTCAGTGCAGACTCAATGGGCTGAATGGCTTCCTTTTCCACAGTAGGGAAGGAAATCTGCTATCCTTACCTGGTCTGGTCTACATGTGACTCCAGTGTCACATCAATGTGTTGACTCTCAAATGTCCTTCAAAGGCAACTATGGATGACCAATAAATGCTGGCCAACCAGCAATGCCCTTGCTCCTCAAATGATTAAAAAAAAATCATGCACATATAAATGTCATTGTGCCAGGAAGAACGTCATTAAACATCTACAGGCTAACGAAGTCTATAGGTAACCTAAAGAAATAGACAAGATATAATAAAAATACCAAGATGAGGAGTTTGGATTTCCAGAATAATCCTGAAGACTGTTGTTTGCACCACATCCCCCCACCTCCAGCCTCCTCACAGCTAATTCCTCCCAACCTCCAACTTCTGATCATCTTTCCCATTGCCACTCCAGATCCCAATCAACTTCATCCCCTACCCATGGGCCACTGCCAACCACTCAAAATTTAGACCTCTTTTGCCAGTAGCTGTTCAGAAACACCCAACAATCACTGGTTAAATGTGAATGAGATCCAAGATCCAGCAGGTAGACTCTGGTCTGGTGCTTCTGGTGCACAGATCATTCCCCAGAACCCAGTTCACACCAGCAGGCAACACAATCCAACATCACTTCCATCATTACTTCTGGGAGAAAATATTAGTTGATTTGACTTTAACACAGTTGCATTCTGTGCTAAAAAAGCAATGTATTTATAGCAAATGACTAGAGCACACCATATCAATTATCACTATGTCAGTGCCAATGTACAGACAATTAGGCTATTTTGTTCCTGTAAAATTATACCTTATTAAGCTTTTTGTAGTTATCAAAAATGCACAACAGGATTTTGGTTTTATTTCACATGCTGTTCTCCCAGACAGAAAAGACATCTGTTTTTCTGAGGATTAAAATAGTTCAACCATAGCATAATGTGCTCTGTCACAAAAAATCAATCTTATCAGGGCCATGTTTTCCATTTCGTGCTAATTTTGCTGCGAGGGTAAATAAGGCTACAAGACTGGTAAAATGTGATGGTGGACTAAATGTCAACGGGCAGAATTTTCCCCTATTCCCCATTGGTTCCGATGAGAAAATGGGAGAGAATCCCATCATTGGCGCTGGCAGGAGATCTCACCGAATATTGAACTTCCATAGCTACATTTCTTTCCTGCGTTAATCATGATGTGCTTGTGGTGGGTTGCCTCTGATTCACTTACCCTAGAAATCTTAATCTCTGCTCAATATAAACCTCCCCAGCTTTGTTCCAAGTCCAGTCACAGGGTGGCTACCAGGAAGCCAGCACCAGGAGTCTCCAAGGGAACCACGATCAAACTCCTGGATGGTGTGGAGCAGAGGGTGTAACATCCTCTATCCGTATTCTGCAGATATCCATCCACCAGGATCATCGCGACTTCCCCTCACCCCCCCCAACACCCCCTCCCCCGGGAGGCTGAGACCATCATAGTGGGTGCCAGTTTGCTGCAGAAGGGGACGGGGCAACAGTGCTTCAAGATGTTAAATGACCCTCTTCACGCTGTCAGGGTAAATTTACTTCCTCATATCTCCCGCTGTGTCCTTCAACACACCCATCACATTGCCACACTCAGCCACCCCACTGATTCCCAACATCTCTCATGGTGCCCCACATCTGCCACTCCCAATTGTCTCCCCAGTAGTTAATCTGCTCCTTATATCCCAACTTCCACTAACATCCTACACATGCCAGATTTCATAACTTGGCATGACTTCTGCCTACACTTTACCCATCTGTGTCTCATTGCAGGATAAACTCCAGCACAACTAGTGGGAGCAGACACAGCCTGTCAGAGTCATTCCCAAGCTTGAGATGCCTCAGGCCCTTTGAAGAAACAGCCCTTAAGCTGGCCTTTGAGGAGCAGGACTGCAGTTTTGGTGAGGGCAAAGTGGGGAACAAAAGTGAGAACCATCAGGATGCACAGTCATGGCTCAAACTTCATCTGAGTTATCTTTTCTCCATCAGTTATTTCCCGTGATACACTAATGCTAGCTCACTTCCCTAGCAAGTCAATCGGTTCCCCAACCCGGACCATCCTCACACCATCTGGAGACAACAGACATGAGCAGCTCCAAGGGGGACATCTCAAAGACAAGCATTGAGGAGACATCATTACTGTCACCCACACACCTTCCACCAGCTATTCACACCTTGGTGAGATTAAGCAGGCTTCTGGATCACTCACTGGTGAACACTTGGCACATGATGATATACAGCAGGCAGAGGAAGGAACGTCCTCGGGAACTGGCACTTGGAGGGTTGCCAAAACCCAGGACTCTGCTGGGATCCCTGCCAATCATGTTCATCCCAGAGCTGCTGGAATTGAAAAAGCACAGTCACAAACAGCAGGAGGGAATGCCAGCAAGCCTTCTGGAACTGCAAAGCCAACTGGAGAAGTCTCATTGCCTCCTATCTGTGGAAATGCTGCTGTTACTTCAAATGCTACGAGACCAAAACTGCAAGGGTGGCATCCACAGTGGAGATCTTGGCGCAGGACGTATGCTCCATGGCGTGGGATGTCCGCTTCATTATTCAGCTCACGACTTCCATGATGCAGGGCTTCGACTGCATGGTGCAAGAGGCTGGCAGGACTTTGATTACATTGCAGCTGTCCCAGAATCCCATGAAGAAGCCAAGTGAGAAATAGGCTCCCAAAGGGGAGAGTGTTGGCAGGAACACAGCCTGGGGCCTTCTTCTCAGGAGACCTTGGCACTGTCCAGTCTTTGTGAAACCTCTGGCCCTGTAACTGATACACCTCTGGCCCTGCATACTAAAGACAACACCTAGGTAGCCCAGCAGTATGCCCGGACTCCCAAAGCCTAGCACCCCTCATCCCCGGGAGCATCACAGCACGTCTTTGTCTCTTTGTTTCTGCTGCTGACAGTCGCGATTGGCAGAAAGGCCAACTCTGCAGGCTCCATGATTTTCCTGAATTATGCGCTGAAAGAGTGAGGACGTTATGGTGAGCTGTGAGGAGTCCAACCACAGCCCTTACCATTACCTCTTCATGCCTGTGATTTCCATCCAAGTGTTTCCCATTCACTGAGTGAATATCTGCCCTCCCCTCCCAATGTCCTCAGTGCACAATAGCCACATGTTTTTCCCTATGAACTACCATGGTGGATAGCACTGAGCCCCCATTTTCGCATTAAATCTGACCCACCAATCTGCCCCCCCTTACCCCCTCACCACCGCATATGGCATGTGAGGACCCCCCCTTCCCTCCCCACAGTTCACTCTTGGTCCTCAATTACACTTATCAATGTCCCAGTGTATTAAACAGGGTGAGGAAGATAAATGACTGCCTGAGTGCTCACCTCTAAAACAAAGCTGTTGTAAATAATACCAGCCTTTATAATGAGTGAGTGCTTAATAAATGAGATACTAATGTATTAAAATGAGGTTTCTAGTGTTCCACAGCGTGTTTTGCCTCACTCCGTCAATGGGTAAACTTCAAAATTGCAAAATGCCATTTTGCTGGCAAAACATACAATTTTTTGAAACTCACAATTTTGAGTGCATGCTGTCATTCTCACGCACGAAGAATCTGGGCTCAAGATCCCACCCGATTTGTCTAGTTTGACTCTTAAATCCCTTTGTTTCGCCACAATCTTCGATTTCTCTTTGTCACATTTAATCTTTTTTAACTATTACAGAAATTCTGTTTGGTTTGTCACTTGAAAGGTTGTTCATTTAAGTTATTACATTTTTCAAGAAGATATTTGAAATCATAGAAACCCTACAGTACAGAAAGAGGCCATTTGGCCCATCGAGTCTGCACCAATCACAATCCCACCCAGGCCTACCCCCATATCCTTACATATTTTACCCATTAATCCACACATCGTAGGACATAAGGGGCAATTTTAGCATGGCCAATCAACCTAACCCACACATTTTTGGACTGTGGGTAGAAACTCCATGCAGACATAAGCAAAATGTGCAAACTCCACACAGACAGTGATCCAAGCCAGGAATTGAACCCAGGTCCCTGGAGTTATGAAGTAGCAGTACTAACCACTATGCCGCTGTGCCACCTTAACTTGATAATTTGATTAAATAGCAACTTAAATCGATAGATAGGCATTATTTAATTAAAAGTTTAGTTTGAAGTTTATTTATTAGAGTTACAAGTAGGCTTACATTAATACTGCAGTGAAGTTACTGTGAAAATCCCATAGTTGTCACACTTCAGCATACAAAGGGAGAATTTAGCATGGCCAATACACCTAACCAGCACATCTTTCAGAATGTTAGAGCAAGCTGGAAGAAACTCATGTAGACAAAGGGAGGATGCGCACATTCTACACAGACAATTAACCACTTGGGAATTCCTAGAGCTGTGGAGTAGTGGTGTGAACCACTGTGCCATCAGAAACTGGTTTCTCCACCAAAGCCATTTTCTGCAAGAAATTCTCCTGAAAACCTATAAGATGTCACTCAAAATCTGCTCTTATATATCTATAGAACTTGGGAAAGTCCAAATTTTTATCATATTTTTCTATTTCTTAATGTTAAAAATTGCATAATTAAAAATTTCCTTTCAGAAAAAGCTCACAAGCCATATGAGATCTGGAGAAAGGTTTTGATATTTATTTACTTAGACAGAGTGTGTTTAGCCTAATCTGAACCTTTAGAGCCACTATTCAGGTACTCCCTGCATAGATGTTGGCAGCATAAGAACATCAGGCATAGTAGCACAGTGGTTAGCACTGCTGCCTCACAGCTCCAGCGAGCCAGGTTCAATTCCCAGCTTGGGTCACTGCCTGTGCACGGTTTGCACTTTCTCGCTTTGTCTGCATGGATTTCTGTCAGGTGCTTGGAAATTCAGCTACTGTATCAGAGGTGGATCAGGTCAGGAAAGCCAGTGAATTCTAATGTCCTTGTTTCATACTTTTGATCACCTGAAATATGAACAGCACGATGGCACAGTGGTTAGTTCTGCTGTCTCACAGTGCTACGGACCTGGGTTCAATTCCTAGCTTGGGTCACTGTCTATATAGTGTTTGCATTGTTCTTCCCTGGTCTGTATGGGTTTGCTCCAGTTTCCTCCCATGTTCTGAAAGACATGCTGGTTAGATGCATTAACCCGAACTGGTGGCTGGACTATGGCGACTGCGGGTATTTCCCAGTAACTTCATTGCAGTGTTAATGTAAGCTTGCTTGTGACTAGTAAATAAACCTTACTTTTGAAATGTGACAGGTGCTAGCAAGAACAAAGCTTTCAGATACCACTGGATGTTCTGTAGCATCATTCACAGGAGGTGAAATCTGAAGCTTGGTCAGTATAGCTTGACCTACCAGTAAGTAGCTTCAGCTAACTTAGCCTACCTAGAAATTGCTGGAAGTTAGTTAAAGGTAATTGTACATTTTAAGTTCTGTGTCAAAAAAAATGCTTTCAGTTTCTTTACAAAAACATTTGTGACTTAAGGGCATGATTTAATACTCTCCTTGTAGGGAAGCATGGATTGGTTGGGAGGTGGAATGGGAGTTGCTGTCTAATTGACTGAGAATATTCAGGGTGCAGACCCTGTTACCTTCCTAACTCCATTGCCTTTCTCTGGAGACTTTATTGTGGTCCTTAGGTAGCTACCAAAGCGTCACATCCCACAGTTGCTGCTATTCAAGCAACTATTGGGGGCGGGGCACACGTTATGTGAAAGCCACAAATAGGCCATGGTGGGGAAAATCACTCCTTCTAGGGCATCCCGTGTCTAATTGAAGGACCTGCCAGAGGTGAGAGGGGAGCTGAAGGGAAAAAGCCCCTTCTCTTTACCCCTATTGCCCCACCTCTTGCCAAAACCTCCCTGACTGACTAGTTTGCCAACCCTACCCTGCTTATTTGCATTCTGGAGTTCCAGTGATGATCCTCACTCTATTGCTGTACTGGGAGTGACCACTTACCTTGATGCTAGACAGCTGCTGTCCTCTGGCTGGCCACAACTCTAGGAAGTGGGACATCCACTCTGCTTTAGAAATTGCTGCAGGAAATTTCCCCTGCAGCATCTGGAAATATAGCAGCAGCCAGTTAATTGGATTTAGTCCCAGCTGATTCCAGGAAATAGAGTTATAGAGGTTTACAGCACTGAAACAAATCCTTTGACCCAACTTGTCCAGGCCGCCCAATTTTTAACCATTAAGCCATTCCCAATTACCCGCATTTGGCCCATATCCCTCTACATCCATCTTATAACTATCTAAATGCTTTTTAAAAGACAAAATTGTACCCGTTTCTACTACTACCTTCAGCAGCTCATTCCAGCCACTCACCATTCTCTGTATGAAACTATCATCCCTCTGGATTCCTTTGTATCTCTCCTCATACCTTAAACTTATGTCCTCTAGTTTTAGACTCCCATACCTTCGGGAAAAGATGTTGACTATCTACCTGATCTATATCCCTCATTATTTTATAGTTTACCACTAAGTCTCCAACACTCCAGAGAAAAAAGTTCCAGTCTATCCAATCTCTCCTTATAACTCAAACCATCAAGTCCTAGTAACATTCTAGTAAATCCTTTCTGCACTCTTTCTAGTTTAATAATATCCTTTCTATAATAGGGTGACAAGAATTGTACACAATTACCATGACAGAGTTGCTGCTGGCTTTCCAACTAGTGACTGGCTTTTTGCCAACCTCATTAAATTCTGCCCCAAATAGCATGCAAATGGGATGGAACGTGCAAACCAGACCCAAGGATATTTTTTAACATTTACATTTAGCATTTAACATTTAGTATCTGATAATCTCCAAAGTGCGAAAATAAGGAGAAAATTCTTCACTCAGAGAGCAATGAACATATGGAGTGGGATTTTCCAGCAGTGTACGCCCCAAAACTGGAAAGTCCTGCTTGAGGTCAATGGAACTTTGCATAGTCTGCCCTCCGACCGCTACGATTCACATGGTATATGCAATGGGAAAATTCTCCCTGTGGAATTCTGTACCACTTGTTGAGGCCAAATCACTGAATATAGTTAAGGAAGAAATAAACAGATTTCTAGGCCACTGTACTAATTTTTATCACGGGGTTTGCACATGTCTTCCCATCGTGATAGCATCTCCCAGCACTGGATCTTTTAGTGATCTTAGCTCCATGCTGGAAATCAGTAGGGAAGTGCAGAAATCATTTACATATTCATTTGAATTTCATTTAAATGAGATTAGTGGACCCAGAACTGAAATCTCCAGGCCTACTAGCATCTCCCCACCCAGAGTGGGCCAATAGGGGTATCACTGTTCAATGCCCAACAGGCATTAGGCAGTGCCAAAGGGGTGGGACATCTGGGGGCAGGGCCTGATAGGAGCCTGACAGGGTGATCGTTAGGGGTGGGGATTCTGCTGTCACTCTGCACACAGGATTGGTGAGGGAAGGAGTGAGGCCAACAATTGGGGCGGGCTATTGGGGCAGGGGAGGAGGGTCAGCTTGCTAGGGGATTGGAGCTGCCAGGGAAGGGGGGAGGGTTAGAACTGTGCGCTGGGGGAATGGGCACCATAGGGGATAACTAGGGATCAGGCCATGATGGGCGCTTGAAGAGCAGGCAATGCAGGGATTGTGGGATGGCCAGTAATCATGCTGGCTAGCAATAGACAGGCTGGTAGTATGAGTGCATTGATCTCAGTTCTGATGGATTGGTGCATGTGCAGTGGTCCACTCAGCGCTATGCTACCAGCCTCTCCAGCGGGAATATCCCACACCTACAGCTTTTTATTGAGATTCACATTAGGGCACAGAATGTGGGAGATTCTTTTCTCACCGTCCACTGAAAAAAACAGCATGAGTTACTCGAGTTTTCACATTAATTCGATATTTAGAACTTTTTTGGGAGAATTCCAGCCCTAGACTCAAAAGATATCGAGAGGTGTGGGGAGAGCGTTGAAATATGATGCTGAGAAAGACGATCAGCCATGATTCTATTTAGTAGCGGAGTAGACCAGAAGGGTCCCGGCCTTCTCCTATTCTTATTTTCTATATATCTGTGTAAATTAGTAATAAATTTAGAAATATAACTTAAAGAAAGCATTAGCAGATGACTTCTATAAATGGAAAAAAATTGCTTTGTTATTTAAGTTATGAAAAGATGTCTATCAAATATATTCACAATGTGGTTTATTATCTGAGTCATAGGAATGTAGAGTAAACATAATTAATTCTGATTCCACATCATTTCCAGCAAAGCCAAAAGTGCAATTGGACAAGGGAGGCTGAAGAATACAAGTAGTTTCAGAAAAAATGGAAACCATAAGCTTTTACATCACACATTATTTTTTTATGCCAGTTGTGAATTGCGGGGGAAATGTAAGTGCTTTAAGTGCAATAACTCTGGGCAGGCTCAGTTCCCCTGGGAATTGAATTGAACGGTCTCAAATCATTTGTGATGCTGAAGATGGCTAAGATAACCCTGCAGACAGATAAAAAGCAGCACCATTGTTAAAACATTTATACACAATAGTACTAACTAGATCGAATTCTGCTCATTTAAAAAAATGCCTTCAAAGAAGGTTTGCAATAAAGCTTAGAACAACCAAATTATAATTTGTGCATTTCCAAGGGGTGGCAATGCTGATAAATTGAATGTCTCCACTTTGTGTCAATTCACAGGATAAAGTAGTTCCTGATCAGTTTTAGAAATGTCCAGTTACAGAGTACCATTCCCCCTTTGTTACTTTAGCAATGTTCATAAAGCACAATTCATAAATACATCCACTACTATATAGGATGACTTATGTATTTCTCATGCTTTATGCAATGATTCTATAGTACCAATTATGATGATTCCCATTAAAAGTGACACTAGCAATGGTGTCCCACCAATGCTTTCAGTTGCACAACTCCAAATTTCCCTACAAACTGGTTTGAAATTGATAAGGAGGATTCTGCTGTGGCCATGCCACTTATGTGGGTGGTCCAATTGAATTTCTGCTTCAAGATGTTCAGAGAATCACAGAATCATACAGAGCAGAATAGGCTCTTCAGCACAACAAGTCGGTACCAACACATTAGAACTCCTGAACTCCCATCTGATTCCCACCTACCAGCATTTGACTAAAAGCCCTGAATATTCTGAAGTGCCAAGTGCTCATCCAGACACTTTTTAAAGCATGTGAGGCAACCTGCCTCTACCACCCTTCCACGCAACACATTCCAAATTGGGTACCTCTGGGTAAAAACGTTTTTCTCACATCCTCCCCAAAACCTCCTGCCCTTTACCTTGAACCTATGCTTCCTTGTGACTGACCCTTCAATTAAGAGGAATAGTTGCTCCTTATCCATTCTATCCATGTTGCTCATAATCTTGTATACTTCAATCAGGTCACCTCTCAGTCTTCTCTGTTCAACATAAACAGCCCAAGCCTATGCAACCTCTCAGCAGGTCTGACAACAATTGTAAGGAGAGAAAAGAACTGATGACTTGAATCCAGATGACTCTGTCAAAGCTTTTTCAGCATTTTCTCTTTTGGTTTCAGATTCCAACATCCACAGTTTGCTTTTATCCCATCTAACCTCTCCATAACTTAAATGTTCCATCCAGGCAGCATGTTGGTAAATCTCCTCTGCACTCCCTCCACTGCAATCACATCCTTCCGATAATGTGGCACACTTACTCTAGCTGTGGACTCACCAAAATTCTATACAACTCCAAAATGACGTCCCTGCTTTTGTAATCTATGCCTCAATTGATAAAGGCAAGTGTCTGATGTGTCTTCTGCTTTCAGAGATCTGTTGACAAACACACCAAGGTCCCTTTGTTCCACAGGGCTTCCTAGGGTACTATCATTCATTGAGTATTTTCTTATTAAATTGCTTCTTCCAAAGTGTATCACTCACGTTTTTCAGGGTTAAATCTGAAATGGCAATGAGGTTGAGTGACTCACTTTTGTTAGACATTGTTGTTACCTAGCATTTGTTTGGTCAGAATTTTGCTTGCTACTTTCAGGCCAACTCAGCTGTAAAGGCATTAACATATACAGACATAGATCTAAGAAATAGTGAATGAATCTCTGTATAGTGTAATTCTGAGTGAATATCCTCAAATTTGATCTTTTCTTGGAGAAAAAGTAATTGATGAAGTGGCTGAAGATAGTGGGACAAACATACTGCCCTGCAGTAATGTCCCAGAGCTGCGGTGATTAGTTTCCAACCACCACAGCTCCCTTTCTTTGTACAAGGCATAATTTCAACTACTGGAGATTTTTAATGAAAATGTTGGATAAACTCAGCAGCATCTCTGGAATGAAAAAAGTTTTGAATTTATATGACTTCTTCAGAGCTAAAGAGAGGTAGAAATGTGGTGGAGGGTGGACCAGAGAAGATCAGTAATAGATGGGAGCTAGGATAGATTGCAGACTCCCAGGCTTACCCCATTTATTAACCCCACCAATCCAAATATCTTGGGAGACTAAGAGCCAATTTAGCATGGCCAATCAACCTAACCTGCATACCCCTTTGACTGTGAGAGGACACAAGGAGAAAGTGCAAACTCCACACAGTCACCCACTTGGGAATTGAACCCAGGCCCCTGATGTTGTGAGGCGGCCGTGCTAACCACTGTGACACTATGCCTGACAGATACAGTTTGCCATCAAGATGCTTAAACTATTGCCTAATAATGAAATCTTACATATTTAACAGAGACTAATTGTGTAACATTTAGCTGTGCTCATTGTGAGTTGGAGAAAAGCTATTTATAACATTGTGAAAGTATGATTGCAGAAGAGTTTCAGGTAGGGAATACGTTCTGTGTCTAGGATTTTAACGTAGATAGAAAAGGATTTTAATACACTATAGATAGAAAATAAATTTATTGCATTTTTAATCATACTCTAACAAATAAGGAAAGGATTATCTTTAGTGTTTCAGTACAGAAATCATTTTAAGACAAAAGCGAGAGAAAAATAATTGGATTACTTGCATTAAATATTTGAATTGCATTGTTTAGTTCCTAAGATGCAGAAAGCATTACTGCACTTCTGTGTGTTGAGGAACAAGCTCACAGATGGACAGTGTTGAACAGGACATGTGCAGCGGGCGGGGAGACGCTCGGAGCCAGTGACAACTCAACCCAGCCCAGCCTCCTCTATACACGTGGGCTCCAGGCATCACCTGAGCCTGAAGGAAGCCACATGTGATTTCTCAATTTTATTTCAAGTATTATTTATCTATTCCATTAGTAATCTATTCCATGCTTTTGCCATTGGGAATTCACAACACAGCTTTATTTTCAGACATGACTACTTCTGTTGTTTCCCTGACATTGTTCTTTCATGCAGAGATGAGGAAAATTCTGTTCTGTGGTAACCTATGCGGCAATGATAATTCTCGGTGCGTGGCAAAGTAAAGGCTGTGATCCAAAAATAAAGCCTGAACATGGGCAGTGAAGTGTGCAATGGAAATTCATTAGTGGCTCAAGAGTGGAGTTCAAATGATTTCAGGGGAATTAGTGCACTTTCACCACTGTTTAGAAAGTCAGAGAGCCTAAGGGCAGCTGAAAGAGCAGTACAAATGCATTCCTTGTATCATTGTTAGATTATAGTTTCTGACTGCCTCCACGTTGCAAAGCAGACCTCGTTTTACATGTTCAACTCATTTAGACTCAATCTGAAGTGATAAATAAATACCTTTGCCTGCTTGGCATAAATTTAGCTGTTCATCATTGCCATTTTGTACTTTGCTTCATGTAACAATCTCCTCTGGGAGAACAATTTACACAAATAAAAGGTTAAAGGATATTTTGTTAATTAGGCTTTGCTTCTTCCAACTGATAAGTCTGTGCTAGTTGCTGCTAAGTATAATTTATATCTGATGGCTTCATGTTTTATAGCTACAATGTCAACATTTTATTCTCCATGATATCTCTGTTAACATATGTTAGTTATAGTAGGAAGTATCAAGTAGTGTAATACATTAATGCATAACTTTGTAACAAAAATATGGTTGAGTCATCCCCACAGTTTCGCTGGCAATAATTATAGTGATAATCTTAGAGAAAATGTACTCTGTTCTTTTGACAACATTTTGAGAATTCTGCAATTAACACAATGAAGGTTGGCAATATAAGCATTGTAGATTTAAAATTTACTATTCAAATTATCTTCCATGAATAATACATGAGCAAAAATAAAACTGCCCTCAAAATGATCCTTTACTGCAAGAAATTATGAATATATAAATATAAAAGAAATATTATATTCATCTTCTGCATAAAGAAATACTTGATTCAAAAAAATCCATGCTAATTTTAGTATATTTATTTAATATTTTTCTGCAAAACAATAATGTTAAAAATCATTTAAATATTAATAATCTGCTTTTAACCCAAAATCAGAATGTGCAATCCATTGTACAATAATCAGTTCAAGTCAAGAACTGAAAATGTGAATGAGGGTTACCAGGATGCTGCCTGAATTAGAGACAATGTGCTATAAGGATAGGCTAGACAAAGTAGGATTGTTTTCTCTGAGCGGCAGAGTCTGAGGAGAGACCTGACTGAAGTCTATAAAATTATTATTTTAAAGTTTTATTTATAAGTCACATGTAGGCTTAAATTAACACTGCAATGAAGTTATTGCAAAAATCCCATAGCCACTACACTCTGTGCCTGTTTGAGTCGACTGAGGGAAAATTAGCATGGCTAATGTATCTAACCAGCATGTCTTTCGACTGGAAATTGGAGCATGTGAAGGAAACCCATGCAGACATAGGGAGAATGTGCAAATTCAACAAACAGTGGCCCAGACTGGGTCCCTGGCACTGAGAGGCAGCAGTGCTAGCCATTGTGCCACTGTGACAGTCTGTCTAAGACTTGGAGGGCATGCATTTAAGATGAGAGGGAGAAAGTTCAAAGGAGATGCAAGAGTGAAGTTTTTCTACACAGACAGTGGTAAGTGTTTGGAATGTGCAGGCAAATATCATAGGGACTTTTAGATAAACACATGAAAATGCAAGGAATAGAGGGAAATGGACCAAGGACAGTCAGAAAAGGTTAGCTTAATTTGGTGTCAAAGGCTGGTCCCTATGCTGTACTGTTCTATGTTCTAAGTTCTATGAATGTCCCAAGAAAGGAGTAAGAAGGTCCAGACAGCCTACCAAGCCTGCTTGTTCAGTAGAGAATGTAACCCATTAAGACATGAGAAGGAAGGAATGAGCAGAAGAAATAGTTGGGTGACACCAATGGACAAGAAAATTGGCAGGATGGTTAATAGTGAGGAAAAAGGTCTTGGTTTGCAGGAACATATACACTAAAAACCTCATCCTCATTCGCAGCTGGGGAATGGAACTTTGGCCGGAATGCCAAAATTCTCTGTTCAAACTTGCAGCGGGTGGCCACAGCAAGATCGGAGAATCTTGAAAAACGAGGTGATGCACTTTGAAAGGAGTAATAAGGCAAGGCGTACTCAATGAATGGCAAAATACTAGGAAGCTCAGAATAATAGAGGGATCTTGGGGTGCTTTTCCCAAGATCTCTAAAGGAGGCAGGACAGGGTTAATAGTATAGTTAAGAAGGCATTTATGAAAATTTACAAACTTCTGTGAGCATTCATTTCACAAGACTTCGTTTCAACTTTAAAACATCAAAACCCTCCAGATGTGGCAGACAGTATTGCAGAGACTGATAGTCCAGTATTTATTAAAAATGCATGACTTCTTCCGTGTGTGTGTCCGTGTGTGTGTCCGTGTATGTGTGTGTGTATGTATGTGCATGCATCAGGGTGAATGTATTTGATGTTGCACTTAAATCAGGACAAGTGTGTGAATAAATAACTTTATTTTTAAACTCACAAAACCTTTCTGCTGAATTATTTATTTGGAATACATGTTCCACAGATAATAAAACATACACTCCTTTCTACACAAAGCATAGTATTACAGGCAATAAGATAAATTATACATTCTGTTTGTAATAGAAAGTAGATTATGGCTGTGATTCTCTGTAAAACTATGTGAAGAGGTCAAAAAGGGAGCAATGTCTTGCTGCTAAACATGAGTAAAGAAAATGATACAATGCAATAAAAATTGGAGGAAGATAAAGAAAGAACACTGTAGAGCATACCTTGAATAAAAGAGAGCTCAGAGTGATCAAATTGGGGACTGACACATATTGCTTTGAATTTGCATTGGTTGTTCAAAATATGAATTTAAATAGACATGGGGAATTATGTGTGAGGAGTTATTCACAAATGATAGATGAAACAACGGAGAATTAATAAAGGAATAAGATGGAGGGGAAACAACACCTGAGATAAAGACCAAGTAGATAAATAAAAGTGGTGAGGTTTAGGAGTTACAGCAAGGGGTAAATTGGATAGACATGAAAAACATGTAAGAGCATGAGGTGATGAGAAATCAGTTAAAAGGATTATTGGTATGCATGATTCATCAAGTAAAGGACAATTCAAAGTATCATTGCAAGATTCTATTATCCACCAAGGAAGTGGTGGGAAATCTCCAAGACACAATAAATTAATACAGGTAAATTAATCAAAAAAATCCTCCTTGTGAAATCACATGGAGCCTTTATGCTGCACGAGTTCAATATGAACTCAAGAGCAAGCAGACTGGATAGTTTATCCAAGAGGAATTACGGAAGGTGTTTTATGGGATTAGTGAGTTTAATTATGACATGATGCAACAAATAGAGCTGGGATTCTTACCCTTTACCGAACCCTGTCCCCATCTCCCCACCGACTCCTACCTGCTCTTCACTCCACTCATTTCCCTACCAAGTAGAAGATAAAAAGAATGTAGTCCTGATGATAGTGACCTTGCCTTTACTGGACCAGAACATTCAACTCTAGAACGTATAGCGAATGAAATCGATCAGAATAATTGAAGATTTGGAAATTAGCCATTGCAGAAGCAACATGAGGAGTGTCTAGAACATCTGATAAAGAATGAATCAGACATGGAGTGCTGTGCCATGAAGAGGACCACTGAATTTTAGGTTTGATGTGGTGAGACAACACATTATTCAGGCTTGTGAATTCACCTCAACCGATGAATGAATGAACTGCACGATGAAGTTGGGAAAAAGGGGAAATGAGCAGAGCAAACAAAGTAAGAGGAAAACGTGTGGTAAGTACAGCACACAGCAGCTAGAAGCTGAAGATTCTGTCAGGCAGAGGATGGTTTGCACATGGCAAGTGGGAAGAAATTGTAGCAAGTAGTTAGCACTGCTACCTCACAGCACTAAGGACCCCGGGTTCAATTCCGGCCTCAGGTAACTATCTGTGTGGAGCTTGCACATTCTCTCTGTGTCTGCTTGGGTTTCCTCTGCATGCTTCGGTTTCATCCAAAGATACAGATGTGAGAGTGATTGGCCATGATAATTTGTCCCTTCTGGGTAGGGAGATTAGGAAGTTAAATATGTGGGATAATGGGGGTAGGGCCTGGGTGAGATCATTGTCAATGCAGGCTTAATGGGCCAAATGGCTTCCTGCACTCTAGGGATTCTGTGATACCATAAAATATCAAAATATAAGCAAAAACTTAGTTTCTACCCAATGTCACAATGCAACAGCTCCACAAACAAACTAGACAAGCCAAGCTACACATTGGAAGTTACATGCTTCATTGCCATTTAGTCTGAAATTCATAACCCATGAGACTAGAACCTCTCAGAAACATAATTTTTACGATAACAGATATTAAAAAGATTGAACCAA
The DNA here is from genome assembly GCA_024679065.1 of Sphyrna mokarran. NCBI lineage: Eukaryota > Metazoa > Chordata > Chondrichthyes > Carcharhiniformes > Carcharhinidae > Sphyrna > Sphyrna mokarran. Next base: position 48,676,462 of record JAGIQG010000016.1, read on the forward strand.
GGGTTAAGGTGATTGGAAATCATGAACAGTGTGCAGCTATATCCCTGGCTGTTCCAGGTGGGGCTAGGAATAGTTGTAATCTCAGAGTCTGGTACATTAAATACTGCCCAATAACAGTAACGTGGGGCTGAATACAGTGCCACCCACATGTATGTCAGGTGCACATGTCGGGCGAGACTGAAAGAGGCCATGTTTATCACTTCTGCCCGAGACTGCCGAAAAACACGTTTACACACTGGCTGGCCGATTAAAGGGTGGGGAGTGTTAAACACGCATGGACATTGGCGCAGCATAACGGGCAACAGGTCAAATGGGGATCGGGTGGGAAGGTTAAAGTTGCTATATCACACCGCAGAACACATCAGAGGAGGCCTGGTGGTAGAAGAATGCGGGGTCGCCAAAAATCATGACAGAAGCATCCAGGGTACACAGCAGGTGGGCGAAACACACAAGTGGCACTGACAACTCACTGAGTGCCAGAAAGGACATACTTATTCTGTAAAGAGGAAGCCAACCTGCCAAACCAAGAAGGCCCTGGGCAGTGTCCGCTGAGGTCAAGGGTCAGTTGCTGAGATACTCACTGCATAGCCATAACATAACACATATGTTTGCACTTGAGAAGTCTACCTTGTGTTCATTGGAATGTATGGTAAATGGATAAAATATTGATATTAAGTGCAATCCATCTGCAGTATTTAACAATAAGCTGGAACATTTTGACTTGGTTGAAGAATAGGAGAGAACAAAACCACACAACCAGTAAAAATCAATAAAACCTTCCACGCACACTCACACACACACACACACACACACACACACACATCTGTGTAGTCTGTTTCCATTTCTGGAGAATTTTATTTTTAATTCAAAAGTGGGGGTGATCTTACCAAAAAAAGTTCCAAACATGTGTGAAAATGAGAAAAATTTGCAACTATTTTGGACGACCTTAAAAACAAATCTTACCTAACTTGGTCAAAAAAAATGAAGCAAACCTTAGTTTCTGCAGCAGGAGGAGTGGATCTAAATTGCTCAAAAGGCGGCTGATAGCAGCAGAGAGCACAATTGCGCATGTACATATCTCTGCACCTTTTCCAGCTATAGCTGGCCTCTGTGACCCATAATGGCAACCCTCCACTATTGCATGGTTCGATGGCCAATTGCCCTCCCTCCCTCACATCTGGACCAATCGTGATGAATCCACCCTACTGGCAAATCCCCATCTCCACTAATTACTGTTGCATAGTGCATAGCAGTTCCCTCCCTGAAGAGCCCAACCTCAATCTCATCCCCCAGGCTCCACCTGCTCATCACTGCCACCTTAGCATTGTTTGGTGCCTGGTGGCATGAACAGGACAGTGCCAGTCTATCCTGTGTGCAATGCCAGGGTGCCAGCTGACACTGCCCAAACAGCAGCCCCCTCTGACCCTGACCTCAAAGGCCTCCAGTTCAACCAGCAGGGCTATCATGTTTGGAATCTATTGATGGGGACCATATATGATCCCCGCCAGACAGAATCTCAACCAACAAGACCACAGAGGCCATTGAGCCCGGATTATTTCTTTCTGGGTTCATTTGTAATACTCAAATGCAATTTACTATTGCATTTAAATATTACAATCAGACTCACACCTTTTTGGGTGATATCAGATATTCACTGCCAGTTAGATCACAAGATGTGAGAAATCGAATGTGAACCTGATTTCTTCGCTCTCTCACAATCTTACTGGCTCACCCTGCCCATCGGCTAACAGGTGTTTCACAGATGCTGTTTTCTGTATGTTCTTGGTAGCCCTGCTAATGTTACTCTGTATCTCACCAAAGGATTTCCATGTTCATAAGTTCATGTTGCTGCATGGATTTTCATGTAATAATGAACATTTTACCTACATGTTATCAAAGCATAGAAAGTATGTTATCACGTGGTGATAGAAATACTTGATTCAGGCAACATCTATGATGAGAAGAGCAATTGGTGGATGGTGTTTAATAGAGGCCGGTGACAGGGACATTTTCTGTTGGCTGGAGAACCAGTGAGAACCCTGTGATTCCTCTTTTAAGAAAGCCTGAGTTCCCTCTTTGCTCACCTTATCTTGCGATATTTACAATCTTGCATTCAGACAAGAGGTAAGCCTAGATTTCAACCAAGTGATTATTCAAACAAGCACATCTTTAGAAATGAAGAAACACTGATCAATTTGTATATTTTCTTGGCTTTGGCTTTTGAATTGGGAATGTGGGGGGTGAAAATGAAGGTGAGCTCTGGGCCTCATCAACTGTAAATCCTCCACTGCCTGCAGAAATCATTTCTTACACCATTGACCATTTCTCTCCCAGCAACCATTTCCCCTGCCTCTACCAACGCCCCCCTCCTCCCACTGTAAGAAGTCTCACAATACCTGGTTAAAGTCCAACAGGTTTATTTCATAGCACAAGCTTTTGGAACACTGCCCCTTCATCGGGTGATGAAGCGTTAACACTTCGAAAATTTGAACTACCAAATAAACTTGTTGGACTTTAACCTGGTGTTGTGAGACTTCTTACTGTACTTACCCCAGTCCAACACCAACATCTCCACATCATGGTCACCTCTCCCCTCTCCCAGCAGTCAGTTTCCACCCCAGTTTGACATTTGCTACCCAACCCTCTCCTCTGGTACTCACTCTCCCCTTTGCCCCACCCTACCATTAAAGTAAATTTGAGGTTGTCCTCCCATACCTCCCCACCAGGTTGAGTTTGGGGGCCAGGGTCAGAGCCAGGACCTGAACAGCTGTCCACCAGTCTCTCAGCTATGTGCCCATCCATCATTGCTGAGTTCAGTAACATAGATATATCTTGCACTGGAGGACGAGATGCCTGTTATCTCTATGGGCTCCTGAAAATATCACAAAATGTTCTGGCCAGTGATGTAGGAGAGTGTGTGACCTGAATCCAAGACTCAGTATGGTATTGAACAGACCTAGGCATGGAGATGGCTCCTATCCTATACTCTTTCTTGCCCATGTGTAAATAGTTCTAGTAGTTAATAAAGATTTACAATTAACCAATGGAAGACTATGAAGACTTTATTATGACCTGTTCAATAATCAAAACCCTCCCAAAGGTAGTTGCTCATTTAGTTATGTTAAGTAACACTGATGTCATCTATTCATAGTAAAGAAAAACATCAAAAAGGTAATGTAGGAGAAGGAAAGAGTAACAAAAACAGTAAAACAAACTGGGCAGAAGGACTGAAATGTATCGGAAGAGGAGACATGAAACAAAAATAATGAATACTGAAACATGAGAAAGAAGGAGTTAAATTGAAAATGAGAAAAAAGGACAGTTGGGGGATATGTTAATATGTGTGATTAAATTAGCAGAAGACAAAGCCCTGATTTACTCAGCAATTGATTAAATTGGAAACTCATTTACCACAGACTGAAACTGGGAGCAACTGAGACTGATAAGAGTAGCACAAACAGAAAAGAAAATGATGCACCATATAAGGCAATGCACAAACTTGTAACCAATTGTCGGCTTCCGGGGGAAACAAGTGGAAGATTTGAATGTGCAATAATTCAATTAGACTTATGATATTGTCTGACATGCTCATGTCCAGAATGGACTGTGTCGTGATAATCTCATTGAACATTAAAATAAATATAAGAAGCAAGGAATTAGACTACCAGTCATTTTACCCAAGAGATTAAACTTCACAGATCATCTCCTCCACCCGATAGTGATGTCTTTCTTAGAAGAAATAAAATAAAAGGAACACCTGTGGCCAGGAAGAGTAATTGGAAAATTCTTCTCAGACTTCCTAAGGCAAAGAAGAAACTTTCAGATGATGGCACATTACAATACTTATATTGTTAAAATGGAAGAAAATAATTTCTTACCAATGTGTTTAGAAGATTAGAAAATAAGAACTACATTGATCATAGAATCATAGACTTTTTATAATGCAGAAGAGGCTATTTGGCCCATCAAGTCTGCACCAGCTCTTGACAGAATATCATACCCAAACCCTCCCCTGTAATCCCACACATTTTCCATGGCTGAGAATACAAGAATTTTTGCAAAGGATAAAACATCTCTAAACTGCAAAAACTTGTCAGTACAGGAAGAGTAGCTTGCACATTTGAATTTAGAGATTCAAATTGAAGGATCTTTTTTTTTCAGAAGAGGAAGTCAGAGGGCATTTTAAGATTATTGCAATTCTAAATTAATTTATACAGTCGTAGCACTTAACCTCAAGATTTATTGGGATGTTGTCTTTATTATAAGTTTGTACTTGTAAAAGGATTATATTAAGACTCAGGATGGTTCAAGAAAGTCTAAATAAACCATATTTTCATCTGTTTCAGTCTATACGTTGCTTCAGATAGTCAGACACTCTGTGATTACAGATAAAAGGCCTCTGTGCTGCAACATTATAAATGGCATTTTAATATTGACTGTGCGCAGCTCAGTGGAACAAAATGAAACTGCAACCATAAACATTCTCTGTATTCCACAAACAAAGTCCCCAAGGTATATTTTAGAAGAGCTTGCTTTGCTGTAAATAACTCATTCACATACCAGAAGGAACTCAGCATTTTTATGAATAAAACAACCTGCCAACTTGAGTGCTAGGGACGGGTAGTTATCATCCCACCCCACCTCCTGCTGTTGCCTTGTGATTGATATGTTGATAAGCTCAAATACTATTACAACTGCAGAGATTTATCAAGTTAGCTGCAAATCTGGAAGCAATTGTCAGTTGTGCATTGAAGGCTTAAGTGATATTTCTAAGCGGTGTGGAGGTATAAAAAGGAAGCATTACGGCTCTTCTCAATGAAGACACAATGTTGTTCCTGCATGGTTGGTTTATATTGATCTGTCTAAAACTGATAAAATGTGGCAAATGATCTAATTACAAAAATCAGAGGTCACTAATGGATTGCTGATAACTCTAGGTACAATATGATAATGCAATGCAATAGAGTAAACACAGTTTTGATGGTTTCATACGAATGACCTTCGTCTGAGTTATCTGCAGGGTTGACTGGACCTTTACACGTCAGGAGAAGAAAGAAAAGAGGGAAATCGGTGATGAGAAAAGGCCATCATTTTCTGATATCAGTTTGAAATGTATTTGCTGCCAGTTTCCATTTATACACCTGACCCTACTTTTTTAACGTTTACTTTGAAGTAATATTTTGAGTTTAACTTAGCTAATCCATTTCCTGTTTCTACAAAATCCATTTCAAAATAGTTTTAATGCAAATAAGAAGAGTAACAATGACTGATTTTATTAGTAATGTGTACCACAGAGAGATGGCTCTGTAATATGCATTATCACTGGGGAAAATGTAAAGCCCACACATACAGATGCTACAGGGATGCATTTATTACGTAGATGAGTATTGCCATTGCCTCTTCTCTCACTCTCGGGATCAGACTCATTGCTATTCTGTGCACCTCGTTTTAATCTTCCTTTGGCATGATGAGCAAAACTCAATATTGTAATCACTGTTCGGCCAGTGCATTGGAAGGTTTATACATAGTTTCTGTAGATATGTCATTGAGCTGTTTGTAAACCCAAACATCCTATTTGTTCCTAAATGAATGAACAGTTTGTTAAATTGCTTTGCCAGGGAGTCCGGATATTAAAATTGAGGTGCATAATCATAATCCCACATAACTTTCTGAGGTTGATATTGCATTTTCATTAATGCAAAACAGTTTTACGACACACACCATTAATAAAGCAATATAATTGAGCCGTCAGGTCAGCCATCTGACTTTTGGATGTATTAAAATAAGAGGTGTGAGAGCAACACAAGTAGGTGTGCTGAATTGACATCATTGATATTTTGCACCAGAATTTATATGATCTGGTCTAATGTGTGTATGTAAATTCTCAATAAATGCCTGCAACTGAAGACTCCATACTGGGAGCACACTTTCCAAATTTGGTCTATAATCCTCGACCAAAGTTTTTCCTTCCGTTCCCACTGCTGGGATTTTCCAGTCCCTTGGTAGTGACCTCCTGCTGTGGGTTCCCCAACAGCGAAGGTTTCTCTGATTATCTAGCCTCCCCACGCACAGATCATGCAAAATGGGTTTTGCGCCTAGCACCAAATGGTTTGCAACCATCCTGATCTTTTTCTAATAGTGCAAACCGGACCATGCCCAGGAAGGGTATGAGGCCAATTAGCATATTTTAAGTAGTATTTAAATATGCTGAACTAAAGGCAAAATATTGCAGATACTGGAGTCCGAAACAAAGCAACAAATCCTCTCCACTCCCTTCAGGGCAACTATTATATTCCTCAGGCAATCCCTTAACACTCAGACTGTGTACTCTCAGTGCAGAGAAGGAAATTATAGACACTTATTCTTTATTGGAAATATGTCCACTTTATGAGCTCAGTATGCACAATTTCTCACATATAACTTAGTCTGTTTCTTAGTAATATGAGATAAATAATTTAAATTATGTAATAAGGTAGCATTTTCTATTTTTCTCTCCTCATATTAATCATTTATTGAAAATCTTTTACAATTTGAAAAATATCGGTTTTCTTTTACATGCCATATATAAAATCAATTTGTCATAAAATTCAAATGAATAACATTCTAATGAAGAAATGGAACAAGAGTCAAGGGATACTTTTTAATTGAAAGTATTATTAATGTCCTGAATAATGAATTATTTTGGCTTTCAAAATAAAGAGAGGCAACAATCAACAAATGCTACAATTTTATTGCTCTGATGAAAAGTCATCCAGACTTGAAATGTTGACTCTATTCTCCCTCCACAAATGCTGTCAGACCTGTTAAGTTTCTCCAGCATTTTCTGTTTTTGTTTCAGATTTCAGCATCCAAAGTAATTTGCCTTCAGTGATTTTGTTTCGCATTTGGGCATAGTGCATGGTGGGAAATCTGACAGGGAACATTTCTGTCAAAAGAAAGCTGTCAAATTTCATATCAATGAGGAATAAAGCATGGTCTGTTATAACTTTACGGTCTTCCCTGGCTTGCTAAGAAATGTGAACTTAATCTTAGTTTGGACAGAGACTGAGGACTCCATTTCCCAGCAGGCCCAAGAGTTCTGAGCATGTGCAGAGCATGACTGGATGACAAACAGCACATGTTCCGTTCCAGTTTTGTTTGTTTCAATTGAAGGTTTTGGCCTTACAGGACATCAGGAGTGTGTGCCTTTGTGGTGTGAAAAACAAGGTCCACGTGACCCAGGTTTGGACATCATAACATGGGGACAACCAGGACCAAGACGGGGTGAAGCCAGAAAGGTAGAGCCCAGGGAGAGTGCCCAGAGAGATAGGGCTAGAGATGGAGACCACTTGGGAAGGATTCATGAGCACGAGACCAATGGGAGGAATAGACCACCAGTAAAAGAAAAAGGGAAAGAAAACATTGGGGAGAGGAGAAAAGAAAGAAGCTCTAGTTAGAAGCGCTGGTGAAGGCAGGCTTCAAGCAGTGAAGGCTTGGGAGAAGTCTTAGAGAGCAGCAAAAACAATTGGGGGTGGTGCAGGCCATCAGTTATATTTTTGGAGCAGTGGTGTTCTTATTGGCAAGGCTGAAGAGCTGGAATTTACTTTGGGAAGCCAGGACAATGTTATCTCGGGCAAATAGATTAAACATCAGGATTTGATTTGATTTATGGTTGTCACATGTATTAGCTTACATTATTTTGTATTACATTATTGATACAAAAAGTGTTATTTCTTGTGCACAACACAGACAAGTATGCTGTCCATCAAGTAGGAAACGAAAGAGTGCAAAGTTAATGCTGCAGTCATAGCTAAGGTGAAGAGAAAGATCAACTAAAAATGAGGTAGATTCATTCAAAAGTCTGACGGCAGAGGGAAGAAGCTGTTCCTGAGTAGATTGTATATGACCTCAGACTTTTGTGTCTTTTTCTGATGAAAGAAGGTGGAAGAGAGAATGTCCGGGGTGTGTGTGGTACTTAGTTATGCTGGCTGTGTTGCCGGGACAGTGGGAAGTGTAGACAGAGTCAATGGATGGGAGGCTGGTTTGGATTGGGCTACATTCACAATCTCTTGTAGTTTCTTGCTAGAGCAGGCAATTTTTCCCTGTCTTCTATCCTGGACTGTATACAGGCAACAACTTTTCAGAAAACTCAACTAACTGATTAAGTAACCCACTATGTGGCAACCTTTCATCCATTTTATCTTGCTGTAAATGTGAGCTGACCACATTAATATATAAAAGACTTCTCAAGGAAATTCAGAGGCTAGAGCTTTGAAAATGAAGTCTAGAAATCCCTCATGAGTTTGAAGAAGATGATCTAATTCACAATGGGAAATGATGGTGTGGTGATGATGTCACTGGACTAATAATCCAGAAGCCCAGGCAATGTTCTGGGATTTGGGTTCAAGCCCCATCATGGGACCTGATGGAATTTGAATTCAATTAATAATCTTGAATTGAAGAACTAGCATCTGTCTCAGTAATGGTGATTGTGGTTATGACTGACTTTCGTAAAAATCCATCTGGTTTATTTAATGTCCTTTAGTGAAGGGAATCTACTACCTGGTCTGGGCTACAAGTGACTCCAGATCCACAACAATGTGGCTGACTCTTAACTACGCTCTGAAATGATGTGCAAGGCACACAGGCCATTTAGGAATGGGCAATAAATGCTAGTGTTGTTCGTGACATCCACAGCCCAAGAAAGAATAAAAAAAGTGGACACTGATGTCTGGGTGTATCGTTGAGAAATCATGGACCCTATCTTGATCACCCTTTATTATGCAATGTGATGTGTTCAACCTTGGTTTGCTTGTTAATGCAATTGTACCGCCTCTCAATTTTGAATGTTAGAGTATACGAGAGGTATTATAAATTGTTTTATGTTTCTTACTGTGTATGGCAGCAAAGTTTTAGTTTGTTCAAAACTGTGGAATCTTGTGGTTTTATTCTCTTTGATCTCAAGCTTTCTCTATTTTAAACAGAAGTTATTGGTCCCTAACCAGGTCATTATCAGAAATTTGGGGGTCTAGTTCTGAATCATCATGGCTGCTTTTCCTCTGTGTGCTATACACAAATGATCCAGTGTATAGGAAACAGGAAAAAGAAAGTTTGAGTAAAATACTTAATACCGATAATTAAACTATTAAGAATAAAGAGAAAAAAGCTGTAGATTCTTTGCAATTTTATAAAATACATTCATGGGGATGTGAACATCAGTGGTAAGGTCAACATTTGTTGTCCATCCCTGTTTTCCTTTTAGAAGGTCGTAGTAATCCACGTCCTTAAACTCCTGAATATGGCCCAAATAAGGGAAGGAATTCTAGCTCTTTGATCCAGGAACTGTGAAGTGCTGAGAAAATAATTCTAAGTCAGGATGGTGTGTGGTTTGCAGATGAATTTCCAGGCTGTGGTATTTCCAGATGCCTGCTACCTTTAACCTTCCTGGTAATAGAGGTCATGGGTTTGGAAGGTTCTGCTGAAGCAGCTTTGGCAAATGCAAATATAAAATTCCTGTGCAATATTTCATCTAAAATTAAAGAACGTTGTAATAAAAACAAGCCAATTGCCCTATTAAATCTTTTCCATCATGCTTCATTTTGCTCTTCAAAACTATTCCTTATACTCTTTAATGAGGACCATTTATAAGCAGCTACCTTTACCAAGGTGGTAAAGAAAGCATATAGAAAGCTTTCCTTTATTGGATGAGCTATTGAACACAAAAGCAGGGATGTAATGCTGGAAATGTAGCAGTTGGAATTTTGTGAACATTTCTGGTCATCACATTATAAGAAGGGCATGATTGTTTCAAAAAGAGTACAGAAGTGATTTAGAAGAATATTGCCATGGCTTGAAAATTGCAACCATTGAGAGAGATTGGACAGGCTACATTTGTTTTCCTTAAAACAGGAGGAGGCTGATGAGTGTCTTAACTGAGGTGTACAAAATTATGAGGGACCTAGATAAAGTAGACAGAAAAGACTTGATTCCCCTAGCCGAGGAGTCAATTACCACAGGGCATAGGCTAAATGTGATTGCTAAAATGATTAGAGGATACCATGGAAAATATTTTTCATCCAGAGGTTGTTGAGTGTCATGAATTCGCTGCCCGATTTGGTGGTTGCAACTGAAATGCTGAACTCATTTAAATGATTCATGATCTGCATCTGAAGTGGTGTAACTTGCTGTTGGTCTGAAGCAGGAAAGTGGGATTAAAATTAGTAGCAAGTTTCTTTATTTATCTTTTTTGGTCAAAGCAGACATGAATGGCCACTTTCTGTGTCATAACCTTTCTATGGTATTACAATTCTCAGATACTATTAGTCATTGCAAGCATTTCTGGCTCAGGTTTTTGTGCAATCAACAGTGTGATGCCAAAACTGGTTCAATTAGGCATTCATTTTATGGATATAATAAGATCCCAGAGGCTTCGGTTTGCTGACTAACTTGATTAGTTTATATTGACAACCTTCACAGAGAAAGTTGATTTTCTTCGTGAAATGCTGACAAGCTTAGCCAGCAGCTGATAAGTTGCTCATCTGCTTCTGAGGTTAATGTTTGACATGTATATCCTACATACATAATTTAATTATAATTTTGCAGATCTATCTTTTTGTATTTTTTTTACTAATTTCTGGGACATGGACATTTCTGGCTGGCCAGCATTTGTTGTCCATCACTAGTTGCCCAAGGGCAGTTGAGAGTCAATCACATTGCTGTGGCTTCAGAGTCACGTGTAAGCCAGACCAGGTAAAGACAGAGATTTCCTTCCCTAAAGGACATAAGTGAACCAGATGGGGTTTTTTTTTCGACAATTGGTTCATGATCATCAGTAGATTCTTAATTCCAGAAATTTTTTTATTGAATTCAAATTCCATCGTTTGCTGGCTGTATTCGAACCCAGGTCCCCAGAACCATAGCTGAATTTCTGGACTAATATTCTAGCAATAATACCATTCCGACATCTTCTCTCTCTCTCTGTCTAGGGTTCTATGAGGCAGCAATGCTAATCACTATGCCATTGTGCTGCCCCATTTACTGTCACATCCACCTCTTTCATCATGGTGGTTTTGGTAGCATTTAAATTATGCTAAGTATTTAAATTGTTAACCAGCAAGTGTTCTGTAGAATTAATAATGTAGAAAAGTACACATAAGGCAATAAAACAGAAATATCTGTGCAATTTAAAGCAACTGTTGTCACAACTGATTCCCTGGCACCAGCAGATGCTGATTTCATATGAGTACCTTTGGCCATGATGTCCTGCCAGCCTGAATGTATGGAAATAGCATACAAAGCAATTGTATATTTCCAAAAGTTAATTGAAATAAAACATTCATTTGGTTAAAGCATGTTGTTCTGAGACTGCTGACTCCCAGTATCTGCTTTAGTCCACTTCAATAAATAACTGGGAACAAGATGCCCAGACTCACTTATGCATGATTTAACTTGAGTCCAAAGTTATTTGAGATTTCAAGTCCATGAAAAATCTACAAACATAAATAAGACCAACTAGAGTTTTAGTAAGAACCTAAACATTCCCCTACAGTTTGCAAATGACAGAAGGTTGGCTTAATCCTGCTTTATTGTCAGAATAGATAAAAGTCCAACAGAATGCAAAGTCACCCCATTTCTCTCCTTCACTCTACAAGTAGAGAGTAGTAACTCTCCATAAAGAAGCATTTGCAATATTCTTCTCTCAAGTTTCCAATTCTTTCAAGCTGGTATAGGAGATTCAATCTCATCAAAGTTATGAAATGAGGGTAAAGAAAGGGGATGCAATGATGTGGTTTTGGAAGTAAAGGGGAGAAACTGGTCACAAAGCTCTAATTTGGTGGAAGAAGAAACCATCACGAAAGTTGAACAGAGGGACTGAAGAAGAGTATTGACTTAACCCATTTGGAGAGAAGAATGTCAGAGTGAATTGACAAGGAAAAGGAAGAAAGAAAGTAGTGCCAATATGAACGGGAAGGGTTGTTGGTTACAAAACATTTTCACTGTGAGAGAGTGCAGAATTGATGCTGCTGTCAATTGGGGCTGGATGGGAATAAAGTGCTGTTATGAGCTGGGACAATGTGGAGGCTGCAGCACAGATAGATTCTTGGTAAATAATGATATGCTATGCCTATTGAAAATCCAAATCTCACTTTATTATTACTTTTTAAAATGAGAAACCTATTAATTTTGCTCTAAGTTTAACTATTTTACACAATGGCATGCTTCCTGAAACCTCCCCAATTCAGTAATCTTGATGTATTCTTTTCAAAGTTTGGATTTCCCATTTTTCTTTTTATATGCTGACACTATTTATATCAAGTCTTTAAAAAGGAAAATTGCTTCAAAGCACTTTATAGAGACAGAGTCCAAAAATGAATACTGATATAAAGGAGAAAGGTACGAGAGCCAATAAATTATGCTATGTATGTCTACAACATACATTACAAAGCTTACGTAGCTATTTATTTCTATGAATAGCCTTTTGAAGGTAATGCTAGTTTTAAGCTCCAGCTGACTATTGAGATATAAATGCATATCACTCACACCTTAGTTTCTCTCTTATCTACCCTCAAGTCCTTGCTAATTTTAAGGCACCATGAGTTCCTCCAACTGACTATTTCCCAAGATAGCGCCAGAGAGAGATGGTTTCTTGCAAGCTGTGCCCAGCATACCTTCTATTTCTATCTTTTGCTCTCGATCTATGTTTTTAAAACTTCAATCTAACTCTTCTAAACTCTCTAACAATGCTTTAGTTATCTTTTTATACACCCTAGCTATGACTGTAACAGTACATTCTGTACTCTCATTTCCTTTTCTATGAATGGTATGTTTTGTCTGTATAGCGCAAGAACCAATACTTTTCACTGTATGTTAATGCATATGACAAAAACAAATCAAATATTAATTTTTATATTCATTTTTGGTTCATGGGCATGGCTGGCTGGCCAGCATTTGTTGTCAACCTTAGTTGTCCAAAGGTAGTTGAGAGTCAATCTCAACTGGTGATTCTGGAGTCACATATAGGCCAGACCATGTAAGGATGGCAGATTTCCTTCTCTAAAGCAGGATTTGAATCTGGGTCCCCAGAGTATTAGCTGAGTTTCTGGATTAATAGTCTAGTGAAAATACCACTAGATCATCACCTATTCATGAAATCAATTGGAAGCATTAAATTCATTGTATTTGATTCCTGCCACAACTCTGTTTTCTAGCCACAAATTCTTCTCCCTGAGGCAGAACCAGATGATTTATAGCCTGGTATCATAGTTGACCCTCAGAAGAATACAAATTCGTTCTATCCCCAAACCTGACCTCATCCAAAGGTCTGCTATCCTTATCCCAAGTTCACATCAAGTTCGGTTCGCCATCTGTGTTCACTTCTGCCCATAAGGCATCAATTTTGAAATTCTTATCCTAGTTTTTTTTAAATCCCTTCACAGCCTCACCTTCCCTAACCCAGTCTGACAATCACTGAGATATCAGCACCTCTCTAATTCTGGCCTATATTCATCACTGATTATAATCGCTTCACCATTCTCAGTCATGCTTCAGCTATCTGGGCTCTAGAATCAAAAAATCCTGACAGTACAGAAGGAGGCCATTTGGCCCATCAAATCTGTACCAACCACAGTCTCACCCAGGCCTTATTTCTGTAACCCCAGCCATTTACCCTGCTAATCCCCCTGACATTATGGTCAATTCAGCAGGGCGAATCAACCTAACCCACACATTTTTGGACCATAGGAGGAAACTGGAAGACCCCGAGGAAACCCACACAGACACAGGGAGAAAGTGCAAACTCCACACAGACAGTGACCTGAGGCTGGAATTGAACCCAGGTCCCTGGCGTTGTAAAGCAGCAGTGCTGCCCTCTATGTTCTGCTATTCCTTCCTTCCGTTTCACTTTTCTTTGAACATGCTTGTTAAAATCTACTTCTTTGAAAAGTTTGTGGTCATCTGTTCTAATTTCTTGTTGATTGGCTGTAAAATTGATAATACTCCAACGAAGAAGCATCTTAGGATGTTTTACCATGTTCAAGGTGCTATATAAATACAAGCTATTGCTGTTGTAATAAATCTATCCTTGTATTTGCAATTCAATTTTTCATTATGCATAATCTCTAATGCCACACTCATTGTTCAACTCAAAACATGTTGGGTAGATTTTGAAGGCAGTGACACCAGGACATGGGGAACCAAAATGTTCAAAGGTGATTCAGCACTATTACTAAAAGTTTAAAGTTTATTTATTAATGTCACAAGTAGGATTACATTAACACTATAATGAAGTTACTATGAAAATACCCTAGTCACCACATTCCAGTGTCTATGCAGGTACTCTGAGGGAGAATTTAGTATGGTCAGTAAACTTTGGAAGGAAACCAGAGCACCCAGAGGAAACCTACGCAGACATGGGGTGGATGTGCAAACTCCACACAGACAGGGACACAAGCCAGGAATGGAACCTGGGTCATTGCCCTGTGAGGCAGCAATGCTAACCACTGTGCCACCCTTGGGGCTATAAAGAGTTTCTCTAGTCTTCTGACGGGTGATCAGGATGTTGCCCTGGTCCCTGTGATAGATCCATTTAAAATGTAAATCAGTGTGCTAGGAACTATTCCGATTGCTATTCGGCAGATTGCATTCGACTATGGTACAAAATCCATCTCGTGTCTGTTAGCCATTCATCAGAAGAGGACCCCACAGGTTCATTTTTTTAAAATCTGGAAATGTAGCAGCAAAAAACTACCATAATTCCATTGGGCAACTGACTGGCATGTCCGACAGCTGACCAACCAATAGGTGATATCTACCTCTTTGTTTTTACCTAGCTTGTCTTCTTCGTTGCTTCTAATTCTAATTAATTAAAAAGGCTTCAGAAACAATTATGTTTCATTCTACATTAACTCGCATTAAGTCCCAGGTGCACAAGCAATGCAGAAGGTTGAAAAGGAGGTTATTGAAATTTAAAGCTTCACAAAAAAGGGAACAATCATGTCCCACGTGGATTGGGAAATTAGGACATAACAGACATTTGGTGCCAGATTGTCTGACTAATTGGATTTCTATCAGCTCTCTATATATTGGCTGATGCAGCATTTGCATTTATGAAGCAGAAATGTAAATGCACTTCTCATAGATCGAACACGATTTTAGGCCTGTATGGTGTTTGCAGTGTGGTGAAAATGATTCCTTTCTGACTAGGCTAAGATGAAGTTAGTGGCCAGATGGCAATTTGACAAATTGATATGCAAGACCTGAACCAGATCACAAATGGATACAGTAAGGAATCAATCTTTCAGAAGGAAACAATTTTGTCTCTATTCCATTTTGATTTTTTAAAAAAAAACTTTGGTTTGAAAACAAAAAGGCAAATATTACTTCGGAAGCATTAATCCCACCAGTTCTGCATTTGCTTTGCCCGTTCCTGAAACAAAGATATTCTCATTTAGTAATGTTTGCAAAACTGAATCTTCTGTTAATTTGAGGAAACTCATGTTATAAATGAAGAGAAAAACATCTACGTAAAGCCACAAAAATTCTTTATTATTAGTATTAGGACATATTCAAGTTGACTTTAAATAACTTTGCATATTGTAAAAGATGTCAAGCATTATCATTGTTATTTAATTTTAAATAACTATGGCAGGGAAGGTATCAATCTCCTCACGTTTTGCTTCCTTCTTACTCCTCAATCTTTCCAATTCACCATCAAAAGCCACCTTAAAAAGACTCCACATCACTGTCTTTTACTCAGTTCTCCCAGATCCCTCCTTAAAAAAATCTTCAAATCTTCCCTCTTTTCCCCCACTTTTATTTCCCATCCTAACTTCATTCCTCTCTCCTTCCCTCAGAGTCGGTGTCCTGCAGTTTTCTTGCCTTCTCATTGTAAACTACTTTAAAACATCTTCCTGTGGGTGTAGCATTGTATAAATGCCACTAGTACTATTTCAAGGTTGTTTTTCATATTATGTAATAGAAGGGCTGATTAGCTCAGTTAACTAGGTGGCTAGCATGTGATTCAAAATAAGTGTGGGTTCAATTCCTGTTCCACCTAAAGCAAACTTGGGAACAGACTTCTTCATCCTTCTCCTAAAAGTAAAAGGCAAACTACCACTGAAAAACAGCTGCCCAGAAAACAACCCAAGATGATACATCTTGGGATGGGTTAGCAAGTTCGCCGATAATACAAAGATCGGTGGTGTTGTGGATGGTCTGGAGGGATGCCAAAAGTTGCAGCGGGACATAGACAGGATGCAAGACTGGGTGGAGAAGTGGCAGATGGACTTCAATGCAGATAAATATGTAGTGGTCCATTTTGGCAGGAATAATGGGATGAAGGATTACAATATAAGGGGTAGGAGTCTTAGCTGTGTTGTAGAGCAGAAGGATCTCGGGGTCCGGGTCCATAGGACTCTTAAATCGGCCTCGCAGGTGGAGGAAGTGGTCAAGAAGGCATACGGTGTACTGACCTTCATTAATCAAGGAATAGGGTTTAGGAGTCAGGAGGTAATGATGCAGCTCTATAAGATTCTTGTCAGACCCCAGTTGGAGTATTGTGCGCAGTTCTGGTCGCCTCATTATAGGAAGGATGTAGAGGCTATTGAGAGAGTTCAGAGGAGATTTACGAGGATGCTGCCTGGATTGGGAGGCAGGCCTTATGAGGATAGATTGAGGGAGCTGGGACTCTTCTCACTGGAGAGACGTACGTTGAGAGGCAACCTGATAGAGGTCTATAAAATGTTGAGAGGGATAGATAGGGTGGATTCTCAGAGACTATTTCCCCGAGCTGAAATGGTCACTACGTGAGGACACAGATTTAAGGTGCAGGGAAGCAAATACAAAGGAGATGTCAGGGGTAGGTTTTTCACTCAGAGGGTGGTGAGTGAATGGAACCAACTGCTGTCGGAGGTTGTTGAGGCAAACTCACTGGGGTCTTTTAAGAGACTTCTGGATGAGTATATGGAAAAGAATAGGATAGGGGGTTATAGATAGGTCTGTGGATTGGTGGATGTGATCGGCGCAACTCGTGGGCCGAAGGCCCTGTTTGTGCTGTATTGTTCTTTGTTCTATGTTCTATCAGCAACCTATGAACTATGAACCTGCAGGCAAAGCACACCTGACGCAGTGTATTATTTACGCTAAAAAAAAACTAGAGGGAGTATTACTTAAGCTGTGGATTTGGCATGGTGAGATTTGAATTGTCAGTGGTAGTTTCTTCAGAACTTGAATATTTTTGAAAAGAATGACATGTTGCTGAAGTTTTTCATTTTGGTCTCATCAGGCCAAATGCAAGAATGCCAAATTTCAAATTACCACAATAATTTGCACTACAGGAGAAAATTATGCTGAGTGATTTGCAAATGCGCTCTTATTGGTTGAGGTTTTGCACTGGAAAAAGCAATCGGAAATGATAGGGGTCCTGCTGTCTGCAAGCAATAGTAATCTTTCAAGCTTTGTAACTTTTTACCCAGGAACTTGGATAGCCTGTTTCTTTCCCATACCAATCAGAGTTGATTTGTCAACTAATAAATATCCCTTTTTTTCTTGTATATAATTTTTTTGTGATCATTTGAAATATTGTTTTCTTGTGTTTTTCCTGATCTGTGTAAGATGAAAAGCTTCGGCAACAAAACCAAAATGAGTAAACAAATACTACAAAATCACAACGTTAAACTGAGGTGACACAAAATTCCAGTTATGTCAATGTTGTCAACTATTCCCAGTGGTAGAATAACAAATCCATCGTATGATGCCTGTGATAAGCATTCCAAACTCAAACAGCATTCAAAATTCCAAACTCATAGCTCCAGATTAATCAAACTTGTCATATGACTGCACAGACAAATCAGGGTGGAGTTTGGCCACACAAGAGTGCAAAATCATTGGATGCAAAACATCATTTGACATCAAGATCTCTCTGTGCAAGCATATGCAAAATCTGGGTATTTCTAAACATGTTGTGGAGATGCTGGCGTTGGACTGGGATTAAGCACAACAAGAAGTCTCTCAACATCAGGTTAAAGTCCAACAGGTTCAACCTGGTGTGAGAAACTATGTCTAAACACATGAGAAATATGTCTCTGCAGATAGCACGCTGAGCAGAAAAAGGTTACAGCATTTTTCTGGATCTGACTCCTGACAATTTTCAATGCCAAATTCTGGATTGTACAAGGTCAGGCCATTGTAAAGTGCAACAAATTGAATAAAGACTTTTTCACACATTCACTGAGTTTTCAGTTAGCATTTTAACTTGTTTTTAGACATGGGGTGGCACAGTGGTTAGCTCAGCTGCCTCCCAGCATCAGAGGCCCCGGTTCAATTCCTAGCTTGGGTCACTGGCTGTGGGAAGTCTACACATTCTCCCCATGTCTGTGTGGGTTTCCTCCAGTTTCCTCCTATAGTCCGAGATGTGTTGTACAGCTGCATGCTAAATTCACCCTCAGTGGGGATTTTCACAGTAACTTCATTGCAGTGTTAATGTAAGCCTTGTGACTAATAAATAAACTTTATATGCCACCTTCAAGGTTACATTGAGATGCACTTATTCATGAATGGGACTTCCTTTACTCTGTTTAACACAAGCTTCTGGTCGTATCTCTGGGATTTATTCATTGGGATTTTACTGAATACAGATCAACTGAACTCCGTTAGATTCAAGAGAATTTGTCATTTACCCAACCCCACTTTCGAACAAAACTATCATAAGGTGGATAGATTCATAGCAAGCCACCCTCTCTAAAAACATGATCCCAAACTGTCTCTTTCAGGTTGAGACATCAAAGCAAAGACCCGCCTAGTCTCAGAGATGGAGACCATGTGGCAATATTTGGAAGAAGAGCAGGAAAGTTCTTCCTGGTGTCCTGAGCAACATCACAAAGATAAGTAGATAATCTGAGCAAACTCACATTTCTGTTCTATGGGAGGTTGCTGTGTGCAAATTGGTTTCTACATTGGCTTGCTACATTACAACAACGATTACATTTCAAAAGTACACTTAATTGGCTATGAAGCCATTTTGGCCATTCTGACACTGTGAAAGGTGTTTCATGAATGTAAATTTTGTTCTTCCTTTTCAGAATAAGGAATGAATAGAAAGCCTTTTGGTAGTCAACACAGCGCATCACCACCAACAACAGCACCTTATACTTATATAGCACCTTTCATATAGTAAAGCATTTGTAAGCACCTGATAGGAGGAAACAAAATACTTCCCTGGCTTGTGAATCTTACTCACTTTTGATTGTCTAAAACAGAAGGAAGTCCTTCTAATTGATACTGTTTGTGTTCACTAAGTTTCACTAAGTGGAAGGCAGATGGACTTCTTGGATGATGTTGATAGATGGCACAGTGGTTGGCACTGCTGCCTCACAGTGCCAGAGACCTGGGTTCGATACCCAGCTTGGGTTACTGTCTGCGTGGAGTTTGCACATTCTCTCCTATCTGTGTGGGTTTTATTCAGATGCTCTGATTTTCCACTACAGTCTGAAAAACATGCTGGTTAGCTACATTATGCCTAACAGGTATCGGTGTGTGGCAACTAAGGGAATTTCACAGAAATTTCATTGCAGTGTTAATGTAAGCCTTACTTGTGACTAATAAATAAATAGTTTTTCTTCAGATAAGGCAAAAGTAGTGGATGTTGTATACATGGACTTCAGTAAAGCCTTTGACAAGGTACCTCATGGTAGACTGGTATGAAAGAGGAAGTCACAAGGATCAGAGGAGAACTGGCAAGATGGGCACAGAACTGGTTTGGCCATAGAAGGCATGATGTGTCAATGCCGGCATTGGACTGGGGTAAACACAATAAGAAGTCTCACAATACCAGGTTAAAGTTTAACAGGTTTCAGAATGCTGTTCTTTTGTCAGATGAGTGGAGAGTTCTTTGCTCATCTGAGAACTGTCCAATCACCTGATGAAGGAACAGTGTTCCAAAAGCTTGTAGCATTTATTATCAAATAAACCTGTTGAACTTTAACCTGGTGAAATGAGACTTCTTACTGTGTTGGCCATAGAACTCAGTAAAGTTTTACAACACCAATTTTAAATCCAACCAATTTATTTGATAGTAAATCCGTGAGCTTTCGACACTATGTGCCTTCATCAGGCAAAATGGCACATAGTGTCGAAAGCTCGCAGATTTACTATCAAATAAATTGGTTGGATTTAAAATTGGTGTTGTAAAACTTTACTGAGTTCACCCCAGTCCAAAGCTGGCATCTCTACATCTTGGCCATAGAAGACAGAGGGTAGCAGTAGTGGGGTGCTTTTCTGAATGAAAGGCTGTGACTACCAGTGTTCCACAGGGATCAGTTCTGGGACCTTTGTTGTTCGTAGCATATATAAATGATTTGGAAAAAATATAGCTGGTCTGATTAGTAAGTTTGTACACAACATAAAAATTGGTGGAGTTGTGGATAGTTGCAGAAATAATAAATGTGTAGAGTATAGGGCAAATGGTAGGATTCTTAGTAGTCTAGATGAACAGAGGGATCTTGGTGTGTATGTGCATAGATCCCTGAAAGTAGGCAGTCATGTCGAGAAGGTTGTTAAGAAGGCATATGGAGTCTTAGCTTTTATTGGTAGGGGGATTGAATTTCGGAGCCGCAACGTCATGTTGCAACTGTACAAAACTCGAGTGCGGCCGCACTTGGAGTATTGTGTAGAGTTCTGGTCCCCACATTATAAGAAAGATGTGGAGGCATTGGAGAGGGTACAGAGGAGGTTTACCAGGATGTTGCCTGGTATGGAGGGCAGGTCTTATGAGGAGAGGCTGAGGGATTTGAGGTTGGTTTCGTTAGAAAGGAGGAGGCTAAGAGGGGACCTGATCGAAACATATAAGATGATTAGAGGTTTAGATAGGGTGGACCGTGATAGCCTTTTTCCTAGGATGGAAAAAGCTAGCACGAGGGGACACAGCTTTAAATTAAGGGGTGATAGTTATAGGACGGATATCATAGGCAGGTTCTTTACCCAAAGGGTGGTTCGGGAGTGGAATGCCCTGCCTGCAGCGGTTGTAGATGCGCCAAGTTTGGTGGCGTTTAAGAGGTTAGTTGATAAGTATATGGAAGAGAAGGGAATGGTTTAGTTTTGGAGGGGCATTGCTTTTCATATTGGTCGGCGCAACATCGAAGGCCGAAGGGCCTGTTCTGTGCTGTAATGTTCTATGTTCTATGTTCTATGTTCTATGATGATGATTGTCGGAGGATACTGCAATATATAAACCGATTGGTGACATGGACAGGGAATTGTCAGGTGGAGTTTAATCCTGACAAGTGTGAAGTAATGCATTTTGGAAGGTCCAATGCATGTAGGTATTATACAGTAAATGGCAGAACTCTTAAGAATATTGACAGGCAGAAAGATCTGGGTGTACATATCCACCAATCCCTGAAAGTGGTAATGCAGCTGTATATTCAAGAAGGCAGATGATGCTTGCTTTCATTGATAGGGGTATTGAGTATAAAAATTGGTCGATCATGTTGCAGCTGTACAAAGCCTTAGTTAGACCTCATTTAGAATATTGTTTACAATTCTGGTCACCACACTACCAGAAGGAAGTCGATGCTTTGGAGAGGGTACGGAGAGGTTTATTGGAATGACAGAGGTTGAAGGTTGATCTGATAGATACTTACAAGATTATGAGTGGCATGGACAGAGTGGATAGTCAGATGTTCTTTCTTAGGGTAGAAAAGTCAAGTCCGAGGGCACATAGGTTTAAAGTATGTGGAGAAAAGTTTAGAGGAGATGTGCAAGTCAGGTTTTTTTACACAGAGGGTGGTGAACATTTGGAATGCACTGCCCAGAGAGATGATGGGAGCAGGTACGATAGTGGTATTTAAGGGGCAACTAAACAAATGCATGAATAGGATGGGAATGGAGGGATACGGACTCCGTAAGTGCACACAGTTTTTTAGTTTAGGCAGACATCATGATCAGCGCAGACTTGAAGGGCTGAAAGGCCTGTTCTTTGTATTCCAATGGCCATGAAAAGTTTAAGGCTAAAAGCAATTATTTATCTTCTATAAGGTTTTAGTACACCTTCATGTGGAAATCTGGGCCAGATTTATTTGGGTCTGCTTCATAGTCATGTGTATGACAGAACAAAGAATGATCTCCACTTCTGATCTTACTGACGTATTCAGGGCCAGTGCAATTACTTTATTTAAATGTCATTGGTGGGAACAGATTCATTTTACGTCCATTTTGAGTAGCTGTTTGAGAAGGAGGGACAAAGGAAAAGCTTAGCAGATGATCCCACCAGTGCACCAATTATTGTTTTCTATACCTAACTGACCTCTTTCTAAGCAGGCTCATGTGTTCATGTTGACCTCTTTTTAATGCAGTGATCTTGCAAGTATCTCTGCGCCTTGAGTAACCATGGTTTCTGGTTGTATTGTTTCTGCTCTGGCTGGTATCAGTTGGTAGTGGGACTTCTGGCGATCCAGCACATAAGTTCCTCTTTGTTTTTTTGTGAGCTCAAGAGATCTTCTAAGTTCCATAAATTCAGCATGAGTGACCATCACTCCGGTCTATCCCCTATCCCTCCGAACATCAAGACTAATCTGTCTACCTCCTTCAGTCCTGAAATCGCCCTGATATTGTAAAAACCCAGAATTGACTGGATTGCACCAGGATGCTTAGCTCAAGCTGCAGAAAGTCACCTAATGCAAATGAGACCTGGCCATCAAAATAGGATAGGCCTTCCATTGAGATTACATGGAAATTGTGACCCCGTGCCTTTCTTGGACAGCAAGATAGCACAGTGGTTAGCACTGTTGCCTCACAGTGCCAGGAACCCAGGTTTGATTCCAGCTTGGGTCACTGTCCATGTAGCGTCTGCACATTCTCCCCATGTCTGCATGTGTTTCCTCCAGATGCTCTGTTCCCTAACACAGCCTGAATGATGTGCTGGTTAGGTGCATTGGCCATGCTAAATTCTATCTCAATGCACCCGAACAGATGCCGGAGTGTGGCAACTAAAGGATTTTCACAGTAGTTTCATTGCAGTGTTAATGTAAGGTTACTTGTGACACTAATAAATAAATGTATGATTTAGAATTGCTAGTAGTTAAGCATTAGGTGACAGCACTAATGGATCAGTCGTGCTTGGATCAGTTTAATGACATTGCTTCGCCTTTTGTTCCAAATTATCTTTTGTGCAACAACAGGAATGAACAGTTTTAAAAAAATGGAGTAAAAGTAAAAAGAAATGAGAATTATGCAAATATGAATGGTTTAATCCTGGGGTTAAATTTGTTATTCCTATATATCCTCTATCTTTGCCTAGTCTTTTCTATTCAGTATATAATTGAAAAACCATTGTTGTATATTTGAATGTTGGACAAGCATGGGCTACTTTGGATTTCATTATTCTGAAACAAAACAAGACTCTTGCACATCTGAACCTCTGTGATCCAAACACGTTCATCTAAATCTTTCCCTCTGCTATATTATGAGTTAACATTTCTGTTAAAGTACAAGAGAGAGGAGTCTAAGGTGAATGTACTAAGTACTTGTACATATCCTGTGGTGTCATTTCAAGGCTATTATTTATTAAACAATAATTTGCTGGTCTCTCAGAAAGGGGTTTTCACTATTATTGCCCATCTCTGAGTAGATTGTTTGTCCGTACATTGCCTTTCTGTTCATCAAATTCAATATATGGAGCAGGGTTGTCCATTGCTAGCAATGCTACATTGTGCTTGCATTTGTTGCAATGCAAAGGGATTTATTTCAGTACAAGCTGCCATATCCTTCAAACTACTGCAGTGCATGACTAAAATCTCACCACCAGTGTTCGGGGGGCAGAGCTGTCAATCATTGTAGCACATATATCAGCTACATCACAGAACAGAGCATAAAAGACAAATGTATCTATTGTCTTTTGCTTGGAAAATTTTGCCCCAATGTGTCCAGTGAGTCCCCACTAATAATAGTGCCACCAATGTTCGAAAAAAAACCCAACAGCCAAATCCCTGGTGTTCCCATACTGCGAGGAAATGAAATTCTGATTTTTTTTTTAAATATCACGAGTGGTATTTTTTTTCAGTGACTCAAAATGGCAGCCCAAATTTCAGGCAGCGTCAAAATACTGCGGTATTATAAAAGCACAGTCATCCTCTTCAAATTAGACAGCTAGGTCGATCAGCTGAAATTACTTCAGTGGTTTGCTTTAAAAAAAGACTGCCTGTCCAGGTCTACAAAGGAAGTAGCATCTCTAACTCACTGTGTCATTAAGCTCTCTTTTTAACCATGTCTACATTTTAATGATTAGATTAGGCTGTTCTTGGCTTTCCATTTCTCCCCCCACCGCTCCCCCCCCACCCCCCTTTAATGTGTTACTGATGTAGTCCCTGCAATGCTGTGAGCGTCATGTACTTGTCAGGTCTTGTGTTTTTCAAAGCAGATGGCCACTGCTGCAGCAAAGGTCTTTGCCAGTGCAAATTCGGATATGTTCCTCCCCTCACAGTGCTGTACGTGCACAGAATACTAAACAGCCATCAGAGCAGAATCTCAGTCATTAGGCATCATCGCCTCAGCATGAGACTGCACAGATTCGCGCAGAATAGAGGGCAAAGTCACTGTGAAACTCAGATTATGCCTCAATTTGTCTCCTCTTTGTGTTTTCTCTCCCTTTTTTAACCCTTACGGGTTGGTGCCTGAGCAGTTTTGTAAATGCTCCAAGCGTTTGAAGATCTGCAGCCTTCCCAAGCTATGCAGCATCCTTCATCAGAGCCACTGCATTCATATCACACCCAAAAGCAGCAAGTTAATGTTGCCATAGCAATCATAGGGATGATGTTCAGTGAAGCTGACACTGTCCCAAACTGTTGGGAACACATGCTGCGTTGCCATGAATTAGTAACACCACTAGAAGGCAGCACTATTTAAGACTCTGATGTAGGAGCGATGGCCTGAAAAATGCCAGGAATTTTCCCCAAATCTGAAGGAATCGCACTGAATGTTAGGTCACCAGCAACTTTCTTTCCTCCTAGCAAGGAATTCCTATTTAGAAATTTACTCGGCTATTATTGCTCTTATCATAATGATGTACTTCAAATCAGAAGTGGCAGTGAATTGATTGAGATATTGGCAATTTTTACATTGCTATGCACCAAAATAATGAATGTTTTACCGGGACATGGTCAAATCAATGGTTGTTGTAGATCTTGGACGACAAGGAACTTATCTACAGTTAAGTGATAAAGGTCAGTGCACCTTCCCCACATGGCTGTCCACTGGGGAAATGCTGATCCTCTTGCTTAGAAGATAGCTTTTTGTATTTGGAATTCTGTTCACTTATGTAACTGCCCTGAGTAGACCCTGATCTTTTGATTTTCATATAAAGTGGTATTGCTTATAGAACCAAGAAATGTGGCAGGAGAGATCTAGTTGGTTTTTGTAGTATTAATATGGAGAATCTTACTTTGTATTACTTAAATATTTTGCAGCTGTGAACTGTTCTTGTTCACAAGCATTAATTCTTGCTGGGACTTTTTCTTGATAGCATATATAATTGAAAGTGCCCATTACAACACTTCAAAAGTGTTTCATGAGCTTTAAATGGGTTGGGACACCCCGAGGGCATTACAGGTGCTGTATAAATGTGAGTTCTCTATTTCTTCCGATGCAAGCATTCATAATGGCAGCTCTGCACATGAACGCTTGTCACCTGTAGGAGTGCTTTTAAATCCCCGTGGGTTTCAAGCAATGATTGCAAAACAAAACCTCTGGCGCAGATTTCAGGCATGGGGTCCAGGTTTCCCACTCGATCGTGGCAGAAATGGGAATCCTGCAGAAGGTGACTTAAAGCAGAAGTGCACTTCTTAAAGGGAGGTACCATCTCCCCCTGCTAGGTGAGAGATTAATAGAGATGTAAGCTCCCAGATTTTCTGAGGCCTCTCTAAAAGCACTGGCTGCAGTGTGAGAGTGAGCAAGCAAGTTTTCTTTCTGGGAAGACTCAGAAGTGAGGTACCCCCTCAAGCCGAGAGAGGAGTGATGGAGATATTGATCTCCAAGAACACCACTTGCAGGATGCAGATCTAATGCAAGAAGTTCAATGAAGTCACAGCTAGTTAGAATGAGCATAGTTCTTCATCACACATGGCTGCTGTTTGTCTTCATTGTTATAAATTGTGATCATGAGGTGGAGATGTCGTAGCTGGATTGGGGTGGGCACAGTAAGAAGTGTCACAACATCATGTTAAATTACAACAGGCTTTGAGAGTACTGCTCCTTTATCAGGTGAGTAGAGGTTAGTTCACAAGCATGGCGTATATAGGCAAAGACACAAATGTAAGATAATTACAGATTGGAATGTGAAAAATGGTTGAAATGCAAGTCTTTAAATTGTGATGTGATTACAGCATTATGGCTACATGGATGGAAAAGCAAGAACATTGCTGCCTATTGTCTTTTGCATGTTTATCTATTTGGATGTTCATTTCTCCATCTCTGTCAATCACACTGAGCAATGTCCACTGACCCAGCTCTGAACAATTCCCTACCTTTTGTCACATCTTTAAACATCCATTATAAAGCTGCACTAAAATACCTCAAATTCTCATTCCACATCACACCCTTATCTGACTCGTTCCCATTTTCAGACTCAACACTAATAACATTCTCTTCTCAGCCTTTGTAGAATCAGGGACTTCTATCATGATTCTTTCTTCATTTTATACCCCATCTATCATCCAACACCTCCCCATCCTGCTTATTTTCTCTCCCTCTCAGCAGATGTGTTACTAGCAAAAACCAGACTTCCCCCCACCCCCTTCTTTTCCTGGACGCAAACGCTTCACTTCTCTTTCCACATGTGAAGCTGCAACAGGACTGAAGGAAGAAAGATCAAGGAAGGAACATCTAGCCTGATTCCTTGGAGCAAACAGTCACTCCTGAGATGTGTGAACTGGAAATTGGGAGAGATCGTCTGATCTTGATCCCTGACTTGTTCCCAGCATGCACCACCGAAAAATGCACATTCAGCTATTGAGTAATGGCTGCCGTTTGCCACAGTGTCAGCTCTGCTGAGTTCTCGGATCTGGAACTTAGGATTCAGTTTGTTAAGAAAGTGTCTTGTCCTAAGCAAGCAGTTATACTAGCTTGACAGAGTACCAGCTGAAGACTGCACCTCCAGCCAATGCAGTGCCATCTCTCTCTGCGTCACCACCCTTCTAACTTGGTCATGTGGCCACTCTGTGGGGCATTGCAGTCAGGAGCTTACAACAGGAGTCGACATTGCCAGATTTGGCAGCTTTGCTTTTGCACTCCGAGCTTCACCTTGAAGAGGCTGGCAAGCTGAATAGAGTCAGAGATTTACAGCACGGAAATAGGCCATTCAGCCCAACTTATCCATGCTGCAGTTTTTATCATTAAGCTAGTCCCAATTACCTGCATTTTGCCTGTATCCCTCTATACTCATCTTATCTATGCAACTCTCTAAATGCTTTTTAAAAGACCAAATTGTACCCAACTCTGCAATGCTTCTGTTCCAGACATCACCCTCTGAGTGAAAAAAATTGCCCCTCTGGACCCTTTTGTGTCTCTCCCATCTTACCATAAACCTATGCCCTATACCTTTAGACTTCCCTACCTTTGGGAAAAGATGTTGACTACATCTTATTTATGCCCCTCACTATTTTATGAACCTCTATAAGATCACAACTAAACCTTGTACACAGCGGGCGAAAAAGTTCCAGTCTATCCAGCCTTTCCTTATAGCTCAAACTATCAAATGCCGATAGATAAGGGATTTCAGGGCATCACATGCCCTTTAGATTACACTCTCACAGATCAGTGGCAATGACGAGGGGAAATGGAGTGATGAAAGTTATTCATGTTGCCCGTGTGTCTTCTTCCTCGGCCTCTTTACTGTGATGCCAGAAAGACATTTTCCTTTCTAATTCTTAGCTCTTCCATATTAATTCCAAATTAACATAAGCACCTGGATGTCATTTTATAAATGGGGCAGTGCGAGAATTTTGACTGACTTGATACTCCTGGAAATGCAAAAAGCACTTGTCTTACACTCATTAGGACAAATGCAAGAATACCAAGTTTGAAATGATTGCAATGGGTTATACTGCAAGAAGAAAAGGTGTTGATTTGTTGGCAATTCGACTCTAATTAGCTGAGGCATTGCCATGGAACATATAATGGGGAACTATAGGCTCCTTAAGCTCCTGGGTGATTCATAAGGGCACAAGATTTTAATTTGTAGAGAAGAAATCCCTCCATATGAATGTATGTCACTTCTAGTAAGCATAAATGAGCCACGTTATATCTTGACTATTTTAAATTAGATTTTAGTGTAGTGATTAGCACACTCAGGATTGTTCAACAATTGCTGTCCAATTATGGAATCACTTCAGACAGTAGATGTTTTGGGTTTTGCAAGTGCAGGCTGGTTGATACATGGTCTATATTTATCATGAATAATGGAAGGAACATGTTGTTTGATTCAATCAACAAATCACTGGGATGTACAGCTTAGGTACCCGGCATCACACCATCAGTGACATTCATAAACACCTTTGCTGAATTGTATGGCTGGCAGAATATATTTTTGGACTTCCAACAGCAGCTTGTTAGTGGAAAATATCACTTCTATAGCCACTCTATCATATATGAAATGGCTTCCTTAATCTGTTGCTCAAAATTTTGAGATGTTTTGCCTATCCAGGGTTGCCATGAGGTGGGGATTCTAGCTTTGGACTGGGGTGGACATAGTAAGAAGTCTCACAACACCGGGTTCAAGTTCAACAGGTTTATTTGGTATTACGAGCTTTCAGAGTACTGCTCCTTCATCGGGTGACTCACCTCAGGAAAGATCAGTACGCCAAAAGCTTGTGATACCAAATAAACCTGTTAGACTTGAACCTGGTGTTGTGAGACTTCTTACTGTTTTCAGGGTTACTTGAGACTGGGCACTTTTCAGTTCTGAAGTGGTGACCTTTTACCAATTTGTGAGTTTGTGTGATATTGGTCGGCGCAACATCGAAGGCCGAAGGGCCTGTTCTGTGCTGTAGTGTTCTATGTTCTATGTTCTATGTTCTATCCTGCGAGCAATAATCTGATGAGGATACCAAATGCATTGTTTGTTATGAAGCATAACATTCCCTGAGCAAACAACAAGTCAATTCTATTTAACCTAAACAGGCATTCCGTTAACATCAATCTGGATAAAGGCAAAATATTGCGGATGCTGGAATCTGAAACAAAAATAAAAAATCCCAGCAGATCTGATAGTATCTGTGAAGAGAGAATAGAGCTAATGACTGGAATTCTCCCATCCCACCTGCCGTGGAATTTTAGTAGGCGAGTTGTGGAGAATGTGAAACCCCATTGATGGTTGGGTAGGAATTTCCCGCTTTTAGACCAGTGCAGCTGGAGAATTCTGCCCAATATTTTGAATCTGTATGACACTACGACAGAACTTGTCAGAGATTGAACAACAATTTAACTGTTTTTTCCCCATAAATTGACACAACTTTACCTTAGTTGCAGAATAACATATTGCAAACATTACACAGCTGTGCTGATAAAGGTGCCATTTAACTAACTGAAGCATCGGGAGGGAGCACTAGATTTTAAAAGAAAACACGATTGTAGTCTGTCTGTGCACGTTGAAGCTGAAATTATTTATTTTTCAGAAACCAGTCGTCAATTTTTTTGTTCACTTGGTTCATTTTAAATCACTAAGTGCAGAGGTGCTGGTAAATCCCTAAGAGCAAATTCAATCATATTAAGGGAGGCAGGAGGAGGACTCTGGGTGGCCGGGAGGCAGTGTTCACATTTTACGCCCTGCTTTACTTGAGGAACTGTCAGAGCTTTCTCTGGTGGAAAAACATAATATTACATTTGCACTTACTGATCTAGAACCTGTCAAGCTGAGTTTCAATTCTGTCAGATGTTACTTTGAATCATCTTGCTCTTAATACCAAAGGAAAGCTGAATCATGCATTGATCTGGTTCCAGTTTGCTAATGTAAATTAGGTATATTGATTCGAGCGGAGTAATTCTTGATGACACAGGGTCTTTATAGAGATGTTATCACCTCAATTAGGAGTTTTGGCTCAGTTCCTAACAAATCATGAAACAATTCCTCATGCTGCAAGACTTGTCTTTGAGCTGCTTCGATGCATGCTACACTGTCTCACAGGCTGCAGATTAACTTTAAATTGATGTTTCTATTCATTCGCACATATCTCATATTGGAGATGCTAACAGATTTTGGTGCAATGATTTAGGAATTATCCAGGAACGGGCACTTAAACAGCCCTTTCCAAAGCTCTACATCCATAATTTTCAAATAGGACAGATCGGCAAATTTTAAAAATACGTAATTGCAAACAAAACTGGCACCTTTGTGGATCTGATTTGTACAGTGCGGGTCTGTGTGCCTGGGCTATTGCTTGGATACTGCCTTGTTTCATTGCTTTTGGCCAATTGACCGAGATGGACTTCTGAAAGATTAATATCTTAAGATTAAGTGGCACAGTAGTTAGCACTGCTGCCTCACAGCACCAGGGACCGGGTTTCAATTCCCAGCTTGGGTCACTGTCTGTGTGAAATCTGTATGTTCTCCCAGTGTCTGATCGGGTTTCCTCTGGGTACTCTGATGTCCTCCCATAGTCCAAAGATGTGCAGGTTAGATTGATTAGCCATGCTAAATTGACACTTAGTATCAGGGTCAGGCTAAATGCATAGGGTTAAGGGGGACTAGCTAGGGTACATGCATAGGGTTATGGTGATAGGGCTTGGGTAAGATTCAACGTGCCAGATGGCCTCCTCCTGCATTGTAGGATTCTATGATTCTATCAGCTCATCAGAAACTACTTTCACAACAGTCAGGGATGAGGTTTGAGGACAACACGTAAAGAATTCGGTCAGCTTAAACTTTGAGTGCACAACTTCAATTTGAGGGATTGCCAGTTCATAAGTCAGTCCAATAATCAATTATACTGTAATAGCCCCATTCATTTAAGCACAGCTGGGAGAAATGTATAGGAATCCGACACAGAGCCGGTCACTAGGCAGGGGGTCGCGATTCAGTCAGCCAAAAGTCCCACATGCAAAGGATAAAAATTTAACTTTTTGAATCCCTGCCCGGCTCAAAAACGGAAGGAACCGGCAAGGATACAATCAGGGACAGACAATAGCAAAACACTGTGGCTGCTGGAATTATGAAGAAAGGAGATAAAAAGAATGGAAAAACTCAGCAGGCCAGGCCTCTTCTGTCAGAAGTAATGTTAAAGGTCGATGGCCTTTCTTGAAACATTAACTTTGTTTCTCTCCACAGACGTGGTTTGACCTGCTGAGTATTTCCAGCTCTTTTTGATTGTTATTTCAGTGGCGGTATAATTTGAGCTAGCGAGGAATCCAGGCTGAGGATGTTTTCTTTAAGTTTAGCTTCAGACAACTCTCTGGGCAAAGAACTGCCAGAAACAGTATAGCATACCTTGTTAGGGAAATGTAAGCCAAAAGTGTGATTTACTATCAATACTATTCTGCGCATTAATTTATTGTTTACGTGATAAGTCAGCCTCATGCTTCATAAACTGAACCAGGAGTTTTCCCATTGTTCTGTTCAACATTCCTCCTCAAGCAGTTCCACTAAGTACTGGAGCAGCAATATGTTTCTGGAGAGTGGCAAGAGGTAGTCAGTCAGTTGGACGAAGCTAGCACCAATAGTTGTGGCTCAGCAGGTGAACAGCTGCAGTGCGGTCAGTAGGACACAGATACAAGTCAGGAAGCTCTTCAGTTACCTTATGCAATCTGGCAAAGTGCCAGCAATGCTAGATCCAGTTGTCAAGCCTCCACTTTTGGATTCTTGAGTACATCTTTGAGCGGAATGGCTTTTAGGTGTGCATCTGGGTGCACTTTTGAGCTATGGCAGAGCTCAGACCACAAACATTTGTGGAGGAGGTCACATCACAAGGCCTTTGACATAACATGTGAATGAGTCACCAAATCTAGTGCATGGCCTAATCTCTCAAAGTCTCAACTTTGCAAGGAAGCAGGATTTTACAGCCTCGCTTGTCCTGAAACCTCAAAACCCTATCCGAGGTCAACGGACCCTTCCATGATCCACCCGTTACACACTCCAATTCCTGTGGGTGGACAATAAAATACAATGCAGAAGGAAGCCACTTGACCCATTGAATCTGCACTGACAACAATTCCATCCAGCCAATTTCTCTTATCTCTATGTATTTACCCTGACACTAAGGGGAAATTGAGCATGGCCAATCAACCTAATCGGCATATGTTTGAGTTGTGGGAGGAAACTGGAGCACCTGGAGAAAACCCACACAGACACGTAAAGAATGTGCAAACTCCATACAGATGGTGATCCAAGGCTGGAATTGAACCCAGATCCTTGGTGTTGTAAGGCAGCAGTGCTAACCACTGTGCACTATGTCACTTATACATATGATCATGTGGAAATGCTTGTGGTTTGCCATAATTTGGACATTGCAGAAGTAGAATTCCTTTTCTATTGATATTTATCCGTGGGGCCTTCATCGCCACATGGGTCCAATCAATTCTGCTTTGCACCCGAAGGAATCCTGCCATGAAGGCAAAACTCGAGGCCCGAGTAACCCCATCAGTCTGTGTTAATTCAACGTCCAACTGGTGGAAAACTATATGCATTTTTTCCTGGTACATAGAAGGTTCCATGGCTGTTATCATGATTCTAATACCCATTCATACAGGGGCATCCATCACCTTCTTTTTTTTTAGAGCAACACAGCACGGGAAACAGGCCCTTCGGCCCAACGAGCCCGCGCCGCCGTCATAACTATATAGTAGCAATTCCATTATCCTATTAAAGATTTAGGTTATTCCTAATATGGAAGACTCTCACTATAGGGACAATTTGTTTCCCAATCAGCCTAAGAGCAAATTTTTGGGTTGTGGGAGGAAACCGGAGCGCCCGGAGAAAACCCACGCAACCACGGGGAGAACGCGCAAACTCCCGCAGACACCGGCCCAGTTCCAAGTGTCTGCACAGCCACATCGATAGTCTCTGAGCTGTCATGGTGCCCTTCAGATGGTCCACATAAAGCACTTATTTACGACATGAAGTACCAGGCAACCCATGAATCAACATCCAAGAGCTGTACTCGCACCACCTGCCGAATGCATGCTCCTTGATGGTCAAGTATGGACCGAATTACCTGTGGAAAAAAAGCCGTAGTTAAATAGTCCTACTATATCCCTATATCTGCATACCGCTCATGTGGCTGTCCAAGAGACCCTTAAACAGCCCCAGCGTGCCTGCTCCCACCACCTTACTCGGCAGTGCATTCCACACCCCCACTACCCTTTGTGTGAAAAACTGCCCTCTAATATTCGTCTTATACATAGTCCCCCTCACCCTAAGGCCATGACCCCTCGTCCTATCCATTTCTGAAGGTGGAAAAAGTTTACCTCCATTTACTCTATCTATACCCCTTATAATCTTATACACCTCTATGAGATCCCCTCTAAGCTGACGTCTTTCAAGGGAAAACAACCCCAGTCTATTTATTTTTCCCAGATCTGCAACTTGTCCAAGTCTCTTATGCTATGAAGGGCAATATAATGCTCAGGCCTGTCACTGGCCCCTGAAATACCTAGAGGCAAATAAGTTCAGTATGGCACTATTACTTCCACAGCTACTTTCAAGATGTACCATACAAGAAACCTGAGATCCTCTTTCATGTCTGTTTGCAGGTCAGTAACCAACTGCCCTGATTTAAGAGTGGCACGATAGCAGAGGGGTTAGCATTGCTGTCACACAGGGCCAGGGACTTGGGTTCAATTCTGGCCTCCGGTCACTGTCTGCACATTCTCCTTGTGTCTGCCTTGGTTTCATTTGGATGGTCTGGTTTCTTCCCATATTCCTAAAGATGTGCATGTTAAATTGATTGACCGTACTAAAATGCCCCTTAGTGTTAGGGGAACTAGCAGGGTAAATAGATGGGGTTAAGGGGATAGGCCTGGGTGGGATTGTGGTTGGTGCAGACTTTATGGGCCAAATAGCCTCCTTCTGCAATGAAGGGATTCTATGATTGACATGATTTTCAATGGTGCTGCTGTTCCAACATGTCCAGGAAGTGATTTTTTTTTGGATGAAGATCAAAGGTGAATGTAGCACCTTTCTTCCTTCCCTGCCCCAAGGGTATCACCTGTGCCCCTCTTCACCAAAGGCCTGCATTAGTGCTGTTCCTCCTAATCGCTGCTTGACACCAACACAGAATAGCTGAGGCCCATGTCCAGGACTGTATTCAGTTGCCACCAGCTGAATGGAATGGCTGCCTGGACACTTTGCCATGGCCCAATGAGATTAAAATTAAAGTTTATTGATTAGTGTCATCAGTAGGCTTACATTAACACTGCAATGAAGTTACTGTGAAAATCCTTGAGCTGCCACACTTCAGTGCTTGTCTGGGTATGCCGAAGGAGAATTTAGCGTGTCTTTCCGACTGAGGGATGAATCATAGAATCCCTACAGTTAAGAAGAAGGCCATTCAGCTCATTGAGTCTGTACCAACCACAAACGCACCCAGGCCCTATTCCCATAACCCCACACATTTACTCTACTAATCCCCATGAGACAGGGTAAATTTAGCATGGCCAATCAACATAACACACACATCTTTGGACTGTTGGAGGAAATCCATGCACACGCAGGGAGAAAGTGCAAACTCCACACAGACAGTGACCCGAGACCAGAATTGAACCTGGGTCCCTGGTGCTGTGAGCAGCAGTGCTAATCACTGTGCCATCGTGCAGCCCAATGACATCTGCAGTTACACTCCCAATCTTTACTCAGAACACTCTGCAAGCTCTGTCCATACTGTGTGCCAGTGGCATGAGCTCCTCTGTGCTTCTTCCACCAATTATGCAGCATCAAGAATTGCTCCCACTTCTCCTGTTTTCCTTCAATTCTGATTATCAGGAAAAAAGATGGAAGCATGCAACTTTGGAAGTACCATTACTGTTAAAAAAAATTCTACATTAAGGGACTGCAAATGCTCTAAAAGCATAGAATACTGCAGGAGAACAGCACTGACAGAGAAAAAAGGGACTGTAAAGGTCTATCAGAAGCATATTGCAGTTTTTTCTCAAATAACATTATTGCCATGAGGATATTTGAATTCATAAATAATATGCTGCTATTTCTAAAGATAAAAGTCTTAGATAAGAGCAGTTTCACTTTAAAGAAATTCTTGTCGTGTAAGATCCTTACTGGAACATTAACAAAGATATTTGAAAAAACATAAATTAAAGTTTTAAAATAACAATTTTTGCCACCCCATTTGTGTGAGATAAAATAAATTTGAGTTAAAATTCTGAATATTTTTTTCTTTTAAACTTGTCATTCAGCTAAATGGTTACCATTTGGTCATAAATTATATTGGAAAATAATGTGTTTAACTCCATTGCTTAAGGGATCTCTCATCTCTGATAGTGCAGTTTGTTTTATTTTCTCTTCCTTCAACTAAATATTCTTGTCATCATTTCATTTTAATTATGTTGAATTTTCTGATCTCATTTTCTCCGCAGATTTAAGATTAATTAAAGTCCTGTTCTGAGAGGCAGTGGATATATGACTGGAAGCTGATGATAAGACCAGTCAGGCAGACATCAAGGAGCATTCTGTCAAACAATAATGTGGAAAAGGCAGAAATTCTAGTGGCACTGACTGTACAGACTGAAGTCTGGGCAAGAGGGACAATAAGAAAAGAGCCAGCCACTAGCTGGCTCATAAATGAAAAACAGCACACATCTATTTGAGAATTTTGAAACAGCTTCTAGCTGTAATGCCATCTTATTATATCAAGTGTTTGCATAGCTCTTAACTAGCAGAATATAACAATGTTTTCCTGGATTGCAAACTATTCTTCAGTTAGCATGATGTAAGATAGAATAAAGGACAAGAGATACAACATTTTCCAACACTAAAGGCAAATACAGCTAGGTTGTGCTGGGGATCATAGCAGCTGAAGAAATAGAAGCAGAAGTAGGTTATCCATCTCTTCCAGCTTGCTCGTCCATTCACTATAATTATCTCTGATCCTCAAACTCAATTTCACCTTCTACCCTACTTGTGATTTGCTACATTGATTCAGGTAATAGCCCCCCCCCAAAATGTAGAGTTATCATTGTAGTATTTTACATAGGATGTAAGCAAGGTTACTATGATTTATGACCATATGAGAATCTTTAAAACTGATACTATATGATCACAGGTGCAGTTTAAAGGAAGACTTCAGAATTAGTAGTCAGTCTCAGAAAAATGGAGAATATGAGCTGGATTTAATTATTGTGATAGGGATCCCATTGACGGGTCCAAAAGTAGGGTTCAAACCGTTTTGGTTGATTTGTAGGAACCCCAGGGCCTCATCTTATCATGGAATGGCCATTTCTATAAAAGATGGCCGCCTGATCCCTAGAAGCTGCTGACTAATAGAATGCCTTTTCCTCACCATTTTATGGGCCTTCCCACTTCCCATCCTGCCCCCAAAATGCAGAGAAATTCAGTCTAATAATAGTTATTAATGCGAGCCACTACATGATTATTCGTGCACCAGTAAAGCATTCATTTTGAAACTTAGAGGAGTTCAGACCAAGCGATATGTTTCCTGTTGTAAGTCATGCAACACACCTTGTTCTAGTTTATACACCATATATAATAAAACAGTGATTAGCATTAGTGTAACTCAGGATTGCGCCTATTTGGATGACTTCTGCCAATGAAGTACCAGAATTTAAAGAGAAAACCCAATTTAAACATAATTTAATCTTCACAACTAATCATCACAATCATCTTGCAGATGCAGACTAACCATAAGTAACACCATGAGGGGTAGTTCTTTTAAGTATATTTTATTTTTAAATAATGTATAGAATAATTATGATAGATAATGGAAAATTGTTGTAATTATTACATAGAGTAATCTTAGTGGTATGTGAAATATGGCTTTGTTTTTTCAACAGATGCATAGTCTTAAGTGCTCAGTTTTATAAACAACTTGTCTGAAATGTCAATGATCAAAATGTTGGCTTCGGGATTTGTTGCAATGCTTTCTGGTCATGTAGGTCATAAACAACAAGCAGGAAATGCTGATTCCTCGGGGTTGCCGGCCCTTCTCCAAAACTATCTACTTAGAATTGTTGCCATGATTTTGTTTGCCATGGGATCTGTTGTGGAGGTGAAGAACATGTTTTAACAGATTTTTCACTGAGAGTACAAGAGTGTTGGGCGGCACGGTTGCATAATGGTTAGCACTGCTCCTCTCAGCGCCAGAGACCCGAGTTCAATTCTGGCTTTTGATCAGTGTCTGTGTGGAGTTTGCACATTGTCCTCATCTCTGTAGATTTCCTCCAGGTGCTCCGGTTTCTTCCCACACTCCAAAGATGTACGGGTTAGGTTGATTGGCCATGCTAAATTACCTCTTAGTGCCAGACAATTAGCAGGGTAATTATGTGAGCTACAGGAACAGGGCCTGGGTGGGATTGTGGTCAGTGCAGACTCGATGGGTCTAATGGCCTCCTCCTGCACCATAGAGATTCTATGATTCTAATGCAGTTTCTAATGAAGGATTCTACGTGGTAATCCAATGCTGGTTACCAGACAGCTTGTAGGATTGTTGTTTCATCTAAATTACATTTCATAGTCAAGGTATTATTGCAGCATCTTCAGGCTCCTGCTCTGCATTAAATACAGTTTTCCAAAAACAATTCAAGCTCATTGTGTACTCTGCAGTACAGGACTAATCTTGTCCCTATGTTGCGAGGTCACTTGATTTTTAGATACCAATCCACTTTCAGCAAAATATTGTCCATCACTGATTCTGCCTTCAACTCCTCTGATATAACAAGATTTGTAGTTGCATGTGAAATTTCCCCGATCGCATAGTTTTCAATGTCACGGGTTGCTTTGTTATGCTGTCTGCAATAATAGTGCAACTAATCATGTCAGCCACTTGGATGTGTGAACTTGTGACTTCAAAGTTGAACAGGTGAAGACGATCAAAACATCTATAGATGTGTAGAGATGGAGGACCAGATATGGCTGACAATGTAGTCAGGCTTGATGATGGATGCAGAGAGTGAATTTTCTATCATAGAGATATGTGTGCAACGTTTACAATTGTAGATGCAGACTAGTGTCTCCCACTCTTCAATAGAATAGTTGTGTTCAGCTTCCAACACGGGTACAATCATTCATTTCCCTCAATGTATTTGAAAGGACAGCTCCAATTGCATTTCCTGATGCATCTGTTGTGACTTGAGTTTCTGCGTGTGGATTGAAATGCACCAGCCTTTAAACTTGTCAAACGCTGTTTGCTGTGCGTTTGTTTACTTCCTTTGTGCAATTGTTTTGGATCCCTGTAAATTTAGGAATGGATTTGTGTGATAAAAGTTGGAATTACCAGGGAACAATGCCAACACTTTCTCATTAGACAGCACCAGAAGTGCATGAATGGCTTTGATGTTGCTGTGTGTTGGCTTTATTTTACCCATTGTGACTCCATACCCTACGAAGTTCATTCTAGATGCCATAGAAGTGCAATATTCTGTTTGAGCATCAGCTGGTTATTGCTGATAAACACTGCTCATGTTCTACTTTGTCCTTTCAATGGAGATCATCAAGTAGGTCCCATTAATGTCTAACAAGATTGAAGAAATTATCTTCTGGAATGTGTTAGATGTTGATCTTAATCCAAAAGGCAGCTGTAGGGCTGAAACTTATCTTCAAAAGTAACAAAAGCTGTAAGATATTGACTTTGCACTGCTACCGGTATTTGGAGATAGCTCAGTTGAGCTTTGTGAAGACTAATAAGTAAGGAAATGATACTATTAGTTATAAGATCATTAGAAGTGTGTACTTATCTGGAATGACTGCTTTGTTGACTGTTTTAAGATCCACATATATTTTGAGTTCATCATTTTTGCATTGTGCAATTACTATGGAGATGATTGCTTAACTTACGGTACTATTTGCTTCAAGTTGTTTCAGCTCCTGTGACACTTTGGCAAAGGTTACAAATGACAATCATCTCAAATTTATTGAAAACAGCAAAATTAATGTCTTGGCATAAGGAACACAATATTCCTAACATCTTCAAATCAGCAAATAAGGAAGAATAGTGTTCTACACAGTAGATATTGTTGATCATATTAAAGTGTATTTTAGTGGAGTCTTCAGTTTTGCAACCAAGTTTTTTGAACAGGTTTAGCCCCATAAGATTTCTGCCTTTGGCTGTGTGGAATGTGAGCTTGTCTAACTTCTCTGTATTGCACTGGAATTGCAATTCTTTCCCAAAACTGATAGAATTGGGTTATCGTAAGCTCGAAGACTTTTTGTCACAGCAGTGAGAAAAAATTGTGAATAATAGGATGACAGAGTTTGTCACTCAGTATTGATATTTTTGTGCAAACATTAATGAGGAGTGACACTGAAGTACTCACATCCCGACTCAGTGATCCTTAAAATGACCTGATGTTTTCCTGTCCATTATGCAATGCACAGGCTGCATTTTACTGTCAGGATGAGATTCTCCCACACGTTGAACTGACAAAGACTTCCACTTCAATGACCAGCACAACTTTGCAAAGTGTTTAATTTTTGAACATAATTTACATTTTCTTTCCTGCTAGATGGTGGGCATATTTTTGAAGGTATCTGATTGAGTTGAGGCAAATATTAATGAGCTTCCTGAGATTGTTTTAGCTATAATCGTTGCACTTGAGCTGCTTGTATAAGCTGTACCTGCAGCTCTGAGTTTGACCATGCATTTTTGTCAAGGCAAACAGGGCAGATTCAATTTGGATTGCCAACATCAAATCATCCTCCTCTATGAGTGGGCATTCTCTAATTTCTAGAACTGAAGTAATCAGTTGGCCACAAATGAGTTTGTTGGTTAGCTTGCCAAATTTACATGTGGAGGTTAATTGCCACAATGCTGCCATGTATTGTTTTATGGGCTTCCTTCTTCTTGTTATCTCTGGTGAAAAATGTATTGTTTGAGCATCACACATTTTTTAGGCCTATAGTATTTTTCGAGAACACTTGCTGCTCTCAGCTGCTTGACTGGACTTTGGCTCTGAAGCAAGAGTATTGTCTACTTGTGGGTTACTGCTGCCTCCATATCATCCATACCTGTAGAGAACAAATATGTCTTGAACCTCCAAAATCCATCAATTCTATGGCAGGGAAGTGTGTCCCAGTGAAGAAAAGTGCTTCAACTGGTAAATTTGAACTATTCCTCAACCTCTTGGCTAGTTAGTGTGTTTCATGCCTTGGAGATAGAGATGACACACATCAGGTTCCAGCTGGAATTTATTACGAAAGCTTTTAAAATGTATGCAGCAGCAGCTTACTTAGCCTCTACCATCACTATCCAGAGCTCCAGACAACAACATGTATGTGGAAGTGCATGTTGCCACAGCAACTTGGATTCCCTGAGTGAGTAGTAACCACAATCAGAGGCTCGATCAATAGCACACAGCACCCAAGAACAGTCAACAGGCGCACATAATCAAACGCTGAACTATTACACACAGCAACAGAGAGGGCTAAAACAATGCAGTGTGAATTCTCTGCTCCACAGGAAGTCACAAAGATTTTTAAACCATAGCTTTTTGACTTGAAAATCTATATACATCAAGCAAATGATTAAGTTTCCAGCTGCAACACATGACTCCAAAGCATCGGGATGTTATCCATTGGAACAAAAATAATTAAATAAAATCAGCATCCTCAAGCCTTAAAGTCAAATAAGAATTTCTTAATTTATCCATTACAAAATTATCATTTTGCTTAAAAAAATTCAAAGCAAACAAATGTTAAACAGCCTACTATTGCAGAATAATAAAATAATGGCTAGACAAAGTTTATCTTCTGTTTAAAGTTTAAGTAAAACACTTCCCTGTGAAAATCTATTTTATAATAAGAATAGAAAATGCTGGAAAAGCTCAGCAGGCCTGACAATCTATAGAGAAAGAAATAGATTTAACGTTTCAGATCCGTATGACTCTTTAGAGAATCACTTATAGTTTGTCAAACAAAGACTAGCATGAACAAACTTCATTTCAATGTAGTAATATTCAGGAGATAGCATCTTGTAATAAAATCACCATACACATGTCAAAATAAGTGCTGTTGCAATTTCATGTAGATTTGAATTATATTGCCCAGTTGGAAGGAAGATATGAATATTTCAATTTCCAAAGATAGATTTAATGCCAGTTGCTTGATGATATGAATGAGATTTGTGCTATTGTGGAGACTAATAAGTAAAGTAAATGGCAGCATGTTGCCTGATCACATTTGGATCATTATATTGTGGATTGAAATCAAAACATAAAGAGTAAATTTAATGAGTAGGTGGTGCTATATGAAACCTTGTTCAACAAAAGAGAAGATGGGATAATTGGTTATGACAATTCATAACTTCCACAATTGCTGGATTATTTTCTAACTTTTGATTATCTGGCAACATATCATCCATCATCTCAGTCTAAAGATAAGATTGTCAGCCTCCTAATGATACTGTTACTAGGTATTAAGGGACGTCAAACAGCAATTCAGGAAGCTTCTCATTCTCTAATACTAAAACGTAAATAGAATCTGTTGGAAGCACCCAGCAGGTCAGGCAGCATCTGGTGAGAGAAATAGAGTCACTGGCCTGAAGTTCTATTGAGTCGGAGCAGCTCTGCGTTTTAGTTAAACAGGTGTCAACGCTCTGATTCTGAAACTCCAAACCTGCAACCTACCGTTATCGCTAGGATGGTGGCATGATGGGGAGCAGTGGGAAGGACAAGGGCAGGATTTATTTCACACATCCAAGACTTACAGAGACAACAACAGATTTAAAAGTGCCTTCAATAAGATGCAATTTTCCATCACCCAGGTTTCTAAAAATGACTCTTGGACCTTGCTACTTTGAAGAAATTTGTCTGAAATTACCAGATTTCTTTGAAGAGGTCACATTCCTTTTTGGAGAAGTTCATGTACCTCTTTAGGATTATTAAGAGAATTTGAAATGTGCATAAAAGCTGAATAAAGCCTTTAGAGCTGTCAAGTTATTTAATTTAAGTTTTAAGAAAATAAAAAAAAGCCTGCTGTGACTCTCAGTTAAAAATCATTGTTCGCAATAGATGCTTGTTGACATCAGCATGATTATGTCTACAAATGTAGATGCAGATTGGTGCGTTCCACTAAAGATTGGTACTGCTTGACTGCTTCTACAATGTACCATTAGGTACATGGTAATTCAACCTAGGATTTCAACATTTGACTAACAGTCTCAGACATCTATAAAGGGATTACCTGTTATTGAGTTGGGTTATGATTACAAATGTTTGTTTTTGAAAGGGATTATGTCATTGAATATATTTAAATATATGGAGTATGCTTCTATAAATGCAATGTAATGTAATGACTTTAGTAGTAAATATTTAGAACTTTATGTTGTTTCATCTCAGCATGGCTCCAGAGGTCTGCCCATGGTGGATACTGGATGGTAAAGAAAAAGAAAAAGCGTAAAAAATAAAAAAAAAAGTGGCGGCTAAGGTGTATGAAGTAGCATGAGTTGACATGGGTAAGTCATGAGGCATGTGGAGGTGGGGGAGAGGATGGTGAGGAGCAATAGGGCTAGAGGGCCTTACTGTTTCTATTATAATGGATGAAATCCAAGAGTATTACAGTGGACCTTATAAGCAGCCACTGTATCTCCCTCTGCATTTTTGCTGCAGGCAGCAGGCTCATTTCC
Source organism: Sphyrna mokarran (assembly GCA_024679065.1). NCBI lineage: Eukaryota > Metazoa > Chordata > Chondrichthyes > Carcharhiniformes > Carcharhinidae > Sphyrna > Sphyrna mokarran. The sequence continues at coordinate 48,719,220 of JAGIQG010000016.1, forward strand.
AGTTACCCACTCTCCAGAATGAAAATCTGAATATGCAAGGAAGTTTCTGTTGAGTCAGGTTTGGGGAAATCAGGAATTTTCCTGTCTCTGTGCACCTGGCTCTGGAGCCAAAATCTGATCCACTGTTTCAGGTTGCTGTCCTTTTGTCAAAACTAGAGGAAGTCACAAATGTAACAGATCTTACATGAGTATGGAGGCCAGAAAAAGAAGAGTGGAAAAGAATAAAAGGAAACTCTTGTTGTGGGGTGGACAGCTAAAACGATAGGGGCTCTGAAGTCAAGGTTTAATTCTCCCTTCACCGATTATAAGTAGTACATTGATTTCAATGATCTCCTGAATGTGAGCCTGCACAAAATTTAATCAATAATTTCAGATGCCCCTTCAAATGAATTTCCAGGAAAAGAATTTTAATGCTACCACCACCACAACTCCTCCCCAAACCCCATCCTCACTCCCTTTACCCCCACTCTTCCATTTAAAAGCTTCAACTATAGTCACAACCCCTGCTTTTCAAAAAGAAATCTCCAGGTTTCACCATATTTGAAATGTTGTCAAATGACTTGAAGAAATGTTTCTTTTTCCTTCTGAAATTGTGTTTTGTTAATTCTAAACATAACACGCATGACAAAAATTCAACTTATTTTCATAAATAACACTTCTGGGATAATCTTTTTAGGCTTGGGAACAAAAAAGCAAAATGCAAGTTGAAATCTGTGAATAACAAGCTCATGAGATTCACATTTGTCCTTTCAAAGGGAGAAAGAACCGTGCTGCCTTTAAATGGCAATATTTCTAATTTCTCATCGAGCTCTCTGCTGAGCAGCTGACAATGATAGATCGATAATGTATGTCTGTGCCTTTGGCCGCATGGCTGACAACAGACAGAGGTAAGAATAAAATGCCTCGATCTCACCTGAACAACTGCTACCAAGTCATACTGAAAAATAATTGGAGTCCTGAGCCTTGAAGATAAATTCATCACATAATTTCAATACTGAAGACAACTTACAATGTGAGTCCTGGCCTGGCCATCATCCATAAAGCATCTAGATTACACTGACAAAAAAAATAAATCTGACTAAACTTCAAATGGGTTATCATTCACTGAACAAAATAGCACTCAAATAGTCAATTTTACCTTCAGATACAAATACCCTTTCCTTTTAAAGGAAAAAAATCCTTGGAAATGGATTGCTTTACCTGTGGGTATAATATGTTCCATGCAATAAAAGACCATGCCCACCAATTGCTGCTATAAATATATATATATATATATATATAATTTGGACCACAAAGGTTACTAACTTAAACAAAAATCAAATGCAAACAAATTGACAGTCTAGACAATGGATAAAGGCACTCTTTTTTATCTCTCCTTGGGTTGCAGTTTTGGGGAAATGTTATGAATATACAGCAGAGATGGTTTGGCTGAGACAGAGAGAGAGAGAGAGGCGACTCAGCCACCTTGAAACACCAGTAATTTCCCATTCTTTATCAAATCAATGTCTAGCCTTGCTGTAAATAACGCCTGCTGAGAACACTCACAATTGCTTGGTGGCTGATGGAGATGCTTTCAATAATAGACTTTGAGCAATTCATTTTTAGCACAATGGTAGGCGACAATAAAAGGACATGGGTGGGATTTTACAGCCTCACTCGCCTCAGTACTGGACATTCCCACCTAAGGTCAACGGACATTTTCATTGTCTATCCCTCGTCCGCTTTGGTTCTGTGGTGGGCGGGGCGGTAGAATTCCGGCGCACTGACTTAAAAGTTCTAGAGTTTTACCACAAGTTCCTGTGACAGTCAGTGCCCAGAGGAAAATGAATTTTGTTTCAGCCTGAGCTGAACTTTGCACCTGGAAAGCCCATCTCCTATCTCCTTGAAATTAGCAGATCCAACTGTGGGGCACCACGTTTGGCACAGTGGTTAGCAGTGCCAGAGACCTGGGTTCAATTCTGGCCTCAGGTGGCTATCTATATGTGTTTTGCACATTCTCCCCATGTCTGCATGGGTTTCCTCCAAGTGCTGCAGTTTCCTCCTACAGTCCAAAGCTGTGTGGGTTAGGTTGACTGGACATGCTAAGTTTTCCCATAGTGTCGGGGGATTAGCAGGGTAAACACATGGGATTACAGGAATTGGGCCCAAGTGGCATTGTTATAGATGCAGATTCAATGGGCCAAATGATTTCCTTCTGCACTGTCAGGATTCTATGATAACCCCAAGTTGGCGCAATGTGATTGTGATCTGAGAAAAATACATTCATTTGCAATAAAAAAACTCCTTTTAATAAATACTAGGAAATATGTTCCTGCATTTAAAATATTTTGTATTATCCACTGTATTGTGCACTAAGACTTCAATGAACAAATATCATTCTGAGTAACATCTATACTTATCCACATAGGTCTATGCATTTGAGATTTTCTATTGTTAATTTTATCCTCCATTCGTTTTAATAGTTCAACATCCTGAGCAATTTTGTCCAACTGAAATAGAACTTGATAACTGAAATTGAAGTTCCATATTCCAATTAAGAACCGTGGTTTTACAGTACACAGCACTGATCTGAATAAATAGACACCAATCTGTATCAACTTAGTGAAACAAGATGCGCAGAGAATTTGTGGATTCATATTTAAAACTTTTCACTAAACTACCATTACCTCAGTAGCTTAAATTCAGATCTGGATTCTTAGAGCAAGAACTTTCCACAGGAGTTGGTGATCAGCTGAAAGGTGGGGAGAAGCCCTGAAAATATCATGTAATGGGGTACCTACTGATCTTGCATTAAAGTTATATTTGATGAGCAGGACATCTGACGGGAATATTTGATTTATTATTGTCACATGCATTAGTATACAGTGAAAAGTATTGTTCCACAGAATATTTGTAGTGCCAAATCTTTTTAAACTCCCTCCTTTTCAACAATTCTATCATTCATTGTTAAGACAGTGAATGCTCCAGCAATGGTTGGAGCACGAAACTGAGCATTCTAACCAAGATCTCCAAAACAGAATTTAAAAACTTCCCTTTTCATGCATTTGTTGTGACACCTTTAATTTCTTCTCACTTATTACTTTGTTCATTGACAAAATGAGACAGTTCACCACTATTTGCCCTGAACATAAAAACTCACCAGATGTGGTCTTACTACCCATTTACACCCCGCTTCCATTTCAGCGAGGTCAGAGAATTTGGCAGTTAGCTGAATCTCCCTTCACAGTACTGGGATGGAAAAACCCCGGCCATGATCTTGATGACATCAATTGGGCACCAGCTAATCTGTTTCCCTCTGATGAAATATAAATCCTAGTCTATTAGGACCTTTCATACACTGAGTTTAGGCATTAAAAGTGGAATTTAAGTGTCCAGCTAGCGTGAAAATGGGAGAGTTCCTGGTCCATTTTTTTGGGTGAGTTTCTGTACTCAATCTTGTGATCTTAGGCATTGAAGACATAGGGAAGGAGGGCAATCCTCACAGCCTGCTGCACTGTTAGAGCAACAGAGCAGGCTGGGAGACATCAGCAGAGGCTGTTTAGTGGGCTCCTCACTGGACGCTAAGGCATCTCTAGCTCCAAGTTTTCTGGAGTCATTAGCTCCAGAATTGTTAAATTGCAATTTCAATTTCATTAGTGGGCGCAGGACTAAAGTCTCCGGCTTGCATATGTGTTCCCCTATGCCGGGAATAGTTCACTCCAGTGGGGTTAAGTCCTGCTCCCCACTAATGGGGAATAGGTGGCCCGACTTCGCTGGAGAGAACAGAGACCATGGACACCTCCCATCCCCAGAAGGTCGGGGGGGAGCGGGCAGGGTGCTTCTGGGCAATGCCAGCCTGGTCTCCTGGCACCCAATGCCAGAGGGTGAGGGCTAATTGGGGTGGGGCCTGTTGAAGTGGGGAATCCCATTGCCACTCTGCCAAAGGATCTCAGGCTGGAGATTGGAAGGGTGTGATCAGAGCTGGCAGTCAGGGTGTACATGGTCAGGACTGCTGGGGTGGAGGGGCAGGAAACTGGACTGCCAGGAGGTGAGGAAGGTTTGGGAGATCAGAGCTGGTTGGGGATGGAGGGTGGGGAACATCAGGGCTTGCTCAGAGAGGTCTAAGAGGCCAGCATCATGGATGGAGGTGTTGGAAGCTATGTGTGGTCATGAGATTGACCAGTGATTGGGCTGGCCAGTGATCTGGAGGCTAACAGTGCAGTGCCGCTGTGCATGAACCAATCTCATTGCATGCGTATTGGCCTGCTGTGCTGCCATCTCTTGGATGGGGATAGGCCCCGCCTATGGATTTTCAGCATGAATCTCGCTTGGGCACTTTACAATGCTCAGAGTGTGGGAGATTCATTCTGAAAATCGCACTAAGGAAAGTTATTCCAGTTTTCACAGGAATTCAGCATTTATAATGTTTTTGGGAGAATCACTCCCATGGTCTAAATCATTTCTAGCTGTTGCAGGCAGAGGGCAGAGCTTAATTCACTAGCGAGCTTGTAGAGGGACTTATTACGCATGTACAAATCTCTTATGCTGCGCATACATAATTTCAACAGCAGTAGTCTGACAGATAAAGACAGCTGTCAGACCCCTGCTGCTGCAAGCAGTCTTACAAACATGCACCCCCACATCACAATCGTGGGGGAGCATGGCAAATTGTGAGCTTCACATAGCACGGACACTTAGCCCCAGCTGGCCCCCCACCATCTTAGGTGATCGCACCCATCCCAATCTGATTGCAGTGCAGAATGACAGCAGGCCCTCTTCCCCCCACAATTAAGCCTCCGCTTGAAGCATGCTCTCTTCAAAACCCATGTAATTCCTGCTCTGCCCCTATAGGCCTCACCTTCTGGCACTGCCCACTGGGTAATGTCAAGGTAGGCATTAATAAGATACAAGGTAGGCAGTGCCATGATGCCAGAGTGGCATTGCCACTCTGCCAGTGCCCGAAGGAAACCCTCCTTTGCTCTTGATCTCCCTGCGAGGCTTTGATGACTTCCAGTTCCGCCAGTAAGGCCAACATGTCTGTTCACTGTTCATGGGGAACAGGTGTTTTCCCTCGCTGGAGAGAACATCTCCCAGGTTCTGGCAGGGGCGGGGGTGGGGAATGGGGGGCGGGAGGAAGGGGGTCTGGGGCCGGCGTTAGGGGCTTTCTGTCGCTCCAATTTCACCCCTCCCCCTCTTCCCTCTCCTCCCTCTCCCCTCCACCCCCCCACCAACAGATGAGTGTGGAATTCTGGCCAAACTATTAATCAAGATTTTCAGACATAAACTGAACTTCTGTCTTCCTATTTCTGTCATCTCAGATCCTTAAAATCCGAAGCTACTATTAGCTGCATCACATTCTATTATTAGCTATTAGCGAGGACATCCATTTGCAGGAGACCTTGCTCAATGGGTTAAAGATCGCAGTAAGCATTTTACACATGTGATAATTAGGCATGCTGTGTATTGACATTTTAAAATGAGATGGAGAATGAATATAAAATTCAATGGATTAGACAGCATATTTTTTGATGACTAATTACATTATATGTTGTTGGCATGCCTTCATGATATTGAGTAACAGATATTCATTGTTGGCTTCAGTGGGATTAGTACAGAGCATGGTAATGGAAGATGTAAAATCTCTAGTGTTTGCTTTTATTTGAGGTTCTTAATAAACATGCTGCCACTTTCTTGTAAATTTATTCTATGTAAAAAATCACAAATGAAAGAGCTTTTTTTTTACATTCTCAAATTAAGCACCTATTCTTTTGTATAACTGAAGTAACAATCCATAAAGAACGATTTCATAACATTTGGGTAACAAGGTGGCACGGTAGTTAGCACTGCTGCCTCACAGCTCCAGGGACCTGGGTTCAATTCCCAGCTTGGGTCACTATCTGAGTGTAGTTTGCACATTCTCCCTCTGTATGCATGGCTCTCAGGATGCTCCGGTTTCCTCCCACAGTCCAAAGATGTGTGGGTTAGATGCATGAGCCTTGCTAAATTGCTCTTTAGCATCTTGAGATGGGTAGGTTAGGGGGAATTAGCAAGCTAAATATGTGGGACTACAGGGATAGGGCCTGGGTGGGATTGTTGTCAGTGTAGTCTCGATAGCTGAATGGCCTCCTTCTGCACTATACGGTTTCTGTCTTCTATGATTTTCTTATTTTTAATCTTATTACTATTACTAGTGATACCAAGGGTTGAATTTCATTTTAGGGATGAGCCTTGGCCCTAGTGTAAGGGTCACAGTTGAGCCCTACAGGAATTTAATGACTGTTAACTGGCTTGAGGCAAGAAGAAGACCCACCTCCGAGAACTGGCCTGCAGATGTTCTGCATCACAGAGAGCAGCAGCCAGTACTGGGCCTGCAGCAAGTCCTAGAGTGAAATGTGTTTCAACGAAATTGGACATGAAGGCAAGTCTGGGGTCTTGCTAGTATGCAACCAGCTGGCAGGCCTTGGCAAGGGGTGGGAACTGGCAAAAGTTGTGAGAGACAAGCATGGACATGGCATTGGGGGTAGAATCGCAAGAACAGAATTACCTGGTGGCAGGGGTGGCCTCCAATTAGCAGAATAAAAGGGACACTCCCCGCAGGCCCGGCACATTTCACATTTCACTGGCTGGCTGAAAGGTTGTCACCGTTGGTAAAAATCTCAGGATCAATGGGATGAAGCCTTTTAAATTGCCGTTAATTGACCATTTTGAGGACATCAGTTGGCTCACGGGCGAGTGGCCTGTCAAATTTCCCACACCAACATCAATAGAAGTGGGGACAGGGGCAAGGAAAAGAATTCACCTCCCCCTCCCCCCTCCCTGTCACCACTCCAATCTGCCAACCTGCCACCAGTGGTGTGAAAATCAACCCATAAAATGATACAAGCATATAGGCAAATGCCCACCATGAGAAGTAGGCAGAAAAAGAGTTCAATCTTAAGGATAGGAAGCAATTTTTAAAATTGTGAATTTTAGATTCAGATTTGTGTAAATTTGATAAAAATGATCCTCTACCACTCTTTGAAATATTCCATTTAACAGAATCTAATCACCTCAAACTAGAGCGTTTTATAATAACAGATTCAATTTCAATGAGGTTTTATTCTCAATATTAGTTTTTAACATTAGTAACAGGATCAAATGGCTAGACTTAAATGTAACTGAAGTGGCTAACAATTGGAATGACTAAGATACATAACTTAATGTTACCGGTAGGTGTATCAGTTGTAGTTTGCACTGAGTAGCAGTCCCATGTCACCTCTGTTGGGGAAGACCTGCTGCAACTAAGCGCCCATCAGGAATTTAAATAACCAACTCATACTTTTTTCAGGATTTAAGACCAAAAGTGAAGAAACCTAACATCCCAAGTGTTACCAGCCAAACAGAGCTGCCAGCAACTCACATTTGCTGTCAATGTCTTGGGGAGAGCTGGCTGCTGTTGTTATGTAGAGGCCTAGGATTGACAACGGACTTGAACCTTGGGTGCATGAAAACCAGAAAGGGGGTCACAGATAAGGGGTTACTGGCTATGGTTTGGAGGGAGTCAGAAGAAAGAGCAAAGAATTAGCTTTTAATGCCCCCACCCCTACTTCCCAATTCTGGGTGCCTCAATCAGGCATTGAGTGCCTTTGAATAAGGGACCGCTCAGATGCCTGAAGCAAAACTGATAAGGTTTGCTTTTCAGGTTTTCTGCATATCAGTATTGGTGGGATGAGACCTTTAAGTGGTCTCAATTAGTGTCTAGGCAGAGAGTCTGCCCAACAGCCTTCCTGCTCTGGACTTAAGTAGGTTTTAAGATTTGCACCCTGCATTTTCCTGATTTGGGCATGAGCTAAACAAGCTATAGGTTAGGGTCTCACAATCTGCAGGGGCCTCTAATTTACAGAAGCTTACAATGAAGAGAACACTTAAGAGCAGATACCAGAAAAGAAAAAGAAAGCACCAGCTTGAAAAGTTAATGGTGTAAGAAAAATATTATTCAAAAGGTCTTTGTCAGTCCAGAAAAGTTAATGATGAAATATACGATCAGGAATGGCTAGTATACTCCCCAACAATTGGATCTGTTTATTGTTTGTCTTTACTGCTTTCACTTTAAATACCTTGCTATTAAATAATTAAAAGGCATAATTATATTTTCAATTTTTTTGTGGTGACCCAAGGTCCTGTTTTGGTATGCACCTTTGTGAGACTTTTTAGTGTAACTTTTTAACAAGGGGCCTCCAAGCTTTATACAGGTTAGGGATTTATCAAGTCTAAATTCAGCACTGTGCCTCCTGCTTCAAACTTACTTGTGATGTAGAGATGCCGGCATTGGACTGGGGTAAGCTCAGTAAGAGGTCTGACAACACCAATTTTAAATCCAACCGATTTATTTGATAGTAAACTTGCTAGCTTTCGGCATTTGTGCCTTCGTCAGGCGAATGAGGTTCTCAAACTTACTTCCCAGTGGCATGGATTCGGAGCTTGGTCTTAGTTTACTGTTACTTTTTTCCTGTGTTTGAATTGTAATAATTGTAAATGCTAAAATACAAAAAGCATTATGCAGCAATCTACTTCACTAGAGTGATATCCAGTTTCTGATCAACACAAATAATTTAATAAACAATGCAATGATATCTAATTGTAGATTTAAAATATGGACAGGTAACCCAAAAGGGGCAGGTGAATTAAAACCCATGGAGCTTCATTGGACAGCCCTCAAAATGGGCTGGATTTTACAGCCAATGCCTTTTAACACCTGGCTCATAGATTTCTTTCCATCAATATTTAACATTGAGCAGATTTTGACCAGGTTGGGTAGGGTTCGTACAAAACGCAAATACCAACCTTAGTTTTAGACATTTTAACTCTCGGGGTTCATCTGTCTGCTGCAGTGGTTCCCAACCTTTTCTATGTCAGGGCACATCACTATTCTATAAAATAATTTGAATCACACCTCCTATTTTCTCTGAACTGCACTCTAGTCAAAAAAACTTTCAGGGGTAGTTTTCAGCCCATGTTCACCTTCAAGGAGAATGATGATGTGGGTAGAAAATCAAAGAACGTGGGTTTCCATGTTTTACCGTGCATGTATGGACACCAACAATCTGATTTCCATCATAATAATGCTGAACATTGATAGTTTCAGTTGCAGCTATTGCAAAATCAGGACCATTGATTTGGAAAAATGCAATATGAAAGTGAATTGTATAAAGGGAACCTTGATTATTTAATAATACAGTTCACACATCATTTATCCAGTTCATAAAAGGTTTAATATTTTGAAATAGTCACCAACATGAACGTTGACTGTTTCTCTCCATAGATGCTGCCTGATTATCTGAATTTTTCCAGCATTCTTACGTTAGATTTCCAGCATCTGTAGTATTTTGCTTTTGTATTGATATTTTAAGTCGTGTTTGCTTCAGGAAGAAAAACTAAGTATGAAAAAAAATGGTAACATAATCCAAAAAAAAGAAAGATGAAGTGCAGGACAAAAGGCTCAGCATAATGCTAATCTCATGTATAAGCATTAGCTAAACATAGCTATAGATACAAGTTATTGGCATGGTTTCGATATTGTGATTTTCAGAACAGCACATGCCATTTTTGACTTCTCCTTATCTCATTTCCTTCTTCCTGGGTTCATGCAGGCTTCCAGAGTTTTTGAGATTTGACTTTGTGTGGGCACATGGGGCCTTTGTCTTTCAGCTCCAAGTCCCATTGGTCAGGCGCATGGGCCTAACCAATATTAAAAAGTCTAAACCGCACACGGGTAGCTTTTGCAGGTGGGAGAAGCCTGAGCTTCATCCGATTGTGAAGATGCTGAGCTCAGAGCGGAAGACTAGTTTTAGTTTAATTATGCAATTTTGTTTATCATTTTGATTTTTTTTTCTCATGGAACACTTTGGTGGGGGAGGTGGGGGGGTGGCCTGGATGGCACACCACTCTGCCACAGCACATTGGTTGGGAGGCACTGGTCTACTCTCTGCTTAGTTGGAAAATGGCAGCTAGTTGGTGAACGCAAGAGGCAACCATTGCTCAGAAGGAATAAAATTCTCCTAAAGGAATAGATAAACATTAAAAATTTTTACAATGACAATATAATGAATTATATTCAGCAATATATCCATTACACAGTAAAATAAAGGTTTCTGAAATTTGTGAGGTTGCAATCTTAGCACTAGTAATACAATTCCACCCAACACAGAACTCCATTGCTAAAGTTGTCAAAGTTCATGAGGTCTAGAGGAAGAAACCCTCACAAGTAGAGCCTTTCATGACTTGGGGAATCCCATCACCAATGATCTCTATTGAGGACTGAATGAATTTTTTTATATTCATTTGTGGAACATGGGCATCGTTGGCTGGCCAGCATTTGTTGTCCATCCCTAATTGCCTACCCTTACTGAGTGGCTTGCTAGGCCATTTCAGGGTGTAGTTGAGAGTCAACCACATTGCTGTGGGCCTGGAGCCACATGTCAGCCAGACCAGGCCAGGATGGCAAATTTCTTTTCCCCAAGGGGCTTTAGTGAACAGATAGGTTTTTCCGATAGTTGACAAAGTTTTTATTGTTGTCAGTAGATTCTTAATTCCAGATATTTTTTATTGAATTCAAATTCCACCACTTGCCATGGTGGGATTTGAACCCAGAACATTAGTTGAGTTTTTGAATTAAAATCCAGCGAAAATACCACTTGGCCATCACTTCTCTTTAATGCCATTATGTTAGCTGACCCAGAAGAGGAATCTGATATATCATTCATTCTTTGTCAGACAATCTTTTTGGACATGAAAAGAATCCCTCCTTGTTCATCTACAACTCCTAAATTTTTAGATGCCAGGTCCTAACCCATGTTCAAACCCACGGATGGGCATCATTTGCACATAGCCAAGTACACTTAGTTGAACTGATAACCCCAGGTTTTGTGGCAATTCTGATATTTTCCCACCAAACCTATAGTTGGAATCCTTCAGAGGGTCAGATGCCATTGTACCTGATCCAATCTTTTGAGTTTTTAAGAATTATCACATCCTTCTCATTTTTCCTTGAAGCATTACATTTTACGCTTGTAATTCTGCTGCTTTGGCTCAAATGCACACCATCTTCTTCTTTTGGGTGTAAATTATTCATTCTGTCACAAGTAACCATCTCCACTGGTGCAGATGCCTGGAACAGAGGGTCTGCAGCAGAACTATTTGAATAAAAGGATTCAGGGGAGGTTGAAGGGTATTGACCCAGATGGTAACCAGCAAAGCAGCAGAATGACTTGTCAGGGAGGGTTTTGGAACCACCAGCCGAAAGCTCAGAAAGACACAATTTGCCATATGGAAGTGATTCGTGTGAGAGACGCAAATCACCCACATCAGAGGAGATGATTCAAGAAGCAATAATGAAACATATCAGACTGACTTTTTACATTGACTGTCATTCTTTGGAAGAAGGAAACTGCTGGTTCAATCAGTAGCCGTAGAAATGGCACCCCTCATATAGAATGCATGTTATTACTCCTTGCTGAAATTGCTTGCCTGAAAATATTGGAAATGTTATTTGCAAAATCCTCAAAAGGTTTGCCTGGAGACTGACGCTGCTGCTCATTTTATCAAGCTCTTCCCCTGTTGTGTAGATGTCAGGGTGCTGCAGTTTAAATTCATTAGGTTCTCCTCTAGCCAAGTCAAGCATCAAAGAATCGCTTTCCTCACACACAAAAAAATTACTTGCAACTCTTTTGATCTGAGTCTGCAAAAGTTCTGATTAAAATTAAATTCTCCAACAAAAAAAAACCTACAGGGAAAAGGCAGGCTGTGCACCCATATGCTTGAAATCTTGTAGCAGTGCACAATCAACTGAAAAAATGTCTGCTGGGATTTGTACTCCTGGGGAGTTCTCATCTCACCCAGCCACACTCAAGGTAGCCAGAATGTACCCCGAAATTGATCACGTTACTTGGTAGCATTAATAAATGTAGAATTGTAATATTTTCTTGGATAAACTGCTTATACAGTGTTAAATAAATTATTACAAGTAAAACAAACTTCCATAATTTTATTCCAATCTCTTTAAAAAGAATGCACTGGTTTCCTAATTAGTCTAAACATATATATTAAACACAAAATTTGAATAATTTAAAAGAGAGAATCAAAGAAAGAGTGAAAAGAGAAAATGCTTGAAAATTTCAGCAGGTCTGGCAGCATCTGCAAGGAGAGGAAAGAGCTGATGTTTCAAGTCCAGATAACCTTTTGTCAATGATAAAAGCATAGAAAGTGGGACATACTTACACTACAAGGTGAGGCAATGAAAGACGAGTCATACCACACAAAAAAGGGGAAAGGCTGCTAATGGCAGTGCATATAGAGAATAGAAGATGTGAATGACCAAAAGACAAAGGAACTGAAATCAGAGGGTAGGTTGTGACAGATGAAGATGTGGGGACCCGGAGATTTATGAGTGGGAGAGAGGTAAAATTGTGAAAAAGGAGAAGCAAAGGTAGAGAAAAGGTAAGAAGGAGGGTAAAATAGGGGAAAAGAGTTGGGAATAAATATCTCCCACTTTCTATGCCTTTCAGCTTTGGTAGAGGATCATCTGGACTTGAAACGTCAACTCTTTTCTCTCCTTACAGATGCTGCCAGACCTGCTGAGATTTTCCAGTATTTTCTTTTTGATTTCAGATTCCAGAATCCGCAGTAATTTGCTTTTACAAAAATATGTTTTTTGGAAATGTAATCATTGTAGTGTTAAGATTTTGTGGGGTTTTTTTTGCTTTTAAATGATCCTTTACTGAATTTGAGGTAATGTGCATCTATTATTCAATAGTCAAAGAATCTATCCTTAGAACGGATCATAAACACTAATGTTAATAATGCGCTTGGATATGGATTCATAGATGTCACTGATGACCCTTCCAACATCTGAATGCCATATCTGCAGATGTCGTATGATCCAGGCAAGGAGCATCTATCAGTTCAATTGCAGCCTAGACTGGCATTTTTTTTGTGCATTCATGATTTGCTTTAGCACAACAGAGCAACCACATCAAGAATATCCATTGATGCACCGTTTTCTGTCGACTCGACAAGGTTTATTGAGTTCAGCATGTCAAATTGAAATTGAGTCAATTGTGACAATTAATAGGAAATAAACAACTGAAGGAGGGAAATGTTTAAGAGTAAGAAATTTACTTTGCCACAGAATCAATGGCCTGTTTCAGTACTGAACTACCTACCCTTTCCTTTTAATGATTTTATATTATTCCTTTTGTATTTAGGGAAAAGAATCTTTCATCATGCTGAGTTATCAAGATAAATTAGTCCTGAAACTGGTATATTATCTGAGAAGAATCCTTTTTTTCATAAATCAGCATGGTATAGCACAGTGGCACAATGGTAAATACTGCTGCCTCACAGCACTTTGAGCCCAGGTTCAACTCTGGCCTCCGGTCACTATTTACATAGAGTCAGAGAGATTTACAGCACGAAAAGAGACCCTTGGGCCCAACTTGTCCGTGCTGTCCAGTTTTTACTACTAAGCTAGTCCCAGTTGTCCACATTTGGCCTGTATCCCTCTATACCCATTTTACCCATGTAACTATCGTGAGTTTTAAAAAAACTGGAGGTTGCACATTGTTCCCAGTGTTTGTGTGGGTTCAGCTGGGCGCTTGGGTTTCCTTCCACAAGCCAAAGATGTGCAGTTAGGTTGATTGGCTGTGATAAATTGCCCCTGAGTATCAGGGGAAGCGGCAGGGTAAATAAGTGGGGTTAGGGGGATAGGGTCTGGCTGGGATTGTGATCCATGCGGACTCGATGGGCTAAATGGTCTCCTTCTGCGTTGAAAGGATTCTATGATTGTATAATCTGAAAGTAAAGTGATCTGATAGTTTGTTCTGAAGTATTGATTAACATCCCAAATATTTACCCGTGCCCATATTCCCTTAGAGTGATTGTGCATAAACTATCCATCTTAAATTTAAACTAGAAGATTCCATAGGGCATAAAACTTCTGTGGAGACTTCTGAGAAAGCTGAATTTTAATGTGACATTTGACTATTCTTTGAGCTCAGAATATTGACCTTGATATGCAGAAATTGCATTATAGTTTTAATTGCAGATCAGATTTATTAAAACTTTGAACAATATAGCATTCCTACAGACAATTGAATATTAACCACTGCATATATAAATGAATATTGTTAAAGTTATGTACTGCAACAAGGTGCACTAAAGCACACAATGGGAGTTCACCTACTGTTTCAAGTTGATTCTTTTCTCATAGTAAATCTGCTTTAACATTCCTCCTCCAGCTAGACTGAGATATTGTAAGAATAGGTTTCTCTTATCCTTAGATTAGACCTATTATGATAGAGAGAAGCTGGCTCATATCACAACAGTGTAGAACATGCTTTCCATAAGCATTATTCAAGAAACCATTTCAGCTACTCTATTAAAACAATTATTTCTTCTTTCATAATTATTAAAAGCTGATTGAATCTCACAACAATTAAAGCTGCTATACATATGTCAGTGCTTTTTTTTTGTAATAATAATGTGGAGCAATCAATGTGCCCAATTTGCTTCAGACTAACATGCAAACAAAAACCCAGTGACATCAGTTTCTTTTTTGTTTATATAACTCACAAGCTGTTCGTGCACAGTAATAGATTTAATTATAAGATGATGTCAGCAGGCTCTGAAAGATGCTTGTCGCTGAAAACAAGAGGCTATGCATTTTTAGGAAACAATCTAATTTGGTTCAAAAGTGATATTCCAAACAATAGTCATTTCAGAGACAATAATCTCTTCCGTCAATGTCAGTAAAATGAAAGAGATAGTCTTCAACTTCAAGAAATGGAGTGGAGGACATGCCCCTGTCTACATCCAGGGGAATGAAGTGGAAATGTTTGACAGCTTCAAGTTTCTAGGTGTCCGATGCACCAACAACTCTTCCTGGTTCCTCAACATTGATGCTATAGTTAAGAAAACCTACCAACACTTCTGCTTTCTCAGGAGGCTAAGGAAATTCGGCATGTCCCTTACAACTCTCGCCAAATTTTATAGATACATCTTTCCAGATGTATCACAACTTGGTATGGCTCCTGCTCTGTCCAAGATTGCAAGAAACTACAAAGGGTTGTGAATGTAGTCCAATCCATCACACAAGCCAGCCTCCCATCCAACGACTCCATCTACATTTCCCACTGCTTTGGAAAAACAGCCAGCATAATCAATTACCTAATGAGCCTCAGACATACTCTCTTCCACCTTCTTCCGTCAGGGAAAAGATACAATATCCTGAGATCACGTACCAACTGACTCAAGAACAGCTTCTTCCCTGTTGACTTTTGAATGGACCGACCATAAATTAAACTGATCTTTCTCTTCAGTGTAACTATGATTGTAACATTATATTCTGTACCCTCTCCTTCCCATCTCTATCTATGGTATTCTTTGTCAGTATAGCACGTGAGAAATACTTTTCACTGTATACCAATACATGTGACAATAATAAATTAAATCAAATCAAATTCTTTTGTATCTCCCCAGATGGCTTCAACTTCTAGTTATGCATAACAGCACTCAGCCCTAGTTTCACTGATGTTCAAACACTGATTTCACCGAACATTGCGCTGCTACATAGAACCTCGACCTTAGCATGACAAAATTACCACGAGGCCTGGTTTTAGCATGCTGTACAGCATCAAAAATCCCAACAGGCAACTCTGGAAAAAGTCAAACAGTAACATCCAGAACAAATGAGTCATCATTCAGCCCTTTTAGTGTAGCCTATTCATGGAATTACCTCTTAATTGTTGTGTTTCCATGTCTGAGCCAAATTTATTACTGTGCACTTGAAACAACTTTGGTGAAAGATAAATTAAGAAGTCAGAGCTAAAGATGCCCATATTGTTTCTTTGGGGATTATTTTCTGTCATCATTCATTAAGTTCTTACAATGTGGAGGCCCCTGGCAATATAATGATGGCTCTGAAGTTAAAAGATGAAACCGACTATCGGCAATCCTTTGTTATATCTCAATTAGACTCCACAAATTGGCCAACAGTTCCATTAAATCTTCCAGCACAGATTTCCAAGTTATCCCTCGATTAAGTTCCAGAAAGTTACAAATATCTGTATCTACTAAAAGTTTAAAACAGGAAAATGTGGAGACCAATTCTCACAAAAAAATTCTAAGTGCCGAATTCATGTGAAAACTGGAGTAACTTCTGCTGATTTTTTTTTTAAGCACAATTTTCAAAGTGTATCTTACACAATCTGAGCACTGCAGAGTGTCCCAGCAAGATTCACTCTGAAAAGAGCTCACGGGGCTGAAATCAGCATGCTGAGCAGACTACCACACATGCACTCATCTCTGGGAGATTGCTCTACACATTCTCCCAGCATTGAAATCAGATCAGAGACCAGTGCTGCAAAAAGATGAACAACCTTCTTCCAGCAACAAGGGTGGGTGTGCATCCCATTCTGAAACCAGTCTATGTGCTGCACTTACACTGTAAACCACCTGCAGATACCCCAAAGGCATCCATCAATTATATTCCCACCCCACTCCCCAGCACTGCCTCCAACTCCAGTGACATCCACCCAATGAGCACCACACAATGGGGAGGCATTGCCCTATACAGTCCACCTGCGCGCCCACCCCTGACACATCTTGCATCCCATTGCGTCCATACAGCATGGTTTCAATCCCCTTTATGTCCCCACAGGAGAAACTGCACATAACTGCAGAGAGAGGGAGAAAAATGGCAGTGGAGTTCCTGAACTCCAACTAGTGGGTCTGATCGGTTCATGCTAGAACTGGCAGGGGAAACAGAGCAGAGAACGGTCACTGACAGCCAGGTCAGCATCCAGCATGCAAGTGAGCATCAGCTGAACCCCAGTCCTAAGGTCGTCTTTGAAGCAAGTGCCATGCTGTCTGGGCTATTTTCCTCCTTTCCATTAACATGAGTCCTTTCTTACAGGGGATAATTTACCCCCCCACCGTTGCTCCTGCTGAAATTCTTCAGGACATCTCAGATGATACCTCGGAGGGAGGCTCTGAGGAATCCTCTGAAGACAGCACCAGTAATTCAGCACTGCCATCAATAACACAAACTACCAACACAGAGAATATCACAGTGATGGGCATGTTAGTGCTGAAGCTTCTGGCTCATTTACTGCACATCAGAGTCGCTCGTGCACATCGGCTGGAGGTGGGAACACCCGAGGCCTCGGCAGGCAGAAGTCTGCCGGAAGTGAGGATTCAGCTGGCCCCTGGCCAGGTGCCTGGCCTCAGGGATCAGTCATCTTGAAGCTGTTGGAGATACATCAACAAGCACGGGGAGTTGTGGATGAGCTGGTGGGAACCATGCTGTGATAGCAAGGCTGGTTTGAGAAATAAATACAGTGCTGTCGCAGAAGGTGATGCCAACACAGCATGGTAACCAGGCTACATTGCAAGGATGGCATCTGCAGTGGAAAATCTGGATCAGGGATTTGTCCTCATGGGTGAAGGGTGCAGACAATCATGGAGACACAGAGGGCCATTGCAGAGATACAGTGGGCCATGGCCGAAGGTGTTACTGGCAGTCTGAAGATACATTGGGCCATAGCCAGGGTGTCAGAGGCGTGTTGAGACACAGCTGGTCATGCCTGGGGCTCGTAGATATTCTGGAAACTTAGCAGACTCTGGCTGTGGACCTCGACAACTTAGCCCAGGCTCGGAGAGCTACTGCTGAGAGGCTTGGTTCACTCACAGAATGCTGTAGCAGAGGTGTTCCTGAACTTGGCCCAGTCTCAGGAGGCCAGGGCTGAGGGATCACAGACCATGGGGCAGACGCATCTGGGCCTTCAGGATTGGTAATGCCAGGTGATGCCGAGGTTTGTGGAGCTGTCCTGGCATTCCATGGAGTATCCCAGTGCCTGGGGCATCCTAAGGGAGGAGAAAGCAACACATGCTGGAGTCTTCCCACCCAAAAAACTCTGGTTTTCTTCCACACTCCAAAAATGTGCAGGTTAAGTTGATTGGCCATGCCAAATTGTGTCTTAATGTGTCAAGATGTATAGATTAGGGAGAATTACAGGGTAAATATGTGAGATTACGTGGATGGGGCCACAGTAAGATGCTCTTTTGATGAGTCAGTGCAGACTCGGTGGGCCAAATGGCCCTCCTTCTCCATTGTGGGGATTCTATAGTAAAGGTGAGTTTCATCAAATCAGTACTTGGTACAAATTAGCTATTGGAAATATAATGAATTAGGAATTAATTAGCAGCATAATGACAATGACAATAAGACTGTCTGCTGAATATGGTATGGTCACAGTTCTCCCTCAAGACCTTCTCTAGGTACTGGCAGCTAATCTGTGCTGCTGGAAGAGTCTTTAGACTGCTAAAACATGGACAGCAAGTTTGTAGCACCAGACTGGAAAAATAATATTGTTTTGGCCAAAACAGGATACTTTCATGATTGCAGACCTCTGTTCATCCCTCACCATAGCTGTTCTTCACATCACTGTGGACTGTTAATTGCTCTGTTCATCACATTTTGCTTTGTGTCCAGAAGGACACCCAGATATCCATTTGAAACTTTCTAGGTTCACGGAAAAATCAGATCAACCAAGGCTAACTGACCGAGAGCTTACTAATATCACTCCACCACTTCCCATTTGATGGCATGCATGCTTTCAATAGTAACTAATGCCTGTCTCACATAATCTTACAACTTAGAAACGTAACTCATTCCTATTGTAAAACTTGCAATATCTGTTGCCATCAGTTCAATAGTAACAATGATATTAGATTGCTCATTGAAGAAGCCTTAAAGTACTTCTTTTTCATAATTTTCCTAAATTCAGCTATGCTTCAGTGCATCTTTTTAACTGTGAAAAACAGTAGCCCAATATTTCTGAGGAGGCAGAGATGGATTAAAGATGTGTGCTTGCAACAGGTGAACTGGGAGTGCTCAAAATACAAAGCGTCTGCTGAATGTAACATCAGAAACTCATTATTATTTGTTTTACTCCATTTCTCACTTGGCAGCCAGGTAGATTGAAAGACTAGCCAGCTGCGAGGAGGGAAATTCAGCAATGAAAGGCCTCACCCGGGGACTGCTAGGAATGATCTTCAATAATTAAAGAAGGGTGATTCCCCAAGCCTTGTCTATGAGTTACACTGCACAAGTTGATGGAATGCTTTCCACTTAGCTGGATGAGTGCAGTTCCAACAACACTGAAGCTGAACAGCATTCAGGTCAAAATTTGATTAACACACATCTACCATTCACTCCTTCCACAACTGGTCCACAATTGCAGCAGTACAGACAATCTACAAGATGCACTACTGCAAATTGCCAAGACTACTTTGACAGTACCTTCCAAAACCATGGCCTTTATAACCTAGGAAGACAAGGGCAACAGATGCCTGGGAACATCACTAGCTCCAAGCCATATACCGTCCTGACATAGAATTATATCATTACTCATTACTGTTGCCGGATCAAAAATCTTTCTTACAGCATTGCAGGTGTACCCATATCACATGGACTACATTAGTTCAATGACGTAAGTCATTATCACTTTTTCAAGGGCAATTGGGGTTGACAGCAAATGCTAGTCTTGCTGCAACACTAACATCTCATGAATGAATTAAAAAAGTTCATTTTTTAATTTGAACTTTATAGTTTTTTGCTTTGGCTATTAAATCACATATTCATTTAAAGTGTAAAACATTCCATTTCCAGACAAAGAAAATACACAGAGAACAGAATAATATTCACAAATTTTAAATTGGCATTTGAATGCTTAGAATTCAGATTTGACAACGTTGACTCAATACGATGTGATACTGAATCGAGACCAACATTGAAAAGGTTGATATATAAGTCTATTGGAGAGAAAGTCTCCACTGCCTCCAAAGGAGATCTGATATACACTTATCCTAAGTTTGCAGGATTCAGGCTTAATCAGCTTCCACAAAACAATTAATCATTCTTCAGATCAATACACGTTTGAGATTGAAGCGAAGGAGTAAGAAGCAGTTTTTAGGATGTTAAAAGAACAATTTGTGTTTAAATAAACAGATCAGCCGTATCATTGATCACTGATAATCACAGCACATGTGCCTTGCTTTACCATTCCTTCTTTTCAAATTGCTGTTTTTTTTCTTGTTTCCTCTTTAGATTCCTTATTTGCCTTTCAATTTTTATTTCATTTCATTCCTTTATCTCTTTTGTTTCTTTCTTAAAATGTGATCTGGAAGGTTTCGAACATTTTGCCATGGAAAGAAAGTAGGAATGAGTTATGTTTCTAAGTTGTAAGATTACGTGAGACAGGCATTAGTTACTATTGTAAGCATGCATGCATTCAAATGGGAAGTGGTGGAGTGATATTGTCACTGGACTAGTATATCTAGAGACCAGGGTAATGCTTTGGGGACCCAGGTTCAAATCCTATCACTGCAAATGGTGAAATGTGAATTCAATAAAAACCTGGAATTAAAAGTTTGATGTTGACCATGAAAACATTATTGATTGTTGTCAAAACCCATCTGGTTCACCAATGTCCTTTTGGAAAGAAAATCTGCCATCCTTACCTAGTCTGGCCTACATTCGACTTTAATCCCACAGCAATGTGATTGACTCTTAAATGCCTCCAGGAATGGACAATAAATGCTGGTCCAGCCAGTGACACCAACATCCCCATGAATGAATAATAAAAAAAGAAAATCCAGACATGCCACCTAAGTGTTACAAAAATGGGTGACAAACATATCTTGAAGCAGGAAGTGTGACAAACAGGGAAGTTATACTCAGCACAAAACTTATAATATGTTATAAATGCCCATCTTATCTATTCAACAATAGGATCTATTTTATAGAACTATATATTAATACAAAGGCATGGAATAATTGCAATAGTGTCAATGCTGTGCAATCATAAACATTAATCATATTCTATCAAGTTTGCTCTATTGTTAGTAACTTTTATACAATTTGACATGAACTTTGGCAACAAATGATAATTAACCAGTTCAATACTCTTCATGGGTAGCTTTTTGAGATTTTTTTGTCATTTGGTTGAATGTTCCTTTTGAAAAGGATTAAACCATAAGGAGAACATTTTCCCTTATAAGAGGGAATGTCTAAAGGCAGGTGGGTGAACAGGAAAATTTCTATCGCCAACCGATGCATCAGTTAGGCCATATCATCTCATCCTGAGCCTTTTTCCCAAAGGTACAATGGGGTCAGAGGGTTACACCCTTGCAAGCAGCATTGAACCTATTGAGGTGAGTAAACAGCCTATTAAGGCCAATTGTCGGAGGCTGACTGGAATTTTTCATTCGGCCTGTGGATCTCCAGAGGTGTCAGCAATTAGGTCGGACTGTACCAGACCAGGGGGATCACAATATGAGCAGAGTTTGATGTCTCCTTTATTTACCTGGCCACAGCACTGGCTGAAAGACATCCTGTGGAGGCATTTCCCCCTTCATGATGATGGCCTATCTGCTGCAGATTGAAAGATTTTTAAGTGGATGAAAGGATATCTCAGAAAGGGGCTGCTCTCTCTCTCTCTAACTCCTGCCTGAAAAGGAAGACTGCTGCTCCTTCCAAGCAGGAGGGCCTCTTATTAGTCCTCCAGCTGCCTGAAATGCTTAACTGCATAGTGAGCAGTAATTGGCCAATTCAGAAAAAGTCGCTCATGGTTAACTGTTTCCCCCACCGTGCGGGAGTCTCTCACTCCCATTTGACCCCAGTCCTGCTCCATATTTATAAATGGGTAATGCTGTGAACACCCAATGGGATGCAACTTTCAGCTCTATATAAATCTATGTACAAATTTACCGCCCTAGTCACATGAGATGCAATGCTGCCATGTTTCCCATGTTATAACAGTGAGACACTTTACAAGTATTTTCTTGGCTTTAAAGTGCTTTGGGACATCCTAAAGAACTGAATAAATAAAAGTTTTTCTCTTCTTTCAGTCTTCAAAGAGATATTTTCTTTTCCTTTGAGTATTGATTTGCAAATACATTTAAGACATATTAATATTTTCCAAATTCACTGTAGTGAAACAGCAGCTGCAAACACAACATTGACCTATATTGACAAGTCAGTTGTAAAATAGGGTCAGATTTTTCCGCTCTTATTAAATGCTCTCAGACAGCTAAGGGAACATTGAGGAGGAAGTCGACAGGGCCTGTGTTTCCTTCCTGCTATACGGATGACTGATGCAGAAGCAACTGGGCATGCTTATCACTGCATATTTTCCAGGTCACATCTGCTCAGACAGCTTCTGTGAAGAACTTCTATGTATTAATCCCTGGGAAGAAAAATGGTGCAGCAATTCCCTCCCTGTGTTCAGCACCTTCTTTGTGGACAGCTCCAGGCTATCCCAAAAGGGTCAAGTGTAAATCTTGGATGAGTGCATGTAATAGAAGTGAAGATTATATAGTTTTACTTCTTCAAACATTTTTGATTAATTCACAAGCATGCAAAACCTTTTTAAACACAAGGATTTGTCCTTTTTTTTCCCTTCTATTGAACACTTGTAAATCCAAGCTGTGGTTTTGAAACTTAATTAGTATTTAGCAATTTGGCTTCAGCTTACATTATTCAATATCTATTGACATATTCAAGAGATTAGTCTGAGGCCAAAAATCTCATTTTAATGCAAATTTTATAGACCCAGGTTTATATTTAGAAATGCATTTTTATGGGTTCATATATTAACAACATGTTATGTAAACTCTAAGAGTGGCTAATACCCTTCAGTGAAATTGTGTTTGTTTTAGCTTAGGTTTTCATCAAATTATATATTTTGTGCAGGTTGTAGTATTATTTCATCTATCAATATAAAAGGTGGCCAAAAGGATTTCTAAAACGTTACATGGATATTCAAAATAACATAACAAGGGAAAGTCTGTGGAGAAGAAATTGGGATCATTTGTGTTACATTTTAGACTGCTACAAACGCCCTACAGCTCCAAAATGGCACCCATGGCATGTGCACATCCTTTTTGGTGAATGGTGCTTGACGCCATGTGGGTGAGAATATGTTAGTCCTGTATATAGTAAACAGCTGCCACAAGTATGCACGACAGGAAAATTGGATCATCAGTAAATATGATTAAAAGTTTAAAGTTTATTTATGAGTGTCACAAATCAGCTTATATTAACACTACAATGAAATTACTGTGAAAATCCCCTAGTCACAACACTCCGGCGCCTGTTGTGGTACACAAGGAGAATTTAGCATGCCCAATGCATCTAACTAGCACGTATTTTGGACTGTGGAAGGAAACTGGAGCACCTGGAGGAAACCCACACAGACAGGGGGAGAATATGTAGACTCCACAGTGACCTGAGCCTGGGAATCAGAACTAGGGTCCTCGGTGCTGTGAGCAGCATTGTTAACCACCGTGCCACTGTGCTATCATTTGTTTTCAAGAGTGCAATTTGGAGCTCAGTACCCAAACTAATATCCTCTCTTAACCCCATGTAGCTAAAAATACCAACAAGTGTTATTCAAAAGGATTCAACTGCCGACATACTAGTTGTTGGTTGGTTTCTTCTGACTGTTGCTTTTATTATACCAGTATTGGAATTTGATATTTTTATTTCAGGTTGAAAGTGTTCTGTATTTGTATTCATTTTATTGGCTTACTGAACCCTGTTATATTAATGTATTCATGTATTCGCCACAAGTGGCATCATAAATCCCTAACAGGGGAAACAGACAGAGAAAAAGCAGACATGTAACAGAACACATATCTGTAAATAAACTTCCATTGTTGTAAACATGCCACCCTCCCTAGCACCATTCTCCAATATACAACATAAACACTGGTGACAAGAATGACAAATATTATTTGATAACCACCCGGGAAGATGAATTTACTGAGGAAAATTTGGGAACAGCAAAGTTAGAAAAGAAGCTTTTTGCACTGTTCCAGACTTGACAGGCTGGGTGGATGAGTAACAATACTCTTCAACAGTTATAGGGCTGGGTGTGTTAAATAAGTGATGGAAGCTTGGGTTGCTGCCTTGTTTGAAAGAAAAATCAAAGTAGATGCTGGAAATGTGTTACAAAGTGTGCATACAGAAAATCTCCATTGGTAGAAAAATTGCTGGAGCGTCACAAGATCCTTTGATGAAAATATGGAGTGATGGATCTCCTATACTGAATATTTTGACAATTTTGCGCTGGTAAACACAATAGCTGTAGATATTAAGGTACCCACTTTCTTGAGCGTGATGGGAAAAATAATTTAACTTCCTCCATAGTTTAATGCAAACTGAGAAGCCAGGCACTAAAATTATGAACTGTTTGCAGATAATTTGCAAGCACATTTTTCTCCAGAATGCTTGGTTGTGGCAGTGCACTTCAGATTCCGTAAAAGAAATCAAAAAGAAATCAATTTTTGGCTGTGCTTAGAAGACTTGTAAAATATTGTGAGTTTCGAGATGTGCTGAATGACATGATTCAGGACAGATTCATCTGTGATCTGCACAACAAATCTGTTTCCACTTCCTTCTCACCATGCACCTTGAAGGCTTCTTGGCTTTCCAATCATCTTTTCAATTAGGCCTTTAGTGCATTGTCCAAAGAACTTAGACCAGAGACTATAAGACTATAAGACCTAAGAGCAGAATTAGGCCATTTGGCCCATCGAGTCTGCTCCACCATTCAATCATGGCTGATATTTTTCCTCATCCCCATTCTCCTGCCTTTTCCCCATAATCCCTGATCCATTTATTAATCAAGAATCTGTCCATCTCTGTCTAAAGGCACTCAGTGATATAGCATCCACAGCCTTCTGTGGCAAAAAGTTCCACAGATTCACCACACTCTGGCTGAAGAAATTCTTCCTCATCTTTGCTTAAAGGATCACCTTTTAGCCTGAGGTTGTGCCCTCTGGTTCTAGTCTTTCCTACTAGTGGAAACATCTCTCCATGTCCACTCTATCCAGACCTCGTAGTGATCTGTAAATTTCAATAAGATCCCCCTCATCCTTCTAAACTCCAACGAGTACAGACCCAGAGTCCTCAACTGTTCCTCATATGACAAGCTCTTCATTCCAGGGATCATTCTTGTGAACCTCCTCTTGATCATTTTCAAGGCCACCTTAGATTTAGGGCCCTAAACTGCTCACATGACTCCAAATGGGGTCTGACCTGAGCCTTACACAGCCACAGAAGTACATCCCTGCTTTTATATATTAGAAATTAGAGCTCATACTCTTCCATTATTCAATGTTTCTCAGGTCAGGACCACTTCCTGTGCACATCCGTGTTAAGAAGTTCAGCAGAACAACAATTAAGTTAGCAGTGACTGGATGTGAAATATGCCAGCAATACAAATGTGGCATGCTGAGTGTACCAAAATCAAGAAGTAATCTGGCATTGAATTGAATACTTCCGAAGAAGCATCATATTCAACTTGAAATGTTTCTCCCTCCAAAGATGCTGACAGACCTGCTGGGTTTTTCCAGCACTCTCAGGGTGAAAGTTTCCGGCCATTCATATCACTGTAACTTTCTGGTGAACAGAATTTGGCTGAGCGCCAAATTCTCCATCCTTGCTGCAACAGCAGTGAGGCATGAACAGCTGGCAAGATCGTGCACCTGGGCGAGATTTTATGGGCTTGTTCGACTGAGTCCCATTTTCATTGTTCGTTTCTTGCCTGCTCCAATTCCTTGGTAGGCAGGGTGGTAGAATTCCGGCGTCTGTGTTTGTTTCAGCTTTCCAACATCTGCAACATTTTGTATGTAGCTTAATACAATAAAAACTTCATTCAAGAAAGTAAAAGCTGGACAAAATGTCTGGATGTGAGAAATAATTTCATGACTTTTTTCTTTTGATTCTACCTTTAAATTTTATTTGAACACCAATTAAAAAAAGGTTGGAAACAAAAATGATTTTGAGTTCAACTGTTGTACACAGAAAAATCGGAAAAATGAAAATAGATCTACCATTCTCCTTTCATTCCAATTTCAACTATTAGATACTGAAAATGGGTCAGAAAAAAGGATTTTCAAAATGCTGAGTGCAGATATGTTTGAGCTATTGAGTAGTGGGTTAAGAGCAGAGAGGACTACCATAGAATCATAGAATCCCTTCAGTGCAGAAGGAGGCCATTCAGCCCATCAAGCCTGCACCGGCAACAAACCCACCAAGACCCTATCCTCTAATCACAGGTGTTTATCCGGCTAATCCCCTGACACTAAGAAGCCATTTAGTATCAACCTAATTGCACATCTTTGGAGTCCACTCTGAGCATTATCTAACCTCATCCCCTTATCAAGGATGGTGGCCATACTCCCAGGAATATTCTTGTCACCTACAGAAAACTTGCAAGGCTGAGGAAAAGAAAATTGAGGCAGTTCTGTATCCCACAGCAGCACCATGGGATTTCGCTCGAGATATATAAAGGGTTGAACAGCCCAAAGAATGGAAGCGCTTGTAGAATTGTAGATCCTGTTACAGGTCAAGCATCTAAAGGAAGGGAGGCATGATTAGAGGAAGAGGACGCCCCCATCATTGCACGCTTGGACCACCATCACGGGGGTTATCTTCCATAAGATATTCCAGGAAAGCAGTGGCATGCAGAGGGCAATGGGTCAGGAGTGTGGCTTTTCATGATTGTCCTTGTCAGCCTCCACCCCTCTGCCCACCTCTCCAGACACCACACTGCTTCATACTCCATACCTTCCCTCTGCCAACCCCCCCCCCCCCCCTCCTCCCACCAATCCCATCAATGTTTACAAACAGTCAGTACAAGTAGGAGGTAGGAAACAGCAACTGGTGCTGAACCAGGAATGAGAGGTAAATCAAGGTTGTGTCAAGGTGGCCTGGAAGGCTAATTTCTCCCATTATCTTGCACAGATTTGATGAATAACAGAGGCAATTCCAACTGTAGAGATTTGAATAGAATTGAATAGTAAATGTCGATACCTTGGTGATCCCTCATTTCTCAGGTTATAGTTTGGATTTTCAGCCCGCAGCAATGAGGTCAGTAGTTAGCTTCATTTGCCTGGACCTCCCTGACGAACAGAGTCTGCAGTGAGTCGAGAGTTTTAGTAAAGGCAGAATGCTCTATATTTCTAAACTCAGTGGCAGGTCAGTGAATACTAATATGTAACTTGAAATGAGGATCATAAAAATTAGTCTAAATAAACCTAATTTACTGTGTTTGCTGTTACAAAGAGCAATTGCAAATAGATTGTGTGTTACTCTGTTTTGCTAAAGTATTGTAGTGAATGTGCAATAAGTCAGTTGTTTGTAATGTTTTGGCCTCCTTTCACAACAGTGTTTACTAATCCACGTTCCAGAAGATAGTGCACATACATGAAGCACACAAGAGACATGGTACCTAGTGTGCAGACACATTTAAGTGACACAATTGTAATAGGAAATAAAAATAGGCTCTTGGCAGTTTATAGATCGTAGTCTGGACACACAGAACTACAATAATTTTCCTGTAGCATAAGCTACATTGTTGCTAAGTAATGCAATTAAAATAGCAACAGTAGCCCATAATTTCTGGATTCCTCAGTGTTGCACTTGGGAGGTACCGCATTGATGTGTGGAGGCATCCCTCCAGGAGGTTGTAAGGGTTTATTTGGCAATTGTCCAGAAGTGTTAACTCCCTTTCGACAATTGTGCTGGGCTGGAAATCATCCATCAGATGTGATTTAATTTGCTAATTTCAGATGGCTGTGCCAGTTTTACCTTGTTACTCTGGAAGAGTTAGAAGGAGGAAAATACTTCTAACTCCAGAGTAATTATCTAAGCACCCAGACCTAGCCGTGCATGGGACACCCCCCACACACACACACATGAGCCCCCAAAAGACCATCACACCACTCTCACCCTAGTCCAACCACTTGCCCCACCCTCACCCCACCTCCTCCCACTCCCACCCCTCCAATCTGGCCCACTCTGTCCCCTCTGACCTACTTCCTAGTCTGAACCCTGCTCTGTTTCTGATCCCTCCCTGTCTGGCCCCACCATCCCTTCCCGCTGGTCCAGGATACCCTCCCTCTCCGCTGCATTGCCCCCCCCATTCCCTCCATCCCTGCGCACTCCGGTCCGGGATATTCGCCATCCCCTGAACAACTTACAAGTGAGATTTACCTGCAGGCAGAGTGGTTAACACTACTATCTCATAGTGCCAGGGACCCAGGTTCAATTCTGACTTTGGGTGCATGTCTATGCTTGGATTTCCTCCCACTATCTGAAAGATGTATGGGTTAGATTGATTGGCTATGGTAAATTGCCCCTTAGTGTCAGGAGGATCAGTAGGGTAAATATGTGGGGTTACGGGGATAGAGCCTGGATTGGATTATTGATGATGTAAACTCAATGGGCCAAATGACCTCCTCTTGCACCTTAGGGATTTTATGATTCTGTGAATTTGTCCTTCTAAACATCTCCTTCACATCAGCTACTGATGTTAAAAGGGGGTGTTCCTCACTCCATTGTCCTCCAGTTACTTCAGGCTGGTGCTCACAGGGGCACACTGCGTTGCTTCTATCTCACCCAGCCTGTGAAAAATGTCAGGTAAGACAGGGGCTGTGCATTTACAGCGAGGGTAAGTCTGTTGAGAATGCCAATCCAACAGCAATTGCCACTTTGCGGAAGTTTGGGGCCAATGTCATCAAGTTTTAGATTCTGAGAAGCTTTCACTTTTTTTCTCAACCTCAATATAAGGTATCCAGCTTAATACCTGGTGACTTTAATGTTGAAGATTTCAGTGTAAAAAACACTAGCAAGATGAACGCATGCTTTCCTTTCCCTGCCTCGTTAATCTTATTAAAATGATGATGTGGTAATATCTGTGTCTGACCCTGACAATATAGCAGTGAGCATTATTCAGATTCCATCACAGCACAGTGTAACAGATATGTCCATGTTCACCAGCTATATAATTTGATGGCACAACAGTTTGCTGGGCTGAAATTGGATCATAGCTACCAGAAGTTCCAAGATGAGGTTGCGACACAGCCAGCCTGTATCCTCATCTCTGGTTGTCAAACCACAATCGGGGAAAGCAGGATAACTTTGCAATGATTTGCAATTTAATGCGTGAAAATGCTCGAAAGGTTAATGCATATTTTCTAACATCCAAAGTTAGGAAAGGAATAAGCAGCAAAGCAAATTGTGGAAGATTTCAGAGACACGTGGGAAGTTTAGTACAATGTTTAGGTGGGTGTAATGTGCAAATTAATGCAGAGAGGTGTGAGGTAATACATTTTAGGAGGAAAAACAAGGAAAGAGAGAAAGCAAAAATGCTGAAAGCGTGGAATAACAGAGATCCCTAATGATTAAATTTTAAATGTGAAAGTGGCACATTTAGATGAACACATTAAAAATTAGAAAGCATTTTGAGCTTTATGAGTGGAATATAACATATAAGCGTAAACACAGATGGATACAAGATTGTGAGCATTATGGGGACATTGTTATAAAGAGTCCCTACAGCCATAGAATGTAGTACTGATTGAGGTATGGCTGGCGCTATGATATCAGAGATGAGAAACTTATTCTCATGGTATTTAAGATACTATAGAGACATTTTGAAAACTTCCTGTCTATTGAAGTGGGACACTAGTGCTTGTAGATTGTGCAGAGATTTTAATGCCTATTCATGTTGGCTGGTATAGCTACCCCTAACTCTCCAGGGACCATTGCTGGATGGCTACAACACTCAGATGGTGTATGAATAATGGGCACCCCTTTTAGTATGCAAATAGGGATTTTATATATTACTCTGATTGCTGTTTATGGACAACTTTTGATGTTTGTTTTTTAATTCATTCATGAGTTGCGGCTGTGCTAGTACTCATAGAATCATAGAAACCTTACAGTACAGAAGGAGTCCATTCGGGACGGCGAATCTGCAATGACAACAATCTCACCTAGGCCCAATCCCCATAACCCCACATATTTACCCCACTAATCCCTCTAACTGGGACACTAAGGGACAATTTAGCGTAACCAACGCACCTAACCTGCACATCTTTGGACTGTGCGAGGAAACCGGAACACCTGAAGGAAATCCACATGGACATGGAGAGAATGTGCAAACTCCACACGGACAATGACTCAAGCTGGGAATCGAACCTAAGTCCCTGGAGCTGTGAAGCAGCAGTGCTAACCACTGTGCCACCGTGCTGTCCTGAATTTGTTACCCACGCTAGGCATTTAAGAGATCTAGGGGAGAATTTTCCTTTCCCACCTGCCACTGGAATGGTCGTGGGTGGGAGGGCAGACCATGCAAAGGTCTGTTGACCTTGAGTGGGATTTTTGGGTTTTTTAGGCGAGCACGGCTGGAATATCCCATCCCTGGTGTCACATGCAGGCCAGATTTCCAGATATTAGCAGACTTTGTTTCCTAAAGGGCATTAGCAAACCAGATAAGTTTATCTGACAATCAACAATGGTTTCACCATTAGATATTTAATTCTAGATTTTTATTGAATTCAAATTTCATCGTCTGCTACGATGGGATTTGAAGCCAGGTTGCTGGATTACGAGTCCACTGACAACACCGCCTTTTCTTTATTTGGAGCCTAATGTTTATGTGATAGCTGGTGTGCTGAGTAAGTGGATGTTTAACAACTTGTATACACTCAGGCCAAGCAAGAAGCAAAATTTTGATAAAACCTGCTCCTGCCCAGGGCTCCAATAGGAAAATGCATAGAATTGAGGGATAGGGCAAAAGAGCGTGTGGGGAAACTATTTCCATCATGGTGGACACCATAAATCACGAAGAGGCAAGCATCGCAAATCCTGTCAAAAATGGTAGTTGCACTGGCTTCACCATGCCTGTGTGATATCTCCTGTTAACCCAATAAATGAACACAAGATGAATGTTGGGCACCATCCTAGTGCAACAACAGGATTGGGATCCAAGGAATGTTACTGAATTCACTTATTAATAAGAATTGACTTTTGTTTCAAAGTTCAAACAATGTTTTTTAAAATTTATTCCTGAGACATGGGCATTGCTGGCTGACCAGCATTTATTGCCCACCCCTAATTGCCCTTGGAGGGCAGTTGAGAGTCAACCACATTGCTGTGGCTCTGGAGTCATGTGTAGGCCGGACCAGATAAGGACAGCAGATTTCCTTCCCTGAGGAAATTCGCGAACCAGATGGGTTTTTCTAACAATTGACAATGATTTAAGGGCTATCAGTAGATTCTTATTTCCAAATTTTTTATTGAATTCAAATTCCACCATTTGCTGTGGCTCTGAGTAAGAGCAGAAATTTGAGAGGGATCCAACATCCTTACCTGGATGACTACCAGGAAATACCATGTCTAGCTCTTGGGTAACAAGACAACTGCCTCCCCTCCCTCTGACTCTCCCAATGCCCTTCTTACCTCCCTGACCCTCTAACTCTCTCCCCAAATCTCTGACTCCTTCCTTGACCCTCTAACTTCCACCCCACCCTTTTCACCTGACCCCATTGGCACTCTATTCGCCTCTCCACGCTGCCACCTACACACCCTGCCATCCTACCCAGCTGTCACATTAACCAACCTCCACCCTGCCATTTACCTTTCTCATGCTCTTCACTTGCATACTGCCAACTGGCAATCAAAATGGTGGATTCTGATTTCGACACCTTCTGCAACCTCTGAGCTGTCATAATGATATCGCACAATGATGGTCTCATATCGCCCGATTTCTTATTTACATGGGGACCGGGGGGGTGCCCTAAAACCTAGCCCATAGTTCCACTGAGAAACAGTTTGCATTTTTATCCAGTTTGCAGTCGCAACATTCTGAATTAAGGAATGGTGCCCCACTTGATATTCAATTGTACTAATTATGTTAACATTCAAAGAGATTATGTTTAATTATAGTCAGGGTTTAATAATGTTAACATTCCATTTTGTAAATACTGAGACCACTAAGAGTCCTCATGATGATTAGTTTCATACATTTTAAACTGTTTAGTTTTATGTGTTTTAAATGCTTCATGTCTATATAACGAACTCAGGTAACTGACTACAATTGCTAAAGTATAATTGCAAACCTCGTTAACTCCTGATCTTAACAATGTTATCAAGAAGCTTGGCTTGAAGTGTAAGTGTGGGCTAGCCAGGACTAATCGCATCAAGTAGAAATCACGTTGCATCACCGCTGGAAGGGGTAAGGACTAATTTAATCACATCAAGTAGGAATTACATCACTACAAAAAGACTCAGGCACTGGAAACTGGATGAAAGGAACAAATCAAAAACCATCACAGTAGAAAAAGAGGTCATGACAAATGACGCTTTTAAAGTTTATTTATTAATGCCTTAAATAGGCTTACATTAACACTGCAAAAACCCCCGAGTCACCACACTCTGGCACCTGTTCAGAAAAATTTAGCATGGCCAATGCATGCAACCAACACATCTTTCAGACAGTACGAGGAAACCGGAGCACCTGGAGGAAATCCACGCAGACACAAGGAGAATGTGCACACTCGGCACAGAGAGTGACCCAAGCCAAGAAGTGAACCCCTGGCGCTGTGAGGCAGCAGGGCTAACCCACTGTGCTACTGTGCCCTTGACAACCTCACAGTGGCTCAAAGAGAAGTTGTCATGAAGAAAGCATGAATTTCAAAGAGTAAGACTGACCTCACTCAGACATATAAAATTTTGAGAGGGCTTGAGGGGTAGATATTCAGAGGATGCTTTTTCAGGTAGGGCATCTAGAACTAGTGGTTCTTAAAAGTAAGTGGCTGAATTTTCCAACTGTTCCCGCAAGGAGGATCTGCTGGTTCTACCATTGGTGATTTCCATCTCCCGCAGTGGCTTCCCAGTGATGGGGCTGGTAAATAAAGCAAATCAGCATAGACACGCTGAGTCCTGTCACATCCACTGCTGGAATTATGCCTTGGAGAAGGATCGAAAAATCTCACTCTATGACATTCCCATTTAAGATAAGAATGAGGAAGAATTTCTCAGAGGTAAGGAGACCCATTGGGCTAAATGGGCTTATTCCTGCAGCATTTTTTCTGATCTTATGATCATACAAGCAAGAGAAGATCACATTTTGGAGGTGATATTACCATCACATTGTGCCTGTTCACGGGTGCGATGCAGTGGTAAAGTCAGGTATAAAATACTTAGCTTGATTGGTGCTGGTTTTTGTGACAGGCATCATTTTACAAACGCGGATTTTTGGCACGATCAACCTCTCACTGGAAGTGAATGGGAGGCAGGGAAATAAATGAAAATTTATTATAATGCTGTTTTACATCTTCTTAGTGAGTTCAGCACTCAATCATCTAGACCCACCCCACCCTTTACAAACCTCTCTGGGAAAGGTTCGCATGAGTGAGGAATAGACATGCTCTCCATGAATGGGAGCAGTCAACTTGACCTTGACAGTGGAACTGGATGCCATTGAGGCCCCCCAGGAAACTGAGGACAATGCCCACCAGGAAGCTGGTCAATGGCCACTGGGCAGCACTAGAGGGTGGGGCTAATGAGGGATGGCCCAGCGGGAGGCGGAGCCTGTCGGGACAAGGCCAAAGGGGCACAGAGCAGTGAATGAGGGGCTAATGTGGGGCAGCGGCTAATGTTAGTGGGCTAATCGACAGAAGGGTCCCACTGCCACTCTGAAAGGATTGATAGAGATGAAAGAGAGTGAGAGGAAGTCCACTGCAGAGATTGGGGAGGGAGGGTAAGGAGGGGGGGAAAGGGGGCCCGCTGCCACTCTGCAGTGATTGGTGAAGGAGGGAGAAGGGGCCCGCTGCTGCTCTGCAGGGATCGGTGGAGGGGGGAGGAGAGAAGGAAAGGCAGCCCGCTGCCACTCTGCAGTGATTGGTGGAGGGGGGGAGAAAGGAGGGAAAGGGAGCCGCTGCCACTCTGCAGTGATTGGTGGAGGGGGGAGGAGGGAGAGAGAAGGGGCCTCCTGCCACTCTGCAGGGATCAGTATTGGGGGAGCGAGTGAGAGAGGGCCTGTTGCTGCTCTGCAGGGATTGGTGGAGGGAGGAGGAGGAAGGAGAAGGAGCTCACTGCCACCCTGCAGTGATTGGTGGAATGGGGAGGAGGGAGAGAGGAGGGGCCCGCTGCCGCTCTGCAGGGATCAGTATTGGGGGAATGAGTGAGAAGGGGCCTACTGCTGCTCTCCAGGGATTGGTGGGGGGGAGTAAGTGAGAAGGTGCCAGCTATGCTCTGCAATGATCAGTGAGGGGGAAGGAGTGAGAGGGTGCCTGCTGCCACTCTGCAACCACCAGTGGGGGTGGGGGGGGAATGGAAAGGAGAGGGGGCCTGTTGCTGGGATTGGTGGGGTTCGGGCAGTGTTTCCGTAATCTGTGGGGGGATGACTTGAGTCTGCAATCGGTAGGGGAGGGGGACTCCGTGATCAATCTGGGTGACCAGGGGCTGGGTCAGCCGGGACTGCATCATGAGCCATGGGCCCCCGCAATTGCAGTGGGTGGGGAGCTACTTTAGACTGCCTGCACCAGCAGGGGCCTGACAGTTCTCTCTTTTCTGTCAGACCCCCGCTACTGCTCATGTGCATGCATAGCATCAGAGGCCTCACATGCGAACTATCTCCCTCTGCAGGGTTTCGGGCATGTTAAGCCCCACTCACAGGCTTCTGCAGCGAGCAATAGGCTTACTCAAAATTTTGCAGACAGAATGTGCATGGAGATGGGGCTGAAAACATGCCCAAAAGATGAATCTGGAACAATTCCAAGTACCCAGCAGTTAGGAAAAAAAAGTTAAAATCGCCCCTATGAATCCTAACTTGCTCCACTGTCCACAGTTAAATTACTAAATAAAGCTTATCTGGTCCAATAAAATAACAGCTTGCGTTATTAAGTTTTATACTTAATAAATCTTTATGACTCATTACAAGCTGAGTGGTCTCACTGTTAGTTTTCTTGTGAAATTCAAGATTGAATTTCTTACAACAGAGAGAGGTCGCTCTGCTCCTCAAGCATGGCCCAGCTCCAATTAGATCACTGCTGATTGCTACCTTGAGTTTGATCATATTCCAATAACCTTAATAAAAATTTATTCTCAGTGAAAACTCCAATTGTCCAAATGTTCCGCAGCCTTAAAGAGGTGAGTCTTCCATATTTCCACTATCGTTTATATGGTTTTACTCATGAAAGTTTCAGTTCTCATTGTAAAATTTTTACCCTTTGTTTTTGATTTCACTGCCAGAAGAAATACTTTCCCTTCAATCTCCCTGTTGACCACTTTAACATTTTAAGTACTGCAATCCGATCACCTCAGTGCAACGACAATAATCTTTCTCTCAATGCCAATAAAGTGAAGGAGATAGTCATCGACATCAGGAGACATAATGCAGGACATGCCCCTGTCTATGTCAATGATGATGAAGCGGAAATGGTCGAGAGCTTCAAGTTTCTAGGGGTCCAGATCATCAGTAATCTGTCTTGGTCTCTCTATGTGAATGATATTGTTAAGAGAGCCATCAACACATGTACTTTCTCAGGAGGCTAAAGAAATCCAGCATTTTTTCTATGACTCTCACCAATCTTTACAGATGCACCATGGTATCACAACTTGGTATGGCTTCTGCTCTGATCAAGATGCAAGATTCTACAAAGAATTATAAACATAGTCCAGTCCATCACGCAAACCAGACTTCCATCCATTGATTCCATCTACACTTCCTGCTGCCTCAGAAAAGCAGCCAGCATAATTAAAAACCTCATGCATCCTGGAAATATTCACTTCCAACTTCTTCCACCAGGAAAAAGATACTAAAGTCACGTACCAATGGACTCAGGAACAGCTTCTTCTCTGCTGACTTTTAAATGAATCTACTATATAATCAGCAGATCTTTTTCTATACCTTACCTGTAACTGTACCATTATATACTGCATCTTTGCCTTTCCTTTTCCCCTATGTATCCTATGAAGAGTACGTTTTGTCTGTATAGTGGGCAAGAAAAAATACTTTTCACTGTATCCAATACGTGACAATAATAAATCAAACATTTTACGTTCAGAGGAATACAACCATAGTTTATACAAACAATCTCATAATTTATCTCTCTAAACTTTACCTGTTAGTTCTTTCGCCAAAGTCTATTGGTATTTAAGTTTTTACTTCATTAAATGTTTCTGTGTTTTGTTAAAAGCAGTTCTGGGACTTTTCTGTGCAAGTGTCGAGGAAGGGACAGCAGGTAATATCTAGGTAATATCCATTCAAAAGCCAACACTGTCTTAGGGACCACCTGCAAGTTTCAGCACATTCTTGAGGACAATCTGCAAATATTGGATACACTCCCACTGATTCCTGGAAATATGTTCACATTCCTCTCGTGTAAAAGTACCTTCTACAAGTACTGGCACATCTTGGAAATGCCCAGCAAGTATTGGCACAATGCTAGGAACCCCTGACCTGCCATCTGAAAGATAATGTCAGCAATTGAATGGAAAACAGTACCACCTTTGCACTTTTGAATATACAGCAACTGAAATAATATTTTGCTTAGTAACAAACTCTAGAAACAGTATGGACATCTGACGGGATTTTCAGGCTGCTCTTACCCCAAAAGAGTGGAAAATCCCACTTGAGTTCCACCTCCCCACTCCCTATGAGGAAAACTACCCTCTCCCCACTCTGAGACCTTCTTCCATGAGGAAAAGATATAAAAGTCAGAGGTCATGTACCAACTGACTCAAGAACAGCTTCTTCCCTGTCAGGCTTTGAATGGACTTATCTTGCATTAAGTCGATCTTTCCCTACACTCTAGCTTTGATTGTAACACTACATTCTGCACTCTCTCCTTTCCTTCTCTATGAATGGTATGCTTTGTTTGTATAGTGCTCAAGAACAATACTTTTCACTGTACCGTTACATGTGACAATAATAAGTCAAATCAAATAAAGTACCACTTACATTTAAAAATGAGTGCTGGTTAGATTCTGGTGAAATATTTGAACCTTTGGGGTGGTAAAATGAACTATTTTGTTGCAAGCTACAGCTATAAGTTGAGAGGGGTTTGATGTGATTAAAATGAACATAACACTTCCCAAAACTGTAGCTGACATTTCATAAATTTCTGTACAGCATAGAACTTTATACTGTGTAGAAATTTATGAAATGTCAGCTACAGATTTGAGAAGTGTAATAATGGACCCAGTTACAGCATCAAAAGGCAGTTACATTGGTTTAGCTGAGTTGCTGGTGAATGATGAGAGTTATACATGCCAATCAAACTTCTTTGCATTTGTGAAGATGAAATGAACAGGGACCATGTGCTCACTGATCTGCTGTTTAACTGTGTTGGGCCAGGCTACAAAATAAGAATTGACCTCATTATTGTATAACAATCTGTCATAGAAATTAGCCATGATTTTTATGATTTTTGATTTATATAATTAAAGAGGATAAGTACTTCAGTGAAATAGATTGTTTTATATATATATATACATATATACATATGTATATGCACATTGGATTTTTCTAGATTGGCTCAAGAAACAACATTTAGGGGATTACTTTAAGAGCTTGTATTGCGAGGGAGAGAGCCAAGCCCAACAGCAGAAATAAACAGATTTTGAGTGCGCCACCCGCTGTGATTTTCTAACCATGAAATCCAAAATTATCCCTAAGGGTTTTTTAAAAAGTGGCAATGATGAGTGTTGTAAGATGATGTGTTGTTTGGTAGGTCTCACAAAGAGATTCTGAATCTTGTATATTTAACAGTGATGTTTATTAACTATGAGTAACTATATATTAGATACATATATATTATATATATATATATATATATACAGCAGTCTCCATGCTTGCGTCTACACAGTCTCCATGCTTGCGTCTACAGATATCTCTGTCCAATAAAAGGCAACAGGTGGGATTTAGACTCTGCTCTCTCCCTGTGCAGGATTGGAGGCAGGAGCTGAAGTTCCGGTGAAAATAGGAAATCGCGAATCTCACGGGCGATGACTGTTTCAGGGGGAAGGGTGCAAGTCATGCTTGTACGATGCCTACATTGACTGTTTGTGGGCGGATTGCCACATTGCCTATTCTTGGTGGGAAGGCTGCCAGCTCTGATCACAAGGTGTATGGGGGAGGGAATAACAGCTCTTATCATGATGGAGAGAGAGAAAAGCCTTGGAGACCTTCATGATGGGCTAGGGGCAAAGGTTATTTTTCACCTGATTGGAGCATCCTTTAAAATGAGCACCCCAATCTCAGTGCAGCCAGCTCTACTGGCATGCTGAGGCCCTGCCCCTCTACATGATGGCATGAAACACAGCCATCTGTTTTTTTTTACAGTGTCCAAATATCTGGGAAGAAACCCAACCTGTTTCTCTGGAGAAAAACATGCCATTTTCGGTCAGACCTTGACATTGCCAAATTCTGGTAAGATCACCTCCCAGTAACCCTTAGAAGTACTGACATACAGAGGGATCTTTGCGTAGAGGCCCACGGTTCCCTTAAAGTAACAATTTAAGCGAATAAGGTTGTCAGGAAGGTATGTAACATGCTTGCCTTCATTGATTGGAGTACAAAAATTAGCAAATCATGTTGCAGCTGTATAGAATTTTTGTTAGGCCAAATGTGGAATATTGTGTACAGTTCTGGGTGCCATACTACCAGACAATGTGGAGGCTTTGGAGAGGACAGAGAAAAGGTTTATTAGGATTTGCCTCCTCAGCTATGAGGAAAGATTGGACAAACTTAGTTTGTTTTACGTGAATGTTGGAGACTGAGGGGCTACCTGATAGAAGTTTACAAAATTATGAGGGGCATGAATAGAATGAATATTCTTTTTCCCAGAGTAGAAATGTCAATTACTAGGGGACTTTGGTTTAAGAGAAAAGAAGAAAAGTTGAAAGGAGATCTGAGAAACAATTTTTTTGCAGAAGAGATGTTATGTGTTTTTTGTTCTACCATTTAGACTGGGGTCATATGCTCCTTTAAATCACATTGTGAGCAGCTCTATATCCAGTCCCATGTTAGCCTTTAGACTACACCATCCCCCAAGTCTTTATCCAACATATTTAGAATGCAGTCATACCCGACATATTTGCATTACTTCTGCTAACCCTTCTCCCCGCTGCAAGTGTCTGCTTACACAGGTTCAAGCAGTCTTCAGGTTTCATAATTCTTCCCGATCTTGCTTTTACATCAGTTGCAGGAGGCAGTTGCAGAGGATAAATCTTGAATGGAAGGAGGATGTCTTGGACGGGATTGTTCTGGCACTTGGAGATAAACTGCTCCTTACCTATACTTCATCTGGTGTTATGGATGGTCGTCAATTTATCCCATTTGTTTTGAGGAGATGGATCGCTCTGCTTCTCTGTAATGCTCATTCTGCTTCTCTTCTAATACGTGGTTCATCGTAATGCATTGGTACCTTCATTCCTCCTTGTTCCACAACTTTAGCCAAAACTATGATTCTTCTCACATTTTGTTGAGCTTATGAATCTTTTCATTCAGCTGAACAACTATCCTGGTAAATTCCATTGCTTTTGGATACAATCTTACCACCCATTCACGCTACCTCCCTCTGCAGCAGGGCTGGAGAATTTGGTGTCCAGCCAAATCTGCATTGGAATAGGAAAATCTTCCTAGTATGAACCATAGTAAGATTCCAGCCTTTGTCTTGGAGTTATCTACAGAAACAATGGCCTCACCTACATGTTTAGTAGTTTTGGATTCTTTCGTCCACAGTGACTGTTCTTTAAACTCTTTCAATTCATTCATTAGATCTTCAATATGTTCCCTTGAATTTTACTTGAGCTTTTATCTGGATTTTCTCTTTCATATTGTGTATTTCATTCTTCATGTTATTTGGATTCAATGAAATTGCAAGACTTTCATCAGCTTTTATTATTAATTCTGCTTCCAACTAACTGTTCTGATGAATCATTTTTTTTCTCCTGTTCCAGGAATTTTCCACATTGCTTACTAGAGATTTTGAATGTTGAAATCAAGTTTCAATTCAAGATCGACATTTTTTAATTTGATTCTACAAAATTATCTAGATGCAGCACAATGGCACATTGATCAGCACTGCTGCCTCACAGTGAGAGGGACCCAGGTTCGATTCCCAGCTTAGGTGACTGTTGATGTGAGTTTGTATGTTCGCCCTCTGTCTGTGTGGGTTTCCTCCAGGTGCTCTGGTTTCCTTTCACAACCCAAAGGTTAATTTGCCAAGGGAAATTGCCCCTTGGTGTCAAGGGATTAGGAGGACAAATATATGGGGATGGGACCTAAATTGCCAATGCAAAGTTGATGGGGCAAATGGTTTCTGTCTGCACTATGGATTCTATCATTTAAAGTCCTCTTTCAAGTGTTCTAATGACTGTGAATGATATTCCAGAGTCCTCATTTGTCTTTATCAAACTTCTGATTCATAAATGGGAATTAGTTTTCTACACTGATCAACTTTTTTCTTAGCAGAGCAAAACTCTTTCAAAATCACGTTTAGTAATTGTACTTCTACCATTGGTTTCCGCGAGGTCTTCATGCTGTTCCATGAGGAATTTCAAATTTCTCTTGCTATTCTAGGATCTTCATTTTCATTTCAGCCATTTCATTTCTCACAGATTCAATAGTTCTCAGTAAGTTTTAGGCATCCAATGTTTACTCTTCTCATTCATTGGTCTTTAGCTCCAAATCTACATTTTGTGATCTTGTTTTCATCTTTTCTTTACTTGCCTGTAGTAGGAACATTCTATTACTTTGCCTTCAATCGTATCTGAGTGGCTCTGTATGCTCATCTGAGGCAATTTGTTGGGAATTTGTTGGGATTTTCAAAAAGATTTATTTTTTAAGACTTCCAGATCCAAATTGACAGCATTGTGTAATTTGTATGGGATTGTCATTTCCCCTTTCATATCATTACTGGGGGTTTGCTACCCTTTTTTTTAATATCTCTGCATTCCACAACTTTAAGATTAACATATTTGTCAAAAGTTTTTGTTATGGTTCAAGTCAGACACTTCAAAGTGTTTTATTGGGTCCCTTGAATCATAAGTTCTGCACCTTAAATTTGGCTGGGATAAGCATAATTCGTTTCACTTCAGGTATGATTCAAATGCTCCACCAGGGAGCTTTTATCAAATGAAGTTTATTTAAGAATAAAGTTAATATTTATAGCAAGAAAATTAGCAAGAACCTGTATCAATTATAAACAAGAACAACTATTATAATGCATATCCCTTAACAAATGCATCTAATGCATTCCAATCAAACCAATTTCATAGACAAAAACTTTTTTCACAGGTTTAACACAGCAAAGACTAATGCTCATGTGATACTAGACTTGAGACCTTTAGGTGAAGTCAGCAGTTCGTTGGATAGTCTCAGAACAGTTTGAAGTCAGAACAGCTTCCCCAAAATACCATGGAGGATTGCCA
This sequence comes from Sphyrna mokarran, assembly GCA_024679065.1. Classification (NCBI taxonomy): domain Eukaryota; kingdom Metazoa; phylum Chordata; class Chondrichthyes; order Carcharhiniformes; family Carcharhinidae; genus Sphyrna; species Sphyrna mokarran. The sequence continues at coordinate 48,760,531 of JAGIQG010000016.1, forward strand.
TCAACAGCTGATTCCCTCCTTCAGAAATGCAAAACCTTGCTTTCAGCTAATCGGCAGAATTTCCAAAATCAGGGGGAGAGTGAGACAGAGAGAGATTTTCAGCTTGATGCTCTTTCTAAAACTAAGATTCAAACCTGCAGCTCCAAACTGAATATGGAAAGAACTCCTATCCTCTGACGTGCCAACCAGCTTTTTCTCCTAACAGTGCAGACTCATAAACATTCCAGTAAAAATAAACAAACCTCTGTTTAAGCAATAATAAATAAGTCTTGCAGACAGCTCAGCAACAATGAGAAAAACAAATTGAAAAAAGGTTGCTTACAACTGCAGAGTATATGATTTAAAAAAATACTTCTTAAAGGTGCCACTGTGCCACCATGCTACCTTAAGTGTAAAGTGGAGAAGCATATGAAGGGAGAAAGGAATAGAAGGTATGCTATTAGATTAAGAGAAGAGGATTTTGTCCAACATGTCACTAGTTGAACAGATGACCTGTTTCTGTGCTGTAGACTAGCTGTGTTATGCATCTTGCTTTTTATTTTGCATCATTAAAGATACAGCTTCCTAAAATATGCCATCACGTTTGTTTTTTCTTTTGGTCAAATATATTTAATTATTCATCCTGCATAACATCAGTAGGTTTTGGATTTTGCAATATTGTTCTCAGTGCATATGTTATTAAACCTTCAAATAAATGGTTTTCAAATTCTAAAATATGTCTGCAAAATTAATCTATAGTCGGATAACATATTGCTTTGGTTAACCGACCATTCAGGTTTCCCTCCCAGTCATAATTCCCCAATTAATTACATTTCATTCTCTGATAACAAGCTCGACTGAAGAGGGTTCATGATTTTGGTCTCCTACTGGTTTTGCCTTTTCTTTATTGGTCATGATCTTCACTTTTATTTCCATTAAGTCATTAATCATCACAACATCTTTATATCACAAGATATTTACTGCTATAATCATGGACATGTTATTCACAGGGGAGATTTTTGAAAGGTTGGTTGGCAAAGGTTTGCCTCGCTGAAGAAGCCAGTGGTTAAGTTATTGGCTGTTCATGTTTAATCAGGATAATGCTCCAATTATTTAAACTTACGCTTTTAAGTAATTCTTTCTAAGGAAATCATTTGAGTTCAACTTTTTGTTAAACTTGTAATGCAGTGGCTGGTCTCACCACTGATGCATGACTCTCACCAATCTCAAAGCTCAATTTTACTGATCTCAGCATTGAATACTTTTATGTGTTAGCTGCTTTCAAAAACCATTGGAAGATGCTTAAAAAAATGTAGATATGGATAAAGGATCAGAGGACAGATTTGGATATGACGATGGCCTAGTGGTATTATCAGTGGACTACTAATCAACAAACTCAGCTAATATTTTGGGGTATCAGATTTGAATACTGCCATGGAAGAAATTGAATTTAATAAAAAATATCTGGAATTAAGAAGACCATGAAACCATTGCTGATTGTCAGAAAAACTCATCTGGTCCACTAATGTTCTTTATGGAAAGAAATTTGTTGTCTTTACCTCATCTGGTCTCACGTGATTCCAAAGTCACAGCAATGCAGTTGACACTCAAAACAGCCTTCCAAGGGCAACTAAGGATGGGCAATAAATGCTGGCTAGCCAGCAATGCCCATGTCCCATGAATAAAAAAAGCAAACAATTAAACAGCTTGAGCATGAAAATATGCCATGAGATGCTAAGATATAAATGGAGTACATAATAATTTGCAATTCTTTATTCCATTCCTTCCACAGATTAAGATCTTGAACTCTTCCTCAAAATTTTTCTTGTTTCTTCCTCTTCCCCAACATCAATTCTAGCTCCACATAAGCAGCTACTTAAAGACTGAATACAGGTGCAATGATTTCTGGTGATGTACAGACTGTAGAATAATGGACTAGTGATCATGGGAATGAGATAATGATAGGTATTAATATATAACAGAGTGACCAGCACAGAGGATAACATGAAATAAGCTGCATGAGAGAAATCTACATATCTAGAAGCTTAGGATGTCTTATACAGTAAACAAAGTTGTTTTTGAAAAAGTTGAGCAGGATTAGACCGAAGTCACTCATTGGGAATCTTCTCAATTCGAGTAGGTCACAAGAAGTGTTTAAAGTTAAAACTAAAAAACACACCATGGTAGCAAGAACAAGGAGACTTGTCTTGGTGACAGACACATTGAGAATCAGTAGTAATATCAGCACAAATCAAACAATCATTGCCCCTTCTTCAGCTGTTTGAAAACAGAAAAGTTCCACAGAGGGCAGCATTAGAAGTTGAGGGAAAGATAATTCTTGAGGTAACAACCAGTGTAAATTTGCATGCCAATGAGGAGAAACACCAAGTTAGTACATTCCTACTGTAACAACTCAGGAGTCTGCTGAAAAGGAACAGTGTTTTAGTGAATAAAGTGAAGCAAAATTACAAGCCTATGGTGAGTGCAAACAGATTCCAACTGAAGGACACTCAGGGGCTTGCTTTATAAAGGGCTCAGGATATGAATTCCATCTAGTATTGTAATTACCAATCACCCAGGAACTTGTATTCTATAAGTTCTATTGGTGGGGGGGTGTCAATCAGGGATCTCCCTGTAAATCCTGTGGGGTATCAAGAATTAAATTGCAGGTGACACAAATCTACAAGTTGTTAGGAAACAGAGAGCATTTAATTTTTTTTGGTATTGTGTATATTTAAAAAAGTGGTATAAGTTTAAGCTTAATGTGCATTTCAGAATTTTTGTTCTAATAAAGGGTTAGAACTTCAGGTTAACTGCATGTTAAACAAAACTGCTGACAAGTCTAGATTTAATTTCACTTTAAACTTTGCCTGCATTGTAATGGATGTTTTACAATTTAAAAACAATTATAAGTTTAGAAAGAACTAAGCTATTGCTTAGCAATTAGAGACTAACACTGAAAAGCCAAAGCACTCAAGTTTCAGTTTGGAAGCAAGTAATCCAGAGGTAAACAGCATCCCACAGAAGAAGCTGTTAGTACAGGCAGGACTATACGGAGGGATAGAAAGCAAGTACCAGAACTAACGAACAGAAAGTTTCAGAAACCCAGAGTAAGAGTTCCTAGAAATTAATGGAACAAAGAACAGGAAGCTGGAAAGAAGGGTTCTGTTCAGTGAAGAGCAGCAGAGAGAAGCTCCTAGTTAAAGACAAGACTGTTAGGTGCAAGGAAAGGTTGAAATCTTGGATGTGGATCTTTAGTAAAGGCACCCGAAAGAATGCCTTGCGTGGAAAAAAATTCGGAAGAGTGGAGTTTAGAAATCCTTATGTGAAAGTCAGAGTTCCAGTGAAACCGAATAACTCATGGTACCTGCGGGGTTTGATAAGGAATCCACTTTTGGATGTCATCTGTCTCTTGGTTTCAGTGTGTGGCACGTATGACCACATTTTGCCAATTGGATTACATGGACAGTGCACTTACTGTGAACATTAGAGCTGAACATTTAGTAACTTGTGTAATCCTTATAAAACTGTTTATATCTGTAAAGGTATAGCTAGGGTGAAAGCTTAATGTATTGTAGTTAACCTTGCATAATAAATAGTTTATTATTTTGTTACAAGTTCATTGGCAGCCCTGTAACTCTGTTCATCCACATTGCTAAACAAAAAAATAAAATAGGATCTATTGAGTCTACTTTGGGTTCAACTTGTCCAGTAGTAACATCAGCTGAGGTCGTAACAAAGTTAAATAACCACCATCCCTTAACCACAAGAGATGAAAGATTGAGACTTTCTGTATCTTTCACAATCAAATCCATTTTTGTGAAGCAGAAACACTTGATATAACTTCTAAAAAAAATAGTCAGAGTCCCACAGCAGGGCAAAGGGACATAATTCCAATAAGAATGCCCACAGCACTTTTAGGGGCTTGGTAAGCTCAGAAATGAATATCATTATTACATTTCTTTGTAGATGTTTAGCCCATGTGTCTATATATTTTCAGGAGGTTACCACACTCATTCCTGGAAGGCATCAAAGAGAGGCTCAATAGAATGGTATAGAATGGTGTTATATTATAATGGTGGTAGTATTCAGGGATCAGGGTTCTTATAAGTTCCCAAGCCAAATGATAAACTGACACAATTACATCAAGCAGTCCAGAGGGATGTCCATCCTATGTCCTCAATGGATAACAGCTTGGCAAATCTTTCCAAAAGCATGCTCTTCAGTAAGCTTGATGCTAAGGGTGAGGTTTGGCCAATACCCTATTGACAAGTAATCAGGGCTACTAATACTTATGATGCCATTGGGTGAGTATGTTTGAATCTTCTTCCCTTTGGTGTCTCATGAGCTCGGGAGATGTCCCAGTGAAACATGTCAAACATTTTAACCTGTGCCAAGGGATGGTGCCAAAATTTTGCAATGCAGCACTGCTGGGGAGTTAAATGGGCATAAATCTGATTATGTTACTGGTGAGGGCAGTGTAAACCAGAAGTTTCAATCGTCAGGGTTTCGCTGAATATCGAGCCCCTGCTGCCATTTCCGCAGAAGGCATGCATGGGTTCAAAATTGGTCCCAATCTCTCCATCAACTTCTGAGAAAAATTACAAGATATTAGGAAAGAATAAAAGGAAGATGTGGAATGTACCCATGTTAGAAAATTTGGCCAAGAAAGTTGATCAAAATACAATCCAAATAAATAGGTCTTATGAAAGTACCACGAGTAGAGGGAATATCTAACATTAGTGAATGATAGTATTTAACAATAGAGAGATGAAACTCAAGGAAGGAGATTTTTTGTAAAGTCCATGCTGGTCATTTGGGGATAATGATGTGGAGCTCATGCACAGTGATCTGTGTGGTGACTAGGAATTTTAAAAGCAATTGAAGACTTCAGCCATAATTGCGCAATTAATGGCCAAATGCCAACAGCACATTCTACAATGGGATGGCATGGTGGCACAGTGGTTAGCACTGCTGCTTCACAGTGCCCGGGACCCAGGTTCAATTCTGGCTTTGGGTCACTGTCTGTGCGGAGATTGTACATTCTCCCTGTGTCAACATGGGTTTCTTCTGGGTATTCCATTTTCCCCTCACAATCCAAAAGACGTGCTGTGAAGGTGCATTGGCCATGCTAAAATCTCCCTCAATGTTCCTGAACATGCATCAGAGTGTGGCAACTAGGGAATTTTCACAGTAACTTCATTGCAGTAATGTAAGCCTACTAGTGACAATAATAAAAAAAAATAGATTCCCAGAAACACCTTGGAAAAGGTTGAGACTGCAAATCTTTGACTTTAGAGGAAAAGTGTCCCTTATGACTGTGAATTTTTGATTGAGATAGTTAGCAGCTACCAGATTCCACGCTACAACAGATGAAACAATGATAAGATCATTAAAAATATTTTTTCAGAACATGGGTTTCCAGACAAAATTATTTCAGATGATGGACTACAGTATATAAACAAATATGTCAAGAAATTTGCAGAAGATTTTGGGACCGATAACGTTACTAGTTTTCCTCTTCACCTACAGGCCAATTCAGAGCTGGGAGGACAGTGAAAGCCATTAAAATGCAAATGAATAAGAATAGCAATTGGGATTTAGCCTTGTTGAATTATAGAGCAACACCCTTCAGTAATGGACCTTTGCTAGGAGAAGTTCTTCCAGGCCAAAGGTTGAAACACACAAAGTCTATTGATGAAGCAGAACTTAAAACTGAATATCACATCAGACGACCATAAGAGAGTAAGAAATATAGAGAACAATCAAAGAAAAAAACAGAAGAATTCGTATAACCTCAGGCATAGAGTGAACGTTAGCACCATGCTAGAAAGTATGGATCAAAGATTAAATCTGAACACAAAGTCCTTAAACAAACAGAACAACCACATTCCTACCTCACCTCACTCTGTTCAGAACATTCAGGAGAAAGACAAAAGTCCTAATAATATTAGGGACTGCAAGAACAAACAAATATCACCAGCTCTGGGATAGCGAAACATAGACTACATCACCTTACCTCACAGAACAGTGGTCCATTCAGCAAACCATGACCCTTGATCAATGGAGATAAGAGCAAGATCAGAGAGAGCTGTAAAGGCATCATAAACACTTAAACCAGTGAAGTTCAGACTTTGAGGGAAGTTGGGGGAATGCAAATAGGTTAAGAAACTAGTTTAAAACTGTTATTCTAAAAGTTAAGATTATACTTGGAGAAGATGTAGAGCGATGGGATAATCATCATGGTATTGAGAGAGTGATGTGTATCGTTATGTAACAGTGATATTAACAGTCATGTGCCAGAGATTGAGAAGATAAAATGGAATAGTCTGTATCAATGAGAGGTGTACTTCCCCAGAAGTTTAGAATGTCCTATGGCATCAAGAAAGGAGTTTCTGAAGAAATATACTGGAGTTACTGCTAAGTTACTCATCGGTAATAAATAAACTCCTCAATCCAAAACAGGCTGCAAATTAAATGAAGAAATTATTTAAAGTGGGAACCAAACCACTGGTAGCCTCTGACAATTGCTCTGATGATTACCTGTCACATATATATGTGTTTCTATTAATTGACTCATAGAATTAGATGGCCATTAGTCCAGGCCACTTCAAATCATAGAATCATACAACACTGGACAGGCCCTTCAGCCCATCAAATCCATATCAACACATTGGAAACACCTGAACTTCCACTTAATCACATCTGCTACTTAGCCCATAGATCTGAATATTATGATGTGCCAAGTTCTCATCTAGGTACTTTTTAAAGATGTGAGGCAATCCACCTCTACTTCTCTCCCAGGCAGTGTATTCGAGACTGTCTCTACCCTCTGAGTAATAAGGTTTTTTCTCACATCTCTCTAAACATCCTGCCCCTCACCTCGAACCTATGTCCCCTTGTGGCTGACGGTTCAACTAAGGGGAGCAGCTGCTCATTATCCACTATGTCTATATCCTTCATAATCTTGTACACTTTGATGATGTTACTCCTCAGTCTTTACTGCTCCAACAAAAACAAACCAAACCTATACAACCTTTCTTCATAACTTAAATGTTCCATCTCATGCAGCACCCTGGTGAATTTCTGTTGCACCCCCTCCAGCGCAATCACATCCTTTTGATAATATTGTGACCAAAACTGCACACAATACTCTAACTGTGGCCTCACCAAAGTTCTATACAACTTCAACATGACTTCCTGCTTTTGTAATCTATGCCTCAATTGGTAAAGTAAATGTCCCATATGCCTCTTCCACCACCCCATCTTTCTGATTTCAAAGACCAGTGGATGAAAACACCAAGATCCTTTTGTTCCCCAGAACTTGCTAGTGTCCTATCATTCATTGAATATTTTCTTGTCAAATTACTCCTTCCAAAGTGTATCATCTTGCAAGTTTTAGGGTTAAATTCCATTTGTCACTTATCTGCCCATTTGACCATTATGTCAATATTTTGTAGTAGCCCAAGACACTCCGCCTCACTGTTAACCAATCCTCCAATCTTTGTATCATCCGCAAACTTACTAATCCTATCCCACATAGTCATCAAGGTAATTTATATAAATAATGAATAATGGGGGGTCCAACACAGATCCCTGTGGTAGCCATTGGAAACTGGCTTCCAGTCACTAAATCAGCCTTCTGTCATCATTCTCCGTCTCCTACAACTGTGCCAATTTTGAATCCACTTGATTAAATTACCTATATCCTATGTAAGTTTACCTTCTTTACAGGTCTCCCATGTGGGAGAAATCATATAAACTACATCAGCTGTACTACCCTCATCTATACACCTGGTCACTTCCTCAAAAAATTCAAATTTATTAGACATGACCTCCCTCTGATGATGCCATCCTACACTCCCTGATCAAGCTTTGCCTCTCCATGTGGAGATAGGTGCTCTCCTTCAGAAGTTTCTCTTATAGTTTCCCTACTACTGACATGAGACTCACTGGTCTGTAGTTTCCTGGTTTATCTCTATAACACTTCTTAAATAGCAGAACTACATTAGCTGTTTTCCAATCATATGGCACCTCCTCTACGGCCACAGAGGAATTGAAAATTTCCTTGTCTCCCACATCAGCCTTGGGCACAATTCAACTGGGCTTGGAAATTTATCCACTTTTATGGCTGCCAACATATTGAATACCTTGTCCTTCTCTATGTCAATTTACTCAAGAACCTATCTCTCTCCTTGAATTCCATACCATCGTCCTCACTCTCTTGCATGAAGATGGAGGTGAATGTCCTCTGGCTCCCCTTGATCCTTAATGGGCTCTACTCTTTCCCTGGTTATCCTCTTCCCATTGATATACTTATTGAATATCCCTACTTTTACAAGCCAGAGCTTTCTCATATCGCCTCTTTCCATTCCTAATTGTTTTCTTAAGCTCCATCCTGCACTTTCTATACCTCACTAATTCCTTCACTGATTTGCTCCCCTTATACTTTGTAAAAGCCTTTCTTTTCATTGTATCTTGAATATTTCTGGTCATCCATGGTTCTCTGGGTTTGTTATTCCTATCTATCACCCTAGAAGGTACATGCTGGCTTGTATCCTCCCCTTTTCCTTTCTCGATGCCGCTCACAGCTCTTCTGTAGATTTTCTACTTTGGCCAAATTCTGTCTTATTTTATCAAAATCCACTCCCCCAAATCTAAAACATCTATTTTACAGCTTGTCTATTTCCTTGCCCGTAATAAATTTAAATTGCACCATGTTGTGATCACCATTACTAAAATGCTCCCCCACGACCATCCCAAACACCTATCCAGCTTCATTCCCCAGAATCAGGTCTAGCACAGCTTCCTCCTTTGTGGGACGGTCCATATAATGATTTAAAAAGTTCTCCTGTACACATTTCAAGAAAGATACTCCACCCAAACCTATATGTATATCCAGTTAACGTTGTCATGGATTGGTGGTTTTTACTGACTGGCTACTGGATATTGATAAGTGATTTCTTGTGTTATCTACTATATTATTTTATTCATTCGTGGGACATAGGCATCACAGCATTTATTGCCCACCCCTAGTTGGATGTCAACTACATTGCTGTGGCTCTGAAGTCACATGTAGACCAGATCAGGTAAGGATGACAGATCTTCTTCCCTAAGAGATATTAGTGAACCAGTTAGGATTTTCCAACAATTGACAAGGTTCTTTTATGATGATCTATAGGGTCTTAATTGCAGATTTTTGTATTTGTTTCATATTCTGCCCTGGTGGGATTTGAACCTGGGTTCCTTGAACATTAGCTGAGTTTCCAGATTAAATAGTCTAACAACAACACCACTGGACCATCACCTCCCCTGATTTATGGGTGGTTGTCTTCTGGTACTAGCTATTAGTTTTTGATGCCTGTTTAGTAATATGTAGTATGTAGTATGTGTTACATTGTCTGTTGTACTGTTCCATCATGTTTCTCCCTGTTCTGTAGTGTCTGCTTCTTGTGTGGTATCTGTCTAACCATACTGGTTGGTCAGTTTAGTTCAGGTGTTTGGAAAGCTGGTTAGTGTTGCAAAGCTAATGCCTAACAGCATGGGTTCAATTCCCAGACTGGCTATGGTTATTCATGAAGGCCCACCTTGTCCCTTGCCTGAGGTGTGGTGATCTGGAGGCTAAATCACCAGCAGTCAGCTCTCCCCATCAAGGGGGAAAGCAGCCTACGGCTTTTACCTTTATATGATACCTGTGCAGAGCTGTGTGATCCTCATCCCAAGCATTCTCTCTTTCTCGGAACATTTGCTGAGCAGATTCATGCCACAAGACAAAATGCTGTTTTCACAATCAATGCATTTTTAATGGAGCCAGGGAATGTGATTCTGGGAAAATCTTGCACATAATATCAGGTAAAAACAAGCCCACATCCCTTGCATGAATAATATATCTTTCTCAGCCAGGAGCAAATATAAAGCAAAGGGCCAGATTTTCATTCCTGAATCAGGTGCACAGAGTTAGGGAAATTCAGAGCTCTGTGAGTACCTCAGGGCTAGGAGAATTCAGAGATCTGTATCTCCGGGTTAAGAGAAGTTACAGCTCTGTGATTACCTTGGGGTTAGTAGAATTCATATCACTGTGAGTGTGTCAGTGTTAGGAGAATTCACAGCTGTATGTCTTGGGGTTAGAAGTCACAACTCTATGACCTTTAAAAATGGCTGATGGACATTGGATTTTTGGTCTGGAGAGGAGTGGAGGGAGGGGCGGGGTTGGAGAGGGAGCTAAAATAGGAGTCAGAGCAGACGATCTAAGAAGAAGTGAAGAAGATGCCAGGTGCAGCGTTGAATGGGTTGAACGCCTGCCTGGAACTCGGGTATTGTGTCCAAAATAAGATATAAAGTTTAAAACTTAAAAACATCATTCATCTCCTCACCCTCCACACACCCACATACTCCCCATGCCCTGATCATGTCAACCTATGCCACCTCATATACCATACCAAATCCCTATGAAACCTCATATCCTCCATGCCAACCCCTGCCTATGCACCTACTACTTTGGCTGCTTATGGCCCCTTTGCCATCCTATCATCCTCCATCCACCTCAAAGGGCTACATCAAATTTCTGTAACTACTTACATCATTGTGTAATGGAAGGTATCCTACTATGATAATGAATGGTTGTAAAATCAGTCATGCAGCTACTGCATCTAGAATGCAAACTAAGGCTTGTGTCAACAGACAGAATGAAATAGTCTCGACATTTTTCGAAGATTTAAAGCTCTGGACCTTTAAACTTCACTGTTCCTTTGACAGCTGCTTATGACTGTTTTGGCAGTTGATTTTGATGGATTTGTTGACAATTCAATGAGCTTGATAATAATGCATTTATGCACTTTTTATATGCATTCGTGCCCCCTAATCACACTCCAAAGAGCAAATAGTCTCTCCCAAACGGCACCTGACCCTTCTCAATAGGCACCTACTTCTCCCAGAGGACACATGATTTCCTTCAAAGATGTCTTGACATCAGGTCCAAAGGGCTGCCTTACTCTCCAAGAAAAATACCCCAGTCTAGCCAAATGAATCCACCAAATTCAGACCAGCTCTTAGCTGATCTAATCTGCATGCATTGTGTTTCCCATTCCTGGGCTATCAAACTCCCACTTTAGTGGAGGTAGCTGGTCATTTAAATGGCCGGCTGCCTCTATAAACCACACATGCACAAAATGAGCCCCTGTCCGTGACCCACAGAATTGGAAATGACATGTCTAGCATGGGAATTGCAACTTTTGGCCAGTTCCACTATTTTTGCCAGGATCAAAATATATTTATATAAATTGTAGTCAAAATAGTCTCTTGTCAACTGCGAGTAAGCTGAAATTTATTTCAAAAACATGTGACAAGGTGCAGTACATATCTACCTCCTCCATTTTCAGCTTACCAGTTGTAGCTGTCATGCTTTTTCATTTTAGAGTGTTCAACAGTGGCACAGTGGTTAGCACTGCTGTCTCACAGCACCAGGGGCCCAGGTTCGATTCCCAGTTTGGATCACTGCCTGTGTGGAGTTTGCACATTCTCCCCATGTCTGAATGGGTTTCCTCAGGGTGCTCCAGTTTCTTTCCACAGTCCAAAGATGTATGGGTTAAGTGGATTGGCCATGCTAAATTTTCCTTTAGTGTCAGGGAGACTAGCTAGGGTAAATGCATGGGGTTTGGGGGATGAGATTGTGGTTGGTGCAGATTCGATGGACTGAATGGTCTTCTTCTGCACTGTAGGGATTCTATGGTAATGCACAGAGCTTCATTCGCTACTGTGGCATTGCAGATATCACACTGTACTTCTCTCCTCACTCACACCTGTATACCTGTTAAACTGTTTACTTGAAACAAAATACATATTGACAAATGAACGAAGGATTAATAGCCACAAATCCATGTTGTAAAATGCAGTGAAGATGTATTTTGCCACAATTTCAATGCATGTCATGATTGCACATCACTGAGTCATCAGAGCAATAAATTTCAAAGCTTTGCTTGATCTATGTCACTATTTTCATCCTTTTTGTTATTTCCAGATTGTGAACAATATTTTAATTTCCTGAAGATTTTATCTGAAGGAAAGAACCTGCCATCATTTTCTCCAACCATGCTGCTGTTCTGGCTGTTTTGTGAAATATCCCAAAGTGAACCTCTGATATCCCACCTTGTGGATTTCAATAATTAGTGTAAGTCAAGTTAGCAGTTATGAAATTCTCAGTCGTCTTGATTTCTGTTTAGTTTTGTCTGCTATTAATGAATTATACCATCAAAATAAAAAAAAAATGCTTCTTTATCAGTTTAGAATATGTGTCTTGAGCTTCCATACAATTGCCTGTTTAGACATTTCCCGCATTTCAATGATTCCCCAATAATTAAGCGTTGGTGATCTGAATGTGTGCTCCTAGCAGGGAGCCTCCTCACTGGATATGTCTACTGGGAACCTGCAGTACGCTGCCTGTTGTTTCTTGATATACGCAGTTGAGGATCTATATTGAAAAAAATCAACATGATAGAGTTAGAATTATTTGCTGCTATGCTTTTCTTTTGGCCACATTGTAAAACAGAAGCTGAAGGCATCGGAATTTCATGGTGCTGTATATTTTCGACATCTGTGGCACTATTGTTTGCGATACCCTTTCATCTGTGTCGCAGGAGGGATAATGTTTTGAGGCTCCAACCCTAGCATACATCCTCACTGGACAGGAATACAGGCCGTTGAATAGCACTACAGTGCTACAACGTTATCTCTTGCCCACATTCCTATTTAGTTTCTTCTTCACACATTGGGGCATAAGCTTCACAAAATTGCTACTATTGTCTCTACCTGAATTACATTTTTAAAGGTCTTTTAAAAATGAGAAACTGAACAATAATGGGTAATATGGAACTGAGTTTAAAATAAATGGTTTGATCCCAAAGTTCAGAAACGCGTAACTAAGGAAAGCTTTGCTCTTGTATTCTGTGACACTATCAAAGCTATTTGCTTGAATTTGTGCTGTAGAACACATTAAATATATAATTGAATTCTACAATGTCTCTCAGTAACCATAATGTATGCACTTACGACAATATTCTTGAAAAGTATAGTGTTACATTTCCTAATATTTCAATCATAGAGTCATTGAGGTTTACCTCACAAAAGGAGGCCATTTGGTCCGTTATATTCGTGTCAGATCTTTGTTAGAGCGATCTATAATTAATCTCTATTGCACTGTCCTCCCCCTTAGTTCTGTACCTAAATATCTTAGTTTCCCATAAAAGATCCTGGTCTCTGACTCAATCATTCATTTGTTTGAATGTGTGCTTTAGAACACACTAAATATATAATTGAATTTCACAATGACTCTCAGTTACCATAATGTATGCACTTACGACAATATTCTTGGAAAAGTATAGTACTACATTTCCTAATATTTCAAAGAGCCATAGAACTTGAAACAGCAACAACTATCTGTGCAAAGAACTTCCTCCTGATTCTTCACCCTCTTTTAAATTTTCTTTTAGTATTGATGATCTCAAAAGCCAAGAATAACCAGAAGAAATTCTGTTTCTCTAACCATTTGATTGAAACTCAAATTTTATGGGCGGAATTTTCCCGTCTTATCCACCAGGGGAATCATAGCGGGTGGGCTGGACCATCCAAAGGTCCATTGATCTCAAGCAGGAAGTTTCAGCCTTGGGGTCAGCACCGCTAGAAAATCCCATCCTATTACTATTTCAAAACCTCTATGAAAATGTTTTCTCTGCTCCATTTGGACAATCCCAGTATCTCAGGTTCATCTCATAATAAATATAATTTCCCATCCTTAGAATCATCCAGTTGAATCTAGACAGTACGCTCAATATGGTTTTATAATTCCTTCACATAAGATACTCCAAAACTGAATATAGCACTCTGTGCTTTCAACAAAAGTTTTGTACAAATTCATCGTTATTTGTTTACTCTATGACCTTGTTTATGAGTGATACTAGCAATTTTTAATCCTCAGTAATTGCACTTTCAGGAAATTATATATGCAAACCCCTATCCTTCTGTTTATCCACACCCTCCGATGTCTTTCTTTAAAGGTATACTTTCCATTTCTCTTTTTTATTCCTCCTAAGATGTAATACCTCACACTCAGGTATATTTGATTTCATCTGCCACCTGCCTGTCAAATCCACTAACCTGTTTTTGTTGATAATAGAAAGTTTGAGATTGAAATCTTACTGAATTAGTGGAGTGTGACAGAAAGAAAGAGCCATTTGGTGCAGTTGTTGGGAAGTGAATAGGGCTTATTTTTAACTTGAAAACATTGAGAAGCACGTCATAGCAAAACATCATCTGAATTTCTATTTCACAAGGTAATACTGCTTTATTCCATTTACAGCAACACCATGAAAGCTAAAGAAATCTTTTCATTTCCAGTCGCACTTGCGAGGAGAAATGGGAAGACTTCCTTAGGTTTTATTTTGCTTTGCGCTTATAAGTAGAACAAGGCAGAGTTGTTTCCCACTAGGCAGAAAGATCACAAGTCAAAAGCTATTGCTTCAAATTACAGTCCCCAAATTTTGATCCTACTTTTCTTTTGTCCAATTGCTCCCAATTGTATCTCTACCTAGAAAGCCAGTCTGCTGTTGTGTGGCCCACTATTTTCCCTACATCTGAACTCAAAGCTATTAAAATAGGATAGAATATTTCAATGAGGTTTGCTCGATTTTCAGTTTTCTTGCTATCACCCTATTCTCTTCCAAGTCACACACAGCTACTTATAACCAACAACTAATCAACTAATTCCATCAAGAAGGATATAGTGATGTGGCACCCTGTGTTGCTTTTAAACTCTTGAATCATAGTTGAATTTCAACAATTTGAAATTATTTGGCTAAACCTCACATTTCTCATTTATTTCTATTGCACTATATAAACAGAATATCATGCAGTCAATGGTGAAACATGTGTGTCACGCTCTTTTGAAAGCAAAATAAATTAAATAACATGGGGCAGGACAGTAGTTAGCACTGCTGCCTCACAGTACTAGGGACTGAGTTCAATTTGGCCTTGGGGTCACTGCCTGTGTGGAGTCTGCACATTCTCCCCATGTCTGCATGGGTTTTCTCTGGGTGCTCCAGTTTCCTCCCACACTCCAAAGATGCCCAGATTAGATAGATTGGCCTTTGTGTCCCAAGATGTGTAAGTTAAATGGATTAGCCATGGTAAATGTGTAGGACTATGGTGATAGGATAAGATACTTTGGTGGCATGGTGGCACAGCAGTTAGCACTGCTGCCTCACAGCACCAGAGACCCAGGTTCCATTCCTGCCTTGGGTCACCATCTGTATGGACTTTGCAGATTCTGCCATGTCTGTGCAGGTTTATTTCAGATGCTTTGGTTTCCTCCCACAGTTTAAAGATGCGTGGATTGGCTTAATTGGCCATGCTAGATTGCCCCTTTGTGTCAGCGGGGTTAGCGGGGTAAATATGTGGGGTTACAGCAATAGGACCTAGGTGGGATTGTTGTTGGTCAGGTTCGATGGGTCGAATGGCTTCCTTTTGCACTGTAGGAATTCTATGATTTTATGAATACATCTCTGATTGACGTCTTAATTTATTCAGAATACTTCAAACGAGCAAAACACAGGCTGAAACCAGTGGTCATCTGGAAAGAGTTTGGGGTATATTAACTATTGAAAATATATCACAAAGTACCTTAACTGAAATGGAACAAAGACAGAGAAAGTGGACAAATCTGTGCAGGTCTTGCAGGGAGAGAAAAGAGAGTTTTGGGTACACTTGACTCTTCATCAGAACTAAAGGAAGGGAATGTGTTGGATATTACACTGTAGCTGAGAGAGATTGTAATAACATGTGGCACATTTAAGAACAAGGGATAGATGGCCTAATGGGTGTGTGGAAGAGGAGGTTGAAGATGGGATTTGCAGAGGGAAGGCTGTAATAAGTCCTTGGAGATGGAAGTCCCTTCACCAAAACCCCTTTATTTACAAGATCCAACAACACTAAACAGAGCACTCTCAGTATGCCACTTACATCTGGAGTGCCAGAGGAACTGACACCCCTGTTATGTACAGAGCACACGACTCTGTAATTAGACCATCAATTTGGCCATTAGTCAGGGAATTCATATGCAAGCAAAAGAACCTCAATTGCTAGATTAAAATCGTAGCAGGGTGTTATCGCACTGACACAAAAAATATATGGTAGATAAATAAACGGGTTTAAGATGGAGGAGAAAGATCACAGTCTAAAGTTGTTGAACTCAACCACCATCAACGCTTGGGAAAAACAATGCATACTTGATGTTAGTATATGCAACAACATGGTTTATTGTCTGGATGAACCGGTATTTTTAGATAGACATAAGATTGGCATTGGACTGAGCATTCTTAATAAGATGCAATAGATATAGTGAACGCACTCATTAATTTGGAAACATTAAAATTCTTCAGGTTTTGCTCCTCCTCTAGAAGCTTGTTATTTCTTTAGATCTTTCTTTCCACAACACATTTCATTCAATTAAATGTGTTCCAAGTGCTGGAGGATAGGAGAAATTTAGGCAGCTCCTATTTGGCCAGGAATTATGTAAGTCTAACCATCTTTAAAGTTAAAATCTAAAGTTTATTTATTTATTAGTCACAAGTAAGGCTTATCTGTAATGAAGTTATTGTGAAATTCCCCTTATTAATCTAAACAAATTTGCAATTGAACACAAAAAGAAAATGGAATAATGTACCATGCAGACTGTGTAAGAGAATGTTGAAATGGTTTTCACCTAATGGAAAACCAGTTATTTATTTAAAACCCCTTGCTGGGAGGAGATGGTGGCATAGTTGTAATGTCACTGGATGAATAATCCAGAGATTCAGGTAAATGCTCTGAGAACATGGATTCGAATCCCAGTGCAGCAGCTGATGAATCTAAATACAATTAATAAGATATGGAATTTAAAAGCTAGTCTCGGTAATAGTAACCTGGTAACCATGAAGTCTTTGTTGATTATGATGAAAACACATCTAGTTCATTAATTCCCAGTTGGGACCTACAGCAATCTCAAATCCTGCCCAAACCACTCCAGCAAGTTGTTCAGTTGAATCAAATCACTTCAAATCTAAAAAGAATGAAACCAGGTGGACTACTTAACATCAACTTAGGCACCAGAAATGACATTGCTAATTGCTAATCCAGCCATATCAACTTTAGGGCTCGTGCCACACCTGGGAGGGCTATCACACAGACTGACACAGTCTTACCTTGTAATGTCCCAGATATCGATGACTGTCCCTTCATCATAAGGTCAGAAGTTGGCATGTTCACAGATGATTGCCCAACGTTCAGCAAAATTTCACTCCTCAGACACAGTTTGTGTCCATATTTATCAAGACCTGGACAATATACAGGCTTGGGCTGACAAATGACAAGTAACATTCACGCCACACAATGACAATTTATAACAAGACAGAATCAAAACATTCCCCCTTGATATTCAATGGTATTGCTATTGCTGAATCACCCACTATCAACATCCTGTGAGTTATCATTAACCAGAAAGTGAATCAGGCAAACCATATAAATACTGTGGCTGAAAGAGCACGGTGAATTTGAATTCTGAAAACAGTAACCCACCCCCTCTCTCACCAATGCCTGCCCACCATCCACAAGGCACCACTAAGGCATGTGATGTAATATTCTCCACCTGCCTGGATGAGCACAGTTCCAACAACACTCCAGGAGCTCAATGCTCGCTTGTTTGACACCCTATCTAACGTTCACTCTCTCCATTACCCACACATAGTGATGGCAGTATGTACACCTGTAACATGCACTGCAGCAGCTCACAAGGATCCTTCAATAGCACCTTCTAACTGCAGTCTCTACCACATAGAAGGACAGGAGCAGCAAATACATAGGAATACCAGCACCCTAGGGTCCCTCCAAGTCACACACCACATCTGACATGGAAACATATTACCATTCCTTCACTGGGTCAAAATCCTGGAACTCTCTTCCTAACAGCGCTATGAGTGAACCTACACCACACAGACTACAGCGGTTCAAGAAGACAGTTCACCACCATCACTGGGACTTACTGAGTTAGGGCTGAGAAGCTCCAGAATTCCTGTCTGGTGAATCCACGTGTACTGTCGGAGAGGAATTCAATGACATTTTGGAGCATTAAGTATTAGGAGAAGTCATTTTCTCACAAAAACATGATACTTTCACTATTGTGAATAATTGCCTTTAATTAAAATATGAAATCATTGCTAGGTGTGTGAACTGAAAAAAAAATTTACGCATTGAGTGAAACCCAGTGGATCACCAGGCTCGATCTATTCAATTGGGCTGCAATTCCCTAACTTCGCCTCCAGCTAGGATCCTCTAGTCCTGCTGCTGTGATCAGAGATTTGGCTGAGTGCCAAGTTCTCCATTCTCGCTGGCAGCAGTAGCACAACATGCTAGGCCAGAGAATTCCGGTGCTGGTATCCAGTTAAAAAGATACTGGCGAAGAAATAGGCAACAGGCTCATCTTTGTGATCGACCTGCCAGCCCAGAACCTTGGCATGTAATGCAGACTAGTATGTCAGTGACAATCATGTATTCAGTTACAAAGCACTAAAGTTTTGGAACTCCCTCCGTAAACCTGCACGCATCTTTTTTACTCTTTTCTGCTTCAAAGTCTCCTTCCAACCAGGTGCTTCACACTGTCACGAGGTGGCACACTGTTTGCTAGTGGCTGGATTCTCTGGGTCCTGCTGCTCTCAATTGGAATTCCTATTGACATCACCCCATGCTGGCAGGAAACTTGCCGGCAGAGATGCGCTGGCAGCAAGACTGGAGAATCCTGCTGGTGTGAAGGGCCAGAGATTTCCAGCTAACCTCTTTAGTTCAGCTGCCCCACTATCTCCTTATGTAACTCAGTGTCAAATTTTGTTTGCTAACTCTCCTGTAAAGCATCTTGGAACATTTTACTATGTTACAGATGAGGTCTGTGACACTGTAGAAAGTGTCCCTGGTTCTATTTCCAAGTTTGAGTCCCACCCCAGGACTTGATGGTCAAGAAAGATGGGTTCATAATGTGGTCAAATAGGTTGAGTATGAGATTTCTTGTGACGGAAAGAAAATTGGACATGCTATCGATAGCTTCCTGAATACAACAAGCTTGCAAATATACATGTTGCCAAAGCAACTTGAATACCTTGAGTGGACTATAACATACCACCATGACTACATGAAAGATACTATTTGACTGCAAACTGTTGTTGATATTGTTGTGGTACACAAGGAACTTTATATTGTAGAAAATGCCATTTTTGGATGAAAAGTTAAACCAAAGCACTGCCTTCCTGTTCAAGTGTTGCAAAATATCCCATACTGTTCTTGGACGAACAGCAGCCATTTTCCAATTGACCTGACCAACATTCTTCCTTCAACAATAAGTGGTTACTCATCTCATTAGCTGGTTGTGGGATCTTTCTGTGTTGAACTAGCAGCTATGTTTGCCCAAATAACAAATGCAACAAAGTTACTGATTGTGAAGCACTGTGGAGTATCTCAGAAAACTAATTCGATGCTATTTAAACCAAAATTATTTGTTATTTTGTTTCGAAGTACATATTAATTGTTTAAAATGCAGGTGAAATTGTATAAAACACTGGTGAGACCACAAATAGTTCTAGTCATCATATTACAGGGAGAATGTAACTGCTCTGGAGAGGATGCAGAGAAGATTTACAAGAATATTATCAGGGCTAGAAAAGTGTAGCTAAGAGGAGAGATTGTATTGGTTGGGACTATTTTCCTTGGAACAAAGAAAGGTGAAGTGACTTGATAGAGGTGTACAAAATTATGAGGGGAAGAGATAGAATGAACAGGATAAAATTGTTTCCCGTGGTGTAGAATTCCAGTACCAGGGGACATAGATTCAAGCTAAGTGGCAATAGGTGTAAAGGGGACATGAAGATGAACTTCTATACACAAAGGATGCTGGGGTGCCTGGAATTTTCTGCCCAAGTTGATGATGGAGGCAGAGACCCTAAGCTCTTTTCAGAAGTACCTGGAACTGCATCATAAGTGCTGTAGGCTACAGGGCTATGGGCAGGAAGGCGTGATTAGAAAGGGCACCTAAGTGTCCTTGAGCTGGCATGGACAAGATACATCTTTTCTGTTGTAACTTTTCTATGGTTCTATAATTCAGTTAGTGTACTCCTGGGGACCAGTCAGCTCAGTTGGCTAGACAGTTAGCATGTAGATCACACCAACATCATATCATGGGGATTGATTTCCATTCCAACTGAGGCCTGCCTCTGAACCCTACCCATAGTAAAATGTCAAGGCCTTTGCCAATGCTTTGGTGAATAATTGTTAGTTACCTGTCTTTAGACATAGAACTAAAGGAGAAAATTGGTTTATTCTAAAGATGAGCAACTTGCAACCAGTCTTCACCATGTGCTGCTCATAAATTAGGTGTATGAGGGCAGTCAAGGAATGACTATTCCTCTAATTTTCTCTCCCCCAACTGCCCCCCCCCCAACCCACCAATATCCATACCATAGTCTATGCTCGGCACATTTCCATCACCCTATGCGATTAATGATGGACCACCCACCAAGTGTGGAATCCATCTGGAAGCCCATTGTTCCATGGCACCAAGTTCTGGTCACAGCAGTGCCATATAAATAAAAGTGTTGTGGGATTCCAATACTGGCTTGGACACAAGCGCTAATCGAAGTTAACACAGATCTACAACACACTTGCTATTAGCAACACTCCCTGCTGAGAGTGAAACATTCCAAACATCACCCTTAATTTTTTTGTGCTGTAATGTTTTAGCTACTTTTAATGAATGGTTATCACTCATCGGGGTGGATTTCCTTGCCGCCAAGATATTTAAAGCTTATTTATTAGTGTCACAAGTTGGTTTACATTGACATTGCAAAGAATTTACTGTGTACGAGATGGATCTTGTGTTTTGGACACTGTAAAAATGATAGGATATTCAATGAAAAGTGGAGGCTTTCTGAATAGGTGACTGAGCCACATCATCAGTTTTAAATACAGGGGGCAATTTAAAAATCTATCCCATTGTTTCTTTTATTAGAAAACTGCCCTGATTTAAACTATAAATAATGTCTGGATGTTTATATAATAAAGTCAAATGGTCATAATTTTTGTCATTCAGCAATATGATTCAGCTATGTAAAGTATCCAGAAATAAATTTTTTGACTTTTGTGACTCATTTGTTTCAAACGATAAACACAGGGTGGAATTGTCCTATCCTGCTGTGAACAGGCAACTCGGCGGACAAGGGAACTTAATTTTGCAGAAGGCCAAAAAAAGGACTTTATAAGTGGGTGCAAGGTGGGTCAAACTTCCTGTCGGTAAGCCATTTTGCATAAATTAGCATGTCATTGGGCAATACTTTGGCAAAGTGGTCAGCACTGTTGCCTCACTGCACCAGGGATCTGGGTTCAATTCACAGCTTAGGTCAATGTCTGTGCAGAATCTACGGTTCTCCCGGTGTCTGCGTGGGTTTCTTCCGGCTACTCCAATTTCTTCTCACAGTCCAAAAGATATGCTGGTTAGGTATATTGGCCATGCTAAATTCAACGTACCTGAACAGGCACCGGAGTGTAGCAACTAGAGGATTTTCACAGTAACTTCATTGCAGTATCAATGTAAGTCTACTTTTAACACTAATAAATAAACTTTAGTCTATGCTCATTAAAAGACCACCCCACCAGAATTTGTTTTCTCTCCAGGTTAAGTTCCTTGCCAGCAATGAATTGGAATGTTCACATTTATAACTGCACCTGGTGATCTTGACCTGTTTTTTGATTTTTAAGTGAGTAGACGTTGCTTTGACCTTCTTGTATAATGCCTGCAAGTCTCAGCTTCTTGATTCAGATTGGGTATTGATCAGCCAAGTTGTGTGAAGGCTGGGCATGGGAGAGCAGGCTAAGGTTGGAATGGAGGGAGGCTATTCGGGATAGGAAAGCATTTTATCTGGGGCAGAGGTGGAGGTTGCATGGGAATATGGGGATGCATGATGTAGAGGGAAGGGCCTTGATTGTTAGGTCAGGAAGTCCAATGTTTGGGAGGGGAAGGGCATTTGGGGTATAGATAATGGGGTGAGATGGGATGAGATGGTCTGAGAAGGCAAAGCTGTGCTGTCAAAAGTGGAACCCTGAGGGTTGAACCACGGGTTCTGGACAGTGGAGGGTACAACGATTGAGGAGGGGGGAAGTGGGAAGTGGTAGAGTGGCAAATCCAGGGTGTTGGTAGGTAGCTGACGGTTTCAATATTGAAGGGGGGGAGAGGTTCTTGAAAATTGATGAAACAGGTATCTAGGATAACAGGGTGGATCAGAGTTGGCATGGGGAAGGAAATGAATATAGGCTTAGAGGGGAGAGAAGGCATGTGGAGGGTGATTGTTGTAGGTGCAAGGATAACAGGGGGAGGGTCAAGAATGAGAGAGGAGGGGGGAATCATTATATTTGATTTGTCAAGAATTCATGGGGTGGTTGGTGGATGAAGGAGGAGAGTAGAAGGGGAAGCAGTGGCAAAGTGGTATTATTACTGGACGAGTAATTCAGAGACCTTGGCTAATGCTCTGGGGACCCAAGAACAAATCCCACCATAGCAAATGGTGAAATATGAATCCAATAAAAATCTAAAATTAAAAAGTCCAATAATGACTATGAAGCCATTGTTGATTGTCATAAAAACACATCTGGTTCACTAATATTCTTTAGGGAAGGAAATCTGCCATATTTTCCTGGTCTGGCCTACATGTGACTCCGGATCCATAGCAATGTGATTGATTCCGAAGCGCCCCATCAAGGGTAATAAATGTTGGCCAGCACAGTTGCCCAGCTAAAACTGATGAAGGTGAGGTAACTGGATAAGAACCAATCTTAGTTATGTTCTCTTCTCTATGGTAAAGTCCAAATGGCAGGAGGTTTTTCCTTGATTCACGGGTCTCATAACATTGAAACTCCAGCAAGGTGTGAGGCTCTTCATTCTGAGACATTTGCCATCTTCTGCTGTCTGAGACATAGATGAAGGAAGCAAGGAACATGGAATCCTCCAAGGGACAAAGCTGATGGACTGCAGCAAACTCTCAACTCCACTCTTCCATCCTCTCAGATGAGTGGTCATGGCTGCCAAGGGCTTATGTTTCATCTTTCCATGCTGTCATGTCCCAAGGGTAATAGAAGCAAGCTGATCAGGGAGAGAAAAAGGGTTCTTGCATATGTATATTTGTGTTTGGGACAGTACGGTGGTGCAGTGGTTAGCATGGCTGCCTCAAATTGCCAGGGACCTGGGTTCAATTCTGGCCTTAAGTGATCGTCTGTGTGGAGTTTGCACATTCTCTCCATCTTTGCATGTGGTTCCTACAACAGTCCAAAGTTGTGTAGATTAGGTGGGTTGGCCATGCTTATTTGCTCCTTAATGTCTAAAGATCTGGATCAACCATGATAATTGTGTAGTGTTACAAGGATAGGGCAGGAGGTAGGCCTGAATGGGATGCTCTTTCAGAGGGTCAATGCAGACTCGATGGACTGAGTGACCCTTTTCTGCATTGAGGGGATTCTATGATTGAGTGCAATGGTGACTATTGATCTGACCGTGGGTGTATTGCAGATGGTGGAGCTGTCTCCAGATTTGTGAAAGGCAAGGCTGGGGGTGCTCATGAATGCCCAGGAATGTGTTATCATGTCTGCTAGTTTCTCCATGGTGACCTGCAGTTCTAAGGACTTGGAAGCAATTCCATGCAGTGGCATTAAAAGCTACCACTGAACTTCTTTGCCACTGGCTTTCTCCAGGGTTCCCTGTGTGGTATCTACCAGTCAACATCGCACAAATGTATCCATCTGGGAAGTGAAAGGTGGTCTCTTCACGAAAATGCACCAACTTGTCTAATTCTGACTATATATTGAAAGCCAGGCTACAAGAGTGTTGGGTTTTGCAGCAATCTTGGATATCTTGTAAATGCAAGAGGTATTGACTACACATGTGGTCTTGACAACTTGCTTGCATCAATCATATTTATCAAAAAGAAAGTTTTCTATTCCAACATGTAGCTGCTACATAAAGAAAGTGCTGCATGATTGTGTTCAGTACCCAGGGGGTTCTCATGATGCCTACATTCTGACCCACTCCCTCAGGTTTCAGGAGATTGCAGGCCTGACTGCTCAGAAACAAGGAATACCTCCAGAAAACCTGACTGATGAGACCAGTTTATCATCTGTGGAGAGCTATGGTGCCATACATGCCCCATAAGGTTCGTGACTGGGCAGACAAAGGTCTCCTGATGATGGAGTTCTGATTTTTGGACCACTCAGGGGAAATACTCACCACAGAGTGTGTCTTGGATCATCGTTGTCTGCTGTGCCCTGTACCACATCACACTACAAAGGTGGTGGTGGGGGAGGTTGCGGGGGAGTATCTCGACTAAGGGAAACATGGGGGACCAATATGTCTCCTTCAACAATGAGGCCTTGGTGTCAATGAGGGCCAAGATATTATGGAGCCACGTGCAGGTGTCATTGCAAAGGTACAATGCAGCAGATAGGGTCGTGACAATCTGATAGCTCATAGATTCAAGGCAGAGTAAATTGCTGAGACATTTCCTTTACCATTTGGTTCTTTTATCCTCTGTTGGCTGGAAGGCCCCACGCCTTTTTGGTTTCAGACATTATGTACTTTGATTTATGATAGCTGAATTAAATTGCACTACTTAATGTATGCCCTGCTGGTCCTTTGATCCTTTGCATGTGCTAAACTGTGCCGATATACACAGCCCTGATGCTAAATGCATGCATTAGAAACTGAAAATCTCTCCATTCTCCAATGACCTCAGGCACCTGTAGTAGCCATGTTCTCAAAAAGTTCATTTGTATGGTAGCTTAGAAGTAATACTGAACCTTGCCTTGGTAGGGATGCAATCCTGATATTTTCACACTTAGATATTGCCCAGAGCTCTTTCAGGTAGAAGGGAAGCATCAGGAGGATGCCATTTGATCCCTCGGGATTGCTCTTCCATACAGATTGATGAAGAAAGGTTATGTTCCTGCTCCCTATCACTACTTACCCATTTTAAACCCATATCTCTTGACAATCTTTATTATGCTGAAAAGTTTCAAGGTTTCTTTTCAATTCATTCACTGAGACAGCCTCACCTGCATATTGAGTTGCCAAATGGCAAGTTCTCCAGACCTCCAATCATAAAAACTCATATCAGTCTCAGTCCTGGATAGCCTTGTATTATTATGAGACTGTGATCTGTCACTCTTAAAGCCCCAGCCAAGGTAAACATCTTTCCTTCATGAACCCCACAGAGCCCTGTTAGAGCTGCTGAAGCTTTACATGGATAGCCTCACAATTCTCAGCGTGGTCTAGCACACAGACCCATTCTACTTTCTCACACCTCCTTGACTTAGACTCCAGTCCTTCAGAAAAGTTGGAAACACTTCTTTTGCAAACTTTTTATGCAAGTTCTATTGCAGCCCTTGAAAAAGGGATGAGCAGGCCAAATAAATCTCCATGTAAAGCCTGACAAAGGCTTCAGTCAAGCATACACTGTAAATAGATAGATTTGCTATGATTGAAACCTTTTTTCAATGCACAGAAGCACAAAGTTTATAACTTAGTCCAATGACAATAATAAAGGTGGGATTCACTGCTGGCAGGAATCCTGATGTCTTGCTGAATGGAGCATTAGGAATAAAATGAGATTCCCACTGGGTACCAAGCATGTTGCCATTCATCTGGCCTGTCTTGGTCCCAGGTTCCCAGCCAGACCAGAACTGTCAATTTGAAAGTAATTAGCGAGCTTGAATTAGCTGATTCGAAGACCTCCCGCTGTTCACCCACCTTCCCAGTGGTATCTGCACCAAGCGGGCTTTGGTGCTGGTTATGAGTATTGTGGGCTTGTTGTAGTGGACCCCAAGAAGAGTCAAGGGTGTAAGTGTAGTGTTTATGTGCCCTTCTGCCTCTGCCAGGCTGCCCAACATGGGTCTTAAGAGTGAGTGGGTAGGGTTGGGGGCAAGAGGTTAACTCCCAGCACTCTCCCCTGGGATGGTGTTTTTGTGGCTAGACTGTTCCTTTATCCCTGAGAAATCTGAATATCACTCTTGGCATGGTAGCCTTCTGATCAAAGACATCATTCTGGTCTGTGGATTATGAAAACTTTGAAGTGAGTTGATCGCTTTAATTTCCCTGCCACCCGGACATCTGATAGGCTTCCAAATGCCAGCAGCACTCCATTTGCCAGAATGCTTTTCTTCCTCTATGAAGCTGCAGATATGAGAAGACCTTTTTCAAGCCAAATGACAAACAGGAGAAGTCACTTTCACTGGAGGGAGAGGAAACTTCCCTTCTCTGCAGCTGCTCACTCAGACCCATTTCTTTGCAACACTGCGCTTATCCCTATTCTCTGAGCTTTTCTAGAAAGTACAAGTGCTTGGAGATCCTTTGAAGTCCTTTGTTTTCCATTGAAAACCTTGCTTCTACTCAATTTCATATTGCAGCCTAACAAGCTTTTGAGTTACGGCCTCGGATATGGTGAGAAGTTCTCCCTTAATGGAAAGAATATAATACCTAAATCTGCAGTTCAGTAGCTGCAATGACTGGATGTAGCCCTAACAACTATGAATGGTAAGCATAATATATTTTCAACCTATGCTCTGAAGAATAAACATGTCTAGGATTGCCAAGACAGAGGTCATAAGGGCTTGGATGGCATCATGAACAGTTAGAAAGATGTGAAGCCCCACAATCTCCCTGAAATTACTCTTGTGCAACAATCTTAAACCTAGTGGAAAGTTAGTTGAAACAGATAGTAATCCCTCATAGCAGCAGGATCTCAGTTAAATGTCACTGGTCAGGACATTTTTATTGAAATGTGGACAACAATCTGACTGCCTAGAGGCCATTCACTGGAATAAAGCTCAGGGAAGAAAGGTAGGACCAATAGATAGGAAGAGGATGTTCAGAAAGTCTCACGTCTGTCAGAGTAATAGCCTGCGAGATGTGTGTGTGTTTTTTTGAGCCTATCATAATTGGTTTCCTGACAGATTCACCTGTTCCTGATCAGGAGTGGATTGAAAGACCATCAGAGTTTCAAACACATCGTGGGACATCAATTTATATCTATTAATGAGAATTTCAGCAGGATCGGTAGGAGAGAAGCAGGAAATACAGCTGCTCTATTTTAACTGTGTCTTGCTCCTTTCTCATCAATGAGATTTAAAATCACCTTGCAAGTACCCATTCGTTATTATAATTAAAATGAGGGGATAGTGAGAGAATTATGTTTCTCCGCCTTCCATATTGAGCCTGAGAATGAAAAGATGAAAATTGGTTCAGGATGAGACTTTTATTGAACGATTAATGATTATAAGTTAATAACTAGAGTCATAGAGTCATTGATGTTTACAGCATGGAAACAGGCCCTTCGGCCCAACTTGTCCATGCCGTATTTTTTTAAATTCCTAAGCTAATTCCAATTGCCTGTATTTGGCCCATATCCCTCTATACCCATTGTACCCATGTAACTATCTAAATATTTTTTAAAAGACAAAATTGTATTTGCCCTACTACTACCTCTGCGTGAAAAAATTGTCCGTCTGAACATTTTTGTATCTCTTCCCCTCACCTGAAACCTATGCCCCCTGATTTTAGACTCCCCTATCTTTAGGAAAGGATACTGACTGTCTACCTTGTCTATGCCCCTCATTATTATATAGACCTGTATAAGGTCACCCTTCGGTCTCCTACGCTCCAGAGAAAAAAGTTCCAGTCCATTCAGCCTCTCCGTATAATTCAATGCATTAACTCCCGGTAGCACTCTAGTAAATCTTTTCTGTACTCTTTGTAGTTTAATAATATTCTTTCTGTAATAGGGTGACCAGAATTGCACATAGTATTCCAACTGTGGCTTTACCAATGTCTCGTACAACTTCAACAAGACGTCCCAATTCCTGTATTCAATGTTCTGACTCACGAAACCAAGCATGCTGAATGCCTTCTTCACTAATCTGTCCACCTGAGACTCCACTTTCAAAGAGCTATGAACATGTACCCCTATATCTCTTTTTTCTGTAACTCTCCCCAATGCCCTACCATTAATAAGCTAAATTCTGCCCTGGTTCAATTTACCAAAATGCATCACCTCACATTTGTCTAAATTAAACTAATCAGCCATTCATTAGCCCACTGGTCCAATTGATCAAACTGAAAGTAAGAAGAAGCAGTCTATTGCCAGAAAGTAATAGCACAATAATGGGGTGGCAGTGGCACAGTGGTTAGCACTGCTGCCTCACACCACCTGTAACATGTGTTTGTTTCTGGCCTCAGGTGACTATGTGGAATTTGCACATTTTCTTCATGTCTGTGTGGGTTTCCTCTGACTCACCGGTTTCCTCCCATATTCCAAAGATGTGTGGGCGAGGTTGATTGGCCATGCTAGTTTATCCCTTAGTTTCAGAAGGTAAATACATGGGGGTTACAGGCATAGGGCCTGGGTGGGATTGTTGTTGGTGGATACTTGATGGGCTGAATGGCCTCCTGCCATTCTCTGATTCCATTGTACATATAAATCATCTTTTAATTTGCAATGTGAAGATGTCGACCACATTGGATCAAATGGTGAAGATTCGGAATAAAGCTGTCAGCAATTAACATTTTGAATCCGTATAATTCTTTTTCCATATCGGTTCGAAACACTGGGCAGGATTTTCCAGCCACGCTCGCCCTGAAACAGGAAAATCCTGTCCAAGATCAATGGACTTTTCCATGGTCTGCCCCCGGCTGCTATGTGATAAGTGAAATGATATAATCTCCCAATCACTCTGTTTCCCTCCCACAGATGCTGTCAGACCTGCTGCATTTTCCAGCATTTTCTGTTTTTGTTAGGAGTTTGAGCAGAACCTTAAGTGAAAGGACTCCTCAAAATAGGAGCAATCTTGGCCTTAATTTGCCACCAGATTATCAATTGCATCCAAAGTGGAAAGTCTACCTCATTAATGTATTTAACTTGGGGCTGTTTAGCTCAGTCACTTAAATGGCTAGCATGTGGCTTAGAATAACATTAGGTGTGCGGTTCTAGCTGACATGGACTTATGAACTACCTCCTTGCCCCGAGACTGGAAGGCAATGGCAAACCATTGCTGCCAAAAAAAAGTGCAGAATGAAACATTAGCAGACAACAAGCCTAAAACCTTCCTTTGGGCAGACTACACACGAATGAGTGAACATTCTATTTATAAAGTGCAAATATTAATTCATAAGCTGAAATATTTGTATTAATGGGAGTTGGAATTGTATGTGCAAATTAGACTAATTTAGAAATAACTTTTGCCAAAACTCAAAAATTACGTTGGTCAAAATTAGTTTACATATATGGATTTGGCAATTTATGCATAAAATGTCTTTCCCTATAGTTAAAAAAACTCCTTAAATAATGTAGCAAAATGACAAAAAAAACTTCAGTGCTTTGCATGGAATATAATAAGGCAGAGCATAACTGCCCAATAAAACAAATGCTGTTAGTGACTTGTTCCTTGGTAAAGTGGAATACAAAAGTCATGCTTCCTTTAAACGATTGACTCTTGGATTTTCTTGTTGCCACTTTCTATTTGAACAGTCGCCCAGTTTGCTTCCTACTGCATCCTTCGAATGAGCCAACAAGAAAGAAAATGATCAATGAGTCGGTCCCCATCTCACTCTGTGACCGATGCGAGTAGACAGGCACAAGTATTCACTGCTAATTTCATGTGATCACAATCGCTTTGTGTTTGGTTAATAATCCAAGCTACGTTCCGAAAACATTTAATGAACATTTGCAAATGAAAATAAAGCAAAAACAAAGGGCAGGAAACAAAATTTTCTCTTGTGCTTTATTGGGAGCCTTTGGAACCAAATCAAGCCCAGTGCAACACAAAAGATTTAATTAAATCACTGATAAAATATACAAGAATTCATTTAAATATATTGTATAGATGCAAACATTTCTAATCATTTCTCTTTCTAATTAAAGATTGCAACGTTGATGTTAATTCAAATCACACAGGTTCCAAATGGAATAACAGGGATTGTGCGACCTTTGAAGGGATGCCATTCCGATGAACAGTTTTTCATCTGTACGTTCAGGTAAAAATAAAAGTAAAAATTTTAATGATACTATTGAAAGAGCATCACTCTGTTCACTGGTATTCTGGGTAATACCCCCAGAACAGATCAGTGGATCATTTGTCTGATTGCTGCTAGTTGGAGCTTGTGACGCATAAACTAGCTTCCCAACTGGCAACACTTTAAAAAAAACAAACTCTAGACATAAAGTACTTGTGGGTATTCTTGGGATAAGATAAGGTACAATATAAATGCAACTTCTTTTTCTTAAGTATGTCAGCAAGTGAACAATGATGACCAAAAATTAATAGGATTTATCAAGTATCTTATGATCTTTATTTCGTTAAGGGGGTGGGGGGAAGAGGAGGTGGTGAGGGGGGGGGTGGTGTGGAGTAGCAATGATGCTATTTAAAAATACACACGATAACCAGACATCACTTTGTAGTTGTGAAAAAGAAGCAGTCTCAGTCACTGAATAATTTTTGTGCGGATCTCAACATGCTTTTGATCTGCAGACTACATTTTCCTTCCAAAATTATGTGGAAGTGTAGGTCAATTACCACCATTTATACAGTGGATCATCATTAGAAACAGGCGTTTGTAAGTACGAAACAACAAAGCCAGTCAGTGACCCCCCTCGTGATTGGAAAGCCCTTTCGAATTAGTTACCAATGAGAATTGGTTTTTTTCCCCCTCACAAGGCCAGGGCCCATGCTAACACATCAATCCATAATTAAATGCGCACTGTCTTAATCAGCCAACCAATAAGCCTATCATTCCTGTTACATTTATTTAGAAAATCATTTTTCTTTTATTTAATAAAATACATTAACACCAGTTAATAACTGCACAGGCATCTAACAATACACCAATTGCACCAGCATCAATCATTTGGTATCAGAACGAAGATAATCTATCTTACAATCCTTGAAATGTCTGGTCCCAAAGGTTTTACTCCACCTCTCAGTGTGTTATTGTTGTAACTGTAACAATTCAAACAGAGATAATACATTGCAAATGCCTTCCAATTCGTATGTTTTGTTTTCTGTTTTTTCGCACAATTTTTTTTACATGGAATTTTATATTTTATCTTTCAAAAGTTTTGGCATTAAACTAGTTCAATGAGAGTGTGTTTTTTTATTGTCTAATATTTAAAAATCTGTTATTTTATCACAACAGCACAAGGAGAATTGTGATTTTTTTTCACTGTGACCTCATTATTTTGATGCAGGCTGGAAAATGATAAATCTCATCGTTCCACCTACAACTTGTAAAATGGATTATGAAAAATTGTTTTTTTTTGTGGCAGAATAATTATAGAGAAATGAGCATTGCACATCATTTACATTGGTTTAAATCCTCACATTGATTGCTTTGACCTTTTTTTTTCCCAGCTCAAACCTAGTTAAAGCTGCAGTACGCTGGCATGTTAGCCATTACAGCTCCATTCAACAGCCCGACAGAAATGTTTGCAAATGTGACTACACCAGCAATTCACTCTCATTTTAATGCTTGTAAGATGTCTTCTTGCATTAATAATTAATCTCTCACTGGCCCACCACTGCTTTCATTTTAACCAGAAGACTTGCTTGCTGGAAATTTGCATTTGATTTTGC
Source organism: Sphyrna mokarran (assembly GCA_024679065.1). Taxonomy (NCBI): domain Eukaryota; kingdom Metazoa; phylum Chordata; class Chondrichthyes; order Carcharhiniformes; family Carcharhinidae; genus Sphyrna; species Sphyrna mokarran. The sequence continues at coordinate 48,792,235 of JAGIQG010000016.1, forward strand.
TGCCCACTTACGATTGATAATTGTTGATGTTTTGTAAAAGAAGGCCAGTTTTTGCTCTACATTCCCTTCGTTCACAACATATTGAAATTAGTTTTAATAGACAAAAGCACAGATAATATTGCAAATATTCATATATATATATATATATTATATATATAAATGTTTAGAAGATAAACCAATGCCAGTCTGTTTAAGATGCATCAGTGTAGGCATAATAAGAAATTACAGGATTGTGCTGAACATAATGTATAGTCATGAGAAGTCAGAAAGAGCTTGTGAAAATAAGCAGGCGGGCTGTTGCCTACTGGGGTCCTCTCACACAATTGTAATACATCTTTCCCATTATACCATGAGGGAAAATAACACTGCCGCTGTTCCTGTGGATATGTACTTTCTAGAAACACATTTCAGATAAAAATATGTCGCAGAGATGCTATTTCCATCCTGCATTTTGATTTTTTTTAAAATCATGTCAATTTCATTAATTCTAACACAGAAAAACAGTACCGCAATTAGTTTCACTTACCCAATCACAAAAAAATCCATCGTTCTATTACTTTGAAAATCTACACACTGTGACATTCTAATTTTAACATGGTAAAACTAGAAAAATCGTTCCGAAAGCATCTTCTTTTTCATTTGCAGCTCTTTCAGAGCTGGCAATTTAATTTTTGGAATTTCAAAGGAGAATTAAAATATCTTGTATCTAATATATATATATATATATATACATGTGTGTGTATATTGTATATTATATGCACTTCCCACATAGACTATAATGCCGGGAAATTCATTTTGTTCACAAATTGTCTTTAGTGCGTTCAATGTTGGGTAAAACTGCACACAGATTATGTTAACATGATAAAGCAAGGTGGACATAAGAAATGATATTTATTTAATACAGCCTTTTTGATTAACAAAGTGATTCAGTATTATGTATTTAAGAAAATATGCATGGAGCTGGAGGTAGATTGAAATCTCGGGAAGCTTAACCCCATCTTTTCCCTCCCCACCCACAAAAAAAAATGCTTTTATTTTCTGGCCAACAATGATTTTCAAGAAGCAACAGAACAAAATACATAGAATGTGCAGAGGAATGTGAAAGAGGAACTGCAATAGCATCTGAATTCAGTGATATTTTGCTATTTTAAATTTTTGCTGATGTCAGCTGCTATTCTCAATGCACGAGGCGATGAATGTCACCTGCTCATGTTCACTGCCAAGCAGTTTTTAGTTATCCTGTGAGAAGCTTCTCTTAACCCTAAACTGCCGGTGTGATCCGCAGCTCAAAAACTGTTCATTCTTTGCCGCAACATGGACAACATCTCATTGGCGGAAATTAGAGACGGAAGTGAAAATAAACTAATGAATATGATGAAAGCATTGTGTGAAAGAGGTGAAAGATGTGACTGTGTTTATATTGATATTTAAACTATTGGGTAGGATTTAATAGCCCAGTCAAGGAGGGAGCAGGGCTGTAAAATGCACAAGGTGGTCAAAAGTCCAATGACTTCAGCAAGATCGTAAACTTCCCATTGGCCAAAGGGATTGTAAAATTCAGTCCGTGGTGTAAATCTGGAGTCAGGGCTTAAAGGTTCCATTATAAAAAATCCACAAACTGAAATTGTACAATCTTTAAAAAAAAACTCTTTCAAAAAATAAAAGGTAGAACTTTCTCCCATTTTGAGGCTAAGTGGGTTGGGGGGGGAGGGATGATGGGGTGGGGGGATGTAGAATGTTTCCTTTCGTGGAGACAGCTGGGAAAACAAACCAAATCCACCGGCCTCGACCTCATGAATTATGCACCCAGGAGGCTTTTAAGGCATATTTTTTCGGAGCAGGCCTGGATGGTATGCTTTCCACTACCTTGTCTGGGTGCCATATTGCAAAGGTGACCAATGTCTCTGACTGACAATTGAAGAAAGACTGTGCACCTCCTGAAGATAGGGTGGATCTCCGGGGGCATTCTGAGACCAGCAGACGAACCATTTGAGCATGAAGATGGATCTCCAGGAACATTCTGAGGCTTGAAAATGAGTCCCCTTTAGAACACCAAATATAGAAGAATAAATTGCAGATACTCTCCTGACCCACTGCTGTGGTGTCATAGAATCCCTACATTGCAGAGGGAGGCCATTTGTCCCTTCAAGTCTGCACTGATCCTTACCTAAGCTTACCACATAAACCCACATATTTACCCTGCTAATCTCTCTAATCTATATGTCTCGGGACACTAAGGGGCAATTTAGCTTGAGCAATCCATCAAACCTGCGCATCTTTGGAGTGCGGGAGAATACCGAAGCATCTGGAGGCAATCCATGCAGAGATGGGGAGATGGTGCAGGCTCCACATATATGGAGACCTGAGATGGGAATTGAACCCAGATCCCTGCTGCTGTAAGGCAGTAGTGTTAACCATAGTTCCAGGGTTGCAGGCAGCTTCCATTTCAAAACTGGAGTTTGCCCCAGGCATTTCTCTGGTGATTCCAACATCTGCATACTGTATTGTTGCAAACATATTCCAACATGTTTTCCTGCATCATGGAAAATCTAGTGCGGGAGAAAGGGGTGTCAGGTGGTGGGTGGATGGTGAGGATTGGGCCTGTATCTGTATCTAATTAATGATTTTCCAATCCGCCAAGATGGGCACCAACAGAAGATCTTGCTGTAAATTCATGTCAACGTGAAGCTGGTATCAAGGCCTCTCATCATATTCTCCCTTCCTCTCCCACCACCTCTCCCCCTCCACCTCAGTGCCCACTATCGATCTCAGTCATGGTGGTTTGGGAGAACTGCACCCAAGGTTACAACAATCTTTAAAACTTAAACTTTAAGCCTTCAAAATATTTAATTCTTTTGTCGATATCAGACAGAAACAATCTGGAGCTACTTGGATGGGTTAATCTCAAAGAGCAAAGAACAAAGAACAACACAGCACGGGAAACAGGCCCTTCGGCCCAACGAGCCCGCGCCACCGTCCTAACGTCTTAATGACATATAGAGACCAATATAGGGACAATTTGTTACCCAATCAGCATAAGAGCACATTTTTGGGATGTGGGAGGAAACCGGAGCACCCGGAGAAAACCCACGCAACCACGGGGAGAACGCGCAAACTCCCGCAGACACAGGCCCAAATCCATGTGTCTGCACAGCAACAGCGATAGTCTCTGAGCTGTCATGTTGCCCATCTGATGGTCCAGTTTAAGCATACACTAACGACGTGAAGCACTAGGCCACTCCTGAAGTAACATCCAGGAGCAGCCCTCGCATGACCTGCCGAATGCATGCACCTTGTTGGTCAACAAGGTGGACCGAACAGCCTGTGGAAACAATTAAAGTATTTAAACAGTCCTCCTACATCCCTCTATCTGCAGACCGCTCATGTGGCTAATACTACTAAATTTTAAAATTCCATATGTAATAACTGGAATTATGAATCAGTTGATGACCATGAACTCATTGGTTCACTAATGTCCTTTAGAGAAGGAAATTTGCCGTTCTTATCCAGTCTGGTCTCCATGTGACTCCAGAAACACAGCAATGTTATTGACTCTCAATTGCCCCCTGAAATAGCCTTGCAATCCACTCAGTTCAAGGATGACTAGAGATAGACAATAAATGCTGGCTCAGCCAGCAATGCCCATGTCCCATGGATAAATAAAAAAAACTTCCTATTAACACCACATGGTGTGTCACTTCGGTACAGTCCAAACTAGTTTACAAGTGTTCAGGTATCCCTTAGGGTCTCCTGGACAAATTCCTACTTGGAGTTAATTTAAATGTTTAAAAATATGAATGTTCCCACTGCTTCATGCAAAGGCTTTAAGGTAACAACTAGGAGCAGAGTCCTGTGTATGACTGTAGCTGCGTGTTGCACCTAGTTCTCCCTTGACCAAAAGAATCAGAGTTTCCAGACAATATAAAATGAACTCTCTCACTGAAACCAGCACTGTGACTACTGATCAGGTAGCTGCAGTGTGCGCACTGTGTCCGTATTGGGTATCTAAGGATTAGTCTTCCGTAAGACTTCTTTAAGTGAACTGTGCACATACTTAAAAAGGGAAAAAAACTTGATGAAACCATTTTAATAGAGGGTAAGAAATCTTCATCGATGCCTCTTTGTTTGAAAGTGAAAACTGACAAGAATGCGGCAATCTTTTAACATCCCAATTGAGAAAGAGAATTCTACATATTAGTTTCAAAACATATCTGATTATTTTGATCATTAAGTTGATGATTATTGAAATTAAAAAATATATTCTATCAGTGTACACAAATATAATATTATACAGCTTACTACTGTTACCATGGACTGTTTTACCTGATTCAATTAATCACTTAAAGAGAACAAGTACATAATCAGCAACAATAACAGCCTCCATGTCATAATATTACTTATACACATCATGCAAAACATTTTTAAATATTTCTGATTCATACAAGTTATGCTTGTATTTATTTTTAAAAAAAATGCTTTTGTATATTTTAAGAATCAGAACCATTTATTGCCAAAGAATAAACAAATAATTGCAGATTAAGTAAATTATATCAATTTGAGAAAAAGCCACTTTTAAAATAATTATCAAATGCCTTAATCTATTTTAACGATACCTTATTTTACCTTGTTTTACAGTAGCTTATTGCACGACTAAAAGACTTTAGCACCATCACACAATTTGCCTTGAAATCATGTCACAAATGCTGAAAATACTGATAAGTATGGATGTGAATGTACACAGAGGATGTGGGATGAAGCAGCCAGCAAATGTGAAAAAAGTATTCAATAAGTGATCCGTCCACTGAAACAAACAACAAAGCTGTGGATGGTTGGTGTCGGAAAGGCAGGATATGATTTTATTTAAAATCCAAAGCTTGACAATTATATTTTCCAAGTATAGAATTCAGATGCAGTTTCTTTATTTGTGCTACAGTGTTAATGTGCCAACACATTTCAACATTTAACACAAGATATTGGGTCTTCTTTCATAGTTTTAATACAGCTTTTATTTAAAACACCCATCACATTTGAAGTGACATTTTGGTGCAGTCAGTGCTACTTGGTGCACGCATATACCTTTTGAACTTCTTTCTCTATCTTTTTTGCAAGATATTTAGAGAAATCTGCCTTCTGTTTCTATTTTAATATTTCAGTGGACAAATGCTGAAGTGAATACAGCAGAAAGCCAAGCTCCAAATAAATTATTAACTCTCTGCTGATGGGGCCTTTCATGTTTACTATCACAACACCTACAATCACATTGCATTACTCTCCAAAAAATTGTGGACTTATAACCGGGAAATAAAATGTCAACACAGAACACGTCCTAGGTTTAAACGTACTGCACTACATCAAGGCTACTGCGGCACTTTCAGCTATGACTTAACCACACTGCATTGCAACACAACTGGCCTAGAAGTGCTGTAGTTAGCTTATTTGTGCATTTCAGTTGGGGCTTGCTGATCTGAAGGTTTTTTTTTAAAGACACAATTTCTTTCCAACAGAAAGCCTTTATGGCTCACTCTAATGAAAGTTCCCATGCACGTAACGTCCAGAACCTTTGGCAAAATATATTTTTCTTCTGTGGTTAAAGTGGTAAATTATTAAAAAGGCAAGATACTCTCATTGCAAATAATAAGTTAGGATATATTTGATAATATAGCCAAGTGTAATTTCATCTATGACTTCTATCCTATTTCTGTAACATCGTACTTAAATATTTTAGATGATATTTTGACAAAAGTTCCTTTTAATATGATGCATTACTCTTCATGCTGGAATTGCAATATTTAAAAAGCCTTCTCTAACACATCTTTATAACTGCAAATGGTAAAAGTTACATGTTCCTTTCCAAAAAAAAAACACACAGGTCAGCTTCATAAATTCCTAATAATTCTGGTTTTCGGAATTGAGAAGAACGTTTTTAAAAATGTGTATTTTATTAAAAAGATAATCAGGCCTTATGATATTTGTAAGTGTGATCTCGTTCAAAATATGACTAAATTGAAGAGAACCAAAGGAGAATAATGCACGACTTTAGCCCCAATTGAAATGTGTCTGTAGCCAGGCCATCTTATTGAGTCCTAACCTCCGGCTCACTTGCAAATGGAAAATTTTGTTTTAAATAGAAAGGCAAGGGTGAAAAAAATAGGAAAAATAGGCCATCACAATTCATCTCAAGTATCATAGAGGATAATTAGACACAATGGCAAGCTGTGGTGGGCCTACTTTACAGTGTGGTTTGGAGAGCTGTAGTTGTAATTACACAGCCATCATGCTGAATGCAACAATCAGTGCTTGACTGCACCATGGCAGCCCATCAAACCACCAGTAACAAAATAGCTTGAATCTGTATAAATGAGAAGTTGAGATCAACGAGTAGGGCAAAGTGTTTATGGTGAATCTGATTTGCTTGCAGGAACAATGTCTTTCTTTGATGCACCATCATTATTAGATAAGTATGACCACAATAAACAGTACTTCAAATACTCTCATGTACATTCCGCAACTGTAGTCCTCCATTACGGCATGCGTTCTATAATATTTCATTTTACTTTTCTAAACTTATCTTTTGTTCTGTTCCTTGCTGACCAGGATCTAAACTGGGCCTAAATAAATGTGCAGCAAATATTTGAGAATCAAGAATTGAAAGCATACCAGAATTCTCAGTGTAGGCTAATCCTGATTAAGTGCATTACAGGCAGTTCAGAGATTCCTGGGATGAAGCAAATGGTTTCTATGAGGAAACGTTGAGTAGGTTGGGCCTGTACTCATTGGAGTTTCAAACAGTGAGAGATGATCTTATTGAAGTGTAGAAATTTTGAGGAATCTTAGTGTAGGTGCTCAGGGGAATTCCCCTCATGATAAAATCTAGAACGAGGGAGCACAGTTTAAAAATAAGATCCATTAGTTGTGGAGATGAGGAGGAATTTCTTTTCTCGGAGGGTTATTAATATTTGGAATTCTCTACTCCAAAGGATGTGAAGGCTGGGTCACTGAATATAGTCAAAACTGAGTTAGACAGATTCTTGATCCATAGGGGAGTGAAGAGTAAAAGTTTAAAATTTTAAAGGATTATGAGGGGAGGAAGCAAGTAAGAGAAGTTACTGCCAGAATCAGATAATTCATGATTTATTGCAGGATGGAGCAGGCTTAAAGAGGCCAAATGGCCTGCAAAGGGTGGCATGGTGGGGTGGCACAGTGGTTAGCACTGCTGCCTCACAGCACCCAGGAATATGGGTTCAATTCCTGGCTTGTGTCACTGTCTGTGCGGGGTCTGCACATTCTCCATGTCTGTGTGTTTCCTCTGGATGCTCCAGTTTCCTCCCACAGTCTGAAAGACATGCTGGTTAGCTGCATTGGCCACACTAAATTTTCCCTCAGTGTACCCAAACAGACACCAAAGCGTGACGACTGGGGGATTTTCACAGTAACTTCATTGCAGTGTTAATGTAAGCCTTCTGGTGATAATAATAAACTTTAAAACTTATTCCTGCTCCTAATGTTTTTGTTCAGAATTCCTCGATGTATTTGCCATTCACTTACTATCTTGTAATACCTGATTCATTCACATTTATACATTTCACTTTATCTACTGAGGATTGAAAATGTAAACTAGCAAAATAGATTCAGAAGAAAATATCTTCTGGAGCTTGCTGACCACTCTTAGGGGCTGTAGACAAATTTTCCTGGCTTCTCTTTCTTAAATTGGTATAAGGTTTTCTGTCCTCCTGCCTCTTCCAGATGATTGCTTGGCTGCACAGGAGAGGAAGAGGCAACCAGGGATGATGTTCTGCTTAAGTATCGAGACTTTATCTCCTTTTCTTTATCACATGTAACATCGAGACAAATCTTGATAAGATACTGCAATAAACTGAACATTAATTGGAAGCTCTGAGGTACATTTTCAGTGGTAGGATGGTTTCCCATCATTTGTAAGGTGACTGACGGAGTTGTGAAATAGGATAGTGTGTACAGATTCCTTCACTAGTATTTCTAAGATGATACCATAGCAACTTGCACCCTTCTGCTTCAGAAAATGCAGGTTACCTCCCGCTAGTTTTATACCTTCCCAGCCAGATTTCCACTGCAACACTGCATCTCTGTAACCTCACTGGTGTTTTTCCTTTATTATCAATAACCTTCTTGTGTATGCAACCATTTCCTCCTGGACGCTGACTACACTTTTGTGAAGAAGTACAAAAAGCTAAAGACAGGAATTAGCAGATGCGGTGATACATTATACAGAATAATGAATAAGTTGGATGACTTTGTGCATGTTGAATGAAAGCCAGTTTAGATTTGCATATATCTTCAATCCATCCTGACTAATTACCATTCTCGGCATTTATCTATATGTGAGTTTGTTTATCATTTTGTTTTGTTATGTAAAGGCAAGTCCTCACTTTGTACTGGTGCTGACACAACTTGAAGTGTTGTGACATTTCCACTCACAAAAACGCAGACAGGAAGCCATAAGGTAACTTCCATAGTACGAGGCCAGGAATGATCAGTGTGTACACAAGTCAACTAGTTACTGTCTAAACAAAGTCTGTTACAGCGAGATGAAAAATCCTTACCGAGATAAAGGGAAAAATTTTCAACTCGCGCCTGAAATGGGTGTAAAGTCAGCGGGGCAACCATGTCACGTGCCATCTGCACACATTTTATTTAAATTTGCAATCAGCACGAATTTTACTGTTAATTGGACATGTATCAGTTTCTGATACAAAAGCAGAAAATAGTGGAAATACTCAGTAAAATCAGCACTTATAGAGACAGAACCAGAGTTAATGGGCAGAGCGAGCCAGTCCTGCCAGTGAAGGGAGTCATGGTGGGCAGTGTGCACTAAACTTGGCATGATGGAAAAAAAGTCAGTTTCACACTGGTAGGAAATTAGTTGGACATTTGTTCTCCCGACTTTGATAGTGGATAGAAGGTAGCTCAGGTTTCCTGTGCTCCTATGTTGGGAATCAAATTGGTGGCACAGTGGTTAGCACTGCTGCCTCACAACACCACGGACATGGGTTCAATTCCTGGCTTAGGTCACTGTCTGTATGGAGTCTGCATGTGTCTGCATGGGTCCCTTCCGGGTGCTCTGGTTTTCCCCCATAGTCTGAAAGAGTTGCTGGCTAGATGTATTGTTCATGCTAAATTCTCCCTCAGGGCACCTGAACAGACGCCGGAGTAGGACGACTGGGAGATTTTCACAGTAACTTCATTACAATGTAAGTCTACTTCTGACAATAATAAATAAATTTATTGGCATCACATGAGTTCTCACTAAAATACCAACTCATCAGAGTTATATTCCCTTTCAAATTTAAGTGACCCGATAGGGAATAATGCTTCCTCGTGGTATATTCATGGGGAGGAATTCTCTGGTCTCCCTGCCATATGTTTCTCGGCTGTGGAGGGTGGTGTGCTGTACACTGGTGGCAGGATTCCCTGGTCCTGCTGTTGTCAATGGGATTTACCATTGATGTCACTCCACGCCACCACGGAACCCACGGGTGGGGCTGAACTGCCAGCGGGACCAGAGAATCCCGCAGGTACGAACAGCTGGAGAACTCCCCCCATGGTGTGCAATTAGAAAACTTCAGCTCAGCAGTGACTTTAAGTTATTGTTTTCACCTGCTGCTTATATCAGAACCTGCACTAAGCCTGGGCAAGGGAGTCAAGACCAACAGAGAGGAGACAGTTGGGAGATTGGATGGAATGGTGTGGGGAAGTGTGTGGAAGACAGAAAGGGAGGAAGAGACGGAGGCAGAGAGTAGGGTGGCAGGAATGTGCATGGAACACAGGAGAGAATGGGGGGAGCTCTCGGCAGGACATGGAATGCAGGGGGCACAGTGAAGGGGAGGAGGAAGACCAAAGCAGAATAAGGGGGAACATGAAAGTAGAGGGGGGAGACAAAGGCAGAATTAGATGGGTGGTCAAGGAATAGCGTGGAATCCGTCTCCTGTCTGCTACGATTCCTGTGGCAGGCAGGATGGGTAGATCTTGCCCTTTGAGTTATTTATTGTCGGAGTACACTGTTCCACAGTCAGGTTTAAGACACTGGGAGGAGCTAATTCCCTGGGGATCACCTGACCCACTCTCTTAAAGGGACAGTACAGGTCTCAAACCCCAAAATACATTATGTGCATATATTACTGCCCTCGCATGCAATATCCAATCCAAAACATTTACGGTGTCCTTGGGGCATGCATGATGTTGGTCTACTACCAGATGGAAGGTTGAAAAGCTATAAGTCAGAGCTCTAAGACTGGAGCCTAGTGGTTATGAAAGAACAAAATATACTGATTGCACATCACCCTCATGAAAGGGGTTAAAAATGAAAAAGTATGCATTTATCTGCCAGTCTTCAGTCTGCTTCCTGCTACATGTAATGTTAAGGAAGGCATGCTAAATAAAATGTTGTTCTTGTACTGTTTAAAAAAAAAATCATTTATGAGAAGAGGGCATGGCTGATTGCGCCAGCTTTCATTGCCCATCTCGAGTTGTCTTGAGAAGGTGATAGTGAGCTGCCTTCTTGAACAGCTGCAGTCCCTGAGGTGTAAGTTCATCTACAGTGCTATTAGGGAGGGAATTATAGGGTTTTGATGCAGTGATAATGAAAGAATAATGATATATTTCCAAGTCAGGATGGTGAGTAACTTGGATGGGGGTGGTAGTGATCTCAGGTATGTGCTGCTGTTGTCCGTCTAGATGATAGAAGAGGTTGGAAGGTGTGTGACATTTATGTGCAGTCATAAAAGTGAACATTTTAACTCATCACTAATATGTTGTCCTCTTTCTTGAGTGTTGTCTTCTTTGTGGAATGTTGTCCTTTTTAATGTTGTTCTCTTTGTGGAATGTTCTCCTCTTTCTTTAGTGTTATCCTCTTTGTAGAATGTTGTCTCTTTATGGAGTGTTGTTTCTCTTTGAGAAATGTTGTCCTCTTTCTTGAATGTTGTCCTCTTTGTGAAATGTTGTTCCTCTTTGTGGAATGTTGTCAATTTGAGGAAGGTTGTTCTTTTTATGGAATGTTGTCCTTTTTGAGGAATGTTGTCCTCTTAGTGGAATGTTATCCTCTTTGTGGAATTTTGTCCTTTTTGAAAAATATTGATGATTATTGTCCTCTTTGTGAAATGTGTTGTGCTTTTTATGGACTATTATCCTGTTTGTGGAATGTTGTCCTTTTTGAGGAATGCTGTCCTCTTTTTGGAATGTTCTCCTTTTTGTGGAATGTTGTCCTTTTTGAGGAATGTTATCCGTTTTGTGGAATGTTGTCCTTTTTGCGGAATGTTGTCCTCTTTATGGAATATTGTCCTCTTTGTGGAATGTTGTCCTCTTTCTTGAGTGTTGTCCTCTTTATGGAATGTTGTCCTCTTTGTGGAATGTTGTCCTTCTTGAGGAATGTTGTTCTTTTTGAGGAATGTTGTCTTCTTTGTGGAATGATCTCCTTTTTGTGAATGTTGCCCTCTTTGTGGAATGTTATCCCTTTTGAGGAATCTTGTCCTTTTTGAGGAATGTTGTCCTCTTTGTGGAATGTGTTGTGCTTTTTATGGAATGTTCTCCTCTTTGTGGAATGTTCTCCTTTTTGTGGGACGTTGTCCTTTTTGAGGAAGTTTATCCTCTTTGTGGAACGTTGTCCTTTTTGAGGAATGTTGTTCTTTTTGAGAAATGTTGTCCTCTTTGTGGAATGTTCTTCTTTTTGTGGAATGTTGTCCTCTTTATGGAATGTTGCCCTTTTTGAGGAATGTTGTCCTGTTTGTGGAATGTTGTCCTCTCTGTGGAATGTTATTCTCTTTGTAGAATGTTGTCCTTTTTGAGGAATGTTGTTCTTTTTGAGGAATATTGTCCTCTTTGTGGAATGTTGTCCTGTCTGTGGAGTGTTGTCCTCTTTCTGAAATGTTGTATTTTTTGTGGAATGTTGTCCTTTTTGTCAAATGTTGTCGCTTTTGAGGACTGTTGTCCTCATTGAGGAATGTTGTCCTTTGTGGAATGTTGTCCTCTTTCAGAAATGTTGTAATTTTTGTCCTTTTTTGAGGAATGTTATCCTCTTTGTGGAATGTTGTCCTTTTTGAGGAATGTTGTCCTGTTTGTGGAATGTTGTTCTCTTTGTGGAATGTTCTCCTTTTTAAGGAACATTGTCCTCTTTGTGGAATGTTCTCCTTTTTGTGAAATGTTGTCCTCTCTGTGGAATGTTGTCCTCTCTGTGGAATGTTGTCCTCTTTCTGAAATGTTGTAATTTTTGTGGAATGTTGTCCTCTTTATGGAATGAAGTCCTTTTTTGAGGAATGTTGTTCTCTTTGTGGAATGTTTCCTCTTTCTGAAATGTTGTAATTTTTGTGGAACGTTGTCCCCTTTATGGAATATTGTTCTTTGTGAGGAATGTTCTCTTTTTGGTGTAATGTTGTCCTCTTTCTGAAATGTTATCCTCTTTCTTGGGTGTTGTCCTCTTTGTGGAGTGTTGTTCCTCATTGTGGAATGTTATCCTCTTTGTTGAATGTTGTTCTCTTTGTGGAATATTTTCCTCTTTATGGAATGTTGTCCTTTTTGAGGAATGTTGTCCTCTTTGTAAAATGTTGTCCTTTGTGAAAAGTTGTCCTCTTGTTGAGTGTTGTCCTCTTTGTGGAATGTTGTTCCTCCTTGTTGAATGTCGTCCATTTTGTGGAATGTTTTCCTTTTTGTGGAATTTGTTCTTTTTATGGAATGTTGTTCTTTTTGTGGAATGTTGCTTTCTTTGTGGAACATTGTCCTTTTTGTGGAATGGTGTCCTCTTTGTGAAACATTGGCCTCTTTGTGGAATGTTATTCTTTTTGTGAAGTGTTGCCTTTTTGTGAAATGTTGTCCTCTTTATTGAGTTTTAGCCTCTTTGTGGAATATTGTTCTTTTTGTGGATTGTTGCCCTCCTTGCGGAATGTTGTGTTCTTTGTGAAACATTGTCCTCTTTGTGGCACATTGTCCTTTGTGGAGTATTGTCCTCCTTGTAGAACTTTTATCCTTTTTATGGAATGTTATTGTTTTTGTGGAACATTGTCCACTTTGTGGAACCTTGACCTCTCTGTGGAATGTTGTCCTCTTTGTGGAGAATGGCCCTTTTTGTAGCGTGCTGTCCTCTTTATTGAATGAAGTTTTCTTTGGAGATTGTCACTAAACTGCACCAGATGGCAGTTGTGCAGAATATGGTCTCAGAAAGGAAGGAGTAGTGAGGAGAGGTGGAGGAATGGTCAGATGAGATGAGAGAAATAGTGAAGACTGTCTGTGTTCCCTTCAAATATGGTGCCTAGACTTTCAAGGCCAGGAGGCCATGGTAGGGCAGTTTCATAACTGCCCCCAACAAAATAATCATTGAGCACCTACTAGGTGCATATTTTCATGGGTCACTGTCTGTGTGGAGTCTGCATGCTCTCCCTATCTCTGTATAGGTTTCCTCCGGGCATTCTGGCTTCCTCCCACATTCCAAAAGATATGCTGGCTAGGTCGATTAGCCATATTAAATTCTCTCTCAGTGTACCCGAAAAGGCGATGGAATGTGGTGACTAGGGCATTTTCACAGAAACTTCATTGCAGTGTTAATGTAAGCCTACTTGTGCACTAAGAAATAAGCTTTAAACTTAATTAGCTGAATAGCACACGTTGCCAGCTGTATTCCCCGCTCCTCCCTGCACCCTCGCTGCAGAAATCATTTTCACTTCCATGCCCATCTGCAAACTTAATATTCCAGAATGGAAGGTTCCAGCCTTTGTCTATTTCCTCAGATAATTATTTGTAGATTTGCCAGATGTACATATGACTGCAGGGTTAAAGATCTTTTGCATTGGCAATGGAGGCAGCAGGCAATAGGGCATTTAAAGCTGGCTTGAAATAAAGTGATTTCAGAACTAATCCCAGAAGTTACCTGCATATGAAATAAGTTAGATATAATTTATCTCAAAATTGTGTGGCTCAGGCAAATCCCTTAGAATAAGTTATTGTTGTGTTAAAAAGCATAAACAAATAATTTAAATTTAACAGAGTGAAACTAAAGAGCATATCTTTTAAGTAATACCAGATCGCACAAATGAAGGAACATCACTTTACTTGTACTTTTGGTAATTATAGGGATTATATTTTCAAATCTTTTAGTTCAAATTATACTTGACTTTCTTAAGCTATTTCTAAAAGTAGAAATGATAATACTATCATCCAGTGTCATAATGAATTCATAACGGGGAATAAAGAAATAGATGAGGAACTAAATTCATACTTTGCTTTTGGCTTCACAAAGGCGGGCATGAATAATGTACCGGAAGTTTTGAAAGGAGCAGAAGGCAAGCATGTTAGAGAAGAAAAGGTTTTGGCGAAATTAATGGGAATGGGATTGAAGACATAAATCTCCTGATAATCTTATTCCCAGAATACTGAAGGAAGTGGCTCTAGAAATAACAGATTCATTAGTGATCATATTCCAAACTTCTTTGGATTCTGGAATGGTTCCTACAGATTGGAAGGTAGCTAATATAAGCCCACTATTCAAAAAGGGAAAATAGTTGAGGCCAAAATATTGTGTGATTTCAAGAAGGGATTGGATTTAGCTCTTGGGGCAACAGGGATTAAGGAATATGGGGGAAGACAGGATCAGAGCATTGAAATTGATGATCAGCCATGATCATAATGAATAGCAGAGCCGGTTCGAAAGGCCGAAAGGCCTTCTCGTGCTTCAATTTTTTATGCATGTTTCGATGTTTTATTTTATGTTTGAATATTTAAATCAGACAAATAAATAAGGAGAAACTAATAAGCAAATTGTAACCACATACAATAAATTAATTTTCTTGATGTGCTAGTGCATCTGATTACTACTTAAAATGCCGTAATACTCAAGTGGGCAGGGAATTTTTTTTTCAAATGCTGCGATATGTGTAGCCAAATCTGTGAATTTTCAGCACTTAACGACCAGGTAGAATTAGCAATGTAAAGCAACCTGTTCCTTTTAATCAGATACTAATGACATTTCTTATATTGTTTTATTCATAAAATCTGGAGAATGATGAAGATAATCTTAGGAGATTTAATTTTCTTAAAAAGAACAGCCACATAATCAGAACATTTCCACGAATATAATACAAACCCAGGCATCGACATGGAACAAAAATGTAAAATAATAATCCAGAACAATTCATCAGTTGTGTGAAAATTAACCACCTCAGATGATCTGTAATGTAATAGCGGAATGCCGGGTAAAAGACAAAATCAATTATATAATACTTATTGGTAATTTATTCAGTCATTTGCGATAAAAATAGCTTTTGCTTTTTATGAAGAAAGAATTAATTAAAATTTATGTTTGAATAGTGTCAGATAATATTTAGAAAAATTTATGGTGCTTTTTAAGTAACGCGAACAATTAACATTGTAGAATCCCAGAGCCAATAAATAAAATATTTAACATTTTATTGTTCCAAATGAATATAGTGCAATAAATCAGGTGTGTTAAGTATTGCCTACACTGTAAAATTATTTAATTAGCACAAGCCACATATACTGCCTTTTGGTAGAAAAAGGAAAGTGTTACATCAACTCGTATTATCAAGTCAAATAGCAACAAAGCTCCATTGGTTGGGAAATTAATTTTTTTAAAATCTGCCCTTATGTAAAATACAGACAGTTTACTGTAACACTTTGCAAATGCAATTCATGCTAATTCCATTTCCATTGTGGCCTTAGATTGCAATTCATTTCAAAAGTACGCACCCAAGATCAATTTCTTCTATTAGCTTCAGCTGAGAACATCACAACTTCATGTCACACAATTGTATTGCAGCAACCCGGATCACGTTTAGATATTTGCACAACACCTTATAAACTATTACTCAAAAGAGTTTGCAATTGGAAATGGTAATAAGTCTTTGAGATTTATGAGACAGTTTGATGTGTATTAAATAATTATAAACAATTCATCTTGCATTGTATGTTTTTTTTAATTGTTACTTAAAGTAGTGGTCCTAGTTTAATTTTTGAAAGTTGCCAGTGCTTGTGATAATATTTGAAACTTGTGTCTGATTCATAAAGACGCGCGCATGTAATAAATAAAGAGCATCCTCTCTGTGGATCTGAAGAGGATGTACTTATTCACTGTCAGAAACTGTGTCTGTTGTACAATATAACCTTGAACTTTAAGACTCCTCAACACATTTACTGTATCCTCATCACCACCCTAAATAATCGTGCAATCTCTGCTTTTGACTTCCCAGCGTACCATAGTATTAGTATTCTTTCTCCTTCTACGATATCTGCCCACAAAAACTAATAATTAATGTTCGAATTAGACAAAATGCAGAATAAATTACAGTAATTCATCAGAAACGATAAGTGTTGACGTCAGTATTTTGAATCTTCTTTTGAAAAAAATATATTGGTAAAGGACTTTTTTCCCCCTTATCATAAAAAGGAAGGCTATAATTTTTACATTTTCACTGAATATTAAAAGGAAAGTTGCTTGTGTCATATTGTTCACTGTCACTTTTTCTAATATACTGCACCTCAATAGAATGGGATATCATTATTGCAGTTAACAGCTTATGTAAAGCAGTCATGTTGTACATTGCAAAATGTTCAATATATCTATCACAAAAATTGTAGAACTATACTCAACACTTATGCCTTTAAAAATCAATTAGTAGACAAGTATGGCTATTTAGACATATTGATATTTCATCTTACTCTATCTGGCTTTTTGATCAACAGTACTTATGTAACTAAGCATTACCTCTGCAACAAGAGGAGTGATATATTTTTTAAAACTACTTGGAAAACATTCAGCGCCACTTCCACCCCGTGTCTTGCAATTATTCGTGACTATCTCTCTCATTCTCTCTCTCTCTCTCTCAAATTCAGGCAGTGGGATTCAGGTGTCTGTTTCTTCTGTTACATGATCTTGAGAGTTATTGTTTTTGGAAAAACATCAGTAGACAGAGTGGTAAGTCAGTCAATGACTGCGTTTACGAAGCTAGAGGCAAGAAGACTGGTAGTATAACTGAATAAATTGTCTGATGGTCACCCTTTAGGGCAAGCATGAGTGTGGAAGGAAATGGACTGTTTGTCTCTCAGGCTGATTTGTCGACAGGGAAAATACATCTGGGTCACTTTAACTGCTGTATTTTTCTTATCGCAGAAGAAACTAAAAATGGCTGCTTTTTGTTTGTTATCCTATGACTAATTTGGAACCCACATCAGGATTGTGTTCTGCATGACACCCCTTCATCCCCAGAATCATTTCAACATTGTTGGTCTACACTTCATTGAATCCCTTCATCCCCAGAATTAACACCCAGATTGGTCTCCCAGAATTGCATTTAACATTGCACCCCTTTCTCGGCACGGTGGCACAGTGCTTAGCATTGCTGCTCATGACATCAGGGATGAGGGTTCAATTCCTGGCTTGGTTCACTGTGTAGAATTTGCACGTTCTCCCCATTTCTGCGTGGGTTTCCTCTGGGTGCTCCGGATTGCTCCCGCAATCTGAAAGATGAGCTGGTTGGGTGCATTGGCCATGCTAAATTCTTCCTTGGTGTACCGAATAGGTGGAGGAGTGTGGTAACTAGGGGGTTTTCACAGTAACTTCATTGAAGTGTTAATATAAGCCTACTTGTGACTAATAAATAAACTTTATGTTGATTTTAACATAACTCCTTCCTCACCAAAGATCTAGCAGCTTTCTAAAATTTTATTCATCTTTTTTCCAGGATCTGAATAAGTTACATCAAAATCATAGAAACCCTACAGTGCAGAAAGAAGCCATTTGGCCCATTGAATCTGCAAATCCCCCATATCCCTATATATGCTAATCTCTCTAATCTATGCACCTCGGGACACTAAGGGGGAATTTTAGCATGGTCAATCAGCCTAACCCACACATCTTTGGATTGTGGGAGAAAGCCAGAGCACCTGGAGGAAACCCATGCAGACACAAGGAGAATGTGCAAACTCCACACAGTTATTTTATAATATACTATAAATTTAATTCACAGAATTGGCACCAGGTTTTCAGTAGATTAAGATGAGTTCACAGTCCATGGCCCCACTTGTGTGTTATCCACATTAACTGAAAAGACTGTGAGCCAGATTTTCAGAGTTGTGGAGATTCCATAGAGAGTTCAAAACAGTGGGCAGGACTTGAATCCAGAAGTCGCACTTCCTTCCTGGTGTTGCTGACATTGAAAGATGTATGAAAAGTGGCAGGGTATCCATGAATCAGCCAGGCCAGTTAAGAAACTGAAAGTGAACAAGAACTTAGTGATCTTCACAGTGAAAAGGTGCAAATACATGATCCAGCACATGGTATTGGAGATCTGAATAGCTCTGAAGACTGGGTATAAATAACACTGATCCTTAATCTATAGAGACTGCTGTATGACGTAAGAGAAAGAGGGTGGAGAGGCTAGCAAAAAGCAAAGTTACATTTGAGCGGGCTCCTCTTCATTATCCTTTGCCACGTAACCCAAGAAGGCAATATTTCTGACTGCCAATCTCGCTGCATGTGTTGAGTGTTGTCCATGAAGGAAAGAAGGCTGATAAAACTGAGGCAAGTTGAGGGTGCAAGACCCTCATACAAGAACACAAATTAAGCACATATCCCAGGTCCCTTAATTCCCTGAGACACCAAAAGTCTGTCCATCCCAACCTTAAATATATTCACACAAGAAATAAAAGCAGGGGTAGACTAGCAGGCCCATTAAGCATGTCCCATCACTCAATACAGTCATAGCTAATCTATGCCAATCTCAATCCTCTACTCTACCATTTCCCCAGTGGAGGGGTATTCAACAATGAAGCATCCACAATACTCTTGCGTAGAGAATTCCAAAGATTCAAGACCTTTCAAGTGAAATAATTCTCATTTCAGTCCTAAATGATTGGCCTCTTATCCTGAGACTATGCCTCTGTGTTTTAGATTCCCTCACCAGCGGAAATAACATCTACCGTATCTAACACCTTTAGAATTTTGTAGGTTTCAATGAGATCATCTCTCATTCTTCAAAACTTCAGACAATATTACTGAGTCTCTCAGCATAAGACAACCCCTCATCCCAGGCACCAATTTAATGAACCTCAACTGTACTGCCTCCAATATACATATCCTGTCTTAAATGTGGAGACCAAAACTACACGGGGCGATCTTACCAGAATTTGGCAGGGTGTTGATTCGATTTGATTTATTATTGTCATACGTATTAGTATACAATGAAAAGTATTGTTTCTTGCATGCTATACAGACAACGCATACTGTTCATAGAGAAGGAAAGGAGACAATGCAGAATGTAATGTTACAGTCATAGCTAGGGTGTAGAGAAAGATCAACTTAATGCGAGGTAAGTCCATTCAAAAGTCTGATGGCAGCAGGGAAGAAACTGTTCTTGAGTCAGTTGTATCTTTTGTATCTTTTTCTCGACAGAAGAAGGTGGAACAGAGTATGTACGGGATGCATGTCCTTGATTATGCTGACTGCTTTTCTGAGGCAGTGGGAAATGTAGACAGTGTCAGTGGGTGGGAGGTTGGTTTGAGTGATGGAGTGGGCTTTGTTCATGACCCTTTGTAGTTTATTGAAATATAGGACAGAGCAGGAGCCATACCAGGCTGTGATACAACCACAAAGAATGCTTTCTATGGTATATCTGTAAAAATTGATGAGACTCGTGGCAGGCATGCCAAATTTCCTTAGTCTTCTGAGAAATAAGAAGTGTTGAACAGAGTGAATTGCCAACAGCACCAGTGTAATTTCTGACTGAATTGTTATGGCAAAATTGTTATGGCCACAAAGAATAGCACTGTAGCAGTCTCCCTCTGGTTTGCGCTCTACAGCTGAACTTAATCATGCCAGTCACTGGGGAGTTCCGTATAAACGGCTTCCCAGCACTTGTCCCACAGCGACTGCAAGGGATGGCAATCAGGAAGGCCAAACTGTGTTTCACAGAGGGAGCCCTCTGCAGACTTCTGGATGGATCACAGCAGAGATGGGAAGAACGTTACCTCAACGCCAGGAAAAGAGCTTCCACCAAGGCTGCCACCCCACTTGCGATGCAGTGGTAGCCCACATGCTGCAAAAGAGGATGGGGCAGCAGTGCTGCAAAAAGATGAAGGATCTTCTGTGCTCAGTCAGGATAAGTGACTTTCATGCAGTCTTTTTTTGGACTCCCTATCCCCATGCACACATCTCTCACCCCCTCATTCATCTCTCATGCAGCCACTTCGGCCTTTGCCAACACCTGCAAGGAGATCCTCCTCCGCCACCCCCACAACATTTTGCCATGCTCCTCAGACTCCAACTCACACTCAAGGCCCACGCCTGTCGCATCTTAAATGTCAGGTCTTCCACCTACACTCTCCCTATCTGCGTCATTGCATGACAAACACAAATGTAATAAACATGAGCAAGCGCACCCAGCCGGAGTAATGCTGGAGCTCAGAACTCCCTTGCCGTTTGAGGACAGAGCCCTCGAGCTGGCTGGGGAGGAGGAAGAACAGCAGGCCTGCCCTAGAATATAGAACATGGAACACTACAGCACAAACAGACCCTTCAGCCTGCAAGTTGCACTGATCATACCCATACCTACTAGGCCATAGATCTGTAACTCCCAATCCCATTTAATCCCATGCACTCATCCAGAAGTCTTTTAAGAGACCCAGAGAGTTCACTTCCACCACTACTGACGGCAGCCGATTCCATTTACTCACCACCCTTTGAGTGAAAAACTTACCCCTAACATCTCCTCTGTACTTGCTGCCCAGCACCTTAAACCTGCGTCCTCTTGTAGAACCATTTCAGCCCTGGGAAATAGCCTCCGAAAATCCACCCTATCTATTCCTCTCAACATTTTATAAACCTCTATCAGGTTGCCTCTCAACCTTCATCTCTCCAGGGAGAAGAGACCTAGCTCCTTTAACCTATCTTCATAAGGCATGCCACCCAATCCAGGCAACATCCTTGTAAAAGTCCTCTGCACCCTCTCAATAGCTTCCACATCCTTCCTGTAGTGAGGCGACCAGAACTGCGCACAGTACTCCAAGTCTGTGAAGTGGGGACAGCAGACAAACGTGGAAGTTCTCAAGACATGCTGTCATTTCCCCAAGTCTGAGCTGACCAATCAATATTCCCTCCTTAATTCCTTGTAATGCACTAATGCCATCTCCCTTCTCTGGCAAGCAAAGTAACCAAGCAACATGGACCCATTCTCCTTCCGGACTCCAGCAGACTTCTTAGACCCCACTGCTGATTTTGCATCACAGCTGCCACTCATACCCAGCACCAACCGAGATACTCACACCTCAGTGCCTTCACAAAGTAGGCAGGGTTCTGCGTCACTCGCTAGTGAGCATCTCACAGTTCAGGATCTTCAGCAGATGGAGGCAGGGATATCCCACAGAACAGGAATTTGGAGGGATCTCGGAGTCCTGGACTCCACTGAGCCACATGCCCATGATGTGGTTCTGGGCTCAAAGATGCTGGAGCTAGTCCAGCAATCCAGCATAAAGAGGCACCAGGGAGAATGCTGTGGATGACACAAGTATAGCTAGAACTGCAAAAGCAGGGCCAAGAGCATCAGGAGGGTATAACAGCATCTCTCCCTCCAATAACCCTCTGGGAGGTGATGGTGCCAGGTTCAAACTTATATAGTGGTGTTGTAAATGGAACTGATGTGACCTCATGCCAGCGCCCTGTGAATATTTGGTGCAGGCTCAGTATCTGGTATGACTGCTCGACAAAAATACGCTAATATTTTCAGTTTATGTTCCCGTCGCTCCCCAGTGTGTTCCACATCACTCAGCTGCCGATGTTAACTCAAAATCAGAAAAGACGATCTTGTCAGCTTTTCTGTCCTCGCACATTTTGAACCCACTCCCCTATTCCCACAGACAGAAAACGCAAGGTCAAGATTCCACCCATTGGTATTCTACATGTGGCCTCACCAAAATCCTTACATAATTGTGGCAAGTTCTCTTTATTCTTGTGTTCCAAACCCCCTGCAATAAAACCAACATGTCAATTGTCTTCCCAATTGTTTGCTGCACTTGCATGTTAACTTTCTATCTTCTTTGTACAAGCATATCCAAGTCTCTTTGAAAATCAACACTTACGAGTTTCTCATTTTATAAAAAAAATTCTGCTTTTCCACAAACTTTGATACCTTTTCTCCATCTGTTCATCCAAGTTATTAACATAAATCGTAAATGGTTGAGATCCCAGATCCTTGTGGCACTCCACCGTTCAATGCCTGCCAACTTGAAAAAGCCTTGCTTATGCCCTCTCTCGGATTCATATTCATTACACATGCATCATGTAGAGGAAAGGTAGAAATGCAACTCAAGACTGAGCAGCATAAAGTAACCTTATCATCATAAAAGTCTCAGGCAATGATCATCTCCATCTTGAGAAAATCCAACTATCGTCTCTTGACTAAACCACCAGTGAATATTTCATGGAGCAAATGGCTTGATTTTGATGGCTTCACTCTTCATAATTGTCAAGTAACTGAGCATTGGGCTTTTGGATACATCAATGGTAAGATCGTGCAATTGTATGTTTAATTGGTTAATGCAACTATAGACTCATATACCCATCCATTTCATTTAAATAGTATTTACAGAAATTGAGAATGTATATTTAACAATGAGATATATAATACCACATGTGTATCCATCAGTGATTGAGATGCCATGGTGCTTTTTGAACTGGAATATTCTTAAGACAAGGCTGAACTCATCATTGCAATAGACTCCTCCACTGGCAGTGCATGAAGGCGCATTGCCTTTGGTGCCTTCACCTGCTGTCCACATATGTGTTGCTGCTGGTCCAAGAACAGTGCCCCAGAATGTGGCTCCTCAGGCCTCCCCTCTATACTAGCTATAGAATCATTGCCACTGCTCTCTATCCTCCAAGGGGATCGTTCATTAATGTGTCTGACATGCTCATGCACACTTGTGCTATGACCTTCAGAAATGTTTCCACATCTCAATCCTAAATGATGTACCCCATATCCTGAAATTGTGTTCCCCAGTTCTAGATTCCCCAAGCAGGGAAAACGTCCTCTCTTCATTGAGTCTGTCTAACTCTGTTAGAATATTATATGTTTCAATCAGACCTCCTCTCATCTTTCTAAATTCAACTGAATACAGGTCCAGTCAAATCAATTTTTCTTCATAAGACAGTTCTGCCAACCCCCGTAGCAGCCTAGTGAATCTCCGCTCCACTCCCTCTATGGCAAGTATATTCTTTCTTCAGTAAGGGGACCAAAACTGCACACAATACTCCCGGTGTGGTCTCACCAGGGCCCTGTATAACTGCAGTGTGTGTCAAGAAAACTGCAGCATCCAACCAAAGGAGTAAATTCCAGCATCAAATGAGCATGAGCTATTTTGCATAGTCAAGGGGAGGACTGTTGGCTAAGACACTCGAGAACATCCTCTTCAGAAAATCCCTATGGTGCCATTAGCAGGCCATGTGTTTTGGATAGTCTTTTTTCATAGTGAATTCAAGGTTTCACTTTCAGTTTGGCCTCTGGCTGCTATTTTCGTTAAAAGGTGTTTGGCCATCAGACTGAAAAGTAGTGTTTCTGTTTTTCTCTTTCCCTAGTATTGTAAGTTCTGCTGGCCAACTGGAAGTAAATCTTCTTGCCTTCCTGAAGTGAAAATTCTGCTATTGGTGGTTTTGCTAGTTAGTGACTAGAGTCTCTCTCTCTCTCTCCCTCTCTCTCTCCCCCTAGTGTTTTGGGAAGCTGTTCTGACTTCAAGCTTGTCTGTGTGTGTCAAGAGAACTACAGCATCTAATAGAGTAAATGGTGGTAAGCTTTTTCCACCATTAGAAATGGATAGAATGAGGGGTCACGGGCTCAGGGTGAGGGGGGCTATGTATAAGACGAATATTAGAGGCCAGTTTTTCACACAGAGGGTAGTGAGGGTGTGGAATGCACTGCCGAGTAAGGTGGTGGGAGCAGGCACGCTAGAGTTGTTTAAGGGTCTCTTGGACAGCCACAGGAGCGGTCTGCAGATAGAGGGATATAGCAGGACTGTTTGAATATCAGGAGGACCAAATAGTATTAACTATCTTTTAGTTTCGTCTCGGGAATGTCTTAGTTTTTTTTAGCATGTTTAATTAAGTCTTATTTGTTTCCGCAGGCAATTTGGTCCACCTTGTTGACCAACAAGGGGCGTGCATGCGGCATGTTGTGCGAGAGCTGCTCTTGGAGGTTGCTTCAGGAGTTGCCTAGTGCTTCACTTCTTCAGTGTATGCTTAAACTGGACCATCTGATGGGCAACATGACAGCTCAGAGACTATCGCTGTTGCTGTGCTGACACATGGATTTGGGCCTGTGTCTGCGGGGGTTTGCGCATTCTCCCCGTGGTTGCGTGGGTTTCCTCCGGGTGCTCCGGTTTCCTCCCACATCCCAAAAATGTGCTCTTAGGCTGATTGGGTAACAAATTGTCCCTATATTGGTCCCTATATGGGAATCTTCAACAATAGGCATAGCCTAAAGTCAAGGATATGTCATTAAGACGTTAGGACGGTGGCGTGGGCTCGTTGGGCTGAAGGGCCTGTTTCCCGTGCTGTGTTGCTCTTTGTTCTTTGTTCTTTGTTCTAATCAAAGGACTAAGTTTCAGCATCATGTGAGCATTCATACTTTCTGTGCTAAATTTGTGGCAAGGAGGGTTGTTTGTTGGAATATTTCATATATTTGTCAAAGATTATGCAATATTATGAGGTTTTTTCTTCATTTGTAATTATTGTTAGTTTTCTTTCTATATGTTAACTATATTCTTAAATAAACTTTTATTGTTAAAAGCTCCCTGGTGGGTCAGTTGAATCATACCTGAAGTGAAACATGCTTATCCTAGCCAGATTCAAAATGCAAAAGTGTGATTCAGGCGGACTTCATAAAAACATCTTGGAGTTTCTGACCTGACTTATAATAAGTATCTCTGAAGAATGCTGCAAGGCCACATTTGGTACTCTTGACCTGGCCATAGTAGGAGTCATAGAATCATAGAGATTTACCACATGGAAACAGGCCTTTTGGCCCAACTTGTCCATGCTGCCCTTTTTTTTAACCACCTAAGCTAATCCCAATTGCCCACATTTGGCCCAAATCTCTCTATACTCATCTTATCCATGTAACCATCCAAATGTTTTTTAAAAGACAAAATCGTACGCGCTTCTACTACTATCTCTGGTAGCTTCTTCCAGACACTCACCACACTTCATGTGAAAAAATTGCCCCTACAGACACTTCTGGAACTCCTCTAGTGATAGGCATGCCCTATTCCTTCACAGTGTTTATAGAATCTGGCCAGAGTTCTGAAGGGTCATGGTTTACAACTCCTTAGAGGAGTAATGAATCCTAATGTGCATGAGGGAATCTATTGAAAAGTAAGTTAAAAAGTCCCCTTCTTATTCCCTATTCCAAACTCTACCCTTCCACCCACACCCTATCTTCCCTCATGCCCCCTATGCCAAGCTCTGGCAACTTCATGCCCATTGACATTTTCTAGAAACAATCAACATCATAGTGTATAGTGAAATATGTAAATAAAACTTTGGAAAAATGTAATAACTTCTTAAAAAGTTATAAATGTAATAATATTTATAACCTTTTCGTATACTTGAAATAAATTTCTGGACTGCAGCTAATAAAAATGTTAATCATCCAGGCCCTTTGAAGTTTTGAAAATCACACATCCTTGAAACCATTTGCTTGTGTGAACAAACATTTTGAAATTGACCGCAGAGATCAGGGAAATGTCAATTAACCAAAGTTTCCTCTAGAGCACAGATGTTCTTGTATTCTTGTAGGCTCTCTATCAAAATGCATGGGAATTTTCCTGATTCCCCCTGTCCTATTTGAGGATGAAAATCTAGGCCACCTTATTCACTAATGCCCTTCAGTGGAGAACATTTGCTGCTACTAAATGATCTGTCCTACTTGTGACTCCGAACCCAAAGCAATGTTGTTGACTATTAATTGTCCTCTGAAATAGCCAAACAAGTCACTCACCACCTACTTAAGGACAATTCAGGATGAGCCGTAAATGTTGGCTTTGCCAACGACACTCATGTTCCAAGAACAAATGAAAAGCAATGTGCTGAATATTAGTTCAGAATCAAGGATAAAAAATGAAGTTAAAAATAGTCTTGTCCCTCAGTGGTTTTGACATTGATTTTAAACTGCAGGCAGACTGAATCGAACAATGCTGCACCAGTAGCATTATCTACAACAATGTGTGTAGGGAGCCACTGTTCTCTGGCCCACTCACGCTATTGTTGAGAAGCACAAAAGCAGAGCTCTGCACATGTGCACTCAGACACATGTATCCTAACCTCTAGCTACCTACGAGTTCCATTGCTTAAGAAGCATCAGGAGAAAATGCAGAACCATCAACAAGTTTTGTGTGCAGTAAACCATCAAGGACTTAAAAAAACATTTTTGCAGCAGATCTTTTCCTGTTGCTGCATAGCAGTTCACACCAACCCTGCACACAGTGTAATATAATGAGTCAAACAAGATACTACCTGTAACCTACATAGAAAAATCAACATACCTCATCCTGTGGCTGAACAACAAGGTATTTTGGAGAAGTTCAATTACATGTAAGCAATGATGGATGTTACTTCAGGTTAGTATTAACTGATTGTATGATGGAAGTTATCAGCTTGACCTCAGTACTTCTGGAGGACATGTAAAAGAAAAAAAATAATGCAAAGTGTTTTTGATGAAAGCCAGAATAAAGACAGAACATGCTGAAAAAACTTAGATGGTCTAGCAGCATCTGTGAAGAGCATTTGTGCACCTCGCTACCATGCCAGTGAGAACGGAGAATTTGGCATCAGCCAAAACCCCATTCACTGAAGCAGAACCAGAGAATCACAGTCGCAGGCAAAGTTGGAGAATTCCAGCCAATATTTTGAGTCCAGTACGATTCTTCTTTGAAGCTGACCTGCTCAGATGAAGATGAGATATCCATTTCACTTTAAATTAATCAAGGTCACATTAAGCCCTGGATCCAGAATTTGGCTGCATTTATCCTAATGCTCAAGTATATTGAATTCAGCTTTGGTTTAAGTACCTACTGTTACAGGGTCATATCCTCACCATTACTGAACACGTCATTCAGAATGCATTTTCACTAGAACCAAATCGTTGCTGCTAAATGATATTATTTTGTACCAGCACAGATAATGGTGCCAATGTATCATTATTAGAAATAACTTGCAGTGTTCTATAGGAGACTTGGGCAAATAACATTCAAAAAATGTAAACATGACATCAGAAGAAAAATCAAATGTGCAGACTTGTTTCTCCTTCAGTTAGTACAGATGCATGTTACGCTAGTTACAAAGTCACTCTCTACAGCCATTTTCTAGGCATTAGTGAAATCTAATTGTATTAAAGGATTATATTTGGCTCCACATCTAAATCATTGATACATATTGTGAATAGGTGGGATCCAAGCATTGGTCCTTGTGATATCTCACTTGTCGCAACCTCACAACCTGAGAATAAGCCATTTATTCCTACTTTCTGTTTTTTGACTGTTAACCAATTCACAATCCATGCTGGCATATTAAACCCGACCCCATGTGCTCTGATTTTGCTTGCCTGTGCGGGACCTTACTAAATCCAAATCCATCACATTCATTGGTCCCTGCTTCTCCATTCTGTTAGTAACATCCTCAGAAAACAAACTCCAACAGGTTGTCAAATCCATCTTCACACTGCTGAATCTGACCATCACTTCTAAGTGTCCAGTTATCACATTCTAGCATTTATTTTTGAAAATGATTACCCAAGTATTCATTATCTTTACAATCACATTTTTTAACACTCTGGAATGTAGATCATTAGGCCCAGGAGATTTTCAGTCCCATTAATTTCTCCAGGATTACTTTTTAACTAATACTAATTTCTTTCAGTTTAAAGTTTATTTATTAGTGACACATTAGGCTTACATCAACACTGCAATAAAGTTACCGTGAAAATCTTGCCACACTCCGGCACCTGTTTGGATACACTGAGAGAAAATTTAGTATGGCCAATGCATCTAAACAGCACAGCTTTCAGACTTGTGGGAGGAAACCTAAGCACCCAGAAAAAACTCATGCAGGCATGGGGAGAATGTGCAGTCTCCACACAGACAGTGACCCAAGCCAGGAATCAAACCCGGATCCCTAGCGCTGTGAAGCAGTAGCGCTAACAATTGGACCATCATGCCATTCAATTCCTCATTCTTGCTTGTCCTTTGGTTCTCTTGCATTCCTAGAAAGATTTTTCTATCTTCCTCTGTGAAGACAGACACAAAATATTTGTTTGCTTTCTCAGGCATTTCCTTACTCCCCATTATAAGTTCTCCTGTCTCTGCCTGTAGTTTGTCCACATCTGCCTTTGCAAAAGTTGTTCTTTTTATATGCCTATAGAATCCTTTACAGCCAATTTTGTTTCTCATTAGTTTACTTTCACATTCTATTTTCTCTTTATGAGTTTCTTGGTCCTCTTTTGCTGAACTCTAAAACATGCAAAATCCTCCGGCTAACTACAGATTTTGGAAACTTTATAAGTCTATTCCTTTGATCTAATACAATCTTTAACTTCTCTCATTAGTCAGAGTTGGATCAAATTTCCCAATGGATTTCTGTGCCTTAAAGGAATGTAAATTTGTTGCAAGTCATATATTAGTTCTTTAAATGCTCGTCATTGCCTGTCAATCATCATACATTTTAATATAGTTTCTCAATCTACCACTGCAAACTTCCATCTCAAACCTTCATTGTTTCCTCTATTCAGATTTAAGACCCTTGTTTCAGATTGCACAACATTACTTTCAAACTTAATGTAAAATCCCATCATATTATGGTTACTCTTCCCTAGAGGCTGTTTTACACCATGGCTATTAATTAACCCTTTCTTATTACATTCTCAAGCAATGAAAAAAAAGCAGAGATTCACTTTGCATTAGAGGTTGTGTCATTTTGTGATAACATTCTTCATAGTTCTAAGATTTTTCCAAAAAATTTTTTTTCGTTGTTATAAAATTATTATTAGTGACTGGTTGCACCATGAAATGCAATAAACATTTGAATGCACATTAAATAAATATACTTTTCTGATTTAACATTGCAATAAATAATTTCTAATTGTAGGCTTGGAATAATGGATACCTGGGTGTGATCAGAAGAAGGATGTAGTTCAGTCAATGATAATGTTATAAACTTAAAGACTAAACTTAAGTGATTTAAAGTTTAAAGTTTATTTATTAGTATTACAAGTAGGCTTACATTAACACTGCAATAAAGTTACTGTGAAAAAGAACTGTCACCTGAATGCAAAGGATTAAATTTGTGTTTCAAAATCACTTTCTGGTTTCTGTTACTTAATTTATAAATGTTTGATATTTGATTTCAATGTTGTGTGTGTTTCATTCTGTCTTTGGTTAGTTTTGATGCTGGCAGCAGCTGTCAGTCTTGCTGCCAATGCATCCATGTCCTTTATGGTTGACATTTACAGAAGAGGATAAACAGTCTGTGACATTATTACTGCAGGTTTATTGAGAAATAATCTCACAATTGATGGCTGAGAATTTGTCAGAATATATTATTCCAGTTTACCTTTAGTTTGTGTTAAAGTAACAGCATTTCTAACATCTCCTTAACTTCAGGGCTCCAGCATTTTCCCATCTGTCATGTTCTCTGCTGTTTCATATTCCTGTAGCTCGGATAATCTGTCTGCCCTCACTCTCAGAGGGGAAAGAATCTGATGGCATACATTACAGAGGCATCACACAAGCTTGGAAATTATTGTAGGAATTATTAATAGACCAATACAACACAGTTTTATGACTTGCCTTTGTCTCCTCCTAATGCATTAAAGTAGTTGAAAGAAAGTGAAAAAAATATGATCTTAATACATTAAGCCACCTGTGACTTCAACATTCATCTTTAATAAGTAAAAACAATTTGTTTTCCTCTCTTTTTAACATTCATTTTATCTCCATCTTTAGTTCTCCTGTACTACGTACCTTCCCCCAGGCAAGCAAGTGACATTCTCCCAGGCTTCTGTCAATGTCACTGTTGAGTCAGCTGCTGGGAGGTGTATAAATGTGGACCAGATTGAATCACAGTCTGCCTTTCCCCTCCCTGCCATATGTGAATGCACCTGGTCTCCATTTACCACCTCCCCCATTGTTTAGGTGAAGTAAAGAATTCACCCTGTGATGAACGGCAAGTGTGAACTTTTTAACTCAATATATTGGTGCTGTAATGTACTGCACAATCAAGCTGTCCAAATAAATATCACAACTATACAATTAGAGAAACAAAGAACAAAAATGCACACAAGTTGATTTTTTGAAAGAAAAAATATGAACGGTATTCCTACTTTGTATCGTGTTCGAACATTTCTAGGTAGGTTGCAAATGAATTACATTTTCTAAGCAAACATGGTTGTCCTGCTCAGAGAAGCCTTTTGGTGAGATTACCGAGAGAGCTTTAAGTTATCATTGAATGGTGCCATAGAATCTTCAGATTGACCTTAACTGGGAGGACAGGTAGATGGAACCTCAGATTAATATCCTCTGTGGGGGAAACTGAGGACCACATCCCCCACCCCGATACTATTTTGAACCAACCCAAATGGTGTTGCTAATATAACCTGGATATTAAACTGCTAAATCAACTTCAATAATAATCACACACAATTTACTGTTCAGGTTCTTATTAAAATATAATGGCAGGAATTCTCCGGACATTCACACTGATAGGATTCTCCAGTTCTGTTGACAGCACACTCCTACCTAGGGTTTCACGCTGACATGGGGTGACGTCAGCCATCCTTTGATGGCAGTGGGACCAGAGATCCTGCCATTAGCAAACAATGTGTCATATCTGGCAGGCTGGAAAATTTTGCCCTTTATGATTTTATCAGGATTATTTAGAATGGTTGTTAAGGTCAATTATTTAAGTGATAATGAATTTGTGCCAGAGGAGGTTTAGATATATAATTTGCTCCATCCCAGAGAACATGACCTTGACCACTGCTGTTTCTAATACCCTAATTAAACTAGATGAAATGACATTACTTTAAGGCATTGTAGCAAACATTGTTAAAAATGAACCCCTTTCTTGACACAAAAATAGTCTTCAATTCTATGAGCTTCCAAATGTCACAGATGACACTCTGCACAATGGTAACCATGGTGTAGTTTCCCTTCTTATTTTTCTTATTTTCTTTGCATTTTTCAATCCAGTTGCCATCCCATCTTCCTCCAATGTCTCTGCCCATCTCAATGTAACTGCCTTTGCCTGATTCCACTCTGATTGTAACCCGAGCAGTTCCAACCATGACTTATAATCTTCATGCCTTTAATTGTGGAGTCTCCCAAGGATTCACCATTAGCCACCACAGCCCCATCCAAACCCACATCCCCACCCCCATTCCACACCACCCTTTCTCATCTACATGTTATCCCTTTGAAACAGCATAGGTTTAGATTTCAGCCTCTCGGCTTCTGCCATGTTTTGTGAGCTATATTGAATTTGAGAAATCTAGGCAAATCTACAGCCAGCCTAACTTTCAGGCTACAGGCCTTTCATGTAGGAAACTGACTTCCAAAGTTTGCACCCCAGCAGAACAGGCACTAGTTGGTCTAGTGGAGCAGGGAGAGAGATCATGAGCAGATCATGATCACTAGGGGATGAGTCCTAGTAAAGGGGTTCAATTGCAAGTCATGAGGAAACAGATGGTGA
The DNA here is from genome assembly GCA_024679065.1 of Sphyrna mokarran. NCBI lineage: Eukaryota > Metazoa > Chordata > Chondrichthyes > Carcharhiniformes > Carcharhinidae > Sphyrna > Sphyrna mokarran. The sequence continues at coordinate 48,823,991 of JAGIQG010000016.1, forward strand.
TCCAGATAGGGCTGGGTCAAAGGAAACAGACAGATCGAGTGTGAGTGGGTTTCACTGTGTAACTTCAGAAACAGGCAGGAAACACTCCTTCTCTAAGCCCATTTGTAGTGCCTTCAGGATTTATAAAATCATAGAATTCCTACAATGCAAAAAGAGGCCATTCAGCCCATCGAACCTGCACCAACAACAGTCCCATCCAGATTCTATCCCCACGACACCATGTTTTTAACCTGCTAGTCCCCCTGACATTAATTTAGCGTGGCCAATCAACCCTACCCACACAGAGGAAACCCATGCAGACAGAGGGAGCACGTACAAACTCCACACAGTCACTAATTTAGCGTGGCCAATCAACCCTACCCACACAGAGGAAACCCACACAGACAGAAGGAGAACGTACAAACTCTACACAGTCACCCGAGGCTAGAATTGAACCTGGTACTGTAAGGTATCAGTACTAACCATTGTGCCACCATGCGCCCCTCTCTCCTTCTAGAAACACCAAGAGATTTAAGAAACCTAGGAGTTGATCTTTTTTCATTCATTCAAGGGATGTGGGCTTCGCTGACTATGCCAACATTTATTGCCCATCCCTAATTATGCTTGAGAAGGTGAGCTGCTTTCTAAAACTGCTACAGTCCATGTAATGTAGTTATACCCACAGTGCACTTTAGGAGGATGTTCCAGAATTTTGACACAGTGACAGTGAGGAAATGGCAAAATATTTCCATGTCAGGATGTTAATGGGTTTTGAGGGGAACTTCAAATGGTGGTGTTCCTAGGTATCTGCTGCCCTTGTACCACCAGATGCTAATGGTCATGAGTTTAGAAAGTCCTGCTCAAGGAGCCTTGACAAACGCTGCAATGCATCATGTATATAGTATGCTCTGCTGTTACTGTGCATTGGTGGTGGAGGGAATGGATATTAGTGGATGTGGTGCCAATCAAATGGCCTGCTTTGACCTGGATGATGTCGAGCTTCTTGAGTGTTATTGGAGCGCCACCCATCCAGGTAAGTGGGGAGTATTCCATTAAACTCCTGACATGTGCCTTGCAGATTGTGTACAAGATTTGTGGGGTCAAGAAGTGACTCACTCACGGCAGGATTCCTATCCTCTGACTTATTCTTATAGCCACAGTATTTATATGACTAGTTCAACTTCTGATAAATCATAAGCCCCAGGAAGTTAACAGTGATAGCAATGTCATTGAATGCTATGGGGTGATGGTTAGATCCTGTCTTGTTGATGATGGTCATTGCCTGGCAGTTGTGTGATGTGAAAGTTACTTGCCATTTGCCAGCCTAAAGTCTTGCTGCATTTGGACATGAACTGCCTCAGTATGTGAGGATCACAAATTGTGCTGAACTTTATGCAATCATCAGCAAACATCACCACTTCTAACCTTATGATGGATGGAAGGTCATTGATGAAGCAACTGAAGATGGGCCGAGGACATTCCCCTGAGAAACTTCAGCAGTGATGTCCTGGGATTGAGATGATTGATCTCCAATCACCACAACCATCTTCCTTCCTGCTAAGTGTGAGTCCAACCAATAGAGATTTTTGTCCCTGATTCTCATTGACTTCAGTTTTGCTAGGGCTCCTTGATGCCACACTCAGCCAAATGCTGCCTTCATGTCAGAAACAATTACTCTCACTTCACCTCTGGTGTTCAGCTTTTTTGTCCATGTTTGAACAAAGGCCAGAATGAAGTCAGAAGCTGAGTGATCCTAGCAGAACTCAAAGTAAGCATCAATAAACAGATTATTGCTGAGTAAGTGCCACTTGTTATCACTGTTAATAATTCCTTCCAACACTTTACTGATGACTGAGAGTACAAAGAACAAAGAACAAAGAAAATTACAGCACAGGAGCAGGCTCTTCAACCCTCCAAGCCTGCACCGATCATGCTGCCTACTAAAGTAAAGCCCCTGTCCATCCGGGGACCATATTCCTCAGTTCTCATACTATTCATGTATTTGTCAAGACGTCCTTAAAAAGTCACTATTGTATCTACTTCCACTACCTCTCCAGCAGTGAGTTCCAGGCGCTCACCACACTCTGTGTAAAACACTTATCCCATACATCTCTTCTAAATCTTGCCCCTCGCATCTTAAACCTATGCCCCATAGTAATTGACTCTTCCATCCTGGGAAAAGGCTTCTAAATATCCACCCTATCCATGACCTTCGTAATCTTGTAGACTTCTATCAGGTTGCCCTTCATCCTCAATCGTTCCAGTGAGAATAAACCAAGTATCTCCAACCTCTCCTCATAGCTAATGCCCTCCAAATCTGGCGACATACTGGTAAGTATTTTTTGTATCCTCTCCAAAGCCTCTACAGCCTTCTGGTAGTATGGTGACCAAAATTGAACACTATATTCCAAATGTGGCTAACTAAGCTTCTATAAAGCTCCAACATGTCTTGCAAATTTTTAAACTCAATGCCCCAACCGATGAAGGCAACCATACTGTATACCTTCTTGACTACCTTCTTCACCTGCATTGCCAGTTTCAGTGACCTGTGTACCTGTACATCCAGATTCTTCTGCCTATCGATACTCTTAAGGCTTCTGCCATTTCCTGTAATTGGCTGTGTTAGATTTGACTTGGTGTATTGGACATACCTGGATAATTTTCCATATTGCTGGGTAGGTGCTGGTGTTGTAGTTGTACTGAAACATCTTGTCTCAGAGTGCAGCAAGTTCTGGAATACAAGCCTTCAGTACTATTACTGGAATATTGTCAGGGCTTTTCAGTATACGGTGTCTTCAGCCATTTTTTGATATCACGTGGAGTGAATCAAATTGGCTAAAAACTGTGATGCTGGCAACCTCTGGAGGTGGCTGAGATGGATCATGCTTTTAGCACTTCTGGTTGAAGATTGTAGCAAACGCTTCAGCCTTATCTTTTGCACAGACATGCTGGACTCCTCCATCATTGAGGATGGGGATGTTTATGAAGCCTCCTCCTCCACTGAATTGGTGAATTTTTCACCGCCATTCATGGCTGGATGTGGCAGGACTGCAGAACTGAGATCTGATTCATTCATTGTGGAATTGCTTCGCTCTATCACTTGCTCTTTATGATGTTTGGCACACAAATTGTACTGTGTTGTAGCTTCACCAGTTTGTTACCTAATTTTGGATATGTCTGGTGCTGCTCCTGGCTTGCTCTCTGTATTCTTCATTGAGCCGGGTTTGACCCTCTGGCTTGGTGGTAATATTAGAATGGGGACATGCCAGGCCATGAAGTTACAGGTTGCGGTTGAGAACAATTCTGCTGCTGCCAATGGTGCACAGTACCTCATAGTTGCCCAGTCTTGAATTAGTAGAGCTGTTTGAAATCAATCTCATTTAGCATGGTGGTAGTGCCACATAATGTGATGGACGATATCCTCAATGTAAATACTAGGCATTGTCTCCACAAGGAATATGAGTTAAAAATAGAATGGCTCTTAAAATTAAGACAGGAAAATGCATTACAATGTTTAAGTAACTCATTTCCCATTCAACCCTCTGCACTCCTCTGTGGGTGAGTTAGGTCTCTGTTTCAGTTATATTGCAGATTAACCTCTGACATGATCCAAAAACATTCACATTAGGTGTTAAGATTAAGGCCATGGGTCCAGTTTTCGCATGTACACTAGAATCTAACTTGTACATTTCTGTTAACCCTTTGGATCCATCAGCCTCTGTGCTGTCAGAAAGCTTTTCCTCACATCAAATAAGCATTAGCTGCTGGTTCTGTTAAACATAGGGTACTTCAAAAGCATAATTTTCATGACAAACTTCACATCCTGTTTGCTGATTTCATTTCCCTGTCCAGCTGCTAGAATAAACTACATTGTTCGCAAACTCAGAATCCTGTTCAGCACAGAACTACACACCTGGTCTTATACATTGCAGCAGCACAGTGGACATGATCAGCATGGTAGTACAATGGTTAGCACAGTTGCCTCACAGCACCAGGGACCTGGGGTCAATTCCTGGTTTGGGTCACTGTTTGTGCGGAGTCTGCACGTTCTCCCCGTGCCTGCATGTGTTTGTTCCGGATGATCCAGTTTTCCTCCTACAATTCGAAAGACGTGTTGATTAGATGCAATGGCCACGTTAAAATCTCCCTCAGTGTACCCAAATAAGTGCCGGAGTGTGGTGACTAGGAGATTTTCCACAGTGACTTCATTGCAATTTTAATACAAGCCTACTTGTGGCACTAATAAATAAACTTTAAAAATTGACCATCACAAAGTCCACTGATGTCCATCTCCACATCATCACCTTTGTGTTTTCACTCATCTGCTGCTAAAAACCTCAGTCCTTTTCACTTTGAAACTGTTATTCAATTCTTTTTATGACCTGTCTCCTATCCTGAATGCAATGTAAGCTTCAGCCCATCCATAGCTCAGCCCCACATAATCTCTTCCATTTTTCCTGGCACTCCCACCCTTGCTTACTCTTGGTCTTGCAATTCCTCTACTTTTGAATTTTTATCCTTAAATCCCTTTGCTGCTTTGCCTATTCTATTTCTGCAACTTCTAACAGCCCTGCAACAACTCGCAGAAATCTCTGACCCTGCATCTCTAGCCTCCATTCCTTCCTCTCCTTCCTTCACCTCACTATTGACAGTCATAATCAGCTGCCTAAGCCCAATCCCCCAGAATTCTCACCCTAAACTCCTCCAACATTTCGCCTCCTCTTTTATTTTAAGCTCCTCCTTAAATCCTTTTAAAACAATCTGTCTATCTCAAATCTCCAAATACCATCTATGTAATTCAGTGTTTAGTTCTGTCCCATGACCTTTCTGTGATTCACCTTGAGGCATTTTTCTATGTGTATTGGGGGACTATAATTCAATTTCAGCAGGCACACAAAACAGATGGCAGCAACTGACTGCTTAGTATACACTCCATTCAGTAGGTATGTAGTGATCACCCTCTGCCTAAATTCAAGTCATTGTTGCAAACCCCCAAGTTCATAGAATTATAGAATCCCTATAGTGAAGAAGGAGACCATTCAGCTCATCAAGTCTGCACTGACAACAATGGAATTATCCCTAAAGCCGCACATATTCACCCTGCTAATCCCCCTGGCTGTAAGGGTCAAATTAACATGTTCAATTAAACTAACTCGCACATTTTTGGACTTGGAAGAAACTGGAGCATCCGGAGGAGATCGTGCAAACTCCACACAAACAACCCAAGGTCGGAAGTGAACCTGGATCCTTGGCGCTGTGAGGCAGCAGTGCTAAGCACAGTTCCACCATGCCACTTGGACTTCAGAAGGAAACCGAAGCACCTGGAGGAAACACACGCAGACATAGGGAGAACATGCAGGCTCCAGTGAAATAGATAGTTTTTCCAACAATTGATGATAGTTTTAATTGTCACCATTATGAGAGCCTTTCTCTTCCAGATTTATTAATTGAATTTAAATTCCACCAGCTGCCATGATGGGACTTGAACCCATGACCCCAGGATTACTAACCCCATGACATTATCATTATGCCACGATCTCCCTGATGTGATACCAACCATACCCACCTATTTCTACTAATTGAGAAAGGTATTATTAAGATTGATGAAAGTGCTTCCACTTATAAATGCTTGGTTTTCTCGCTCTTAATTGCTTGGCTAAAAATATGCAATTTTCTGTAATCAGATTGTCTGTTTGACATTAGGTTGTGTTAGAGAAGCCATAGGGCACTGACCACAGCAATCTAACGATAAGTATTTATTTCTAATTAAATCACAGGCAAGCAGAAAATAATACTGTTCTGAGTATTGTTGTACATTAATTATTACATAAAGACACGTTCTACATTCAGATAGAGGTCGAAGATGGGAATTATGTTCATATCTGATGCTTCTCTTGTTTTAACAACCAGACAAATAACTAGGCAGCAATTGCAACTGCATGTACAGTAGTCAATGAAGAGGAGGTGGCAGTGCAATTAGATCTTACTGGTGTAAGCTATTAAGTGGAATCAATACACACTCCCACTTACACTTCCAATTACTTCATATTAGCTGCAATTTGAAATTACTTTTTGCTTCTAACACCAAATCTGCACAGTTATAGTAATTTGGATTTGTTATAATTGATAGGAGAAATATAAGTTCTCTATTCTTCTTCAGCTATGACACTATTTTAATGCAGTTTCTTATGATTTTAAAACCTATGTTGCAACATATTTGTGGAGACACAGGCATTGGACTGGGGTGAGCACAGTAAGAAACCTCATAATACCAGGTTAAAGTCTAACAGGTTTATTTGGAAGCATGGGTTTTCGGAGCACAGCTCCTTCATCAGTTGAGTGATCGACTTGCCTGATGAAGGAACAATGCTGTGAAAGCTCATGATTCCAAATAAACCTGTTGGACTTTAACTTGTTGTTGTGAGGCAATATATTTGACATTACTCAGTGGCCGGAGTTTCACTGTCCCTCCTGCCATGGGAATTGGAGTCCACCAGGGGCAGATCATGGAAAGGTCTGTTGACCTCAGGAAGGATTTTATAGGTTCAGGATAAACAAGGCCATAAAATCTTGCCCAGTATTATTAATGAGCAGAAGGCATGTCCAGAAATGAACCTTGATCAGGACCTGTACTTGTTTATATTAAAGTCATTTTGCTCTGTGATGTCTAAATCTATGGTCACCATAGCAAGGGATGTATTAGAAACATTCTCAAAAAACACAGGCCAGAATTTTCATTGTATGCTAGACTTTCTCCAGGCTCTACTTTCCATAGCAATTTGGCAGAAAAGATCAGAATATCAAATAGACCAGGCTACTTTGGATTCCACTTTCAGCACTGAGTTTAACAATTTCAGCCTGTAATATGTGCAGTAATTGTGTGTCTTTTCTTTTGCAGGTTCAGGTAGCATGATGGCACAGTGGTTAGCGCTGCTGCCTCACAGTTCCAGGGACCTGGGTTCAATTCTAGCCTTAGGTGACTATTTGATTTGACTTATTATTGTACATATTAATAATGAAAAGTATTGTTTCTTGCACGCTATACAAACAAAGCATACTGTTCATAGAGGAGGAAATGAGAGAGTGCAGAATGTAGTGTTACAGTCATAGCTAGAGTATAGAGAAAGATCAACTTAATGCAAGGTAAGTCCATTCAAAAGTCAAACAGCAGTAGGGAAGAAGTTGTTTTTGAGTCAGTTGGTATTTTCTTCCCGACAGAAGGTTGAAGAGAGATTGTGCAGGGTGCATGGAGTCCTTAATTATGCTGGCTGCTTTCCCAAGGCAGCAGGAAGTGTAGACAGAGTCATTGTATAGGAGGCTGGTTTGCCTGATGCATTGGGCTACATTCACAACCTTCTGTAGTTCCTTGCAGTTTTGGGCAGAGCACGAGGCATATCAAGCTGTGATACAACCAAAAAGAATACTTTCCATGGTGCATCTGTAAAAGTTGGTGAGAGTCATAGCTGACATGCCAAATTTCCTTAGTCTTTTGAGAAAATAGAGGCATTGGTGGCCTTTCTTAACTATAGTGTCAACATGGGGAGACCAGAACAGGTTGTTAGTGATCTGGACACCTAAAAACGTGAAGCTCTTGACTCTTACTATTTCATCCTCATTGATGTAGACAGGGGCATGTTGTCCTTTATGCCTCCTGAAGTCGATAACAATTTCTTTGTTTTGTTGGCATTGAAAGAGAATTTATTGTTGCTGTACCAGTTCACTAGATTCTCTACCTCATTTCTGTGCTCTGTCTCATCATTGTTTTAGATCTGACCAACAACAGTGGTGTTGTCAGCAAACTTGAAAGTCGAACTGGGGGAATTTGGCCACACAGTCATAAGTGTATAAAGGGTATAGCAGGGGACTGAGAACACACTGTTGTGGGGCATCAGTGTAGACGATGATTATGGCGGTTGTGTTATTGCCTATCCTTACTGATTGTGGTCTGCAAGTTAGGAAGTTCAGGATCCAGTCGCAGAGGGAGGTGCCTAGGCCCAGGCTATGGAGTTCAAAGATGAGTTTTGTTGGAATAATGGTGTTGAAGGCTAAGCTGTAGTCAATAAATAGGAGTCTGACATAGGTGTCCTTATTCCTAGATAACAAGGAACAAGGACTGTCTATGTGGAGTTTGCACATTTTCACCTTCTCTGCATAGGTTTTCTTCAGTTTCCTCCCACAGTCCAAAGATATGCAAGTCAGGTGGATTGGCTATGCTAAATTTCCCCTTAGTGTCCAAAAATGTAAAGATTAAGAGAATTAATCAGGAGAAACATACATATTACAGGAATAAGATGGGGTTCAGAGAGTCAGAGAGTTAGTGCAGACTCAATGATATCTTCTGAACTCTAGGGATTCTATGATTCTATGATTTTGGTTTTACCCTTATCTTTCTCTTGTTTCTACTTTTGAACAGCAACTGTTTAACATTCTGCATTCGCACCTCTTCTAAACACAGCTTTGTTTTTTTACTTGCCTCATTCTCACTCCCTTTTGCCTTGCACTCCAACTCTTTTGGTACATAATCTCTCCTCTTTCCAACATACCACAGACCTTCCCATTTATTATTTCCTGAATCATTCCCCTTACATTTGCTTAAGAAGTATTATATGTCAAACTGTCCAGTTCTGATCTAAAGCTCATTGATCTGAAATGTTAACTATTTTTCTCTCTCTCCACAGATACTGCCAGACCAGCTGAGTATTTCCAGCTTTTTCTGTTTTTATTTCAGATTTCCAGCATTTGGAGTATTTCACATTAGTTTGGGTTTAAGTAGGCCTGTAACACTATGAATATGCAAGTGGACAAACATCGCTAAGCACCAAATCAACCTCTGCTCTTCACATTTATATCATTTCGAGCCAAAGTGAAAAGAAGTACTTTTACTGTGCATTCTCACAGCGTTACACTGGTACAGTTAAAGGCCGATTTTTTGAATATATGCTATTTGGTCATCAGCTGTGCAAATCAAGAAATTGCAGATTCACTGGAGTCTGTGAGATACTCCAGATGCTGGAAATCTGAAATAAAAACAAAAAATGCTGGAAATACTCAGAAATTCTGGCAGTATCTATGGAGAGAGAGGAACAGTTAACATTTCAGATCAATGTGCTTTTGATCAGAACTGGACCGTTAGACATGTAATAGACTTTAAGCAAGTGTAAGTGTAAGTGCCTCTGCTGGCCAAATACCTATCATTCCTTATTCAACATGAGTACTGAGTGAGAATCTGTTATAGCTCCTTGAAAAATCTGACTGTAAATATTCAAATGATTCTGTCCATTATTTTAATACACATAATGATAATGTGTCCATTAAATACCTACCATAGAATCCAATGAATCCAAATAGTGCAGAAAGAGACATTCGATCCATTGAGTCTGCATTGACTATCTGAAAGAGCATCCCATCCAGGCCCTTCCATCTACCCCATCTCCAGGCATTTAGCGTGACCAATCAATCTAACTCACACACCTTTGGGACGAAACCGACACAGATACAAGGAGAACGTGCAAACTCCGCACAGCTACCTGAGGACAGACTCAAACCAGCGTCCCTGGTGCTGTGAGGTAGCAGTGTTAACCATTGTGCCACCATGCCACCCATACCAACTTTGCAGAAAATTGCCCTACCTAAATGAAGATTAACCTAAATTTAACCCATGCTTGACTCAAGAGTTGCAAGTATTTTGGAGAGGGGAAACTCTCCTGTTCCCCGCTGGGCTGGACACTTAGCCTGATACTGGGAGAATTCCACCCACTGTCTTTGGGATGAGATTTTAAAACGAGGCCCCACCTGCTGTCTTGAGATCTTGGCACTATTTTTGATCAGCATCTCAATCAGCTTTCCCAATATTTACCCCTCAAACAATTTCACAAAAACTGACGAGCTGATCATTATCCTGTTGCTGTTTGTTAGATCTTAACATACACAAATTGATTCCACTTCAAATGTATTCATTGCTCATAAAGCACTTCAGGACATCCTGAAGTCATGTGAAAGGCTTTGTACGAATGCAAGTTACTTTTAATGAAGGGATTCATATAAAAAGCATTTTAAATTTTAAATGAGACTGGGTTTATGGGCAAGGTACCAACAGCAGAATTTTAATGAGTTGGATTAGGAAGAAAAAGACAGATGTATCAATAAATGACCAAGTGAGCATTTGTGACAACTGATCCAAAGAGAAAGTTGGATGAGAAATAGAGGGAACAAGAAATGAAGGGTAAGAAGTTGGGAGAAACACGATACAAAATCAAATAAGGCTGGCATATGCTAATTAATTCATCTACAGTGGGTTCAGGGGAAAGAGAAAATGAAACCAGTGAGGACGAAAGGGAATTTGGAGGAGATAGATCATGAAAGCTGCAGAAAATAAAAGGGATGCAGCAATGAGATATCTCAGGCAGCAGTGAAAGCATATTTGCAGTCATCTTCTTCGGTTCTGTGCCAGAACAGGGATCAAACTCCATGATGTTGGCACTAATCCGGTCCACACACTGACCGTCCAGCCAACTGGGTTAACCGGTCTCCCAAATTTACACAATAGTGGTGGGAAGAAAATACACATTGAACCATTTAACATAAGAACATAAGAATTAGGAGCAGGGGTAGTAGGCCATTTGGAATACATCGGACTCAAATTGTATGTACAAATGAAATTACTTCAATAGTCTTTAGCTGTCTTACAACACAGCAGCTGAGAAATTAGTGGCTCAAAAATTTGAACAATTGTTTGTGGTTAATCTTCCTAGGAATTCTTTTCTAGGCTTATGCTTTACAGAGCCGGAATTTCCAGTCTCGACATGGAGACAACCAGCACTAGATGGGCTTCAAATACGGCAGCAGTACCCAATTCTGTGATTCTCACCCCTAGTCCTGTCATGGTTAGTTTAAAGGGTGTGAAACAACGTGTAGGTGATGAGTCTGAATGCAACTGGTGGCTTCATTACCAAGGTGATCATCTCGGACCCACTGCAGTTTGAAAATGCTGTGGTTCATACCACCTTAGAGGTGTTGGGAAACCTACTCTGGAGTCAGAAATCTTTTAACAGGTGAAGTTCAAAAGGAGTTGCCGGTTCCACGTATCATAATAAAATGCTGCATGATATGTTTTTAATATAAGTTTTTTATAATAGAGCTTTATTCTTTTCATAAATTGACCAGAAATATTCTGATTCATCCTACAAGCCAGGATAAAGGAATATATGTTTCTGGTCATTCACATCAGTGGGATTCTCTGGTTCTGCTGACAGTGCACTCCATCCTGCATGTTTCCCAGCGATGTGGGGTGACATTAATAGGAGATGACATTGGCAGCAGCAGGATTCGCTGGTCCTTCTTCTACCACTGGGGGGCGCACGACTGGGAGGGCAGAGAATCTCACAAATTGATAATAAATGATCAATTGGTTACCACTTGGATTGAACTGTAAGATCGCTGGAACACATCCATTACTGGATTTCCAGATATATATTCTCCCAAAAATCTTCCAGCAGGTTCAAGGGTGAGCAAGGGAGAGAATTCAACAGATCAGTTTTAAACTGCGAGATTTTCCAGTGGGATTATTCAATGATGCCCACCATGACAGATCAGGAAACCATGCAGAAGGTGGGCATGAACCTCATCTTCATCCTACTCATGAGATGTAGGTGAAGCCTCACTACCCATGCCCAATTCTCTGTGATGCCAGTGGAAAAACACATTGGCACAAGATATGTTTGCAACAACGCTTCATGTCTGGGACTGCCTTCAGAGTTCAGGATGGAGGTCAATGGCAACCCTAGACTCTGCACCATTACAGCAGTGGGTGGGGGCTGGAGGGAGGAGGAGCATCTACAGGTGAACTTTCCAAATTCAGTGTCCTGGGGGTGCTCCTACTTCCAGCCTTGAAGTATTCCTCGAGATCAATCCTCATCTCAGAAGGTCCACCTTACAGCCTCAGAATGTGCCAAGAAATTTATCTTCATTTTTAGGAGGTCAACATTCTTTCTTTAATTGTGGGTCAGTGATGTCAATATGGTGCCAGGATAGGATGGCAGACTACATGCTACTAAACCTTCCCCACCACGGAATACAGTGCAAAACCACTAGTGATGTAATAAATGAGATTGTTGGGAATGGACAATCTTGTGTATTTCCCACCAGCCTCCGTGATAAACAGCCCACTTCCCCATCTTCACCCCTGCCACAGCACCTAGAAGTCATAGAATCATAAAATCCTTACAGTGCAGAAGGAGGCCATTTGCCCCATCGAGCTTGCACCAAACAAGGCCCTATCCCCAGATTTTTACCCTACTAATCCCCTTAACAGTAAGGGGTAATTTGGCATAGTCAATCAGAATAATCCGCACATTCTTGGACTGTGGCAGGAAACCAGACCACCCAGAGGAAACCCACGTGGATATGGGAAGAATGAGCAAACCCCACACAGTCAGTGATCCAAGACCTGAATTGAACCTGAGTCCGTGACACTGTGAAGCAGCAGTGCTAATCACTTTGTCAAAAATGAGACAATTCCACACAAACATACAAGATGTGAATGACAATGAAAAATGGGAGAAATAATAGGAACAATAGAAAGATTATAGAAATATTTAAAAGTGCTAATGAGTTACAATCCAAATAGAGAAATTACAGATGTCCAAAAAGAACAGACTGATGTGTGCTGAGTAGCTAAAAATCTACGTCTTTAGGTTGCCTCTGGTTTACTGCAAATGTAGAGAGTTTGACCTAAAAAGGCATCAAACTGCATCTCTAGCAGCCTGAAACTATGCCCTAGATTTAAGACTGGAAGTGTTCAGTGTGACAAGGGGCACTTGTGAGAGCAGGAAATCCCAAACGTCTGACAGAATTTAACTTCAGGGCTGCTTTATATTTTTTTCTGTAGGATTCCCACCCACAGAAACCTGTTTGACAGGTTGTGAAGGCCTTTTGGGTAGGAAGTCTGCAAAATCATGTCTGAGAGTTTGGGGGGGAGAGCCAGTCTGCAGAGCAGAGGTATGGGCAGAATGGTCTCATTGTTGGAGTGTCCTGATCACAGGGAGGAGAGGGGGTGGTCCCAATAGCAGGTTGTGAAGAGAGGTCAATTGTTTGTGTAGAAGTCCAAATCATAATAACAGGTTATGGTTGGATGGTGATTGAAGCTGGGAGCGGTGTCCAATTTTAATCTGGGGGTCCACTCAAGGCAGGGGGGGCAGTGATGGTCTTCTGTTTACTGGGTAACATTTTGTACCTGGAGTCTAGATCTTCCGAGTCCAGAAGCAGTGCTTTCAAAGTGCCTTTAGTTTTAGTTTAATTTATTGGTGTCCACAACTAGGCTTACATCAACACTGCAATGAAATTACTGTGAAAATCCCATAGTTGCTCCTGTCCAAGTGGACTGAGGGAGAGTTTAGCATGGCCAATGCACCAAACCAGCATGTCTTTTGGACTATGGGAGGAAGCCGGAGCATCCAAGACACAGGGAGAATATGCAGATTCCACACAAACTGGACTCAAGCCAGGAATTGAACCCAGATCCCTGGTGCTATGAGGCACCAATGCTAATCACCGTGCCACAGTGCCGTCCATTAGTTACCTAATGGCTTCAACCCTTCCTCACCTTCTTTGACCTTTCAAGTTTCCCTTGGCTTGGAAAACCCGGTCTGCTATGTTTAAAAATAGAGGAGGTGATTTTCCAGCATTGCCTGGCGTGGATCGTTCTGGTTTTGTTGCTGTTGAAATGTTGGGCAGGATTTTCCATCTGTGCACCGCCAAACACTGGAAATTCCCACCCGAGGTCAACGCCCTTTAAATGATCTGGTGAATTTTCTGAAATTTTGGGATATTTCCAGCCACTTTGTGTTTTTTTGGAAAATTCCACCTAGAATTTCTGCAAAAATGAAGGCACACAATCTCCTCATAGCAGTTAAATAAAACCCTTTCTGCCAGTGAATTGACTGCCTGCCCCCTTAACAAAACGGTGTGGAAATCAGAAGTAGTTAGGTTCAGTTCCAGTTCCAGTTCCAAACTTCTTGCATTTTATCTCCTGACGTGACCATAGCACACCCGTTTTGTGGGAGTTATGATTCAGCTCAGTGTTCACAAATGTTATTATAATTGGGTGTTTCTATTCGATATATAAGTGCAAAAAAATATGAAATGTTAATTCTCTTAGGAAAACCCCGAGGGGTAGAAAATATCGTGATCAAAATTAATTTAATTTTTGCTTTCTTTATGGCCTAATAATTATAGCATGCAGATTGTCCAAAAACTTCCATTAAAAACACGTCTGTTTTACAGCATAATTTGTTCTGTAATTAGTATGCTCCACCTCAGCATGCATAAAGAAACTGCTTGTGTCTTCAAATTAAACGAGAAAATGGACATGGATATTGCCAGATCATGGTTTTTATATCCTGTTGGTTTTATTTAGTCTCAAAGCTTTTAATGGCATTTGCAAATCATCTATGCCACTGCTCTTCTGAATGCTTCTGGTGTGCTTGCTCACAATATCTTAAACACTATGAAGAACACAAGGTGGGGGGGTGATTCTCCCCAAAAATTCTAAGTGTCAAATTTGAGTGAAAACTGGACTAAATTATGCTTTTTTTTTGGTGGGTGTTTCAAAAAGAATCTCCAACACACTGTGCACTGCAGAGTGTGCCTGCGATTCACTGTAGAAATTAGTGAGCTGGGGCTATTCCTGCTAGAGAGACTGGCAGCTTAGTGCTGAATGGGCTGCATGCACTGACCTGTCAGATTGCCGGCCTCTGTTTGCTAGCCAGCCCCACGACTCCTACATGGCAGGCCATGCGACCCCCCCCCCACAAACCCAATCACTGACCCCCGAAAATATCTGGATCAGTCTCCCCGTCAAGTCCACCTCAAACTCCCGCAATCCACCCCCGATCTCTCCTTGCCCACTGGCAGTCCCAAATCTCAGTGCTGACCGCTCACCCTCCGGCGCAGCACTGACCCCCCCCCAGCAGGCTGACCCCCTCCTACTCCAATGGCCACCCCAATCGCTGGGATCCCTCCTTCCTCCACTGATCCCAACTGCAGAGTGGCAGCTGGACCTTGCCCAGCCACCAATCATCCCTCAGGGGCCCTGCTCTCATCCAGCCACACCTCATTAGGCCCCATCCACTTGATATTGCTCCATACCTGGTGGGCAGTGCCAAAGACCCCCTGGGCATTGACCCTTGGGCAGTGCCAGGAGGTCCAGGCAAGCAATGCCAAGGTGACAATGACTAGGGGGCACCTACCCCAGCACCCATCCCTCTGGAGGCCTCAATTGCTCCCCCTTTCACTCCAATGGGATTAGGCTGCAAGCTCCTCGCTATTGGGGAGCCATATTAAATCCTGCTGGAGTGAAACACTCCTGGCTGGGGGAGGGAGGCTAGCAAACGTGGAGACTTCAGTCTCAGCCTGCTGGTATATTGAAGTCATATTGAAATCAGACTACGAATACATAATACAGCTCAACGCTGATTTCTGGTATAGAGCTGAGGCGCTGGAAATCCTCCACTGGGAAAGTGCTCAGGCCCGGACACCCAGCACAATTTGTATGAATTGGCTGGCGCTAGATTCTCATGGCCAACTGAGCTAAAAAATCAGCGCAACAGGATGGGAGAATTGACCCCACTATATTTTAAGTCCCATTAAAGCGATTAATGTATAAAACAATAGAATAGGAATGAGGTCTGTTAATTCCATTGCATTACTCCAGTTCTGATTTAGATGTTGATGGTATTTACGATTTGTTTTGATATCAGAACATTATGCAAATTTTTATTCAATGAAAGAGGAAATGCATGATAAATATTGAAACTCAGCCTTTTCCTGCAGCCCTGTGATAAAATGGTCAGACGATGCCCTCTGGCACTGGAACTCCAGGTTGGAATGCACATCAAGGTTTACATGCCAACCTGCTTAGTACGGTAATGAGTGTTGTCAATTTGATGAAAATGCTCATTCTCAGGATTAGTGTTCCCAATAGTTAATTCCTGATGGGAGAAGATAGGGAAATTAAGCAGGAGCATTGTTGGTGTAAACTGTTTCATTTATCCATTTTTTTTCTGAGTGGGAATTTAAGGGGCGTGGATACAACAACTGGCGTAAATAGGACATAAGTGCATCAATCAAAATCTAGATTTATTCTGGCCCACATTCTGCTGTTTGTCAAAACTCTTGTCACATATCTCTTAGCTGCTAAGAGTCCCACTGACCCTGCATTATAGCCCTCTCTGACATATTCTGTCTCCACTTTAAAACTCTCATCCATATTATTAATTTCCTCCATTTTATCATTTAACCCTATCCCTGCATTCACCATCAATTGTATATTCTGTTTTTCTGATCTTGATTACTGATGCATGTACTGTATCTTCCTATACTTCGTGATTGGTAGCAGAACTTTGGGCCCAATCTCTAGAATTTTTTTCTAATCCTCACGACCTACTCTTCTATTCTATATTTTTTGTTAAAGGAAAGAAAATCTTCTCAACTTTCTTCAGCCAAGCTTCTGGTCTCCTTTTTTTTGATTTCTGATATGGTGCAGAACAGGAGTTACCTCCTTTATCTTCCTTGTACAGGGGACATGGGTATCATTGTCATGGCAACCATTTAATGCTCATCTGGAGAAGGTGATGATGAGTTACCTTCTTAAACTGCTGCATTCTATGTGTTGCTGGTACACCCACAGTACTTGTTAGGAAGGGAGTTCCAGAATTTTGATTGAGTAACACTGAAGGAATAGCATTATAGTTTCAAATCAAGCAAGTGTGTAACTTGGAGGAGGACTAGAAGGTGGTGGAATTTTCATGCATCTTTCACCTTTGTACTTCCTGTTGATAGACATTACGCTGAAAAATACTGTCGATGAGCCTTGGCGAGTTGCTTGTGGGTGGTATACACTACTGCCACTGCCCACCAGTGAGGGATGGAGTGAATATTTAAAGTAATTAATGGGATTACTTTGTGGGCTACTTTGTCTTGCATAAGGCACTTCCCCAGGCATTCCGAGTTATTCTTGGCTTGTGCCCTATAGATGTTGGATAAGTACTGGGGAGTCAAGAGATGAATTGCTTGCTACATGATTTCTAGCCTCTCTCCTGCTCTTATATCCACAGTATTCATATAGCTGGTCCAGTTATGTTACTGCTAACTCCAAGGATGTTGATAGGGACGAACTCAGTGATGCTACTGCCATTGAATGTCAAGGAGTGGGTAATTCGATTATCTTATTCCAGTGACGGCCATTGCCTGCTATTTGTGTGGCTTAAAGGTTACTTGATTTTGATTTACGATTGTCACATGTATTGATGTACAGTGAAAAGTATTGTTTCTCGCGCGCAATACAGACAAAGCATACTGTTCATAGAGTACATAGGGAGGTAGGAAAGGAAAGGATGCAGAATGTAGTGTTACAGTCATAGCTAGGGTGTAGAGAAAGATCAACTTAATGCAAGATAGGTCCATTTAAAAGTCTGATAGCAGCAGGGAATAAGTTGTTTTTGAGTCAGTTGCCATTAATCATCCCAATCTGAACATTGTCCAGGTCTTGCTGCATGAGGATATGGACTGCTTTTGTATCTGGGGAGTTGCAAATGGGATTGAATAGTGTGTCATCATCAGTGAACATCCCCATTTCTGACCTTTGGGTGGTGGGAAGGTCATTGAAGAAGTAGTTGAAGGTGGTTGGGCCTAAGGCACTGAGGAACTCCTGCTGTAATGTCCTAGGGGCTTAGTGATTGTTCTCCAGCAATGACAATCATCTTCCTTTGTGCTAGGTACAAGTGATTTCCCTGTTTCCCATATACTCCAGTTGTATTGAACTTCCTCGATATAACACTCAGTCAAAAGTCTGCTTGCTGTCAAGGACAACCACTCTCACTTCATAGCACAAAATCAAAACACTAGGGATGCTGCAAATCTGAAATGGAAACAGAAAATACCCCAATACTATTCAGCAGGTCTGGCAACATCTGCGAAGGGACAACAGAGTTAATGCTTCAGTTTGGTGACCTTTCATCAAAACCTCCATAACTCACCCGAGGTCTTTCACCCACCACTGGACCAAGGCTGTACTCAGGTCTGAAGCCAAGTGGTCCTGACGGAACCTAAACTGAACATTGGTGAACAACTTATTACTGAATAAATGCCATCACAAAGAACAGTTGATGACAGCTTCTACCCTTTTGCTGATGATTGAGAATACACTAATGGATGGTAATTAGCCAGATTGGATTTGTGCTATTTTTGTGGTAGGACATAGCTGATCAATTTTCCACATCATTAGGTAAGTACCCAGAGTTTTAGATATACTGCAACAGCTTGACTAGGAGAGCAATTGCTTCTGGAACACAAGTCATCAGAACTGCACCACCTCTTTTCCAGGATCACTTCAAATGGAGACTTCTGAGAAAACTAGTTTGTCTCTCCATGTAGTTAGTACTGCTGTTGCACATCACTAGAGTTTTGGGTTCAATTCCGCATCAGGCAATTGTGTGAAGTCTGTATGTTCTCTTCATGTCTCCATGGGTTTCCTCCGGGTGCTCTGGTTTCCTACCACACACTAAGGATGTATAGGTTATTTTGATTGGCCGTGCTAAATTGCTTCTCAGTGCCAGGGGGACGTGCAGGATAAATATGTGAGGTTACGGGGATAGAGCCTAGGTGGGATTGTTGTCGGTGCAGGCTTAATGGGCCAAATGGTCTCCTTCTGCACTGTAGGGATTCTATGATTCTATCTATTGTTATAACTAACATTTTAAAAGAAAAAGGCAATCTGACATACATTGGCAGAAGCTTTTAAGATCCTGAGTAGCATTAACAGAATAGGTTCAGCAAAGCTATTTCCTCTTGTGGAAGAATCTAGAGCCAGTGTTTGAAAATTAAGGCTCAGCTTTTTAAGACAGAAATAAGGAGAATTTGTTTCATCTCAGAGGATCATGAGTCTTAAGAACCCTCTTCCTCAAAAGATAGTGGAGACGGAGCTAGATAAAATGCTTGAGAAGTAAAGTAGTGAAAGGTTATGAGGATTAGGAAGGAATGTGGAGTTGAAGTTACAATCAGATCAGCCATGGTATTTTGAATTGCGGAGCAGACCCATGGGTCCATGTTGCCTACTCCTATTCCAAGTTTGAATCTCCACATTTCAATGTTAATTTAGTTGCACACAGGCTTCCAGTGCATGAAAAATATTCAGCATGTTCATGTTTAAGTTATTCAACTTTAAAACTGTGCTAAGCCAAAAGTTTATTTAATAGTCACACGTAGACTTAGGTTAACACTGCAATGAAGTTACTGTGAAAATCTTCTAGTCGCTGGCACCTGTTCGAGTACATTGAGGGCGAACTTAGCATGACCAATATATCTAACCAACACCTTTTTTGGACAGTGGGAGAAAACTGGAGTACCTGGAGGAAACCCATGCAGGCACAGGGAGAACGTACAAACTCCGCACAAACATCTGGTCCTTGGCGCTGTGAGGTAGCAGAGCTAACTACTGTGCCACGATGCCATCCAAATAAACAGAAAGAAGAATCACCATTGCTGAAAATATGAAGTAAGGACAAAAACACAAACAATATTGGGCATACACAGCAGATCCAAAGGTATCTGAAAAATGAGAAGTCAAGTTCATGTTTTTCATGATAAGCCTAAAACAATGTTTTATAATTTTCGCTCTCAGATGCTGTTAGACCACAACATATTTTCATAATTTTATGTACATAGTACAAAAATTGAATTCAGGTCCCTGTTACTGTGAGGCAACAGCACTAACCATTGTGCGACTACATCCCACTGATCTCTGTCTGACCATGCATTCTGTTGACAGCTCCACCTCTAATCCCAATTCATAATTTCTTGCTCCCTCTCGATAGAAGCCTAAAACCAGAGCTAATTTTAATTTTATTCAAGAGATATTTTAAAGTGATGGAATTTTGCTAGGAGCCAAAGTGGGACAAGTTCAAAAGATTGATTAATTTACGCCTGCTCCCTAGATCCTAAATCTGAGTATTGAAAAGATACATTCACCCTTAAAACTGTATATGCTGCTTTCTTATTTTATCGATAGAATCATAGAATCCTACAATGCAGAAGGAGGCCATTCGACCCATCGATCCTCCACCAGCCGCAATCCCAGCCAGGCCCTATTCCCATAACCTATGCATTTACCCTAGCTAGCCCCTGACACTAAGGGCAATTTAGCCTGGCTAATCCACCTAACCCGCACATCTTTGGTCAGCAATCAAGCTGCCAGCAATCAGGAGGCTGGCAATGCAGGGCTACAATGTATGTGCCAATTTCGGTGCTGACAGATTGGCGCGTGCACAGTGGTCTGCTCAGTGCTGTGCTGCTGGCCTCTCCAGTGAGAATAGGCTCCATCCACTGATTTTTGGATTGATTTACACTAGTGCACACGCTGCAGTGTACAGGGTGTTGGAGATTCATTTTGAAACTCTCGCTGAAAAAAACAATGGGATTTACTCCAGTTTTTATACAAATTCGACACTTAGAGTTTTTTTTAGAAGAATTGCCCCCGCATCACTATGAATTGTTATTAACACCTTTGTCCACCCATTGTTCAATTTAAACAATGCAAATGACTCCGTAGAACTCTGTATGACATTTTACTAAGTTTTTAAATGAGAAATTCTGTTTCGGACTTTTTCACCTTGGCCATTGTGTCAATCTGCTTGAATGTTGGGCAGAAAACGAGAGCAAAAAAAACAAGATCAAAGATCTGTCATTAAATTTGACAGGAGCTCTGTGCTCCGTGCTTTCTCCTCCATCCTACTACCACACTCTCTTGCTCCCTCCTGACCTCACCATAGATATCGGGGCTATAGTGTTACATAGACTGCAGGACTATGGTATTACATGGGCTATGGGGCTATGGTGTTACATAGGCTACAAGGCTATGGTGTTACATAGGCTACAGGGCTATGGTGTTACATAGGCTACAAGGCTATGGTGTTACAAAGGCTACAGGGCTATGGTGTTACATAGGCTACAAGGCTATGGTGTTACATAGGCTACAGGGCTATGGTGTTACATAGGCTACAGGGCTATGGTGTTACATAGGCTACAAGGCTATGGTGTTACATAGGCTACGGAGCTTTTGTGTTACATAAGCTATGGGGCTATTGTGTTACATAGGCTATGGGGCTATTGTGTTACATAGCTACGGAGCTATGGTGTTACATAAGCCAAGGAGCTATAGTGTTACATAGCCCACCCAATTGTGTTGTTTATCCTCCGCAATTGGTTTAATCCTGTGTTTCCATCCTCTTTTGATCCCTTCATCTCTTTCCTTCAACCATCTCTCAAGCCTCTACTCAATTATTGGTGTGGTATGAGCTTCAATCACTAATTTTAATAATGCATTCATCCAGTCTTTGCATAAAAAAAGAAACAATTTATTCTGCTCTTTGCTTCAAACCTCATGCATTCATTCTTTTTTTTATTACCTTTTTAGTCTAGGTCATCGAGGTTAATTATATTGGAACTCTTGTCACTTCAGTTCAGATCATTTAACTCAAGACAGACTAGGGATGAAGTCTGGGACATTTTAGTTCATACAGTTCAGGATTAACTCATGCAGTTTACTTATCCACTAAACCATTAATAGAGCATAAAACTCTATTACAAAATCTTACAAACCATAATTTAAATGTTTCTGACATAGATAGGGAAAGTTCCTTTCAAATAAGTGTAAAAAAGAAAATGAAAAGCCTTTGAAAAAGTAGTGAATTAAAGTCCAAATCTAAAATGGCTTGGGCTGCACAATATAGATGTTCAGAGATATTTGATTGATCTGAGTTGGCAAAAACAATTATATTCAGA
This sequence comes from Sphyrna mokarran, assembly GCA_024679065.1. Classification (NCBI taxonomy): domain Eukaryota; kingdom Metazoa; phylum Chordata; class Chondrichthyes; order Carcharhiniformes; family Carcharhinidae; genus Sphyrna; species Sphyrna mokarran. The sequence continues at coordinate 48,845,804 of JAGIQG010000016.1, forward strand.
TACACCTCTTCCTTGTAAAAATTGGCACACGCATTGGCAGAGGCAGAGTTCAGTGGTTGGTGCCCCTCTGTGTAAGTGCAATGATTTTTTTCTCAGTTCCTGTCTTTGTGATTGGCAACAGTACGGATTGTCTTTGGCTGAAAAGGAGAATATGAACGCCAGTTTTTTTTTGTTTGTGTTAAAGTGAACTGCCTGTAAAAGGAAATAGAAACAGAAAATCTTGGAAACACTCAGGAGGTCAGGTGGCATCTGTGGGGGGGAGAAACAGAGTTAATGTTCCAGATCAACGGCCTTTCATCAGAAGCCACAGATGCTGCCTGACCTGTTGCATGTTTCCAGCAATTTTTTAATATATTTACTTCAGATTTTCAATATCCGCTTCTGCCTGTTAAGGGAAGCATGTTATAGAATTGCAATCTGTTTGTAGCAGTGTCGAAACCTAATTATTGTTTAAATGCCAATGCAAGCAAAAAAAAAGTCCCAAGATATAACATTTCATGAGAAGTTATTCATTAGCACACAAGTTATGTGATAATTGGTATTCCCAATATCTTTAAAGTAGAACTCTTCTCTGTACATTTTAGAGACCAATCGCCACCGCCCCCCCGCCCCCACCAACACTCACAAAAGTAACTGAAAATCACAACTTCTTTGTCAGTGTTATGAAAATACATTAGTTCACAGATGAAACTCTCAAAGTATGTGTGGAAGGGGCAGTAAGCATGCATTTAATGAACCTGTGGGAGACTGAGAGAGCACAAGGCAGGCACATTGACTTACTGTTGCAAAAAGCAACCTAAAAACTGAGAAAGTCTGAGAGGGAAGAGAGAAATAATAGAGAATCAAAGAGTGAGACGGAGGAGGAGAAACAGAGAAAGAGATAGATAGAGATCGACAGAGAACTAGAGAGAAAAGAAAAGCTACATACACACACAGGCATCAGACATAAAGGGTAAAGAGAGTTATTGACATACTTAAGATAATATTCACTTTCAGCCCAGGCAAAAAGCTGCCAGTTGACGACTATCTGCCACTGTACACCCCTCATGATTTTCCTTTCTTTTGGAACCAATCGAAAGGGAAGCTTTCTGCCCACACAATGTGAAAATTACCTACAAAGAGAGAAACAAAAGAGAGGCAAGTGCAGATAAACACAGACAACTTACTAACTGACTCATCTACACAGTTGGTTTAATGTTCAACAATTTCCCCCATTTGTTGCCATATGCTCAATAGCAGACTTAAGCAAGCATCTGTTTTCCATAATGTTCCAATGTACCTGATTCCATACAGTCTATTGCTTGATATTTCCACTTTTTGGCAACCTTGTATCAGGCACATATTCCAATTCTCTGATGAATTAGTGAAAAATATTCAAGGGGGAATTATAATTGGCAGTAGGTTTTAGGTGAGGAGGGCAAGTTGTATTAACACCAGATGCTAGCATTACAACAGAGAGATTGGCCTGACATCACTGACATTGGCCTCTGCATTTTTGGAAGTATTTCAGTCTGGAAGATGACTTAGAAGCAAGTCCCTATGTGTTCCAGTACAACCAACAAGGTTCTAGTTGAGGAGATGAGATACAAAGGGACATCTTCTTTCCATTATATGGGAGAAAGATGCCAAAGAAGAATATTCAACAGGCCTGGAGAGAGATGGCAGTGATAGCCCATGCTAGCAGCACCAGCATGTGACCTGGATTCAATGCAAGAAGAATTTCAACATCCTGGCAGCAGAAATGAATGTAGATTTTCATATGCACGTGTCCCTGTTTTATAAATGGCAATAACACTTTCCCAGCCCTCTGACCACTTCTTTCTCTTGTAGCACATCCTTCACACTACTTCTTTTTCCCATTCCAATCTCAAAATCTCTGTTGCTTGCAGTCTTTACAGCAGGCACTGAAAGCATTCTGTCATCACCGTAGCAATTCTAAATTGATGAACTTCTGTTAACTAATTTCTAACTTCACAGTTCAGTCACATTATATGTATTAACAGCACATAAAACAGGTAATTTATCCCAGTGGGCTGATACTGCAACCTAAACAAGCTTCGTCCATCCTCCTTTATCTAACCCTCTTTCTGTCACATACTTACCAACCTTCTCATGAATGCACTTATTCTATTTATCTCAATTCTTTTCAATGCTGTTAGGACCCAGATCAGAAACCACAAGGTATGTTATGGACTAGACTCCAATTGTTTTTGATGTATCAAACTAAAAAATATATTTTTAGCCCCTTCTCCTATGCCTCTATCTTGTTTTATAACGATATGGAGAGCAAAATTATTTACAACCCTCCAAGTGTTGTTTAACCAAGGTTCGATACTAAGTTAACAATCCTTCCCTGATTTTCAATTCTGTCCCCCTAGAAATGAAGCCCAGTTCTTTATTCATTTTATGGTGGGCTTCATTAGTTTGTAGGACTACTTTTAACAACTTTTGTACTTCTATTCCATGTCTTGCTTTTCCTCAACTCATTGGGCAGATTTTTACAGCCCCCTGCAGACTGGTTTGCAGGGCTTGCAAAAGGCCAGTAGGTTTCCCACTGCCTAGCATCCTATCCCTTACCTGCTCATGATTTGACACTTCTGGCTGTTCTTCTTTGGTAGCTGCATGCAGTTCCAGAGTGGCCACTGTTCCCAATGGCGCTAATGTAACCAAAAACAAATAGTGTCTTCATCCCCAGAGAGATGGAAGACCCATCTCAAGCTAATTCACGCCTTTCAGAAATTTAAATGACTGCCCAGAGTGGGGAATGAATATTGCAGTGAATTTTTCAACAGCAGAGTGAGAAAAATAAAGGCCTGGATTTTACCATCCTACTCGCAAGGGAACCAAAGCAGGCGAGGGACAGACCACAGAAAGGTCCTTTGACCTCAGGCAAGATTTTACAGTTTCAGGATGAGCGAAGCCGTAAAATCTACTCATAAAATTCCATTAATTTATTTAAAGACAATGTGGTGCCCTTATCTTTCCTACTAAGATATAGGGGACGATTCTCCCATTTTGTTGCACTATTTTAGTAACACAGTGGACCGGGAAACTCAGGCAGAGGTGTCCGCGCATCTCTGGCTGCCGGATTTCCAGTGGCATCAGCTCTGTGCCAGAAATTGGAGCTATAGCTAACGCATTCTTGATAGACTCATTCTGAACTCATTCTAGAGCTGTTATTTAAGTGAAGTTTCTTCATCATTAGTGGTTGCAGGACTGGAATCTCTGAGCCCGCTAGCCTCTCTCCCCTCCCCAGCCAGGAGAATTTACAACAACTCCCCATTAGCAGAAGACTGGTGGTCCGACTCCACTGGAGTGAAGGGAAGCCATGGAGTCCCTCCAAGAAGTCAGAGGTAAGGAGGTGTGATCTCTGCGTATTGCCAGCTTGGCACTGCCAGCCTGACCCCCGGTACTGCCCAACAGGCAAAGAGGCAATATCCAAGGGGCACCTTGGCACTGCCCAGTAGGATGTATTGGGACCAGGCCTTTGTAGGAGGACTTCATGAGGATGAGGAGTCCTGCTGCCACTCTGCATTCAGTGGTGACAGAGGGAGGGAGGCAAATGATTGAGGCTAGACATTGGGATAGAGGTTGGCCTGCCAGGGAGATCAGGGCTGGGGAGGGAAGGTGGGATTGTAGAGGAGTGAGGCCAAGAAATCTGGACTGCCGGGGGAAGGGGCAGATCATGGCTGGTCAGGAACAGTGGTAGGAGCTGGAGGAGAGGGGGGTTTCGAGGCTGGCCTGGGCATGTCCGGGAGCCAGCGATTGGGCCATGGGGAAATTGGAGGGGCAGCAATGCGGGATTACAAGGCTGGCCAGCGATCGGGAGGCTGGCAGTGCAGAGGCTACTGCGCATGCGCCAACCTCGGTGCTGACAGATCGATGCGTGTGCAATGGCCCACTCAGCACTATGCTGCCAGCCTCTCCAGTGGGAATAGGCCCCACTCCTGATTTTTAGCATGATTCACATTAGGCCATTCGATGATGCAAGTATGGGAGATTCATTTTGAAAATTCCACACTTCAAATTTTTTTGGGATAATCCCACCCATATTTTTCCCACTTATCTATATTGAATTTCACCTGACAAATGTATACCCATTCTGTGAATTTATTAATGCCTTCCTCTAACTTGTCGCAGTTCTCATCAATACCAGACTGATTCCTGGGATGGCAGGACTGGCATATGAGGAGCGATTGAGTCAATTAGGATTATTTTCACTGGAATTCAGAAGATGAAGTTCATTGAAATCCATAAAACTCTAAGAAGATTCAACAGGTAAATGCAGGAACAATGTTCCTGATGATGGGGGAGTCTAGAACAAGGGGGTCACAGCCTAAGGATATGGGATGGACCAGTTAGACTGTGATAAAGAGATGCTTCTTCACTCAGAGTGGTGAGCCTATGGAATTTGCTACGATGGAAAATAGTTAAGGCCAAAATATTGTATGTTTTCACAAATGAGTTAGATATAGCTCATGGGGCTAAAGGGATCAAAGGAATATGGTAACAAAACTGAAACAGGTTACTGAGTTACACATGATTACAGTGAATGGCAGAGCAGGTTTGAAGGGCCAAATGGCCTACTTCTCCTCTTATTTTCCTAAGTTTCTACATTAACTACTCTGCAAAAATTTTGAAATGGTATTTTTGACTTCTCAGGTCCAAATTGTTAATGTAAATGTTGAACAATTGTGGTCCCAGAACCATTTCTAGCAAAATACATTTGCCAATGCAAATTACCTGGCCTCTGGTGTATTCCCAAGTTGAATTACTCTGTTATTCATAATTATACTTTCAGTTGCCTAGGTCCCATGTTATGGAATTCACTCTTCATACTTCTTTGTCTCTATAGAATCATAGAATCCCTAAGTATAGAAGGAGGCTATTTAGCCCATTGCGTCAACATAGACTAATCTCACCTAGGTCCAATCCCCATCCCTGCAACCCTATTCATTTACTATGGTTAATCCATCTAACCTAGAAATTTTGGAGACTAAGGGGTAATTTAGCAAGACCAACCCAAGACAAGCTTTTCAAGGGTGGCTAAGGTCTGTCGAACTATCAGGCTATAAATATTTAATTCACCAATCCTGCACATCTTCAGACTGTGGGAGGAAACTGGAGCATCTGGAGAAAACCCAAGCAAACACAGGAAGAATGTGCAAATTCCACACAGTCACTCAAGGCTGGAATTGAACCCGGGTCCCTGACAGTCTGAGGCAGTAATGCTAATCGCTATGCCACTATACTGCTGATAATTAACTTTCTTTGCTCCTTTGAAACATTTCTTGAAATTAGCTATTTGACCAAGTTTTTGGTTATTTAACCTAACATCTCCTTATGTGTCTTGGTGTCATACATTGTCTTATAATGTTCCTGTGAAGTATCTTAGAGTGTTTTTTATACATCAAAGGGTTTATATAAGTTGTTGCTATAACTACCTTTAACCCAGGAGTTATTTGAAACCTGCACTGAGTTCGAAGAGACATTTTTTATCTGTAAAACAGGCCTTAAGCCACAGTGTGAGTGTAGCAAACATTCAGAGTAGCTGTAAAAGCCTTTCAAGGATGGAACTGTCAGCCCATGAATATTTAAATCGCTAGCCCTTTAATATAATGAAGGTTGCCTGTATCACTGAGAATTGAATCTAGAATGGTAGTTCTAAAAGCATTATCCCAACAGTTATTATTGTAGCGTGGTTGCTTTCTACAGCCGTTAAATCATTAAGTCAACAGACAATTCTAAGTTCACAGTTTGACATATTAGGATACAAAAGGTGAAGACATCTACCATTGAGCAAAACAATAGCTGCAGAAATCTAGTGGCAAAGGAAGAGCGCAGAGCCAGATAGTTGGGATTTTTAAAGTACAGTTGCAAATAAATTTGGAGATTTTTCTTTTCCCAGGCCAATACAAGTAAGGTTGGGGCTTGGAAGAGGGATATTGGTGGAGGATGATATTTATGGCCTTATCAATAATTGATGCAATGTGATTAGCAAGGCCCAGCAAAATGGCAAGGTCAAAAAGAAGGCTGAGAATTGTTCCTGTGGAGCAGCACGGAGAGGCAGCGATTTGGGCGAGTGTAAAGTTCGAGTTTAAGGTAATTTTTAACATTTTCTTTTTGGTTAAAGTAGTGAACGGTGGTAGTTTTTTGCCGTTTTTTTTTAAAACTAACTGGAAACCGGAAGTTGTCATAAGAAGGCTTGCCGGTAGTTGTAGTTTTTCTCTCTGACTCTATAAATTGGTACAGAGAGGCGTGTGGGAAGTTTTTTTTCTCTCCTAGAAGTTAAAGTATCAGAGATGGCAGTGCAGGCAGTAGGTTGCACCTCCTGTGATATAGAACATAGAACATAGAACATTACAGCGCAGAACAGGCCCTTCGGAATTCGATGTTGCGCCGACCATTATAAAAAGCAATGACCATCCAAACTAAACCATTCCCTTCTCTTCCATAAACTTATCAACTAACCTCTTAAACGCCACCAAACTTGGCGCATCTACAACTGCCGCAGGCAGGGCATTCCACTCACTAACCACCCTCTGGGTAAAGAACCTACCTCTGATATCCGTCCTATAACTATCACCCCTTAATTTAAAGCTGTGTCCCCTCGTGCTAGCTTTCTCCATCCTAGGAAAAAGGCTATCACTGTACACCCTATCTAAACCTCTAATCATCTTATATGCTTCGATAAGGTCTCCTCTTAGCCACCTCCTTTCTAACGAAAACAACCTCAAATCCCTCAGCCTCTCTTCATAAGACCTGCCCTCCATATCAGGCAACATCTTGGTAAACCTCCTCTGTACCCTCTCCAATGCCTCCACATCTTTCTTATAATGTGGGGACCAGAACTGCACACAACACTCCAAGTGCGGCCGCACTAGAGTTTTGTACAGTTGCAACATGATGTTGCGGTTCCGAAATTCAATCCCCCTAACAATAAAAGCTAAGACTCCGTATGCCTTCTTAACAACCTTATCGACTTGACTGCCTACTTTCAGGGATCTATGCACATACACACCAAGATCCCTCTGTTCATCAACACTATTAAGAATCCTACCATTAGCCTATACTCTACACATTTATTATTCCTGCCAAAGTGCATTACCTCACACTTTTCCACATTAAACTCCATTTGCCACCTCTCGGCCCAGCTCTGCAACTTGTCCAAGTCTCTCTGCAAACTAGAACACCCCTCTTCACTATCTACACTCCTCCGACTTTGGTGTCATCCGCAAATTTACTAATCCATCCTCCAATACCCTCATCCAGATCATTTATAAAAATTACAAACAGCAGGGGCCCAAAACAGACCCCTGAGGCACACCACTCGTCACCGAACTCCACGATGAATATCTCCCATCAACCACCACCCTCTGTCTTCTATCTGCCAGCCAATTCCTAATCAATTAGCTAAATCACCCTCTATCCCATACATCTGCATTTTCTGCAGAAGCCTTCCATGGGCCACCTTATCGAACGCCTTACTAAAGTCCATATATACCACATCAACTGCCTTACCCCCATCCACCTCTTTGGTCACTTTTTCACAAAACTCAATAAGGTTAGTAAGGCACGACCTACCCTTCACAAAACCATGCTGACTATCCCCAATCAATTCATTTCTCTCTAAATAACTATAAATCCTATCCCTAATAATTCTCTCCAATACTTTGCCCACAACAGAAGTAAGACTCACTGGCTATAATTCCCTGGAAAGTCTCTCTTCCCCTTCTTGAACAATGGGACCACATTCGCTATCCTCCAGTCTTCCGGAACCATACCCGTAACCAACGACGACCTGAAGATCAGAGCCAGAGGCTCTGCAATCTCCTCTCTTGCCTCCCAGAGAATCCTAGGGTAAATCCCGTCCGGCCCAGGGGACTTATCCAACTTCAAAACCTCGAGAATTTCTAACACATCCTCCCTATCTACTACAATACTCCCCAATTTGCACCCCTGTACCTCAGTGCTCTCCACAGCTACATTTCCAGCACTCTGCGTGAATACCGAAGAGAAATATTTATTCAGTGCCTCACCAATCTCTTCAGGCTCCACGCACAACTTCCCAATGCTGTCTATGACTGGCCCTAATCTTGCCCTAACCAATCTTCTATTCTTAACATATCTAAAGAAAGCTTTAGGATTCTCCTTAATCCTATCAGCCAAAGTCTTCTCGTGTCCCCTCTTAGCTCTCCTCAATTCACTCTTTAACTCCCTCCTGGCTAATCTATAGATATCCATTGCGCTAACCAAGCCGGAAGTCATCTTTAGGAGGCTGCCGGTAGTTGTAGTTTTTCTCTCTGACCCTATAAATTGGTCCAGAGAGGAAACCCGATACTCTACACATGTAGAGTATCCCACCCTCCCCCCTCCTCTAACCTAATAATAAAAGTGTGTGGGAAGTTTTTTTTTCTCTCTCCTTAAAGTAAATTAAAGTATCAGGGATGGCAGTGCAGGCAGTACGTTGCACCTCCTGCGGTATGTATGAGGTGAGGGACACCAGTAGTGTTCCTGCTGATTATACCTACAGGAAGTGTGCACATTTGCAGCTCCTTGAGGATCGTGTTAAGGAGCTGGAGCTGGAATTAGAGGAACTCAGGATAATTCGAGAGGTTGAGGAGGATATTGGCAGAAGTAACAAGGAGATAGTCACTCCTAAAAATGATTCTTGGGTAACTGTTAGGAAGAGGGGTAAGAAGCAATCGGGTAGACAATCCCCTGGGGCTGTTCCCCTCCAAAACAAATTTTCTGTCCTGGAGGCTACAGTTGAGGAAGAATCAACTGGAGATGACCAAAGGGAGCAGGTCTCTGGGGGTGAGCCTGCTAAGAATGCTCAGGTGGGTAGGGGGAATAAGAGATTGGGCCTGGTAATTGGAGACTCCATAGTTAGTGGAACAGATAGGAGAGTAAATAGTAATAAAAGGGACTCAGGGCTGGTGTGTTGCCTCCCAGGGGCTGGGGTCCAGGATGTCGCGGAGCGGGTTTTTAAGATTCTTAAGGGAGAGGGGAGTCAGCCCCAAGTCATAGTTCATGTAGGGACACAAGATATAGGTAGGATAAGGGAAGGGGATATTAAACAGAAATTTATGGAGTTGGGGTGGAAGCTTAGGGCCAAAACTGGCAGAGTGGTTATCTCTGAACTCTTGCCTGTGCCGAGGGATAGTTTAGAGAAGAACAGAGAGAGGGAATGTTTGAACTCGTGGCTGCGGGGATGGTGCAGGAGGGAGGGGTTCAGGTTCCTGAACAATTGGGACTCCTTCTGGGATAGGTGGGACCTCTACAAGAGAGATGGTCTACACCTGAACCAGAGGGGAACTAATATCTTGGGGGGGAAATTTGCAAAGGCTATGCAGGGGGCTTTAAACTGATTCATAGGGGGGGTGGGATCCTGAGTAGTTGGGGTGCTAAGAGGGATGAGAGTAGGGGGGTCATAGAGGAAAGCTGTAAAACACAGCAGCGTATGGGTGGAGTAGGGCATGGTTTGAAATGCGTATACTTTAATGCAAGGAGTATTCACAATAAGGTGGAGGAACTTGCAGCTTGGACCAGTACCTGGAACTTTGATGTTGTGGCCATTTCAGAGACATGGATAGAGCAGGGACAGGAATGGTTGTTGCAGGTTCTGGGGTTCAAATGCTTCAGTCGGAGTAGAGAAGGAGGTAGAAGGGGGGGAGGAGTGGGATTATTAGTCAAAGACTGTATCACAGTGACAGAAAGGAAGTTTGATGAGGATTTGTCTGTTGAGGTAGTGTGGGCTGAGATTAAAAACAGGAGAGGAGAGGTCACCCTGTTGGGAGTCTTTTATAGACCTCCTAAAAGTTCTAGAGAGGTAGAGGAAAGGATTGCAAAGTCAATCCTGGACAGGAGTGAAAGTAATAGGGTAATTGTTATGGGGGACTTTAACTTTACTAATAATGATTGGAATAGCTATAGCTCTAGCTCGTTAGAGGGGTCAGTTTTTGTACAAAGTGTGCAGGAAGGTTTTTTGACTCAGTATGTAGATAGGCCAACTAGAGGTGAGGCTACATTGGATTTGATGCTGGGCAATGAGCCAGACCAGGTGTGAGGCTTGGAAGTTGGTGAACATTAGTGTTCCTGCTAATTATACCTGTAGGAAGTGTGCCCATTTGCAGCTCCTTAAGGATCGTGTTAAGGAGCTGGAACTGGAATTAGAGGAACTCCGGTTAATTCGGGAGGTTGAGGCGGATATTGACAGGAGTTACAAAGAGAGAGTCACTCCTAAAAGAGATTCTTGGGTAACTATTAGGAAGAGGAGTAAGAAGCAATCGTGGAGACAATCCCCCAGGGCTGTTCCCCTCCAAAATAGCTTTTCTGTCCTGGAGGCTACAGTTGAGGAAGAATCAACTGGAGATGGCCAAAGGGAGCAGGCCTCTGGGGGTGAGCCTGCTGTGAATGCTCAGGTGGGTAGGGGGAATAAGAGATTGGGCCTGATAATTGGAGACTCCATAGTTAGGGGGACAGATAGGAGAGTAAATAGTAATAAACGGGACTCAGGTCTGGTGTGTTGCCTCCCAGGGGCCGGGGTCCAGGACGTCTCAGGGAAGGGGATATTAAACAGAAATTTATGGAGTTGGGGTGGAAGCTTAGGGCCAAAACAGACAGAGTGGTTATCTCTGGACTCTTGCCTGTGCCACGGGATAGTTTAGAGAAGAACAGAGAGAGGGAACGTTTGAACTCGTGGCTGCGGGGATGGTGCAGGAGGGAGGGGTTCAGGTTCTTGAACAATTGGGGCTCATTCTGGGGTAGGTGGGACTTCTACAAGAGAGATGGTCTACACCTGAACCAGAGGGGAACCAATATCTTGGGGGGAAAATTTGCAAAGGCTGTGCAGGGGGGTTTAAACTGATTCAGAGGGGGGGTGGGATCCTGAGTAGCTTGGATGTTAAGAGGGACGAGAATAGGGGGGTCATACATGAGAACTGTAAAGCACAGCAGCATACGGGTGGAATAGGGCGTGGTTTGAAATGCATATACTTCAATGCAAGGAGTATTCGCAATAAGGTGGAGGAACTTGCAGCTTGGATCAGTACCTGGAACTTCGATGTTGTGGCCATTTCAGAGACATGGATAGAGCAGGGACAGGAATGGTTGTTGCAGGTTCCGGGATTCAAATGCTTCAGTCGGAGTAGAGAAGGAGGTAGAAGGGGGGGAGGAGTGGCATTATTAGTTAAAGACTGTATCACAGTGACAGAAAGGAAGTTTGATGAGGACTTGTCTGTTGAGGTAGTATGGGCTGAGATTAGAAACAGAAGAGGAGAGGTCACCCTGTTGGGAGTCTTTTATAGACCTCCTAAAAGAGGTCTAGAGAGGTAGAGGAAAGGATTGCAGAGTCGATCCTGGACAGGAGTGAAAGTAATAGGGTAATTGTTATGGGGGACTTTAACTTTACTAATATTGACTGGAATAGCTATAGCTGTAGCTCGTTAGAGGGGTCAGTTTTTATACAAAGTGTGCAGGAAGGTTTTTTGACTCAGTATGTAGATAGGCCAACTAGAGGTGAGGCTACATTGGATTTGGTGCTGGGCAATGAGCCAGACCAGGTGTTAGACTTGGAAGTTGGTGAACATTTTGGTGATACTGACCACAATTCGGTTACGTTCACCTTAGTGATGGATAGGGATAGGCATGAAGCTGGGGGCAGTAGTTATAGCTGGGGAATGGTAATTATGAGGCCATAAGGAGGGAATTAGGGTGCATAGGTTGGACTAGGAAACTACAGGGACTGGGAACATCTGAAATGTGGAGCTTATTCAAGGAGCAGCTGCTGCGAGTCCTTGATAAGTATGTCCCTGTCAGGCAAGGAGGAAATGGTCGAGTAAGGGAACCATGGTGTACTAAAAAAAGTTAATTTGCTGGTTAAAAGGAAAAAGGAGGCTTATGTCAGGATGAGGCTTGAAGGCTCAGTTAGTGCAATGGATAGCTATAGATTAGCCAGGAGGAGCTAAAGAGTGAGTTGAGGAGAGCTAAAAGGGGACACGAGAAGACTTTGGCTGATAGGATCAAGGAGAATCCTAAAGCTTTCTTTAGGGATGTTAAGAATAGAAGATTGGTTAGGGCAAGATTAGGGCCAGTCAGAGACAGCAGTGGGAAGTTGTGCGTGGAGCCTGAAGAGATTGGAGAAGCACTGAACAAATATTTCTCTTCGGTATTCACGCAGGGAGATGTAAATGTAGTTGTGGAGAACACTGGGATACAGGGTTGAAAACTAGAAAGTACTGAAATAGATAAGGAGGATGTGCTAGATATTCTTGAGGGTTTGAAGTTAGATAAGTCCCCTGGGCCAGACGGGATTTACCCTAGGATTCTCTGGGAGGCGAGAGGGGCGATTGCAGAGCCTCTGGCTCTGATCTTCAGGTCGTCGTTGGTTACGGGTATAGTGCCGGAAGACTGGAGGATAGCGAATGTGGTCCCATCGTTCAAGAAGGGGAATACAGACTTTCCAGGGAATTATAGACCGGTGAGTCTTACTTCTGTTGTGGGCAAAGTATTGGAAAGAATTATTAGGGATAGGATTTATAGTTATTTAGAGAGAAATGAATTGATTGGGGATAGTCAGCATGGTTTTCTGAAGGGTAGGTCGTGCCTTACTAACCTTATTGAGTTTTTTGAAAAAGTGACCAAAGAGGTGGATGGGGGTAAGGCAGTTGATGTGGTATATATGGACTTTAATAAGGCGTTCGATAAGGTGGCCCATGGAAGCTTCTGCAGAAAATGCAGATGTATGGGATTGAGGGTGATTTAGCTAATTGGATTAGGAATTGGCTAGCAGATAGAAGACAGAGGGTGGTGGTTGATGGAAGTTATTCATCGTGGAGTTTGGTTACAAGTGGTGTACCTCAGGGATCAGTTTTGGGGCCCCTGCTGTTTGTAATTTTTATAAATGATCTGGATGAGGGTATTGAAGGATGGATTAGTAAATTTGCGGATGACACCAAAGTCGGAGGAGTGTAGATAGTGAAGAGGGGTGTTATAGTTTGCAGAGAGACTTGGACAAGTTGCAGAGCTGGGCCGAGAGGTGGCAAATGGAGTTTAATGTGGACAAGTGTGAGGTAATTCACTTTGGCAGGAATAACAAATGTGTAGAGTATAGGGCTAATGGTAGGACTCTTAATAGTGGTGAAGAACAGAGGGATCTTGGTGTATATGTGCATAGATCCCTGAAAGTTGGCAATCAAGTCGATAAGGTTGTTAAGAAGGCATACAGAGTCTTAGCTTTTATTGGTAGGGGATTGAATTTCGGAGCCACAACGTCATGTTGCAACTGTACAAAACTCTAGTGCGGCCGCACTTGGAGTATTGTGTGCAGTTCTGGTCCCCACATTATAAGAAAGATGTGGAGGCATTGGAGAGGGTACAGAGGAGGTTTACCAGGATGTTGCCGGTATGGAGGGCAGGTCTTATGAGGAGAGGCTGAGGGATTTGAGGTTGTTTTCGTTAGAAAGGAGGCGGCTAAGAGGAGACCTTATTGAAACACATAAGATGATTAGAGGTTTAGATAGGGTGGACAGTGATAGCCTTTTTTCTAGGATGGAGAAAGCTAGCACGAGGGGACATAGCTTTAAATTAAGGGGTGGTAGTTATAGGACGGATATCAGAGGTAGGTTCTTTAACCAGAGGGTGGTTAGGGTATGGAATGCCCTGCCTGCGGCAGTTGTAGATGCGCCAAGTTTGGTGGCGTTTAAGAGGTTAGTAGATAAGTTTATGGACGAAAAGGGAATGGTTTAGGTCAGAGGGTCATTGCTTTTTCCTAATTGGTCGGCGCAACATTGAAGGCCGAAGGGCCTGTTCTGCGCTGTTATGTTCTATGTTCTAATATAAGTCAGGGAATTTACATGGAGGAAGAGATTGAGGAAGGGTAAGGGGGCAGGGAATTCAGAGAAGTGATGTGTCCAGATGGAAGTTGAAATCAGGAAGTTGATTGGTGCAGAAGCTGATAGAAGAATGCAATGGAGGTATCCTGGTGAGAACATTGTTAACTGTACTTGGAGCAGGATGAAAATGGTATTTCTGAATGAGATGTGAGGAGTTGAAGAAGGTGAGATGTTCAAAGGAGGAGAAAGTGCCAGAGTAAAGTATTAGGCCAAGGTGAATATTGGTGATAAGTGCCACATTGCTATTGCGATTAAGTAGATGGAGCAAGTGATGGAAGATATAATCAGTAGGGAGGCTTCGTCAAGGGGATTTTAAGTGTCATCACTCCTCAGTCAAGTTTTGATAAAGGCCAAGATATTGATACAAACATCCACGATAAGTTCATGGATGGCAAGGACCTCGTTCACAAGTGATCGGATATTCTGAAAGGTTGTGTGGACAGGTAGTGAGAGCAGTGACCACAGGTCAGCAATGGGAGAGGTGAATCTGGAATGAGGTTGAGAAAGTAACATCCAGCAAGTTCATTGGTCAGAAATGAGAGAGAGAGAGAGATGAGAGAGTGGGATTGGGCAATTGGAGTTGCTGAAATGCTTGCTAATTGCCTCAATAAGTCCTTTGGAGGATGTTGAAAGAAGCACAGAAGAAAGCTGTAGGTTTATCTGAGAGGGAGTCTTAAGTATTAATTATTAAGAAAGGTGTTGAGGTACCTATCTCGCAATATTTTAGGCTCCTCCAAACCTAGATACATCTTGCCCCACCAGCAGGACAGACACACCAGAGGTGAGGACATGGTGGAATCGTCATTTTGGAACAGCCCAGGAAATCCTCAACTGTAACACTGCAGTTACAGTCCATGATCAATCATGGTCAGGGGGACCTGCTTCTGATTATCACATATAACTCCCTCAGACAATCAATCATATTTTGCACCATCTAGAGAACCACTGAGCATAGAAAGGAAACAAAATATCCTCTGGGTGGGGGATTTCAATGCCCATCACCAGGTGACTCAGTCGTAGCACCATTGACTGAACTGACCATGTACTGACGCAGCTGGATTGTGGCAAATGGTAAGGAAACCAGCAGAGAGACCTACTTCACCTCATTCTCACCAACCCGTGTGCATGGGCACATCTGTTCATGACACTATTGGTAGATGTGATCACCACACAGAGCTTAAGTCTGTCTTCACACTAAGGAGAACCTCTATCATACCACTTGACACTATCGCCATGTAAATGGGATAGATTGGGAACAGAATCTTCAGCTTAAAATTGGATATCCATAAGCTGAATGGACCATCAGCAACTGCAGAACTGTATCCCATCACACTCTGCTGTTGCGTAGACCAGCACACTCTTTACTCCTTCATTACCAGCAATGCTCTTCCAGGTGTATGGAGGAATATGTTATGCACATCTGAAAATACCAGCCCAGTGAAGCTACAACTCAGGACTATATGGATGAAAAGCAATGCAAGTTGCAGGCTTTTAGACAGTGATCCCATAACCAAAAAGATCAGATCAAAGCTCTGCAGTCCGGCCACATTCAGTTCACTTCCTGGCACCCAATGACAGAATTACAACAGCTGCTTAGAGAACGGAATTATTCTGTGGCAGTGATTACTGAGCAGCTGCACATTGATGGAATGAAATCCTGTCCTGTTAATGAATGCTCTTGGCTGTTTTCCTGGTGGCTTGATGGTTACATGTGTTCAGTCTATGACCCTGGGCACACACAGGGATGCCAGCCACCACTGCGGCATATCCCAGTGTCTCTCTATTCTGACTGCTGACATTCACTGGGAAGGCAATGTAGCTGTTGGCTCTGACAAAGTGGCCATTGGTGCTAACGTACGGTCTGAGCAGCAGGCTGAGAACTGCGGGAAATGTTGTACAGAACCTTGATGGCTGTAAAAATAACCAGGGGGATTGGGACCATTTTCCCATCCTGACCCCATGCTTGGTGTCAGTGCAATCTTCTGGAAACAGGCCATTTGATTGGTTGCCTCCATGTCCACCATCAAATTAAGGATGACAGTGGGTTCTATTCTGAGCTGTACAGCCTCGGAAGGACAGCAGCTCCACTGACGGGGATGGAGTCCGCTGTGATGATGGAAGCCACAAGGATATCTCCATTTTGAGGCATTCTTGAAGCTGCCAGACCAGTAGAAATCCATCTGCAATTTAGGAGGCCACCTTCTGGACTGGCTTCAATGTGGGGAACAGGCACTTCATTACCTAAAAAATCCTCATGATGCCCCCAGTCTGCTTACAACTAGGTACTCACGTATACAGGTTAGAGATCAGTTGCTGTCAGCCCTTACTGCTGTCACTCTGCCTCCAGTCAGATTGGCTGATGGTGGGAACTCATTGGCCCACTCACCTGATAACCTGCCAATCTATCATCCTCCTGGTCCCATCATCAGAACTATAACAGACTTGGAAGATTCCAAGACCTTGAAAAGGCCAGAGGTAAAGAGCAGTAATGACTTCAACTGCCATCGGCAAAATGTGGCAATCTGGCCCAGCCCATGTTACCTCTCATTTAAAGAGCCTAGAGTGGTCTGCAAAACCAGTCTGAAATGGAACAGGTTCCTCATGAACTGATAATGAAGAAGATTCAGGGAACTCACTCTGGGCCTTTGGGCTGGATGAGGCTTCATTGAGCAACCCTTCCCAGCTTCTCATCTGTTGTTTCCCTGCAGCCGAGCTGCCTGCTGTTGCTGTTTATATATTGCACCTTTTCTTCTTCATGAAAACAAATCAAAGTGGCAGATTTGCAATCTATTATAAGCAGGGTGACACAATGGTACAATGGTTCGCATTGTTGTCTCACAGCACCAGGGACTTGTGTTCAATTCCCAGCTTGGGTCATTGTCTGCACTGAGTCTGCATGTTCTCCTGTGTCTATGTGGGTTTCCTCGGGGTGCTCCAGCTTCTTATACAGTCCAAAAGACATGCCACTTAGATGGATTTGCCACGCTAAATTCTCCCTCAGTGTACCTGAACATGCACCAGAGTGACTTTCACAGTAACTTCATATTAATTTAAGTGTGTTTACTGAAGATACACAAGTAAGATAAGTTGGAACAAGAAACTCTCTTGTGGGAACCAAAAAACTCTACAATTCCGTTGTGTTTCTATTCCATTCTCTTAAGAATCCTCAATTTTAATAACTTCACCATTGTTGGCCATATTTTAGTTGGCTGGGCCTTACACCTGTCTGCTTCTATACCTCAACTTCTTCCTCCAAGGTACTCCACATGACATCAAAAAACAGCTGGAAGCAGTGAATATTGCAAAGGCATGTATCCCTGTCAATATTTTGGTAATAGTAGTGGGGACTTGTGCTCTAAGATTTGCTGCACCCTTAGCCAAGCTGTTCCAGTACAGCTATAGCACCGACATCTACCCAGCAATTTGGAAAATTGCCCATAAAAAGTAGGATAAAGTCAATCTAACCAATTACTGCCCCATTAGTTTACTGTTGATCATCAATAAAATTTGATTTCATTTGATTTGATTTATTATTGTTACATGTATTAGTATACAGTGGAAAGTATTGTTTCTTGTATGCTTTACAGAGAAAGCATACCATACATAGAGAGGAAAAGGAGAGAGGGCAGAATGTACTGTTCCATTCATAGCTAGGGTGTAAAGAAAGATCAATTTAATGCAAAGTAATTCCATTCAAAAGTTTGATGGCTGCAGAAAAAAAGCTGTCCTTGAGTCAGCTGGTACATTTCCTCAAACTTTTGTATCTTTTTCCCAATGGAAGAAGATGGAAGAGAGTATGTCTGGGGTGTGTGGAGTCCTTGATTATGCTGACTGTTTTACCAAGGCAGCATGAAGTATAGATGGAGTCAGTGGATCGGATGCTGGTTTCAGTGATGGACTGGGTTTCATTCTTGACTCCTTGTAGCTTCTTGAGGTCTTGGGAAGAGCAGGAGCATACCAAGCTGCGATACAAGAAGAAAGAATGCTTTCTATCGTGCATCTGTAGAAGTTGGTGAAAGTTGCAGAGGACATGCCGAATTTCTTTAGTTTCCTGAAAAAGTAGAGGCATTGGTAGACTTTCTTAACTATAGTGTCGGCATGGGGGCACCAGGACAGGGTGTTGCTGATTTGGACACCTAAAAACTTAAAGCTCTCAACCATTTCTACTTTGTCCCCATTGATGTAGAGAAGGGCATGTCCTTCATTATGCTTCCTGAAGGCAGTGATTATCTCCTTTGTTGACATTGAGGGAGAGATTATTGTCATCGTATCAGTTCACCAAATTCACCAAAGTGTTGGAAGTGGCAGGAGTATGATGGAATACTCCAGTTGCCTGGATGAGTACAGTCCCAACAACACTCAAGAAGCTTGACACCATCCAGGACAAAGCTTGATTGGCACCCTATTCACAAATATTCAATCCCTCCATCATCAATGAATAGTAGCAGCAATGTACCATCTATAAGATACACTGCAGAATCTCGCCTTCTTAAATAGCATCTTCCAACCCATGACCGCTACCATCTAGAAGAACAAAAGTAGCAGACATGGGACCACAACCTGGAAGTTCCCCTCCAAGCCACATGCCATCCTTACGTGGAACAATATCACTGTTTCTTCACTATTGTTGGGTCAAAATCCTATAACTCCCTTCCTAATCTAGGTGCTGGAGTGTGGTGACTTGGGAAATATCATTGCAGTACTAATGTAAGCCTTACTTGTGACTTAGGGTGGCACAGTAGCACAGTGGTTAGCACTGCTGCTTCACAGCTCCAGGGACTTGGGTTAGATTCACAGCTTGGGTCACTGTCTGTGTGGAGTTTGCATATCCTCCATGTGTCTGCATGGGTTTCTAATGGGTGCTTTGGTTTCTCCCCACAGTCCAAAGATGTGCGGGCTTTGTCGATTGGCCATGCTAATATTGCTCCTTTGTGTCCTGAGGTGTGTAGTTTAGAGGGATTAGTGGGTAAATATGTCGGGGGTAGAGCCTGGGTAGGATTGTGGTTGGTGCAGACTCGATGGGCCCAGTGGCCTCTTTCTGCACTGTAGGGTTTCTGTGATTCTATGACTAATAATAAATAAACTGTACTCTATCTAAACCAGATGGTTTGCAATAGTTCAAGAAAGTTGTTCACCCTCCCCCGCCCAAACCCCCACACATCCCCTCCCCTACCTTCTCAAGAGTTCTTAGGCATGGTCAACAAACCAATGACACCTTATCCCATGAAAGATGGGAGAAAGATCAAAATCTTATTGGAAGTTCCAATAACAATAGAGGAATCTGTAAATGTGTACTTATTCATGAGGCTCCCCTGTTTCTGGAAGGTGCCTTGAACATCCAGATCATCTGGTCCCACCAATGGTACATTCCTGCTGTGGGTTTCCTGGCAGCATGGGATGGATTCTATAGGAAATCCTATTGATAGAGGTGGAGCCTTTCTGCTGCTGCTGAGAAAATGTGGTTAGGAGGCCAGAAAATCTCACCCTAATAAAATTAAGATAGTGGTAGGAATGGAAAAAAGTCTCCCAATGCCATTTTAACTCTACTGTCTCCTTGTTCCTTGCAAAGTGGAGAATTTAAGATTGCTGGGCACAAACACGAATGTCTTCTAGGGACGGAAATCTGCCATCCTTACGCGGTCTGGCCTATATGTGACTGCGAGTCCACGGTAGTGTGATTGACTCTCAGCTGCCCTCTGAAATGACCTAGCAAGCCATTCAGTTTCAGGGGCAACTGGGGATGGGTAATAAATGCTGACCAGCCAGCAACGCCCATATCCCACAAATAAATGAAAAAAGGAACAGTAGGCATTCATCAATGCTCCGGCAATCTAGTGATGGTATACCTGGTTTCCTGAAATGCTGGTGGCAGGTACGTGGCTAATTCTCTAAAGGTTGAAAATAAGTTGTCCTTTATAATGACCTTTATAAATTAAAATCTTGATTGGTCTGTCAATATACATTAAGGTTATTTCCAAAATAATGGGACTCTTTCCAAAACTGGGACGGTGCTAATGCAGAGAGAGTTATTTGTGTCATTACATCAGCTATTCTTGACTTATTAGTGGAAAAGTTCAATTGATTTAAACTGTATAGACTGTGGGGGGACAATTTCCACAGCATTCTCTCCAATTCCCTGCCATAATCTTGGTGGAGGATCAGCAGAGACCCTAGAAAAATATCATTAGCTCTAATTTTTTGTCATTTACACTGTTGTTCCACATGTCATAACTGCCTCCCATAACACATTCCTGAAGGAATTCCAGGCGTGTACGAATGTAATTGATATGGCAATGATAACAAAGCAATTTTGTTCCGGAGAGGTTTTTTTTTTAATAAACGTGAATGTGTATATTTTATAAATGATTCACAAATTGCAATTTATCATAGTTTTGTTTTAATGATTTGAACAAATGGGATTGTGTAGCTAGCTAGCTGTTGCCTTATTCAGAGAGACGTGTGTGTGCCGTATCCAAACACACAGGCAAATTTGCATGCATAATGCCAGTAAACTGGCAAGACTAAACAGATCTGTTCTTTTGTTTGCCTTTGCAGATTTACTGTAGTGTTTACGTTAATCAAGGGCCTCCTGAAGCCACTTGCATGTGGCTCAACAATGCCAGGCTTGTGTATGACAACAGTCACTATTTATTACTTGTCAGACTTTAAATGCTTCCGCTTGTGCCGTAGATTCCTACCATGGATCCCTGCAACAGTGCATCAATTCGCTCGACGAGATAAATCAACAGTAAAAGAATGCATGACAAGCTAATGTAATGAATGGCATATATGCCAACAATACAGGTAATATTGATTTCGAGAAGCTGTGAAACCTGAACGCCTTTGATAACATTGAGCGGCTCATGATTTTCAAGCAGCCAAACAAAAGCACCTTGAGTTGTCCCAGTTAATGTTAAAGACGCTGTGTTGTCGTGCACATGCAAAATATAGTTGCTTTTCTGTCGTGTTGTTCAATCTCTAATTCCTCGTCATCCTTTCCAGTTTTGCTATGGTTTCTATTCTTTCTATCTCCCATTTCATCACATTCCCTTTTTTGGTCATCTTTGTACCTGCTCACATCCAAGCCTCCACAGATTTCTCTCCCCATATTCTTTCCTTTAAGTCAGTTTTCCACCATTTACTGTCAATGTATCCTTCGGATCTTTTTCTCTTCGTCAATCTTCAATCAACTCAGTCACATCATGTGTTGTGAGTTCCACATTCTCACCAATTTCTAAATAAATAAATCTTGAATTTCTTATTAGATTTATTAATCTTCAATTTCTCTCTCAGTGTACCCAAACAGGCGTTGGAATGTGGCGACTAGAGGATTTTCACACTAACTTCATTGCAGTGTTAATGTAAACCTACTTGTGACTAATAAATAAACTTTATCTTTTTAGTTTTGGACTCCTCATAGGATATTCGAAGTTAACAGTTAACGGTGCAGAAGAGTAAGCTGTTGGCCTTTAGAAAGAATTTTATTAGAACAACAACAATGGACACTGTCTGTAGTGAATCATGGAATCCCTCCAGTGCAGAAGGAGGCCATTTGATCCATCGAACCTGCACTGACAACAATCCCACCCAGGCCCTATCCCTGTAACCCCACATATTCATCCTGCTTGCTCCCCTGGCACTAAGGGGCAACTTAAATTGGCCAATCAACCTAATCTAGACATTTTCGGAGTCTGGGAAAAACAGAAGCAACCAGAGGAAACCTGTGCAGACATGGGGAGATTGTGCAAACTTCACACAGATAGTGACCCAAGCCAGGAATTGAAGCCAGGTCCCTGGTGCTGTGAGACAGCAGTGCTAACAACTGTGCCATCCTAGGTGATGAATTGATTTCAGCAAAGATCACACAAAATTATAAAAATCCTGGATTTTTACTACCTATTAAACCCCAATCCTTTTCATCCATGTGGTCAAGTATTATTTCATGAACTTATAGTTTTAATGATCATCATAATTTGTATAGGAAATCTAAGACCATTGCTCCATGCCCAATAGCTTGTGAGTCCTCTCTGTGGTTCCACATCCAGATAGCTATTAACTCTGTTTCTACCCTGTGTCACCCACTGCTCCATCTCCTTCATCTTTTGATTCTTTTGACCCCCACTCTTATGATTTCTTATTTTCAGGCAGTGTGGCAAAACTTCCCATTTTTTATAGTGTTATGTTCCTCCCAGTCTTTCTTTTTCCTTCTTTCATGGGGCGTGATCATCACTGGCAAGCACATATCCCTATTTGTCTCTACCTGGCCATGCTAAATTGCCTCTTAATATCAGGGGAGCAAGCAGGGTGAATATGTGGGGTTACAGGAATAGGGCCTGGGTGGGATTGTGGTCAATGCAGGTCTGATGGGCCAAATGGTCTCCTTCTGCACTGGAGGGATTCCATGATTCTATGATTCACTACAGACATTTGTTGTTCCAATAAAATTCTTCCTAAAGCCAATAGCTTACTCTTCTGCACTTCTAACTGTTAACTTTCAATGTCTTATGAGGAGTCCAAAACTAAAAAGATAAAGTTTATTTATTAGTCACAAGTAGGCTTATATTAACACTGCAATAAAGTTAGTGTGAAATTCCCCTAGTGCCACATTCTGATGTCTATTTGGGTACACTGAGGGATAGCAAGCTGATTTCCAATGTAACCACCACAACTCTCCCATTGTCCTCCTTTCTTGTCAGTGCCCCAAGCTCGAGCACCTTCTAAGTGGACTTTTGGGCTTCCGTCACATTCACCACAGTGCCCACAATGGGCAGGACCAGCTCAGTCAATTTTCTATTACGTTAAATAAGATAACTCTTCTTCACCCCTCGCTCTGTGAGTAACCTCTAATTTCATAACCTCTAACTTTTCTTATTCTTCTGACCATTTGAATTGTCAGCAGAGCATGTACATTTAGATAGAAGAAAAATCCCTATAATGCAGAAGGAGACCATTTGGTCTGTTGAGCTTGCACCGACAACAATCTCATCCACGTTCTATCCCCATAACTCCACATATTTAACATGATTGGCTCCCTGACATTCGGGGACTATTTAGCATGGCCAAGCCACCTAACCTGCACATCTTTGGCCTGAGAGAGAAAACCGAATCACCTGGAGGGAACCCATATAGACACAGGGAAAACGTGCAAATTCCACACAGACAGTGACCAGAATTGAACCTGAATCCCTGGTGCTGTGAGGTAGCATTGCTAACCACTGTGCCACCATGCCAGCCAAACTCTTGCAAGTGGGTTTCTCAGCATTCAAAATCCCAGTCCGGAGCCAAACAAAATTTTCATTGCCAACACTGACTACTTCTTCTCCGAGGCCACCCTCCAGCATTGCATTAAATTCCTGGTCAAACTAGCAGCGCAGTAGCATGGACTCTCACTTCCCAGCATGACTAGCTTAATACGCCATTTCCTCAACTTCTCCTTTGAGCACCTAACCTTCAATCACCCATTTGACCTCTCCATCTAAATCATCGTCATCTACCACAGGGTCCAGCAACTTCACAGAAGATAATTGCAATGTTTCAATGTAGAGTCAATCATAAAAATAGCAACCCACAACTGATAAGCTCTATTTTTAAAGGAGCATTCAAACTTAACTGGCTTGAATGTTATCCAGTGGGATTTTCCTTCCTCCACAAGGTGGTTTGGAATTCAGGTTAGATTCTAATCATCCCAGCTTTCGATGTTGAATTCAAATCTTATCACAATACATTGGGCACAATTTCCCCGAAGGTAAAACTAAGTGCCCAGTAGGCAGGAATTTGTCTTGCCTGTTTATTGGATGAGATTAGTTGGATGAATTTATGGAAC
The DNA here is from genome assembly GCA_024679065.1 of Sphyrna mokarran. Classification (NCBI taxonomy): domain Eukaryota; kingdom Metazoa; phylum Chordata; class Chondrichthyes; order Carcharhiniformes; family Carcharhinidae; genus Sphyrna; species Sphyrna mokarran. Next base: position 48,869,522 of record JAGIQG010000016.1, read on the forward strand.
TCTATGCATCACAATGTCTATCGGGGGAATTATGCTGGTGGAGGGGAGGCGGGAAAGGGTCAAATCCTGCCAAAGAAGTACCCAGGCTGCCACTGCCCACGGGTACAACCCCTGCCCCATCCTCAATAGCCTCTGGTCCCACCAGTGAGACCATCACTCCTGATCCCACTTTATGGGGACCATGTGTGATCCCCGCTAGGATGGATTTCCACCGGCAGGATCAGAAACTTTAGCGAGCCCAAGCAATTGAGTCTCAAGTTCACTTAATCAATGGAAATCAGTCTTTCCATATTGTAAGGTGAACATCTGGCAATGGTTATGCACAGATGATGGGGGAGTTCATCAGGCCATGAATGCTGTTATTGCTCAGGTGTTTCTGTGCATGGCTTTCTTCAACGACAACCAGATCCAGCAGACAAGTCAATGGGTGCGGGAGGTATGTGCAGATCATCACCTTGTCCATGCAGTGACAAGGCAAGAGGGGAGCTGAGATTCCTGGAGTTTCCTGGCACAAGGCTGATTACATCCAAAAAAATGGATCAGGAAGGTTGCGACCAACCGGATGCCGATCATGAATCCTGTTTTTATCCCTTCAGCTGGTATGAGGGACCTGGGTTTGATTCCCATCTTGAATCACAGTCTGTGTATAGTTTGTATATTGTCTCTGTGTCTGCGTGAGTTTCCTCCAGTTGCTCCAGTTTCATCCCACAGTCCAAAACCGTGCTGATTAGAGTAATGGCCATGCTAAATTCTCCCTCAGTGTACCCGAATAGGCACTAGAGAGTGACGACTAAGGGATTTTCGCAGACACTTCATTGTATTAAGTCTACTTGCAGCATTAATAAATAAACTTAAGCTTTTTTTGACCCTCTGCGCTTCTCGAGCACTCCTGGAAAACCATGCCCATTGTTTTTTTTTGTGTTGAATAAATCGTGATAACTAATTTCATTTTCTTCCCAGAGCATTAACTTAGGGCTGGAGACAGAAACAGATAAATCTTGTTCTCAGTGGTAGCAGCTGAGCTTAAGCAACAGGTAGGCCAGGACTCAAACTAATGACCATCTGGCCGTGAGAAAGAGACTCCCACAACCTGTGTTTCTGGGACACCAACAGATGTGCACGCAGAAAAGAAGCTGAACTTCACCAACTAATTAGATCCAAAAACATTCTCAAACGTCAGCAGAAGGAAGTAAATCTGACACTGAAATGCCCAAAATACACATTTTCTTTTTCCAAAATAGAAACAGTTGTATATCCACAGCAATTTTTCTTTCTCATTGGGAACTTGGTCATGGTCATCCAATTTCTTATTCTTCCAGAAGCAGTCATAAAATCATAGAATCCCTATGGTGCAAAAGGAGGCCATTTGGCACATCGAGATTGCACCGAACTCAATCCCACCCTGGTCCTATTTCCATAACTTCACATATTTACCCTGCTGATCCCACTGATACTAAGGACAATTTACTAATAATCAACCTTAACGTGCACATTTTTGGACTGTGGAAGGAAAGCGGAGCTCCCAGAGGGAACCCACGCAGACGCAGGAAGAATGTGCAAACTCCATACATATAGTGAACCAAAGCTGGAATTGAACCCAGGCCCTAGAGCTGTGAGGATGCAGTGCTAACCATTGTGCTGCCCCGATTTTTGTTGTGCGTTAGGTATCATTTACAAAGATCTACGAACTGAGTGATTGGTTGGAAATAATTCACTTCCTCAAATATTTGGGCTGGAATTTTACCGCCCCTCGCCCATCAAGGGAATTGAAGCCAGCCTGGGGCAGAGCATGAGAAGTTCTGTTGACGCCGGAAGGGTTTTTACGATTTTGAGATGAACAACGCCATAAAATCCCGTTCTTAGTGTGTGATTGATTTTGCCTATCCCACGTTATAGAGAAATTGGTGCCTCAAATTAATTTGCAGGGCTGATTAAAAACAAAATCACATCATTGCCACTGAGTTGTAAATTAACCTTTTAATGAAATTTATGGTTATTAATTTGGTTACGACTGAGTGAGGAAACATAGAGTCATAGGCATTTAAGCATGGAAACAGGCTCTTCAGCACAACTTGTCTATGCCGCCCTATTTTTTAAAAACCCCTCAACTAATCCCAATTGTCCACATTTGGCCCATATCCCTCTGTACCCATCGTACCCATGTAACTATTTAAATGCTTCTTAAAAGACAAAATTGTACCTGCCTCTACTACTACCTCTGGCAGCTTGTTCCAGACACTCACCACCCCCTGTGTGAAAAAATTGCCCCTTTGGACACTTTTCTATCTCCCCTCTCACCTTAAACCTATGTGCTCTGGTTTTAAACTCCTTACCTTTGGGAAAAGATATTGACTACCTAGCTGCTATGTGCCTCTTATTATTTTATAGACCTCTATATGATCACCTCTAAGCCTCCTATGCTCCAGATAAAAAAGTCCCAATCTATCCAGCCTCTCCTTATAATTCAATCCATCAAGTTCTGGTAGCATCCTAGTAAATCTTTTCTGCACTCTTTCTAGCTTAGTAATATCCTTTCTATAATAGGGTGGCCAGAATTGCACACAGTATTCCAAGTGTGGCCTTATCAATGCCTTGTACAACTTCAACAAGACATTCCAACTCCTGTATTCAATGTTCTGAACGATGAAACCAGGCACCCTGGATCCCGTGAGATTTATCCTTATGCAACCACCTACCATGCGATACCTTGTGAAAGGCTTTGCTCAAGTCCGTGTAGACAACATCAACTGCAATGTCCTCATCTATCTTCTTGGTTACCCCTTCAAAAAACTCAATCAAGTTTGTGAGACACGATTTTCCACTCATAAAGCCATGCTGACTGTTCGCAATCAGTCCTTGCATCTCTGATACTGTCTCTCAAAATACCTTCCAACAATTTACCCTCCACAGATGTGAGGTAACATAAGTGGTCAGCTGATTTTTATGTGGAGACTCACAGTTGTCCTTCTGTCTACAGGGGAAGTGGGCCCAGAGGACCATGCAGAGGGCCAGTGATGGTATGTCTGACATGAGAGCACTGATGCCTATACAAGACGGTGCTCTCGAACTGACTAGAGTGTATAGTGTTCTACTGATCACAGATGGTGAAACTGGAGTTAGGAGCCAAGAGAATGAGGAAGTATCAGCCTCTTTCCAGCATGGATGGGAAGAAGTGCAAAGCTCTTCTAATCATTTAGGTTTCCTAAAGCAGGTTTCCACAGTCCAGGAATACAGACAGCTGCTGGGAATGGGGAGACTAGCTGTCCACCTCTGAAGCGGAGGATTGTTCAGAGGATGTAGCACTCCCCCACGCCCTCCACAAGCATAGAGACTCTCATGGCAGTGCATAAGCATCCACTAGCTCGTGGATGCTTATGCACTGCACCAACATGTCAGATGCAGTCATAGCCAAGATGGTTGGAAGAATGTTTGGTAGGCCAGGACCACGCTAAACTCCAGCGTAGTGACAGCGCTGGTATCAGACACACAGAATCTGCTGAAGTTGCAGGTAGATAAAACATCTGTCAGAAGTTATGCACAGCCATGCACAGATAATGGAGGATTTCATCAGGCCTTGAATGCTGTTATGTCTCAGGTGTTCTCACTAGGGGTTGACCCTCATGGACAACCATATCCAGCAAATCAGTCAACAGATGCAGGAGGTAGGTGCAGACTGTGCAGAGAAATTCCCCTCCAATTCGATTTTCAAGTTTGCTGACGACATGCCGGATTGGGTCGGATCTCAAATAATGACTTGATGAAGTACAGGAATGAGATAGAGAATCTGGTGAACTGGTGCGGCACAATAATCTCTCCCTCAATGTCATCAAAACAAATGAGATTGTTATCGACTTCAGACAGATAAAGGAGAATATGTCTACATCAATGGGAAGAGGTAGAAAGGGTTGAGAGCTTCAAGTTTTTAGGTGTTCAGATCACCAACAATCTGTCCTGGTCCCCTTATGCAGACACTATAGTTAAGAAAGCCCATCAATTCCTCTACTTCCTTAGAAGACTAAGGAAATTTAGCATGTCAGCTACGACTCTCACAAACTTTTGTAGATGCACCAGAGAAAGCATTCTTTCTGGTTGTATCACAGCTTGGTATGGCTCCTGCTCTGCCCAAAACCGCAAAGAGCTACAAAACTGAATGTAGCCCAATCCATCGTGTAAATCAACCTCCCATCCATTGATTCTATCTATACTCCCCACTGCCTTGGCAAAGCAGCTAGCATAATTAAAGACCCAAGCATCCCGGACATTCTCTCTTCCACCTTCTCCCTTCAAGAAAAAGATACAAATGTCTGAAGTCATGTATCAACCGACTCAACAACAACTTCTTCCCTGCTGCTGTCAGAACTTTGAATGGATTTATCTTGCAGTAAGTTGATCTTTCTGTACACCCTAGCTATGATTGTAACACTGCAGTCTGCAATCTCTCATTTCCTATTCTATGAATGGTATGTCTTGTCTATACAGCGCGCAAGAAACAATACTTATCACTGTACGTTAATACATGTGACTATAATAAAGCAAAGCAAATCAAATCAAATCAAAATCACCTTGTCCATGAGTTGAACCCAGTAGTGACAAGACAAAAGGGGAGACGAGGTGCCTGGAGTCTCCTCCAGATGCTCCTGCATCTCTGAAACAAGAGAAGGTGCAAGTCAGGAGGGCTGCCAACCTTGTCGCAACTGGAGGCTCCTCTCAGGATGCTCTGAGTATAGACAGTGGCTCTTCACTCTGCCAGTGTGAGACCAATGATACTGCCTCTTGTAACTATGAGAGAGTGAGATGGCAGAAGGATTGTCAGCACACTAGGGCACTCCAAGCCTCAGGCAGCCAGAGGGCAGCTGTCATAGTCATCCCAGCCCATAAGCAGCCCATCAATAGTTCACTTCAACACCAGCTGCAAGCACAAAGGTCACTCCTCGTAGAAAAATCTAGTGTAGTTCAGTGTTTCAGAGACTGGTTTGTTGGGTCGGGAGATTAGAACCGTTACCAGTGAGATAGAGGTTTTCCTTTCCAGCTTCCAGCTGTCTGGCCTCTCTCTCCTTTTGAATTATCAATTCCATTTCCAATTTGGAGAACTGAAATTCTTCTCTCCCTTTCTCTCTTTCTTTCCCCTCCCGAGTTTTTCTTTCTCTCTCTCTCTCTTTTCCCCCGCCTGAGTTTTTCTTTCTCTCTCTCTTTCCATCACTTGAGTTTTCCTTTCTCTCTCTCTTTTTTCACATGAATTTCTCTTTGTCTCTTTTCCTCACCTGAGTTTCTCTTTCTCTCTTTCTTTCTCTTAACTGAATTTCTCTTTCTCTCTCTCTCTTTCCCTCTCCTGAATTTACTTTCTCTCCCCCTTTCCCTCTCCTGAATTTACTTTCTCTCCCCCTTTCCCTCACCTGAATTTCCCTTTCTGTCTCTCTTTCTCTCTCCTGAAACTGTTTCTAAGCTTTTCCAGCTCGAATTTGATTCATGGAAGGCTTCCGAATCAAGGGTGAACTCCAGATTCTGGTTGATACTAGCGCAGATCATTTTTTTAAAAATATGAAGTGTAGTTTTACTTGCATTTCCTTGCTGGAGCTCTTTCCAGTTTGTGTTAAATCAGCAGTCTGAGCTGTGAGGCTAGAAATGTAACATTAAGACATTTTGAAAGGTTAAGAGCATAGGATCATATGATGTGGCCCATTAATGTGTTAATGTGCTGCAAGTAGTTCCTATGTTCCTGCCTAAAATCTACTGTTTCCCTCAGGATGAAATGGTGGCTGTTAACATTTCTTCAGGTATAACATCTTTGTTATCTGTCTTTGTTAACATCCAGGCCAAGGGAGTCAGTTCATCTGCTAGTCATTTAGTTTCATGATTACAATGTGGTCGTACAACGGGTTGTGAGGTTTCACAAGAATAGGAGTGGAACTCTTTTGGTCTTGCAGTCTCTGTCAGAGCCTTCCAGAGCAGATTGCCAATCTTGTGAACAATAGCATCCCTACAGTGCAGAAAGAAACCATTTAGTCTATCGAGAATACCATCCCAGAAGCTATCTCCACAACCCCACATATTTACTCTGTTCATCCCTCTAACTTACACATCCCAGGAGACTAAGGAGCAATTTAGTATGGCCAATCATCTTTGGACTGTGGGAGGAAACTGGAGCATCTGGAGGAAACTCACACAGACACGGGAAGAAGGTGCAAACTCCACAAGGCAGTCACCCAAGGCCAGAATTGAATCTGAGTCCCTGGTGCAGTGAGGCAGCAGTGCTAACCAGTGCAAATCAAATGCCCATTTTGAAAGAATAAAAATAGAATTAAGTTTTGACACAGCAGGCGGAGTTTTCTCATTCCACCCACCACAGGAATGGTAGCAAGTGGAACACGGACAATGCAAAGGTCCATTGACATCGGGGAGATTTTCCAGCCTTGGGGCAAGCATGGCTGGAAAATCCCACCCAGAATCCCACCCAGGGTTTCTTTTCATGCCTTATCGACATAAAATGAATCAATGACCTGCACATTGAGAGAATGGAGCAAACTTTTAGAAATTATTGTTCATAGCTTCAGAGCAGGTCTATGGGGTTTGAATGGTGTGAAATAAAAGGCAAATAATGTCAGAAATCTCTGCAATAGGAACCTGAGATTCTTTTATTTTCCGAGGAACTGCGAAATGTAGAGATTTTATTTCGTAATGTTTTCAATTACCCCATCTAAAACAATTTCATAATTATCATTGCAAGCACTTGGTAGTCTTGTTTTAATTCATTAGCAATGATCAAGCTACGTGCATATAATTTTCATATTTGAACCAAAATGTTACAGGAGCATGTAAGATAAGGTCACACCCAGGATAATTATAGGTAATAAGTGGTATAACTAATTACTGCAAAGTAAAATAATTAGCGTTAGTTTTTATAATTCAAATAATAGACAATGAAAATGATTATGGAAACAGAAAAAAATGATGCTAGAAGTATTAACTATGGACATATTTGCAAATTTTGTCCCGTGCAAGCTAATAACAGGATACATCGTCCCTAAATTAATGGAGTTCAGATTTAATCTCATATGCAGACAATAATAAGGAGGAACAACTTGCTTTTTATAGAGTGCCTTAACACTGAACAAAATTGCAAGCTGATTGACAAAAATCCTTGGCCATCCTCATAAAATCATAGAAACCCCATAGTGCAGAAGGAGGCCATTCAGTCCATCAACGCTGCACCGACCACAATCGCACCCAGCCCCTATCTCCACATCCCTACACACTAATCCACACTTATGCACCTCAGGACACTAAGGGGCAATTTTTAGCATGGCCAATCGACCTAGCCCGCACATCTTTGGACTATGGGAGGAAACTGGAGTACCCGGAGGAAACACACACAGACACGAGGAGTATGTACAAACTCCACACAGACAGTGACCCAAGATGGGAACTGAATCCAGGTCCTTGGAGCTGTGAAGCAGCAGTGCTAACCACTGTGCTACCTTGCCGTCCTGCTCTACTTTGCTCACACACTTCGAAGTTCAGGCATTGGGACAAGCACAGGCAGAAAATCCCACCCTTCATCTCCAAGGATGAAGCAAAATAAAAAGAGAAGCTATAAATCTTCTACTAGTCAGGCAGCATCTGTGAAGAGAGAAATAGAGTTAACAGTTGATGACCTTTCATCAGGATAACCTGAAACTTTCATGCTGTTTCTCTTTCCATAGATGTTACCTGACCTGCCCTGATAAAGGATCATCCAGACTTGACACATTGGCTCTACTCTCTCCACAGGTGCTGTCAGACCTGCTGAGGTTTTCCAGCATTTTCTGTTTTTGTTGCCGCTGAGGATTTCCAATTTTCTTTCATATTTCCAGAATTGGTGATATCTTTGCTTTTATTTCAGGTGCAAGGGAACGAGGTTTGAGTAGAGTGTGCAGCTGAAATGAATCAGCGCAAAGTGGAACGGCAGCAGAGAAAAGAAATATGAATCATCAGTGGCAATACTTCAGTAGGACAGGCATTGTGATTGCAGCCATACTGTCAGATCGGCAAGGTGTGAAATAGCATAGTGTGAAAACCCCCAGGACTTGCATGGGGAATCACTGATTGACCTCCCTGTAGGACTTGTAGAATATGAGCTCCCTGGTGATTGGTAATTACCTTCCCAAGATGTAGCTTGTATACCGAGCCCTTTATAAAGCAGGCCCATGAGTGGATTCATTGACAGCGCCATGGACTCAGGTTCAATTCTGGCTTTGGGTGACTGCATGGGTTTCCTCTGAATGTTCTGGTTTCCTCCCACAGTCCAAAAATGTATTTGACTGGTTGATTTGCTATGCTAAATTGACCCTTAGTGTTGGGGGATTAGCAGGGTAAATATGTGGCATTAGAGGGACAGGGCCTTGGCTGGGATTTTTGTCAATGCAGGTTCAATGAGCCAAATGGCCTCCATCTCCACTGCAGGGATTCTATGATTCTATGATGTATTGGCCTGCTTGGGAGGTGTTTATGTTCACCACAGGCTTGTGGTTTTACTTAACTTCATTTTGAGCAATAAAGCACTGTTCATTTACTCTGGAGTTATTATGTATGGTATCAGAGAGTGGAGCATTGCTCAGTGTATGAGCATGAAGGAGAGATGAGATAAACAAAGGGATAGGTAAAGGAAGCTGCAATAATGACTGAAAAATGGGCTGAAATTTCCTTTAACAAATATGGTTAATATTAAATAGTGTTGGAAGCAGATTTCATGATAGCCCTTTTTTGTTGACAAGAGCTGTTCCTCCAGAGCCCTGATGAGTGCAGTCTATAGCTCCTTGTAAACAGGGGAAATCAGCCTCTGTTTAAAATTTTAGAGTGATTTCATTGTTGGTGTTCATGAGAAAGGTGATTTCCTGCTGAGCTCTGAAAAATACATCATGGGTGGTCTTCTCATTTCAGCTGTGCCCTGAAGCCTGGAGATGCCTGGTTTCAACCTGAGGCAAATGAATTAATTAACAATGGTGCTCATCTTGGCAATTATTGGTGAGGTGTGACTACCTGGACCAATTTCCAAAGGTGAGGTAGTTTAACAACAGCCTGCTTGGGGTTGTAGATCCTTTTTGTATCTCCTGAAAAAGCCCTTAGTGCTTACATGTTGGATAAGCTTCCATCACTTCATCCAGCTGTTCATTCCTCGTCATTGAGACTGCTTCACTTCTTTTTTCAATAGTTCTTCCATTCAAATCAACAAAACAAAATGGCAGCCGTGACCAACATCAAGAGCTTAATGCAAAAAAAAAACAAGATCGAGCAATCTACAGGGTGGAATACGTCTCAAAATTCACAATGCAAAACAGCACATACATTTTTGTTACCAGAGTGAATGATGCCAGATGTCCTTATCAATAATGCTTGCAATCCACGTCAGAAACAGAATCCACAAGGCTCTGACTCAGCTGATTGGAGGCTGGATGGAGTTTACATTCTAATCTCACCTTCCATTTAAAATCACATTCAATTGCTAACAACATCATAGGACCCTAATTTGCATATGTTTTTGAATTAAAATGGGGCTAGAGAAAGGGCATCCCACCCTGTCCCCATTGTGTTAAAAATTAACACCAAGGGATTAGTGCATTTCAAAAAGAAACTGAGGCAAGCAACATTACTGTGCAATATTGTGATGATACTGTGCCTTTAAGAAACATATTTGTTTAAAGTTTCTTGTGCAGGATTTCTTTTTCAGTAGTTCTCCGTGTTGTTGCTGTTTTATCTATGGCCAGTAGTCTACATGTTGGTGCTACAGAAGCATAATTGATCTTAACTGCTACATCATTTGTTTCAATCTGGGCTAATGCAGTTTTGTTATTTTAGTGCTTCCCGCTTGTATTTCTCAGAATAGGACCTGTTTAGGTTGATTAACATGAAAGATCTTGTGACTGGGTGTGAGTAGGCTTACACAGAAAAACAAACTCAGAGGCTGCTTGGGAGCTATAGATAGAAGTCATTCTTTCTCTCTCTGAAAATAGGAGCCTGGGACCAGAAAATAGATCTCTTTCTCTCTCTCTCTCTCTGAAATTCTGCTGTTGGAAGTTAACTCTTTCTTTGGAAACAGCTGTATAGGAGTCAGAAAACAGATGTCTTCCTGTATCTCTGTCATGTGGTATTAAAAGGCTGGAAATCTAGCATCCACATGAGCATCATGTTTTTGTGCAAACTGGTTCTAAAAAAGGATTATGTTTTTTGGAATATTGCTTAAATTAGAACTACAGAAATAGGTAGCTTTTAAGAGTTATGCTTTGTCATGTTTAAGTATTTCAATTGGTACACGTTATGCTAATTATCTTTGTTATATTTTAACTGTGTTGTAAAAACATTTGTTTTAATAAAAGTCACCTAGTGGGTCAATAGAATCATATCTCATGTTTGCACTAATGCCAAAATCAGAGTTCAGAAGAATGAGAGGGGATATGATCATGGTATATTAAATTTTAAAAGGGATTGTTAGAGTAAATGTAGACCAAATGTTTCTGCTTATGGGGCAATCTAGAACAAGAGGTCACTGGTATAGTGTCAGAGGCAATTGATTTAAAACTGAGATGAGGAGGAACTGCTTCTCGCAGAAGTGATGAGTTTGTGGAACTCGCTGCCCCATAGCACAGTGGAATCTGAATCATTGAATGGCTTCAGGAAATAAATAGATATATTTCTCATAAAAAAAGGGGTTAAAGGAAATGAAGAACACGTGGGTAGATGGATTTGAAACTAGGGAAAAATCAGCTATCAAATGATTGAATAGTGAAGCAAGTTTAAATGGCTGTCTTTGCCTACTTCTGCTCCTAATTTCTATACTACTACGTTCCTATGTAAATAAAGTTGGGATTAAGACCAACTTCATAACATACCTTGGAGTTTCAGATCTGGTCCCTAATCATGTAATTATGGTAATCAAGGGCCTGTCCAGAAAAGAGTTAAAGAAATTATAAAGTCAGCATCCCGAAGTAAGTGTTTTAGTGAGAATGTAAAACAGACCAGTAGAGTCCAGAGAGACTAGAAAAGACTAGCAAGAAACAAAGGTGTAAATTTCTCTCACCTCGATAATTGGGACTTAACTGAGATGTTGTTTTCTGTAACTGCTAATACTTAGATAATTGGAAATATTATCAACAGAAAAATAAACTCAGGCCAGGTACAAGCTTTAATAACACAGCAATGAGTTTGTTAAAGAACTTGGACAATGGAGGTTTTATTATCAATAACACAATCCTAAATATATCCTATCCTTATTGAAACATTAGCAGCTATGTCAAGAAAAAAGCTAATGATGCATTGCTCTTCATTCTTGGAGGAATTACATACAGTTTCAAAGGATGAGATCCTTCTATCTATCACTCTTCTGTATTTCTGAGAAATTATTCACACTGACAGAACAAAAGTAACATCAGTCAGGTATTTTAAACATGTGGGATGGATTTAACTTTGAGAATTTTCCACTTGATGTAGTAATATAAATAGACATTTCAGAAAAGTTTAGATGGTATACTGTTCTTCAAGAAAACACTAATGGCATCCTTTTGCAAAAAAGGTCTGAAGAAGACCAAAGCGTTTAGAACAGATCACCACCTTATCCAGAAGAGAGTTGGGATTGTTCTCCTGTTGCAAGCGGGATGAAATATTTGTCATCAAAAATTAAACATGCTGATTTTAAGCCAAGGCTATGCAATGAGTCACAGAAACTGATTTTTTTGGAACGTTGAGCTTTTTTGCCTTTTAGTAAGCAATAGAAAATATTGCTCCATGTGCCTAAGTATCAGATTGGGAGCCATGGCAATGAAATGTCAGCTTCCCAGCCTCATTAAACTTTCTGTATAATGTTCAAACTCTGTTAACTTTGAATATGGCATCAAGGATTAATTCTCCATTCCTTACCTGAACTTAATGGTACGGCATCTGCTTCACATCAACCAACCATATATGGTATCGTTAAGACCCTTTTATATCAGTGGTGATCCTTAGTTCAGTAAGTAAAAACACGCATCTTTCCCCAATTATTTGGATTACTTTAATCTGAACAATAAACCTTAAATATGAAATAGTCCTGTGCAATTTCTTTCTTCAGAGTTTGTTTTTTCGCTTTCTTTTCCAGCTAACTGATCAAGGGCAATGTAGGCCTGGATTTTCATCTGTGAGTGGGCATGCAGTCGAGAATTTCTGGTCTTGCAAAATGGCTGCATATTTTTCTAATTTTCAGTTGGGAGTGGGGAGGGGGAGTAAGTGGGTGGTAGGGTGGGGTGCAGACTAGATTAAGAGTTATGATGGATGATCTCAGAAGTAGTTTGGAGTTGAAGGTGAGCCAAAAAGAGGTCTGGCGTCTCAGGTGCATAGCAAGACCTGAGAAAGACCCATTTGAGAGGTAGGTTTCAATGATAAACTTCCTGGACCTGGAAGAGAATTGTCAGGTGAGTGTCAAAGCTGTAAATGTTAGGACAGGTGGCCTGTCACGGGCCTTCCCTATGGAAGAGTTGACATTGTTTCTGCCTATTCAAGTCTTGCTGAACCAATGAAATCAGATACAGTCACTGAGATGGCATTGCCTTGCATTACAACCTGTTCCAGATATTGTGCAGTCATATAGTTAGCTGCCAAGACTCAGTGGGTGGATGGATGATGAAAGTGCCATGCACATTATCTCATCCACTTGCCCTCTTGCCACATATCTATCAGGATGCGCCTACACTGTTGACCTTGATCAAGTCCTTCACAGCTATATGCTGTCACTGCATAACAGAGTGGCTAAGAGAGGTCTGCAAGTAGGCGTGGAGCAGAGCTTGCTGCCTTGAGATCAAACCACAACATATATGACACTAAGCATTTGCGTGGAATCAGTTTCTGTCAGAGAGTCATAGAGGACTACAGCACAGAAAAAGGCCCATCAATCCATCCAGTCTGAACCAGTCAAAGATAAACCATCTAACTAATTCCATTTTCCAGCACATGACCCATAGCCTTGTATACTTTGGCATCGCAAGTGCACATCTAAATACTCCTTAAATGTTATGAGGGCATCTGCCACCATTCTTTCAGACAGTGAGTTCCAGACTCCCACCACCTGTTGGACAAAAAAGTTTCCCTCATATCCCCTCTAAACCTCCTGAGCATTGATCACTTCACCAAGCAGAAAAGTTTCTTTCCGACTACTCTAACCCTGGCCCTCATAATTTTATATATCCTAGTCATGTCCGCCCCATCAGTCTCCAATGAAAACAATCCCAGTTGATCCAATCTCTCTTCATAAGTAAAGCTCTCTAGCCCAGCTAACATTCCAGTAAATCTCCTCTGCACCATTACCAGTGTGATCACACCTCTCCTAAAATGTGGATTGCAGAACTGTAGCTCAAACAACATTTTATATAATTCCAGCAATATTTTGCTGGAAATGTACAAAACATAATTCAGCCCATTGAGTCTGGATCAACTCTCTGAAAGGGCATCTTACCCAGGCCTACCCCAAGAAACAAAAGGCTCTGCAAAGTAACAGCCATAGCAGAAGACCCATAAGGAGGAGAAGTTGGGTGGCATGGTGGCACAGTGATTGGAACTGCTGCCTGACACTGCCAAGGACCTGGGTTCGATTCCAGCCACGAATCATGGGGTATGTGTGGATTTCGCACATTCTCCACATGTTGGCATGGGGTTTCCTTCGGATGCTCCAGTTTCTTTACACAGTCCAAAGTTGCGTGGATTAGATGGATTGGCCATGCTAAATTGCCCCATAGTGTCAGGGGGACTAGCTAGGGTAAATGCATGGGGTTATGGGGATACGGCTTGAGTGGGATTACTGTTGGTGCAGACTCGGTGGGCCAAATGGCCTCCTTCTGCACTGCAGGGATTCTATGATCCTGTGGATTAAGGAAAGGTGAGCACCAATCTCACGAGGCAATTAACAGGTTCAACTGGTTAGCTTGTCATAGAAAATTCCAAGTGCTTTGCTATGGTTTTCGAGAAAATGAATGCAGTGTTTTAATATGGAAAGGACAATTAAAGGAAGAAACTGAGCTTGTCAAAATATGATCTCCTAATGTCACTGATGCCACTGAACCCGAAGTGCACTAAATTCCACTTTCTTTCATGTTAATGGAGAATAAGTAATTGTGGGTATCCTTGCACTGACTCTGCGTCTCAGTGAGAGTGCAGCAATAACCATTTCAGAAGATAATTACCTTTCCCTTTCAACTTGGCAGCAAAAAAAAGATGAAATTCATTTTCAACGCAGAGGATTGAAAATGAATTACTCATTACTCAACATCGTGTTACACAGTTAGTCTGGTTCCCATAGTTAGTGAGTTATTCTCATTAACTCTACACAACTTCATTAATTTACATTTTAATGTTTACTATAACGTACATGTAGAATACTCTCTGGAAAGTTAACCAGCCAAAATCCATTCACTGCCTTCTCCTGGAATGAAGAGCTTATCATATGAGGAAACGCTTGAGGACTTTAAGTTTAAAAGGATGAGGGGGGGTCTTTACTGTAACTTACAGAAAATGTGAGGCCTGGATAGAGTGGATGTGGAGAGGATGTTTCCACTAGAGAAAACTAGAACCAGAGGGCACAACCTCAATTGAAGGGACAATCCCTTAAAACAGAGATGAGGAGGAATTTCTTCAATCAATCAGAGAGTGGTGAATCTGTGGAACTCTTTTCTGCGGAAGCTGTGGAGGCCAGGTCATTGAGTCTCTTTAAGACAGAGATTGATACGTTCTTGTTTAATAAGAGGGGGGGTTAGGGATTATAAGAAAAGACAAGAGAATGGAGATGGAAAAGAATCAACCATAATTGAATGGCAGAACAGACTCAAGGGGCTGAGTGGCCTAATTCTGCTGCTATGTCTTATGGTCTTATGGAGATTTTCTTTTAGCCTGTCCTCCTGCTAAATTCCTACGTCAATACTTCCGTATTATTTCCCAATAATGAACTCATCATAATTTCAATATCTTGATGGTTTTTCACTATTTGGTTTACTGTCTTTCGACCTTGTCCCAACCAACCTCAGCTGGTTCCTATCAGCACCAAGATCTTGTGTAATACACATCTCTCCTTCAATACTGGCCACTGCTCCTGGCACTATTTCCCACCCAGTGGAATTTCTTCTCCAATTACCCTAATTAACTTTGCCTTGCTACCAAACCATTTTCCAATCACTGGTGCAAATGAAATGCAGACCAGCCTAGGGATCTGATCCTAAAGTGCATGCCTTGGGTACCCCCAATACAACTAGAATATTATTACTGATGAGCTGCCCTCAACTATTGCTGTCCCTTGAGGAATTAGTGTTCAAAACTGTCGAGCGAATGAGGAGAAATGTAAAACAATTACAATCATCAGGGAAGGGAATAGTAAACTATTAGAACTAAAAACTGACAAGCTCTCAGGTCCTAACGGACTTTATTCTTAAAAAAGTGACTGCTGAGATAATAATAGACGCATTGGTGTTCATTTCTTGGCCAATAAGGGGGTCAAAGGTGTATCACGTATAGGTGGAATGTGCAGTTGAGCTCACAATCAGATCAGCTATGACCTTGTTGAATGGTATCCTTTAGAGTTTAGAAGAATGAGAGGTGATTTTGTTGAAAATCACATGATTGCGAGGGGACCTGACAGGCTGGATGCTGAGGGCATGTTTGTCCTTGTTGGAGTGACCAGAACAAGGGGACACCGTTTAGGGGAATTCCATTTCATTGTTTCTTTCAGATGGTCGCAAGGCTCTGTAATCTCTTCCCCAGTGACTGATAGAGGCACGTTTGTTGAACATTTTTAAGTGGAGGTCAAGAGCTATTTTACAACAAGTGATTCAAAGTTAGGCAGGGAAGTGGTGTTGAAGCCATAATCAGGTCAGCCATGAACTTATTAAATGGTAGAGCAGGTGTGAGGGGTTTAAGAGATTACTGTTCCTATTTTTTAAAATTTATTCATGGCACATTGTTGGCTGGACATTTATCGCCCATCCCTAGTTGCCTGATGGCAGTGGAGGGTTAACCACATTGCTGTGACTCTAAAGTCACATGTTGGCCAGACCAGGTAAGGAATGCAGATTGCCTTCCCTAAAGGACATTAGTGAATCAGATGGGTTTTTCCAGCAATTGACAATGGTTTCATGGTCATCAATAGATTCTTAATTCCAGATTTTTAGTTATTGAATTCAAATTCTGCCATCAACCACAGCAGGATATATACATGTATATGTATCAGGATATATGTATGTGTATTTATCAAGCCTAACTTATATAAATATATAGGTCAATTAGGCTTTCTAACAAGTCTACTGACCTGAATAATACTCTGCCCACCCCAATGACAGCACATTACAGAAAGAAGGGCTGGGGTGGTGGTTAGACCATAAGACCATAAGACATAGGAGCAGAATTAGGCCACTTGGCTCATCAAATCTGATCCACCATTCAATCATAGCTGATATTTTTCTCATTCCCATTCTCCTGACTTTTCCCCACAACCCTTGATCACCTTATCAATCAAGAACTTATCTATCTCCATCTTAAAGACACTCAATGACCTGGCCTCCACAGCCTTCTGCAGCAAAGAGTTCCACTGATTCATTACTCTCTGGCTTAAGAAATTCCTCCACATCCTTGTTTTAAACAATTGTCCCTTTAGCCTGAGATTGTGCCCTTTGGTTCTAGTTTTTCCTATCAGTGAAAACATCTTCCCTGTGTCCACTCTATCCAGGCCTCACAGTGTGCTGTAAGTTTCTATAAGATGCCCCCTCATCCTTCTAAACTCCAACGAATACATACATAAAGTCCTCAATTGTTCCTCATACAACAAGCTCTTTATTCCAGGGGTCATGCTTGTGAACCCCTTCTGGATCCTTTCCAAGGCCAACTGACCTTTTCTTAGATATGGAGCCCAAAACTGCCCACAATACTCCAAATGGGGTTTGAACAGAGCCTTAGGCAGCCTCAGAAGTACATTCCTGCTCTTGTATTCTAGCCCTCTCAACATGAATGCTAATGTTGCATTTGCCTTCCTAACTGCCAACCGAACCTCACCTTAACCTTCAGAAAATCTTGAACAATGACTCCCAAGTCCCTTTGTGTTTCTGATTTCCTAAGCATTTTACCATTTAGAAATGGTTCGGTGTGGGGAGGAGACAGATGTTTTGCAGCCCACAAAAAGCAAAGCTAGTCAATCAGCCATTGAGGCAAATCATCCTCCCACTGATGTGTTGTAGCTGTGATGAAGGTAGACTTCCTCCTGACTTTTTGTCTGCCTTGCTGTCTTTGGCATCACTCACTTGAACAAGGTGTAACACTCCGAAACCTTGTGCTGCCAAATAAAGCCATTAGACTTTAACCTAGAGTAATGAGATTTGTTACTGTGCTTATCCCAGTCCAATGCCGGTTTCTCCACATCATGGCTTTCCTTTAGGCAGTGGTGGAGGGGAAGAGGGCAGGTGAGTAATCCAGTTTCAAAAGTACTTAGCAGTCCATAAAGCACTCTGGGGTAGCCCTGGGGTTATGAAAAGTAAATTAATCTTTTTTTAAAATTCTGGGGCAGAGAGTTGAGGTCGTCACTCTCCCAACTTTACTTGTGCTGTTGGTTTTCTTTCCTGAACTCGAAATAGGGTATGCAGTGGGTGATTGCAAATGCGCAGAAAATCTGAGACAAATTTGCCAGCACAGTGGGCAGAAAATTAAATCTCTTGATAAAAGGGGGTGTGTCATGACTTCACATGTGCCATAGTATCATGAAAGCACCTTTGGATTGTGGTTTTAGCAGGCAGAATTAAACTGTCAGCAAGCACCATGACCCAGTGAAAAATAGGTCTCCCTATCTATCAGTTAAATCCAACATTTTTACTTTCACCTGATTGCTAGCTGCACAAGACCTGGCTACAGCAGCAGAGGACATCTATTAAGGCTACAAGGAGAGAATCTTTGCCTGGCCTTAATGTGAAAGGTTTTATTGTAGCAAAAATATTTTAACACATTTCCTTTCCTGAAAGTCTAATGTTCTGTTTTGGTATGTTGCCTATTTAAATATGGAGGCCGAACAAGGACTATGATAAATTGGTGTCCTCCATCTTTTCAGTCAATTCTTCCTCAGGGGAACACTCAGCTGGCTTCACTCAGAACTCTGCCCCTGGCGTCTTGTTACGAAACCATCTTTTCACTCCCCAGACGAAAAAATGACTGCAATGTATGCTAACCCATGCATTGCAGGCTGCTCACACAATACAGAAATTAGGACGGGCAACAAAAGCAATGTTATGTCTTTCAGTCTCAAGAGGGGAGGCATGAGCTAGAGCAATAATGTGAAGAGACATAAAATGGCAATTTGCATTGTTGCTTTAGTCCTCGGCTGGATTATAAATATTTCATTCTTCAAAGAATAATGTGAAACACAGTCTCTTTCATCAGCACTGTGCTGAAACTTAGAGGTCTATTTAATGGTTTGTCTTACAGCTTTTAGGCACTGCAGAATTGCAATGGTGTGTGATGTTCAAAATAACGTGATTGAAATTACAGTAAGTAATTAACAAATGGTAAATTAAATCGTGTGTCAGTTTGTGAACTATATATACATATAATACGCACGTGCACAGTTCAGTAAAAGCACCAAAATCATAGATTCCTTTCTTGCCTTGTCACCCCTCACTAGAATTACTGGCAGAGCAAGGCACTTTAGTCTGTAACTGCTACTTATCAATCAGGAGTTGGAAGTTGGGAGAAGCTGAAATGTGCATCTCTGTACGTAGAAGAATGACTTGTGTCATGGAATACAGCACCATTTAACTATTACTAGATGTCTAAGTGGTCAAACAGTTAGGCACACAATCTGTTGAACATTGATATTGCTGTAATTGTGACATTAAATATTTAAGTGTTTTTCAGTTGATGGCAGAGGTTGTCACGAGTGCAGACTCCATCAGAAGGCTAAGCACCTAACCCAGCACATAATACAAAGCAGCGCTGTCAAGTCTTGAGCCAGAGTATGAAGCGAGTGCTGCGTTGTCCTTCATTAACCAGAAGTCTGCCTGGACTGTTCAATATAATAGGTCAGAAGAGCAAGACGCTCTCTTAACGTCCTGACAAACAATGCTTCCTTAAATAAACAGATTAATTGACCATTCTTTTGCAGCCCTGTGGACAAAATAAGTGCTACATTTTCCTGCATAACAGTGGATTCCACTTCAGATCTAAATCATTGTGTGTGAAACACTTTGGGAGATTTCTGGGAGATGTAATAAGAAGATATAAATGCAAGGTTTTATTTTAAATTGGAATATACATCTAATTTTTATACTTGAGTGTCAATTATACAGATAGAAAACATAAACTTACTTCCTACCAAAATGGTTCTAGAAATTGATCATTCAATATTCAAATAAAGCCACGTTAATGAATTGTTCTTTTAAAAAAGTGTTGTTTTCACACCATCTCATACCATTTGCTGTTCTCTAGGTTTTAATGAACATATTTGATTGTTAAATGATTGGTTTCAGGTATTTGAGGCATAGAAATAATTCACTTGGGGGAAAGGAAATGAAATTATCCAAGCTCCTCATCTTATGATCTCTTGCTCCACAAATTACACCTGTGTAGATTTAACGCAAAGAAGCATTCGGCTTGGCTACAACACTCGCCATACTTTATATGCTGCTCACAATCCCCGCGTTCAATCACACATGAAGAATGACCACTGTTGGTTCTGATGGTACTCACTTTATTCAAGCATAGTCATTGCCTTCACCTTCACAGGAGGAGAGGAGGTAAAAAACCTTTTTTATGTATAAAAAAGGAAGCAGTGTAAGGCACAGGAGTTATTCAACACGTGACAAACAGAAAGATGAAAGGGAACACATTAACCAATTTTTCTATTTCAAATACCGACTAATATGTGACACACTTCCAGCATTTTGCATCTTAGATTTAAATTAAATGTATACAATAGCTGATTGGAGCTGCTGAAAATTTATTTTCAAGATTTCTTTTAAAGACATAGGACTGATTTACAGCAAAATGTCCCGATATGTAGGCAAATAATGAATAACAAAAACTTACTTCCTAAATCTGCCCACCTATTGCTGCTTACTCAAGGCTGAGAAAGAAACCACAGCATAGTGCAGAATAACCGGGCGAATAATCTTTGCTTCTACAGAAACAGTTTGTCTTCTGCCTATAGAAAATCATTTTGCAAAGCTGTGATCTTCAGGCTCCCTACCAGTAATGATCGCCTGTTTGACTTCTCCATGAGACAGAGAGCCAGGATAATTCCCCATTTTAAATATGATCTACAATCCCCACTGTGCGAGATTGATACTATTCTCAACAAGACATTAGCTTTCAATTTATATTGTAGATTGGAATTTACTGTCCGCAACATTTAGCTATTGGAGGTCTCCAATGCAGTTGTTGAGTGGCATTAATAGAATATGCTGCTGTGGCAAATCATTACCTGGGTGGAAGAAATATAAAAGGCACAGGGTATTAATGTTTGTGCTATTGTGTGCATGTGAGTGTTAATGGATATAGAAGGTATACATCTATTCATTTTCTAGTTTCGTTATACTATTCTATTCGTTAAATATTTGCATGTATAGATATTTAACTAACATGCAGTTACAAACAGAGTACAGGAGAATGTAACACAACTATAAGAAATGGCAAATCACCAATATTATGATGAGTAATGATTTCAAACTGATTTTGACCATATTTCAGAGTTTAAATTTACGAGAAGTCTAAATAGATTTTATCTGTTATTTCATCATAATTCCCATTGGACATATTATATGCTAAATTGAAGTGCTGGTACAAATAGGGAAAATAATTTAACCTATGAAATTGCCTTAATCACGGCTGTGAAATATTGTGGACTGTTGAACAGAGGCCAGGATAACCCTTTGTAATAGTCTGGTCTTCCCAGGAGACTCGAAATCTCTCTTTAGGGCCTGAATTTTCATTCCTAGATTAGAAACACAGAGCTCAGGAACAATTCCCGCTCCAAAAACCTGATCTGGGGAAAAAAGTTCCTGAATAATTAGATTTTCATTCCGGTAAAGGGTTGGCTGGCCTCCCTGATATCAAATAAATCAGTTCGACTTAAACCTGGTCTTGTCAGGCTTCTTACTTGGAGTCAGCACAAGGACTGCTAGGTTCAGATACAGATTCAATGAAAAAGCCTACCTCAATGCTTCAGCATTGAAAAACAAGAAATGGAACAAACAAACTGCCTTCACTGTCTCTCACACACACATACTCCCCATGGCACATCAGCATAATAATAAAGGAAACATACTGAATTACATCAAGAAATATTGAAATTTAATTAAGACCTATTAGTCTTTTTTTAAATGAACATCAAAAATGGCAGAGGATGTAAAGTCAGTCACTGTCTGGCTTGCTGGTGGATGATACTCAGAGACAATGGAACCCCATCCTATTTCTAGACGTAGGTACTTCTAAAGTATACAGAAACTCATTGCCATCTCTGGTGGAGACAATGGGAGATAAGTATTATCTCATCAAGAGCTATTCTGTCTGTAATGTTCAAATGGATTTATGGATTTTACCTTCTAAGAATACACAAAGGCTGAGATTTTTAAAAAAGCTGAAAGACTGTCCTAAGTGTATACACATTAGTGAATGTGAATCGATTCAGCAGTGTCAGAATGTCTGTAACACAGAAGTAAAAAGCAACTGTAACAGTTCCCTTTCACAAGGTTAGTGCAGGTATATCTCTGTGTCTCTCTGATTGTTGAAGGAAGCTAATTCAGCAAAGACCTCAGCTGAAACAGAAACAGAGAAGCTTTTCTACCTAACTGCAGAACACTAAAATCTCAAAATTGACTATTGGTGTTTTGAAGTCAGCGCTACTGAAATCTCAAAAGGTATCAGCCACAACATTCAATCATTTACTTTCCACAAGTATTTTCATGCCTGTGAAAATGGTGGGTGCCGAGTCTGGAGCAGGACTACTGGATTCAGATCTCTGGAGCCATTTTTGAAATGACAGTGAGACTCTCTGGCTGCATGAAAGTTCAAGTGAAGGTGTTCCTTTAACAGTACATTCAAAGAAAATGAGTTTATACCCACTGCCCAGCGCAATAAGAGAACTTGATAAGCAAGGGAGCAAAGCAAAGACAGTCTCTCATATTCCCTGTTTACCTGAGGGCTTCACACATCTGCTAAGTTTCTATGTGCTGCGTTAAGTGGGGGTATGATTATGTCCACAAGCAAATTGATACCTTTGTGTCTTTTGCAGTAACATTGTTTGGTTTCTGGGGGAATTAAACACTCCTTCCCACTGTTGGGAACCAATTAATCTTCCTGATGTTTGCCAATTGAATACTGGTGAATTTAGAAATTAAGAGCCTAAACAGAAATAAATACGCAAAGGTTCCCCCCAGTCATCCTATCACAGTGTTAGGACCAGTGTAACCCAGTCTAATCCAAAACATCTGTAATCAAACTTCAAGTCATTTTAACTCAAATATTCCAAAATCTAATTTGGCAGTAGCTGTTAAAAATATATTAAATTACATTCAACGTATAGTGTGATTACATTCATGTCAGCACAATCTATATATAAAAAAAAATTTTTTCAGATGCCCTGAACACTTCTCAGTTTAGTTCAGTTAATAGCATATATAAATGTATAAACTATCATGGAATAACAAAGATCCATTGGACTAGCCAGCCTGCTCCACATAAATGTGATGATTTGTCCATCAGAGCATTTGGGGATAAAGTTTCCTTTGTTTTTTATGCTGGTATTATCAAAGCAATTCGAAGAAAATTAGCCTAACTCAGTGGTTCCCAAACTGTGGCCTGTGAGCCTTTAGGACTCTATGAAAAGTTTTCAGGTGGTTCCCAAAACTAGAGATTACACATCACCAACAAACATCAGCTCAAAAGGGCAAAGTTTGAAAAATAATTATAAAAATCAGATGGGCCAATCACAGTGAGACCTCTTGGGGCACTGACCCAGTCCTCTGAGAAGGCTTTCCCTGACTGGCTCATTTGATTCAGTCAATCTTGCTGTCGCGGGGCAGAAAAATCCGAGGCCAACATCAAGGCCGAGGTGAGGCAGGAGCTCACAGGAGATAAATTGGCCAGACATGAGTGGAGCCGCTCATGGCCTACATGCTACAATGGGTCCTCAGGAAATGGGAGAGGGGAGAATATGTGTGAAGATGAATATATATGAGGATGAGTGAGTGTGTTTGTGAGAGAAAGGACTGAGTGTGTGTGTGTGAGAGGGAGGGGTGAGTGACAGTGTGTGAGAGAAGAGGGTAAGTGTGTGTGAATGACAGAAAAGGACTAAGTGTATGTGAATGAAAGAGAATGGTGAGTGTGAGTGAGAGGGAGGTGTGAGTGAATGTGTGTGAGAAAGAGGAGGTGTGTGTGTGTGTGTTGTGATTGTCTAACATGAGAATTAGTTTCCAGCATCATTCCTCCGAACAAAAATTACAAAAAGGGCAAGACTTAAGTCTTTTTTAAATCTATTTCACTGTACAAAAAAGGAGGCATCAATATTATGAGAAAGTTGGAGTTCCCTGATCCTCTCGGGAGGTGACTAGGGGTTCTCTGGGTTTGGGAAATCTGGCCTATCTGATTGGAGAAAAAGATTTTCAACCCAGTTTTTTACATTGTATTAAGAATTAACTTACTGAATCATGCCTTGCTGATATTGCCATTTAAAAATGATAGTCTTTTACAGATTGTGGTGGTAAGGGATGGCTTTGTAAATTGTACTCATTTTCTTTGTAATGGGCATGAGTGGGCACATTTTAAGAACAGCTCCATTTTGAAAAATATTTATTTACTGAGAAATCAATCTATAAACAATGATAAAACTAGCAAAAGCTTCAGTTTTCTCAAAACATTTTAACTTTTTAAAATATCAGGTTATTCACAGGTGGAGAAATTTGTCCTCTTAAAGAGGGTTGATCTGCCAAAAAAGTCACATGTTCAGGATAACATGTGAATCAAGACCCAAGGTGGGAGAATCACCTCAGCAAGTGTGGGCTTTTGGTTCAGTTCAATCCTGGAAGTTGACTAGCAGTTGTGAAGCTTTAAGCCTCTGTATTATCGTCTAAAGTAAATAAACTTTGCAGTTGTTATTTACCTAACAAGTGAACAGGAATTATTACATTAGCGACGAGGATAAAAGAATAAAAGTGATCCCAAGGTCATGAGTATAAAGTCACGTTGAAGTTCAACTCAACTTGAGAAACAATGTTTGTGGATATGCTCCTATTCAGACAGATAGATCCTTTTGATACCTTGGTGGAGGATTGGACATAAGGGGCGGAATTTTCCCATCCCATCCACCAAGAGAATTGTAATGGGCAGGAGGGTGCAGACTATGCAAAGGTCCACTGACCTCAGGCCGGATTTTCTAGTTTTGGGGTGAGCCAGAAAATCCTGTCTAATGTTTCTGTTGTGGCAAGGGGTGTTCTGAATTCTTTGGTGAGGTGAAGAAATTTGACACAATGTTCCTTTTAAGGGTCAAATAGAAGCAATGTGTCCTGAACATTCTGGGTAGGTGGGACCTCTGGTGGACAGCCCTTCTCCCTCTCCTGTTCATCTTCCCTATCATCCTTTAGTCCGAGGATAATACAAACAATTGCATCCATATCTGGAATGAAGAATCTTTGAAGTCAGGAAGAACAAAGTCCGTCAGCATGTGCCACACTACTCCCTGTGCATATCAGCAACTTAAACAACTGTGAAACACTTCCACATCTGCAGCAGGAGCTAATAGAAATCAATGTACAACAAACCTGGAAATAGCTGATGATCCCTTAAATGAGCCGGTGGCAGGTATGGGTCCTTCCACATGCTGGATACATGTTTCGCTTTGTGACTTCCAGACGGTATTAGCTGGAATGTTGAACTGCAAGATATCACAATCTGTTTGCTCTGCACACAAGTGCAGAAACATACTAACACTCTTGCCAAAATGGTGTTGGATATGGCTAGCACGTACAGTATGGCAAACATGCCACAGATGCCATTTTGGAGGCAGAATGGTAGTTGGAGCACCGAATGAGCACAGCCTTCACTGAACGGAGGAATAAATTCTGATTTATAAACAACATTGAGAGAAAGGCAAAAATGATTTTAAAGTGCAACTCAGTCTGAATCCTACAGCATGAGAAATTAAATTTGGAAATTACTCAGCATTTACCTACAAAACTGACTGAATTTGGAGTGAGGCAGATTGGTGAATAAGGAAAGTGATAAAGTGCAGTTAACCTTTGTAACATTTTGATTTCTAAAAAGACATCTGGAATTTTTCCTTAAAGATTGAATTTCCTCTATTATATGTGTTTGGACTGTGATATGCATGTTAAGATACTTCTTGCCTCTGTGTTAACATTAGTAAATCAAAACACATCTCTCCATCCATTGAAAGCTATGTGTTTGTGTCATGGGTCACTGGTTCTATTTCAACTTCACTGTAAATGGATTCTTGAAATTCTTACAACAGGCGCTGAAGGAACTGCATTTAAAATGCAATTTTTTCTTGCTCTTTGCCCTTGTCAGCTACACTCTTAACCCACTGAAAATCATTTCCATAACACTGAAGATCTGATACTGAATTATCACTATTGTATGATAAATATGTACATATGGAGATATAAAATAGACCAAGAAGTCAATTGTAGCTGCAGCACTTACAATGTACTGGCCATGCAAAGTTATAAAGAATAAATGTTGCTTTGTAGGAGATTTATTGCAGGGTTTGCAAATATTTTGATTTTTTTAAGTTTGTTTTTATTATTGCCATAAGTAGGCTTACATTAACACTGCAATGAAGTTACTGTGAAAATCCCCTCGTCGCCACACTCCAGCCCCTGTTTGGATATACTGAGAGAGAAATTAGTATGGCCAATGCATCTAACCAACACATCTTTTGGACTGTGGGAGGAAATCGGAGCATCAGGAGGAAACCCACACAGACATGAGGAGAATGTGCAGACTCTGCACAGACAGTGACCCAAGCCAGGAATCGAACACATTTGCCCAACGCTAACCACTGCACCACTGTTTTGACATTGCCCTTGTTAAATTAAATGATATACCATTTATAATGAATGAGATTAAATCAATTCAAGTTACATGTATCAGTGCTGTGAAGGAATTTGTCCCTTCAATGTTACAAAATTCAATGGCTTTAAGGGCTTAAGTTTATCAAAAGACAGATGTTTCTAAAATTTCACAACAACTTGCATTTTTCTATAGCGCCTTTAAAAGTGACAAAAACATGCAGAGGCACCCTGGATAACTGTAAACATATTTCAGGCAGTTCCTTTTGTATGTCAGTCAATAGCTATTGACTGTCAATTGGCGGCACGGTGGCACAGTGGCTAGCATTGTTGCTTCACAGTGCCAAGGAGCTGTGTTCGAATCCCAGCCAGGGTTACTGTCTGTTTGGAGTTTGCATATTCTCTCTATGTCTGCATGGGTATCGTCCGGGTGCTCCGGTTTCTTCCACTGCCCAAAGATTTCTGGGTTAGGTTGGATAGCCATGCTAAATTGACCCTAGTGTTTGGTGTGAACGTGTATTGTTATGGGAATAGGACCTGGGTGGGATTGTAGTCAGCACAGACGCAATGGGTCGAATGACCTCTTCTTGTACTGTAGAGATTCTATGTTCTATGAGCTATTGCTGTTCGTCAGTTCAAGGAAATTCTCTTTGTAACAAATGGTACAAGATTCATCAAACTTTTTTAGAACATTGTTTCTTATTTGCAAACAAATGCTTCCAAACTAGATATCTTGATGATAATGCTGAAAACATTTAAGCAGAAACTTCTGCTTAATATATTTTTAATTTGGAATTTTTGTTCAAATTCTTCCTCCAAATTTAGACAACTGTACTGTCCATCTTTTGCAATGTGTTTATTCTGAAAAGTCAAAAACATGATGCAAACAAAGCGCATAAGCTGTTCCAACTCCATTTTAAAATTTGATGTTGCTGAAACTGAAGTATAGGTGAGGACTGACAATCGAAAAGGTGAACTACCTTTATTTTGGGGCCGGTCTCTTGCTGTAACTTCAATGGTTGGAAAGAAACCATGGGGAAATGGTATAAGTGACAATATTTAGCCACGTATACGACCTGGTTGATTCAAATTGACACAGGTCTGCAGATGAATTAGAGTGTCCGCTCAAAGCAGGCGGAAAGCTGTTTAAATATATAAATGCAGGCCCTACACCAGTCAAGGAACCTGACAGTAAATGGCCACATCATGCATCATTTGCACAAATCTTTCATAGTTTTTTTTTGGTAGGCCAGAGGAGAAGATGTTATTTTTTTAAAATCATTCATGGGACATGGGCGTCACTAGCTGGCCAGCATTTATTGCCTATTGCTAGTTATCCGAGAACAGATGAGAGTCAACCATATTGCTGTGGCTGTGGAGTCACATGTAGGCCAGAGCAGGTAAGGATGGCACCCAAAAGAGAAAATGCTGGAAAATATCAGCAGATCTGACAGCATCTGTATGGAGAGAAAAGAACTGATATTTCGAGTAGAGATGACCCTTTCTCAAAGCTTTGACAAAGGATCATCGAGACTTGAAATGTCAGCTCTTTTCTCTCCTTACAGATACTGCCCGACCTGCTGAGATTTTCCAGCGTTTCCTCTCTTGGTTTCAATATCCGCAGTAATTTGGTTTTATCCAGGTAAGGGTGGCAGATCTCCTTCCCTAAAGAACATTAATGAACGAGATTGGTTTTTCTGACAATTGACAATAGTTTCAGGGTAAATTCTTAATTCTGGATCTTTTTTTTATCGAATTCAAATTTTACCATCTGCCGAAGGATGATTTGAACCCAGTGCCCCAGAACATTAGCTGAATTTCTGGATTGAACGTTTAGAGATAATGCCATTAGAACCATTTCATTGCTGGTCGGGTCCGTAAAATACACTCAATACATGCCAGCCTAATTGAACCTCTTCCACGCACCCCCCACTACCCCACCCCACCCCACCACCTAGTGTCCCCAGCTACCCACCACCCACCCAGCCTCCCTGTCACAAGGTCTGATTGCTGCTTTGTTTCCTCTCGTGAGGAGGTTACTGAACTTATGGCATTACTTTACAGTGCAGAGATTCCCAGTTTGGAATCACTATTAATGCAAACTCTTTTCAACACTCCGTTCATTCCCTTTATTGTAACTGAAATTCACCAGAGGAGTTTCTCAATTGACTTTGTATCCCCTGCTGCAGGATTCTCAGACAACCTTCTCTAGGGCACAAACTGAAGTTTTTTAAGGGAAAGTGATGGCCTGATGATACTATCAGTAGACCATTAATCCAGAAACTCAGCTAATGTTCTAGGGACCCAAGTTCAAATTGCACCATGGCAGACAGTGGAACTTATCCTGAATGAATACTTTGCGTCGGTATTCACGCAGGAGACTGGACAGATGTCTGTGCCTGATGTTGACAAAGTTGAGGATTGGTTGAGGGAAATAAGGATTACGAGGAAAGAGGTGGTGGGGCTGTTAGGCAGCTTAAAGACATATAAAGCTCCGGGGCCTGATGGCATTTACCCCAGGCTGCTAAGGGAGTTGAGGGAAGACTTGGCTGGGCCTCTGACGCAAATCTTTGTCTCTTCCTTGGACACAGGTGAGGTCCCAGAGGACTGGAGGATAGCAAACGTAGTACCGTTGTTTAAAAAAGGTCAGAGGGATCACCCAGGGAACTATAGGCCGGTGAGCTTGACTTCAGTTATAGGTAAGCTAATGGAGAGGATCCTTAGGGACAGGATGTATGAGCATCTGGAGCGCTGCGATCTGATCAGGGATACGCAGCATGGCTTCGTCAAGGGGAAGTCTTGTCTTACGAATCTAGTGGAATTTTTTGAAGAAGTGACAAAAACAGTTGATGAAGGACAGGCTGTTGATGTCGTCTACATGGATTTCAGTAAGGCGTTTGACAAGGTTCCTCATGGTAGACTGATAGAGAAGGTGAAGGCGCATGGGATACAGGGTCGGGTATGTAGATGGGTCGAGAACTGGCTCGGGAGGAGGAGACAGAGGGTAGTAGTGGAAGGCTCTTTTTCCGGCTGGAAGCCTGTCACTAGTGGAGTGCCACAAGGCTCAGTACTAGGTCCTCTTCTATTTGTGGTCTACATAAACGACTTGGAAGTAGGGGTAGGTGGTGAGATCAGCAAATTTGCTGATGACACCAAGATGCTTGGATTGGCGGGTACAGAAGAGCAGTGTCAGGCAATACAACAGGACATAGACAGGTTGGTAGATTGGGCAGATAGATGGCAAATGGAATTTAATCCGGAAAAATGCGAGGTGATGCATTTTGGCCGGAAAAATGTAGAAGAGAATTATAGGATAAAAGGTAAAACTATACGGAGCATAGAGGCGCAGAGAGACTTGGGGGTGCAGGTTCACAAGTCTCTGAAGGTGTCCTCACAGGTGGAGAAGGTGACAAAGAAGGCGTATAGTATGTTAGCTTTCATAGAAAAGGGTATAGAATATAAGAGTAGGAGTTTGATGTTGCATTTGTATACAACTTTGGTTAGGCCTCACTTGGAATACTGCGCCCAGTTCTGGTCTCCGTACTATCGGAAGGATGTGGAGTCCTTGGAGAGAGTGCAGAGGAGGTTTACCAGGATGCTGCCTGGTATGGAAGGACTGTCCTATGAGGAACGATTAGATAGACTGGGGTTGTTTTCCCTTGAAAGACGTCGGCTTAGAGGGGATCTCATAGAGGTGTATAAGATTATAAGGGGTATAGATAGAGTAAATGGAGGTAAACTTTTTCCACCTTTAGAAATGGATAGGACGAGGGGTCATGGCCATAGGGTGAGGGGGGCTATGTATAGGACGAATATTAGAGGGCAGTTTTTCACACAAAGGGTAGTGGGGGTGTGGAATGCACTGCCGAGTAAGGTGGTGGGAGCAGGCACGCTGGGGCTGTTTAAGGGTCTCTTGGACAGCCACATGAGCGGTATGCAGATAGAGGGATATATTAGGACTGTTTAACTATGGCTTTTTTCCACAGGTAATTCGGTCCATACTTTGAGCATGCATTCGGCAGGTGGTGCGGGTACAGCTCTTGGATGTTGATTCATGGGTTGCCTGGTACTTCATGTCGTAAATGAGTGCTTTATGTGGACCATCTGAAGGGCACCATGACAGCTCAGAGACTATCGATGTGGCTGTGCAGACACTTGGAATTGGGCTGGTGTCTGCGGGAGTTTGCGCGTTCTCCCCGTGGTTGCGTGGGTTTTCTCCGGGCACTCCGGTTTCCTCCCACAACCCAAAAATTCGCTCTTAGGCTGATTGGGTAACAAATTGTCCCTATGGTGAAAATTTTCCATATTAGGAATAATATATATATTATTATATAGGAATATTAAAATAGGATAATGTATTTGGTATGACGGCGGCGCGGGCTCGTTGGGCCGAAGGGCCTGTTTCCCGTGCTGTGTTGCTTAATAAAAAAAAAACTTAAATTCAATAATAAAATGTTTGGAATTAAGAATCTACTGATAAGTATGAAACAATTGTCTATTGTTATTGGGTTCACTAATGTGCTTCAGAGAAGGAAATCTGCCTTCCTTACTTGTCTGGCTTACGTGTGAATCCAGAGCCACAGTAATATGATTAACTCTCAACTGCCCTCCAAGAACAACTAAGAATGGGTAATAAATGTTGGCCAGCCAGCAATGCCCATGTCCTACAAATGAATAAAACAAAAAAAAAGACATTTGTACCTCACTTCTTAAGCTGCAGCTATTGAAAAGTTGCAGTCGTGAAAGATTCGTCTGCTATTTCCCCCCACCCCACACATACCCCCCCTACATTCCTGCTTCAGTATCTAGAGATAAGGCCATCATGCTGAGACCACGTCATTTTTATAAGTGAAACTAATGGCGCCAAATTCAATGCATTCGTATCAATGGGTGGAAGTCTTCTCCCAGCCCATTTTCATTAGGAATGCTTGACAAATTGAAAAATCCAGTCAGAAATTCATAAATGCTTTCTTCTTTGCTGTATAGTTCCAATATTTAGTTAAGAAACTTCCAATCTGTGGCAGCAAGTTAGGGTTTTCTTGGCAGATAGAAAGTGAGAAATTAGCCCCAGAAGATCACGGCTACATTTCCAAAACATTTCAAACCCCTGGGAAGGGAACAAAAGGCAAACCAGTGCATTTTAAAATATATTAAAATGAGTGATTAGAAATGTGAGCGCACATAGGGCAAATTAATTTAAAAAATCATTGGCCCAAATGTTTCTTTTTTGGAGGGGGAGCAGAGATAGAAGGAAATAAGGTTGAGTTTAGTGATTAAAATTTGTATGTTAGAAGCAATTTGCTCCAATGTCAACATTTTTGCTTTAGGCCTTTCTTAATAAAGACTGTTTTGATCACAATGGACATGTTCCCATTAAGTGACTTCCACTGAACTTGGAAAATTGCAAGGACAGCGCTCAAGGTTAATGATAAAAAGACTTTACATGCCATCACTAGAATTTGATGAGTTCAATGCAGACATGTCTATACTTAGGAAAAGTTTTAGTGACCTTCGAAAATATGCACTTTGGTAGACAGCAGCTTAATGAAACCCGCATTGTGAAGTTGAAAGGCATGATGATAACGTCTTTGGAGCAGTAATCGAAAGATCTACATTATTGCTCTGGAAACAGGGGTTCAAATTCTGTCACAGCAACTGGTGGAATTTAAGTTCAAAACATAAATCTGGAATTGAAAGCTGATCCCACTAATGGTCACCATAACCTATTATTGACTGGTGTAAAAACTCATCTACTTCACCAATATCCTGTAGGGAAAGAAATCTGCCATCCTTACCAGGTCTGCCTGCATGTTACTCTAGACACAAAGAATGGCTGACTCTTAACTGTCCTCTGAATTAGCCTAGCAAGCCATTCATTTTGAGGGCAATTTGGGATAGGCAACAAACTCCGGCCTTGCCACATCCTTGACATGTCCCATTCAAGAGGAAAAAAATAAAATGGAAAGAAGAAAGTAGAGAAGTATGGGACTGTGGATAACTCCACTTAAGAGCTTGCACATGCTTGCTGGGCTGAATGGCCTGTTTCTGTGCTACGGTTGTAAAGTTGGAAAGGGTCCAAATTCAGGCACGGTATTGCTATATGTTATTCATCCACATTGCTTTGATGCAAGCAAACTTTGTGCACATTTGCAAGATGGCTGCACGCAGAGACCACTGCATGCATTGCTGAGTGGATGCATGTTTCAGAAGGGAAATGGAGTTGTGCAACACTTGCGTCTCTCCCTGCCTGTATGTCTTAAAGAGGAGGTGCCTTCTGGCTGAAGCAAATGCTGGAGTTAGTTCCAGGAAAGAGCATGAGAGAGAAGGAAACTGTTCCAAAGTTCTCAGATACTGGCTGAATGCATTGGCAGAGGACAGAGATCATATATCCACAGAGGATGAGAAGGTCCTCCAGACAAATAGAAAAAGCAGTGGCAGCAAATAGTTTTGATGCTGAATGCTAGGAATCTAAAGCTGGAGATTTGCCTGTAACAAGGAACAGATTTCAGTGAGGACTTTCTCAGCGTGGCACAAGCATCTGACACTATTTCCCGTTGAGATTCATGTGTGAAATTTGCTCCATAGACCTCCAGGTGGCCTCCTGCTGGGAACTCTGTTCTTCCTCTTCCTCCTGTTTTCAGTAGCTTGTCTGGCTCTGCTCATTCTCCCAGTCATGCTGTAGTTCAACAGAGATGAAAATTACTGAATATTTTGTGCAGAAGAAAACAGAAAATGCTGGATAATAATGACGAAAGGTGAGATAGCAGAATGTGTTAATGGGACCAACTGAACATGATGTGGCGATGTCGGCGTTGGACTGGGGTAAACACAGAAAGAAGTCTCACAACACCAGGTTAAAGCCTAACAGGTTTATTTGGTAGCAAAAGCCACTAGCTTTTGGAGTGCTCGCTGCTCCTTCGTCAGATGAGTCACTCAGCTAATGAAGGGGCAGCAAGCGCTCTGAAAACTCGTGGCTTTTGCTACTAAATAAACTTGTTAGACTTTAACCTGGTGTTGTGAGACTTCTTACTGTACCAACTGAACAGCCAGAGAACTGGTGCCCAAGTGGAGGAGGGATAGGATTATGTTGAGGTGGGCCAGGGTGCTGAAAAACAGTCGACAAACACATTCTATTGTCTCATCTTTTGCCACTATTAGAACTCTTCATCCCTTAATGGCACCATTGACACGCCCCTTTGTCTTATGTTCACATCTCCTTGGGCCTGAACAATCCCTAGTTTTCTATTCTACCCAACACCCCCCCCCCCCCCCCCCCCCCCCACCCACCTTTTCCTCCCCCTTTCCAACCCTATAACTCTGTACATTTCTACTTCGGTTCAGTTTTGTAGCAGGGTCATTTAGATCGGAAACAATGACTCATTTCCTTTCCACAGACACTGCCAGACCCAATAGGTTTATCCAGCATTTTCTGCTTTGATTCCAGATTTCCAGTATCTGCAGTATTTCGCTTTTAGTTGTTTTGTGCAAGATCCTTGATGTCAAAGTCCTTCAGCACATACCAGACTACTTCCTGTAGACTTCAGCAATTCTAAACAGCAGCACAAAGAAACAAACACTTCCACAATCGCAGCAAGAGCCACTGGAAATCATTCAGCAATGAACCAGCAAGTAGTTGATGTCTTCAGATAGTGCTGGTGGGGGTCCTTCCTACTGTTAAACACACTTCAACTGTGCAAGGTTGAGAGAGGGCATCACCTGGAATGGTGAGCTCCACAATGACTCTGGTGATGTTAAATCAACATTTACACACTGATCAAAGTCGCGATCTGCCTAACTTGCACATTTCAGGTGGATAGCCTTTGCATCCACACTAATGTCTTAGCCACTAACGTGTGCATGTATAGCGGATGCTATATTGGAGGCAAACCCACATCCATAGCACCAAAAGACAAGGCACCATGCGTCAAATTTTGTGGCCTTTCAATCTATGACAACAATCAGCTTTTCAATTAGATAACTTTAAAAAAAACCTGGGATTTTCTGACCTCCCCCCGCCCCTACGGTGTGTTTTCTAAAGCAGAGGTGCCTCACCATTGGCTGCCAGCGGGACCAGATCAATGATGTGTTGTATGGCCCGCTCATTCCACCACCAGTGAACCCTCCCAGAGGTTGGAGGCTGCGTTCATCAGAAATGGAAGACCCTATCTTCAGGAACAGCCAGAAAATTTTGCCCACAAGGTTATTAGACAATGGCTAACCAAATGTCTTCATGAACCGATATTGCATTTTCATCTTGCACAATACAATGTGGTATACACAATGTGACGAGAGAGAGGACAGGAATGAGATGCAGAATCTGGGGTGGCAACAATAATCTCTCCCTCAATGTCAACAAAACAAAGGAGACTGTCATCGACTTCAGAAAGCATAAAGGAGAACATGCCCCTGTCTACATCGACAGGGACAAAGTTGAAAAAATCGAGAGTTTCAAGTTTTTAGGTGTCCAGATAACCAACAACTTGTCCTAGTTCCCCCAAGCCGACACTATAGTTAAGAAAGCCCAGCAACACCTCTACTTTTTCAGAAGAATAAGGAAATTTGGCATGTCACCAATTTTTACAGATGCACCATAGAAAGCATTCTTCCTGGTTGTATCACAGCTTGGTATGTCTCCTGCTCTGCCCAAGACTGCAAGGAACTACAAAGGTTTGTGAGTGTAGCCCAATCCATCACGCAAACCTGCCTCCCATCCATTGACTCTGTCTATACTTCTCGCAGCCTCAACAAAGCAACCAGCATAATTAAGGACACCGCACTCCCCGTTCATTCTCTCCTTAACCTTCTTCCTTTGGGAAAATGTTACAGTACCAACTAAAGGACAGCCTCTTCCCTGTTGCTGTCAGACTTTTGAATGGAATTCGCTCGCATTAAGTTTCTCTACACCCTAGCTATCACTGTAATACTACATTCTGCACCCTCTCCTTTCTTTCTCTATGAACAGTATGTTCTGTCTGAATAGTGTGCAAGAAATAATACATTTCACTTTATGTTAATACATGTGACAATAATAAATCAAATCAAATCATATATTTTCCCGCAATGAAGTGCACTATAATTTTAATTGAACAATTTTAGAGCAATTCCCAGTGAATTGAAGAAAGGAGAAAACAGCATGTCTTATTAAACAGGAATCTAAGTAACACTGTAACACTACATTCTGCACTCTCTCTTTTCCTTCTCTATGTACAGTATGTTTTACTGTAGAACATGCAAGAAACAATGTTTTTCACTGTATACAAATACATGTGACAATAATAAATTAAATCAAATTAAATCAATGCTGAGGAATAACTTGATATGGAAATGCCAGCATTGGACTGGGGTGGGTATTGTAAGAAGTCTCACAACACCAGGTTGAAGTCCAACACATTTATTTGGAATCACGAGCTTTCGGAGCACTGTTCCTTCATTAGGTGAGGAAGGAGCAGTGCTCCAAAAGCCTGTTGGATTTTAACCTGGTATTGTGAGACTTTTTCCTGAAAAATAATTGGAATTCTTGATGGAGTTCATGTATATGCAACATGCAATTTTCTAACATGCACTGTAGAAATCATCCACAGCAGAAGAGTGATTTTAGTACTAGGTTAATTAGCACCCAGAGCAAACATAAGATTTAAAGCAATAATACTCTACTGTTTTGCAGTGTTCCATTGTATTTTTGAACTATTCATAATTTTTAAAGTTGCTTTATCTAAGCTGAATCTATAAACAAAATATTCATTGGAAAATTTAAGGAACATTTTGGACAATAGCCGCTAAGCATTGGACAGAAAGGAACACTTCTCTAACTATATCGATTAATGCTGCTTACACAAAGTGCCCAAGGCCAAGTTCAAAATCCAACTTTGAGAGACACAAAGCACTGTCTCTCATTCCGAAGAAAATGTATAAAGAGAAAGAATTGGCAATACTGGATCAAGAGAATGGGAAACAGTACCACAAAGGACAACATTGTGGGTTTCTCCTCATTCCAAGGTTGTGACATCTGAGTTCCTATTGAAATTCATGATGCCAATTTGTCATATTTTTCACACCTTTCTGTAACTACATTTGTGTGCTACATGTTCATAGAAATAGTCAATTAAATATATTTTATTCACAGGATATGGGTGGAATGGCAAGGCCAGGGTTTATTGCCCATCTCTAACTCCCCTTTAATAGGCAGTGGCAAATCACTTACATAAGAAATAGGAGCAGGAGTAGGCCATTTAGCCCTTTGAGCCTGTCCTGCCACTCAACAAGATTATGGCTAATCTGAAGTGCATTAGTTCCACTTTCCTGCTTTCTCCCCATAACCCTTAATTCTTTTGTCTATCAGAAATCTATCTACCTGTGACTTAAATATATTCAGCGAGGTAGCCTCCACCACTTCAATGGGCAGAGAATTCCAGAGACTCACCACTCTTTGCGTGAAGAAGTTCCTCCTTAACTCTGATCTAAAATGCACCCCCCCACCTTATTTTGAAGCTGTGCCCTCTAGTTCTGCTATCCTTTCTAAGAGGGAAGGGTCTCTCTACCTCTACCCTATCTATCCCCTTCATTATCTTATATGTCTCTATAAGATTCCCCCTCAGCCTTCTAAACTCCAACAAGTACAGACTCAGTCTATTCAATCTCTCCTCATAGGGTAGTCCCCTCATCTCTGGTATCAGCCGACTGAATCTTCTCTGCACTAACCCCAAGGCCAGTATATAATTCCGCAAATGCAGCGACCAAAACTGCACACAGTACTCCAGATCCGGCCTCACCAGCACCCTGTACAGTTGCAACAAGACCTCCCTACTTTTATATTCTATCCCCCAGCTGTAAAGGCCAACATTCCATTCACCTTCTTGATCACCTGCTGTGCCTGCAGACTGGGTTTTTGCGAATCATGCACAAGGACTTCCAGGTCCCTCTGCACCATAGCATGCTGAAGCTTTTTGCCTTTTAAATAATAATCCCTCCTACTATTATTTCTACCAAAGTGGATATCCTCACATTTGCTAACATTACACTCCATCTGCCAGGTCTCGCCCATTCACTCAGCCTACCCAGATCTCTCTGCAGACTTTCCGCACCTTCCACTCAATTTGCTTTTCCATTCATCTTTGTGTCATCAGCAAATTTCGTTACCCTACACTCAGCCCCCTCCTCCAGATCATCTATGTAAATGGTAAACAGTTGAGGCCCCAATACTGATCCCTGCGGCACTCCACTAGTCATCAACTGCCAGAAATAGCACCCATTGATTCCAACTCTCTGCTTTCTATTAGACAATGAATCCTCTATCCATGCTAAAACCTTACCCCAAACTTCTTGCACCCTAACCTTTTGCACTTTCTTGAGCTGTGGCAGTTCTTTGGGTATATACACCCAAAGTACTGTTCAGGTATCTTACAGATGGTACCAGCTTTGCTGAGTATTATTGGAGCTGCACTCGGGCAGGCAGGTACTCCACCATATTCGCAACTTGCGCGTAGTTGGTGATGGAAAAGGATTTGAGAAGCCAGCAGGTGACTCACTCACTGCTGAATTCTCAGTCTCTGATCTACTATTGTAGCCATAAGGTTATGTGTCAAGTCAACTTAAGTTTTTGGTGAGTGGCAACTCCCAGGACTTTAATATAAACCTGACCATAAGAAACAGGAACAGGAGTAGATGCTGCTTCAGCCTATTCCAACATTCAGTATGATTGTAGCTAATCTTCTGCCTCAAGTCCACCTCCCTGTCCACTTCCTTTATCCCTTGGTTCCCTGCAGTTCCAAAATGATATCTGCATTGGCAGGTCATGAGGATTTGATGATGGCAGTGCCATTAAATGTCATGGAAAGGAAGTCAGACATCTTTTTGGAGATGGGTATTGCCTGGAACTTGTGTGACACAAACGTTATTTAACAACTGTCACTTCAAGTTTGAATATCATTTAGACTCTTTTCCATGCTGGGAGGGGCTGCTTCATTACGAATGGTATTGATTATTGTTCAATCAGCAAATATCACCCATTTACGTTATGATGCTGGGATCGATGAAGCAGCTAAAGTTAACTGAGTCAAGGACACTACACAGTAGAACTCCTGCAGTGATGACCTGGTGGGGGTAAAATGATTGGACTCCAAACCCTACAACCATCTTCTGTTATATCAAATGTGACACCAGTTAGTGGAGAGTTTTCCCTGATTCTCATTTACTTCAATTTTACAGGCTCCCTGATGTCATACTTTGTCAAATGTGACCTTGAAATCTCGGGTTGCTTGTGATTTTGTTTAGTCCAGCAACTAGGTGAATGCTATCTGGTCCATCTATAGAAAATTCTATTCTTTTCTGCAGCAGTTTGATACAACTAAGTGGTTCCTGGGCCATTTCAGTACATAGCTCAGAGTCAACCACAATGCTATGGATGTGGAGTCACATGTAGGCCAGGCCAGTAAGGACAACAGATTTCCTTCTCTAAAGCTTTTAGTGCGTTAATGAGTGCAATAGGTTTTATGCCAATCTGGTTGTTTTGTTGCTACCATTACTGATGCCAGCTTTAATTCCAGATTTATTAATTAAGGGCTAGCATGGTGGCATAGTGGTTAGCACTGCTGCCTCTCAGTGCCAGGGTTCGATTCCTGGCTTGGGTCACTACCTGTGCAGAGTGTGCATGTTCTCCCTGTGTCTGCATGGATTTCCTCCAGGTGCTCTAGTTTCCTTCCACAGTCTAAAAGACGTGCTAGTTAGTTGCAATGGCCATGCTAAATTCTCACTCAGTGTACCTGAGCAGATGCTAGAGTGTAGCGAGTGGGGGATTTTCACAGTAACTTCATTGCAGTGTTAATGTAAGCCCACTCGTGACACTAATAAATCAACTTTAAACATAGCTGAATTTAAACTTCTGGGATGCCATCATGGAAT
Organism: Sphyrna mokarran; assembly: GCA_024679065.1. NCBI lineage: Eukaryota > Metazoa > Chordata > Chondrichthyes > Carcharhiniformes > Carcharhinidae > Sphyrna > Sphyrna mokarran. The sequence continues at coordinate 48,908,458 of JAGIQG010000016.1, forward strand.
TTGAACTTATCTCTGGGTCATTTATCCAGATCTTTGGACTACTCTCCTAGTAATATAATTATTATGGTATGATAAAAAGACCACAATTTTGCAACATTATTGTATTAAATACTGTGTAAATGTTTTGAACATTCAAGGTAGATTGTTGTGTTTAGTGCTAATGGCATTAAATAAGAATAGTGCTAAATCATGTGTCATGATGTTATCCAACATCATAAGAATAGAGATCAGAAATATAATGATTTTGCATTATGATGTCCTGTAGTGATGTCAATGCTGTTGTGTGAAATTCCTTCATACACTACTTGCTAAGTTTTGTGTGATTCACTTAATCGCATCACATATATTTTGTCGTCTCTTTTCACATCACACATGAACTGAATAAATTGCATGAGGTTAGATTCTGAAAAAGATGTATCCACCTGAATTGAACTGAAATTGAATGGAAAAGGGAACGTAGTGCTTCATTACTTCAAAAGAACAAAATTCAAGTTTACATGAAAAACATTAGTGGCCTCAATATGTACAGAGGCCAGAACTTCCAAAGAGTGGCAATTGCAATTGGGCTGTCAACTCTGCTTCTTTTTGCTTAGTTGGGAGCTGAATATTTCTTGTCTGACCCACTGGCTGCAACGTAGCAGTTCCTGGGACTTTTTAGAAGCCATGTCCCCCTTTTTTTTAAACAGCACTAGCTGCCATAAAGCAGAAAAGTGGGTTCCAGCCACTTTCAGAAGAATAAAATAATAGAATCATAGATTCCTACAATGCAAAAGGAAGCCATTCGGCCTATCGAGTCTGCATCGACTGCAATCTCACCCAGGACCTATCCCAAAAACCCCATTCATTTATACCAGCTAGTCCCCCGACACTAAGGGGAAATTTAGCATGGACAATTCATCCAACCTACATGTCTTTGGATTGTGGAAGTAAACCAGAGCTTCTGGAGGAAACCCACGCACACATAGAGAGAATGTGCAAACTCCATGCAGACAGTGACGCAAGCTGGGAATTGAATCTGGGTCCCTGGCGCTGTGAGGCAGCAGTGTTAACCACTGTGTCACCTCTGTGCCACCATGCTGTCCCTGGAAGACTGGGAGATGTTATGTGTACAATGTAAATGGGTAGGTTGAGTGAGGGGGTTGCAGTCGGATTGGGGAATGGGTAGGAGGTTAGGATGGGGGAATAATGGATTAAGATAGATAAGGGAAGAGTAGGAGGGTATAAGGTGGGTAGTAGTCATGGTGGGGATAATGGGTAGAGTGTGAGCTAGTTGGGGGAGCTGGGAGGAAGTCAGGTCATGGTGGTGTATTGGGTAGGGGTATATTTGGGAGCTCAATGGTTATTCGGCAGATGTGCTTGGATGGGGGGAGGGATGCTGGAGGATAGTTGGGGATCAATATTAAAGTTAGAAATAGTTTTAATCCTTCTAACATTTCCTGAGTAAATATTATGCTAAGACAATCAAAACCCTTCAAAGTCTCTGATAAAAAATAGGATGGTTCCCAATAAATAATAATTGTCTATCGGGAAAAAAAACCTCCTGAACAATTCCCGTGCAGCCTTTGCAACGGACCGCCAGGGGATGAGATCATGCAGTGCATCTTCTGAAATTCCTCCAGTGTAAATGAGTGTGGTACACCCACCGCACCCATACTTGTACCCAACCACCCCCCCCTCCATAAACATAAGCTTCATATTTTTCATATTTGTTTTATTGCTGCAGAATGAGCACCACAGATTTATACTTTCACGCAGCAGATTATACCTGCTGCAGAAAAGTCTTTTCAATTTCACAGTCTACGCTGTACAGATAGTTTGTTTCAGGGAAATGCCTGCTCCAACAAAATAACAGTTAGGTTAAGATCAGGATTTGTATTATTTATTCTCCTAACCAGTTGAATTCATGCATTACCTCTAGGTACAACTAATGTTCAGAATGAAGCAAAGACAAAAAGCTATAAAATTATCTGCGACTCTTAAATAGAGTTATCGCAAATGAAACATGACATAATGGGCAAATGAGAAATCTTAGCATCCAATGAGGTAAAGGGGGAGAGGTGAGACAAAAGAAGGAAAAATAAAGAAATCATTAAAAGAGAAATACTTCATTAGATAAAACTGGAAACGTTAACAATTTGAAACTTTTGAAGAGATAAGAAATGGAAGGCATTATAGAGAAAGAACTTCTTTAGGATGTAGGTATTGGTCTGAATTTTGAGAATAATCAACAATAGAAGTAGTCATTTTCAGAAGATTGTTTAATTAAATAAATAGGTTGAATAATAAGGTATTCTTTTTACAAAAACACTTGGCTCTGGAACAATTTTTGACACAGGAACTCACTAATGTCTTTTAAAAGAAAGATTGTTCAGTTCCTGAACGAAGAGACCATTTCCAGTTAGGTGAATCCAAATATTTTTCTTTGTGATCAGTCATGGGCAACCACAGTCTGTTTTAGTTGCCTTCATGAGTCAGTGAAGAACTTCCCCAGTTTTTGAGAATTGGCCATGGGGATTTGAAGGGAAAAGTTGGTTAGAGATATGTGAAAGTGTCCATATCTTCTCGAATGGAGAAGATATGTGTGTCCTGATTCCATTTTCTATGTTTGTGTTATGTATAAAGAGGTTAAGCTCAATAATGTACTGGCATTTGAAAAAGTAGAATGAAGTTCGGGGTAGTAATGTACAAGTATGCTGGTAGCACTAAAGAAAAAATATAGAAATGGCTAATGTAATACTGAGTTATAGATTGAAGGCAATCTAAACTACTTTCACTACCAATATGTGACTGAGAAGCTGCCTAAAGTACATTGTTCACAACTGAATTGATAGGGATAATTTTGATTTTGCGATAGTGTATAAATGGACAACATTGAACTGCCTTTTTCACATCTTGCTGCAGTCTTTTATCCCATATTTGGCATCATACTGACTGCACCCAGGTGAATCTATAACTGAGGTTCACACACCAGTGAATCAATTATTTAAGGGAGAAGCAGTTCTTTTGCGCTCCAAATTTCCTATGGATTTGTATTTGATCCTGACATAAAACTGTCAGAACAGGACTGAGGCAGGGCAGAGTTCGAAACGAAAAGTCAAGAGAATAGTTGCAAGCAAATGTCCAATCAATGCAACCACAGTAATGTGGATAGAGAAGCAGGAATAGAGTTGAATTAACAGGCCATAATTTGTCATAAAAGTGAATTGAACAACAGCTGCAATTAGGTAAACTTGCCCTATTAATTATTTAAATATTTTGTGTTGAAAGTTGCCAAAGTTGTGAGTTGACAACATTGCAGCACAAGAAACAAGGCATCAATGAAATGAACAGTGCAAGCAACCACATGCCTGCTTAAACAATCAAACTGAAGAATAATGTAATTAATAGTGTAAAGATTAATAATATGATGATGAATTAGGTGAATTTCATGTCAAAACAGGCATAGAAAGAAATAAAGAGAGACAAAGAAACTCAGAATTCCGGGTTCATGATTTTTTTACAATGCATCGATATGACATAATCATTGGAATAAGTTCAGCTTTTTCTGCTCTTGAAAATTGCCTTAAAGAATTATTCTACATCTGTTAGATTGATGATTTTAACATTAAAAAATTGCAAATTAAACAAATCCTAGGTATGTATGAAGTACATGGACAAGAAATACAACAAGCATACATTTATGAAGGCAAGTTATGATAAATCTGCTGAAGTATATGGAAAATATAATAATATTTATATAGGATGAAATACATCTGTATTTTTAAAAATATAAGTTTATTTATTAGAATCACAAGTAGGCTTACATTAGCTTGGAAATGAAGTTACTGTGAAAATCTCCTGGTCACCACACTCTTGCGCCTGTTCAGGTGCACTGAGGGAGAATTTAGCACCTAATCAGCACGTCTTTCAGATTGTGAATTGAAACCAGAGCGCTCGGATGAAACCCATGCAGACACAGGGAGAATGTGCATATTCCACACAGACAGTGACCCAACCTGGGAATCGCACCCGGGTCCCTGGCGCTGTGGATTGAACGAAAGAAAATGTGATGCAAATATGTTAAAGAGAACAAAGAAAACATCCAGGCTGTCTAACCTGACATGTATTGTAGAAAAAGTACTGGAGGATGCTTTAATAGATACAAAGGATGAACATGGAGGAATTCAGAAACAGAAAAAAATGTCTTCGTGGAAGGGTGATTGTGTCTAATAAACCCTACAGTTTTCTTTACATGGGGAAAGGGATAACAAATGTATGACAAAGGGTCTGACGATAATGCTCTGATGAAGGGTCATCCAGATTCAAAACATTAGCTCGGTTCTCCCTCCACTAATGCTGTCAGACCTGTTGAGATTTTCCAGCATTTTCAGATTCCAGCATTCACAGTAATTTTCTTTCAACAAATGTATGCAATGGTGGAACTTGCTGAGTATTGGTTTTATAGATTTTAACAAAGCTTTAGATATAGTGTCATGTAGACAATTGACCATTGAGTTTGGAAGGTTAAGGTTGACCCCCTCCAGCAATGGATGGAATATTCTGACTCAGAGGAAAGTTCTAAGCTAGAACAACAGAAGATGAAGTGAATATGAAGTAACCCATGGATCAGTGCCATTGACAATTTGCATTATTACTTGTGAGCTGGAACAAGAACAAATATCAAATAGGGAAGAACAAAAAACAATGGAGAATAGGCTAATCTGGAAAATGTTGGTGAAGTCCTGGCCATTTAATGTAAAAAAATGTAATGGAAAATAAAATCATGAGATTGGGTAATAAATAGTGGCTTTAAGCAAATAGCATTATTCAGCTGAACATAAATAGCAATAAGACTTAAGGATACGTGTAGTTACACTGCGTGGACAATAAAAAGAGCAAAAAGAACTTGAGAACTGGACAACTGGAATAATTGGATATGCATTGTTGTATAGTATGCACTTGGAAAGATTTACAAGCAGCGTTGAGAATAAATTTTGGCAAGCTTGACTTAGTTTTCACCTAAAAATCAAGAATTTGGGGATTCTAGCAAGCTCCCCTTTCTTTATTAATTTACATGATATGGGCATTGCCAGCTCGGCCAGCATTTATTAGCCAATCCTACTTCCTTTTTGAAAGTGGTAGTGTGCTGCCTTTTTGAACCACTGTAGTCTTTGAGGTTCAGGTACACCCACAGTGTTGTTAGGGGGGAGTTCCAGGATTTTGATCCAGCAACAGTAAAGGTGGGTTAGTATATTTCCAAGTCAGGATGGTGAGTGACTTGAAGGGGAACTTGCAGGTGGTGGTGTTCCCAGGTATCTGTTGTGCTTGTCCTTCTGGATGGTAGTTGTCATGGATTTGGAAGGTGCTTCCTAAGGAGCCTTGGTGAGTTCCTACTTTGCATCTCGTAGATGGCATACATGGCTGCCACCATTTGCTATTGGTTGAGGGAGTGAATGTTTGTGGAAGAGGTATCAATCAAGCAGGCTGTTTTGTCCTGGATGGTATCCAGTTTTGTGAGTGTTATCAGAGCTGCACTCATCAGGTTAAGTGAAGAATATTCCATCACACTTCTGATTTATGCATTGTATATGGTGAACAAGCTTCGTGGAGTAAGAAAGTGAGTTACTCACCACAATATTCATCGTCTTTAACCTGCTCTTGTAGCCATGGCATTTATATGGCTAGTGGTCAATGGTAAGCCTCAGAATGTTGATATTTGGGAATTCAGTGATGGTAATGCCATTGAACATCAAGGAGTAGTAGTCAGATTCTCTCTCGTTGAAGATGATCATTGCCTGCCACTTGTATCATGCGAATGTTCACTGCCATTTGTTAGCCCATCCCTGGATATTGTTCAGGTTTTGCTGCATTTGGACATAGATTGTTTCAGTCTTTGCAGAGTCACAAATGGTGCTGAACATTGCGTATTGATGATTGCACATCCCCATTTCTGATCTGATGATGGAAGAAAGATCATTAATGAAGTAGCTGAAGGTTCTTGGCTAGGATAGTCTCCTGAGGAGCTCCTGCAGTGATGCTCTGAAATTGAGATGACTGACTTCCAACAACCACAGCCATTTTGCCTGATACTAGGTATGAGTCCAAGCAGCAGAGTTTTTCACAATTCATACTGACTCCTTTCTTCCTAAGGACTCCTTGATGCCATTCTCAGCCAAATGCTGCTTTGATATCAAGGGCAAATCTCTCTCACCTTATCTCTGGAGTTCAGTTTTTTTGTTCATATTTGAACCAAGGCCAGAATGAAGTCAGAAGCTGAGGTATCCTGGTGGAACCCAAATTGAACATCAGTGAGAAGTTATTACTAAGCAAGTGCTGCTTGATAGAACTGTTGATGACCCCTCCCATCACTTTACTGATGATCGAGAATAGACCGATGAAGTAGTAATTGGCCAAATTGGATTTATTCTGATTTTTGTGTACAGAATGTACCTGGGCAATTTTCCAAATTATCAAATAGATGACAATGTTGTAACTGTACTATAACAGCTTGGCTAGGGCCGTGGCAAGTACTAGAACACAAATCTTCAGCATTATTGACAGAATATCGTCAGAGTACATAATCGTTGCAGTATCCAGTAGAACGTAGAACGTAGAACATTACAGCGCAGAACAGGCCCTTCGGCCTTCGATGTTGCGCCGACCAATTAAGAAAAAGCAATGACCCTCTAACCTAAACCATTCCCTTTTCATCCATAAACTAATCTACTAACCTCTTAAACGCCACCAAACTTGTTGCATCTACAACTGCAGCAGGCAGGGCATTCCATACCCTTACCACCCTCTGGGTAAAGAACCTACCTCTGACATCCGTCCTATAACTACCACCCCTTAATTTAAAGCTATGTCCCCTCGTGCTAGCTTTCTGCATCCTAGGAAAAAGGCTATCACTGTCCACCCTATCTAAACCTCTAATCATCTTATATGTTTCAATAAGGTCTCCTCTTAGCCGCCTTCTTTCTAACGAAAACAACCTCAAATCCCTCAGCCTCTCTTCATAAGATCTGCCCTCCATATCAAGCAACATCCTGGTAAACCTCCTATGAACCCTCTCCAATGCCTCCACATCTTTCTTATAATGCGGGGACCAGAACTGTACACAATACTCCAAATTCGGCCGCACTAGAGTTTTGTACAGTTGCAACATGATGTTGTGGCTCCGAAATTCAATCCCCCTGCCAATAAAAGCTCAGACTCTGTATGCCTTCTTAACAACCTTTTTGACTTGATTGCCAACTCTCAGGGATTTATGCATATATACACCAAGATCCCTCTGTTCTTCAACACTATTAAGAGTTCTACCATTAGCCCTATACTCTACACATTTGTACTCCTGCCAAAGTGAATTACCTCACACTTTTCCGCATTAAACTCCATTTGCCACCTCTCGGCCCAGCTCTGCAACTTGTCCGAGTCTCTCTGAAAACTATAACACCCCTCTTCACTATCTACCACTCCTCTGACTTTGGTGTCATCCACAAATTTACTAATCCATCCTTCAATACCCTCATCCAGATCATTTATAAAAATTACAAACAGCAGGGGCCCCAAAACAGAACCCTGAGGTACACCACTTATAACCGAACTCCATGATGAATAATTTCCATCAACCACCACTCTCTGTCCTCTATCAGCTAGCCAATTCCTAATCCAATTAGCTAAATCACCCTCAATCCCATACATCTGCATTTTCTGCAGAAACCTTCCATGGGGCCCATGGAAGTACTCCCAGCCATTTCTTGATATCACATGGAATGAATTAAATTTGCTGAATTGAATCTACCGTGCAGGGGACCTCTGGAGAAGACTGAGATAGATCAGCCACTTGGCACTTGTAGTTGAAGATTGTTGTAAATTCTTCAGCCTTATCTTCACACCAATGTTCTGGTTCCCCCTTCATTGAGGAGCTTCATCCTCCAGTGAGTTGTTTAATTGTCTACCACCATTCATGGTTGGATATGGCAGGACTGCAGAGCTTAGATCTGATCCTTTGGAGTGAAATTTGATAGCTCTGTCCATCACTTGCTGCTTATGCTGTTTGGCACTCAAGTAGTCATGAGTGATTAGTGAAGAAAGAGAGGGGAGTTGTGTCAAAAAAATGGTGCTTTGCAAAGTATGTCATTAACTTGGATAAACTACAGCAGACAGAAATTCCAGTGCAGACATCTGCTTTAAGTACACCTAAAATTCTTTCAATATCTATGAAAACGTTCATTCTTGAAATGAGTAGAACTTGTAAAATTTTGATACTATTAATCTGTTGTTCTTTTCAGAGACTTACTCTACTATAAAGTCAAAGTTGTTTAGTTCAACAGTGCATCTATTCCCAAGATACAAAGAGAAACAAAATGGGTCATAAAGAAATACTAAATGTTCTGCTAGGTCTGCTCATGAATATTCAGTTTTGAGCTGATGATATCTTTATTTTATGCAAATTATACCGATATAAACTGGCAAATTAGTAAAATGCCTGTCATAAAGGTGCTAAATAATCAACTCATAACTAATTTCAGAGCAAATTGAGTTAAGGGACAAGTGGCAGAATTAGTAGCAAGCTGGCCACCAACAGAAACAGAGAATAGAGGTTACACCAAAGGTATTCTGAGTTATGAAAGCTTGGAAGTGGAATTCCACTGGGATCTATGCTGAGTCCACTGTTGTTCACTACTTATATAAATAATCTGGACTGGGAATTAGAAATATAGAATCAAAAATGGCACCAAATTAGAGTTATAATTAATATTGAGGAAAACTGAAACAATTCAAGACCCTATTAACAAATTTGCAAAATGGGCATATAAATGACAAATGAATTTCAACATAGGATATGAGGTACTGCTTTTCAGTCAAAGTTAAAATTAATCTATTAGTCACATAGGCTTACATTCACACTGCAATGAAGTTACTGTGAAAATCGCCGAGTCACCACAATCCGGCACCTGTTGGGGTTCACTGAGGGAGAATTTAGCATGGCCAATTTACGTTTTTTGGACTATGGGAGGAAATTGGAGCATTTGGAAGAAACCCACAGAGACATGGGGAAAATGTACAAATTCCATACAGACAGTGACCCAAGCCAGGAATCAAACCTTGGTCTATGGCGTTGTGAAGCAGCAGTGCTAACCACTGTGCCACCTTGCTGCCTCAATAAAGAGGCTAGCATATCATTTGAACTATGGTGGACTTGCAAGTGATTCTCAACTCTTTAAAGGTAGTGACACAGGTTAATAAAGTCAAAGATAAAACAATCAAATCGTTGAGTTCATTTGCAGAAGAATACAATTCAAAAGCAGAAATGTTGTATTAAATGTATATATAAAATTTTGATTAGACTATCGTTTAGAGTACTTGGCACAGTTGTGCTCTCTGTATATCATTAAAAGGGCATGGTTCACTGGAGAAAGTGCAAACATATTGACAAGGATGATATGAAAACAAGGGGGCAATAGGGGAAGGAGGACTGAGATCATAAATACAGCAAATTGATTCATAACTCTAAGAAGGCATTTGATAAATCATTACCGAGTCTGACGAGAATGTGGAACATGTTACCAAATGGGTGTGGTTGAGGCAAATAAAATTGAAAATTCAACAGGAAACTAGACAAGTAAGGAATGATAACTGATAGGGCTAGATGAAGGAAGTTTGGAGCAATGCACGCAAAGCATAAACTGTGACTTAGAGCTGTGAAGCCAAATGACTCATTTCCGTCCTATACAATTCTCTGTAAATGTAATCTATGTCAATCTCTATTTGTGAATTCTTTAATATTTTTATGATTGATATGAATATTGATTCTCTCAGGTTCAACAATGCTGGTTATTCCAGCGGCCACTGAAACCTTATGATTAGAATAGCATCCATGTTACTCAATTTCTAATCTTGTAGTAGCATAAACTAAAAACATTACAGTATTAAGTATCAGCCTTGCCTCAATAGTAGAAATCTTGACACTTGAATCAGAAGGTTACAGTTCATGTCCCATTCCAGTAATTTAAGCACATAAGCTATGCAGATATTTCAGTGTAGCACTGACAGAGTGCTGCACTGTCAGAGGCTCCATCCTTTGGATGAGATGTTAAAATGAGGTCTCCCAGCTATCCTCTCAGGTAGAAGAAAATATTTCATGCAACTATTCAAATTTGAGCAGGGGAGGTCTCCTTGTCGGCAGTTGTCCCTCAACAAAGTTCAAAAAATAATGTTCTAGTCATTTACCTTGTTGTTTGTGAGGTTTTGTTGTCTGCACATTGTTTGCCCTGCTCTGTGCATGACAATATCATTGCTGCATTTCACTTATGTACTGGACTGTCTGTGAAGGACCTTGGGACATCCTAAGCATATGGAAGCTGCTACAAGGAAAGCTCCTTCTTCATTCAACCAGCCTTGTTAAACATAAGAGAATCAAAATTTATTTTAAACTCCTCAAAAAAATAACAAAACACACCACACATTCCCTATTAATGTGCTTTTATTAGTTTGCCTCTTGATTCGAACTGGCTCTACCCAAGCTTTTGATTTTTTTTATAGCTGACAATAAAGTTAAAGTTTATTTATAATGGCTTATCCTTCCAACTTCTGCCCTGTTCAGTAGGCTGTCAATAAAGCTGGCTATCCCTAACTCTCAGCACAAAATGGATCCATAGAATCCCTACGTGAAGAAGACAAGTCGACCGATCAAACCTGCACCGACACCAATCCCACTCAGGCCCTATGCACATAATTCCATATTTACCCTGTTAAACCCCCTGCGTAAGCAATTTAGCATGGCCAATCCACCTAACCTGCATGTCTTTGGACTGTGGAAGAAAACCAGAGCATCCGGAGGAAACCAGAGTACCTGAAGGAAATCCATGCAGACACGGGGAGAACTTGCAAACTCCAGACATTCACCCAAGGCCTGCACTGAACCCGGGTTGCTGTGGGGCAACAGTGCTAACCACTGTGCCATCATGGGTTCAAATAATAGGTCATGCCATTAATCAAAGTTGTAGATATTTGTAGGAAGGCTGAGATGAATAATAAATTAACTGAAGTCCCTAAATATTGGGAAAACATGGATACAATATCTGACTCATTAATACATCAATTTTCACATCTGACAGGCTGCATGTATGTTTGGAAGGAGAATTCTAAACCTCATAAACACACTTCAATTTAATCAAGTTTCGCCAACACTTTAATTTGAAAAATACTTCATTTAAAACGTAATTTATTTTCAAATGTTTCCTTGAAAAAATGCCCCAAAACTGTGTTATCTTTGTTATGTAGTATCTATGTGATTTCAAAACACAATCCAAAGAAACATTGAGTGGAATTTTTCCATCCTATATGCCACGGCAATCACAGCGGGCAAGTCAGACAAACTGGTGAACCATACAAAGATCTTTCCAATTTTGTGGCAAGCACGGCTATAAAATCCTGCCCATTATTACAGGAAGATTTGTACTTTCTTTATGGAAGAGAAGGGAATGGTTTAGTTTGGAGGGGCATTGCTTTTTATATTGGTCGGCGCAACATCGAAGGCCGAAGGGCCTGTTCTGTGCTGTAATGTTCTATGTTCTATGTTTATACATTCAATATTTTATATTGCATCTGTAATATCCAATACATACATTCAATATTTTATCATACCTACTACAGCTATATTTTCCAGAGCAACAATGATTAAATTCTGTAAAACCGTTTTTTTTCCCTAAATTTAAATGGGCCTTACCACAATTTCTCTAAAAATTAACTAAACCCAACAGTTGTTGAAAAACAAAAGTAATAACTTTTAAAAGGTATGTTTTCAGCAAACTATTTCTCTGCAATTTAGCTCAATGCTGATATACATTAACACTAGATGGGTTCATGCACTAACCCGTGGAGTTTTATTGTTTAAGTTGGGAATCATTATTATCTGTAAAATGACAAGCCTGAAAAAAACTGAGCAGCTTATTCAGAAATAATTCATTAGAAATGCTCTCATCTTTCTACCTCAGATCAATGGCCCAGTGGACCAAGGTTCTGCAAGGTAATTAGGGTTTCTGTGTCAATAGTCCTGTTTAGAAAACTCTCTGTATAAAACCCTAATTTTGCTTGTGGTTTGACTGCAGCTTAGTTTAAGCTTTGACCATCAAATTAATCTGGATTTAAAGCAACACAGACAAAAATTATCATTGCTGAATGTTAGTATTCAGGGATTAAAAATAAACATGTTCCTGTACACAGTTACTGCAGACCAGATGTCTTAGAAGATAGAAAGGGAGCTTTAGCATGTGCATTGTGTCATGCGAGCTCTCAAAGTCGAGAGGTGCTTTAATTTGATGCAGGTTTGCAAATTCTTTTGCGAAATGCAGGAGGCTATATTGGGTGGATTTAATTAACTTAAGAAGTGAAGCAATTAGTTACTGCACAGTATGTATTTGAAAGATTGGAATATTATTTATGGAGAAAAATAATGTCATCACATATCAAAATACTACTTAGCAAAATTTAAAATGCCGACTGATAACCTGGTTAATATGCTTCCAACATGCCATACGATTCAAATTGAGTACAGAAGAAAAATCCTACTGACATCTATCTCTCCAAAATTAATATATTTATTACAAGTTAATACATTTATTATAATTTTTTATGATGGGGAAATAGTCAAATAAATTGTCGTTTTAAGGAATATTGAATCCTCACCAACCTATGCTGAGATTTTCAGATGAACGCAGATTTTAAGGTCATGGTCACATGTCTTTTATTATTAGCAGTATCTTAAAATAGTGCTTTATATTCCATCCTGTCTCCTTCAGTGTAACCTACCTCTAGCGTTTCAGCTTACATGCATTCCTGACTGTTAGCTTTGTGGCCAGGCCTGGTGCCACATAGCTGTGGCAGGATCAAACTATGAAATTGAAAGCAGGCTATTGGTGAAGGGTGGAACTTTGCCGATGATTGGGAGGAGAAGGCTTGGTTAATATCATACATTTGTGGATAAGATGTGATTTGAGCATTTTTCCACATTGAGATCTATAAGCACAGTAGGATAGCTTGATTACTTCTGGTGTGAAAGTTCCATAGCAGAATGTTATCAGGATCTATTGCCATTTCTTTACCTAATGCATCCAACCATCTCTCAATGTAGGACATGGGAATTTAAGTTTGGGAGGGGGTCCTCTGACAGCAGTTGACCAGAATTGTATGCTTGGTACTTGACTAAAGAAGCTTGCATCGATCTCAGCCTTTTCTATTGCATTCCTAATATGGATCTTTCTAAAGTTCAAGAAGGGGACGTTCAGGGAAATTCTCCTGCTGCTAGTTATCTGGTTGTCCATTAACACTCTCGATTGGATGCAACATTACAGAGCTCAGCTCAGATCCACTAGTTGAGCAATTACTTCATTTTAATTAGTCAGATAATGCATGGCATATCACATGATAAGACATTCTTATACTTGTAAAATAGCATCGCGTCTAAATTATAGTCAGCAGGACCATAGAATATCAGTTAATATAAATTAAACACATGCTCCAGATGTAACTGTAACTTCAGTGCAGCTATTTCAATACAGCTACAACACAGGTAATTATGCGTCCAATTGGGTAATTGCCCAGGTATGCCCTGGTCACAAAAATCCAAACCAATCATTCTATTCTCAATCGTTCGTATAGTATGGAAGCTGTCTATACTATACTAGACACCTATTTTAGTATGGTATAATACTATCCCATTATTATGGTATATAATAATATATACCATTACATATTATGGTATAATTATATAATATATAATACATATTGTATATAATTATTTATTATATACTATATATTATAATATAATAATATAATAATTATTATATTATAAAGGTATTAAGAAAAAATCTTCTCGCTGATTTGGGTCCCACCAGAATCTGTCATTGTAGCCTTGCTCCAAACATAGGCAAAAAAGAGCTGAATCCTACCAGTGAGGTCAGAGTGATTGCATTTGAAACAAAAGCAGCATTTGACCAATGCAACACAAATGCAAGGAAATGAACTATCTCCAACAAGAGAAAATCTAAATAGTTCTGATGTGCAATGGCGTTACCAATATTGAATTCCTCCATCATCAACAACTAACTAGAAACTTAACAACACAAACAATATAAAAAAATTAAGATTTTGTTAAAGAGTTTTAAATGGAGGGAAGGGGGTGGTTTGACAAGGAACTGGCATTGTTACTCTACTGAAACTCTCTGCAATATTAGGATGTGAGGCATTAGATCATTAGTGGGAAAATTCTGAAGTTGTGATCCGTCATTCAGGACTTTGCGACACATTGTGCTTTGGATACATCCCCAACCCCGAGCATCACCAATCCTTTCACTCCCAGAGTCAGCAATTGTTGAAAGCAGCAATATTTTCAACATTCCCACTCACACGTTGTTGTTAGCTGATCCATGAAAAAATAAAGTTTAGTTATTAGTCACAAGTAGGCTTACATTAATCCTGAAATGAAAATACTGTAAAAGTCCCCTAGCCGCCACACTCCGGTGCCTGTTCAGGTACACTGAGGGAGAATTTAGCATGGCCAATGCACCTAATGAGCACATTTTTCAGACAGTGGGAGGAAACCAGAGAACCAGGAGGAAACCCACACAAACATGGGAGGACATGTAAACTCCACACATACAGTGACCCAAGACCGGGAATTGGACCCATGTCCCTGGCACTGTGAGGCTGCAGTGCTAAACACTGCGTCACTGTGCAGTCCCAAGTAATATCTTCTTCAATTAGGTACAAAAGGATTTTAACAACAATGCGGTTAAAACACTATTTGATCAACAGCAGAACTGGCCCTGAGAAAATAATTTTATGTTCGTGTTGTTAAATAATTAACTTGCAGATTTTCAAGCTGCATGTTTTAATAACATTTTTTAAAGTTTAAAATTATTTTAACTTTTCCCTTCACCTTGTATATATGTTCCAATCTTTCATTTACTCCAGGGAAATAATTTCTAAACTGGGTTTATATTTGTGCTTTTAGTTTCCTGTTTGTATGCCTATGAAAATACTTTAATGTGATTCACTGCTTGAAATTCCTGATGACATCACTCCAGCTCCACACTGGTCAGTAAAGAACACTGCCATCGCTGCAGTATCTATATTTCATGGAAACGGAAATGAAATTTTCACTAGAAAAATCAGTATTTTCTCAGCAAAACTTACTTGGTATCAGTGATGAGCCTCACTTCTGACCACAGACTAAGGTTCAAAAGTTACAAGAGCAGGTCAGAGGCTGAATATTATGCAGCAAATCATTCACCTTCTGACTGTGCAAAACCTTTCCACTACCGACGTGGCATAAATCAGGAGTGCAAAAGAATAATCTCCATTTGCATAGATCGGTGCAGCACAAAAATATTCAGGGAACCCGACACTACTAAGAACAAAGCAGTCAGTTTGATTGGCACCCCATACGTCACCTTACAATTCATTCCCTCTACTACCAGTACAACATGGTCACAGTATGTACCATCTTCAAATGCACTTCAGAATCTTGCCAAGGCTTCAAAAGTATTTGTCAAACCTGTAATGTCTAGCATCTAGGACAGGGCAGAACCATCTTCAAGCATTTCTCTAAGTCACACACCATCCTGACTTGGAACTATCATTACTCTTCCTTCATTAACAAAGAATCAAAACTTTGGAACTCCCTTTCTAACAGCACAGTAGGTGTCCCTACACCACAGATACTGCATTGGTTCAAGAAGGCAGTTCATCACCATCTACTCAAAGGAAATTAGGAATGGACGATAAATGTTGATCTTTCCAGCAATGTCCACATCCAGTGACTGAATTAAAAAAAATGTAATTCAGTTTGAAGATGTGTGTTCTTGTAAAGCAGGGCAGACTTCCAAAATACAATTGGATTCATAATTTCATTTTTAAAATAATCTTTAAAGTTACTTGTGTGAATCAGTAACCTCACCATTTATATCTTGTGGGCACAGATTTCCTCTGTAGGCTCGCATGTAACAAAATCATAGATCATTTAAAAACAAGTTATAACTTTCACAGGAAAATATATACAGTATTAACACAAAAAATGCAACTTTTCTTCACATTTTTCCATGCAATATGGGAATCACTGACTAGGCTAGCATTTATTGCCCATCCCTAATTGAAGAGGCATTTGAGAATCGACCTGTGGTTCTGTGCCCTGGATCTTGAATCACATATTGGTCAAACCAGATAAGGACATAGAACATAGAACATTACAGCGCAGAACAGGCCCTTCGACCTTCGATGTTGCACCGATCAATTAGGAAAAAGCAATGACCCTCTACATAAACCATTCCCTTTTCATCCATAAACTAATCTACTAACCTCTTAAACGCCACCAAACTTGTTGCATCTACAACTGAAGCAGGCAGGGCATTCCATACCCTTACCACCCTCTGGGTAAAGAACCTACCTCTGACATCCATCCTATAACTACCACCCCTTAATTTAAAGCTATGTCCCCTCGTGCTAGCTTTCTCCATCCGAGGAAAAACGCTATCACTGTCCACCCTATATAAACCTCTAATCATCTTATATGTTTCAATAAGGTCTCCTCTTAGTCGCCTTCTTTCCAACGAAAACAACCTCAAATCCCTCAGCGTCTCTTCATAAGACCTGCCCTCCATACCAGGCAACATCCTGGTAAACCTCCTCTGTACCCTCTCCAATGCCTCCACATCTTTCTTATAATGTGGGGACCAGAACTGCACACAATACTCCAAGTGCGGCCGCACTAGAGTTTTGTACAGTTGCAACATGACGTTGCGGCTCCGAAATTCAATCCCCCTACCAATAAAAGCTAAGACTCCGTATGCCTTCTTAACAACCTTATCGACTTGATTGCCAACTTTCAGGGATCTATGCACATATACACCAAGATTCCTCTGTTCTTCAACACTATTAAGAGTCCTACCATTAGCCCTATACTCTACACATTTGTTATTCCTGCCAAAATGAATTACCTCACACTTTTCCACATTAAACTCCATTTGCCACCTCTCGGCCCAGCTCTGCAACTTGTCCAAGTCTCTCTGCAACTATAACACCCCTCTTCACTATCTACCACTCCACCGACTTTAGTGTCATCTGCAAATTTACTAATCCATCCTTCAATACCTCATCCAGATCATTTATAAAAATTACAAACAGCAGGGGCCCCAAAACAGACCCCTGAGGTACACCACTTGTAACCGAACTCCACGATGAATATCTCCCATCAACCACCACCCTCTGTCTTCTATCTGCTAGCCAATTCCTAATCCAATTAGCTAAATCACCCTCAATCCCATACATCTGCATTTTCTGCAGAAGCTTCCATGGGCCACCTTATCGAACGCCTTACTAAAGTCCATATATACCACATCAACTGCCTTACCCCCATCCACCTCTTTGGTCACTTTTTCAAAAAACTCAATAAGGTTAGTAAGGCACGACCTACCCTTCACAAAACCATGCTGACTATCCCCAATCAATTCATTTCTCTCTAAATAACTATAAATCCTATCCCTAATAATTCTTTCCAATACTTTGCCCACAACAGAAGTAAGACTCACTGGTCTATAATTCCCAGGAAAGTCTCTATTCCCCTTCTTGAACAATGGGACAACATTCGCTATCCTCCAGTCTTCCGGCACTATACCCGTAACCAACGACGACCTGAAGATCAGAGCCAGAGGCTCTGCAATCGCCTCTCTCGCCTCCCAGAGAATCCTAGGGTAAATCCCGTCCGGCCCAGGGGACTTATCTAACTTCAAACCCTCAAGAATATCTAGCACATCCTCCTTATCTACTTCAATACTTTCCAGTTTGCAACCCTGTACCCCAGTGTTCTCCACAACTACATTTACATCTCCCTGCGTGAATACCGAAGAGAAATATTTGTTCAGTGCCTCTCCAATCTCTTCAGGCTCCACGCACAACTTCCCACTGCTGTCTCTGACTGGCCCTAATCTTGCCCTAACCAATCTTCTATTCTTAAC
Source organism: Sphyrna mokarran (assembly GCA_024679065.1). NCBI lineage: Eukaryota > Metazoa > Chordata > Chondrichthyes > Carcharhiniformes > Carcharhinidae > Sphyrna > Sphyrna mokarran. The sequence goes on from JAGIQG010000016.1 coordinate 48,926,451, forward strand.
ATACCTAAAGAAAGCTTTAGGATTCTCCTTGATCCTATCAGCCAAAGTCTTCTCGTGTCCTCTTTTAGCTCTTCTCAACTCACTCTTTAGCTCCCTCTTGGCTAATCTATAGTTATCCAGTGCACTAACTGAGCCTTCAAGCCTCATCCTGACATAAGCCTCCTTTTTCCTTTTAACCAGCGAATTAACTTTTTTAGTACACCATGGCTCCCTTACTCGACCATTTCTTCCTTGCCTGATGTTCTTCTCTACAGGATATTAGTGAATCAAATGGGCTTTTAAGATAATCGACAATGCTTTCAGGATCACCATTAGACTTCTATTTCAAGATTTTTATTGAGTACAAATTTCATTATCTGCCATGATAGGATTCGAACCGGAGTCCCCTCAGTGTTACACTGGGTTTCTGAATTACTGGTCTTGTGGCAATACCACTATGTCACTGCCTCCCTGGAAGGAGTTTTAAAAGTAAACTCTGCTTTTACATCCAGAGTCTAAATTGGAAATCAAGATCTGTCAAGCAAACCTATTTAGCATTTGGTTTGAATAATAAATATTTCATGATCTTTGGACAGTTTTAAAAGAAAATTATCAATAGGCTGTTTCCAAAATTTAGAAAAAATTCTGTAACTTTTCAGCAGTTTCACAAAGCTGAAATAAACTACATCTAAACAAAGTACAGGGGAGATGGTGGGAGCAGGAACAATAATAGCATTTAAGTGGCAACTAGACAAATACATGAATAGGATGGGAATGGAAGGACACGGAGTCTGTATGTACATATGGTTTTAGTTTAGGCAGGCATCATGATTGGTTCAGGCTTGGAGGGCTAAAGGGCCTTTTCCCTGTGCTGTACTGTTCCTTGTTCTTTATGCAATGACTGGCTTATAAAACCATATCATGTGGAATATTGTGTATAATTCTCACCACCACACAACCAGAAGGATGTGGATGCTTTGGAGAAGGTACGGGAGAGGTTTACCCTAATGTTGCCTGGTCTAGATGGTACCAGCTTTAAGGAGAGGTTAGGGGATAAACTTGGTTTGTTCTCAGTGGAACATCAGAGGCTGAGGGACGACCAGATAGAGGTTTACAAGATTATGAGTGTCATGGACAGAGTGATAGTCAGGTGCTCTTTGCTGTGGTAGGATAGTGAAGTACAAGGGGACATAGGTTTAAGGTACATGGGGAAAAGTTTAGATGAGGTGTGCGATGCAAGTTTTTTACAAAGAGGAGGCTGAATATCTGGAGCTTGCAACCTGGGGAGATGGTGGGAGCAAGAACTATATAGCAAGTTCTATCTAAATGAAGACATGAATAGAATGGGAATGGAGGGATATGGACTCCATAAGTGCATACAGTTTTAGTTCAGGCAAGCATCATGATCGGCGCAGACTTGAAGGTCCAAAGGGCCTGTTCACGTGCTGTATTGCTCTTTGTTCTTCGTATAAAGACTGGCTTACAGAAGCCATGTATGATTTTTTTTAATGTTACTTGAGCAGAGGACATTTTGTTAGAAACTAAAGAGTAAAATTTGTTCTAGATGCTGTAAAGTTCAAAGCAAAGATGAAACATCATCCCAGAATTGACAAATTGATGCTTTCATTTCATTTCATTTTGTAAGCTGCAAATATTGGAATGAATGCTTTTCAATTCACCAGTGGACCCGTAGATTTTTGAACATGGTATTAAAGGCTGATAAGCTGCTTCTTAATAATAACCTGAATCTGAACAATTATGAAAAGATTCCACAGCATAATTATGAAAGCATCGGATTCCCTCCCAGAAATCTACTTATCAATTTCTCTTGTTTGAATTCAACCAATGGAAAGCCTTGTTCTCCTCAGATTGCTTTAGAAAATAGGCTTACTTTTAAGTAGATTACTCTGCTAAAATTTTAACTTTATAATTAAAACAGAACCAACATTCAACATTGTTATTTTTAGATCTACAGCTCTTTAAAAGATAAAGCTATAAATTATTGCCAGAGCAGTAATACTCTCAACAAATCTTGTATGATGTCAACTCTAATGTACAGAAACAGACGAGGGTTGAATTGTGAAAACACATGCCAGTTGAAACAAGGGACGATAGCTTGAAAACTGTTTGAAAGAATATGTGACTTTTGCTATAGACTGGTCCATCTTGCTGTGCCCCTGAAATAGGCATCCATAAAATAAACTGGTAATAAATTAACCTCCATAAAATAAATTGAGAAATAGTTTCAAGTACACAAACTGCAACTTCCTGTATCAGACAAAAAGTACCACTTTTAGTGTGTATGAAGACCACATTGTCACTCCCTACAAGTGGCAATGATATATAGATACTGATTATTTTTAAAAGTTCAAAAATACAATGTACAAAAAAAACATAGTTGCAGTAACACACAAAGATCACTGCACTCGTGCATATATATTAGAAAGACTAATTTTAGATAAAGATCTCTTAAATACGAAAGTGTAAACAATCAAACTGTTCAGCACAAATTTGTGGTAATCTGCATGTGGCTTTCAGCTGAGCAATACAGTGATCCCTAATTGTAGATTCTCTGTCAGGAGGAATCATCCTCTCCATATCTACTCTGTCAATACCCTTCAGGACCTTAAAGGTTCTGGTCTAGATTCATTCTACACTGGTTACAATAAAACATCACTTCGGCGCAAAGCCACATCTGTAAAGGTTCTTGAAAATTAGCTACTTGGTGCATGCAAAGATACCAGCTTGATGCCTGACCTCGCTTTAACTTCTGGGAGGTGTATAATTAACAGCATAACTCTGTCGGATGCACAGATACTAGTCAGAATGGTAGGCAACTGTGTAAAGAATGCCAAAACCTAATTTAAACCTGTCATAAAAAATAAATTCCCAGATATGATATGTGCCTATCCAGGATAAGTACTGAATAGTATTTGAGACAGATTGTATCTACTCATGTTGGGCTTGGAAATTTACCTAAAAATGATACGATCATATCCTGATTACGAACATGCATACCACAAGCAACAATGTGATTTTGCCCTTGGCCACTCCTAGAAAGTTTAACTATCTTGATATTTATAATGGCATTGCTTCCTTAATCAAATTAAGAAAGCAGTGCCATTTTCAAAATGATGTTCTACTGCAGTTCCCTTTAAATTATTGTGCTCAATCTAATTGCCTGACATTTAAATGTGCAAAGTATCAAAACTCCTTTATATTAGGACACAAGTTATATTGGAACAGTTAGGTGAATCAGTTTTCGATATTTTCCGTTCTCTCATATAAATTATTTTTGCAGAGGTGGAAGAGTGCATTCCACCATGTAGCCCTTCAGGAAACGATTCAGACTGACAAATAAAATCCTAACTCCAGATAGATGTTTTACACTGACCATTATAGAGTAAGTGTGTCCTATAGCTATTACAGTTTAACACTTCTACAAATGCATGATAGAAAGCATCCTTTTCATATTAATGGCTTCTGCTCTGCCCAAGAATGCAAAAAACTACAAAGGGCTGTGAATGAAACCCAGTCCATCACTCAAACCAGCCTCCCATCATTGACTCATCTATACTTTCTACTTCCTTGATAAACGGTCAGCATAATCAAGGACCCCACACACCCTGGATATGCTCTCTTCCACTTTCTTCCATTGAGAAAAAGATGCAAAGGTTTGAGGAAATGAACCAACCAACTCAAGAACAGCTTCTCTCCTGCTGCCTTCAAGTTTTTGAATGGGCTTATCTTATGTTAAGTTGGTCTTTCTCTAGTTATGATTGTGACATTACATTTTGCACTGCTTCTTTCCTTTTCCCTATGTACTAAATGAATGGCATGCTGTGAATGTATAGCGCATGTGAAACAAAACTTTATTTTCACTGCATACTAATACATGTGGCAATAATACATCAAATCAAATCAAAAAGTAGATGTGGAACAGAGTGGTAGGGGTCTTCACGTCATTTGATGTTTTCAAATCCTGTCCCTGATATCAACAATTCTGCTGCATAAGTGACATGTGCTATTAGAATTGTAGATGATGTCTAGCCGTGAAGCCTATTTTGATATATTTGCTTACTGCGTGGTTTGCTGTAGATAGAAGCTACAGTGACTTTTTGTGATCCGCATACTTAACACACTTAGACTAGTGGGAGAAATAAGCTTTAATGCTCCAGTGCAGCTTCACCTAAACAGGTCCAAAAATAACTTCTTCCTGAGGGAATCTAAGGAAAGTACATTTATGTGGCTTTCAACCAACATAAAGTGAATAAAAGACAAAAAAAAATCACTTCAGATCCAGGAAAAGCAGAGACTAGTCAGCAGTGTCTCCATTTACCATAGCATGTGCCACTTTAGATTTCATGCTATATTGGGTCACAAATTTGAACTAACAACAGTATTAAAAGATGCACTTGTTCTTGCCACTGAAATGGAATAATGGCTTTCTATTTCTCTTTCTTGAATTGAAATGCTTTAAAAAAGCTGCAAGAGAAGTTGTAGCAAGCACATGGCACACAAATATTTTATAAGAATCAATTAGATTTTATCATATCAAACACACATTTATGGATTATGGAATATGGATTTCAGAATCTGTATTTTCTGAATGTTCCCAATGTAAATACTTATCCTAATGTTTTTTTTTCGAATTGCTTATCGAAAACAAAATCATAGATAAATTATATTTGCACCTCAGTAACCCCAAGCCTAGACCTGTTCCAGCCCAGATGAATGTCTATTCCAAAGATACAAAAATTCATTTTAACAATCAATGTGTGAACATGTTCTCTATTTTAGCCCTCAGTGTAATAGCAACATTATGGTTGTTGCCCTTGAACATGTTCCTGTCTCCCAAATACATGACAATCTTTCCCACAACTCGATGTTTGACTGTCTCCAACTTGGTTTCTGGACTTTGTTACATCATTGAAAAAAATCATAGAATGCTACAGTGCAGAAAGAGTCCATTCAATCCATCAAGTCTGCACCGACCACTGTCCTATCTCCATAATGCATGCATTTATCATAATTAGTCCCCCTCATACTAAGGAGCAACTTTGCATGGCCAATCCATCTAACCTGCTCATCTTTGGGCTGTGGGAGGAAACTGGAGCACCTGGAGGAAACCCACATAGACATGGGGAGAACATGCAAACTCCACGCAGGCAGCAATCCAAGCTGGGAATCGAACCCAGGTCCCTGGTGCTGTGAGGCAGCAGTGCTAACCACTGTGCCACCCCTAAAAGGTCCTAATCAAAGTCACAAGCTACATTGTCATTGACTATAACCATGGTGCATTTTCTCCCCTCCCCTGTTTCAAGTGCTCTGTAGCTTTTAACATATTGGACAATTCCATCTTCGTCAGCCAGCTCAGCTATGACTGCTCTGCTAGGGTCTTCATTCACCTGTTTAAATCCTAGCCAAAGCCCCTCTAGAAATGTTTGATCTTCTGACTCCTTCACCCTTATCCCTGGGGAATTCCATGACGATACCTAACTTTATCTTGTACACCCAAGTGCTACTGCTGAAGAATATCATCCAAACTCATGTCAGCTAGATCCAATTACAAAAGATGCCAACCATGACTCATTTAGTGACACTCTTACTCCTGAATCAGAAGTTTGTGGGAAATGACCTATTCCAGAGACTTGACCACAAAGCCTAGATTGACATTCCAGTACAATATTCACGAGTATTGCACTGTTTAAGGTGCTCTCTTGCAATTAAGATTTTAAACTGAAGCCCACAGAACCTTTGCAGGTGGATATAAAAGATCCTGTAGTAGTTTTTCATAGGAGAGTATGAAAGTTCTCCTGGTGTCAACATTTGTTCCTTAACCAACAATATTGCAAAACAAAATTATCTGCTTATTATCACATTGCAGTCTGTGGGAGCTTGTTGTTAAGAAATTGGCTGTTGTCTATATTCTGCAGTGACTACATTTCAAAAGCAGTTTGTTGGCTGCAAGGCACTCTGGGATGCTCATAAATAAAATGTGCTATATAGATGTAAATCTTTCTTTTAGAGTCAGCCTCCACATATGTCCTGATGATATTAGTGCTAATGGAGAGGACCACCTCTGCACTAACCCTCACATATATACTGCTCCTGTACCATAGAATCATCACAGGATCCCTACAGTGCAGAAGGAGGTCATTCGGTCCATTGAATCTGCACCGACAATAATCCCACTGGGTCCTATTCAACAACCCCACGTATTCACCTTGCTAATCCCTTTAACTCAATGAGTCTGCGCCATCAACAATCCGACGCAGGCCCAATCCCACAACCCTACATATTTACCATACTCATCCCTCTAACCTACACATGCTGGGACAGTAAGGGGCAATTTAACATGGCCAACCAACCTAACTCTCACATCTTTGGACAGCTATCAGCTTGAACAGTCAGAGATGAAGCAAGGGTAGTTTGTTGCTGACCAGGAGGAGAAAGATCTATTGAATTTCATCTCTGTCACTGGGCATTCACAGTGTATAGCAGCCAGTCACATTAAGGAAAGCAACTTCATTAAAGTAAAATCACTTTTAATTTGGTCTTTACATGGAGAAAATTAAGGATTTGGACATTTTGAAAAACCTTTTTAAAAATTAGACTATAAAATCCACTAATTAGATTTTGAACAATTCTATAACAATAATAGCATTTGTTTTCCAGAGACCATTTTATTGTTTGTCGAGTTTTATCAGTCACATTGCCATTAACAATCTACAAGGTGTAACTTTATATGGGGTTTCTAGTGGTGAACTGGGGTTGGGAAAGTTAAAATACTCATTGATTTCATGATTGCTGGTTCTGTGGGTTGTGGTTGAGAGTGGGTGGGGGAGAGTAGGCAGGGTAAGTGGTGTGATGCAGTGGGGTAGGTAATGTGGTGCAGTGATGTAGGGACACACCACACAGCTTGTGCCCTGAGTGAAGGACTACAACATCAGGATTTCCACATTATCTTCAGGTGCCTAACATCCTGAAGTTGCAGTTTCAAAGGGTGAATGATGGCAAAGACAATTTGCCCCCAAATTAGATCCCACCCCCATCAAAAAACCTCAGTCCCTTATCTGACACCCATTCTTATATGAGCCACCATATCCTCTGAATAAGAACACTGAAGCAGTAATCATTGGCCATTGATTCAATTGCCTTCTCTGGCCACTGCCTGAAGTTGATCCAAGTATGTTCTTAAAATCTATTCAATCCTTAACTCAGCTTTCAACATCATATCCTCTCCATCGCAAAGTCTTCCTCTTCTGTAAACCACTTCCCTTTGCTTCCTCTTCAGGCTATCTGCTGCTCATCTAAAACACAAAATTACTGTCGATATCAATTCATCTACATTCTCCCTGCCGACCTTACTGCAATGATGTATACCTCCAATGTGCGCACCTTCATTCTTATCACTTCAGTTTTAACAACTATACAAACCTTCCACCAATCCTTATGTATAAAACAATAGGCAAAAGTAAATATCCTTCAGAGGTCTTCTCATGCTTCAGATGAGAAATTTCATGGATAATGAAGCAAAGTGATTGCAACTATTAATGTATTTCTCCTTCTGTTGATGTTAATGTTCCAAGTTCATGAGTTCTGTCTCCCCCATCATCACACCAAGAGAATTGAGCATGAATACGCTGATCTAACAATGAAGCACATGACAGAGTCCTGCCTCCTGAGTTCAGGGACTAGGGAGAAAAATAAAATTGAAAGATGAAAGTGTTCAGTAATGAGCAATGTTTTACTACCACTTTGGTGCTTCATAAAATAAAGAGGTTAAATCTGGATATTCCCTGTAAATTGTTTAAATATGTCTATTTTAAATTCAAAATTCCTGTTGTTTATACACAAGCAAATCAAAATAAAACATACTAGACATATCTGGCAAAGGGAAGAGGATAGGGAAGTTTTCTAGCTTTACTTCTTTGACTCGCAGGTTGAATTTAGGAAGGGGAATAGATAAAGCTAAAGCTAAAGTTTATTTATTAGTCACAAGTATGCTTACATTCACACTGCAATGCAGTTACTGCAAAATCCCCTCGTCACCACATTCTGGCACCTATGTGGGTACACCGAGGGAAAATTTAGCATGGCCAATTCACCTAATCTGCACATCTTTGGAGAAGGAAACCAGAGCACTCGGAGGAAACACACACAGACATGAAGAGAATATGCAAATTCCACACAGACAAGGACCCAAGCCAGGAATCGAACCTTGGTCCCTGGCGCTGTGATGCAGCAGTGCTACCCACTATGCCACTATGCCAATATTAGAGTGCATGAATATCTGTGAATATTTGTACTTAAAAAAATGCAACACTCAAAAAACCAAACACAAGCAAGGGCACAAATTGAAAGCATATGATACAGTTTAGCATTTTTATAAGCAGATGAGTGGTGAAAAAACAAACAAAGAAGGAATTTTGATATAAGTAGATCATTATAAAATCTATACATTGTGTAGGCAGGTTAAACAACTTTATAGCGTTTTTAATTAGTGTCACAAGTAGGCTTATATTAATACTGCAATGATATTACTGTGAAAATTTTTTTGCTTTCTATATATATCTTTTACAGAATCATGAAAAGGTTTGCAAATTCATCAGGGAGAAGGCACATCTTATTGGCAGAAATTCTTGTCAATAAATTGAAAAATGCCCAGTAAAGTCATTATCCGCTGTGGGCTGACCATAAGCTCAAATGGCTATAGTTCTAAATTATTACAAATAAGTGCAAGTGAATTTTTATAAGAAATAAAAAGCACCATTAAATTATTTTAAGTTTTGTTTTCTGCAAGGCTTTACTCCTCATCTTTAGTCCTGAGATGTGCAGGTTTGGTGGATTGGTCATGCTAAATTGCCCGTTAGTAGCAGGAGTCTAGCTAGGGTAAATTCATGGGGCAATGGGAATAGGGCCTGGGTGGGATTGTTGTTGGTGCAGATTTGATGGTCCAAATGGTCTCCTTCTGCACTGTAGGGAATCTATGATTCATACAATTAACGTCAGCATCAGCTATAGAATCCCGCAGTGCAGAAGGAGGCCATTTGGCCCAATGAGTCTGCACCGACCACAATCCCACCCAGACCCTATCCCATAACCCCAGCTAGTCCCCCTGACACAGGGAGAATGTGCAAACTCCACACAGACAGCGATCCAAGCCAGGAATCGAACCTGGGTCCCTGACTTTGTGAGGCAGCAGTGCTAACCACTCTGCCACCATGCCACCTATAGGAGGAACATGGAAGGAGCCATTCATGATTAAAGATCTTGTGCTTCTATGTCATCTTTCACTTAACATCGACATTAGCTGACGTGCAATAGTTTTAGATTGTTACATTGGATATAGAATTTCAACTTAACAGTACTTACATTTTCTCCCTGTGGTTGTATTCAGTCAGATCATCACAAATCATTAAAGCACTACCAAATATCACAATCAAACTCTATTGCTCAATTAAATCAAAGGACACCTAGCAACACTTTAGATTTCAAGGTTCAAATGATATGACTTGAAAAAAAGTATGTGCCTAAAGTGATCACGCGTCTGCATTGAACTAAAATTCTCACTTCTATATGAAATCATATTCATGGAAACTTCAACCTTAACATTTTGAATCAAACAGCTGGAATATCTCACGCATCCTGGCATCTGTCAAGGTCACTAATTATTTGGTTTTTGGTTCTATTAGTAATCCAGCTGGATGGCTAGATTTTATCCCTAATTTACATTGTTACAAGTTTAACTTATTCTATATTCATACATAAATGTAGTTCCAGGCTTAATGAAGATTTAATATTCCACTCTGTTTGGGAGACCGGTTCCATGATTTATACCCATTTATGCCTATATAACAGTAGGTGCACACAGATCGCCCAGTAATAACTCAACACACACACACATGGATTTACTATCAAAGCTGCAGTCACAAAAAAGCGATACCCGGAAAACAAGCAAATCTAGTTTACAACTGGCCTACCTTTTCTTTGAGGATGCACGTGGCAGTCATTTCAAAAGGACCAACAATAAACACTTGCTGCTTCACTGGTATGTAACCTTCTGTAAGACAAGAAAAGTTTTTTTTTTAATAACATCTCAATGATCATTAAGGTGAGAGGAATTTTGCAGTCCATTTTAAGTAAAAGATTATTTTGTAAAAAAGGTGGGAGGAGGGATGCTGGTTGAGAGGCTATACCCTACAACAAAAGTAGGGTGACACACAGTGGTTAGCACTTCTGCCTCATAATGCCAGGTACCCAGGTTCGATTCCCAGCTTGGGTCATGTTTGTGTGGAGTTTGCACATTCTCCCCATGTCTGCACACTCATATCTTCCCTGAGTGCTCTGGTTCCTCCCACAGTTCAATGATGTGCAGTTTAGGTGCATTGGCCACACTAAATTATGCCTTGGTGTGCACAAACAGGTAGCAGAGTGTGATGACCTGGGGATTTTCACAGTAACTTCATTGCAGTGTTAAGCCTATTGTGACTAGTAAATAAACTTTTAAATTGCTCAATTTTTTCACTGAGATGCAAACACCTAGGCCAAAATCTTCCATCCTTGCTCCAGCCTGGAATTTTCTGCTGAAAGTGAATGGAGTTTTGGCTGGAATGCCTATTTGTCTGTTCTCATTTGGATTAGGTCCTATCACAGATGAGTCCAGAGAATCCCACCCCTAAGCCTTAGTTTTCCATCCTCATCTGCGGCTGGGATTTTCCAGTGTCACTGAAAGTGAATAAAGTTTTGGCTGCAAGGTCAAATTCGTCATTGTCACTCGCAATGGGTCCCATCATGGATGAGACCATAGAATTCCACCTGTAATATCCAATACTTCTAAACATTTTCTTTAACTGATGAGCAAGCATCAAACTCTGAGAACTATAATCCCTTTCCTTTATAAACATTTCCACCAATTCACAGTCTTAGCCAGATGTCAGGACCCCAAAAAAATCCATTTCCATTTTTTAAAGTTGGTATTGTAAAGTGACTAAGAAATATGCAGCCGCCTGTAGAATTTATAGAATGAACACCAAGTCACAGAAGGAGTTTACGGGGGCCTCTGACTAGGTGCAAAATTGCTGGAGTTTAAAATAAAAACTCTTCCATCATGGTCTCAAAACATCCTAAAGTCCTTTACAGCCACATACCTCTGACATGTAGGCCAGAACTTTACCGGCCAGCCTGCCACGGGAAGCGGAATGGGTGAGGGGCAGACAATGGGAAGGTCCAATGGGCTTAGGGAAAATTTTATGGTTTCAGGACGAGCAAGGCCGTAAAATCCTGCTCATTGCAACATAGAAAACCTGGCAATCAATTTGTGCACAGCAAGCGTCCGTTTGAAATTGATCAGATCTCCTGTTCTTTTAGCATGTTGATTGCTGGATTAATATAGGCAAAGACCCATCATTAAAACATGCTGCATATCAGGCCTATTTATCCAACTGAGCCAAGCCTACCTACTGAACTATTAGCTTGCAGATCTTCTAGGACCAATTGGAAAGAATACTGGCCCATAATGACAGATTGATAGCTCTTTCTCGATTCTGTGAGTGGTGGTGCATGGCCGTTCTTAGTTGGTGGAGCGATTTGTCTGGTTAATTCCGATAACGAACGAGACTCCTCCATGCTAAATAATAGTAATCTACCCTTCCATTATTCAGGCAGGTGGACCAACTGAATGCTAGCTACCTTGAAGACTGTCACTTACCAGACACCTGCATGTACAAGTTTGAGATATATTGGCAGCCATAGTCATAAAATGAAAACTTGCTGGGGTGAACAAACAGCCTGCCACCGTCTTTACTTACTAACAAAGTTTACTGATATTTTAAGTAGTTAGCAGTTGCTTGGCAATCATATTGTTGGTGTTTTATTCATATTATTGGTCAGCGCATCTCATGTAGTATACAAAATAATGCAAGAGCCGTTAAGTAAGCCAGTGATAGAAGTAGGTCATGGACACCCTGGGGAGATGAAACAAAAATAATTCTGCTTAACAAATTCAGTATATGAACCAAATCCAGAAACAAATAAGAAAAATCTCTCTTTCACAGAAGTAGAACACGCTCCGCCACATCAGATAAAAAGAAAGAGAATTGTACATGCTGGAAATCTGAAATATAGAAACAGATTAAAAGCAAATCTATCACACAGCTGTCCAGAGTTCCAAACATGTTACCAGTGTGATACAGCTTTCTCCATGCACTGTCCAATTTGAATATATTCCATTCACTGCTGATAACACAGGATCCTCTACACTAGGGACGCAAAATCATAACTGGATGAATACATTGCTGGACATTTCATTTCTTTCCAGAAATATGATTCCATGCCCTCAAAATGGAGCCTCACTTCTCCACCTTTTTCCATTTTGGCCTATTATTATATCCCAACCAATGTTAGTGAAAAACATTTCATATTTCCTATCAGTTCCATGTTGGCTCCTCTTCCTTATGCTGATTTTTGCATCTTCAAACCATTATGCTTCAGGTGTCTGCCTGTGTGGAGTTTGCACATTCTCCCTGTGTCTGCGTGGGTTTCCTCCGGGTGCTCCAGCCCTCCCACTGTCCAAAGATGAGCAGGTTAGGTTGATTGGCCATGCTAAATTGGCTCTTTAGTGTCAGGGGGTGGATTAGCAGGGTGGGGTTACGCAGATAGGACCTAGGTGAGATTGTTATTGGTGCAGGCTCGATGGGCTTCCTTATGCACTGTAGGGATTCTATGATTCTATAAATACACCCTTTGCACTCACTGTATGGCTACAATTTTAAATTGCTCGGGGACAGCCGACCAAGTAACACGTGAAATGATGCAAAAAGACATTGGGCGCACATCCCATCGCCATCAAGCACTCACAAAATATTTCAGCTCGCAGGCGTACAAGAGAGTGCAGGCATTCAAGCAGGCTATTTAGCCCATTCAGGGGTAAATTGAACGCAATTTTATGTAGCCTGTCTACTTTTATAGTTGGCAGACAGGTCGAAAGACCAGGCAGCCTTTATACTTCCTCGATCCAGGGCAGAATAAATTGTCAGAACACATACTAAATTAGAAATGGTGTCCAGAGACTGAAGCTTGTGTTTGAATGTCCTGCTTAGGTAATTTTTCCATAGTTTCTCCATGGCAATTTACTTTTCACATGTAAAAGGTCCACGACACACCTCAGCAGCAGCTGTCTCCTTCAGCACATTAGAAGCCCCAGTTTGCACCATCCCTTTTACCAGCACCCATTTATTTACACTCTCCCCGGCTGCACTGAGCCTTTCCCAGCATGCAGTTCCTGCTGGCTGCCCCTTAATTAGCCAACCAGCATGAAATAGCACTCCGGAGCCATCTGTGACTAGGAACACATTCCACACCCAGTTTCGGGCCTGCTGAGTGTACATGATGACACAAGAAAAGTTCATAGAATCATACAGTGTAGAAGAAGGCCATTCAGTCCACTGAATCTACCCGACCACAATCCCACCCAGGCTCCATCCCCATACCCATACATTTACCTCAGCTAGCCCCCTTGACAGTACGGGACAATTTAGCATGGCCAATCCACTTAACCCACACATCTTTGGACTGTGGGAGGAAACCGGAGCACCCAGATGAAATCCACACGGACACAGGGAGAACGTGCAAACTTCACACAGACAGTGACCAAAGCCGGTTTCCGAATCCCGGGGACTCAGGTACTGTGAGTCAGCAGTCACTAACCACTGTGCCACCATGCTGCCCATTCAGGCCCATTTTCTAGCTATCTTCTTTCTAGCATCCATCTCATTTTCTGCCATTTTGCGGATATCTTTCCCATAACTTTTCATCACATTACTCAGCTCCCTGCATAAGCATAAATACCAAACAAAGATTGCATGAGAGCAAATTGTAGTATAATACAGAATGTATAGTGTGTGCAAAAATTTTAACATAAGGAATAACACAAAATAAAGCTCCTATCATAAACAGCAGTCATTCAATTCATACAAAAAAATTAATTAAGTCAGATGATAGACAATTCCACAGTAATCCTTCCCACAGTGAAGAAAGCTTTAAATATGATGATAGTACTCCTCAAGAAACATCAACCCAAAATGTAACTGCAATTTTTAAACACCCCGACTCAGACAAATTATGAGAAAATAATTTTCTCTGGTATGCATTCCAATTGTAATCTAGCTGCCTGTTCAAAGGAAGCAAACTTGTTCTGGCAGTAATCTGTTCTCAAACTGTGTATAACAGTAACAGAATGTTTGTCCGGACCAGCTTAACGCTGCACAGATTTGCACTTATTACATTTGACAATTATGAATGTGCTGCAGCACCGAAAGCAATTGACTGCTTGCCTAGTACATTTTCATTAAGCGTCAGTCTTGCTGGAACAAACATTCTCTTTTCCTGTCTTCTTAACCAGAAAACTTGTGCTAAGTATAGACAAAATCCTTTGTTGATATGCAATGATTTATTTTTCTATTGCCAGTCCAATTGCATGCACAATAATCACAGCATCTATTAGTTCCTCACTGCCAATCAGTTACATCAATGAGAATTCAAAACAGGGGGAACATGTTCTTCAAACAGAATCCCTGTATCATTTGCATCAAATAATGTCTGCTATCAATCTGAAGTACACCTTAACTAGACTAAGAAAGAACAATGGTAACATTTTCACCCCATCTTCCTTTCAGCATGATGCTAACAGAAAGCAGTGTATCCTTTTGGATGTATCAGTCATGGCTCAGTTGGTAGCACTCTTGCCACTATGGTAGTAGATTCCGGATTCTACTCCCACTCCAGGATTTGAACAGAAAATGATAAGCTGGTAATCCATTGCAGGGGAGGCGTGGTATTATCATTAGATTATGAATTCAGAAACTCAGCTAACGTTCTGGGAACCTGAGTTCAAATCCTGCACACGGCAAAAATAGTGGAATTTGAATTCAATAAAAGAAATCTGGAATTATGAATCTACTGATGAATATCTAATGATAGTCGGAAAAAACCCGTCTGCTTCACTAATGTCCTTTAGGAAAGGAAATCTGCTGTCTTTACCTGGCCTACATGTGATTCCAGAGCCACAGCAATGTGGCTGCCTCTCAATTGCCCCCCAGGTAACTAGGGGAGGGCAATAAATGCTGGCCAGCCAGTGATGCCTGTGTCTCACAAAAGAATAATTGAAAAAAATACCAAGGGCATGCTGCATTTTCAAAAGTGCCATCCTTTGCTAAGACATTAAACTAATCTATCCTCTCAGGTGAATGTAAATTATTTCATGGCACTATTTCAGGCAAGAGCAGGGGAGTTATCCCTGGTATTCTGGCCAATATTTATCCCTCAACCAATATCACAACAGCAGATTACCTGATCATTATCACATTGCTGTTCATGAGAGTTTGCAATTTGGCTGCCATGTTTCCTAAACTACAACAGTCCTTACAGTTGAAAAGTATTTCGTTGGCGGTAAAGCACTTTGAGGTATCCAGTGATCATGAAGGACATTTTAGAAATGTAAGATTTTCTTTCTCTCTAGCTGCAGAACCCTCCATTCAGATCACATTCCCTGAGTATCAGTCTGTGCCCATAAAGATTAGGATATTTACTGGAGCATTGGATAAGATATCTATTGTTTGGAGGCTGTCACACCAAACCCCTCCCCCCACCACCATTCCACCCCAGTCAATGCCAGCGTATGCCTCACCCATCAAAAGTGGCATCTTTTCCTCCGATGGCTCATCAATGCTGGCATTTCCACCCCCTCCCCATCATGCCGGTATCACTTTCCCCCATTCAACACCAGCATCTCTCCTGTCCCTGTGCCCCTGTCCCCCCATCAAAGACGGCATCTTTTATGTCCCCTCCCCCAACATTAAATACTGACATCTCTCACCTCCCACACACCTCCCTCAACAGTAACCCTCAGCATCTCTTATGCCCTCTTCCCCAACATTAAATACCAGTGTCTCTCAGCAACCTCCTCCCCCAAAAGTCTGCAGAGGATATATTTACATTAGCTTGAGTGAGTGAACAAAAATGGGCAGGCAGAGCATAATGTAGGGAAATTGAACTTGCCCACTTTGGCAGGAGAAACAGTAAAGCAGTGTGTTATTTAAATAGAGAGAGACAATCAACAGCAGAGAAGGATCTAGGTGCCTTAGACAATGAATCACAAAAGGTTAGTTTGCAGGTACAACAGGAAGACGAATGCAATGTTGACATTTAGTGCAAGGAGAATGAAACATAAAAGGAGGGAAACATAGAAACTAGAAGCAGGGTAGGCCATTCTGTCTGTCGAGGCTCTTTGACTATTCACTATGGTCATGGCTGATCTTTGATCTCAATGCCACTCCCGCTTTTTCTCCATACCATTAAAATCTAAAAACGTATCTCTTTCTTGAATACATTCAGTGACTTGGCCTCTACTTGGCCTCTCTGTGCAGAGAATTTTGCAGATTCACTACTTTTGAGTGAGGTTTTTCCTTAGCTCAATCCTAAATTGTCTGTATTCTGAGACTGTGTCTCCTGGCTCGAGATTCCCCATTCATGGAAAACATTCCATCTGCATCGTGTCTGTCCAGTTCTGTTAGAGTCTTAGATGTTTCTATCAGATCTCCCTTCATTCTTCTAAACTCTAGGAATACAAGCCCACTCGAACCAATCTCTCCAACAGGACAGTCCCCATCTGAGCTATCAGCTGAGTGAACGACTGCTGCCCTTCTTTTTTGTAAAGCCTTTCTCAGGTAGGGAAACTAAAACTGCACAGAATACTTGGTAGTCTCACCAAGCCCTTGTATAACTGCAGTATGACATCCCTACTTCTGAACTCAAATCCTGTTGCAATAAAAGCCAACATACCATTTGACTCCCTAATTGCTTGCTGCACCAGCCTTTTCACTTTCATGAACAGAAAATGCTAGAAAATCTCAGCAGGCCTGATAGCGTATGTAGAGAGAATTAATGCTGATGTCTGTCCTGGCTCGAAACATTGGCTCTATTCTCTCTCCATAGATTCTGTCACATCTGGACATTCGGAATGGGAAATCCTGTCGGCGAAAGCCTGTCCATTAGTTTTTGAGAAATATTACTAACAGATAGAGATGAAAACATTAATTCCACCCACCTACAGTAGCAGAGGAGGTAATTCAGATTGGTATATAAGAGAAGTTTGTCACAAAAATAATTTTACTTGTTTTGATGTAATAGAAACATACTGTTCACCTGGATGAATTCACGCCCATGTGGTTAAAGGCAAAGTTTATTTATTAGTATCACAAGAAGGCTTACATTAACACTGCAATGAAGTTACTGGGAAAATCCCCTAGTCACCACACTTCAGGCACGCTGAGGGAGAACTTAGCATTAGTGCACCTAACCAGCACGTCTTTTGAACTGTGGGAAGAAACCAGAGCACCTAGAGGAAACCCACGTGGACATGGGGAGAATCTGCAGATTCCCCACAGACAGTGACCCAAACCAGGAATCAAATCAGGAATGTCTCTGGCACTGTAAAGCAGCAGTACCAACCATGCTGTATTACCTATAATATTGATGGATTCCTATGCAAGGTGGCAATGTACCTAGCTATTCAGTTAGTGATTGAAGATTATCAGCTCTCACTGAAGCAGATGTAAATAAGTAAAGGTGATCCCACTGCTTGAAGTCTTTCAGTGATATCATAGCTGCCATTCAAGTAGGGTAATAGGCTGAGAGGATCTACTTCGGGCATAATTGGCAACTGTAGCCCAGATTATACCCAGATTTTGATTTGTTCCAGAACTGATGGTATTCATTTATTTTTTGCTCAACTTTCCACTTAAGCTTATTTCTTTATTACCTATCATAAAATTTGTTTGGAACCCATGTAATTGGGCAGCATTTTGGAATGCAATTATTAAATTAAAAATGGATTTAAATACATTCCATGAAACATTTAAGAATGATAACCTCATGCAGTTTTGTTAACAGGGCATTTTGAATCGGTGTCTAGCCTAGATAACAATTGACAGGCAGAATTCTTCTGGAAAGGATTAACAAGCTGGGTCTCTTTGCTCTTGGGAAAATGAACTTTGAGGGGTATCCTAGTAGTGGTTGTTAAAATTGGGATATGGTTTGATCACGTAATACAAAGAGTATGATTGCTCTTGTGGGGAATAAGATAACTCAAAGCCATCAGCAGAAATATTTAATCAGAAAGTCCATACAAGTGTCTTCACTCAAAGAGGCTAATTCATTGGACATGGGTGTCGCTGACTGGCCAGCATTTATTGGCCATCCCTAATTGCCTGAGGGCAGTTAAGAGTTAATCACATTGCTGTGGCTCTGGAGTCACTTGAAGGCCAGACCAGATAAGAATGGTATATTTCCTTCCCTTAAGGACCTCAGAGAACCAGATGGATGGTGACAATGTTGAACTCAGAATGATTGAAACAAATGGTATAGTTGCATTTACAGGGGAATAGCCAAATATATGAGGGTAAAGGAAGTATAGAGTTATGATGGTACATTTGGAGAAGGATTGCAGAGCCTCAAGTACAGCATAAACACTAGCATGGGCTGGTTGGGCTGAAAGGTCTGCGGCTATGTCATATGTCCAGTGCATCCAATGTATTTGACCACCTCTGTTTAATTTGGTTGTAAATAACTGGAAAGGAATTTAGAAAGTTGGCTGAAGCATATAGTTGTTTCATTGTTGTGCAGTAGTCAGTTATCTCAGTAACTATATGAAGAGCTTTTGAAAGATTCATATTAGACTTCAGGAAATGTAAAGGAGAACATGCCTCTGTCTACATCTATGGGGACAAAGTAGAAAGTTCGAGATCTTCAAGTTTTTAGGTGTCCAGATCACCAACAATCTGTCCTGGTCTCCCACATGCCAGCACTATGGTTAAGAAAGTCCACTAACGCTTCTATTTTCTCAGAAGATTAAGGAAATTTGACATGTCAGCTCACCAACTTTTACCAATGCACCATAGAAAGCCTTCTTTCTGGTTATATCACAGCTTGGTATGGCTCCCGCTCTGCCCAAGTCCACAAGAAACTACAAAAGGTTGTGAATGTAGCCCAATCCATCCCGCAAACCAGTCTCCCAAACATTGACTCTGTCTACACTTAGCACTGTCTCAGCAAAGCAGCCAGCATAATTAAGGACCCCACACAACCTGGACATTCTCTCTTCCATCCTCTTTTTTCGGGAAAAAGATATAAAAATCTGAAGTCACGTGCCAACTGACTCAAGAACAGCTTCTTCCCTGCTGCTGTCAGACTTCTGAATGGACATACTTTGCATTAAATTGATCTTTCTCTACCCCCTAGCTATGACTGTAACACCATGTTCTGCATTCTCTCATTTTCTTCACTATGAATGGTATTGTTTGTCCGTACAGCACGCAAGAAACAATACTTTTCGCTGTATGTTAATACATGTAACAATAATAAATCAATCAAATCAAATGTCCTTGAGCTTTAAAGTAAGGCTTAACTTTAAAACCTCCTCAAAGATCAAAAACAATCCGCAGAAATTGAAGGCAAGGCCAGATTTGAAGTAATGGCTGTTTCCAGCACAATTTATTTTAAACTAATGCATTGATATTCTCCAATATCACTCACCACCCCCTGCATTTCTGCCAGTGAGAATGGAGAATTTGGCACTCAGCCAAAACTCCATTTACTGCAGTGGCTCTGGAGAATCCCAGCCATGGACAAGGTCAGAGAATCCCGGCCCATGAAATTTGTACTTGAAATTCCTCGATCTTTTGCGCTAAGTTATTCAATTTCAGGAGAATTGCACTGAAGGCTAATAGTGCAGTCTGGCATAAACCTGAGAAAAATGAGAAAATCTAAACGAGTCAGGGGAGGGTGGGTGAGGGAAGGGGGAAAGAGCAGGCATGTGGGTTAGGTGGGGGTGGCAGTTAGAGAATGAAATGGAGGGAAGAGGCTCAATAAAAATAAATCTGGCTGATGAACTTTTTTGTCACTACGCCAGCCTATGACACAAAGATTTAATTTGATCCCAACTTATCATGTTGAACGCAACATCCCATGAACAAAAAGCTTCCAGAGTCATTAGCAAACCTACTCTTACAAAGTTGACATCAATATACCCTATAAATCAAACACATTCAATTTTGTTCACGGGCCATTATTACCCACAATCTTCAAATATTAATGTTTTAACTCCAGCTTCCAATTCCAGAAACAGTCAACTGCCTTCATAGCAATGTGTACATATTCATTTCTGGAACACGGGTTTATCAGGGTGAAGCGAACATTTTTAATCAGCACATATTGAATGGTTCACTTTCCTGAATTATTCTTTTGTGATAGCCATCATTTCCTTTCTTAGTCCACACTGACAACTGATTGTTGTTGGCAATATCACGCAACAGCTATAGTTATCAATTACACAACAAGCATCAAATTTGCTCAGTTATTAAATCTGGATTGGCTGCGAAATGATCATTTAAGTGCATGCAACTAATCTGGGTCTCTTTGTTTTATACCAATTAACACAGTAATTAAGGAAATGATCTTCCATTTTGGCTGGCTGCTTGCCGTTGGTCCACGCGTCTCACTAAGTCAGGCCAGCATCTCGACTGCCTAATTTGCATTTGTTAATTTATTACAGTCATGTGGCATGCAGCACCCACTGGTTCAAACTTCAGATAAGTAAAGCCGTCATCCCGAGACTTGCAGGACAAGATGTAACAATATAAATTATAATTGGTGGTGAATTGACAAACAAGATGAGCTGTTCAGAACTCAGATGATATTTACATTTACTGCAAAATAACACACTAATTTTAAACCAATCAGCTGAGTTTACAAATCATGAGGAATAAGTGGATAAAAGCAAATTACTGCAGATGTTGGAATCTGAAACCAAAAGAGAAAATGCTGGAAGATCTCAGCAGGTCTGGCAGCATCTGTAAATTTTGAGTCCTAATGACCCTTTGTCAAAGCTTTGACAAAGGATCATCTGGATTTGAAACATCAGCTCTGTTCGCTCCTTAGAAATGCTGCCATACCTGCTGAGATCTTCCAGCATTTTCTCTTTTGGAAGTTGAATTGGGACCATTAATAAACTTGGAGTGTAATAGTGGCAGGTCAGGCACCTATCTTTGTAAATAGAGATACCGGGCCAGATTTTCCCCTTCAAGGCAGAATTGTGATTCGGACTATTTCTTCTTCATGCCAGAGTGGGAGTGAGGATGGGGTTAGGTGGGGGAGAGACAAGCATACTGGATTAGGGACCATCATTCCCAAAGCAGGTCCGAGGCAAAAACAGATGGATACTGAGGCAGGCAGGCTAGAAGGTCTGCCTCTGTTCACTGCACCTCAGCCCAGTTCTACACACGAGTCTTAGGCATTCTAACCCTTACTCTTTACTTCCCACCCACCTTTTATTTCTCTCATTTCCCCTCCATGCCCCTGCCACTCTGCTAGCACAGCTCTTTTAAGGGGGCGATTTCTGAGGGTTACATAACTGTGCCGGAGTCTATGAAAAATCACTGTGAGAAGCCAAGTCAATGAGGAGAAGAGCATGTATTCAGGTTTGGAAAGAACTTCAGTTAGAGCCAGGAAGCAGAGAGTTTCATTGTATCTTTAGATCTGTCTGACAATTGCTTGTATACAATACATTTACATTCTTGATAATAAACACTTCTTAACTTGAAGTTGCATTGAGTGCCCTCAAGTTATTCCATCACCAGTTTCCACTTACACACTATCAACAATACAATAGTATTACCCACTATGAATCTCAACACAGCCGAATGCAAAGAGAGCACTTTATTCAGTGGATAACGTATCCAAATGTATCTTCAACACTTTCACCATGCTGATCAATTTAATGGTTGCTTACTTTATCAGTAATCACTGCATTAAATATATACTTGTAGGATGATTGAAGTATATATTTAATGCAGTGATTACTAATAAAGTAAGCAACCATTAAATCCTACAGCATCTAATAATGACAAGTGAAATTGCCAAAATCTTTTAAACTGATCAAATTCTGACCTCATATGATTCTCTCAGGCTTTGGAAACATATCTACCTCATTAAAATCTCAAACACCATGAAAAACCAAATTGAGTTGTGCAGCACTATTGAGTACAGTGGCAGAATTTTACAAGAATGATTCTAAGTGTCCAACTATTGAGAAAATGGGAGAGTTGCAGATCCATTTTTTGATGAGTCTTGATGTCCAACCTTGTGCATATTGTGCATGAAAAAAATGGGCTGGACCATTTTTAGCTGCTACAAGCAATGGATGAGGCTTAATTTGCCAGCCAGCAGCAGAGGGAGCTTTTGCCTATGCATAAACCTCTAATGCAGAGGTCTGACGGAGAGAGAGAAAGCTGTCAGGCCTCTGCTGCAGCAGCCAGCCTCAACAAACTTCCCACACCACCCCCCTCCAAGAATTGCAGTGGCATGCAGCTGATCACAAGCTCCCAGATTTATAGCCCGGCCACCCTTCCTGCTTTCCAGACAGATCACAACCCCCACCCCAAGCCAATCTGATGCAGAGTGGCAGCTGACCCTTCCCTCACCCCATCAATCATCTGCAGAATGGCAGCAGGCTCCCTCCCCCCGATTACCTGGAAAGTGGCAGTGGCCTGTCCTATCCAGGCCCTGCCCCCTACGGGCTTGCCCATCAGCCCCACTCCCATAGGTCTCATCCTTATAAGCCCCACGCTCAAGTTCTGCCCATCAGGTAACCATCTTAGGCTGGCATGTCAGGCTGGCACTGCACAACTAGCAACACCACCCATCCACCCTTGGCCTTCCCAGGGCCTCCACGGCCTCCAGTTCTACCGTCAAGGCTGAACACAGCTGCTCCCTGTTCATGGTCAGCAGGTGTTTTCTTCGTCGGAGAGAACCTCTCCCGCCGAGACCATAAAGGCAAGCAATGGCTAGGCTTGCTAGGCATATGGGAATCATGTTTAACCTACATTTAAATAACTTATTATTCAGCCTCTCACAAGATGAGATGCTGACCATGCAATAACTCCAGTTTTGGTATGATGGGGAGAATCGATATTTTGGGCACAATCCTGATTTCTTGGCTCTTCCTCAATTTTACTAGGTCACTTTGCCCATCAATGGGTGGGGTGAACTGGCATAATTCCGCCCCAGATGTTCGTTTTCACACGCATTGGATTGTGACCCACAGAGTTTATCACACTGGTCAAAATAGCAACTTGCAGGAATGGTCACAATTTTGGAATTCTGGTCTCCTTGCCTCCTTCTCCCCAGGGTAAAGGAGTTCAGATTTGCTCTGCGATGGGACGGCACACCGAATATTAATGAAAATAAATTACGGTAATGTTTTGAAAATCAGTGGTTAAGTTTAAGTTTCTTTATTAGTGTCACAATCTGGCTTACATTAATATTGCAGTGATGTTACTGTGAAAATCCCCTAGTCAGCACACTCCGGCACCTGTTTGGCTACACTGAGGGAGAATTTAGCCTGGCTAATACACCCAACCAGTACATGTTTTTGGACTGTGGCAGGAAACTGGAGTACCCAGGGGAAATCCACACAGACATGGGGAAAACCTGTAGACTCTGCCCAGACAGTGATTGAAGCCAGGAATCAAGCCCAGGTCCCTGGCACTGCGTGACAGCAGTACTAACCACTATGCCATCATGCTGCCTTTATGCCACAGTTGGTGTATTGTGTCTAATTCTGGGCACCACATTTTAAGAAATACATCCATACATCGAAGAGGAAGCAGAGGAGATTTACTAGATTGTTTCCAGGGTAAAGGAGTTCATTGATATGTGAATTTGAAATGCTGCAATTGTTCTCTATAGGGCAGAGAAGGTTAAAAGAGAATTTAATAGAAGTTTCCAATAGAGGTTTTTTAATTAGAATGGATAGGGAAAAGCAACTGGCAGAAGGATCAGTAAGTAGAGAACACAGACTTAAGATAATGCCATAAGGAGCAGAGAGGAGACGAGAAAAAATACACAGCAAATTGATAATAATTGAGAGGACAATATTCAAAGGGACACTAGAAGCAAATTCAAATTGTAACCTTTAAAGAAAATTGGATAAAATGCTGAAAAGTAAAAATTTGTACAAGTGTGGGAAAAGACTAATTGGAAAACCCTTTCAAAGTGTTGACACAATCAATGGACTGAAAGATCTCCTTCGATAATATAATATTCTACACTTAAACATTACAAAATTCTTCTCTACTGATATTCTCCAATCACTGGTAGCACACAGAGGATTTACTGATCCATGATGATATTCTGTGGGGAAAAGGGTTGATTTGTGTTGAGACAAAGATGTATATGAGCAATTAGTTGCTGAAATCTTCCATTCTCATTCCCAGTTGGGACTTTTCAGTGCTGCTGAAAGAGTTTAGTTGGAATGCTAAATTTTCCATGCATTGGGACCCTATGCGGATAGACTGGAGGTCCCACCCATAGACTTTGGCAGAATGGGCTGCAGGGAGGAAATTTCTCACCCAGGAAAATGGTGGTTTTCAATTGCTTGGTGACATATAAACAAATATTTTTGTGATATTTTGGAATGGGGCTGCTAGAATCCCTGTTTTGCCATTCCTGTCAATTAATCAAGTTGTAATAGATCTAGAGTGATTCATAAGAGCTGTGACACATGTTGTGGTGGTGGTAGGGGTGCTATTGTTGTTGGTGGTATCTCTGATCGTGGGTATTGCTGATGGTAGTGAGGTTGGTCCTGCTGATGGTATTGGGTATGTGGGCAGCAGACAGAACACATCCAGCTTCTGTAATTGTAATGAGAGCTAGAATATAGTATGATGATTCAGGTACCTCTATAGTCACTGATGACGATTACACACACAGGCAACTTTGGTTTAACCCATACTCTCACAAAGGATAATTTGATTTGACTTGATTTATTATTGTCTAGTATACAGTATACAGCAAAAAGTACTGTTTCCTGCATGCTAAGAAGTCTCACAACACCAGGTTAAAATCCAACAGGTTTATTTGGAAGCAAATACCACTAGCTTTCAAAGCACTGCTCCTTCATCAGATAAATAAGAGTTCTGCTCACAAACAGGGCATATAAAGACACAAACTCAATTTACAGAATAATGATTGGAATGCGAGTCTTAACAGCTAGTCAAGTCTGAAAGGTACAGACAATGTGAGTGGTGATAGCATTAAGCACAGGTTAAAGAGATGTGTGTTGTCTCCAGACAGGACAGTTAGTGAGATTTTGCAAGTCCAAGCAAGTCAAGGGGGTTACAGATAGTGTGACATGAACCCAAGATTCTAGTTGAGGCCGTCCTCATGTGTGTGGAACTTGGCTATCAGTCTCTGCTCAACTACTCCATGTGTCGTGAAGGCCACCTTGTAGAACACATACCCGAAGATCAGAGGCTGATTGTCCATGACCGCTGAAGTGTCCCCAACAGGAAGAGAACAGCCTTGTCTGGTGATTGTCGAGCAGTATTCATTCATCCGTTATTGTAGCATCTGCATGGTCTCCCCAATGCTTTCGTGAAACATATCAGATAGACAACATTGGCCAAGTTGCAAGAGTACGTATCGTGTAGCCGGTGGATGGTATTCTCATGTGAGATGATGCCATTTGCATCAGTGATCCAGCACAACTTGCAGAGGTTGCTGTGGTAGGTTTGTGCGGTGTCATGGTCACTGTTCTCCTGAAGGCTGGGGAGTTTGCTGTGGATAATGGTCTGAGGCTGTGCAGTTGTTTGAAGGCAAGAAGTGGGGGTGTGGAAATGACCTTAGCGAGATGTTCAACTTCATCAATGACATGTTGAAGGCTCCAGAGGAGATGTTGTAGCTTCTCCGCTCCAGGGAAGTACTGGACAACAAAGGGCATTCTGTCCACTATGTTCTGTGTTTGTCTTCTGAGAAGGTCAGTGCGGATTTTCGCTATGGCACATTGGAACTTCGATTGATGAGTTGAACACCATATCCTGTTCTTATGAGGGCATCTTCCAGTGTCTGGAGGTATCAGAACTCCCACTTACCTGACGAAGGAGCAGCGCTCCGAAAGCTAGTGGTATTTGCTACCAAATAAACCTGTTGGACTTTAACTTGGTGTTGTGAAACTTCTTACTGTGTTTATCCCAATCCAATATCAGCATCTTCACATCCTGCATGCTATACAGACAAAGCATACCATTCATAAAAAAAAGGAGAGAGTGCAAAACGTAGTGTTACAGTCATAGCTAGGATGTAGAGAAAGATTAACTTAATGTGAAATAGGCCTATTCAAAAGTCTGACAGCAAGCAGGGAAAAAGCTGCCCTTGAGTTGGTTGGTACGTGATCTCAAACATTTTCCTGAAGGAAGAAGATGGAAGAGAGAATGTTCAGGGTGCGTAGGGTCTTTAATTATGTTGGCAACTTTTCCAAGGCAGCAAGCTGAATATGTGTCAGTGATAGGCTGACAACACTGTGATGCTGATTTCTCAATTTACACTGCCTTGGAGCTCAAGCCCATCATTTGAGTGCGGAATCACCGATGTTACTCTTAAATTGCTCTGTAAAATGTGGTGGATGGATCAGTATTTTCTCACAAGGTTCGGTTATCATAAGTGTCCTCTGTTAAGCCAATCATTGAAAATATTCTGACATCCCTACCTTTCCATCATGGGTGGTATCCATGTATGAACAAGCCACGGCTTTCACTTTCTATATTTTACTCATCCAAACCAATCCACATGTTCAAAAAAAGATGCAATTTAAATATAACCATAGTGTCATCTCAATCACTTATGAAGTACCAGTTATTCTGTTCTTTTCACAGCCAGCATTGTTAGAGATGACACTTTTGTAAGCAGAATCTCCATTTGGAATAAATTAGAATGCAATTTTCAGCAGCTTGATGTTAAATTTTAATCTGGTCTTCTCCAGGGTTAACACAACTTTAACCAGCTAAAGTTCTGAATGTGAATTAAATCAAAAAATGAACTTGCATTGAGGACTGTTTTATCTCATCCTTACCGCATCTCAGAGCCTCACAAATCAACAATTCCTTTTTTTGACCCACAATCTTACTTATGTAGACAAACAAGCCAATTTATACATAGCAGGATCCCACAAAATAGAGGATTAATAGTTAATTTGTCTTTGATCTTGTTATTGAGGCAGAAACTTTTTTTCATTCCTTTGTGGGACATGGGCATGGCTGGCTGGGCCAGCATTTGTTGCCCAACCCTAGTTTCACTTGAACTGAGTGGTTTGTTAGACCATTTCAGAGGGCAGTTGAGATTCAATCACATTGCTGTAGCTCTGGAAACACATATAAGTCAGACCAGGTAAGGACAGCAGATTTCCTTCCCTAAAGGACCTTTGTGAACTAGATGAGCTTTTCTGACAGTCAACAATGGTGACATGGTCATCAGTAGACTCTTAATTCCAGCTATCTTTTATTGAATTCAAATTCCACCATCTGCCGTGACAGGATTTGAACCCTGTTCCCCAGAATGTTAAAGTTAAAGTGAAGTTTATTTATTAGTCACAAGTAAGGCTTACATTAACATTGCAATGAAGTTACTGTGAAATTTCCCTAGTAGCCACTTTCCCATGCCTGTTCAGGTCATGCGCCTAACCAGCAAGTCTTTCAGATTGTGGGAGGAAACTGGAGCACCTAAGGAAACCCATGCAGATATGGGCAGAACATGCAAACTCCACATAGAGGGTTACCCAAGCCAGGAATCAAAGCTGGGTCGCTGAAGCTGTGAGACAACAGTACTAACCATTGTACCACCGTGCCACTCCAAGTTCTACAAACACCTCTCAAATGAGAAACATTTGATGTTTCTGCCTGCGTTTGAACCAAAGACCACTACAGTACAGAAACAACTGGCAACATTAGCTAATTGCACAAGATATTCTGCTTTTCTTTGAATAGTGTCATGGGATCTTGCATGTTCTAAATGAATGGAAAAATGGGACCTTTGCTTAGCATTCCGTCCAAATGAACTGAATAATCATCTTTCAAAACTCAGTATCTGATCCATTGGAAAGAATGCCGACAACAGAAAGGTTAACATTTTACGTTGAGAACCATCGTCACAATTTCATGTTTCTACAGGAGCGATTTGTACAGGACTGAATTGGGCTCCATGTGCACCAGCTTCATGGTCAGACTTGTGAGTATCAAATCTGGTGACGTATCCAACCTGGAAAGTGTGTAGAATCACGTGAAAAGGCATCAGGCATAAGTTAACTTCACTGTGGCCCCTCACTCGATATTTTGGTCAGCGGGCACAGCCACAGTTAGAAGTGTGCCAACCAATAACCAAAAAGTCTAATTTAAATGAATTGCACTCCCATTGTCTGGGATTTTACGTTGTTCATCTGCCTACAAGGTTATCGGGTATGCCAACTGCCAGGCGGCCTTTTCATTGAATCCAGTGCGGGATGAAAGTTCAGACTTCAAATAAAATTAACAAATGCATCTGGGGAACTGAGGCCTATGGGTGATTGCACTGTCCAGACACTCATTTTAACGTTGATATTTATTTATCATGGTTCAGCAGCTCCCTGAGACAGAGGCTATTCCCCCCTCGAGGGAGCACATTGGAGATGTCAACCTGCACCCTCCTTTTTCTTGGCGCCTGCCTTCTTCCCATTCTCTCTGGCAGCACTTAGCCTTTCACAGAGTGCCTCTGACGCCAATGGCTATTAATTGGCCAGACAGCATGAAATTGCACTGCAAGGTCAACTGCAACCGAAGAACACATTTCACACCCATTTCCAGGCCCGCCAAGTGTATGCCTCCATTCTGGCCCATGTCTTGTATCCTTTTACAATATGATCACCTCAAAAGTTGATGTCAAGTTTATGACTGGCCTGTTATAAATCTAACTTCTCTGTTTTCATCCTTACATTGATTGTTAAAAATGAATATTGGAAAATCATATGTGCGTAATGATTTCCTATCTCTTAAGTTTAACTCCAAGTGTTGAGGAATGCCTAAATCATACAGTGGTGCATTACGTTTTGATCTCTGGCCAAAGGCCACAAGTAAAACTCAAATATACAACACATAGACATCCAAAACATTATGCCCTGTTTCTGTTTCAGAGAAGCCGAAGAGGTGGTAATAACACAAAGGGAAGGAGGGAGGTAGGAGTTGCACAATGACTGGGACTGAATGAATCATAGAATTGCGAAATCACAGAATACTACATTGCAGAATCAGCCCTTCGGCCCATCGAGTATCCACTATCAAAAAGAAAACACTCAATCTTCCTGTTCTTGCAAGTAGGGAATGAATAGCACACAGAAGACAAGAGCATTCTGCATCAAGGAGTCATTAGCTGGTGTGCGAAAAAAGTTTGCGATCTTTGCAGGACAAATTCATCAATTTTTGAGAAGATCTTAAAGTGAAAGTCCGGCCTTTCATCTGCTGACCATTCAATATTTGTGTCACCTTCCCTGAATCCACAGTGTTGGCAAACAGTGTCTGCCAAGTTTGTGCCAATTTAAGACAGTATGAAGGTAAATATTTTCAAGCAGTTCTGAATGCAGAAAATTCAGAAGTAAATTCTCTGCAGTTTATAACATGAGCATTTATATTGGACGATAACTTTTGGTAAATATCCTTGTCCTGAGTTAAATTCTGCAATTTTATGAAGCAACCCAAAATTTATAAGTGTATTAAATTGCTAGTGTTATCATAATAGAAAATGTGTTACTGAATAGTAACTTGGCATAAATAAAACATTTATGACACACAGTATTATTCTTGTGCTGTTACGTTTATTCTTAATTGTGTAGGAATGCTCGTTTAATATTGGGCATGAAGAACTAAAGTCTGCAGGTTCGAGCTGCAATCTATTTCAGCTTGAATGAGGCTTATTGCGATCCAAGACTTCAAGGCACAGTACCTAATTTTATGACCAAAATTTCAATCCTTCTTGGTAGCAAAAATGCAATGCTACAATCCCTGTAAAGATCAATAACTTTTTGAAAGAAAGAAATCCCCAAGGCAACATGGGAAATTGGCATAGGGCAGCATTTCATTTTTCAAAACATTTTTCTGTAACTAACAGAATTCGACTTAGATCAAACGAACAGGCAATTGATACATCAAACTAAAGGTAAGTTTTGCATTAACTAACCAACTCAACCAGAATGTACCTTACAAAGTTCTTTCATTCTATTTCATGCTACTATCAAATATGTAGCATGGAAGGAGTCTCAATGCCACTCCTAGGTCTCCAGCAGAGATTCATTATTCCCGCCATGTCAAAACTCTCTTAATGGACGCCCTTAGCACCATTCTCAGCCTTTACTGTCACCATTTACATTCCCTTTGTCTTTTCATTATAGCACTTTATCAATTACAGCCCCCTCTCTCTCCCCCCACTATCCTCCCAGTATAAACCTTTTCCAATTTTCCTTATCACTTTCTTCCATCTCCTTCCATCAAGAAAAATATACGAAAGTCTGAGAACACATACCAACCAAATCAACAGCTTGTCCCCTGCTGCCATCAGATTTTTGAATGGGTCGACCATACATTAAGTTGATCTTTCGTTGCATGCTAGCTTTGTTCTGCACCCTCTCTTTTCCTTCTCTTCTATGTACTCTATAAACATATGTTTTGTTTGTACAGCACACAAGAAACAAAACTTTTCACTGTTTCCAAGTACATGTGACAATAATAAATCAAATCAAGTCAAATCAAATGTCTTCAATTCTGATAGAGATATCCAGATTCGAAACATTGGCTCTATTCTCTCTCCACAATTATTGTCAGACCTGCTGAGATTTTCCTGCATTTTCTGTTTTTTGCTGCAAAGCCTTCTTTGACAATCATTTCACTCCACCTGAGTTTTCCTGATTATCCCTTCTCCCTCAGGCCATGAGAGTTCTGATGATCCAGAATTCCTGAAAATTTTTCTGTCTGACCATTTAAATGGTTTAGTTGGCTCTGGTTAAAACCAGTAATTTCCATCATGAGTTTTACTTCTGTTCCTCGTTGTTTCACAAGAACAGAGAGGACCTGTTCAAGGAGAGTTCCAATTCTCTTCTCAGTGGCACTTCCATCCTCTGCTCTGTGAACTCCTGCGAGAGATGTTAGCAACTACAACTCACCACATCAATACATTCTATTTGAGTTTCTTTCCCTCCTCACCTCTCATTCCCATAGCAATCTATGGTCACATGGGTACTTCTCCAAATTGAAGTGTTCGGCAAGAAATCACCCCCGCCCCTTTCAGAACTACCTGCTGTACTTTGAGTTAGAGACACTTTAAGATCTGCGAAGTTCAGCACTCACAATAGCAACCCAGCAGGGTTCAAATTTATTTCCTCCAGTTAGCTACTTAATGTTGCATTATATCACTTCCAACTGAATTTACTCCTTAAATTACACTCATGACTCTTTTGTATCTTTGTCACATCATCTTTTAATTCTACAATGGTCTAGATTACTGCAAATTAAGCATCACAAAAAATGCTGACACTTGGGAAAAAAATTCTTTACAATTAACCATATCCAACAAATTGTACAATATATGGTTCTAAACAAAAATTTTTCTTGAATTCTTGATTAATGAATACAGGTTAGCCACTTTAGAGAAATTGACTCTGCCAGGTCAAGTACAAAAGCAAGCAACCTGTTTACTTTATAAAAACACAACGTCCCACAGACAATTGAAAGAAATCATGACAAATTATACACAGACAAGCTTTACAGATTTCAAATGTTTGGCCTCATTATGTACTAACTACCATATGGTCCATTTGACAAAAGAACCCACAGCCAAGTCTCCTCAGCAAACTAAAACTGCAAGGTTCTAATTTAGCAGAATTGTCGAATGGTGGAACAAAACATGTATTGGCAAACATTCAAAAAAAGTTGTGAACTGTTTATCACTTTCTTTTTAAAACAGATTTGCATTTCAGCTCCTGAACTAGTGCAGCCTCTGGTCCTTTACTTCAATGTCAATGTAATTGTTGGATTAAGCATAAAAAGATGAGGCCAAAGTCTAACTAAGGTTGTGAGCAAATCTGCAAAGTTAGTGAACGAAATAACAATAACGAATATACTCAGAATCACCTCAAGCTTGTTCTTATTCATTCAAGGGGAGTGGCCAAGCACTGGCAATTGCCCATCCCTAAAAGTTTTTGTGAAGCTGAAGGTTGGGACACCATCTTGAACTGCCCATGAAGTACACGCCCGCGGTGCTATTAGTTAGGGAGTTCGAGGGTTTTGGACTCAATGATAAAACAGCAATACATTTCCAAGTCAGGATGGTGTGTAACTTTAGAGGGCAATTTGCAGGTGGTTGTGATCCTAAACAACCGCAACCATTGCACCTTTGTGATTTGAAAAATGCGGCTGAAGAAACCTCGGTGATTGGCTACATGCAACTCAAATGGCACACATTGGAGCCATCTTGCGTGGGCAGTGCAGAATGTAAATGTTTAAACTGGTGAATGAGGTGTCAATCAAGTGGGCACACCCACTAAAAACAGCTAGAATTCAGATGCAACTTGGTTATACATCATTCTCAGTTCCTTGGCTCATATATCTGGCCCCTTATATTTAGAATTTTTGAAGTATAACCATAAGTGTTTCAGGTGGTACCTGCAATAAAAGTTCAAATTCTAGGCCAGTATACAATTGAGGATGGAACCCTGCGATACCCCACTAGTTAAATTTTGTCAACCAAAAGAAAAACTATCTATCCTGACTCTCAGCCTTCTGTCAGTTAGCCAATCTTTTACACCTAACCCCATGTAATCTTACCTTGTGCATTACTCTTCTGTGCGGCACCATAATCAAATGCCTTCCTGAGGTCCAGGTATATTACATCTACAGGGTTCCCATTATCCACTATTAAAGAACTCTACCAAGTAGTCAAACACAATTTACCCTTCATAAAACCATGCTGACTCTGATGGATTTTGCTTTGGCTTTCCAAATGTCTTGTTCTGTGGTAATGAATTCTAACAATTTCCCAATAACAGATCTTAAACTAACTAATCTACAGTTTCACATTTTCTGTCTCCCTCCTTTTTGAATAAGAGGGTTCTATTAGCAATTTTCCAATCCACTGAATCCAGCCACTTCCAATAATAAATTATGTCAGCACACATTCCATTATATTATAATAAACTCCAAAATGCAACTGATCTTTTCAGTGCTTTCTTTGGGTGCCCATACACCCTTTTTCTTTCTTGCCTATTCTCGTGCTTCTCCGAAGTGCTACCTGAGGGCGAAGACCACAGGAGGTGATCGGTTGCCTGTTCTCTACAGAAGGCTCTTAAAACTGAGGTGCACCTCATCTTACCCCTTGGTATTTGGTATTGCCAACCCTGTTATGAAGGTGATGACTGAATGTTTGTCATGTGTTGCTGCGCTGGGTGGCTGGATGCCCATTCTGTATTTCAGCATCACGGTCATTTTACCTCTCTAATGCTGCTGTTGGGATTAAGGGAACAGAAAAGAGAATGGTTCTCCTGGCTCATTGATGCTTTAACAGAGATGCCAGGACAACAAGTGTAGATGCTCAGCCACTAATCTGATGCTGGCAAGCTGCCACTAATCTTGTCATCTCTCGTGCCTAGCGCTGATTGAGAGAAAGACCTTGGAGCTGGGACGCATTCAAAGTGGATGAAGTATTAAGAATGCAGTTGACCCCCTCCCCCCCACTCTGTGGCCTGCTTTCATGGGGAATGCGCACCACTTTGTCCTGCAAAAGGATGGAGTGAATGAGAGAAAGGCTAGCAGCTGAGGAGTGAGTGCCAAGCGAAAGATCTGAGGGATGAGAGTACGAAGCTGTTAAAGTGAAGGGAAAGTTTCAGGGTTGTGCATGTGAGCAATTGCTGTGTGGAGTGCTGAGTAGGCATAATGCAAGACACAATGTTAAGCTTCTCATTAATTAGTGTGCATTGTGAAGGGTTATTTCTGGAATTGCTGCTTTAAGAGCCTAAGAGTGTGCAAGTGCTCAAAGTGGGCAAATAAAAAGACCTTGTTCAGACCCTGCTTGTCCTGACTGAGGGTGTGGCATATTGGCAGCACATTTTCACACTTAAGGAAGTGAAGTGGTGCACAGTTAATATTTCTGGGTGTTTGGGTGGCAGCTACAGACACCCTACTTCTCCTGTCTTCAAAATCCTCCAAGAGGAAGCTGGAATCCTAATGAGAAATGTTCCATTATTGTCTCTAGCTAGTTGGCAATGTCTTGCTGCCTTAATAGTGCTGATATACTGCTTGAAAAATATATTGATAAGACATGTAGTGAATTTACTGGAGACTGTATAAGGTAGCCCCACCTACCCCCCTCTTTTTTTTTTTAACTTGCCTTTTTCCTAGTCTGCTGTTGAAGTTTGCAGACAGAACAGTGCTTCTAAGAGACTGCACAGGTTTACAAACCCTCCATCTCTTTTGCATAGGTTCAATGGCAACGTCTATTCCATTTATGTGCGTGGCCTTTGAAACACCCTGTGCAGGTCATTGACCAGTGCAACCTCATTTTCTTAAATAAAGCACACCAGTGGCAAATAAACCTCCTCCTCAAGAATTATACCCAAGAGCTTAAGAGTTTTTATGTTCAGTATATTCAGTTGATATCTTCAGGTGAATTGAAACTGGCTGGTGCTCCAGCCAATCAGGTGATGTAAGCCTTAGGATAAGTTTATGTCATAGGTCTGAGCCGGTTGATTTTTTACACATTACCGTGGGGAGGGCCACTTTAGGCTAAAGAATTTATCAGTAAGTCCTCTACCTGTTTCATCTGAACAGTATGTACTACTGAATACACATAATTCATGTCTAAGAATGTCTAACTATTCAGTTGTATTTCATCTGCATATTATCAGCACAGATAAATTAATATAAAAGGGTTTATTCCAGTTTAAAGGAGTAACAGGATGATTTTTGATCCATCACTATGGTGTTTTGAAGACATATTATATAGAATATGTTACTTTATAAATATTATCAGCTAGACAAATATATCTATATTCATTACATATATAAAATGAACTTTTGCAATGAACACTTTTGCTCAGCAAAGGATACTTCAATCTATAGTAGGTATTATGTTGCACTTACGAAGAACACAAGCTGCTTTATGGTGACACAGAATTTACAGAATTCTCAGCACAGCGGCAAGGATAAGCCCAGACTTAAACCAGAGAGGTTACGTGATCCAGCTCTTGTATTTAAAAAGTATTGGTTTTGAAATAACAGTCAGATCATCTGCCTCAAGGGCAACAGCTTTACACCATCTCTCTTTCTCTGAAACCTCTCTCATCAAAGCGAAGCTACTTGTGATTTGAAAACCCACCAGAAGACCTCAGTGCTGCAAAACCAAAAGTCCTTAAGGGAGGATTCCGTATTAACATCACTGCCTCCAAGAGAAACGAGAATCAATTAGCCACAACTGCTCTAATGAAGAACCCAAGTACCAACACCTCCTGTGGAAAGCGATCTTGGATATAAACAAACATTCAGACAATCTGTGAATAATTCTTTTTCTGACTTTATTTCTTATTTGTCCCAAGTGTTAAGATCTGATACCTGTAAAGTTTTATTTTGTTTTTGCATGCTTGGGTAGGGAAGTTGTGTGTGTTGTTTTTGCATTAATGAATAGTTGGACATATCTTGACATTTTAAATCTTTCATTAACAACATTTGCAATATTCCCCATCTGAGTTTTAGCAATAAAACTAACTCTCTGCTTGCTAACTTAAGCAATCTGACTGACTTGTTTCTCACACCAAGTTATACAATATCATCTTCTCTGAAAATTCAAATTTTGTCATGACCAACCCAGCCATGGGTCAAAGGGGCAGATCATCTTTCCTGACATGGGTGCAATGACAGGAATAAAGGTTTTTAATCAGTGATTCTTCCAATCTATTTGAAAACTGTGGCAGATCACTGATCAATTATTGCTAGTGGTTTATTCTATTTTAAATCTAAGTTTATCTACTATTGTCACAAGTAGGTTTATATTAACACTGCAATGAAGTTATTGTGAAAATCCCCTAGTCACCACACTCCAGCACCGTACAGGTATTCTGAGGGAGAATTTAGCATGGCTAATGATCTTAAACTGCACGTCTTTTGGACTGTGGGAGGAAAGTGGAGCACTTGGAGGAAACCCATACAGACATAGGAAGAACATGCAGACTCTATACAAACAGTAACCCAAGCTGAGGTCCTGGCTCTGTGTGCAGCAGTGCTAACCACTGTGTCAACTTTCTCTACACCCTAGCTATGAGTGTAACATTACATTCTGCACTCTCTTATTTCCTTCTCTATGAATGCTATGTTTTGTCTGTATCGCATGCAAGAAACAATACTTTTCACTGTATGTTAAGACATATGACAATAATAAATCAAATCAAAATCAATATGTTCCTAAGTTATAGAAGTAAAATAAAGCTATTCTGAAAATCTGAATGTCATCACTGAATGCTCAGTATCACAAATGTCATTTCATATAGCACAGAATATTTTGGGGCTTTAAGTGTGTTTTTTTTTTCATTTGTTTCTTTATTTCAACTAAAACTTTATTGTTACATATGTTTGTGTGATGTTTGAATCAAACTTGTGCAACATAAATTCCATCGCATCGACAAACATGCTCAGTATGAACACTAAATACACAAAGAGAATACAAGATTAATTAGCCTCAAGCAATGCTGCAGATTAAAAGACTGCTTTGTTTCCCCACAGAGTAGCTGATATGTTCAAAAGAGAGCGAGCAAAAAATAGTTACTTGCTTTAAGAAAGGTGCATGTACAGACTTAGAACTGGAAGGATGGGAATATAATCTAAGCAATGACTTCAGATCTGCTGAATATCGTGGAAACAACAAAAGCTTTGTTTCTTGAAGTTTTACCTGTTACTTGGAGACCTCAAGGGTTGAAATATTTCAGGGAGAGCTCATGGCTAAATTAAGTGCACTGGAATATATGTACTAAATGCTCCTTCAGCACCACCAGTGGGAAAAGTCAGTTTGTATATTTCTATTCACTGAAATGCCCTACTGAAAACATTTGATATCACTGCCTGGCTCCCTGATTTCAAAGACTTCTGAAAGTCCTTCTATAACCATATTTATGGCCTCGCTAGCCCATGTTTCCTCCTATCTTACTCATGAGGTAGAATTTTCCGGCCACACTAAACCAGAAAATCTCGCCTGAGGTCAATGGTCAGCCTCTATCCACTACAATTCCCGTGGCAGACAGTAAAGGAAAATTCATCCCATGACCTTTTGTCTCCTCTCGCTATGACCTCAATATGTTCCCCTACAAATGTGTGTTGTATTTTGATGAGTTCTGCTAGGGTTTTTTTGGTGGCAGTACAAGCATCACACTTGTGATACCCATGATGTGAAAGCACTGGCTGGAGTAGGCACAGTAAGAAGTCTCACAACACCAGATTAAACTCCAACAGATTTATTTGGAAGCACAAACTTGGTAGTGCTACCAAATAAACCTGTTGGACTTTAATCTGGTATTGTGAGACTTCTTACTTGTCACGCATGAACCATTTGAAACAGTGGGCTCGATGAACCAAATGGCCTGGGCTTGCTCAACTTTATAAATGAAAAACTTGCATCTAGCACGTAGCCCGAGCAATGCTCTAAAAAGTTGGATCATAGGGCAAAAAGAGGTCGTCAATGCCTTAACTAAATTGATCTAAATTTACCATGCTGATTGGCTAAGTGCAAAACAGTCCAGAAGTGGTTCCAATTACCAGCCATTTTTGAACACTTACAACAGAAACCATCCAATCCAATTGTGCCCACACTAATCTCCAGCCAGCAAGCATGAAACAAACCAAGATAAATTGATCAATTAATTTTTGTTGTACATTATTTCCAACCAACATCGTTCAGGTCAATGAAAACAGCTAGATTACATTTATAAACAAAACTCACATGGGTAAAACTGCACCTTTTCTGACCTTGATTTTTCTACACGCCAGCCATCTAGCCAACTCCTAACTGGCCTCTTTAAAGGTATATAGACGGCACAAACACTTTTCAGATAGAATTGGGCGAGATTACGTCAATCTATCGTAGGCAATAGGCAGAGAATGGCAGCCAACTGCAGAAGCAAACTGTTCCACTCTATGAAGAATTAAACAATCCTCTTGGATAAAACACTGTAAAATTCACATCCTGAGCAAGCTTTACCCAGCAGTAGCTGGTAAATCTGCTTTAAAATAGATTTTATAAAGGTGCCCAGAGAAAATACAGTGTTAAGAAAGAGTACGGTGAGTTTGTTTGCTTTGCAATATTGCATTACAAAAGGCCTTGAACTGGTTTGACACTGCTTTTCTTGGAGTTTATATTTATAAAGGAAAGGGTACATTCACTTGGTGCTGAATTATTCATTCATGTATTGAATACTGTCATAAACATATATGAAACAAAGATGGATAATATGTTGTCAAGTGGTGAGATAGAAGAATGTCTTGTATTTGCAAAGGGAGAGAAAGATGCCAGGAACCAGGTCATCAAGGAGGATGACAGAAATGATTTGTGACCTTGCAGCGTTGATTGAGATGTCGGGATATTGGTTATTGTGACATTGGGTGGAATTCTGGGTGCTCGTTTTGTGGTGAGGAGATGAACATGATGCGATTAGTAGCATCATGTCCAATTTCACCAAGAAAAATTTTACCATGAAAAAACATTGACACAATTGGATCCCTGCCCAAACTGGGCAAAACATCAATTTGCATTTTCTTTTTGCATTCATCACAATGCTACTTGTGAGGTTCACTCCCAATCATCCCAGCTCACCTGCCTTAACATGTTCGTTCGCTGCAGTCAGATCAGTCAGGAAAATACCTCGTGTAAAAGTCGAATTCAGTGCTTGAGCAGAGAGGGTGAGCAAGGAGTTAAGTCTCTGCTTTCAAACTGCTCTGTGCTATTCGGTGGGTGTTGTTTCATGATGGTCATGTTGTGTTTCGGGTCAGGGGAATTACGAGTGGAGGGGTGCGGGGTGGGGAACTGTTGTTGTTCACGATGTCTGACTTTGGACTCTCAGTAAGAGTCTGGCAACACCAATTTTAAATCCAACCAATTTATTTAATAGTAAATCTGCAAGCTTTCGGCCGAAAGCTATCAAATAAATCGGTTGGATTTGAAATTGGTGTTGCCAGACTCTTACTGAGTTTACCCCAGTCCAACGCCGGCATCTCTACATCTTGGACTCTCAATATGGACCCAAGTCAGAGTGCTCGTCTCGGGTTTTAGCGCTGACTCTGGTCCGAGTGTAGTCGGTAGCAAAGGCACTGTTTCAGGTGGGGCATGGTCTTGAAACTTTCTGAAGTGGCAATGCTGCAGCCTCAGGACTTGTCAAGCAGTACTGTCTGGGGCCAATACTGCATGTGTTCTGGATGTGTGTCTGTGAATGGAGGAGATCGGCAGAACTGTGTTGCAATTCTGGGATATAGGGGGAGGGTTTTGGCAGTGCGTGTTGCTGGGGATCAGTGGGGGGGGGTGGTATGGGGAGTGTGTGTTGCTGGGGTTCTGTGTATTGATGGGTGTCTGCATTGTTGGGGATTGGTGGGGGGTACTATGGGAAGTGTGTGTTGCTGGGGTCTGTACTGAGAGGGAGGGTTTATGGAGGGTGTATGTTGCTGGTCTGGGGGTGAGCTGAGTACTTTAACCTCTCCATTTGTTTCTCCTCTTCCCTGAACTTCCTCTCCCCTTCAGATTGATAAGATGGCTTTTGCAATGCAACCCATTGATCTTGCTGTTCTTTTGGTTGCTGCTGGATCAGAGGAGGAAGAATAGAAGAATGAATTACAGGCAGAGAAGACCCAAGCCTTATCACTCACAGGAGTGGAGGGAGACAGCTGCCGGAGACAGGATGTGGCCACCCTTCACTCCAGGGAGGGTGCACAAGAGAAGGAGGCAGCAGACACCCCAGCAGTTCTGCTCACGAGTGTCCTTCGAGCAACTGTCAGACACCACGTCTCTGACAGCCATGGTTCCAATGGGAAACAGCGCGAAACCTGTGCATTTGTTGCAGGACCTGGAACCAGGGAGACAGGGGGAGGGAGGTGAGGGGGCAGGCTTGTAAAAGTGATGGCCACCTTAAACTATTATGCCATCGCGTCCTTCCAATGGAGACATTTATGGCATTTCCCAACCATCTATTCACAAGTGTGTGAACAAGGTCACCGATGCCCTGTATGCCTGGGCCAGACTGGCTAGTATATTCAATTTGACTAGGACAAGGCCCAGGAGGAAGTTCAGGATTTACAGCCATCGCAGGGATCCAAATGTGCAGGGGAATATAGACGGGACCGATGTTACCATTAAGGCCCTGGTGAATAATCCAGGGAGATTCATGAACCATTCAATAAATGTGCTGTTGGGGTGTGACCATCAGCTGAATATCATGCACATCTGCGCCAGACACCCCAGCAGCATGCATGATATTGAGGAGTTCTGATGTCCCAGAGGTGCAGGGATGGCTCATGGGGTACTCACTTGGCTGACGAAGCCTGTGCAGAAGCCTGAGACTGAGGTGGAGAGCCTCGTGTTCAGGTGCCTGGACTGCCTGGCAAGGTCCTCCAATGTTGCTCTCATATCATCCAGCATTGTATTGATGTGCTGTGCCCTACACAACCTGGCACAGCAGTGAGATCTTTCAGAGGAGGAAGATGTGGAGGCCCACCAGCAAGGTATTGTTGGGGAAGAGGCCACCCAACAGGAGGAGGAAAAGGAGGAGGAGGAGGAGGGGGAAAACAACAACGAGCAACAGCTGTCACCTGTCTGTCTGTCCATCCTTGGGGTGTTTATGGAGCTCTCCCTTGTTAGAGCACATCAGCTGCAGGCAGTTGGGCAAGTCATTGCGCTGAGTCAAGCATTCCAGCAAGTTTAATGCAGTTTGCCTTGTTCCTATGGAGGGGAAGTCGTCAGCACTTGCATTTGTGCTAATATGGGTGGAGTGGAAGTGGGGGGACAGGATTTGTGCCTCTGCGATGACTGGGGGACAGGGGAGTGAGAGGGTCATGTCGTTCAGCCATCGGGACCAGTGGGAGGAGGAGGGGAGGGTGATGAGGGGTCTTGTGCGAGGAGTCCTGGGCGTGACAGGTCAGTAATGTTGGAGGGTGGGTCACTGATGTCCATGGTGGGTAAAGGGAGATTGTATCTGGCCTGAGCAGGTTCTGTCAGCAGAGCTACTTTGTTTCCCCATTTCCCACGCATGCACAGTTTGTGGTTCCCATCTGATCTGCAAGCTGTCTGGTGAATTAGGCCCCACCACTGCCTCTCGTGGCTAGGGACGGTCTAGCCCATATTTCCAAAGACTGTGGGCATATGATTGGGTGTGAAAACTCACCGGATAAATGGATTAGAAACTCTCCCGTCTTCACACCAGTTGAACACTTAGAAAAAAATCTCATAAAATTTCACCCAGTATTTCTGGTTCAAATGGAGGAAGATCCTCCTCTGTAGCCATGTCAAGGTCCAGTCTTGCCATAAATGGGAAGTTTAAGGAACAAAGCTGGCTATTCCCATCCAGTGATTCATTTGATCTGTCTAGAC
The DNA here is from genome assembly GCA_024679065.1 of Sphyrna mokarran. Taxonomy (NCBI): domain Eukaryota; kingdom Metazoa; phylum Chordata; class Chondrichthyes; order Carcharhiniformes; family Carcharhinidae; genus Sphyrna; species Sphyrna mokarran. Next base: position 48,967,944 of record JAGIQG010000016.1, read on the forward strand.
AGTAACGGGAAGATATTTCTCTTAATCACCAGTCCAGTAGAGATATCTGCATCTTTGCATTATCCTTAAAGTAGTCCCGAACTTTGTCTTGAGGAAGGAAAATAGGAAACAGATCAATGTAAATTACAAAAATAACTATCACAAAGAGTTGGACTTGTTTATTTATCTATTTTGAAGTGTTTACTTGGTGTTAATATATCAGTTATTGAATCATAGAATGGCTACAGTGCAGAAAGTGGCCATTGGACCCTTTGACCTTGATTTTACTGGCATGCCCGCCCTGAAATTGGGGCAGCATTCTTGTTGGCCATGGCCATAACCTTATGAGCCTTGGGCGGGCATGCCAATCAAATTCTAGCCATTGTGTTCATTGCTATTCTCTGGAAGTGCAACCCAGCTACTACCACTATATACATGTATAACATTATAATGATAAAGGTTGTTACAAAGTTGTGGTCCATAATGTAAAAGAGTTAGCTTTTAGTGCAAAGTTTTACAGAAGAACACACAAAATAGGAGTAGGAGAAGGTCATTCAGCTCCTCAAGCCTTCTCTGCCATTCAATAGGATCATGGTATCAGTAATCATGGTCTGAAGTTCTGGTACCTATCCTCACCGCCTCTCTCCTCTTCTTCAAAAGCCTCTTCAAAGCCTACTTGTTTGACCATGCTTTCTATCACCTCACTTCACTCTTCTCTCAATACTATTCATTGTTCATTTTCATCTCTCTATAATGTATTGACATCCACGTGTCACGTCATTGGAGCTATAAAGCCATAACTTACTGTTTGGTTATATGAAAATAGTTGGCTCAAGAAGGCTGCAGCGGGTGGAATTGTTAACTATCTGCAGGTTAAAATTACAATACTTCCCACAACCAACCCAATCCACAATCACCACACAATCCCAGTAGAGACTGGTGAATTTTATTTTAAATTATTTGTTGCCCCACTTTCTTCTGACAGAAACATTTAAAGTGATGTACCTGGAGACATCCAAATAAGCAAATAAACATCAAAGCAAAAAGTTATGATTATACAACTATTGATAAAGTTTTCCAATCAAGGAACCCTCCAGGATGAGATGAACACTCCATAAAGCACAGGCAGTCTTTTGCTTTTCCAACATTATTTACATAAACTTTATAAAGATTATTGATGTCTTGTTGACACTGTAGTTGCAGATTGATCAAAAAGCTACCCTAATTATTTGTGTACTACTTGGATTAATTGGAATTATTTTGATAAAAATATAAATCACTGCACAAAAATCTATGTTCACCCTCACTTTAACTTCTAAATTATTTTTATAAGTTCAACCTATACTTAATTGTAAATTACAGCTTTATATTGCACAGCCAAAGCCATTGGTCTTTTTTTGTATCTAAATTCCAACATAAAAAAGTTCACAATTTATAATTTGCATTTACCAAGAAATAATTGTGAGCAAACTGAAGTAAATTTTCAATGAAGAGCTTTGTGGCATTTCCCAACCATCCATCCACAAGTGTGTTAAGGAGGTCACCAACACCCTGTATGCTTGGGCTTACCAAGTATATTAAATTTGACCTGGGCAAGGCCAGATCAATAAATGTGCAATTGCAGCTGAACATCATGTATATCATGCAAATGTTCGACAGGGTACAATGAGTTGGAAAAGAAGAATTGTCAATACCATTACTTTTGCAGTATAACTCCAGATTCAATCAAAACACACAAATTGATTTCATATCTGCAAACTGTTGACAATGGAACGCTTGTGAATATTCTTCCATTATTATTATAACATCATTTATTTCTTTTGCTTTCCTTGCATATGTTAATGAGTGGCTTGATGCCTGTTTCAAGATCCCCCTGGGCTGCTGAGAAGATCAAGCATTTTTTCCAATATGTATATGCCCATCAATGCCACTACTTTCTCAGAAGAGATTCTCACCAACCTTTACAAGGTACACAATAGAAAGTATTCTTTCTGGCTATATCACAGCTTGGTATAGTTCCTGCTCTGTCCAAGTCCGCAATAAAGTACAAAGGGTCATAATTGAAGCCCAGTCCATCACTCAAACCATCTTCCCATCCATTGATTGTGTCTATTCCCACTGCCTCAGAAAAGCAGCCAGCATTAATCAAGGACCCCATGGACCCCAGACATTCTCACTTCCACCTTCTTCCATCGGGAAATCAACATAAAAGTCTGAGGTCACATACCAACCAATTTGAGATTAGCTTCTTCCGTGCTGCCCTTGGACTTTTGAATGAACCTACCTCACGTTAAATTGATCTTTCTCTACACAGCTATGACTGTAACATTACCTTCTGCATTTTCTCCTTTCCTTCTCTATGCTTTGTCTGTATAGCATGCAAAAAACAATATTTCTTACTGCATACTAATATATGTAACAATAATAAACCAAATCAAATCAAATAAGGCCCAACATGTGGCTGTCACCAAAATGGCAAGTCACTTGTTGTTTTAAATCTGATGTTGTGGCAAGAGGAGCTTGTAATCAGCCTCATTCATGTTTGTTTCACTGCTCCTTCCTGAAATATCCCAAAGAGAGTGGGAGAGAGAGACAGAGAGAGATGTTGCGGGAGGGTATTCCGGAACTTAATGTCTAAAGGCATGGCTGCCAATGATGGAGAAATTAAAAAACAGCCACCCACAGCACTGGAAAAGCACAGAGATCTCAAAACAGTTGTAGGGCTAGAATATATGTAGATTTCTTCATGACAAGGTAAGTACATCTCTCTGGTGTACGGACTATGCCATCTTTTGTACAGGTCTTTAGCACATGACTATGGATGTCACTGTTACACCATGTTACAGATCATTACATTGTTACCATAATTATTGATCCACTAATCGACAGGAAAGAAAGAGAGAGGGGAAACAGAGAGATCGAGAGGGCAGGAGAGAAAGGAAGGAAGTGAGAGGGATGGTGGAGGTGTGAAGTGTACCACTCTAGCAGTTAATGTGGTCTGGATGTTCAGCAGTTAAGGTAGATTGGAAGGCTGTGTGTCGGTAAAGGAGCCACTGGAGTTGAGGTCTTAATGGTGTAAAGGGGTTTTGTATGTATGTTAGAGTTAAGCTGGTTCAGCTAAAATCTCAAAGAGCAAAAATCAGGTTCAAGGAACCAGAAGAGAACAGTCCAGAGGTTTCGGAGGAATGACAGAAAGCGGTGTGTTGAACTCATGTGTCAGACCATGCCTTGACTAATGACATGTTTATAGTCCAATAAACTTTGCTAGTTTGCAATCTAAATTAAAAGTTGTAATTTTTTTTTTAACAGAAATCATTATTCTTTTGAGATCAAAAGGAAGGTGATAGAACATAGAACAGTACAGCACTGTAAGGCCCTTTGGCCCTCAATGTGGTGCCGAGCTATGTCTAAACCCAAGATTAAGCTATGCCACTCCCTATGATTCTGGTGTGCTCCATGTGCCTGTCCAATAACCACTTGAAAGTTCCTAAAGTGTCCGACTCCTCTATCATAGCAGGCAATATATTCCACACCCCAACCATTCTCTGAGTGAAGAATCTCCCTCGTATATCCCTCCTATATCTTCTACCATGAACCTTTTAGTTATACCCCATAGTAACAGCTACATCCACCCGAGGAAATAGTCTCTGCATATCCACTCTATCTATCCCCCTCATCATCTTATAAACCTCTATTAAGTTGCCTCTCATCCTCCTTGACTTTAAAGAGAAAAGCCCCAGCTCTCTCAACCTTTCCTGATAAGGACAACTCTCCAAACCAGATGGCATCCTGGTAAATCTCCTCTGCACTCTCTCCAATTCTTCCACATCCTTCTTACAGTGAGTGACCAGAATTGAACACAATATTCCAAATGTGGTCTCACCAACGTCTGATATAGTTGCAGGATAACCCCACGGCTCTTAAGCTCAAACTCCCTTTTAATAAACATTAACATGCTATAAGCCTTTTTCATGGTTCTATACACTTGAGTGGCAACCTTCAGAGATTTGTGAATATGAACCCCAAGATCCGTTCCTCCACATTCCTCCGAACCCTGCTGTTGATCCTGTAGTCCGCATATTGGGATTCTTGAGAAACATTAAGGTAGACGAGTCCCCAGGACCTAATGGGATATACCCCACAATACTGAGAGAGGCAAGGGAGGAAATTGTTGGAGCTTTGAGAAAAATCTTTATATCCTCACTAGCTACAGGGGGAATCCCAGAGGACTGGAGAATAGCCAATGTTGTTCCTTTGTTTAAGAATAAGGACATAAGAAATAGGAGCAGGAGTAGGCCAGCTAGCCCCTCGAGCCTTCCCCGCCATTCAATAAGATCATGGCTGATCTGATAGTGGTTCAGTTCCCACATACCTACCTGCTCCCTATGACCCTTAATTCCCTTATTGGTATAATCCAAGTAATTACAGACAGTAAGCCTTACATCAGTGGTAGGGAAGTTATTGGAAAGGATTTTTTGAGATAGGATTTATTCCCATTTGAAAATAAGTAGACATATTGGTGGCAACATGGTTTTGTGAAGGGGAGATCGAGTCTCACGAACTTGATCAAGTTTTTTGAGGAAGTGACAAAGATGATTGATGAGAGTAGGGCAGTGGACATTGTCTACATGGACTTCAGTAAGGCCTTTGACAAGGTCCCTCTAGTGCAAAAGATGAAGTCACATGGGATCAGAGGTGAGCTGGCAAGGTGGATACAAAATTGGCTCAGTCAAAGAGGCAGGGTAGCAGTGGATGAATGCATTTCTGAATGGAGAGCTATGATAAGTGGCATTCCTCAGTGATCAATGCTGAGATCTTTGCTATTTGTAATATATATAAATGATTTGGAGGAAAATCTAACTGGTTTGATTAGTAAGTTTGTAGATGACACAAAGGTTGATGGATTTGCAAATAGTGATGACGACCATCAGAGGACATAGTAGGATATAGACTTGGGCAGAGAGATGGCAGATGGAGTTTAATCTGGACAAATGTGAGGTAATGCATTTTGGAAGGTCTAATACAGATAGGAAATATACAATAAATGGCAGAATCCTTATGAGTATTGATAGACAAAGGAATCTGGGTGTACAAGTACACAGATCGCTGAAAATGGCAATGCAGGTGCAGAAGATAGTCAAGAAGGCATACAGCATGCTTGCCTTCATCAGTCAGGGCACTGAATTTAAAAATTGGCAGCTTTGTGGAACCTTAGTTCGACCGCACTTGGAATGTAGTATTCAATTCTGGTCGCCACACCACCAGAAGAATGTGGAGGCCTTGGAGAGGATACAGAAAAGGTTTACCAGGATGTTGCAGGTATGGAGGGTATTAGCTATGAGGAAAGATTGGAGAAACGTGGTTTGTTCTCACTGGAATGACAGAGGTTGAGAGGCGACCTCAAGATTATGAAAGACATGGACAGAGTGAATAGTCAAAAGCATTTTTCCAGGGTGGAAGAGTCAATTACTAGGAGGCACAGGTTTAAGGTGCGCGGAACAAGGTTTAAAGGAGATGTATGCCCCAGATTTTTTACAAAGATGGTGGTGGCTGCCTGAAACTCTTTGCCAGGTGAGATAGTGGAAACAATATAATAGTGACTTTTAAGCGGCATCTTTTAAATACATGAATAGGATGGGAATAGAGGGATATGGTCCCTGGAAGAGTAGGGAGTTTTAGTTAAGATGGGCAGCATGGTTGGTGCAGGTTTGGAGGACAACCATTTTCTGACTTCAGGTTTAGTATAGAGTCCAAATCCCTACATTTAAAGTTGATGACAAGTGGCGAAGACCACTGCATCAGAGTGCAGAAGGAGATATCTGAGTGATAGACAGATGTGTGCAGTTTCTCTTGGAGGAGAGAAAGCAATCACAATGATGCCCCAATTAGGCATTGAGGTAGGGTCTCAGGAATCATCTTATGGAGCACAGCATTTTGATGAGAAGTAGCAGATGTGTGAACATTTGGCAGAGTTCTCTGAGGCAATGAGAGCTCAAGCACCTCAAGTGGAGGAGACCATTACGGTGATGAGTGCAATCTGGTTTCAGAGGCTTAATCACATGAGCTCCATGCATGAGAAAATGACCAGTCACGTGGAGAGGCACAAACAGCATCAAATCAAGTGCATGCAAGAGTAGTATGACATTTGTAAAGGCTTCATATCTCACTAAGTAGCCTGGAGCTTTCCAATCCGATCTTCATGGAGTACATGAGGAGCCCTGTGCCCACAGCAGCAGGTTCGTACTTGTGGAACCACAGTAACTGGAAGGAATGCTTACTGTGCCCCAGCAGCCAACCCCATTTAACCTGCCTGAATGCTAACCCAGGACTTTGGATGTTGGCATTCCAAGAACATTCCAGTACCCTCACCTTCCATGCTTCCCTAGACCCTCACCAGACAACTTGTCCTTGCAGACATGCAAAGCCCACAGTCTCAGATAAGGAGATCCCCAATGAGTTACAAAGCTGGCCACCATACTCCTCAATGCCATGTAGCTGGATAGGTGAGCTGCCAGCCTCCAATGTAACATGAAGGACACTGTTCATGAGCTCTGGTATCATTTGGATTGCTGATGGGTTTGTTGTGGTGGCACTATGTCAATTGTTACTACCATACATGCTACAAATATATACTTTCTGTAATGGATGTACATTGTACATTACCAGCTAGAATTAACAGATAATTGTTAAAAAGCAGAAAGTTCTTAGCAATGGCAATGGAGATGCAGCCAATACTCCATCTTTCAGTGATGGTATGAGCATGAAGTGTGTGGCCATGTATGTGCAGCAGTGGAAGGCTGTGAACAGGATTTTACGGCCTTGTTCATCCTGATACTGTAAAATTCCACCCAAGATCAATAAACCTTTCCATGTTCCGCTCCTCATACGTTCCAATTTCCGTGGCGGGCGGGATGGTAAAATTCCGACCTATGTCTTCATCTAGATGTTCAGAGAAGGTAGTAATCTTGGGAATGCCAGTATTTAATGTTCTTTCACTGGTGCATTTAATGAAGTAACTATGGTTCAAGTGATTGATTGAATGCATTCCAATTAGCATAGTTCTACAGTGGTGTGTGACGAACAGTCAAATTCACCAAAGCTTTCCACAGTAATGGCACAGTGATTGCTCTGCAGGTCAGGATGTTGTGTCTTGAGTGAAGCTTGTGGGTGTGTGTAAGATCTCCAATATAATTGAAGCCTTTGTCTTTCCATGGTCATAGGGACTATGGGTTGATAAGGAGCTTTGGTAAGTTGCAGCCCTGAATACTGCAGCACTGCTGTCAGTGGTTGGAGTCTGTGGAAAGAGGTGGATGGTATAGCGAGTATATGCATAGCTTATTTCTGTACAGTCATTGCCTTTTTCTTGGACCATATATGCTTATCTGCACGAAGGGAGCCTCAACTCATATTGCATACATTCACACTTGACAGTGTGGACAGGCTTTGTGGAGGCGCAAGGTAAGACTGTCACTGGTCACTTGCCAGCTCATAGCATAAGATTACAAGCTCAGATTTAAAATCATATTTCAAATACATTCTGTTGACAATGATGAACCCAAGAGTGATTGAGGATGGTGCTGAACTTGACCGTGCTGATAACATCAAATGCCAAGTTAGCTGTTGGCATTTTCTCATGTTGGAAATGAGCCTCTTCTAAAAATATGAGAGGATGTGTGGTCTCAACATTGCTGGACACTAATATAGCAATGGCTCACCAAGGACTTGCTGTTGGATTTGCAGTAAGATACTAAATGCTGCTTAGTTCAATTGCTTCTACATTAAGAGATTGCTAGCAACAATCTAGATGGAAACCATAAAAAGTAACTATTTTAAACATAATTTTCTTGGCCTCTTTCACCTAGGACTTAGCAAAGACTTAGCAGGACTTTGATGGGAAGCTTCACATCACTCCTCACCCCACTCGACTCAAGTCTCATCCTGAAATAGTAGCTCTTCGTGAACTTGTTCCCTCCAATCTTCATATCTAAAACATGCCCCACCTTCCTCTGATTATCCTGGTTGACTGTTAAGATTCAGAGGGAAAGAACAATAACCGCCAGGGCGAAGCGATTCCAGTCATTTTAACCACCCATGGCTTATGCCCAACAGGTACAGTTCAAATCAGGCCCCAACTCTCTTTGGATTAAAAGTTTCGCTGTTATCATATAGCATTATCATATTCTTGGGTTATATCATACAAGAGAGATTAGCAGAGTAAATGCATGGAGTTACAGGGCTAGGATCTGGGCAAAATTGTTGTCAGTGCAGGCTCAATGGGCCAAATGGCCTCCTTCTGTGCTGTAGGGGTTCTATGATCCTATGAAGACAGGCAGTCTGAATCACTGGCCGAGACTCTACCATCTTGCCTGCCACAGAATCGGCGAGGGTTCGACAATGGAAATCCCCATTGACCTTGGCCGGGAATTTCCAGTCTTGTCCAAGCGAGGCCGTAAAATCCTGCCTATTGCGTTGGAACAGTATCACTACAAACATTCACATCTAAAAGGTAGCTATTCTTATTCAAAAGAAAATTGCACTCAATGTTCAGAATTTCAAACTTAGGAAACTGAAAATGGATTAATTAAACATAGTTGAATTCCAAACAAAATGTACCTACAAGAGGACTACCAGCGTCAAATCGAAAGTATGCATCTCTTATCCACTTTCTATTAAAGTAGGACCGAGTTTCTTTTCATTTAAAGTTGCTCCGTGGAATGAAGCTAAAAGAGCTAAGTAGCTGAATATTCAAAAGAAATGGCAAGTGTAATACTTGTTCGATCAAATATTTCTCTAATAGATGTGGCTCATTATATAATGGTTATCTTACACTTGTGGCATCTAAAGTCCAGGTAGATAACAACTTCAATTAAACTACTTTACCCCCAGCTATCAATAATTGAAAAAGAATCAAACAGCTGTACACTTGATCTCAGTACCACTGAGTGCCAGCTGTTGCCATGGCAACTTGCGCCTACTAACTGCTTACTGAGGTTTTTTTGTTGTGCCATACGCAAAGCACAACACGCACAACATCGTCTTTTGCAAAAAATAGTGGATACATATGCTAACACAATTTGATCACCTAGTTCTCCAACATAAGAATATGACTTAAAAAGCACGTCAGCGAGACCTCATGCAGACAACTAATTATGAGTGAGTACTCTCCAATATAACTTTACAGGGACTGTTCAAGAACCACCAAAACAAAATTGTAACTTAAAAAAAGAAATCAGGACCATAGTCTAGGATTAGAGAGGGTGGATTCAGAAAGAATGTTCCTGATTTTGGCTGTGGGTTTGGGGCGCAGGGGGGGTGGAATTGGGGGAGGGGAGGAGTAGTGGGGGGGAGGGTGAGTGGGGGGGAGGGGTAGTGGGGGGGAGGGGGGAGGGAGGAGGCGGAGTCCAGAACAGTGGTCATATGTTTGAGGATGAAGGGTGGGTAAATCTTTCAGGACTGAGGTGAGGAGAAATTTCTTCACCAGGAGGGTGGTGAATGTGTGGAATTCACTACCACGGAAAGTAGTTGAGGCCAAAACATTGTGTCATTTCAAAAAGGAATTAGATACAGCTCTTGGGGCTGAAGGGATCCAGGAGATACTGGAGGGGGAAGGGTAGATCAGAATATTTTTATCAGTCATGATCAAGTAGTAAGGCAAAGCAGGATCGAACGGCCAAATTGCCTACTCCTATTTCTAGCTTCTATAGTTGCGATTCCTCCAAAAGTGCTGAATTGGCAGGAAAATGGTTCTAAACCCAACTATTCTGTCAGTTCAGCTTCTCACCCGAGTCTCCCCACACCACAGAGCTCCCAGTCATGAATATCATTAAAACCCCGATTGGGGAGGAGGGGGGGTAGCGGTGGTGGTGGTACGGAGGCAGGAGCTATTCACGCTGGAGACAGTTCTGGAACTCTGTGGCCCTAATCTGTAGACTCCCCATTTTTTGGCCAGCCTTATTGTTGGCTAGCCTGGGACCCTGCAGTGCTGCTCCTCCATCCCCCTCCCCACAGCAATTCCCAGGTTAGCCCTGACACCACCCCCGTCCTGGAGCACCCCGCCTGTCCTGGAGCACCCTGCCTGTCCTGGAGCCCACCTCCCCCCAGCAATGTCGATCCCCCCACTCTCCCACACCTTGGCAGGCCTACACCCGCTGATCATGCTCACCCTCCTCGGAGGTAGGCCCCTGCAGCAGACCACTCTTCCAACCCGTTCCAATTGCTGCCTTCCCTCCATCCTAAACTGATCCTGTCTGCAGAGTGGCAATGGGACCTCCCCCCCCATGCCACCAATCGCCCTCGGCTCCACCCACAATAGGCCCAATGTCCAAAGGGCAGTGTCAAGGTGCCCCCAGGCATGAGTACTTTGCCCCTTGGGCAGTGACAGGGCAGAAGCTGGCAGTGCCCAGGGGCATCACCTCGCCACTGCCCAACTCCTTGGCATCCCCGATTGCCCCACTTCAATCTAGTAGAGTCTCCCATTAGTTCCCAAATGTGGGGAGCTAGTCTAAATCCTGCTGGAATGAAATACTCCTGGCAGGGAGGGAGATTCAAACGGAACTGGAAAGTTTCCGATAATTAGATTGAAAACATATTTAGAATACATTTAAAACTGGTTCAAATTATTTACCTGTCTTCCCTCTGATTTTCAGTGTGGTCGATCCAGTGACTGTTTTCCTACTCGGGGAGATGCGCATGCATTCCCAGCACACGTGCAAATCCCGGAACAAGGCCAGCAATGTGCACCTCCCATCACAACCCACCAGGAAAGTTGAGGACTGCGATGGGAGAATGTTTCTACGTATAGTATTAGATAAGAAATAGCTGCGTGTGTTTATTCCATTCATGAATTACTGTACTTATGAAACTAGCCTTGCATTCAACTAGTTTCTGTGCATTTTTTGTGCTCACTTTGTTAAAAGGGTCTTGAACTCCATTGGAAGCAGCAGGTCTGCAGCCAGACTTGTCACTTTAGATCAAAAGACCTCAGGTAACTCACAAGGGAGGGCTTTTAGGGCGGGGGAGGCCACCATGTTTCTTATGGTGCTGGAGGGTCTCTGAAGGTTGCACTTTGTCCTAGCCACCCAAGGATAATTCTAAAGTTTTTTTTAAACTTAACCTGTTTGAATCTCTAATACAAACAACAGAAGATGCTGCATAAACTCTACAGGTCTGGCATTATCTGTGGAGAGAGAAAGGGAATCAATGGCAGGAATTTTACAGCCTTGCCTGTCCCGATTCTGGGCAGGCGAAGCTTGTAGAACGGAATTTTCTGTTGGCCTTGAGCGGGATTTTACGAGCCTCACCTGAGCGAGGTCGTAAAATCTCAGCCAATGCTTTGAGTCAGTTTGACTCTTCCACAGAGCTGTTTAAATCTCTGCTGTCTCCAGATTCTTTTCCTTACTATCTTCTCCTGAACAAAAAGGCACAAAATTTAACATAATCGGACTCTGTTCAGCATATGTAAGGAAGGGTTCAGCTAGTTTCATATAGGCAACCTTGCTACTGTTAAATGACAGGCAGCAAGATTGGAGCAGGATGTTGGCAGTGCTATGATGGGGTGAGGAGGGGTCGACTGGCGCCTGTTTTCCCTCTACCCTCCCTTAAGCACAGCTTTTTTTTTGTTGAAATGAATATACTTACTAATTCTGCGAATATTTAACTGTTAATGTACTGGGATCTAAAAAGAAACAATTGGACAGCTTTTATCGCCTTTTATTGAAAAAAGGATTACTTTTGTTGTACTTAAAGCAGTCAAAGGAAAAAATATACTATGCTCTGACCTTCACACACACACACACACACACACACTCAAAGTTTGCAAACATCAGTATATTACAGAGTGAGGAAGGATAGATTAAGCAAGTTAAAGTACAATAAAATTGAAGTGTGGCATGGAGCCATATTGGTTAGCACTGCTACCTCACAGCTCCAGGGACCTGGGTTCAATTCCTAGCTTGAGTCATTGTCTATGTAGAGTTTGCATGTTCTCTCCATGTATGCATGGGTTTCCTCTGGATGCTCCAGTTTTCTCCCATAGTCCAAAGATGTGTATGTTAGGTACATTGGCTGTGCCAGATTGCCTCGAAGTGTCCCAGGATGCATAGTTTAGTGGAGTAAAAATGTGAGGTTACGGGGTTAGGGCATAGTTGAGATTGTATTGGTGCAGACTCAACAGGCCGAATGGCCTCCTTTTGCACTGTAGGGATTGTATTCTATGATACAGTTCATGGAGGTTGATGACTCAGCTGGCTTCTAGCTGAACTCAATGTTCCAAATTATTCCCTGCATTGCAATAAGGCAGATGGGCCTGAAATTTTTGCCTGTTGGCTGCAATCTACCCAAGAGTACAATTTCACACTGGCCAAAGGGCAAGTGAGTGTGAAACACGCACGTTGCGAAAGGCTGAGTGTTGCTGGGAGGGCAGACACAGAGGAAAAGAAGGATGTGGCCTGGCATTTCCAACATGCTCTTTCCGGGAGACAGCCACTGCAGAGCTGTCTGGGGAACTGCTGACGGGTGAAAAATAAATATTGATGGAAAAATGATGTCACATGCGTGTGGGCAGCACAATCATATACCGACCTCAATCACCAGACTTATTAGTTAATTTTATTTGGCGTCTGAACTTTCATCCCGGATTGAGGTTGCAGTAGCAATTCTTGAAGTCATGAATGAAGTGTGATTTGCCATGTCCACGTCAGTTACCTCTGGTCCTGGTTCACACCAGTCTACTTAGCTACCAGCATGGTATTGCATTTGGAGTGCATATGGTATCTTGGCAAGCTGGACTTTTAATGAGCATTATGAAATGCAGATGTATACAAATACGGCTCCTGACATGGTTTGGCAAGCAACCCAACCCCACCCTTTCCCATGATGATCAGAAAGGGAAAATTGCCTTCTGTATTTACACTAGAATATTGACTTTTGACCCCTCCGTGAATTTTCCGGTCCCACTCGCCATGGTATGGGCAGCTGTTGGGACTGGAAAGTCTACCCCTGAAGACGTTTTGCAAGAGCGTATTGTTCAAATAATAAAACTAAATCCAAGTCAAAAAAGGACCATTATAAAAGGAAAAAAAATCTTGGTCAAAGAAATTGGTTTCAAGGAGTGTCATAAAGGAAGAGAAATGGATGGCTTTTGGAAGCAAATTCAAATATAAGTCGCAGAACAGCTAGAACATGAAACCATAGAAACCCTACAGTGCAGAAAGAGGCTATTTGGCCCATCAAGTCTGCACCAATCATAATCCCACCCAGGTCCTACCCCAATATTCGTACATATTTACCTGCTAATCCCTCTAACCCTACGCATCTCAGGACATTAAGGGGCAATTTTAGCCTGGCCAATCAACCTAACCCTCACATCTTTGGACTATGGGAGGAAACCAGAGCACCCAAAGGAAACTCATGCAGACATGAGGAGAATGTGCAAACTCCACACAGACAGTGACCCAAGCCTGGAATCGAACCCAGGTCCCTGGAGCTGTGAGACAGCAGTACTAACCACTGCGCTGCCATGCAGCCCGTTAATTAATTCCAAACTATCAAAATCGTTATTTAAGTCTGTTTTTGCACAGTAGGACGATTTCCAGAAACAAAATAGTTGGCACCTTTCTCAAAAGATATACAAGTATAAATCTGCCCTGCTCCACTCATTAATCATGTCAAATAAAAGCTATGCTCATTAGAGACATTAACAATGTATTGCAGCTTTAACCGAATAGACATAAAAAATTACAAAAAAAACTACATACCAGAATCATCTAAATAATAACCAATAAATGCAGCAGTTGTGGTGACTATTGTGCAGCAGTTATTCAGAGCATGGTGACTATTACAAGAATATGCTCATCATCACGTTAGAGAGGAGTAAATTAAAGGAGGCAACATTTTGTAGACAAAATACGTGCCTTGTCCGTAGGTTTATGTCAATGTTAAAATCAAACTTAACTCACTCTCTAAAAGTTTTATCTTGGGAAAACAACTCTCTAGGACTCCCTTGAATTGGCAATCCCCTGCAACTGAAGGATATGCGGAGCCTCCAAGCTAACCTGAGTCTTCCAACCAGCCCCCACTCCTCCCGCCCCCCAATTCCTACCACACCCAGTGATACAATGCTGCTCAAAAACTTAAACTAAACTTACCTGACAGGCCTCTATTCTGGGTTTGCCAAGCTTTACAGAGCTGAATAATAATAGAGAGCATTCTGTTCTGTACACAATAAAACTATGTCAGGATCCAAATGAGATCATAGGTCCCTGATTAATATTTATCCATGAGGTTGCTGCCCCGATTAGGTGAATGTGCAATTGCTCAAGCAAACAACAACATTGCAACAGGCCGGATATGGGAATAAGTGCACCTCTTTACTCCTGTTCAACCCCACTTCCATTATTAAAATTAACATCTCCTTTAGCATCAATACAAATGGAAATTAACTCTAGACTGGTGGTAAAAATCAGTGATTATCAGAATCCCTCACTATAACACCCTACAAGCTTTGTAGTTTTTAAATTTTATTTATTAGTGTCACAAGTAGGCTTACATTAACACTGCAATGAAGTCACATTAATAGCCCCCCTTCGTCACACTCCAGCACTTTTTTGGGTACACCGTGGGAGAATTTGGCATGGCAACGTACCTAATTAACACGTCTTTCGGACTGTGGCAGGAAACCAGAGCACCCAGAGGAAATCCATGCAGACACGGGTAGAATGTGCACACTCTATACAGACAGTGACCCAAGCTGGGAATCGAACCTGGGTCCTTGGTGCTGTGAGGTAGCATTGCTAACCATTGCATCACCAATCATTGAACTTTCACTATTATTCAATATAAATAGCTAAATGAATGGATTAGAGGAAGAAGTTTAATAATTCGGGAGTAAATAGGTTACATGTCAGATTCATTAAACTCTAGATTTCATTAAAGTCTTTAAGATCAGATAATGGGTATCAGTCCAAAGTGGAGGCATTTGTAGTTATGTCTCAGATAAAACTTGTCTTTATCTTATAATTGATTGAATACTTTCTATTTAAGATCACTGCAGAATGCCATTATGCTAAGAAGGGAAACCGTAAAGTATTTACCAGCAATGTTTGGAATGAAGTATTAATTTGTTGCAGAGTTGAATTATTAAATATTTAGATACAATTTTAATTCAAAAGCATAACCCATACCAAAAATGCAAATAAATATCAAGCACCTGAAATCACGAGAAAGAACAAACTAAGTGCACCAATATTGAGATTTGCCTAAATTCACCAGCAGAATAAATGAACTGCTGCACTTTTAACTAAGTCAGATCACTCTTGTGTTTGCTGTTGGTTAATTAGTATTGGCAGTGCACTGAGAAAGTTGAATATAACTATTATTTTACAGTACTACGACATGAAATCATTACGTGCTGTGGCTCAGCTGGTAGCACTCTAACGTTTGAATCAACAGCTTCTGGATTCAAGTCCCACTCCAGTACTTGAGCACAAAAGCCTTGGCTGACAGTCCAGTGCAGCACCGAGGATGTTCTACACTCCTCCAGCTTTCAGCTGAGGTCTCAAACTGAGGCTCTGTCTGCTCTCTCGGGTGGACATTGAAAGATTCCACGGCAGAAATTTGAGGAAGAACAGGGGAGTTATTCCTAATGTCTTGATCAATTTTCATCACTGAATCAATATCACAGACAGGTTAACTGGTCACTGTCACATTGGGATACTGGAATACCATGTGGGGTTCTGGTCACTTCACTGTGGGAAGGATGTCATTACACTGAGCAGGTTCACTAGGATGCTCCCTAGGATGGAGTATTTGCACTATAAAAGGAGAGACTAGATAGACTTGGATTGTTTTCTTGAGAGCAGAAAGGTTGGGGGGGTTGTTGGGAGGCCATGATTGAAATACATAAAATTATGAGTATAAACATGGTGAATAGGAAGCAGCTGTTCCCTTTAGTTGAGGGGTCAATCACAAGGTGGTATTGTTTTATGGTAAGGGGTGTGAGATTCAGAGAGGATTTGAGAAAACATTTTCTCACTCAGAGTGTGAAATATGGAAATCACAGTCTGGGAAGGTTATGGAGACCAAAAACCTCATAACACATTTGGAAGTATTTGGATGCGCACTTGAACCATTACTACACTCAAGGATGTGGAACAAGTGTTGGAAAATGGAATTAATGCAATGTAGTAGTTCTTATCGGTGCAGAATTCGATGGGCCAAAGAGCCTTTCTACATTGCCTGATTCCAGGGATAGGATTTTACTGCCTCACTCATCCTGGAAGTAGAGAATCTCACCTGAGATCAACGACATTCCCATTGTCCATCCCTCACTCGCTCCAATTCCTATGGTGGGCGGGGCAAATTCCAGCCCAAGACTCCATGACTATAACATTTTTGTTCGTGCGAGATTGCTGCGTACAAACCAGCAATTGTATTTCCTACAATGTTGGTTGCATTTCAAAAGTACTGCACTGTCTGTTATGCACATTCAGCCCTGCCGCATGAAAGATATGACATAAAACAAGGCAATCATTTCTTTTGAAAAATGTAGACATTTCATGGGTATGGAAATGTCTGGTGAATATTTATGTTCAGTTAGTTATGAGACATGGCAGTTTTATTCTTTACAATGTATCCCAGAGAATGATCTTTTACTGAGATATAGAGCATGCTATTCCTTTGTAACATGCAATGAAATAAAATTCAATGTCCTTGCAGTTTGACATCAAGTGGTGTGATTGTAGGAGCTTGCCTTTAATCGCCGGCAACTAACAACAAAAGCAAACCTCGATAGGACTGTAAAAATATTACTCTTCTCTCAAACCATCAATCCAGTGAATGCACCCCACACCCCCAACCCCACAATAAAAAAAAACAACCCTTATGCTTTGGTAGAGTGGAGAATGCAAGGTTCTGATCCTGTCTTTGGATGAAGGAGAGGAAAAGTCAGCCACTCTACTTGGTGGAAAGCGCAAATGTGAAAATGTCCGGCAAGGATGAGCACCCAGTTTGCCAGTGATCCTCTCTTTCACTGAATAACCTAAGCCAATGTTTGCCCATCCCATTGCTAAAAATCAATGGACCTTTTGCTGGGTTGCCAAATTTTCCGTTCCACTCGCACCAGGTCCCATCATGGTGGGATTAGAAAATCCCAGCCTAACTAACATCTGTTGACTAGACTCATGCAATGACTGGTCACTTGGACAAGACATCAGGAGATCTTCAGTGCTTTTGAGACAGAAGGAAAAAGGGAGGATAATTGCCACACAAAGCAAATTCCACAAACATTATTAGTATACCATAATCATATGGTTCAGCCCACAATTTCTAAGTTCAAGCTGTGATACATCTGGAAAGAATGCTTTCTATTGTTCATCTGTAAAAAGATGTGCATAAACCAGCATGGTATCAAGTATACAAAATATGTTACTGCAGAATTGGTCAAGTTGTTCAAGTCAACCATTGTTTGAGGTGGGAGAATTCAGCTCCAACTTCAGAGTTATGGGTTAGGGAAACAGGCAGCTAATCTTCCATCCAGAAACAGAACTGTTATTGAAATATTTTAACAAGGAGCTGTTTCTAAAAACTTGGTTTCCTAGATATTGGGAAACCTGGCAGATGAAGGGAGATGAGAACAGTCAGAATTAACCTGGCCCACAATCTATCTGTGCTCCCACTAGTACAGTCTACCCTGGATCTATCCAACCCTAAAGTTCCCTATGTTCTCCCCTCTCTTTTCTGATCTCCAAAGCTGCTTGGTGCCACTAGTCTACCACCATGCTGCCTCTGAAATTTTAAAAATATTTTTAAAATTTTGCTGGAAGCACAGAAGCACTTGGAGACATCATATTGAGATACCAATAGAGAACTCAATAAATTGCCGAAATATTGGTTCAATAATTGACTCTATACTTTAACTCTGTGTATACAGACTATCATTTCCGGCAAAGAATTGCTAGAGGAGCTGTTCTGAGGTTTTGCCATTAATAATCTGGGGAGATGTTTTGGATGTCTCTAGTACGTGCAGACAGAACAGTTCTGTTTCTGGAAATCCACTATACATCCCTGCAACTTTTTGTGAAGAACCAAAAATGCCACTATTTCTCTCTAATATTGCAATGAATGGCATTTAAGCAAGTTCTGAAGCAAACACTGGCTTCTCTTTGCATCCATCAAGACGAGTGACATCATAACGCATGGGGACAATTGACAATGACTACTAACATTAGCGGCGCGGGCTCGTTGGGCCGAAGGGCCTGTTTCCCGTGCTGTGTTGCTCTTAAAAAAAAACATTCCCACTCCTTTTTTTAAATCAGCTTCCTGAGAATATTTTGTCACACGTTTTCCTGTTCAGAGAGGAGGGAAAACTCTGCAATCCTTTTGTTTCCCACAGGGAAGCTGCAATCGAAGGGAGAAAAAGAGCTCTGATTCTCCAACCTGTGTTCCCTGTGAGTGCAGAAATAAGTTGTAGGATCACAAAATTTTCCTTGTGTTAATCAAGGCAAAATGTTGAACACTTGTGACCAAAAAAAAAGATTATAATCCTTTTTGGATTGAGTTGAGTGTGCATCATTGTCAATCTTTCTCAACAAGCTATTGTCTTTATCGTTCAGCTAAAGATAAATTTTCATTTTGTCTGTGTTCAGTTCTGTTTATTTATCTGCATTGATTTGGGAACAGCATTTCCATCAAATGGAATCTTAACCATCTGTAAATAGTATAAAATTTTGTGAGTTACCAGAGAATGAGATGGTTAATTATCAACTCACTGAGGACAAGTTCTGGTTCTCTGGTAAGTAAAAAATGAATTACTACCTTTAAGAAAAGACTGACAAATTGACCTCCTCTGCAGATACATAAAGCTCTCTTTACAACTTACAAACAATGTACGTGCAAAGATTAAACAAAAACTATCACAGCTATAATTATTCAGAATCAAAATAAAACTAGGGAATGCTTTGAAATAAGCATGCTTACTGGCTCTTGTCTTTACTTTATGAATCAGCAAAGAGGTGATGTTATTGCCTCATAATTCATGTATTATCACATATTACACAACAAGATGTGCAAGATTTTGTTGTCTTCCTGTAAAATGCAGTGAAATAAAGCCTGATACCACTGCCGTTCAAATCACTGGGTACAACAGCACTTCACTTCCATCACACAATTCAATCACAGGAGCCTGCTGTCTGTAGGTGTCTGTCACAACATCTGCCATCAAAGGCAAAAATAAACTCAATGAAAACTGAATGAAACCACCATCTATGAAGTAACACTGGTTGGAGGTTACTTGAAGGACATAACAGATCTGGAGCTTAGATAGCAGCGGTAACTGGCAGTTCTTTAGTTCTGCCTTTCACATCAGTGGAATACCTTGCTGTATTATCCTAAATATAACAAGCTTGCTCAGTTTGCATTCGATTAGGGCTGATAGCTACAATTTGCATGTTGTTTTTAAATGAAACCTCACACTTTCATTGCAACAGCTGTGAACCCATTTTCAGTATAGACCTGGTACACTGCATAAATATCCATTTGAATTACCTTTTTCTGACATTGGTTGTTACTTCAATAAATGTAGCTATTATTTTCAAAATGTTAACAGTGAAGTGGGTGCGCGGTGGTGAGCATGTTGAGGCTTCTTCAAGCATGGTTATATTTTACTGCGTCAAACCATTAACCACAATATCTAAATATTGTTGACTGCTAAGGTCTTAAAAAGCCCAATTGGGATGACATTCGTGGCTTAACTATATAAATAGCTAACAATATAAATAGTATCAATGGAATTAAAACATTTAGCTAAGAGGTTCAATTTAAGTCCTGAACAGTTTAAAAAAAACAAGCGACATAATGATGTGGATAACAAACTTTTATAGTAATAATTATGTTTCTTAAATAGACAGTGTTCATAAAATGTGAAATTTTAATTAATCATTAATTTAAAATCATAACCACATTTTTCTATCATTCTATTCTATGATGATTAATCTATTTTACTGTTAAATTAATAACACAGCTTAAATGTAAATATATTTCACAATATTTATTTGACATTGATTATATTTCAAGTAATAATTTCAGATATGATTTGTGGCAACTATCTACGGATTTACTGATCAGGCTAGCCCATTCAGAGAATCAAGGTCTATGGTAAATTCTCACTGCTGTGAAGTTCTCCCAATTATTGCATTTGCCTGTAAATGTAAAAAAGAATTAATTTCCCTGAATCTCCACTGGAGTCAAAATGATAAAATGTTATTATTTTAAAGCTCAGAATAGAAGAAGAAGATGCAAAGAGAATTTTGGTTTATGTGTGTCTTATTCAAGACACAACTGAATTTAAACAGTGAAAAAGGGTCAATGCAAACTTTTCACAGCTCCCTTGAATGAAATACAGTGATAATTGGGTATGGTAATAACATTGCCAGCTTCAGTAAATAAATAAATATTTTATATATTATATATATACACACACACACATACATATTATGGTGTTACCTGGTATACTGTAGGTTTGATCTTTCAGTGTATTTCTGAAAGGGTGTATTTACAATGCGCTAAGTTTTGCAGCAGCAATAACAGTTAGGCTAACAGTGCTTAACATTACTACGTGGCAATCAGATAGCAACACTTGCAGTTAGAGACTAAAATCCAGATGTTGCTTGTTGAGAAGTTATGTTCCTCCAAAAGCTGCATTATACCACTACCTCACCATTCAAATACTTTGCATGACATGAAGTTGCTGAGATAGAACTAAATTAGCCAGAAAAAGTTAGCACTTGTCTATTCTAGATGTAGGTATTCTTTTAATGATGTGAGGATTTGTAATTACTGCCAAACAACTTCTCTGGCATTGAAAATTTACTTTTAAATTGTGGCATCTCATTATTTCAGATTTTTAAAAATTGATTTACTTTTTCTTTCAATCTGTTTTAACTTTCCCTTAATCCAATCAATCTGAATTTATTTCCCTCAGTTTTGTTTTCTGTGCATTACCTGATCTGACAGTAAATTCAATATTCTAATTGGCACTACCTGATTCAGATTCTGGCCTGCTTATCAATGATTCTTCAGTCCACTCTGTTAAGGAGGTCTGTAATTGCCTTATTTGGTTACACAAGTCCCACTTGTGTTCCAGAGGAGCTTTACCAGATTGGAATAATAGATTCTTATGAGGATGGGTTTGTTTCCACTGGAGTTTAGAAGAGCGAGGGGGTGACTTGAATGGTCTTGACAAGATGGACGGGAATGTTTCCACTTTGGGGTGACCCCAGAACCAGAGGTCATTGTTTTAAAATTAGGAGTCACTAACGTATTGGATGGATTTTAGGGATTTTTTTCCTCCCAGAGGGTTGTGCAGCTTTGGAACTCTGCATCAGGGGACAGTGGAAGCTGGGTCATTGATTATTTTTAAGGTGGAGGTAGCTGAATTTTTGTAAGGCAAATGAATGGAAGGTTATCGGGGGTTCATGGCAATGTGGAACTTGAAGCACAAACATATCAGCAACGATCTTATTGAATGATGGAACAGGCTCAAAAGGGCTGAATGGCCTACTTCTGCTCTTATTTTGTAGGTTCAGATAAGGGGTGCTGCAATTGTTGGCTCCCCAATTTCAAGCACATTCTAGTGCAAAACCCTATAGAAAGACAAAGGCAATACAAGTGTGATAACCAGCTAACATCATTTTATTGATAGCAAAATGCATCCTTCTTACTTTGTCACTCTGAAATGTTTTCCATTTTACAGCAATGCTAATTTTGCAGTAAAACTGGAGAATTCATGTTCGAACCAACTCCAGGAAGAAGCAGTGGGAGTTTCCAAAAGAAAACATTCTGACACTGCTTTGGTTGACACTACCAGTAGTATAATTGCAAACTAAATGGACTTCTTTAATTTTGGACACTTTTCCAATGTATCTACAGTTGATTTAAACATATTAGAAGCAGGATGTGTGCTTTCTTTAAAGATTTAAATGTAAGTACTGAGAGAACACTGCACACATGTGCAACCAAGCATGAGCAGAACGCTCTCTCAAAGGAAATGCGTCGGCTCAAAAAACCAAGCCAATGTGAGCACTTAATGTTTGGCTGAAAACCACAGCAGCTATTAGCTTGACACTATGTGAATGCACCATAAGACAGGTAATATAAAATGCTCCGACAAAATCCATTCTACGTGATAGAGGAATGCAATGTTACATTTAGAGTGCAGCTAAAAATGGCACATAAGGAGGAATGTTATGGCATGCGCATGACTATGTGTAACTAATAGCAAGTATTTAAAATGCTGAAAAACATTTTTTTGCAGCCATTATTTCACCCAAGTCTTCATTAGGTCAATAGTTCAAATAGAAGTTCAGTATGCATAATAAGGCCAAAGATTGAAAGATAAAATGCAAGAAGATTGTATGCGTGAGTATGTAAACCCACATTTAGGCACAGGATTTAGATTACTGATATCAACTAAATACAGGACAAAATGAAACACATTTTTTGAGAAAGAAAGAAGAGCAAACAAGGGGTGGCATGGTGGCATAAAGTTAATGGGAAGAAAATATGAATAAGTACTGAATAGTTATCAAGTTATTTGTGGAAATGTAAGAAAAAGAGGTCCCTCACTGGCTTAATGGTTTAGGAATTATAACTATTTTCATTGCAACAAGGCCATACTGAAATCCGTCAATGATAGAATGTAACAAATCATCAAGGAAGCCTTGTAAATATGATAGTTAAGGGTATAAATTTACACCAGTCTCATGTTGCCTCTCTTGGTAACTTTCCTACCCTGAATCTAAAGGTAATTGATTCACACTTCAGAACCAAAGGACATAAACAAGGTTGTCACTCCAATGTACAGGAAGGTTGTATTGTTGGACTTGCCAATTTTCAATTGAAAAATGAAATCAAAGCCCTGTATGCCTGCTAAAATGGACCCACACCATTATTCATAGCACAACAGGAATTCTCCCCGTGTTCTAACCTTCAACACCCCAGAATAAGATTAATTATGCATTCAGTTCATTTGCTGTTTTCCCAAAGCACTGAGAGAAATGGTGTTGATTTAAAAATGTGGGATATAAACCTGCCAGCTTGATCTTATCTGGCCTACGTGTGACTCCAATCTCACCCAATGTGGTTGCCTCTTAATTGCCTTCTAATATGGCCCAGCAGGTCTCAGAGTCAGGGAGTTTATGTCCAAGCAGACTTCACTACCAACCATGAAGATGGCCTCTTCCAGCCCTCAGCTTGAAACTGACTCGGTTTACAGAGATATGAACCAAATGCAGGGAAATGGGACTAGTTCAGTTTAGCATGGTTGGCATGAACCAAAGGACCTTGTTTCCATACTGTATATCTCTATGACTCTGAGACCAATTAGAATAAACAACATTGACGTAGACACCAGAAACAACAAAAGGCACATGAAGACCTGATAAAGGAGCAGCACTCTGTAGGCTTGTGATTTCAAATAAACCTGTTGGATTATAACCTGGGTCATGTGATCTCTCAACTTGTCTACCCCAGTCCAACATTGGCATCTCCACATCATAATCTTAGATGAGATGTGGCTCCCTGGTAGAGGAAATGTCCCACTTTTGGGAGGGTTTCTTTGTTGATCTCAGTTAACGGAGAGACTGGGTCTTGTTCTGGGGCAGGTTGGTAAAGGACTTGAGTCTTCTTGAGGCTAAAGCTGAGGCCGTTTCTAATGGCAATGTCATCCACATACTGAAGTTCCACAAGCAATGTCAGTGTCATTCTCTTCTTGAATTTCAACTTGTTGAGGTTGAAAAGTCTTCTGTTCATCCTGTAGATGATATCTATTCCACTGGGAAGCTTGTTCTTGACAAGATGAAGATAGTGGCGGTGAAGAGGGAGAAAGGCTAGGGGTGGTGATGCATCTTTGCTTGACTTCAATCTTGACCTCAAAAGATTGTCTCTTTTCCATTAATGAGGAATGTTGCCAACACCTTGTTGTGGAGGAGTTGGAGGATGCTGATGAATATCTTTGGACAGCCAGCCTTTGAGGGGGTCTTTCATAGTATTTCGCAATTGACCAAGTCAAAAGCCTTGGTCAGATCGCTGAAGGCCAAGTAGAGTGGCTGATGTTGCTCCTGACATTTCTCTTGAAGTTGTTGAGCTGTGAAAATCACGTCCGCTGCTCCATGGTTTGATCAGAAACCACACTGGCTTTCCTTAAGGATTTCTTCAGGAATGGGAGAAGGAGGCAGGTGAAGATTGAGATGATGAGCTTTGTCTCCTTACTTGAAGATGGTGATGTTCACAGCATCTCTGAGGGGTTTCCTTGTTCCAGATTTTCAAGAACAGCTGATGGAGATGATGGCTGTTCTCCTCTCCTCCAAGCTTGAAAATCTCTGCTGGAATCACATCCAAACATATGGCTTTTCCATTCTTCACATGTTTAATGGTGGTTTCAAGATGGATAGTTGGAGGATTTTCTTGAGATCAACCTCATCGAGGATTACAGCTTAGAAGTGCTATAGAGTGTTCTCTCCATCAGAGGCTAATGCTGTTTCTATCTCAGGAAGGTTCCATTCTTATTCTTCATGGTTTGAGGCCTAGAGTATTGGGGCCACATTTTGCCTTGGTGGTTCTGAAGAAGCTCTGGGTGTCATACTTGTCCATGAGGTATTTCAGATTGTTAGCTTTCTCAGTCCATCATTAGTTCTTGATTACCCAAGTACTTTTTTGTACCTCTGCCTTTGCTATTTAGGTTTTTCTCCCTGCCTTGCTGGTGATATTACTCTGCCAGGCATAGAGAACTTTCTTCTTCTTCTTGATGAAGTCTTGGATGGTGTGGTCGTTCTCATCGAACCAGTCTTGGTGTTTCCTGGTCTTGTAGCTCATTGTTTCTTCACAGCTTGAGATGTTGGCAGTCTTCAGCTCTTTCCAGTTTTCCTCCACTTCATTAGGATGAACACTTTGGAGATTTTGATGAAGAAATTGTTGGAAGTTTCCATGTTTGGCTCCTAAAGCTGCTCAATGTTGATCTTATTTTGTTTCTTCACTGTCTGCTATTTCTAGTGGAGTTTGAAGGACACAGAGGAGCAGATGACCCAGTGGTCTATCTAGCATTGTTCATCGCTTTGGTGATGAGCGCATCCTCTTGGTCTTCATTATAGTCATTGTCCAAACATGGACAAAAGAGCTGAACTCAGGAAGTAGGGTGAAAGTCATTGTCCTGGACATCAAGGCTGCATTTTACTGGGTGTGGCTTCAAGGAGCCTTATCAGAATTGAAATCAGTCAGAAAGCTGTCCACTGGTTACAATCATACCTAGCACAAAGGAAAAGAGTTGTACCTATTTGAGGCCAGTCATCTCAATCCCAGAACATCATTGCGTTAAACATTCACTCCCTCCATCTCCAACAAACAGTGGCAAAATTGCCAACCAACTACAAGATGAACCGCAACAATTCACTAGGCTTCTTCAACAGGACTTTTCAAATTACACCTCTGTCACTTAGATGAACAAAGACAGCAGATGCATGGAGACATCACCAGCCATAATTTCCCCTCCACCATCCTAACTTGGAAATAGATTGTCCCTGTGACAGTGAAGGAATGTCAATGTCCTAGAACTCCCAACCGAACAGCACTGTGAGCGTACCTACACTTCATGGGCTGCGGTGGTTGAAGAAAGCAGCTCACCACCATCTGCTCAGGGGCAAATAGGGATGAGCAGTGAATGCTAACCTTCCCAGCAATGCTTACAAGGATAAAACAAACTTGTCATTTTTTT
Source organism: Sphyrna mokarran (assembly GCA_024679065.1). Taxonomy (NCBI): domain Eukaryota; kingdom Metazoa; phylum Chordata; class Chondrichthyes; order Carcharhiniformes; family Carcharhinidae; genus Sphyrna; species Sphyrna mokarran. The sequence goes on from JAGIQG010000016.1 coordinate 48,993,682, forward strand.
AGGACCACTTTTTATTTCTGGCTTGTCACCTCATTTTAAGGAGTCATAATTTTTCTAAGTTATTGCTATTCCTGGATAAATGTCTGATTGCGAGGTACTTTCTGAAAGTTCAAAAGGAAAAGAATTGGGAAGAAAAGAACAACTGATAGGCAGTTAGTTTGGATGAGCCAGAAAGCTGCCTGACATTAGAAATGTTACCCATTAAACTCGTGTCTTCAGGGACCAACCTGAGCATTTGATACGACAATCAGCAACATCAAGACGATCATTCCAGGCTTGCTAAGTCCATGGACACAAAAAAAGGACTCTTCCCACCCCCCTGGCGTAAATGAATCTAGAAATTGTACCCTGGTGTTGGTGTCAGTACCCAGAATCCACAGATGGAGCTCTGCACCATGAAGAATGGCCACCTAGGTGAGTTACTGGCTTCTGGTGCCCCTGCAACTATATTCCAACAAAAAGATAGAATTTTTTAATTAGAAGATGCTTTTCTCAATCACAGTTTTAACCTTAGAAAAGATACATATAAAGGTACTGAGATTTTTTGTTTTGAAGGAGACTTTGAAATTCACTCTTAAGTAAAATGCAAGCAGAACCTTTTCTAGTTACACATGCTGCAATGCCCTGATTTTGATTCCAACACTTCAAAGGCATATTGATCTACCTCTGCAGCCAAAAATCTGGATAAAAATAAAGGTAAAGTGATTTTGTACCTGGAAGGATTCTAGTCAATAGGGTCAGTAACTGCATGGGTTCCAGTTCAAAGGTTTGATATTTATGTGTCATGTTATTACTCCCACATCCCCACAGAAACTGGTAGCTTTTTGAAAGGTATTTAAATTTCTAATGATTGATTGGAAGGGACAACCCAATTTCTAGTTTTAAAACATTTACAATAACAAACTGAAGACAATATCGCCCAAACATTATTTAACTAGGCAATACATACACTAAACTACAAAATAGTTTGCCCATTTCATTTTTAAAATGACTGAAATCCCACTCAATAGTTGTAATTTATTCTGCCCCTTAAGTAGTATTTATTCTCCAAGAATCAGTCTCCACCCAGATAACTTCTAATTCTTGGAATAACTTTCATGGAAAGAGTTACTTTGGAGATTCCTGCCTCTGGTCAAAACTATATGAATCTTTCAGCATCATTCAACCCCCCACAAACTTGGTCTCTTTAATTCAATCATGAGCTCTCACCTGCATTCTGCATGGTGAATAATATAGGCCGATAGATTCAATCTCTCTGCTCTCCCTCAGGTTCTTGTAGGCCAACCTCTCTGTGAGATTCAGGAATATCTTATGAAAATCTGCAGCACAATCCTACAAAGTTTTTTTATGGGCTATTTCCTTCCAAAGCCCATCACCATGGCAACATGAATCACATGGGCCTCATATCCAGGGAGATAAATACTTTATAACCCATACTACTCCCCCTCAACGCCATTCAACCCTGGAAATAACTAGACTGTGTAAGGCATAACCATTTTAAAGCACAATATTCTTAACACTTCCTTGAGAGAATTTAGGCAGAATCCTTCCATCCCATCCACCACTACAATTTTAGCGGGCGGATTGTGGGAAATGTGAAATCTCATTGCCAGTTGAGCTGGAATTTCCAGCTTTTAGACTAGCCTGGCTGGACAATCCTGCCCTTTGAGACCAAGGTTTGGATTTTTACAATACTGAATAGCCTTTCTGTCATTACAAACATGAAAGCCAGAAGTCCCACCTCCAAAGATTGAGTCTACTATTTTCACAGGAATAGGAATGGGGTCAGGTCAGGCTTTGTGGTGACAGTTACCCATATAAAATCCTAGTCATGTCTAATTTTTATCAGCCAGAAGTGGGGAAACACAATGTGTATAGATTAGACATTGTAAGAGAAGGACTAACCTTTGCAGAGATCTTTGGAGAGGTGAGTTACCCTTTTGGAGACCTTGGATATGGTCACAGGACATCTTTGTGGGATTCAAGTGTCCTTTGGGAGAAATAAGGCACCTTTGGAAATGTGTATAAAAAGTTACAAACTTTCAAGACAGCCAGTTAAGTGTCAAAAGCAACAATCAAAAGCAACTATCAAGCTCTCAAGGCATATAAAACTATTGCACTTTTAAGTGTTTGGATAAAAACAGTGTGAAATAGTCAAAATAATTTGTTGTCATTTTACTCTTGTCAGTTAATATATATCTGAGGTTATTATTAAATTTGTGCTGCATGATTAATTTTGCAATGTTTTATTATCATTGTGGGGTGACTTCAATTTCATGGTTTGATTGACAACTTCAAGTGGTCATAGACTCCCTGAAGTGGGACTGTGAATTCTAAAGTTTGTTTTTTATAAGAGGTTAAGCACTTAATGAAAATTTGTTCTTAAAAGAGATAATGCATTTGTGGGGATGAAAATGAAATGAACAGGTTTTTATGAATGTGGGTGTTTTTTTTAAATTAAATCAATACAGTGATTTCATTTAACCTTAGTATTGTTTCTGGGGTTTTCCCATGGTGGATATTGCATGGTTAGCATGTTAGGTGTAAGGGCAAAGGGGTGTGGGGTCATGTGTTGGTATATATTGGCACTAAATTGGCATAGAAATTATGAAGAGCCATGGGAGTGGGTGGAGGGCATGTTTGCATAAAGGGTGTGAGGTGAAATGGGGTTGGTAGAGGCTATAAAGTGGCATATGTTGGCATGGATAGGGTATGTGGAATATGGGGATGAGAAGGTGTGAAGGGTGAGGATTTATTTTTTTGTTTTATTGTTTTCGACAAAATCTTTGACAAAGTTCAAAAATGTGCAGGTTAGGTTGATTGGCCATGCTAAATTGATCTGTGTCAGAGAGATTAACAGGATAAACTTGTGGGGTCATGGGAATAGGGCTTGGGTGGGATTGTGGTCAGTTTAGACTCATGGGCTGAATGGCCTCCTTCTGCACTGTAGGGATTCTATGATTCTAAGTGCCTGTGCACCAAGGTGGGCTTCCACCTAACCTGCATATTCATTCCGGGGTCACCCGCCCTGATTCTGAAAGAGCCCTGCCACCCCAGAATGAAAGTCCCAGCTTTTGTGGCATTATAGTCTCCTGTCTGCTTTGCAAAGTTGTGAAATGTCCCAACCCTATGCTCCCAACCTGGGAGAAAAAGAAAATCAGGCTTTAAACTTTATCTGTGGTCACACAGATGCTGCCGCCTTTGTCCATGGATATGAATATTTTGCATCATCTTTCTAACACAACCTGCACACCCACCTCCTGCTTTAAGCTTGAATGCCAAGCCACTCAAGATGTTATCAAGTAGTAATTAGAGAGGGTCAGGTTTATTCCTTCATTTACTCTAAAATGAGGATACGGACCCAGAACACAACAATCTTATAAATTCCTTATTTATAAGGATCGAGTTCTTGAAAACGCTTCAGATTTCAACATAGTAACTTCATTGCAGTGTTAACGCAAGCCTACTTGTGAAACTAATAAATAAACTTTAAAACTTCTCCTGGGAATGACCTGCCATTTTTTCAGTTCTGAGCACTGGAGGGAAGATTGCCCAGATTTAGTGTCCTTTGCTGTACATCATCCAAATCTGTTTGTAGTGGTCACTGGCTGGAACTTTCTGTACTGGTGGAGATTTTTTTTTGCAAGCTGCACTGTCCTAACCTTGACACCAAGGAGCAGAGTGAAGACAAAGACATGGGGGATAATGGGAAGAGCCAAGCTTCATTATTCACTGCCACAATCATGATTAAAAATAGAACTAGCAGCAGGGAATCATTAAAAAGGCAAAAAATAGTTCACCAAGCACCCGGGCTATCACAACCACGCGGATATTGCAGGTTTGGTATTGTTGCTCGGTTCAATTTCTGAAGCATTTTGCTTTCTGCAAATGTCGATTGTCGGGCCTGCTTAAAGGCGAGTTTCGCAGCTACCTATTCCGAAGGCTGCAGAGTTTAATGAAGCATAAAAATCTTCTGAGCGGAAGGATTTATCAGCTGACTGGGGGTGGGGGAGGGACTGAGATCAGTGTAAAAAAGCACGCGTGCTGCACAGCCGGAGTGAGATCTCTCAATATGCATGGAGCAGGTGTGGCCGCCACATCTCAGCACCAGCTCCTGATTACCCTGCCTAAAAGACGAGTGTAAATGAGCAGCTGAGATGAATTACAATGCCTCCCACTCTTTCACACATTTTTTTTTCAGCATAAATATGCAAATTATTTGAAACCAACTTGCCTATAACGCACAAGCATGGAGAAAAGAAATTGTGGTATACTGTGTATTTCTCCTAATTAACTGTTCCTTTCGTATGGGAGTGTTGGTATAGCAAAAGGCAAAGAAAAACATTATTTAAATGCATTTGTTTCTTTGCACTAATTCCTTTGATAATTTCATGACCAATATGCAAAGTGCCATTAGATATTCCTCTCACACTAAGTATCATTTATTTGGTTTCATTGGTTATATACAAAGATTTTTTTAAAAAAAGATCAGTACTTTCCTCAATCTTGGAATAGGTTGTTTTACAGTGCACTTGTGTTGTTAAAAATAAATTTTGCTCAAACTATGATGTGAATCAAATTTCATTTATACACTGATTTTGAAAGGCCATTTTTATTAAAACTGATGAATCCAATAACACTTATTTACTGTAAATACAATGACACAATCATTGAAAACATGATAGTTTTAATCAACCCATTTTAGGAATGCATGCTGAATCTGTTCTGAAAGGATTCCAGATTTCTACCATCCTGAAAATGTATTGCATTTTCCTTCGCTTTCAGAAATTGCTATCTAGTTAAGAGCAAACACTGACTGAAATATTTTCACATTTGATTCTGCTGTGCTCTAGAAAAATGTTGCCGCTGCTCATCAGTGCTCGAGAGTTTAAATTGCTGCCGAGGTCAGCACTCGATGCTAGAATTGCTCCCTGAAGGTACTGGAGTCAGCAGCAAAAGATATTTGATTTTAGCCCAATCAAGAGCGACAGATGCAACTGCACCTTCTGTTTCCCATTTCTATTCGGGAAGGAACGTTAGTTCAGCTAAAATGCAAATAATGATGCTGAGGCAGGTTCCTCATCCGAGAGATTAAGGAAACTACAGTGCAGATTACAACCCTCTTCAGGCCTTTCATGTATTTCTGAGATGACTTGGAACAATAATTGTCAAAAGGAAAGCTTTTGATTGATTAAAAATGAACTAAGAACGAGAAAGTTTTGGTTCCCTGTCCGTATGTGCAGACATCCTTATTTATGAAAATAACATCAACTGATAATCTTGTGGTTTATTATTGGATCTGGATAATCACAAGGGAATGTATGCATTTGTTCAAGAATATAACAATAAAGCTCCCTTTATATATAATTATGCACACTCAACAGCAAAAATAACTTGCACGATATTCATTCACAATATTCATAGCACAATTTTAAAATATTTATTCATGGGACATTGGCATTGCCCACCTCTAGTTGCCCAAGGGCAATTCAGAGTCACGCAGATCTGGAGTCACATGTAATCCAGACTGGATAAGAAGGGCAGATTTCCTTCCCTAAAGGACAATAGTGAAGCAGATGGATTTTTCCCTGACAATCAACAATGGTTTCATGGTCATCAGTAGATCCTTAATCCTAGATTTTTTTTTACTGAATTCAAATTCCATCATGGCAAGATTTGAACTTGAGCCCCCAGAATATTAGCTGAGTTTCTGGATGAATAATCTGGCGATAATACCACTAGGCCATCACCTCCCCCTAGTGATTATAGGAAAACATACCAAGGCATTTCACGAGCATGATAAAATTACAATCAACCCAAAGGAAAAGATAGGAGGAGAGTAATTTTAAAAAGGTTTGCTAATAAATATAGGTTTTACAGAGGGCCTTAAAGAAGGAGAGAGAGAGAGAGGGACAGAGACAAACAGAGATAAAGTTCTACCACTTAAAGACTAGGCAACCAGGGAAGAGGTAAGTGGCCAGAGTTGAGGGAACACACCGTTTTTGGAGGATTGTAGAGCTGGAACAGGTTACAGAGGTGGGCAATAGTGAGGTGTTAGAGTGATTTGAATGTGAGAATGAGAATCTTAAATTTATGGCACTAGGAGATGATGCCGGTCTGCATGATGGGTGTGCGACAAAAGGTAGGGCGGTGAGTGCAGGTTAGGCAGCAGTCAGCAGTGTTTTGGATTACGGACGGTGAAAGATTAGAGGGCAGTCAGGGCTTCTTTGGAATAATCGAGCCTAGAAGTAATGAAAGCGTGGATGAGCATTTCAGTAGCAGATGGACAAAGGCAGGGCAGACACAAGCAAAGCTAAGGAGATGAAAGTAGGCAGTCTTTGTGATACATATTATTATATACAAAATTATTTTTAAGGTTTGGTGCTTATGTATGACAGTAATTTAGATGTATATTCTTGGTTTTATTTACATCAAATAATATTGTGAAAATCTCTTCTTGCTGAATTAATCTTTAAGTGATACTTAATTTTGAACAAAAAAATGCCTTTAGGATAACCTGGTATCTAATTATTGCTGTACTCTCCTGCTTTTCTATTTTTGCACGGCTGGCAATATTTTACATTGACACATGGTGTTCCCTTCAAAACTATGTAGGATTGATCAAGGTTCAGTTGAAAATATATAAAACAAATGCAAAATGTGGATGTATTTTTTCAGCCTTCAATTAACCAACTCAAATTTCAGGGAGGAATATCAGAGGTCACTTACAGATCACCAAACATTTGTAACTTAATAAGATTTTGAATAAATAAAATTGACAGTGGTTATTGAGATATTATTGAGAAGGAGGGTAATTTTAAAAGGTTTGCTGATTAATGTGGGTTTTTAAATATAGGCTATACAGGTAAAGGAAAAAGCATCATGTAACTTTATTATCTGCATGGAGTAACACTTCTGTTTTAAAATACAACAAAACTGGTGTAATCACACAGATATTATTCTTTCTCTGTACATCAGGGCTCAAAGTAATGCGTAACTGTTATATTTACAGAAAAATAGCTGTCAGAAATTTGGCTTGTTATTGTTAGAAATTAAAAGCTTATCTGGTTAGCTATCATTTTGTTGGAAGTGTAATCTTTCTTTAAGTGAGAGCAGTTCTTGTCATGAACACTGTACAATTGTAATACGCTCACATGTTGGTGCAGTCAAACAAATGTGACTGAGAAAATGAAAATAATAAATTGAACTATTTATTTTAACATTTAACATGAATAAATTACTATTAAATACGAAACTGAAGATTTGTGCAATGCATATCAAATTAAAATGCCTGCCTCACATTTTACTTAAATTCTAAACAGTTTTATTTTAAATCTAGAGTTTCTTTTGACGCGTGTTTATTTTATCTCTCCGGTAATGCTGGCTATCATGCTGCACACGGCACACTTCATCACTAGCAGAACAATTCATTGCTGTCAATTACTGTGGGACATCTGGAGACTCCCCTGGACAATCAGGGCATGTACATATTGCATGTCACATGAAGGTAACAATTTCGCCAGGACAGCATCGCCATCTGTCACCAATGGAGACCAGTGGCACAAAGGGTTAGGCTTATCGAGGATAGCAGGCCTCTGACACTACCGTAACCTCATTGTCCTTTTCTGCCATCAAACAGTACCTGTTTCCATTCATCCACCATTTACTGCTGCTGGAAATAAGCACTTGTCCATTAACTCAAACTGAAACCATACAGAGGCTGTTGTCAATCAGATTTTCACACAATCAAATCCAGGAAATGATCACTACTTTCATATTTAAAGTACTCTCCTTTTTTTTGGGGAGGTGGGGGTGGGGTGGGTTGGGGGAGTAATTTCTGGAGCACATCCCCTATTGTGGCTCAAATAAATTGCAAATGTAAATGAAGTTCAGAATGGCTGTCTTTCAATTTGGTATGGAAGTAGCCCCAGGTTAGGGCCTGTAATTCATTCTAATGAAAAAAAATTAAATCATTACCCTCTTCACCCAGTTGCCTTTGCTGGTGGAAAGTTATTTTTTCTGTTGAGTGACTAATTGTCGAATACAAAATGTTATGCTTTATCTTACTTTCTCTGCCTGACTGTCACTTCAGGCCACAAGACTTCAGCGAGCAAAGTGCCTCTTCTACCTCCTTTCTAATTATTTGCGCTTCCCTACTAAAAGTTCTCCAGCACAGATCACGCAGATGCCTCTGGCAAACCATTCATGAAGGACTAACTTAAGAAAATGACCCTCGATGCAGTTTATAATCTCCAATTGTATGAATAAAAATGACACTGAGGTGTCACTGCGATTCCAAAGTGAATGTTTATCACATCCATTTGCTGTCAGCTAAAAGGCAGAGTGGCTTACCAGATAAAGTGAAGAGTTAAGCAATATATTAATACATGAACATTTGTGTCAGCAGGACTAACTCTTTGATCTCAAAACGACCGGGCAGGTGGCTGCTGAGGTACCAGAGCAGCCTCTGTATAATGCAAAGTGAATTGTGAAGTAATTATGCAGTTGATAACCCCTGACACCCTCATTCATTTGCTAATATTGTATGTGCTTTCACAGCCAGTCAAATCAGAGGCTTTAATTCACATGGATTGAAAGCAAAGTACTAAACTAAATAAAATGGTGTATGATAGGTTGCGTTCATTAAAATACTTAGCACTAATAACTACTACAAGTTTATCTTGCTCAATGCCATGGTACACCAGAAGAGCCACAAAGTGCCATTAAAGCACCAAATTGAGATTTGCACATCGGATTTGCAAATAAAATCCACAAAACTGCATTTAATTACACAAGTCTTTGGTGAAAAATAAAAGTAAGGTCACGTGTGGGGAGGATTTTTAAAGCAAATCAGAGTGAAATTATTAGTGATTTCTACTGTAGTGAGATTTGTTAGGTTAAAGATTCCATTTGAACACTGTCTGAATTGAACAATACTACATTCTCAGCATTTATTTAATAATATATACATATAATTACCAAATTGAAATGAAAATTGTGCCCAGCACATCTATTTGTTAGTATTGTCCTTCTAATCACTGTTGCATACCCAGAGAAGTGCATTAGTGTACTTTAAGACCGATTAATCTGATAGAAACTAAAGCAATTAATCTTTTCTTTCTTACGAGTCCACCTAACAGGTCTGACTGACTTCAGATACTTGCCAGATAATTCAAATTATATACCCTGAATAATTTTGTTGAAGAATAAAGTAGTTATGTAAAACTGATTGAAATAGTACTGTAAATAATTGAAATGAGTTATATATCAATGTTTGCCAATTCTCTACACAGCGTACATTTGTTCATTGTCCTTTGCACATATTTTATTTTGGCTTTTTAGCTTCTTTTAATTATTAGAAGTCGTTTCAGCGAATGCATTTATTTCATCAGTATTTAAAAAGCATTAAAACAATCGCAGTGTAGAATTCTTGAAATGCAGACAAAACCACTAAATATTGAATTAGTGCTGGGATGTTTTTTTTAACTTTTTAGTCTCTGCAAGTTGACTTTTAGCAAAGTGTGTTCTCAAATTAAAAATATCAATATTACCAAACCAATGCAGCATGCAGTAAAATGAAAAATGCCCCAGTGGTTTAATAGTTTTTTTACTGCTATTGAGAATTATGGCAATAACCTATTAGCCTGTGGTACGTACCTTACTGAACAGATGTTATAATTCCTGGAGCCAAACACACAAAGGTAGTCGTGCATACTTATTGCCACTTCCATAACTTTCAGGAAATGGTTTCTGTAAACTCTGGTCGCTATTTGCTTTATTATATTTGTGGATCTGGATTTATTGCAGAAAAGGCAAAAGAGAGCAAGAGCCAATCCAAATCTAATCTCAAAATGAAAATAAGTGGCAAGCAATGCTTTGCAAAACGAATGGGCAGCGTGTTACAGAGTGTGGTGGATTCTGGTCCTGTTAGGCAGTGTGACACACTTGCATTTTGGACAAGGCTGTGACCTCTGATTTGTGAGTAGCCGCTTTGCTAAGTAATAACTCAGTGACTGAAAGGAAAAAACCCCAGCGCTGCCTCACGTCTGGAGATTTGTCTGCATTTCAAGAATTTTGTAATTTGAAGTATCATTTTGAATTTTTTGTCAAAACCATTTTTTTTGTCATTTCCTGATCACCTGTCAATTGACATCAAACAAATAGCGGTTTTAATACAGTAAACTGCTATTAATCAAGTGCCCATAAATCACAATCTGAGATTTGATGCCCTGGAGCCACAATGCAAATTTTTTTTTCTAAATTCATTCAAAGTCTTCAAATCAAGGAGCATAGTTTCTTTTTAATTACCACTTAGATCTGAGGAAAATAGGAAGTTATTCAATAATTTAAATGACGATATGAAATAAGCTGAACAATGCAAATAAGTGATTCTTAAAGGCCATTCGTCTGACTTTGTAACTTTTTAAAAAACATTGATATTTTGTTTATCATATTCAGAACATACATATCAATCACAAACCTTAATGAGTCAACTCTCAGTATCACTACAAAACTCATTTATCCTGAGCAATTTGCATCATAAAAATCACAGCTGAGAATAATTATAGGCCCTTTAAACTGCATGGAATTTTTTGACACTCGCTAAAATATTTTGCTGAAGAATTTTCCTATCCTAATTCTCTAAGTGTAACAAGCACAGCACACTGTCCAGTTTGAATGATTTTCAAGTATTAAAGGCACCTGAATAACTTACAGGTAAATTAATTATCTTGTTAAAATCTGAACAAAAAGCAATACTGATGTATAAGCTGTCTCTCGTCCCTGTAGAATATTTTCAACCCTAGAAAACATAAAGGTTTTTCAATTTGGAATTAAGCACACAACCAAGAGCGATACATTATCTGAAAGGTCAAGGTGAACATCCATTTGCCTGCTGGGGTGGATGTAGAAGTTCCCGCGGCATTATTCAAAGGGGAAAGGGATTCCCCTGATGAACTAGCCAACATTTCTCCTTCAACCAACCCCAATAAATTAATTCAGCCAATTACTTGTTAAATTACCATTCATGCGATCTGGCCGTGTGCTGGTAGTTGGCTGCTGCACTTTCCGATGTGACATTAATGATTGCACTTCAGAACGAATCCATTGGTTGCAGCACACTTAAGGATACTCCGAAGAAGTAATTGTTTATCACATGCAAGTTCATTCTTATTTGGGACTGACAGACAGTGAAAAACATTGAGTTGCCATTTTTGAGCATGGATGTCCCTTTCGTTGAATTGTCGCCTCATAGTTTTGGCTTCATTAAAGTAAGAGCCTGGTTTTTATTCTCCAAATAAGTTCCTGCATAATGATCTGAACAGCAAAATTTAAATTGATCTTTAGAGAAGATTTTGCATTGATGAAATTCTGAATTTAGACAAGAACCAGAATGAGACATATTTACACAAAGCTCATTTTTAAATGCGCAAATGTGGAATCCTTCACTTCATTTGACTTCTCTGTTAAACTGTAGTCATCTTTTAATATCCCAACATTTAAAAGAAGTTGAAGAGGTGAAAGTTCAGGGTGGCAGCTTAAAACAAGCTAAATTGCTACTAATCTAGCTTTCAATGGCCTAACTGATAGTAACCAAGGTAACTAAAGCTGCAAGATCGCCATAATTTTTTCAGTAAAACATTCAAACCTCTAAAGTGCCTTGAAAAGTGCATTTTTGATTAAGCATTCTATCAGAACATCACACTGTTCAAATCAGTTCAAACTAAAACATGATATCGCACTTGCAGTCTTCTGAATCTTTGATATTTCAGCTTTCTGTAATGATCCCGATGGGGGAACCATAAGCCAAAATAACCAAAGTTGCAAAATGAGCCCCAAAAAAGAAATTACCAACGAGATTTCATTTTCTCTAACATTTACTTCAACACAAATCAAAATCAATGGAAATTAAAGATAAATTATTGGGGGAAATAATCCTTCTAATTTTCACTTAACTGATCGACACAACAAAGGTATATCTTGCACAATCACATGAATTCTCCTCCAGCACGTATGCTATGATATGGTTACAGAGTTCCACAATATGTTGGTCTTTATTCACACACAGTAGGTCTGGAGTCTTATCCAATATAAGCTTTCACCTTTGAATTCCACAGGCAAGCACATTTCTGTGAAACTTCTCTCAACTGGATCATGACAGCGCTGATAGTGTAGCTTTCCAGAGTTCCTTTTCCACCAATAACAACCTAGTTCACAGTTCATGGCCAACTCTGGGAAAACACCTAACTCGTCAACATCTGAGATTTTCACACAATTTTCCATACCTTTATTAGCCAGCTTGCACATTTCAGCTGCTGTCTTCTTTTCTGTCAAACTCTCTTCCCGAGAGTGATTTGCTTCTTCACCTCAAAAGAATTCTGTGTGTTCCTCTTTCTGTCATCTTTCTCTACGTCCCTGTATCTGGACCTTTACCCGCCACCTCCTCTGTAGCAGTCTTCTGTGTCTGGCCATCTGCCTTCTTTCTTAATTTCTTTCCTGTTGACACTGCTTCCAAGAGAAGACTCACCAGGTCACATGGATCACTATTATCCAAGAAAATTACAATTGATAGCTCCACAACTCATGCAAACACTTAGAAGTCTCTTTTAAAGATGTTTAAAAGCAGTTGCAGATTACCCAGACCTTTAAAATAAATTACAAGCTGTATTCAGAAGTAAAATATTCCAATGAAGTCTTAAACATTGGCCGTTCTGATGAAGGGTCATCCAGACTCAAAGCTTTGGCTCTATTCTCTCTCCACAGATGCTGCTGAGATTTTCCAACATTTTCTGCTTTTATTACAAATTTTGTTTACCACACGGCTTTAGGGCCAAAGTTTGTCACCATTTGGTTTACATTCGTGAGTTTCTGGTTTGTAAACGCACTAAGTGGCAATTTCCTTTCTAAGTACTGGCTCAGGTAAAAAATGTGGCGTGTAGCTTGTCAGCTGCACAGTCAGCTGAAAGCCATGTTGTCCAGCATTTTAGAAGAAAAATTCCTTTAAAAAGGACCTCCCTTGCACACAGAGGCCCCCACACACCCTGCTGCCCCCATATGTACCTGGGTAACCTTGTCCCCCATCCCTCCATAAATAATGGGAATTCCCCACCCAATAAATATGGGGAACCATCCCTCCACCAACCACAGGGACCCTCCCTCACAGATCACATATAACCCTGCCCTCTCCATGGAGCTCCCCAGAGAGACCCCCATCCTGGCACTGCCCAGCACCAGTATGCAAGAAGGTAGTGCTGTGGTACTGCCCAGGCATGTCATTCTCCCCCTTCCCCCCCCTCCGCCATAGGGGGCAACACTTACCTGTGTGCACTTGTTGGTTTCCTGCACCGGGTTCCTGTTTTTAAAACCTATTCTCAAACTTGCTGATGTAACAGTGAGGGGGTCCAAATCCCAATGATTGGGGCAGGGGTGGTGGTGGGGGGGGGTGTTGCTATTCTGTGGGAAATCCCTATCATTATATGTTAATACATTTAAATGAGTTCCTCCCTACAGCAATAGTGAGGGGTATGGCCATTCACAACACAAGATTCAACTGGCAAGACTCCAGTGTTTTCAAATTTGTGAATGTGGGCACAAGGCCCTGGTCTCTAACTTAGTAAATTGTTCTTAAACACTGTGAAAATACAATCATATTTCATTTTAAATCACAATAATCCTGTTTAAGAATTGTGGGGATAACCCATAAAATATTTTCACTGAATTTTTGAGTTAACATAGAGCTTGATTTTGATGTAAATTCAGAGAGAAGAAAAAAGGTGAAAAATATAAATAAAATCAGGACTTACCATTTAAATAAATTTAATCTCAGTGTCACAGTGATTAGTACTGCTGCCTCATATCTCCAGGGACCCAGGTTTGATTCCTAGCTTGGGTCACTGTCTATGTAGAGTTTGCACGTTCTCCTTGTGACTGCATGGTTTCCTCAGATGCCCCCACAGTCTAAAGACGTGCTGCTTAAATGCATTGGCCATGCTAACTTCTTCCTCAGTATACCTGTACAGGCAATGGAATGTGGCAACTAGGGGACTTTCACAGTAACTTCATTGCAGTGTTAATGTAAGCCTACTTGTGAAACTAATAAATAAACTTTAAACTTTAATATAGAATTATATGTGTAACCATCACTACCTATTTAGTCAAAATGGTAAATATGCCATTGATATAATGGATCATAGAATCATAGAAACCTATAATGCAGAACGAGGCCATTTGGCCCATCAACTCCGCACCAACTACAATCCCACCCTGGCCATACCTGCACATCCCTACATACTTGCCAACTAATCCCTCTAATCTCAAGACCCTAAGGATCAATTTAACATGGCCAATCAACCTAACCCCAACATCTTTGGACTGTGGGAGGAAACCCACACAGCCACAAGGAAAATGTGCAAACTCCACACAGACAGTGACCCAACCCAGGAATCAAACCCAGGTCCCTGGAGCTGTGAAGCAGCAGTGCTAACTACCGTGCTACCATGCCGCATTGAGTTGCATTTGGATGGTCTATGTTTAAGGCTAACCAGTACCAGATTTGAAGACATAAGTCTAGAAAGTGCATCGTCTGTAATGAAATTATAATTTGTGAATAGTTAACTAGACAACGATGACAGCTAGAATAAATCATCTATCAGTTTTTTTCTGATACTCCATCCCCTTTGAGCATTTAACATTGTAAATTGAAATACTATTATAGTTTAAAGCATTAAATACTTCAGTAAGGCCTTATGTATTCTTATGGATCAGAATATTTTTGAAAGCATTATGAACAGAACTGCTGCATTAAAAAGGGAGCAGCCTTCAAGACCCACACAATTTCTGTAATTAAGTATTTCGAAGAGTGTAATCTTTGCACAAAGCTTTCTATGAAGAATACCAGCTTCTTTGGGCTTTTCAAAAATGATTCTGAATGACAATAATTTCACTGCCACTCTGTTAAATAACTAGTCCCTTCCTAGTGTGGAACAACACACTGGAAGCCAAGTTTCATATTTCCATCTGTGGATGAGCTGACTTGCATATCAGTGAAAATTTAATTGGCAGACAGGCGTCTAATCTGCTTGATGAAAGCAAATCCACTCAGGCTCTTTGTAATTTCTCCTGTTCTAACAAATCAAGGTAATGTTTACATTTTGTAGCCCATTTTCTGATTCCAGATCAGAATGGGAACAGTCCACTCATTGTTTACTTCAAGCTCCATCTTTAGAAATGTTGGCACACACACTACGCTGCGCAACAAAATCCAAATTAATTCAAATTACTCAAGCTGGATATAGAAGAATCTGATTACAGACGAGTAAACTAACATGTGACTTTTAGGTTGGGATTTTATGATCTCGCTTGGGCGAGGCTTGTAAAATCCCACCCGAGGCCAATGGAGAATTCCTTCTAACAACCTTCAGGAGAAAGCAATACAGAGACAGTCTTCTAATGGAACACATTGGGCAGGGTTTTACAGCATCACTCATTCCAAAACCATAAAATCCCACCCAAGGTCAACAGGTCTTTTCATGGTCCACCCCTCACCCGCTCTAATTACCGTGGAGGGTGGGACATTAAAATCCAGAACTTAACATACATACAAGAGCCCAGCATCAAATCTAACCATCTCATCTTGACATTCAATATCATTATTATCATTGAAAACCAGCCATTGATATCTTGGTGGTTACCAAAAATCTCATTTAGATCAAAATATGGCTACAGAGGCTGAGATATCACACAGAAATTAACTTAAGGGGAGGGTGCTAAATTATGGGAGGGCTAACTATAGAAGGATTAGGCGAGAACTTATGGAAACTGATTGGGAAAGGTTGTTCAATGGGAAGTCTGCATTCGGTATGTGGGATTCGTTCAAGGAAAAATTGAAAAGGTTGCGGGGAAGATATGTGCCAGCTAAGAGGAAGGATGGGAAAGGCAGGATTAGGGAGCCATGGATTACTACAGAAATTGAGCAATTGGTTAGGAAGAAAAGAGAGGCTTACGTTAGGTCCAAGCAACTGGAAAAGGAGAGGGCATTGGAGGAATATAGAGAGAGTAGGAGGGAGCTCAAATGGGGAGTTAGAAGGGCAAAAAGAGGGCATGAAATGGTTTTGGTGGACAGGATTAAGGAAAATCTCCTATTTTAGGATAAAAGGGCGGTTAGAGGAAAAATTGGTCCTCTTAAGGACAGAGGAGGGCATCTGTGCTTCGAGACCAAAGGAATGGGGGAAGTCCTGAATGAATACTTTGCGCCAGTATTCACAAAGAAGAGGGGCTTGTTGACCGGTACAGTCTTGGCAAAAGCTGTACGCCAGTTGAGGAAAATATCCATTACGAGGGAGGAAGTGTTAGAGCTTCTAGGTAGCATTAAAACTGATAAATCTCCAGGGCCTATTGGCATTTATCCCAGGCCTCTTAGGGAGGTGCGAGGTGAAATTGCTGGGCCTCTGACATAAATCTTTGTCTCTTCTATAGACACAGATGAGGTCCCAGTGGACTGGAGAATAGTGAATGTTGTACCGTTGTTTAAAAAGGGTAATAGGGATAACCCCGGAAATTATAAGCCAGTAAGTTTGACATCAGTAGTAGGGAAGTTGTTGGAGAGGATTCTTAGAGATAGGATATATATGCACTTAGAACATTGCGATCTGATTAGAGATAGCAGCATGGATTTGTTAAGGGGATGTCGTGCCTTACGAACCTGGTAGAATTTTTTGAGGAGGTGAAGAAAACGGTCAGCGAAGGACGATGATGTCATCTATACGGATTTCAGTAAAGCGTTTGACGAAGTCCCTCATGGGAGGTTAGTTGAAAAGGTCAAGGCTAATGGAATGCAAGGACAGGTATCTAGATGGATAAGTAACTGGCTTAGTAATAGGAGACAGACAGTAATAGTGGAAGGGTGTTTTTCTAGCTGGAGGTTGGTCACTAGTGGTGTGCCGCAGGGCTCTGTATCGAGACCTCTTCTATTTGTAATATATATAAATGACTTGGAAAGGGAGTAGGCGGTGTGATCAGCAAGTTTGCTGATGACACAAAGATGGCTGGGCTTGTGGATAGTGAGGAGCAGTGTCAGGCGATAAAACAGGACATAGATAGGCTGGTAGATTGGTCAGATATATGGCAGATGAAATTTAATCCTGATAAATGCGAGGTAATGCATTTCGGGAGAAAGAATGTAAGGAGAAGTTATATGATAAAGCGTGGAACTATTAAGAGTATAGAAACGCAGAGGAACCTGGGGGTGCAGGTGCACAAGTCTGTGAAGTTGGCGGAGAAAGTTGTGAAGAAAGCTTGTGGTATGCTAGCCTTTATAGGAAGGGGTATAGAGTATAAGAGCTGGCCTTTAATGTTGCAGTTGTATAAAACATTGGTTAGACCTCATTTGGAATACTGCATCCAGTTCTGGTCGCCTTACTAACGGAAGGACGTGGAGATCCTGGACAGAATGCAGAGGAGGTTTACGAGAATGCTGCCTGGTATGGAAGGACTGGGTTACAAGGAAAGGTTAAGTAAATCGGGGCTGTTTTCTTTAGAAAGACGGAGACTGAGAGGAAATCTAATAGAGGTGTACAAGATTATGAAGGACATAGATAGAGTAAACAGTGGTAAGCTTTTTCCTAGGTTGGAATCAAATATCACGAGGGGTCATGGCTTAGGGTGAGGGCGGGGGGGGGAAGCGAGGTATAATTTGGATGTTAGAGGGAGGTTTTTCACACAGAGGGTTGTGGGGATATGGAATGCACTGCCAAGTAAGGTGGTGGAGGCAGGTACGCTGGAGTTATTTAAGAGGTGCTTAGATAGGCACATGAGTGGGATAGAGGGAATTGTGTAAGTTGTGCATGTTTTTGATATATTTCTCTTTTATCCTACAGGTACTTTGGTCTACGTTGTTGTTCAACAAGGGGCATACACACGATGGTCGGAGAGGACTGCTTTTGGATTTTTGAGAGTAGCCTGTTGCTTCATGTCGTTAGTGTACGCTTAAACTGGACCAGTTGATGGGCAACACAACAACTCAGTGACTATCACTGTTGCTGTGCAGATACAGGGATTTGGACCAGTATCCATGGGAGTTTGTGCATTCTCCCCGTGCTTGCGTGGGTTTTCTCCGGGTGCTCCGGTTTCCTCCCACACCTCAAAGATGTGCCCTTAGACTGATTGGTGAAACAATTTGTCCTTAAATTGTCTCCCCAAATTGGCTCCAGTGCAGATTTCCGTAAACATAGACAAGGATCATGGGTGGAAGTGGGAATGTTAAAATGGCGGCACAGGCTCACTGGGTCAAAGGGTCTGTTTCCCGTGCTGTTTTGTTCTTTGTTCTTTGACTCCTCAAACCTTGTTCTAAGGCAGGAGTGTGATGGAGTACTTCCAGTTCCCTGGATGGGTGAAACTCCAACTATTTTCAGGAGCTCAGTACCTCCTAGGAGAAAACAGTCCAGAATCGGACTTACAATGCAACACATTTGGTGGGATTTTACTGCCTTGATTGAACCAAAACCATAAAATCCTATGCATGGTCAATAGACCTTTTCATGGTCTGACCCTTGCCCACTCTGATTCCTATGGTGGAAGGGACGTTACTGGTCTGGCCACCGTGTCTAGACACAGGGTCTCGACCAGTGAGGGGGGAAATCCATACTGGCCTGTGGCTTTGGGGTACTAATCAGAGTCTGAGAGCTCTGAATTTGTTGACAGGTTCAAGAAAAATAAACAAACCTACATTGGGCTCTGATTGATGGAGATCTCTTATAGTGGGAAAATAGTATCCAAGGTTGTTTGGTGACTGTGAAAGCGAGAGCATGCTACACTAATAAGGATCTTATATTTTTTTAAAACAGCAGCAGCCTGCGTACCCAGGGCTGAGAAGGCTACATCGCCAGGCAGCCTGAATCAACAGCAAGCTCAAGTCATGTTCTTATATTAGACAGAATCATAGAACCTTACACTGCCCTTGAGTCCATCAAGTCTGCACCGAACACAATCCCACCCAGACCCAACCCCCACACCCCTATATACTATATTCACTAATCCCTCAACACTAAGGGGCAATTTCTTAGCATGGCTAATCAACCTAACCCGCATATCTTTGCACTGTGGGAGGAAACCGGAGTACCCTGGAGGAAACCCACGCAGACACAAGAAGAATGTGCAAACTCCACATAGACAGTGACCCGAGCGGGAATTGAACCCAGAACCCTGGAGCTGTGAAGCAGCAGTGCTAACAGTGCTACCGTGCCGCGCAAATTTGTGCTGAAGTGGGGTGCAAACTTGCAGCAAGGATCAAATAAGTGCCGACCAGCAGTCATTGTGGGGACCAATTGTCGAGCAGAGGTGCAGTAAGGCCCGAGAAAGTGCAGGCAGTAGTTGAAGATAGCAGTGGGGTGACTCGAGCAGTCTAGAAGATATTTCAAATATTCCTTTAAATCAGCAGCCCTGATCATACTTATAATATCCTGCCTTAATGAGGGCAATCTTATCATTGCACTCTGCTGGCCAATGGGTGGAGTGAGCCACTAAGATTGCAAGAAAGCAAGAAACCAGGTTCGTGCCTGATTTCTTGTTTCTCGCAATCTTACTAGCACCGAATATCGCGCGTGATCAACCTCATGTCCATTTCTGGTGCAAGGCTGGATAAATTATTTAAATATATATAAAAGCTCAATTGTCCGCATTCATATTCCTCTGTGGCCTCAATGGGGGATGTTCTGTGCGGTGAAAATCACAGCCTATCCCCAGCAATTGGTGGCCAGATGCAATGGCTTTGCCAGTAGACGCAGAGGCCATTGAGGCCCCCCTCAGGAAATTGGGGGCAAGTGAGGTGATGCCTACTGGGCAGTGCCAGCCTGGGCACTGTCAGCCTGGCACCCTGGCAGTGCCAGCCAGACATTCTTGAACTGCCTACTAGACGCTGGGCAGTGCCAAGAGTGGGGCAAGTGGGAGTAGGCGTTACTGGGAATGGGCTAATCAGTGGTGGGGTAGAAGTTCTACACACCATGTACAGGGATTGGTATGAAGGGGGCTCGCTGTTATGCTTTGATACAATTGGTGGGGGGAGGGAAGAGGAATCGCTTTGGGTGGGTGGGAAGGTCATAGGGGTCACTTGATCTGGGCAGAGGGGGTCATGATAGGCCACAGGCTCCCATGGAAACTGGGGGGTTTTAGGTCCTGGAGGCTGACAGTGAGCAAGAGAGACCGAGTTACAGGTCTGTCTGCTCTCAGAGCAGAGAGATTTCTGCATGCGCAATAGCACCCTCTGCTGCTTTCAGCCAGTGCTCAGGTGACTTAAGCCTTGCCCCCTTCTCCTACAGGTGAGAAACAGTTTTTGAGGGATTGTTTTGCTCTCAGTGCATAAGATTGCAGATTTGGACTCACTCAAAAAACAAATCAGAAACTTTCTCACTTTCACACTCATTCGAGACTTAGAATTTTTTTCATAAGGTCATCCCCAAAATTTCCTGTGGCCAGCGTCACTGTTTGTTTCATAATGTGAAGCATGTTAGGGAGGTTTTGTTATCTTAAGGATGCTATACAAATAAATTTAAAGCAAGTGACTTGAAAGCACAAATTCAACTCAAAAGTTTGATATAATAGCTGATGTAGGCAGGCTGGTCAGATAGGCACAATGGTAGGTTGCTAGGATGGGCAGAGGACTAGAGGGACTGTGGGGTGTATGTCCAAAGCTCCCTGAAGACCGAAGGACTGGTAAATAAAGTGGTTAAGAGGTCATGGGATACATGCCTTCATTATCCAAGGTGTAAAATATAAGAGCAAGGAGTTTATAGTGGAGATGTATAAAATATCTGTTAGGCCACAGTTAGAATATTGTGTGCCGTTCTGGTTGCACACTACAGAAAGAATGCACTTGTACTGGAAAGGGCGCAGAGGAGATTCACCAGGATGTTGCCTGGCTGGAATGTTTCAGCTATGAAGAGAGGCTGGTTAGGCTTGAATTGTTTTCCTTGGATTAGAGCTGGCTGGGAATGTCCTGATTGAAGTACACAAGATCCTGAGGTATGTATGAAGATTTTCCTCTTAGTCGTGGGTTCAATAACTAAATGGGCATAAATTTAAGAAAGGGACAGGAGATTTAAAGGTGATTTGAAAAAAAAACTATTCACCGAGGGTGATGGGAATCAGAAACACGGCTGCCTGAAAGAATGGTGGAAGTGGGAACCTTCAGACCGTTTAAGAAGCATTTAGATAAGCACTTGAAATGCCATAGAGTACAAGGCTATGGGCCAAGTATTTGAAAATGGGATTAAAACAGATAAATGCTTGATGGTTGGCACAGACATGATGGGTCAAATGGCCTCTTCCTGTGCTGAAAAACTCAATGACTCTTACTCCAATGGGTAGTCTTAATACCAGCACACAGACAATGGGCTAAATGGCCTCCTTCTTAGTTATTAATTATCTATGAATCTATGAACATAGAGGCTTGAGTCTGATCATTTAAATTGATTCTGTCCTGCAAATTTTCATATATGTTCCTTGAATAATGTTGGCAGCAGACATTAGGCTCAATAAAGGGCAGAGTTTGATTTAATTGGTAAATAAACAGAACAGTGAGGTTCGAAATTTTTTTCCACAAGAATCTCACTCGATCATCTCCCAAAGAAATGGTGATCTGAATTTTTGATCTCTTGCAGCTTCGGGGCTTATTATCAAATCCAAAGAATTTCTAGCTCTTTGATTTATTGATTGGTTCAAATGTTTAATTCTACTGTTACACTTTCAGAAGGCGGAAAGAACAAGAAAGAGCTTGTATAAATCCATTTTTATGTGCAAACCAGAACAGAGCTTTTACATTAGTATAATACCTCAAAGTCCTCATCTCACATTTGTATGCCCTCAGAAGGCCTTGATAATGACCTGCTGGCACTCTTGTGAGAATAAATGTTTATAGCTAACAAGATTAAAAGGCTTCTCAATTACAAACTTAACATCTTTACCACTGAAGTATCACATTTCAGATGAGATGTTAAATGTAAGGCTGATGTCTCAGTTCAGTGAGATTTAAAAGGTTCCATGACACTATTGAAAGCAAAACAAGGGGCATTCCTAGGAGCACCTTGGTGTCATAATGGTTAGCACTGCTGCCTCACATTAAACTCTGAATTTAATGCCTACTTAGGTCACAGTCTGGGCAGAGTCTGCACATTCTCCCTGTGTCTGTGTGGTTTCCTCCCACAGTCTGTAAGACATGCTAGTTAGGTGCATTGGCTATGCTAAAATTCTCCTTCAATATATCTGAACAGATGCTGGTGTGGTGACTAGGGGATTTTCACAGTAACTTCATTGCAGTTTTAATATAAGCCTACTTGTGACACTAATAAATAAACTTTAAAAACTCCTGATCCATTGACAACAACTTTCCCTCAACTAATTCCATCAAATACAGGTCTATTTGTGGAACATTATTTGGAATATCCTGAGGACATGATAATGCACTATATAAATGCAAGTTGTTTCAAAGTTAATAGCAAGCAATAATGTTTTCACTTCAATTGCTTAAACGCTGTTGGAATTTACTAAAACCAACGGATAGGAAGATCAATAGCAGTCCTTCATAACCCAGGGCAGTTTTTCTAATGGATTGTAACTGGCTTAGGCCTGGGAAGGTGATGGCGTAGTGGCAGTGTTGCCAAATTAGCAACCCAGAGTCTTTGAGGACACAGGTTCAAATCTCACCATGGTAGCTGGTGGAATTTGAATCTGGTTAATAAATCTGTTAATAGTGGCCCTGAGGCTATTATTGAATGTTATAAAAGCCAAATTGGTTCACAAATGTCCTTTAGGGATAGAAATCTGCCATAATTTCCTGACCTGGCCTACATGTGACTCCAGATCCACAGCAGTATTGTTGTCTCTTTATTGTCATCAGTTGTGTCAAAAGCACTGCAAAACCTACAAAAACGAATGAAAGTAGGTGAATGATACAACATTGTCATTTCCAGTGCTAATGTTAATGATAAACCTGTTGCCCCTGCAAAATCCTGCTCACTAACATCTGGGTGTTTTCATGCCAAAATTGGGAGAAGTGTCACCAAAGTGGTCAAGCATCAGACTGATGTGGTCATACTCATACCTAGAAACAATGTCCCAGACACCAGTCAGCTCCAGACAGTCACAAGGCATCATGTCAAACATGACCAGAAACTTTCTGCTGATTACCACCTACCATTACGCTCACCCCCTCCCCACTAGCTGATGGATCTGTACTCTCCCACATTGAACACCACTTGGAGGAAGCACTTAGTATGGTAAGGGTACAGAATGTATTGTGGGTTGGAGTCTTCATTATCCATCACCAAAGATGGCTCAATAGTACCACTACTGACTAAGCCATAGAACTGCGAGACTGGGTGTGTGGCTGGGTCAAAATCTTGGAACTCCTTCCCTAATGGCAACGTGGGTGTATGTACACCATGCGGACTGCAGCAGTTTAAGAAGATAGCTTACCACCACCTTCTCAGGGGCAATTAGGGACGGGCAATAAATGCTGGCCTAGTCAGTGATGCCCATATACCTTTAAAAAAAATTTAAAAGACGACACAAGCTTAGCAAACACAATGATTGCAAGATAAGTTGGAAAATATGCCAAAGTCAGAAATATTATACTGTATGAAATGTAAAATTATTATTCTGCTGATGAGACAAGTTGCATCGTCATTTAATACAAAAGTAAAAATTCTGCAGGTTCTGGAAATGCTTAGCAAGTCAGGCAGCACCTGTGGAGGCAGGTAGCTTGAATAGGAAACTTCCTAACTCACTGGGCTCCTCTTGGTAAAAAGTGTTCTGGTTCATGAGATTTTCATACTTGGGATGTTATGGGAAGGGAGGGATGCAGGAAGGAATCAGTAGATGTCAGGAGGAAAAAGGATCAGGGGAGAAGCCTCACCTTTGTTCCCCTTTGTTTTAGATAATTTCATGCCCTCCATGCTTCATCCTCTAATTCCTCACATCAAACCTGTCGTAGATCTGACTGCCAACTCAGTGCCCACTCGCCCAATGTTCACCATAGATAGACTTCAGGAGAAATGTGAAGATGGAAAAGAAATTTTTAAAATGTAATATAGCTCTCACATCATAGTGGAAACAAAGTTGCATCTATGTAAGCATCAATGGTTCTCAAGTAGTTTGTTTCTAATAAAAGTGAAACAAATTTCTATTCTTTACCCCAAATTCTACAGACTGAGATTCCCTTCCTATGATAATTATACGTTTTGAGACTCAGCCGAGCATTACTAATGAAAAGCCCTTAGGGAATAAAGAACTCTGTTGAAACTGCTCAAACAGATGATATGCCAGCAGGCCTGTTACTCAAAACTGTCCAGGCGAGCTTTTTTTTAAAACAATCATTGACCATTGCAGCCATTGTTTTATAATTTGAAGAGTGGGGATTTAAAAAACCCAAGATCATTATAATTGAACAGTTTTTTTTAATCCTTCATGAGCATCTACTCCATTAATTTTTGGCTCCTACCTTGTGGGTTAAGGCCTTTGCAACAGCCAGAATAGAGTCTGTTTGAACTCAGTATTCAGCTCAAATTATCCTGCTCTGTTTGAGTTTCCTCTTGTGTGAGCCATGCCTTGCCTCCTTTCCCCTACCAGCAAATGCGGCATATCGTGAATGGGGACAGGATTTTTGTATCCAAGTCCTGCTCACTATCTTTAAAGGATGATAGAGTCTTCCATAAAATCCAAACTAACCTTTCACATCAATGACATCATCAGAACAGAATAGATGTAATTTTGTGTAATCTACTGAGTATTTTTAAGACCACAAGTTATAAGTGCTGTGAACAGGACATGCTGAGGTCAAGTAAAAATGAAACTTTTGTTTTGAAGATGCATTACTAGTTAATTGGTGAATTCCTTATTAAACAAGTTGCAATTTGTTATTGTTCTACATTAAGCCAGTCAGTTGTAGTTGTGAAGAAGGCTCTTTAAGTGTAATATTTTTAAGTACTACACACACAAAAGCAAGATTGTCATATAGATAGACCAACTTAAATTAATAAGGTTACAATTTTCTAGAAAAGACTCCAGTTGAAACATTACATTCATTGCTTAAAACGGACAGATTTATTTATATTTTCCCAATCATGTTGGACCTGAATACACTAGGAATGAGATGAGACCAGACCCTTACGGTGTCCAAGAAGAGGAAATGTTTTAATTCTCAATCTGGGCTGTAATGAATGTCCTGGTTTCAGAAGATGAAAGCATTGTATTCTATTCCAGTGTGCCAGCTTTCATTAGTTATCAATCTGTATTTTTTTCAATAATACTTTCTGTTCCCTGAAAGAATAGATCTTTGTTTTCATGTGAGTCTTCACCCAGCAGAATAGCTAAACCACAGGTATGCATGTGTGTGAGCATCAGGCATTTGAATGTTCAGGGTGATCCTGCGATCATTTCTGGCTGTTTGGGAAACCAAACCTCATTGTGAACACTAGCCTACCTGTACACAAAAGCAGCCCACATCTATTGACCAATTCTTCACATCACATTGACAGACTGCAAGTAAAATTGATGACCATGTGTCATTTATGAATTTTAATCAATTTTGCCTGGATTGCCTCAACAATGAAAGAAACAGCATGCTGCATAACTATAGATTGCAAAATAGAATCTAAGCAAAAATAGGTCCCGTGGTTCAGGTGTCAGCATAGTTCAGTGTTAACACTCTAAACTCTGAGCTCCTAGGATATATGTTCAAGCTTGACTCCAGAGACTCTAACACCTAATATAGGCTGACATGTTCATGCAATACTGAGAGATTGCTCTGCAATTGTTTTTTCAATTAGGTGTTAAATCAAGGCTGCATCTACCCTGTCAGATGCACATACAAGATCCAATAACACAATTCGAAGTAGAGAAGAAGAGTCCTCCCAGTGTCCTGGCCAATATTTAACCCTCAACCAACTTCACTTCAACTGATTATCCATTCCTTTATCTGTTCTTTGCGTGCCTTACTGAGCACAGGTTGGGCTGAATATAATGTCCCCCCCAACATGGCACGTTTGGAAGCGGGAGGCATTTCATCAGGCAGTAGGGTGCAAGTTGGGTATTGAACCAGCAGCAGGCAGGAACTCTTCATATAGGTAGGTATTCTTGCGGGCTTCCTGAGGAGCCTGATTGGAGGGATAGGTTGAATGGAGGTGGATGTCCCTTCTGCAAAGACATTTGGTACCTGATTGAAGAATCTGATAGCAGAAAGGGGAATTGGCAGAGACAACAACTACAAACTTTCTTCTGACCTCCCACACTGTCTTAGTCAGTGACCCCTCTGCCCATGGCTTCTATTCTGCCCTCACCCATCTGTGATTAAGGCTCCTTTGTCCATCCAAGGGCCCTTATGGCCACAGTACCAGAAAAGACTGCTATTCCTGCTGATGCTGATGGGCATTAAGAGCTGCCAGCCTCTAAAGGATGGCTAGCTCTCTGCCGGCCAGTTAAATGTTTGATAGGTACTGAATTCTGATGGTCCTTTCCCAATGGAGGTAACATGGTGCTCACCCTTGTTCTTCAGCCAGCAGGCAGCAGGCAAGAGCCCTTTTGCCAACTTTAAATGCTGCCCATTGGGTGCCATGTCTCCCTACTTTACTAATGAGACTACATTTTAAAAGTTTGACAATGACTGTAAAGCACTTTGGGATGTCCTGAGGTTGTTACAGGCATTAAACAAATGCTGTATTTTTTAAAAAAGTAAGAATGTTATTTTCTTGTTCGATAGTGCCAATTGGATCCAAATATTGTTGGCATGAGTTTAATCCTTCAGAAGAGCCTATGGCCACTGGAATAAGAAACATTGATCTATAATTATGAGCCATTCCAGCCAAGACTAGTGCAAGTATGCATATCCTACCTGAACTAGCATGAAGATTATCATTCCTGAATACACTGGAACAAGCTGTAATCATATCAGAATATTCCTCAAGGTGTCTGCCCTCCATTTCATATCCTTCTTTGCGGCTCCAAGTAGATCCAACAATTAAAAAATATATTTCAAAATTACCATTGCAGTATCTTTAAGTAGTGTAATGAGCAGAAGTACTTAGAATCATAGGATTTTACAAGACAAAAAGATGCCCTTCAGCCCACTGTTTCTGTGTTGGCCATCAAGCACCTATCTAATCTAATCCCATTGTCCAGCACTTGGACTATAGGTTTGTATGCTATGACATTTCAAAGCGTTTGTCTAAACGCTTTTTAAATAATGTAAGGATTTCACGTAAAAGAAAGGAAAACATAAATCACAATATTGGGGTTTGTGCGTCTCCCTGACATTCCTTTCTTGTGGTGCCAGGGAACATGGCATCCAGTATTATAGCATCTTAAGTGTTTTAATATTTATCAAACAGTAGAGTCCATGTCATAGTGCAATAATGATTTTCCCCCTCATTTAATAATTGATTAGACTCAATCAATGAATAAATATTGACTCTAATTCTCCATTAATTATGGTCTCTCAAGTACTTGTTTGGAGAGTTAAGTCGGTCACATTTCTGATGTGTTAGAACATTATTGATCTGTCATCAGTAAGCACACTTGCATGTAATGAAAGTTCTTCTCACCGTGTCAACAATTATTTCCAATATAACTGGATAAGACAAAGAACGCTGTGTACTTGAAATAGCCAATACAAGACAAAATCGGCTTTGAATGTAAGACAGCAGCAACTTTGGAAGCAATGAAATGCAGGGGAATCATTCTTGATTAACAGTCAGTGCATAACTTTGTTGGGTTATCTTGGCCCACAGTCAAGAATAACAGCGTCATACAGGACTGAACGTGGCCACCAATAGGTCAGCTTCTTATATAAGTTTAAATTCTTATTCATTAAATAAAAAGGCTGCTAAAATGCAGAAAATTGCAGTGGCGAATGTCTTACTTTATTAAAATGCACTTCATTTCAGTTAGACCAATTTGAAATGTTGGCTCAACGCTAAAGTTATTTTAGCAATGTTATGCAGAAACTTGGACAAAAAATTTTAGAAGTAAACGTTTCTTTTTAATTATAGAATCATATTGCCACTACTCATTAAACATCTTTCCAAATGTTGACAATTTGTCAACTAGTTGGTATCACTTTTACTTCTGAGACAAAAAGTTACTGTTTCAAATGACAGTCTGAACTTGAACATGTAACCTCAGATAAAATTCCAGTGGTCAAGTGTCACTGCATTGTTGAAATGCTATCCTCTTGGTTGTAACAGATGGAAGTTAAAGATTTCATGCAATAATTTGCTTAAGAACAGGCAGTTGCCTTGGTAAGTTTTCTTCCCTCAACCAGCATAATCAAAAATATGTTCTATGTTCTATAATCAAATTAGCTTAGCAAGATCTAATACACACACCCTGAACATATTCACTTCTATCTTTTTCTATCAGGAAAAAAATACAGAAGTCTGGGAACACATACCAACCAACTCAATAATAGTTTGTTCCCTACTGCCATCAGACTTTTGAATGAACTTAAGCTGATCTTTTTCTACACCCTACCTGTGATTGTTGTAATATATTCTGCATCCTCTCCTTTCCTTTTCCCCTATGTATGATGTGTGTTGTCTGTATAGCACACATGAGACAATACTTTTCACTATTATCCCAATACATGTGACAATAATAAATCAAATATAGCAACGATTAATACATTCCAAAGTAATTCAATTTATGTACAATATACTGTGAGACATTTGTGAGACATGATAAGGAGACTATTATACAAATAACTTTTTATTGATATTGTGCTATTCGTATATTAAAATGTGTTACACATTTTTGTTGCCAGACAAATCCTGGATAAATATCAAGAACAACACTAGAAATTCTTCACTGACTTGTCAACTTGACCAAAGCATCTGACTCAGTGAATTCTGAGGTTCTGTGGATTATCCTCCAAAGATTTGGGTGTCCAAGAAAATTCATTACTATCCTTCAACTGCATCATGTTGATATGACTGCAACTGATTTGAGTGGAAGATCTGAAACCGACGCCTTCAAAACTCAGACCAATGGCAATACTATATCAAAAAGTCCATACTATTTTCAATCTATGTGACACTGGCTATTCACATCATTAAAGATCAACTGCTCCCTGGTGTCAGTACTAAATACTGTTTAGATGGAAAATTCTTTAACCTCAGTTACCTCCATGCCAAAGCTAAACAAGACTAAACCACAGATATGCATGATCTACAGTTTATGATGATTGCTGCATCATTTACCAGTAGGCACCAGATTTGCAAACTAATCTTGATCTCTTCAAATCTGCATACAAAAAACCTGACCTGTTCTTGAATATTGATAGAACAAAATTCACATCTACACATGCTTCACCGGCCAAGTATTACACCTCCTATCTATGTTGAAGAAGACGCTCTTGAAAGTGTTGTTTACGTCCCATAGTTTAGCAGCCATCTCTCTCAAAAGGCCACCATTGACTAAGGAGATCCAACACCAAATTAGGGACACCAGCTTAGCCTTCTACAAACTACAGCTATGAGCATTTGACAATAAAGACCTCCATACCTCAACAAAGACCTCAGTGTACAAAGCAATTGTGGTCGGTATGCCCCTCTACTGCAGTGACTGTATACCAGTGATACACAAGAGTTCAGGAAAATTCCATCAGCAATACCTTCACCTTACCCTCTAGATTCAATGGAAGGACTGTCAGACAAACACTGGCTCCAGTTACTCAGGAAAACTCCTCCAAAATCATTTTCAATAGACTAGATAATTTGATCATCGGGGATACCATGTCTCCCTGATAGATCCTTTTTGCTTAACTCTTAAGTGACCAATGTTCCAGGGGAGGACAAAGAAGACATTGATATTTATGACTGAGAAGGATTTGCTACCAATTGTTCAAAATGTCGACAACTTATTCAACAAGCTGTATCACACTTTGAATCACAATATCTTGAGGAGGTGGAGGAGTGGCAGGGAAGCATACCCTGCACTCTGGATGCCACTACCTCATGAGCCACCTGCCCCATGTGCCCAAAGATCTGTGGGTGATGAATTGGCCTATTCCATCATATGGAAACCCATGGTAGGAACTCATGATACTGAGTAGATGCACCCTCAAATCAAGGGATGGCTGACGATATTGGGTTAAGAAAATAATTTCCATGGCATTATTTCATACTAATATAAAAAGATATCATAACACTTCAAAATCTCTTAATATTAGACAGGATTCCAGAAAGAGACTTTTTGGGTTTGATGAAGTTTAAGTTTATATATTAGTGTCACGAGTAGGCTTACATTAAAGCTGCAATGAAGTTATTATGAAAATTCCCTCGTCACCACATTCCAGCACTTCAATAGGTACACCAAGCGAGAATGGATCTAACATGTCTTTTGGACTGTGGGAGAAACCAGAGGAGATGGGGAGAACTTGCAGACTCCTCACCAACAGTGATCCATACCAGGAACTGAACCCAGGTCCCTGGCACTATGAGGCAGCAGTGCTAACCATTGTGCACCATGTAATGTGTAAAAATAGATGGCAGGAGGATTTAATGGAACATAAATGAGCATAAATTAACGGGGCCAAAGCTCCTGTTTCTGTGCTGTTAAAAATCCTGTGGAGAACAACAAAACTTAGTTAATTTTGCTGAAGATAAACACAGATGCACAACTCATTTGAATAACGGAGTATGGTGTGTAAATGTGCACCAGAATCATCTATGTAATTGAGTGAAACACGAGAAAGCTAAGGAGCTTCATACTGAATTTGCTTTATTATATTTTCATTTGGAAAATGAAAGGTCTGTGCTATTGCCTTAGTGTAATAGTGGATTAAAGTTTCAATTGTTTTTTTTTTGAAGCATATTTTCTTGAAAATACGCCTTTCCACTGACTCACAGTAGAAACCTGCAGTAATTTCAATGCGGGCCTGTCTTATCACTTCAAAACAGCTGTGGGCATGTTAACTAGATGCAGCAGTATTACACATAATAAAATTGGCAGTACTTGTTCCACTGCTTTTTAAACTTTTCATTGTAAACATATTTTATTTAAACTCGGCACTTACTTAATTACTTTTGCTAAACCAGAATTCATTTGTGACACCTATAATTGCTCATTTTGGAATTTTGAGTTAACAATTCTCCTGCGTCTAACTGCAACTAAAATAAGCTTTCTGACAACATTTCGTTGAATGTCTGGCTAAATCTCCTTATTTCAGTCAGTTACTTGTTACGGGGACATCAGATTTCAGGAACACAAGGTGTGCAGTTTTATTTATATAAAAACAAACCCAGACCTTGTAATTGTACTGTTGATCTTTGGGGCATTTGCAAAAAAAAGTGTTTTATAATTCCTTTTTCTGCGATTTTAGCAAAGGTGTTAACCCAATTATTTAAAACGTGATGATAGCTGCCAGGACCATTAGATTTTTGTATGTTAGTGTTGCAAGGCAAAATTTCAAGTCTAATTCTTAAGCAATTATGGATCAAGGACTTTCAATAGTTGCCTAATGGCCATTCATATCAGGAAATTGCAATGGTGCTCACATGGTTTTCTGTGCATTAAACAATAAGCAACAAATTCAGATTTGGAAGTAATTATGGCCAGTAGACCTTGTTGGTAACACACATTCAGAAGCTTGGGGCAGCGGTAGGGAGGGAGGAGTCATCATAGAACAAGGACAGAAAAACCACATTTGGCCCATCGAGTTTGCACTAATTTTCTGACAGAGCATCTTACTCAGGCCCACCCGCCCCGACCTATATCCATAATGCACACATTTACTCCATTAATCCTCCTAACCTAACATTTTGGGACATTAAGGGGCAAACTAGTATGGCCAATCCACCTAACCTGGTCATCTTTGGTCTGTGGTTTAATTTGGAGCACCTGGAGGAAACCCAGGCAGACATCGGGAGTATGTGTAAACCCTACATAGTAACCCAAGGCTGGAATCAAACCTTGCCACAGTGAAGCAGTGATGCTAGCTACCATGCTATCATTCCATGCATCCTCTACAAAATCTGGTGGCACTCCTCCTGTCCCGATCTCCAGGAATCCTAATGGAATAAAGTTCTTAGCTGGCAGTGGTAATCTTGCTACTGGTGCAGCCAAGGTCATTAACTGTTATACCAGAGCATCTGGAACAGATATCTTAGCCTTGAGTGCTGGTAGCCGGCCAAAGGCTGATAACTCTGCAGTAGAGGCAGCCTCACTGTGAACAGTGCCTACTGCAGAGGAATGGTGGTGGATCCTCTGGAGTCAGGAAGGTAGGGCTGAGTGGAGGTCCCAGGTAGGGGCAGGGCACCATCCAGGAGTCAATCATAAGACCCACGGCATTGTTTTCTGTGCGCTCCCCTCTGTTCTTAATGTCTGGTCCTTCAAGTGACCATAGAGTGCCTCAGGATGAAGAATTCCCGCTTTCGCCCGCACTAGGCTGTATGAGCGTTTTCCCCAGATGGCACACCCCCAGCCCATTGCTGTTTGAATATTGGCATGTGTGAGATGAGGCCCTAAAATGACTCTTAAGAAGACACGTGTGGGCCTGAATTGGCCTTGGGCCGTAAAACCACTGGCAAGACTTCCCACGCTGGGCTTATTTGGAAGGACAATAAGAGAAAATGCTGGAAAATCTCAGGAAGGGTCGTCTGCATTTGAAACGTCAACTCTTTTCTCTCCAGATCTGTTGCCAGACCTGCTGAGATTTTCCAGCATTTTCTCTTTTGGTTTTAGATTCCAGCATCCGAGGTAATTTGCTTTTACTTAATGGGAGGGAAGTGGGAAGATAGCAGGATCCCCACCCCACTCCTCCCACCCAATCACATGGAGGAGAAATGGAACAAATAGATAAACAAAAGATGGGACCGTAGGAGGCATGAGTGGCAGAATTGTGAACAGCTGCCATCTGAAAGCAAAAACAAGAAAAACAGGATTAAGGCCATCACACGTCAGAAGAAAGGACACAAAATGGGGCAAGCAGAGATTATGCTCTGAAATTGTTCAAATTAATATTGAGCCCAGAAGGCTGTGAAGTGCCTAATCAAATTGGAACATTGTAGTCAGCCCAGGATAGAGAGGTCAGCATGAGAATGAGATGGGAGAATTAATAAGACAGACCACTGGAAACTTGGAGAATGTTTACAGACTGAACAAAGGTGAATAAAGCAGCCAAATGTATTTATTTATTTGTGCCACCCGAGCATTAGCTTTGCTGCATAGCCAGTCTTAAAGCATGACACTGCAATTCTGAGCATAAATTCTTACTGAGTACTTCTACCGTAATATGAGTGGAAATCTTATTTGAACTCACTGCAAGCATGATTACAAATCTAAGAACAACATAATCTGTAGGGAGAGAGGCTGTTACAATATTGCTCATTTAATGGGGCTATTTTTGCCTCTAGTCTAGCTGTTAGTGTGGCTAGGTGACCATTTTCAGGGGTCATCCTTGCTCTGTCTTGACCCTCTGTTCCCGGTTTCAACTCTCGCTTTGCTCCCTAATGTGGTGTTCCCTCCTCTATTCTCCAATATTGATCACCCTCCTCCCAGTCTTCACTGCTGAGCCCAGCTCAGTTGTCTTTCCATTGCGTGGACCTTGGTTCCCTGTCTATATCCAGCACTGATGTCAGCTGTGCCCCTTCTCTTTAATATTGATTTTGACTTTCTCGCTTCTTCATCAAAAGTAATCCTAATTGTCGGATGCCCACTCTCCAATCTGGTTAGCCTCTGCCCAACTCACCACTGCTGGTCCTGACTCCATTTCCCTTCTTCACTGTGACTCATCTGATGAAGAAGCAGTGTTCTGAAAGCTCGTGATTCCAAATAAACCCACTGGACTTTAACCTGGTGTTATGAGACTTCTCACTGTTTCTTCGCTGTTGATGCTGATTCTGTTTCTGTTCTCCAAGTTTGGAGTTGGTTCTCTATTTTCCTTGCTTTCAAATGCTGCTCCAGACTTTAGCCCTATTCTCCAAATTGGCCTCATTAAGGCAATGTGTTGCATTCTGCAGATTACAGCAAGCTAAAACCGGTTTGAAGTAGCAAAAGCAGAGCCCTAAGCCTACCTTGGAGTTGAAATCGGGTTTGATGCTTGATGAATAAATCACTGGTATCAAGATTTAGGTTCTCAGTGGATGATAAATAAATAAAAATATAACTAGCTAACTAACTAACTAACTTCAAAGAACTATTCACATTCAGTATAATAGAAAAACTAAATCTAAAGTCAGCAAGTTACACAGAACACACATCAAACATACCTACCACTCTATTGCCCACCCACACTTTGGCAAATCAGAGCACAAGCTCCTGCTCCCAGCTTAGAAGCTAAAAGTGAAATGGGAGAACCTAATAAAGAAAGTCATGCAATGTTGTTCTGAGAAATCAGATGATCTCTGATGGGACTGCTTCGAATCAGTGGACTGGTCAATATTTAAAAACTCAGTGACTAATCTGAATGAGTACACCACTGACTTCATTAGTATGTGTGTAGAAAAATGTGTGCCAAAGAAGCAAATCCACGTGTTTCCCAACCAGAAACCTTGGATGAACAGGGCTTTCTACTGCTTGCTGGAGTTCAGTTCTGAGGTGTTTAATTCAGATAACCTATTCAAGAAATCTAGGGACATCCACCAAAGATGCCAAAAAATATCTGGACCAAGACGGAGTCCGAGGCTAGCTACACAGATTACCACTGATTATTGGCAACGTTTGCAAGATGTAACAGGCTATAAGATGAAGGCATGTAGAATCATTGGCACCAAAGAACTCCTCCCTATGAATTCAATGCATTCTATATCCGTTTTGAGCAAGAGGTCAGCAAAAGCATGCCCTCCACCTCCTGAAGCCTACGCTGAACCAGTTTCCAAGGTCACCATTGCAGTATCAGTACAGCCTGCTTTAAAGTTAATCCACAGACAGCAACTGGCCCAAATGCAATACCCGGATAAGCACTCAGATCCTGTGCAGGCTAGCTGGTGGGAGTAAACATCTTTAACTTCTCTTTACACCAGTCTGATATCCCTATTTTCTTCAAGGAGATGACCATTATCTCTGTGCCAAAGAAAAGCCAGACAATGTGTCTTAATGACTATCACCCAGTGGCTCTGACATCCATCATTATGAAGTGCTTTGAAAGGTTAGTCACGGCACAAATCAATTCCAGCCTCCTGATTGTGTGAGTCTACTAAAATTCACCTATTGCCACAATAGATCCATAGAAGACACCATCTCCTGGTCCTACACTCAACCTAGAACACCTGGATAACAAAAATAAACTCTTATGTTCAGCCTTCAACACCATTATTCCCACAAAACCATCTCCAAACTCTACGAGTGAAGCTCAGCACCTCCCTCTGAGACTGGAACATAGACTTCCTAAACCAGAGATTGCAATATAAAGATAGGCAATAACACCTCCTCCACGGTCATCCTCAACACCTGTGTCCCACAAGGCTGTGTCCTCAGCTCTTTACTATACTCCTTTTTCATCTATGACTGCTTGGCCCAATTCCCCTCCAACTCAATTTTCTAGTTTGCTGATGACACCACCATAATAGGTCAGAAAAAAATGATGAGATGGAGTACAAGAAAGAAATAGAAAACCTTGTGAACTGGTGCAATGACAATGATCTTTCCCTCAATGTCAGCAAAATGAAGGAAATAGTCATCGACTTCAGAAAGCCTAGTGGAGGATGTGTCCCTGTCTACATCAACAGGGATGAAGTGGAAATGGTCGAGAGCTTCAAATTTTTTTAGGTATCCAAATCACTTGTCCTGATTCCTCTATGCTGATGCTATAGTTAAGAAAGCCTATCAATGCCTTTACTTTCTCAGGAGGTTCAGGAAATTTGGAATGTCTGCGATGACTCTCACCATCTTTTAATTATGCACCATATAAAGCATTCTTTCTGATTGTATCACAGCTTGGTATGACTCCCTCTTTGTCCAAGACAGCAAGAAACTACAAAGTATTGTAAACAAAGCCCAGTCCACCACGCAATCCAGCCTCTCATCCATTGCCCCCGTCTACACTTCCCACTGCCTTGCAAAAGCAGTTAGCATAATCAAGGACCTCATGCACCATAGACATTTTCTCCTCCACCATCTTCCATTTGGAAAAAGACACAAAAGTCTGAGGACTTGTATCAACTGAGTCAAGAACAGCTTTTTCTCTACTGCCATCAGATCTTTGAATGGGCCTACCTTGCATTAAATTGATCTTTCTCTACACCCTAGCTGTGACTGCACCACTATATTCTGCACCCTCTCCTTTCCTTTACTATGTGTGGTATACTCAGTCTGTATAGTGCAAGAAACAATATTTTTCACTGTGTACTAATACGTGACAATAATAAATCAAATTAAATCAATAAGAGAAATTTGAAGGGAAAGGGATTGGCAAATTCCTCTCTGGGCACTTGCTTCTAATACAGGTTATTATAGGACAAGAACCAAAGTTATAATGTGTCTTTAAATTGGGCAGAAAGCCAACATTTCTCCATAATTAATAACTTGCTGAGGAAAATGTGTTCTCCAGAATGTTTTCAAAATGCACTTTCCTAAAGTTTTATTTAAAAAGTCATCAATTACCTTAAAAACAATATTCTCCAGCTTTTCATTAAAGTAGGATCTTTGGCCAAATAATATGTATGTCAGTATCATTTTCCGTTTATACCAATGTATGTCCAATTTAAGGAATAATTAAGTCATTTTGAGAACATATAAATTATACATATTGTAAATAAATTTAAAATTAGATTTTTGGCAATTGTAAAATTCAAATCTCTTGATAATCTGCATATGTATATTTTATATGTAACTATAGAATTAAATGGCAAGTGAAAAAGGAAAAAATAAATTCTTATTTGTCGCAGAAGCTAATGGTTAGAAAGTCACTTGAGTGTGAAGGTAGCTGGAGAGTTGGCCATTAATTTTTTGCGAAGAGAGTATTTTCTTCTTAGATTTCAAGCTAATTCTAACTTCTTTCTTGTTTGCAACTAATGAACCTCTACATGAGGAGTAATTACTGAAACTTAAAATAGTCTCTCAAATAGACTGCTTTCTAATTTGATTTTCAGTTTGAGGGCTGCCTGTGGTGATGGATTAGTCTTGATGTATAGACACTGATAGCTCTAGCCTGCCATCATTCAGTGCCATGTAAACACTACTCTCTTTCTAGTCTCCTGAAAATGTGTCAGTCCTCTATTGTATTAATCCATTCCTTGTACTGTAATGTCAAATGTCCTTTTCACATCTTCAATGTCAAAGCTCAATATCAATGTCTTTAAAAATCTAGAATTGCTCTTTTATGCAGATATTAGTACTTTTATGATCTATGGGGGAAATAGTGTAGCAAGAGGCCATTACACAAAATCATCAGACTTTCATTTTCAGGTAGTTTACTGCTAGTGCTCATAGCAGGCACGCTTAATGACAAGTTTTACAACTGGAATTTTCACAAGTCTGACTTGTTCCCTGCTGAGGTGGTGGGTGGGTGGGGGTGTGGGGTATGAGGTGTGGGTGGAGGATTTTGGTGGTTATCTGAGATAATTAGAGATAACATAAAAACAGTGGAAAAATGGCACTGAAGAAAAGGCAAATAGCGACAAATGTTAGAAACAGAATTCAAGTTTTGAAATGAAAACAAAGGGCTAATCATACTAAAACCAGCATTTTACAGATTACTACTAGTCAAAGAAAGATGGAGGGTGAAATATGTAAACAAATATATGAAATAATAAAGGATAATAATCACAGGAGATTTTTACCCATCCCAAAAAAGTACAAGAAATGGGTTATAATGAATGGAGCTTTTAAGGTTTATTTATTAGTATCAAAAGTAGGTTTATATTGACATTGCAGTTAAGTTGCTGTAAAACTCCCCTTGTTGCCACAGTCTGGCACCTGTTTGGTTACACTGAGGGAAAATTTAACATGACTAATGCACCTAACCAGCATATCCTTCAGATTATGGGAGGAAACCAGAGATCCAGAGGAAACACACACAGACACAGGGAAATGTGCAGACTCTGCACACAATGACCAAAATCGGGAATTGAACCTAGGTCCTTAGCGTGGTGAGGCAGCAGTGCTGATCACTGTGCCACCATGCAGGACATCTATTTTGCCTATGAAAATGAACAGTGTTGGATTGAGCAATGGAAACTTAGGTAGAACGAATAAGAGGAGTGAGGGCAGGGATCATTGAGGCAATAGTGATCAAAGTATAATTAGATTTTATGTAAAGATTGAGAAGGAAATAACAAAAATGATTAAGACCAAAGTAATACATTTAAAAATAAAGCTGATTTTATGGGGATGAGAATGGAATTAAAGAACATAAACTAGAAAATTTACTGTCAAATAAAATAAACCAATCATTGGAAACAACTTGAAAATATGCTCAAAACAGTCAGGAAAAAATATACTCACTAAAAAGCAAAATCAAATTAGCCAATATTATCATGGGTGAATAAAAATAAAATTGAATCTAATAAAAAACTGTATAAAAAAGAAGAGAATGAAAAACGAAATACTAAAAGATTAGGAAAGTAGTAAAAAAAAATTAAGGGACAAAGAATCAAAGAATATAAAAAAAGCAAATTGTTATTCAAACACATTAATAACAAACACATCAGCACATGGGTAGGCTACTGACCTCATCTCCACTGGAGATCTTCCCTATAAGTTTCCAAAGTAATCTTCCCACAATTTCACACAGGCCACATCCATATATCAGAAACATGATTGAACTGACCCATCCCACACAGCCTGCCCCACAAAACTGACCGCCTTCTATCTTTCCTTGCCCAGTCTCTTTCCACCTATATCCAATACCTTCCACTTTCCTTTAACAGTTTCCACTTGCCAAATCACAACCACCTCTTTTTCACTGTGGATGTCAAACCCTTGTATAAATCCAATTGCCATCGGGTAGCCTGAAGGTTCTGTTTCTCTCTTGAACAGAGACCCAACCAGACCACATGTGCCACCACCTTCCTCCAGCCAGTTGAAATCTTCTCACACTTAATGTCTTTTTTGACTCCAGTCCCAGTGATGCGGGGCCCTGGGGCTGGCTAGTGATCAAGGTGGCCAGCAAGGCTGGTAGTGCGGGGCCACTGTGTATGTACCGGTCTCAGCGTGGATAGATCAGGATAGGTGTGATAGCCTGCACAGCACTATGCTGCTGGCAATCTCAGGTAGAATAGGCTCGCACACTGATTTTCAGAGTGAATCCCGCTGGGGCACTCTGCAGTGCTCAGAGTATGTGAGATTCATTCCAAAAATCATGCTGAATAAACCAGTGGGAGTTACTCCAGTTTTCACACAAATTCAGCCCTTAGAATTTTTTCAGGAGAATCGCCCCCAATATGTCAAACTGCACTACCAAATTGCGTGCAGTGACAGACGTATTCATTCTTTTCAGGTCCATCTCGTTCTAACTGAAATTTTAGTTATTCACCTAATGTATATAACATCCGTTAGTGCTTTGCAAAAATATTTTAAGTTGTCCTAGCCATGCCGAAAGTAAAGTTAACAACAGTTACAACCTTTCCACTGTTAATGGGCAACAATATTATCACAAGCCAAACAATTAAAGCCAAACCGTTTAGTTAAGAATTTCACGGTCAATTTTTTTTTAAAGCTAATGATTATTTTTGAAACAAATATGTTTTATATTAATGACCTTTACTCCTTTCAAATGTTTTGCAAGTAAAAAGGTGGTTTTATAATTTTGCACCCATTATAAAATTAAGCCAGTGCTAGCTCTGATAGTGATTATACTTGACAGATAGTCAATGTTTATAGCACTGATTTGAAAAAAATAAATGAAAATTCTAACGGTACACCATTAATAATTAATTACCTAAGTGTTGGTTTGGCAGTGCCACCCCATAAAAATATTCCCACAATTTTTTTTTAGCAGCAGTGATTCTTTACACAGACCGAACTGGAGAACTGGACAGCATTACGGCTTTACACATGATGTTCACATAAAGAAGGAAAAGATAAAGCCATAATTTGCATTCACTTAGCATTTTAACACATTTTTCAGAAACCTCTCCAAGCGCTTCATATGCAATCTATTACTTTGATGTCCACTGACTGTTAGGTGGACAGATGGGATTTTACGAGCAACAAAATCCTACATGCAGCCATGACTAAAATTTTTGATTTGATTTGATTTATTATTGTCACGTACTGGGATACAGTGAAAAGTTTTGTTTCTTGTGTGCAATACAGGCAAAACATACTGTTTATAGAGTACACAGGAGAAAAGGGAAAGGTGCAGGATATAGTGTTGCAGTTACAGGTACAGTGAAAAGAAAGATCAGCGTAACATGTAACAGGACCTTTCAAAAGCCTGATGACTGTAGGGAAGAAGCTGTTCTTGAGTCAGTTGGTATGTGAATCTCAGACCTTTGCATCCTTTTCTTATGGAAAGCAGATGAAAGAGGATATGCCTGACGGTGTGGGGTCCTTGATTATGCTGGCTGCTTTATCGCTATTGTCGCATGTATTAATATACAGTTTTGTTTCTTGTGAGCTATACAGACAAAGCACACTGTTCATAGAGAAGGAAAGAAGAAGATGCAGAATATAGTGTTACAGTCATAGCTTGGGTGTAAGGAAAGATCAATTTAATGCGAGGTAGATCCATTCAAATGTTTGATGGCAGCAGGAAAGAAGCTATTCTTGAGTCTTTGGTACATGTTTTCAGACTTTTGTATCTTTTGCCCAACTGAAGAAGATGGGAGAGAGTATGTCTGGGGTGCATGGGGTCTTTGATTATGCTAGGTGCATTCTCAAGACACCATGAAGTGTAGACAGAGTTAATGGATGGAAGCTTGGTTTATATAATGGATTGTGCTACGTTCATAACAATTCAAATAGAAACTAAAAAGCAAGAATATTATATATTTTACAGTAACATATTTAAATTTATCCACCGAATTTTTCTTTTATGTTTTATTTCCTTCATTTGAAAGTTTCAGTATCTCCCAAAAACTTGGGCTTAGATGTGATACATTTCCTAAAAGCTACATGAAACAAATTTGTAGGATAAGCATTTGAAGTGTACCATGGTTCTCATCATTTATGATTCAAGAAGCTATATGGTAGGAAATTCTTCTTCACCTCCCAGCGTTTTCTACTCTGTAGCTTTCTGTTAAATAATTTAGATGAATGAGGGTAACATTCAAAACCTGCATGCTGATAAAACATTTATACTTATGTGCAGCTAGAGTTAGAAAAAAGAAGAATTTACAGATAAGGAGTAGGGCCAGAGACAGATAAAGGGGCAAAAGAATTTGTACTTTTTTCATTTACTGTTGATTCAAGTTTCCACAAAACCAACGAATTTGTACGTTCTTCATCTATGTTGATTCAAATTTACACAAAACCCGACAACTGAAGTCAACCACTTACCTCCATCTATGTTTTGCTGACAGCAAAGGTCAATCATAATTGTGGAATCTATAGGGCAAGGGAAAGATGAGTAATAGAAAGAGCTGTTGAGATAAAGAGAAATGCCCCTTTATTTAATCTTCCCCATAGTGCTATCAGATGCCTTACTGCCTTTCAGGTTGCCATCTTTGTTGCAGCATTGTTTTTCTTGGAGCCATAGAGAGATGGAAACAAAGGAGAGGCCACATCACTGCACTCACCTGCTGTCACTTTTATATGACAGAGCAGTCAAGATCACCGTCGATTCACAGGAACACAGTCTGAATTAACAATATTTATGGCAAGATTGTTGCTCAATACTCTTTCCGCCCTTTACCGAATGCGAACAATTTTTACTCAGAAAGTCCAATTCCTGGCATGTAATGCCATATTTGATTTGGTTCTAATTCAGTTTAAAATGAATACATACATTTTCTGCTCTTCTCCCACTAATGGGATAAGGAAAGAATGCAACACATTTGCATGTTCTGAAATTTTACACACAGCAGTTCTCGGTTCACCTGAACAGCATATTTCAAACATGTGCCTTCTTTAGGTGATATGCTAACAGAACAACCTCACTCCAGGCTGTCACTGCACAATCTGGATACTGAACATAAAACTATTTCAATTTAATAATAAATTTGCCAGTTTGAGTTTGGAACCCCAAGTGATCATTCTACTGCAGATTATATATTTCTGCTCTGCGATGTAATCTACACGATTGATCCTGTAAATGTTTTAATTTGGTAGAAC
Organism: Sphyrna mokarran; assembly: GCA_024679065.1. Taxonomy (NCBI): domain Eukaryota; kingdom Metazoa; phylum Chordata; class Chondrichthyes; order Carcharhiniformes; family Carcharhinidae; genus Sphyrna; species Sphyrna mokarran. The sequence goes on from JAGIQG010000016.1 coordinate 49,035,874, forward strand.
AAAATGACAACATTATGTGGAGGCAAAAAGAATGTGAACTCACAATATATTCATTCAAAAGCAAATATTGTCCTTATGTTCATATTTATATAATACAGTAGATATGTACTGGAATCATTGGCAATGGATATACTGTCTTAGATTAATGTAGAATTATCCATGTTTATAAATTTCCACACCATTCTTAGTGCATTAATGTATATACAAAGCAGTCAATGCTGCAAATATTCAGCAAGTCAAATCTATGGACAGAACAGGGTAGTTAATGTTTGAAGTGTGAACTTTTCATCTAAATCCAAAATGCTATTTCCTCTGCTCTTTCCACAGATGGTGCCTAACTTGCTGTGTATTTCCAACATTTTCTGTTTCAAATCTCCAGCACCTGCAGTTTTTGTGGTATAAAGGGTGTTCTGCATAGCAAGAGTTAATGTGGGGCTGAAGGACAGCACTGCACACAGTATGGTGTAGAGACACATGACAATAAAAAGGAGACAGCATTATGTGAAGAGAGTCAAAGAGAAGTCAACACCAGGTTAGCTCTTAGTTTGGGCTATACCTTTTGGAATACATTTTTTATATCATATATATTATATGGCTTTTGTTAGAAATGAACACTACTATTCAACCTTACAAACCTCTGAACCTCTTGTCAGACCTACTGAACAAACACTTACAAAATGGTGGCAGCTTATGAAAGAAATCAAAGAAGTTGCTCAAGGATCCTGGAGTCTGAAAAGCTAAAGAAACTGCATCGTGACCTAACTTGAATCCACTGAAGCAAAGAAACAGCCAGGAATCACTGGTAAAGAAGCTTCATTGCAGCTGTAGATACTGAGGGGTAGATGAAAAATCCACTGTACAGCCACATTCACCACTAGAGCAGGTAGAGGTCTATTTTGAATGCTTATCGATTGCAGAATCAAAGGACCTGGGTAGAATGAGCACAAATCTAATTCTAAGATTCAACTAGTCTTTACTTTTAGAATCCCTATAGTGCAGAAGGAGGCCATTCAGCCCATCAACACTGCACTAACTCTTATCCAGAGTTTCCCTATGACCCCATGTATTTACACTATAAGCCCCCTAAGTTATATATTGTGGGAGACTAAGGGGCAATTTAGCATGATCAGTCAACCTTACCAGCACATCTTTGGACTGTGGGAGGAAACCAAAGCACCCAAAGGAAACCCATGCAGACATGGGAAGAACATGCAAACTCCACGTCGAAACAATCACCTAAGGCTGGAATTAAACCCGGGTCCCTGGTGCTGTGAGGCAGCAATGCTAACCACTGTGCCACCGTGCAACAACTCATTAATCAGTCCGAGCAATCCATTTCGCTAGTCACTGTGGTCAGCCAGGGTTCAGAATCACTGCTATATCACACAGCAGCTGAGCTCCGTTAAGAGAAAAGATTTTAAAAGCCCAGTCCTAGCCGAGAATTGCTTTTTGATTGCCCTATCTTACTCCAAAAACATTCTAAAGGGCCTAAAGCTTTGAATAAAAATACATTGCAGTTCCTTTAAGGTGGGGTTCGTAATTGCTGCTGAAGCCTATCAGAATCTGACAAGTATGTGTAGATGTACTGAAAAAAAAAATCCATGATTGCAAGTGCTGTCTTTAGAAGTGAAACAGTATTTCAAGCTTTCCTTCCCTCTGCCGAAAAGCAACAGTGGATAACAAATCAAGACTACCAGATCAAAGTGAGCTGATACAAGGGCTAGACCAAGTGTAGAATTAGGGATTCTGGCCATTTTACCAGGGTAGATTAAGGCATCGTATAGAGCAATGTTAATTGTCCAGCAATAGGGCAGGGAGACTTCAGGCCAAGGAAGACAATACGCAAATGGTTTCCCAACACTGTGTGGTCGATATCAGCTCTATGAAGCATTTGGAAAAAGGCTTTTCAAGATATATTTTAGTTTCAGGATTAAACAAGATGACAGAGGTAGATTATGTAAATACATTGTTACACTCAGCAGGTCTGATGGTTAATGACACTATTGTGAGGCAAGGAATAAATGGAATTTCATACAAGTTTGAAGGCGTTCTGAGTTCCTTCAAGACCTACTTTCATTGCAGAAGTAATAAAGTTTTCAGAGTGAGCAAAGTTTAACAAGTAAGATCAATAGCCTGGAGAACCCATTGACTCTTTCATAAACATACTGGGCAGAATTGTTCACCTATTCACGCCATGAGATTTCCCAGTCCCACTAGCAGTGCACCCCACCCATGGGTTTCTCAGCAGCATGGTGTGACATCAATGGGAAATCACATTGACAGTGGCTGAATAAGAGGATCCTACCACCAGCAAACAGCATTCCACTGCTGGGAACCACGTGGCTGAGAGGCCGGAGAATCTCATCCTGTATAGAGATTGACTGAAGGCTGTGGATACAATGACTTTAAGTCAGAATTCAGATGAGACTGAAGACTAGTCAGAAAGGCTGACGATGTCCTTTGGGACACACAACAGGCATTAAAAATCTGACTCTAGAAAAGGCAATCCAAATAATCAAGAAATTTGAAATTCACTGGTCCATTTTACTAGACAAGGTTAAGCCATGGTATAGAGCAATACTAACTGTCCAGCTCATAAGACAAACAATAGGGCAGGGAGATTCCAGGCTAAGAAAGACAATATGCAAATAGTCTCCCAACACTGTGTGGTCTATGTCAGTTCCATGAACCATAAAGATCTCACAGTAATCCAGCAACTTCTTGCAGTACACAAGATTGGGATACTACACCAGGAAAAAGTCCAGCTGTGATTCTTGAATGTGTCCCAGATTCCCCTTCTGGAATTCTGACATCTCTGTAAACACTCACACACGAAATTTCAAATTAGAAATGGGAGCTAACATTACAGCTCTCCCGGCGGAAAAGTTTTGTTTAAAAATGACAGAGACACCACTCTGTGAACCTGGAGGAATTTGACTTTTGGTCATAGGTTTGGTCCTGCAACAACTCTGATATGGCAACAAAAAAAAATTCAAAACTTTGTATGTCATTTGGAACTATTTTTTCTCTCTTAAGCAGGGCTACTTATGTTGCTCTTTACCTCCTCAAAATAACAGAAGGTTTCAAAACAATCTCTGTCATCAACTATATGGAATTGCAAGTTCCCAAGGGATTCCCAAGAGAAGAGGCTCTCAACTGGGACTTTAGTTCTGAATTGTCTTCATTTTTTGCAGGTTTGGTTGTCCAACTTCTTGAAGTCCAGCCAAGCCTTAAGAAATGCACCACCATACTTTATGTGGAAGACATACATAGGAGTGACCAGCAACAGAACAAAGAGCCCCAAGCTCAGTCTCCGACGGTTGCTGTCACATAACCAGGCAACGAAACTGCAATCTTGAGCATAAGTGCACAACAGAGAAGCGATGCTGGGGCAGGAGAGCAGTGACCATCAGCTCACCAGAACATACCTCAGTGTGATACAAGGACACAGGAAAGAATGCAGAGTGATGATAAAAGCTAAACTGCAGCTAAGCGCATGGATGAAAAGTATTCAAATGGAATGGATGTACACCTTCAATTCTCAAAGAAAGATCATGTTGGAACCCACAGAGATAGAAAACATCTGTTCATGTTATGGAAGAACAGAGTGATTAGTCCTTCCAGAAGGAACAGGACAATCCTATGGGTTGTTGATGGTAAGCAAAAAATGCATTAGCTGGAGACAACTGAGTGCAAGAAATACAGAATACTACCATTTTGACTCCAAGCCAACAAAGCTTACCCAAAGCATTGCACCTACAACTCATCCAGGTGTGACAAGAACAAGATCTGGAAGAATTGTCAAACCTTCACACCATCTGAATTAATAAAATCAGAGGTTTGAGAGGGGGAGAAGGGGTAGCATGTAAAAGAAAGATTGTACTGCACTTATGCCGGGTAAAGACTTGAGCAAGGTGTAGTCTACAGATGTTTGGTAAGGTAACAGTTAATGTGAGACTGCAGGACAATATTATCATGTGATGTAGAGAGAGAGAAACACAGGACAGTAGACAGGAGAAAGAGTTGTATGGAGATAGTCAAGGAGAAGTCAATGAAATTCGCTCTTAATTTGGGGTACAGTTTGTACATATGCAAATAGTTACATGTCATCAATCAACACAACAATGCAACCTTACAAAAATTTGAACTTCTTAGTAAGGCCTACTAAATAAACCCCAACAATCTTTTCTTTGCCTTTCATATGTGGCAAGCAATTTCACTAAGCATAATATTCTACTTTCCAAGTAATGTAACCTTTATCTTGATAAATAAGTGTATAAAATCAACATTAAACTATAAAACCTTAAATAATGAATTATAATTTACAAATTTTTATATCAATTTTAATTTGTCTCGACACTGAAATATATACATTACCATTTAAGATCAATCATGCCCGCCTTGATACTAGAATGTAATAATGACGACCATTTGAAATGTATTGTTAAAACCTGCACTCAACTGTACTTAATGCATGACAAATATGATATCAAAGCATTATGCAATATTATAAATAGAAAATCATTCATATTTGGAATTCATGAATAGAACTAACATCTTCATGCAATACAAGAAGATCAAAACTGTCCCCAGCTCCATTTCCCCAATATCTCTCCAATTCCAGCACAGTGAACAATGGTTAGTACTGCTGCCTCACAGCACCAGGGACCTGGACTCAATTCCCAGCTTGGGACACTATCTGTGTGGACTTGGCACATTCTCTCTGTGTCTGTGTGGATTTCCTCCGGATGTTCCAGTTTCCCCACAGTCTGAAAGACATGCTGGTTAAGTGCATTGACCCAAACAAGCACCAGAGTGTTGCAACTAGGGGAATTTCACAATAACTTTATTAATGCAAGTCTATTTTTGATTAATTAATAAACTTTTGACTTTATCCTGGCACAAGACCAGATTTAGACTCAGTGTGATGTTGGCAGAAATATGTTAAGACCTAGAGATGGAGATAGCTCCATGCCTGAACCCTTAATATATTTAGTTACAAGTGATAAATGAAAACGTGTATAGAAGACTACAACAACTTCCTCAACAGACAGTTTCCATAACTGACACCAGTACAACATGATGGCAGCTAGGGATCAAAAAACCTTTGACCTCACAAGAATGCTGCAAAGCTGAAAAAAAGAAAATTTTCAATGGATTATGACCTGAAAGAAACACCCAACTGAAGGTATAGATGTTGAGAAAATTCACCAAAAAAAGCTCCAGAAAAAAGAGCCTGGAAGGTCAAGACAGAACTTTCACTGCAACAGATGACTCCATAGAATCTATGTTGGAAGTCTGGCTTCAGCATATAGAATCTATAACCTGTGAAACAGTCTTTTTAACTCATAGACTGCAATCATCCTGCAAAATCGTTTTTACTAATTCAGTCAGAAACACCACTTGAATAAAATCCACTACTAATCCCAATCTGAAACCCAAGTCTAAGCACATGGCCTCAGAGTCAAAAATAAATTTTAAAATGATAATTAACTTACTCAACTCTTAGGAACTTCACAAACATCCAATTTGTTAAGGCTGCAATTAATGTAAATGCCTCACTACTGGCAATGTTAAACACTGAACAAATCAAGTCAGCAGACAGCCAACTCATGCTTCCTACAGAAGTGTGCCACTGCCATTTTGGAAAGCCCACCAAAACTGGCAAGCACAACAAATCCATTGTCCTGGAGTGAATAGCAATGAGGGATGCAACCCTCTGATTCTTAACATTGGTGGGATCTTCTGGGCCTGCCAATAGCACACCTCTGCCATATGCTTCCCAGCAACATGGGGTAAAATCAACGGGGAATCCTATTGACAGCAGTGGAAGCAGAAAATTCCACTACCAAGATAAACACCACAGGGAAATCAGAAAATGTCTTGGAAACCTGGAAACACTTCAAGCTAAAGTAAAGTTTATTTATTAGTCGCAAGTAGACTTACATTAACTCTGCAATGAAGTTATTGTGAAAATCCCCGAGTCATCATATTCTAGTGCCTGTTCAGATACACTGAGGGGCAATTTAGCATGGCCAATCCACCTAACCAGCACATCTTGCAGACTGTGGGAGGATATCAAAGCACCCAAAGGAAATCCACACAGACATGGGGAGAATGTGCAAACTCCACACAGGCAATGACCCAAGTTAGGAAGCGAACTCAGATCTCTAGCACTGTGAAACAGCAGTGCTAACCACTGCACCACTATCCATACTTTAAAAACTTTCAACATGCATCACAATCCCATACTTTCAATTCCATAGAGATTCGCTGAGAACCCAGGGCAGCCACAAAATTAGAGAGGATAAGATCTTTGAGGTACAGCGTTTTTAAGATTTAAATTTAAACGAGAAAAAGAATAAGTAAACACACTTCTTGGGTCAGTAGGACCAATTGCAGATATTATCACTGAATGAATGGATATTAATGCATCATCCATCAAATTTGATAAGGTTTTGAAATTCTCTGATATTTATTTCAACTTGAAATCCAACAAAAACTGTAAAGTGCTAGATTCAATATTCAATTATGGCCATGCCATAATTTGTTTTGCAAACTGAAAATTGACCAGAATTACCACCACTAGCTTACAAAGTTGGAACCAGAACTTCTAACTCAGTAAGAAAATACTTCTGGATTTAAAAATCCTAAACACCGTTATAGTGCTGCATAATTAACACCCTTCAGCTGGCTGTCTTAGTTTTGTAAATGAAATGGAGCGAATGTGCTTTGTTAAGATTCTGGAATTTACATTGATGAATAAGATGGAATAAAACATCAAGAACAGGAGAAAAGATTCCAAAGCAGATTATAATTCATAAACGAAAACAACACTTATTTTTGACACTTCGAATTGATTTTGCCATCTTTAGACAAAAGCAAACTGCAGCTCCTTTCTCAACAGTTTGTTTTTGGTACATTTGTTTTCCTGTTTCATTTTCTTTCCTTTCCCACAGACTGTCTGCAGTGAATGAGGATTGTGCATCTGCTTTACCAGTCCTTTAACTAGCCACTGCAGCTGTAGGATAGTAGCCTGGGTGAATCAATATTGCCTCCTTTCTGCCATCAAACATGACAGCACAGAATGCACCTGTTTGGCACATCATCAGTGACAGTGCAGCATTTCTGTAACAGGCAAACTACTGATAGACCAAATAAAAAAATGCTCAGTATCTTTCATTGTAGTTTAAAAATCTGCATATGAGGGAAATTATTTGACTCTTGGTGAACATATTCAATTTGGATCATAATATACGTTTTGGTCATACGTCTTATTTGAATAGGGTCATTTTTACTTCCTGAGTTCCATCAATAAATTAGACTCAGTCTTCACTGTAAAACTTTGAACCGTCAATCTATTTATAAGAAATTCTGATTTCTTCCCCCAAGTATAGACAGCATCAAGAAGTGGTCCATTATCAGCCTCTTACCCACATTACTAAACACATGTCTTCAAGCCATTTCATGTGAGGTCAGTAATTTAACCAGTTGGCTTCTTCCACCATTCCATGAAGAGACCAGCTGCATTAATACACATCAAAAGGTGCAGTTTAGAGGGTGCAATTACACGATACTATTTGTGAGTGATAAAGTATAGAAAACTTCTCTTCATCGAATTATGGAAGTTCTTGTTTTCTAAAGTTTCAATCTTTCTCGGGTATCACGGAATCTAGAGCAAAGACAGGTGAACGGCATTGAGGTACAGATTAACCATGATGTAACTCATGCAGGACAGAAAAGGTGAATGGCCTGCTCCTGTGTCTCCATATATCCTTGTGTCTGCAAAATGTCTCCAGGTAACCAAAGCCGATCCCCAAAAATAGAAGTAAAGCAATATTGGGGCGAATTAGATCAAAGATTATGGAGAGAAAACAATGAGTTGGATAATCAGCCATGATCGTGATAAATAGCAGAACAGGCTCGAAGGGTCAAATGGCCTCCTCCTGCTAATATCTTCTATGTTTCTATTTCATAATTACATTTGTTAAAGTCTAAGTAGCAGTAAATAATAGCTGGCGTTTTCCAGCCATTCATACCCTGCAGTAGCCGCTGCAAGCGACAATGGAGATTTTGGACAACTGCAAGCGAGGTTAGAGAATCTGGCCCAATGTCTTTCAGTATTCCAGCTAGTTTTGCTAACCAGAGTCAACTGTAGTCTTACCTGTTAATCTGTCATCCAGCAACATCCTCACAAAGTATAAAGAGGCACATTTTAGTCAAAGAGAACAAAAGTGGTAATTTACTGTTTGCAACAACTGACTTGATTTCTCGCTTATTGGTCAGAATATTGCTAATCTGCCCGCCATGGAAATCAAGCGGGTAAGGAGCGGACCATGGCAAGGTTCAATAGCTTCGGGTAGGATTTAATGGTTTCGGGACGAGCAGGACTGTAAAATCCCACCCATTGTTTGTCTTTTGAAAATTAGAAAATAATCCATTGTTAGTTATTAAAATATCTTTGATCAAGACTGAAAACTACTGCTTGGAACGTTACAGGGAGACAATGCACTCTTATGAAATTCCTACTTCTGTGACTTTAATAAAGTCATTAAACCACTTAACATATTAATATTCCCATTTAAAGAACTAGAATTTAACAGATACACATTTAGCAATCATAGAATAACATTTCATACAATATTTTTAAGATTTGTTTTCACATGGCCTCCAAAGTTATTTGGTTTTATTTTCTATGTAACTATGATTTTATTAGTGTGATTTGTCACTATTTTTGTTTAGCATGATGGCACATGGGAGTTAGAGTAGGACATGGGTGACATGGTGGCACAGTGGTTAGCACTGCTGCCTCACAGCGCTAGGGACCTGGGTTCAATTCCCGGCTTGGGTCACTGTGTGTGTGGAGTTTATACGTTCTCCCTGTGTCTGAATGGGTTTCCTTCAGATGCTCTGGTTTCCTCCAAAAGACATGCTGGTTAGGTGGATTGGTCATGATAAATTTTCTGTCAGTGTACCCGAACAAATGTCGGAGTGTGGCAACTAGGGGATTTTCACAATAACTTCTCTGCAGTGTTAATGCAAATCTACTTGCGGCACTAATAATTAAACTTTAAATATGAAAGCTTCACAAATCTTTCCATCTAAGTGTGTAGCACAATTACCAGAAATAACAAAAGCACATTATTTGAATTCCTTTTTCATCATTTAAAAATGCTCATCAGTAAAGATCACGTTCAGCATTACCTATATGAGGTCCCCCGCAAACAACTAATACCCATCACATGTTCTTATTCTGACAGGCAGATTGTGATGGTTTCCTGCTGTGCAGGAATGAACATTAACAATCTTGTTAATAAAAGATTCTTCCCAGATCCAATTTGTTAGATAGTGTTGTAAGTTCATTTATTGTTAGCCGAAAGATCACATCTAAAGCTATATTCACCCAATGTGATGGTACAATGAGGCAGGCAAATAAGAACCACCAGTGCTGTATCATGCTTCCTCAATTAAAGATAATTTAGAGCTTCAGATTGAAAACAATTAAACTATAATTAGTCTATTTAATCACCATGCATGCTTTTAAAAGAGGGTCCACCTTTGTCTCTTTTTACAAAAATGCAGACATTTTCTTGTGAAATCATTGAACATATGTATAAACAGATATTTTTACTTACTTCCTTAAATCATGATTTAAAGAGTCAAAAATATATAAAAATCAGAAAGTAAGACCGTCATTTTTTGGTGGATTTTCCAACTTTGACAACCTTCCCAAGGGCAGGAGCAAGAGACTTGTAAGCAATGTCAATCAGAGGCATCTTCTGCAGAAATTAGTCTCTAATTAACAAGGATATGACTCGGACATTGGACAACAGGGAATTCTCCCTGACTCACTTTCCATACCTGAAGATGTGTAAGGCAGACAAAGCAGATGCTTAATCGATTTCCTTTGTTAGATTTTCTCAGAACAGGTCACTAGCCTGCAATTTAGCTGAGGAGTGCCACTCCATCGCTAGCATGGCTAACCAGCAGACTCTCCCATTCTTAACACATGCCATAGGCGTACTGGAAGGAACATCCAGTTGATAATCAACCTGCTTGGCCATGTTATGAAAACACCTTCCATGCTGGGAGTGGAACACAAATATGGAGCTTCTGACTCAGATCAGGGATTCTATCCAGAGTGCCACAAGATCACAGGAATACCTGAGCAAATTCTGACAAAACCAAATTAAACATTTGAGCAACAATGTTCCAGATTCCAGATTATCTGTGAGAAACACCAATAAAACATCAATAAATTCTGAATGAAACTTAATTACCAGTATGTCAAATGCTATAGTAATATCGCATCAGCATTGGTGGTGATAAGATTCATTATTAGAATTGTAGAATTATAGGGGCAGCGAGGTGGCACAGTGGTTAGCGCTGCAGCCCTACAGTGCCAGGGATCTGCGTTTGAATGCTGGCCAGGATCACTGTCTGTGCGGGTTTCCTCTGGGTGCCCCTGTTTCCTCCCACAGTCCAAAGATGTGTAAGTTAGGTGAATTGGCCACTTTAAACTGCTCCTTAGTGTCAGAGGAACTAACTAAGGTAAATGCTGGGGTTATGGGGATAGGGTCTGGGTGGAATTGTTGTTGGTGTAGACTTGATGGGCCAAATAGTCTCCTTCTGCACTGTAGGGATTCTATGAATCATAGAATCATAGAATCCCACAGTGCAGAAGGAGGCCATTTGGCTCATTGAGTCTACACTGACAACAATCCCATCTAGACCCTATCCCCTTCATCCCACGTATTTACTCTGCCAATCCCATGATATTACGAGGCAATTTGACATGGCCAATCTACGTAACCTGCATATTTTTCGACCATGGGAGGAAACCGACACAGACCTGGGGAGAACATGCAAACTTCACACAGACAGTCACCCAAGGCTGGAATTGAACCCAGGTCCCTGGTGCTGTGAGCCATCAAGCCACCAATTTTAGAACAAAGTAAAGAGAATGTTACTCTGCATTTAATTATGCTGTACCCAGCTTGTGAGTGTTTGATCCAGACATTAGCTAAGAACAGTAAAGCAAATATCTTGTTTCCAACTTTGGAAGATTTGCTTCGCTGAGTGTAAAAAATATTGCCCAAAAATGCACATTTTAAAAGTACATGGCTCTGAGCAAGTTCTGGGGCACTCGCCAATATACTACCAATATATTTTAAAGTGTTACCTTTCTTTTGTAAATACTATCAAGATAAAAATCACAATAAATATTTAATGAGTAAATTAAATTGCCAATTGGCAATATAACTTATTTTGAGATGATTTCCTGGTAGGTCTGCTCTGAGCCTGGCCAAGTTCACCATGGTAAGAAGTCTGACAACACCAGAGTCCAAGCAATTTATTTGATAGTTATTGATTTGATAGTTTGGTTGGACCTAAACCTGGTGTTGTCAGACTTCTTACTGTGTTTACTCCAGTCCAACGCCAGCATGTCTACATCATGACAAGTTGACCATCAACAGGTCCAGGTAGTGGAGGTCAAGGGTTTCGTCTGACTTGTCTGACTGCCCCTCAATCACAGCTACACGGCCCTGGAGAGGGAAAACAGGCCTGAATTCTCCCATCCCACTGGCCACTGCAATTTTAGCGGGTGAATTACGGAGAATGTGAAACACCATTGGGAATTTCCAGTTTTGAAACTGGCGCAGCTGGAGAATTCCGCTCATAGTGTCCACAGGCACCTTTCAGCCCTTCTGCAACTTTGTGGGTACTGATGGGGCAGGCATGCATCGTCACCCCCGGGAATGATATTTTTTGTTAACTTTTGGAAGTTTCCTTTGATGTTTCGATACCTTTTAGTTACAGTGCCCCACCGGTGGCTGTCACCTCTGTCATTTTTGTTTCATTTATTCCTTGCTTTATTGAAAAGAGTTTAGCATATATTTCCAAAGTGATAAAGAATTGAATGCAACATTATCTTTTCTGAGAGTTCAGTCAGAGGTTATAAAGCTCTGCTGCAGTTTACAGTATCATCTGAGTCATTTAATTAGTTTGAAACCCTGTAATATACCCCCAGGTTTCTATCATTTTCTATTTATAGGATGAACATTATTACATTACTTTTATCCAAGTCATATGTGATAGGTAGCTTTCAGAAAATATGCTAGCAGACATCTAACAGCTGCAAACATACTTTCCGATTACTCATATGGTGACCTTTACATGTTTCTACAAACCAAAGAGTCTTGAAAGTGAAAGCTCTACACCTTTGAGCCCATAGAATTGTGCTGGTAGTTCTGTGTGCTAACCGTGGGCATCAATTAACGATGCCAATATTTTAGGAACATAGCTCAGTTTTTCTAAACCCATGCTGTTTCTTAGCCTAGTGTTCACCTACACTTTGCATTAAAACAAAAGAAAATTGTGATATTGTCTCTACCAAGTAGTAAAACAAGGATCAGAAGAAAAAAATGTGACGAAACAAGCTTGTTCAACATGTGGCCCACAAAGTCCCCCAGTGTTGCCCACGGAGGTAGTTTTCAAAATGCTTTTAAGTTTTAAGTTTATTTATTAGTGTTAAAAGTAAGCTTACCTTGACAGTGCAATGAAGCTACTGTGAAAATTCCCTAGTCGCCACACTCCAGTGCCTGTTCGGGTATGCTGAGGGGGAATTTAGCATGGTCAAAGCCTAACTAGCCCGTCTTTCAGATTGTGGGAGGAAACTGGAGCACCTGGAGGAAACCCATGCAGACACAGGGAGAATGTGCAGACTCCACAAAGACAGTGACCCAAGCCAATCGAACCTTCATTCCTGGTGCTCTGAGGCACCATTGTGCCACAATGCTGCCTGTATTGGGTGTGGAAGATTCTGAAAGAATCCATTCCTTCAATCACAGGCCATTCTTCTCCCGTGTTTGCTGCTGAAAGGTGCATGAGGCACATCCTTAAAACTCCTCACCGGATTACAGCTTTACAGACACTAGACAAGAATCAAGCAGTTGTTCTACAGGTGTGGATATAGATAATGAGAATCAGGAAGCTATTTACAAACAGAATATATCATAGAACCATATCGTGTTTTCAGACAAATACAGACCATTCAGCCCAATGACTATGTGATAGTCTTCTTTAACCAATGACTTATCTAGTCTTGGGCAGTAGTACAGTGGTTAGCACTGCTGCCTCACCGTGCCAGCGATCTGGGTTTGATACCTGGCTTGGGTGACTATCTGTCTGTGTGGAGTCTATACATTCTCCCTGTGTCTGCATCGGTTTCCCTCTGGGTGCTCTGATTTCCTCCCACAGTCCAACTTACATGTTGGTTAGGTGCATTGGCCATGCTAAATTCTCCCTCAGTGTATCCGAACAGGCGCTGTAATGGGGGTGTCTGGTCTGCTGGGGGGGATGGGGTCTGATGGGGTAAAGGGGATGGAGGGACCGCAACTGGTGTGGAGGGATGAGGGCACAGTAGGCTGAACATTGGAGCACTCATGGGCAGGGAGGGATCAGGGCTGCCCCAGGAATTATGGGTGCCGCAATTGGGCCCTGGCGGGACTGAAGGGACAGCAGTGCGGAGGTCCTGGGCTGGCTAGTGATCGAGCTGGCCAGTAAATGGGAAGACTGACAGATTGGGGCCACTGCGCATACGCACTGTTCCGGAGCTGTCAGACTCCAGCACAAATAGGCCCCATTCCCCTGGGTTTTTAATGAGAGTCACAGTTGGGACCTCTGCAGTACAGAGTGCAGAGATTCAAGTGAGAAGTTGAACTCAGAAAACAGTCATGACCTAAAACAGTTTTCCCACCAATTCAGCACCTTTAGGAGAATTGCTCCCCCCCCCTCATATTTCTATGTCACAACTGTGCAGATTAGGTAGATTGACCATGCAAAATTGGCCACTGGTATCCCAAGATGTGTAGATTAGATCAATTAGTCATGGTCAATGTGTGGGGTTTCAGTTGGGAAAGTGCATCTGTGGAAGATAGTCTGTCAGAGAGTCATTGCAGACTTGATGGGCTGAATGGCCTCCTTCTGCACTGTAGGGATGTTATGGTGAGGGTGGCACGATGGCATTGCTGGTTAGCATTGCTGCCACACAATACTAGGGACCCAGGTTCAATTCTGGCCTTGGGTCACTGTGGAGTTTGCATGTTCTCCCCCTGTCTGCGTGGGTTCCCCCACCCCATGCTCCAATTTTCTCCTACAGTCACAAAGATATGCAGGTTAGGTGAATTTGCCATGCTAAATTGCTCCCTAGTGTCAAAAATGTGGAGGTTGGGTTGATTGGCCATGCTAAATTGCCCTTTAGTGTTAGAGTAAAGACATGGGGTTACGGAGATAGGACCTGTGTGGGATTGTTGTCATTGCAGGCTGGATGGGCTAAATGACCTCCTTCTGTTCCACAGGGATTCTATGTTTCAATGAACTGGAAGTGTGACAACATTTTTTAAAAAGACAACCAATTCATGCTGGTTTCTTCTAATCTGCCAACCTGCGAATATGCCAGCACCAGTCAATCTATATGTTTTCCTCATCAACATCGATTGACCTCTGACTGACTGCAGGCCTTGGCAAACATGGATAAACACATCTGGGCCATAATAGCAGAATAATACGTAGAACATTTCTACAAAGTACTGATGTTTTCCATGTACAATGCAGTTGCAATTCCATACTTGAGATTCAGCTGTGTATTATGTTTTGTTTTTAAATGATTACAAATCAAATTGAGAGATGCTGGGGTTAGGGCCTCTATTAAAAAAAAGTGGACAGAAAAGTCATACTGCTTTTTGAGCATTCATCCGCCAGTATTGACAACTGTAATTTTCGGTCTTAAGTGTTTTTGACAGATTTAAGGTTTAAAATTCCACTTCATTCTGTCTATTTAACCTTTACACTAATTATTTTTATAACAAGAGCTTGAAAGGTTCAAATCCTAATCTATGGTTCTGTCGAACGATTGACAAGAGCAAGCCAGCTGTTACTCAGAAGATTAACAAAATGAAAGCATACAAAAACATGAAAAGCTCCTTTAAATTAATTCCAGACTTTATGACCTATAGGTACTGCGCAGTAACCAACAAATAACAGTATTGTTCGAATGCTCTGTATATTTGGCGCAAAGAAAGGGCAGAATTTAATGCCCTCCCTCGTGGTGAGTTTGATGGCTGGGGAGCATTTAATCAGGCAGGCAAACGGTGGGTTAGGACCCGATCACTTTCCTACCTATGCCCCACAGAGAGACTTCCCATACTGCTGCCAATTGAGGCCTTTAGTTTGGCAATGAATGCCCACCACTGCTGGTATTAACCAGTGAGAAGCCCAGAAATCAAACCCTGTTGTGGTTGCTTGGGGCCTTCCAGGTTGGTCCCACTTTCAAAAAAATACTCGGTATTAGGGTCCATTGAGAGCCACCCACGTGCCTGATTGACTGAAAAGAAATGTGGGAAACTAGCAGATTCAATTTATTCCCTAAGAACAGGAGACACAGATTTTTAAAAAATTAAAATTAAGTGGATCCGAAAGGTGTAAACCTTTGCCTTGGCATTACTCTAACATTCACAGTCACTGCATTAGCAGCACCTTGATAAAAATGTTTCAGCTGTGGCAGAAGGGAAAATATCAGATCCTAACTGCTGGGTAAAAGGAAACCATCATTATCTAGAAACAGTGAAAGCCAGAATTCAGTGGAGGTGACATTGTATTATTCTGTAACTCATCCAGTATTGACATTATCAGGTTCCTTCTAACTCGATAATGTTTTCCGTTTCTAACATAACCAAACTGTTGAATATCCTGATCATACACTTAAAATTATTACAAACAAAAATTGAACACTCCTTTATGTAACACGATATAAGTAAAATGAGCGGCATTGTGGCACAGTGGTTCGTACTGCTGCCTCACAGCACCAAGGACCTGAGATCTATTCTGGTCTCAAGTAACTCTATGCATGGAGTTTACACATTCTCCCCGTGGCCGTATGGGTTTCCCCCCCCCTGGTGCTCTGGTTTCCTCCCACAGTCTAAAGATGTGCAGGTTAGGTGAATTGGCTATGCTCAATTGCCCTTTAGTATCAGGAGAGATTAACTAGAGTAAATGTATGGGCTTATGGGGATAGAACCTGGGTGGGATTGTGGTCGGTGCAGACTCAATGGACCAAATGATCTCCTTCGGCACTTTCTAAAATGCCACATACAAAGTACAAAATTAGCAACAAAAGTAGGAAATGCTAAACTCAGCGCAAATTAAATGTGGAGAGAATAAACAAGTTAGTTAAGCTCATCAATCTGAAATGGTGGGCTGGATTTTATGCGCCCAAGCCAGGCACATCTTTGGCAGAGGAGAATGTAAAATTCTTCTGGTGGTGGCCATTCCACCTCCTGCCCATCCTTCGACCCAAGCTACATGGAGTGGGCTGAAATCAGCATCCCATCACCGTATGTAAATAAATAACCATGGATCACTTAGGCTTGTTAATAGTCAGTTAGGATTGGTTAGCTCAGGTGGCTGGACATCTGGTTTATGATGCAAAGTGACACTAACAGCATGGGTTCAATTCCCATACTGAATGAGGTTATTCATGATAAAGGCCCCCTTGTCAACCTTGCCTTTCGCCTGAGGTGTGGTGATCACCACCAGAGCTCTTTCCCTCAAAGGGAGAGAAGCCTATGTTACCTGGGACTAAGACATCTAAAACAATTCTCTCATGTACCTCCAGCAAGCTTGGATTGATCCAGCCCCACAGAACCAAATACAGTTGAACTGGTAAGCCGTCACTTTTGAGAGTTTTAATCTTCTCAAAGGAATCAAGAGACTTTGCCAACTCATCCAGAGATAGCAATTTGTCCAGGCTCTCCTGCTCACCACTGTCTAAGACCTCATTGATAGAGGACAGGAAGAGGAGGCCACTCCATCTGGGGACTTCAGTCCAACATAAAAAGTTTGCTGATTCTCAACCATGATGACTTTACTGAGCTATTGTCTTTAGCTGGTGTTCACAGAGCTGTCTCTATGTCCCTTTTGGAAGGGGAAATACAAGAACGGTTCTTTGTATAAGTGTTTCAGGCGTGACAGAGGAGGGCCCAGAAGAGATGGAGGAGCGGCATTGTTAGTTAGGGAGAGCATCACGGCGGTGCAGAAGGGGGACAATACAGAAGAGTTAGGAGTGGAGTCGCTGTGGGTGGAGTTGAGGAATAGAAAGGGGGTGATTACTATGCTAGGGGTGTATTATAGGCCACCCAACAGTCCGTGGGTAGTTGAAGAAGGCATATGTAAAAACATTTTGGATAGGTGCAGAAAGAACAGAGTCGTTATAGTGGGAGATTTTAATCTCCCTAGGGTGGATTGGAAGGTACCTAGAGCTGGGGGTTTGGACAGGGAGGAATTTGTAAAACGTGTACTGGAAGGATCGTTGGAACAGTATATGGCTAGCCTGAATAGAGAAGGGGCTATATTGGATTTAGTTCTGAGTAATGAGCCAGGGCAGGTGGTTGATGTTGTAGTGGGGGAACATGTGGCTAACAGTGACCACAACTCTGTCTACTTTAGGATACAGATGGAAAAGGATGCTTGTTGCCCTAGGGGCAGGGTGCTGAATTGGGGGAAGGCTAACTACGGTCGGATTAGGCAGGAACTTATGGAAACTGATTGGGAACGGTTGTTCGAGGGTAAGTCCACGCTAGGCATGTGGGACTCTTTCAAGGGAATACTGAAAATGTTGCAAGAAAGATATGTGCCGGCTAAGAGGAAAGATGGAAAAGGTAGGATTAGAGAGCCGTGGATTACTAGGGATATTGAGGACTTGGTTAGGAAGAAAAGAGAGGCGTATGATAAGTCAAAGCAGCTGGGAACGGAGACAGCATTGGAGGAATATAGAGAGAGTAGGTGGGAGCTCAAACGGGGAGTTAGAAGGGCAAAAAGGGGGCATGAAATGATTTTGGCAGATAGGAGTAAAAAGCTTTGGATTTTCCTTAATCCTATGTTGGGAATAAAAGGGTGGTTAGAGGAAAAATCAGACCTCTTAGGGACAGAGGAGGGGAACTGTGCTTAGAGCCCGAGGGAACGGGGGAGATCCTGAATGAATACTTTGCTTGTTGACCGCTCCTGTCTCTGAGGGAGCTGTGGACCAGTTGAGGGAAATATCCATACTGAGGGAGGAAGTGTTAGAGCTTCTAGGTAGCATTAAAACTGATAAATCTCCTGGGCCTGATGGCATTTATCCCAGGCTGCTTAGGGAAGTGCGAGGTGAAATTGCTGGGCCTCTGATGCAAATCTTTGTCTCTTCCTTGGGCACAGGTGAGGTCCCAGAGGACTGGAGAATAGCTAATGTTGTACCATTGTTTAAAAAGGGTAGTAGGGATAACCCTGGAAATTATAGGTCGGTGAGTTTGACATCAGTGGTAGGAAAGCTGTTGGAGGGGATTCTTAAAGATAGGATGGAAAGGCACTTAGAGCATTGCGATCTGATTAGGGATACGCAGCATGGCTTTGTTAAGGGGATGTCGTGCCTTACAAATCTGGTAGAATTTTTTGAGGAGGTGACGAAAACGGTCGACGAATGGCGAGCCGTTGATGTCATCCAAATGGATTTCAGTAAGGTGTTTGACAAAGTCCCTCATGGGAGGTTAGTTGAGAAGGTCAAGGCTCATGGGATACAAGGACAGGTAGCTAGATGGATAAGTAACTGGCTTAGTAATAGGAGACAGAGAGTAATAGTGAAAGAGTATTTTTCTAGCTGGAGGTCGGTCACTAGTGGTGTGCCACAGAGCTCGGTACTGGGACCTCTTCTATTTGTAATATATATAAATGACTTGGAAGAGGGAGTAAGTGGAGTGATCAGCAAGTTTGCAGATGATACAAAGATGGCTGGACTTGCAGATAGTGAGGAGCATTGTCAGGCGATGCAGCAGGTCATAGATAGGCTGGTAGCTTGGGCAGATAGATGGCAGATGAATTCAATCCTGATAAATGCGAGGTAATGCATTTCAGGAGAAAGAGTGTAGGGGGGAGGTATATGATAAAGGGTAGACCTATTAAGAGTATGGAAACGCAGAGGGACCTGGGGGTGCAGGTGCACAAGTCTCTGAAGGTGGCAGAGCAAGTGGAGAAGGTTGTGAAGAAAGCATATGGTATTCTAGCCTTTATAGGAAGGGGTATAGAGTACAAGAGCTGGCCTTTAATGGTGCAGTTGTATAAAATGTTCGTTAGACCTCATTTGGAATACTGCATCCAGTTCTGGTCGTCTTACTACTGGAAGGACGTGGAGACTCTGGAGAGAGTGCAGAGGAGGTTCACCAGGATGCTGCCTGGTATGGAAGGTCTGAGTTACAAGGAGAGGTTAGGCAAATTGGGACTGTTTTCCTTAGAAAGATATAGACTTAGAGGAGATCTAATAGAGGTGTACAAGATTTTGAAGAATATAGATAGAGTAAACAAGGTTAAGCTTTTTCCTAGGATGGACTTGAATAACACGAGGGGTCACGGGCTTAGAGTGAGGGGGGTAAGGTATAATTTGGATGCTAGAGGGAGTTTTTTCACACAGAGGGTGGTGGGGGTATGGAACGCGCTGCCAAGTAAAGTGGTGGAGGCAGGCACTCTGGAATTATTTAAGAAATACTTAGATGGGCACATGAACAGAATGGGAATGGAGGGGTATAGAAAACTGATTTAAAATAGGGATCATGAGCCTTGAGTCCCTGGGAAGTGTGTAAATAGATGATGATATTGATGTACTTGTTTTTATCCTACAGGTGCTTTGGTCCACCTTGTTGTCTAACGAGGGGCATACACGTGATGAATTGTGAGAGGGCTGCTCTTGGATTTTTTTCAAGAGTATCCTAGTGCTTCACATCGTTAGTGTGCGCTTGACCTGGACCATTTGATGGGCAACATGACAGCTCAGTGACTATCGCTGTGCTGTGCAGATACGTGGATTTGGGCCTGTGTCTGTGAGAGTTTGCGCATTCTCCCTTGCTTGCGTGGGTTTTCTCCAGGTGCTCCGGTTTCCTCCCACATCCCAAAGATGTGCTCTTAGGCTAATTGGCAAAACAAGTTCCCCCTAAATTGTCTCAAATTTGGTTTTTAATCCATAGATCTATAAACATAGACAGGGATCACGGGTAGAGGTGGGAACATCGGGGTGGCAGCACGGGCTCGTTGGGCCAAAGGGCTTGTTTCCCGTGCTGTTTTGTTCTTTGTCTTTGTTCATCCTACTCTGCCTTTTTGCTGTAGTCCTGGTGGTGGCTCTGCTTGTGCTAGGACTGATGGAACTACTGGCTAATAAGCTCCCACCTGCAATATACATTGGCTGCAGTCTGTCCACCCAACTCCATTCCCACCACTACAAAATGCAGCCCAATAACTCTGGCATAATTCTAACACTTTCTGTTTTCATTTAAATGACTGAACATTCAGAGGATTCACCATCGGATTGTCACTTTGCTCCAACTTCTGCCCAGTATGGACAAGACTTCCAATCCCAATTTCTAAAAAAAATGGAGATTACTTCAATCCAACTGGGGCCTCATCGCACTGGGACCCAAAGGAAATAAATCACATTTACAGCTTCACTTTTGCCTATTTGTTTGGTTACTTCTTTAAAAGAATTCAACAAGGTTGGTCAAGCTTGATTTTCCCTTTTGAAAATCTATGCTTAATATTGTAAAATATATCAATATGTTTTTGGATAGCAAGATGATGAAGTGGTTTACACTGGTGCCTCACAGCTCCTGGGTTCGATTCCCAGCTTGGGTCATTGACTGTGTGGAGTTTGCATATTGTCCCCATGTTTGCTTGTGTTTTGTCTGGATGTTTCGGTTTCCTCCCACAGTCCAAAGGTTAGGTTGATTGGCCATGCTAAATTAATCCTCATGTCAGGGGGATTAGCAGGGTAAACATGAGGGTTTTCGGGAGTAGGGTCAGGGTGGGATTGTGGTCAGTGCAGGCTTGATGGGCTGAATGGCTTCTTTCTGCACTGTAGAGATAGTATGGATTCTACGATTATTATTCAGTTTTTCAGTGCAGTATTGAGGAAAGGCTGTACTGTTGTCGTTGAACGGATGTCAAGCTGGAGATAAACAGTAAACTGAGAATAGGGGCTAAGCATGGCTACTCAGATGGACAAAAATTGGGAATGATTCCAGAGCAATCAGTGGAAGGAACACTACTATTCACATTAATGATTTAGATTCAAGAATCGGAGGGCCAATATCAATATCTGCAGAGGGCACCACATTGAAGGATGCAGTTCATACAAAAGATGAAGGTGACAAAATGAGGAAGACATTACTAAGCTTTCAGAATTAATCGGCAAAATTGATTTCAACAAAAGTAAGTACAAGGTGTGCGATTTGGTATGAAGAATAAGGAGGTGACATAATCCTTAGATAATAAAAGTATAAGTGGGGCAGAGGAGTAAAGGAGTGCAGATATACAAATCAATGAAACATACCAGCACAAGTGAAATAAGGCATAAAAAAAGACAGGTCAATAACTTTTTAATTCCAGATTTATTTAATCAATATGCACTTCAAATTCATAACAGCCATCATAAGATTTCAGCTCACCTCTCTCCATTACGAGTCCATAAGCACCATGCTATCATTCCCTCAAAAGGCATTTAAGGGAAAAATTAAATAAATGGACGAGTGAGAAAGAAAAATATTGATGGAGTTAGGTGAAGTTAGATGGGAGGAGGCTTGTGTGAAACATAAGTGCCAGCAGTGACAAGTTAGGCCTGTTGCTGTTCTGGTACATACTCTCGATATAACCGGATAAATGTCTCTGGAGTTTGAACCGACAACAGGAGTGAGAGTGGTAGCATTGTGCCAAAGTTGACACATAATTCTAATTGGGATGGAAAAGGTGGCCTCTGACTTAATCCTGTATAAATAGCAAAGGACACCGAAAATGTTTTTTGTCAGGCTGAGTAATGAGTGTGCTAGCAAAATGGAACACTTCCTCATTCTTTGCATCTTGTGTGATAATTAGGCACTCCCAGAATCAGCATAGATCAAACTCAAGGTACACCTTTCTCTGCTTTGTCCTAAAAAATAAATTTTAATCATTGTGGCATTTCAAATTTACAATTACCCTTCTTGGATCTATTTGCAATTTGGCATTATAGTGCTGAAGAATTCAGGTAACTCTGAGTTGCATATTTACATTCATAAAAATGATGTGCGTCAGCTTCGTATTTGTTTCAAATAAGGAAAGAAAAGTATCATCCTTTCACACAGAGCAAGACTCATTTCCAACATATGAAGTTACTATAGGGACCAAGCTGCATTTTTGTCCATGAGTTGGCATTTTAGGCGATGCTATTCCCATTTCTATTCAAAGTTCAGCTAGAACCTATCAAAGACAATGGACATAATGGGTGGGATTTTACAGCCTCACTCACTCCAAACCTGTAAAATCCTGCCCGAAGTTAAAAGCCCTTTTCAAGGTCAGGCCCTTGCCTACTCCGATTCCCATTGGAGGGATGACAAAATTCGGCCCCTGTTTCACTTAACAATCCTAAAGTGATAACATGCATTTACATAGCACCACATCCTGCCCTCCAAATATCTCAGTGCTTCATGATTATTTTTGGAGTTAGGTCACTATGGTTATTTATTGAATTTCACACAGCAAGAATCCATATACTATAAATGAAGTGAATAATTTGTTAATAGTGCTATATATTAAAGAAGGAATTTTGGTTAAGCCACTTGCCAAACTTCCTTCTCTTCCTCAGTAATATTGTCATTCTTTATTGCCATTAGAAGAAGATCAGCAATGATCATATGACTAGCAAAGCATGTTCAATGGGCCATATCATTTATTCCAGCTCTTGTCCCTTGTGTTATTGTGCCTATATTGAAAATCCAAATGAGTCCATCTAATCTATTTCCAATAATATGTTTCTCAAGATTCGTGGCTAAATTGTCCTTGAAAGAACTTATACAATTTGCTCCTGCCTTGATACTATTAACCAACTATGATCTCGGCTAAAGTAATTCTTCCTTATAACTAGACTGAAGACATTGCTCTTCAGCTGAAACTCATGCCACCTTGACCTGCTAAGTTGTGCCAATATAAGTATTGAATTTAAACATCCCTTAGCCTTCAATCATATGCTTGTCATTGTACTTCTTCCAGCTAGTCTCTTGCCTTTCTGTAGCATGTATTCCAACCAAGCTCATAAAAACTAATGACCAATATTTTCTATGTTAATAGGATCATTTTCTTCAATGTAGATCCTTTGATGCTTTTATATGGAAATCAGCATCGCATTATCTTTCTTGGCTGCTGCAAAATACAGGTTGACTTTTAAAGATTAATCCACTGTGAATCTCTTCAACTCCCTCACCCCACCCACAACACCTGCCCCTCCATCAAAGTTCCAAATTGGTCAGTAATTTCCATTGATTGTGTTATACCTCAGGAAAAAATACAAGGTGCTGAGCAAGTGTGTTACCAACGTATACCGAAATATAAAACCCAATAGGTCACATCACTCTTCGTACAAATCAGGAAATTGTAAGCACACTTTGTTCTTTTACAACTTTTACAACAGGCAAGGTTCCTTACTACTAATACATAATCCATATATTGTCTCACTCCCACCAATCATCCCATCAAGACATGCTGGGTAGGTGCATTAGTCATGCTAAATTCTCCCTCAGTGTTCCCGAACAGACACTGGTGTGTGTTGCCTGTGGAATGAATGATTAAATAGTGTACAAAGTGGGTGGAATTCTCCCAGTCAGGCTCAGACTGAAAACGGGTGTGTATCTCTCCAAATGCACAGCCAAGTTTTCACTCCAGAATTCCTGGCAGTCACTGCACCAGGAATCTGTGAACGTGATTTATATTGGCAGTTTAATGATGTGAGGCCTGATAAAGCAGGCAAGGCCAGCTCCATTGATATCACAGTGCAAATTATAAAGGGCACCCTGATCTGTGCTAAATTTACCCTCTCCCCAACCACATGGCATAGAAAACACCCCCTTCATATCAAGCACTGGGGCAACCACCCCCACCAAGCAAGCAGTGAGACATTCCCCTCAAAAGCACCCCTCCCCCATCTCCAAAAACTCCTGTCCCCTGATAGGCAATGCCCAAGTTCCACACAGAGGCACGCACCTCCTCTCCCCCCCCCCCCCCCCCCACCCACACACACACACACACACACACACACACACACACGTAAGGGAAACCCCCTCAATGGAACTCCCCAGAGGATTCACTGCTGGCAGTGCCAACCTGGTAGTGCCAATCTGCCAGGGCACTGCCCAGCCATGCCCCTCACTACCTGGGGGCTATACCTATCTTTTTGAAAATCAGTAGTGATTCATGCTGGAGTGACACCATGACAGATGAGTCGGACAATATGGTGAGGGGCAAGTAGTGGCATTAATTCCTATAATTAGGTGAAAATTTATTTTAAAATGTGCTAATCAGGCTTATACCCTTCCTGGTAGGATGGAGTGCAAATAGAAAGAACAAAGGCAAATTGAGATCTTACTGGCATAAATCCTATTTTGGGCCTCTCTCAAGATTTCGAAGCCATTATGAAATTCACACCCATGTCTAGCATGGCCTCTAGACTATGCCAAATAGATCTACCTGTACTCTAGTATTGGCAAGATATTGTGGTCAGCAGAACTGATTGCTGATTTCAATGTAAATTGTTAACAAAAATAAGCAAGATCAATGGGGTGAATTTCTCTTTTCCCATCAAAAGTTTGAGTCCACAACATCAATGGATTTTCCAGTTGAATAACCTTATAATCAAATGCTGCCAAACAGGGTAAGCAGCCAATTACATTCAAGTATTATTACAGATAGCAAACCTGAGAGTAAAATGCACTGAATTTTGCATTTTTCATCATGTATTTTACAATGAGGGAAATAAATATTTGGAACACACGTGTAAGGGAATTAGTAGGGTAAATATGTGCGGTTAAGGGGATAGGCTGGGATTGTTGATCAGCGCAACATCGAGGGCCGAAGGGCCTGTACTGCGCTGTAATGTTCCATGTTCTAAGTTAATGTCCTATGTTATCAGTGCAGGCTCAATGGGAGTAATATTACTCCTTAGTATCAGTACAATTCCCTGATACTAAGGAGTAATTATGCAACACCAATCAACATAACGCACACATCTTTGGAATGTTGGAGGAAGCTGGAGCATCTGAGGAACCCATGCAGATATGGGAAGAACATGCAAATGCCACACAGACAGTAACTCGAGGCTGGAATTGAAACTGGATTCCTGACACTGTGGGGCAGCAGTGTTAAACTCTGTGCCCCTATGTTAATTATACACCTATGATTTATTTTTCTACCAATAAATAAGCAGCATTGATGATAAAACTGTCAGTGTTCATTATCATTTCTCCTTGGAAACTGACAGCAACTTCTGACATCTGCACATGCACTGTTGAGATCAGAAATCTGAGCTGACTAGTGATTCTATGCTTCTTCATGGGAGGCATGGTTGAAGTTCTTTCAAACTGCAATGATGTAGGAATCACTGAAATAAAAGAAGCTTACTCTTTTACACCATTAGCCTCACTGTAGCAAACTGTGATGAATGAGGTGCATCTGACCCCAAATGGCCTCCTCCTGCACTGTTGGGATTCTATGATTCTATAGATAGCAGTTGCTTTATCTCAAGTAGAGTGCCCATGCTTGTCTTCCCATGTTTGAGTTGCTAGTTCTTTCAACGTAGTATAAAATGGCAAAGTAAAAAACAATGCTGAGAAGACTGCAGACTTGTGAATTATTATTTGGGAGTGCAGTATTATGGATTGCATAATCTTTAGAAAGGTTTGGGGGGGCAATCCTTTCTTTGTGAAGTAGATTAAAAAATTGGAGGGGTTATTTACCATATTCTCCCTCCCTGCATGAGTACAAAACATTTTTCTTGTAGCCTTTGAAAAAGGTTGAATATGCATATGTCATATTCTGCTCAACTGCATGCATTAAATATCATTGTTTATATTCAAAATACTTGGAATTCCTTCAATACCTTGTATAATAACACTGAAATAATATCAAGAAGTTGCACTTTTAGTGTCTACTGTTAGGATACGAGATCAGAAACCCCAAGGTATATTATAGATCCCAACTGGTTTTAATGTGAGGATAAGATGTTACATTCCCGATATGAGTACTTTAACACACAAGGAAGCTTTTATCAAAACAAACTTTATTTAACAAGACAGTGTAATTATAAAAAATCAATTTGCTTAACATTTATCAATTGAACAATACTTAATATGGCAAGATGCAGGTCATAGCTGCTAACCTATCCCTATGAGTTCTAGTTCAAGCAATGTTCCTCTTATAGACTTAAAATCATTCTTCAAAATCAGATGGCAACACATAGACAAATAAGCTTACACTGTTAACAGTCTTGGAGTTTCCTGAACACCTCTGGAAACAGAGAGACAGAAAGACAGAGAGACATCTGTTTCCTGATAGCCTCAAAGAGCAGCCTCCAGAATGAGAGCAATCCACACAGTAAACTTTTAAAATAAAATAGAAGCTGTGCATTTTCTGTGCAAACCTAGCACTTCACATTAGCACATTACCCTGTCTCTTGTCAATCAACCTAATCAAAGTTTTTGTCCCAAATTCCTGGTTTCTAGACTTCCTTTTGGGAAGTCTGCTCTCTATTTCTGCCCAGCTTTTTCTGAGTCCATCTTAACACTAACCCTAAATATTCTTTCCAATATAGGGTTCTCTGAAACACGAAGGGAGACCTAAGTAAAGACAAATACATTAATTCGATTTACATAAACAAATCATTAGCTGAAATCAGTCATTATCCTGCATTCTTAACACTTTAGCTGCTTGTTGCTCAGACAAATCAGCACCAGTAAAATAGAGCTGATTTTTTAAACATATATATAGGAAACCTGACAAAATAGGTTTAATAAAAGCATGGTATCATCACACTACCTGGTCAGACTTTAATATCCAACTTTGCTGAAACATATGATCAACTCACCTCTATAATGACCTCATCCAATGTTGGAGCCGTTTAGTGTGTATGTTTATTAGCCTTGTTTCATTCTCCATTATCAATATAATATCTTTATAATCCTTGGCTTTTGGAATGATTACCAGAGGCAAGAACCAAGGTATAAGGCAATCAGTTTCTTCATTAAATACCATAATGTTGAAACTTTTTCAATCTTGTTCCAAATTTCTGCATATCCTACTATCAGGAATAACAGACTTGTCGTTATGCTATTGGAATCTGCCTGCCTCTTGGTTCAATACTTGGGTGAATCCACTGTAAACTGAAGTCTCCAACTTGTGACATTGATACTGCATTCTGCTGAAGGTAAATTAATAAGTTATAGTGTCAAATTTACACATAGGCAACTAGGGTCTTCTTTTCAGGACAAACTTATCTGAGAGTTTGCTTGCTGGACATGAGATACAAATGTTTTTTATCGAGGTGAAAATAATTAAATTTTTGTGTGGTAGAGCTTTGTGAGAATCAGAACCAGAAAAAATGAATTAGGAACCAGATTCATTAATAATACTCATTTAAAACTGGAATAAGCAATTCTTGAATTAGTGCCCTTTGAAAATATACCATTGTCATCATCAGTACATTGCTGATTACAGATTTAATGATGCTCTCATCTCTAGTGTTACAAACTGTTACCAAAAGAGAAAATGGTAGAAAATCTCAGCAGGTCTGGCTGCATCTGTAAGGAAGGTAAAGAGCTTTGACAAAGGGTCATCTGGACTCGAAGCCCTTTACCTTCCTTACAGATGCAGCCAAACCTGCTGAAATTTTCCAACATTTTTTCTTCTGGTTTCAGATTCCAACATCTGCAGTAATTTGCTTTTATCCTGCTACAAACAGTTATATTCCCAGCTGATATTGCTACCAGTCAAGTCCCAGAGTGGAACCCCAGTTCAATACAGCATTATCTATAATACATTACATCTTCATCCCCACTACATATATACATAGATTTACAAGGATTACATAAATTACAAAATATCTTAAATTCTAATAATCTCTATATAAACAATCCATATAAACTAATGAATGAAACATAATCAGACACACTACACTCTGAAACCAAGTGGCAGATGCCACCCGATATAACTTCAGTCAATTTCTTATCAAGTTCCCTCTCCCCACATCCAGATGTTTGTCATAGTCTGCGCCAACCAGTTTTACTGGAATTCTGATTTCCACATAAGTGTTTCCAAACTTCACTTTCAAACTCCACTCTTCTTCCAAGCAAGGCTTTCTTCTGGATGCCTTCACCAAGGATCCACTTCCAGGATTTCAATCTCACCTTTCAGTATTCCTTTGCCTTGGGTTCCCCATGCATTCAAATTTCCACATGATCTCTTAGGTCCCCAGCCAGGCCAACAGAGCACTACTGCTCCACAGGTTGTCTTAAGATGTCACTGAACTTTTGATTTACCTCAGATGTCCAGCTTCTCACTTTAAATCTAGCTCTGGCAACTATCTATTTAACTCACAATACTTTAGATCTGCTTTTTAATTTAATTTCACCCAATTAGACCTTGTTCAACTTTTTGTTCTTTGTTTAACTTAATTGTCTTCCTGAGACAAACTCTCTGTCCTAAATTCCTGGTTTCTAGACTTTTTTTGGGGAAGTCTGTGCTCTAGTTCTACCCAGCTTCTTCTGGGTCCATCTTAACACTAAACCTAAATGTTCTTTCCAACATAGGGTACCTCCCTGTTGCTTAGTAACAACCTCATTTTCCTTCAAATCCTGTTTACTTTCACAACATAAAACATTTAACTACAATGCAGGCACAGTTTAAAATGACCAAAACTCATCGAAATGCAGGCATATTTGTTTAACATGAACTTAACTGAAGTTTTAACGCTTGTACAGAAACATAAAATTAAACTTACTTAAAGCTATACTTTATTTTTAATACCCACAATTATAAATATAGATTATTTAAAATTACCTCTGGTTCCTGACTAGGCAATAGATTTCCCTTTAATAATATGCTATGAATGGTTCTTCGTGAATTGGCTACATTCCCATAGGTACTTACTGGCAAATTTATTTCACTAGATGATTTTATAGATGTCTACATTTAGATGCTTGATTGAATTATATTTCATTTCTCATGTGCACAGGATTATTGCTGGCCAATCATCAGTATGGGGGCACTTCTTTGCACAATAACAATGCAACAAGTTTAAGCTGACCAGCTGGTTTAATATTTTTTGGTCTGTGGTCTGCGTTTGTGGTTTATCCGGTTGATAGCAACTTATTGCTTAGTTTCCACATCTATTGTGTGGCATTTAGTTAAATCAAGTGCTATCATTAGTAGTCAAAATTTCTTTAAGTTGCACTCTTTCAATTGATCTTGGGAGGGTACAATTTCAAACAAACATCCTTCCATAATCTGATAAAGGACACACATGAATAATCAAAACTTGCCTTTTCTCTTAACAGATACTAACTATACATCTGATCATGTGCAACATTTTCCATCACTTTTTGCCCCAAATTCCTGGTTTCCAGACTTTCTTTTGAGAAGTCCACTCCCTAGTCCTGCCCTTCATTCTCCTTTCTGTTTTAATGTAATGGCCTATGTGAAAGACATGCTGGTTAGGTGCATTGGCCATGTTAAATTTTCTTTCAGTGAACCCAAACAGGTGCTGGAGTGTGGCAACTAGGAGATCTTCACAGTAATTTCATTGCAATGTTAATGTAAACCTACTTGTGACACTAGTAAATAAACTAAATTAACTGATAAACTAATGTGTCAGGAAAATTACCTATTGTTACTCATTGATTATAATTGCACGGACAAAAATCTACAGATTATTTCTTGTATCATATTTGCATCTGAGCTGAGCTTTGACCACATTTTCTGTCCATCTGAAAGCCTATCAACTTCTACGTCCTTAACATTGCTTGTCTCTGCCCCTCTGTCAGCTCATTTGCAACCTAAACACTCATCCACGACACAAGGTCCAGGTTCAATCTTGTAGTTTTCTCCAGGCTTTGAATCTGTACCTTCCATAAACTAGAATATTCAAAACACAAGGTTTTCCAGCCACTCCTGTCAACAGGATCTTCCTGTCCCAGTGGTGCAGAGTCTGAACAACAAAAAAAACTCATTAACAGTGATGAGACTAGAAACTTCCACTATCAGCCAATGGCAGGCCAACTGCCCTACCACAAACCATCTCGCACAAGGAGGTTGAGGGGGGGGAGGTGGTGCGAGGAGAAAACCCCTCTCACAGTTGTGTTGCCTGTAACCTAACTGACACTATCACTCTCTCTTCATCACTGTGCTCACTGACCCACATTGACTCCCACTCCTTCAATATCTCCAACTTTAAATTCTCATCCTTATATTTAAGTATGGTCTTGCCCCACTCTGCCTCTGTAACCCATCATAACTTCAATCTTTCAAAAATAATTGGTATTATCACAATCGAATTAATCTGGATCAACTGCAATCAACTTGGTGCGTTTAATCAGAGTTTAAAACGGGAAAAAGCACACTAAATATACAACAAAAATATATGACATTCAGGTAGCAAGTACCGGATGGCTGAAATGTGTAAACTGCCCTTTCTTCTCTGCCTTTTTTCCTTTCAGTGCACTCACATCTTCCTGATTTCTCAAACTACCCATGAGTGTTAGCATGGATCGACCCTAGGCAGTTGTCTCTGCTGCTAAAAGCACTGATGTCTCCTCAAGACAATTATTGTATATTTTTCCACCTTTTTCAGGGTGGATCTGGATGGATTGCTGAGAAGGTCCTTTCACCCTTGATTATGAAATATCTTATAAGACATTGAGTTCTTTGTCTAAATCTTGGATTGAAAAGTAGACTTTTAATACTGATTACTGTCTTTGATTAATTCTATCGTTGATTAATTAGGCCAACGTGTTAATGTCATTGTTTCTTTCTCTCACTCTAGGCTGTCTCCGTAGCCAGTTCCATGGCTCCATTAAATGCCTCGCAGACTTTATTGTCCTAACAAGTAACTAAGCCTACCTGTTTTAATTCCTCACCACTCTATTGGACCACACTGTTTTTCACTAAGCTTACTTCTATTGTACTAATGAACTTACATATTTCAATGAAAATCTTAATTAACCAAGGTTAAATGAAGAGTCCAACACAATGTTGTAGTACGATTTGATAAAAGATCATCCAGATTCAAAACGTTAGCACTATTCTCTCTCCATAGATGTCGTCAGACCTGCTGAGATTTTACAGCATTTTCTGTTTTGTTTGCAGTATGGTTACTTGTTTTAAGTATGTACCAGTTTCTTGCCCAGAGTTGTTGAGGCCTTTCCAACCATGCTAGAGCTGCCTTCACCTAAAATAATTATTCCACAGATTTTGTTCTGTAAAGAAATCAGTTTCCAGTGAAACAAGACTTATAACACCAACCTATTCCTTTAAATATTTCAGGCTGATTAGATAAATACTATGCATATTTCTAATTTCTAACAAACCTCCACTCACTTCGCATTTCTCAAATTCTGGCCTCTGGTATCTTCATCCTACAATTGATAGTTGCTCTCTCAGCTATATAGATTCCGACCTCTGGAATTCCTTCATAATCTCCATGGGTGCGGTACAGTGGCACAATGGTTAACACTGCTGCCTCACAGCACCAGGGACCTGGATTCGATTCCCAGCTTGGGCTGGTTGTACTGAGTCTGTACGTTCTGCCTGTGTCTGTGTTGGTTTCCTCCGGGTGCTGTTTCCTCCCAGTCTGAAAGACATGCTGGTTAGATGCATTGGCCTGCTAAATTTTCCCTCTGTGCACCTAAACGAGCACCGGAATGTGGCAACTAAAGGATTTTCACAATAACTTCATTGTCGTGTGAATGTAAGCATACTTGTGCCAATAATACTTAAAGCTCTCCACTGCCTAAATAACCAACATCTTCACCATAGCCAGCTCTCCTAATATGTCATTTTGTCTTATGTCTTTTTTTTTGTCTGGTTACACTTCTGATGAAACAATTTAGGATGAATGTTCTACGTGAAAGACAATGTATAAGGTTACTGTTGTTGTTTGGTGGCTGAAGATATTGTTACAAATGGAGGAGTGCCAGGATGGAGAAGTGGGGATGCCTGAGGGTGAAGACTTAAAGGACCAAAGCTTACACATTGGATCTGGACTAAATTGCAAGGGGAGCTTATGAACAAGGATAAGGATTTTAAATTCAGCAATTTGAGTGGTAGGAACAAATGGAGATGGGTGAAAACAGTTCATTGTGGAGCCAGCTACGGATTTGAACAATTCCAAACTTTGTAGACTGGTTAGAAGGTTACTTAAGAAACTGAACCCAGAGATAATAAAGCATAGCTTAGGATAGACCTGCAATGGGGGTGAGGTGGGTAGAAATAGGCAGTGTTGCAAAGATGGAAGTAGGCAACTAAGCTGATTAAAATATTTTTAAAGTGATTAAACTGGACTTAACATTCTCCTTTTCAGATTCAAAAATTGATCGCAACTCATCCCTTGATTTACCTAAAATGTCTACAATAGCAATAAGCTACTGTAAAATGGGATTTTCTGATTTGGAGCCACTGTCCCCCTGAAAATAATTTCGATTGCAAAACTGTCCATACACAGAAATTTGAAAAAAACATATGCAGCAACAGAGCTTGAATGACCTGAAATCTGCTACGTATCACCTGCCAAGTCAACATAAGCCTTCTCTGAGCGAAACACAAAGTACATATTTCAGCAGGGAGCTACCTACAATTTTCAGTCGGTTTCTCAGGATGTTAAATCTGTGCACACCATGTTCCTACGTTGACCTTGTCTGTTAACTTCAGATAGTCAAACACAAATCCTCATATTTCTAATAATCAGCGCTCTGTTTTTAGCTCGGTTTTGCCGATAGAGTGAGCTGAAACAAATGAGCTACACTTGATCACTTTCCTTATCTGGTTTTGTTTAATAAATGTTTCCCTCAGGAAATACCGCATCCAAAGAGAAGTGCAAATCTTACATTTAACTATATTAGAGGGGATTATTAGCCAGGCAACTAGGATCCATTCTGACACCACACATTCTGTAGCTGTTTAGCCAATGCAGTCACTTAGAAAATGTAAAGACATAGCATGAACAGTACTCAGTGTCCACTAAAAAGTTCCTAATCTGACACTCATAAATAACGTACTTGCAGAAACATTGCAAAGAGGAGTGACACCTGTAGTTATTTGTAGTGAAGTACTAGTTATATAAAAATTATGTTTTACCCACTATTGATTCATCTGTGGTGAGACAAGCATCCTCACACTTCTGCTGAAAGCATCAAATTTTGTATTTTTTGTTTCCTCGTCTAATCTGCTTTTTGTGCTTTGACAACTGCTGTTATCTCCTATGCAAATACTGTCATTCAAAACACTCTAATAATTACAAAGTGGGTGCTGTGAGTGCCTGATGTAAAGGAATATTACCAACAAAAATGGTTTAATAATGACATTTTTAAAGGTATTTCGCTTGTTGCTATAGTAATGTTTTTCAATAAATTTGTGCCTGCTGCAGTGTAAAAACACAGGCTTATTTTATCAAGTTGGAGTTGTAAGTCAAGTCAAGCGATGGTATAGACATATTTGACCCAACCCACTGACAGCGTGGAATTTTATCCATGACTTGCTGTTTCCAATGGTTGAATGCAATAAGTGGGCTCTGCCTTCTACTCGCTTGCTGTTTGTTGGTTCTGACATGATTCTAATTAAATGCTAAAATGTCCAAAGTGTGCACTTAGAACACATGTGGCGAGGATATGTTTCTCAGTGATGGAACCTGCGATCAGCTGACCAGGTATGAGTGAGATATAAAAGAGCTTGCTGGACAAACAGGAAGGCTGTATATCATAGGCACAACTTTCCCATCCATTTATTACCAATAAGGTAAGACTTATTGAGAGCAAAAAGGTGGCACAGATGTTTTTTGGATTTGAAGTTCACATGTAAATATTTCACTTTATTCATGTGCGCACCATCATTATGTGTTGAGACTATAAGCAAAAAACTAACTGTATTGATGTCACAGATGGTAACAATGTAAAAGAAGGCCATTTGCCCCATCGTGTCTGCGCTGACCTTATGGCGCGCGATGATGATTACAGGGGACCATGTGGTTTTGCATCTATTCGTTATTGAATGCCTGAGCAATGAAGCACAAAGGCTTCCCTGTCTAGGTCTCAGGTTAAACCTGTAATCAGGCCCTGATGGAGTAGTTGGAGCCCCATCTGGAGATTTAAAGAAGGATCTGACAATCTTCTAAGCAGGTGTCCCTTTGTCCTGCTTAGGAGAGCATGAAAAGGATAGGAATATAATGAAATCTTACTGCAATTGTACTGGGTTTCAGTGTTACCATATCTGAAGCACAACATATACTTTCGATTTCCTTACCCAGTGAAAGATGTGCTTTTCAGCTCTGGCAAAAGATCATCCTGACTTGAAACTCGAATCTATCCTCCACAGTGCTATCAGAACAGCTGAGATTTTCCAGCATTTTCTGTTTTTGTTTCTCTTATACCTCTTTTCTTTCCTCGTCAATCTCCCAACCTCATCCTCTTCCCTTTCCACCCCTGAAGGTGTTGATGCCCTCACTACATAACATGCCCAACTGTCACTCTGAGATCTTTTGCCAAAATTTTTCACCCACTCTCACAATCTAATGTGCCCCTGCTGAAAGTACCTATGTGTGAGCATCAAGTGGCGGCAGGATAAGTCTTGACTGCAATGACCATCACTCATTTACAAACCTGGCATTCAATCTTGTAGATCATACATGAAAAGCAGCTATAAGGTGAGGCTGTAATAGGCTGTCTGCATTTTGGGATCAAACTTGCACAAATGTTTTCCAAGAGAAATGACAGAAAAGGTCAAAAATCAAGACAACCACCCCCCACCCTGAAAATTCAACTGGTGTTATAAATATCTCTAATTCTAGAGGGCATGCACTTAAGATATGAGGGGGAAAGTTCAAAAGAGATGTGAGGAGCATTTATTTTACACTGAGAGAGGTAGATGTCTGGAATGTGCCACCACGGGTGATAGTGGGAGCAGATATGATAGGGGCATTTAAGGGGCTTTTAGAAAAGTACATGAATATACAAGGAATAGAGGAGAATGGACATAAGGCCAGCAGAAGGAATTAGTTTAATTCGGCGTGACGTTCCGTATAACATCAAGGGCGGAAGGGCCTGTTCCTATGCTGTACTGTCCTATGTTATTCCATAGTGTCCCAATTTAAATCTATTTAGGAGATTCCATTTGTCTCAATTGGGAGCACTGGCTGACTACATCAAGGCTGCCTGCAATAGATAGAAGCAAGTCATTTATTTTGCAAATTTTGTCTCGGCTCCACATCATTCCTAGAGGTTAACACTGCTGACAGGGACCCAGGTTCAATTCTGACCTCCAGAGTTTGCAAGTTCGCTCTGTGTCTAGGTGGGTTTGTCCAGATGCTCCAGTGTACTGCCACACTCCAAAGATGTGTGGGTTAGGTTGATTGACCATGCCAAACTGCCTCTTAGTGTCAAGGAGATTAGCAGTGTAACTGTATGGGGTTACAGGGATAGGACCTGGCTGGGATTGTTGCCGGTGCAGACTCGATGGGCCAATCGGCCTCCTTCTGTACTGTAGGGATTCTAATGAAAATGGAACAATTAATAACAAGATGGAAATCAAGCCTATGTCATCGACACTGTTTGAAAAATGCGCAGAGATGTTACAAAATTTCACAGGATTCTGCGAAAGAAGAGAAGTGCTGTTTAAGGGAGAACTGACAGTCAGTAAGGTTGCAGACATCAGGGCAAATATCCTTTAAAAACCTATGGCCGCAGATCAAAGCTCTTGAGGTTGTAGCTCACTAATGCAAGGTTGCTTAGTTCATATGTTGACCTTTGCATAATATCAGATTTAAATGGCATCATTGGTTCATTGGATAGCTTTCATATTTGTTATAACCAGGTTATATTTAATTTAAAATTCATTGATTTCTTTTAATTTGCCACACCATTTATTTTCCACTTAATACTATAGGACATAGCATCACGGTTTCAGTAAATGAGAAATTGAAGTTTGCAACTTTAGCTGGGAGGATGCCTTTAATTTAAAGTAACCATCATGCAGACACACG
The DNA here is from genome assembly GCA_024679065.1 of Sphyrna mokarran. Taxonomy (NCBI): domain Eukaryota; kingdom Metazoa; phylum Chordata; class Chondrichthyes; order Carcharhiniformes; family Carcharhinidae; genus Sphyrna; species Sphyrna mokarran. Next base: position 49,071,989 of record JAGIQG010000016.1, read on the forward strand.
CACTTTATTTATCTATATAAAATATATATGCATGTATCAAATACTCAATCAAAATATTCAATTTTTTTAATTGATTTACTTATAATAGAAAAAATTAAGAATTTTTTGACTGGAACATGTCTGAATATGATATTAAAAAAAGTGAATCAATTCTACCTCAAAAGAGTGGCTGATAATCATAAGTAATTCACTAAGCTATTTATTATAGCATATTTTCATTTACTGCACTTCCAGCAACTTGACTGCTTTCAAGTCAAACGATTCTATTATGTACCATTATTAAAGAAATGCTGTCAACCAATCTGGATTTTATGTTATAATTATAGAAAAGAAAGTGAACACAATGGAGTAGATTTTGACTGCGTGTGATAACAGGTTGTCAATTCGTTGTCACCCATTCTGCAGTATGTCACATTGCCCCCAATATGGGAATGATGTTAGTCATCTTAAAATGCATTTTTTGAATGGGTGTTGTTCCGTTTCTTAAAAGGAATCTGATATTTTAGGTGCTTGGGTAGGTTGCAATGTACCTTTTGCAATTTCTTATTATAGCAATTATCACGATCAGTGATGTGATGTGATGGTGTTATTGTGTAATTTCATCACACCACTGCATGCATAATTTAATATAACCGCTGGAAAGTTTCTGGTAAGGTGCTCCATTGTTGGTCCTTTTCATAAAATCCAATTGCCTGGGCTGAGGTGTTCATGCCGGTTCAACTCCATAGAGGAACCATTAGTTCATCAAAATCAATTAGGCATCCCTTGGCTGGGATTTTCCAGTCCTATTCATGGTGGGAATTGATGTGGGTGGGACCCGAGAATTTGGAGAGCAGCCAAAAGTTCATTGACTTTGGGCGGGAATTTTCAGGACTGGAAAATCTCACCTACAGGGCTGAATTTTTTAGTCCTGCCAACTACAGGAAACATAGCGAGCTGAACAGAAAATTTAGCAAACCAATTAAAGATCCATTGATCTCAGGCAGAAAATACTGGTCTTGAGGCATGCACAGCCAGAAATGTCCACCCATGGGGTCCGTGGTGTGATTCCCACTACATGTGCACCTGAATCAAAAATTCCCATCCCCATCCTGCTGGAGTTTTCCATTTTATAAAGTTAATTCATTAGTCACAAGTAAGGCTTACATTAACACTGCAATGAAGTTACTATGAAATTCCTCTAGTCGCCATGCTCAGGCACCTGTTTGGATCAATGGACCTAACCAGCATACCTCTCAGACTGTGGGAGGAAACCAGAGCACCCGGAGGAGACCCAAGCAGACACAAGGAGAACGTGCAGATTCCACACAAAGAGTGACCTAAGCCAGGAATCGAATCCAAGTCCCTGGCTTTGTGCAGCAGCCGTCTTAACCGTTGTGCCACTGTTTTATTTAACCTTATCATCACAGAAATAATAGCACAAACAGAAACCATTCAGCCCTCCATGACTTTGTCCCTGTGGGTGCTTATTCTTCAGCTCAACCTATCTAATTCTGTCGTTTCCCTGTAACCATTTCATACTCTCCATTCACAAATACGTCTCAAATATGATATACTGACTGCATCAGTGGCAACTTTTGTTGAAACATCCTATTGACCTTCAGTGTGACAAATCTTCATTCTTCAAGTGTAATTCTCAGTCAATGTCACGTTGCTCTCAACTCAACAATCCGTGGACACAGTCTTTCATCATTACCCGTAAGTATTCAACACTAAAGTCTGTTTTCTTGTCTGGTACTCGCTATCTGTAATTTTGTTAAATTACATATTTATTCAATTACATCACCCCTCAAACCAGCCTCCCATCCATTGACACTGTCTACATTCCCCACTGCCTCGGAAAAGGAGCCAGCTTTTTAAAGACCCCACTCGGACATACTCTCTTTCATCTTGTTCCATCAAGAGAAAGATACAAAAATCTGAAATCACATACCAATACCTCAAAAAAAACAGCTTTTTTCCTGCTGCCATCAGATTTTTGAATAGACCTATCTCGCTTTAAGTTGATCTTTCTCTGCACCCATGGCTGTGACTGTAACACTACATTCTGCACTCCTTTCCTTCTCTATGAACGGTATGCTTTGTCTGTGTAGCAGGTAAGAAACAATACTTTTCACTGTATGCTAATTAATTCAATGACAATAATAAATCTGATCAAATCTGATTTATTTGAACTCAGGGAGCTTCCCTGAGTTCAAATAAAATAGATCAAGGTTTTACATTTACTGAAGTGCCTCTGAAACACTTTCAACATATTTGAAACAAAAGGCAAACCTTTAAACCTACATAAAATAAAGCTGAAGTGATAGTGAGAGCAGCTGGTAATGAAAAGTCACAATAGAGTGAGTTCATGTGCATGCAAACTAGATTGGTGATCCGATAGTGTGCAAGATAGATGGATCGTTTTTGGTAGGTAGAAGGATAATAGCAAATGGGCATCAATAAAGTCACATGCACAAGGCAGGAAACTACAGTTGTATGGGATTAAAGACATAAAGAAACAGATGGTAGACATGAAATACAGACAGACCGAACTATCATCTGCATGAAAATGCTAGAGTGAGAGTTATGATCAAGAAAAGTGAGACAGATTGTGACCTATTTAAATATACAGAGCTACATTTAATTTTAGAAGTGTGATACAAAAAAGGGCACGTTTTCAAACAAAATGAATAAGTGTTGATAATTCTGGAAGTGAGTTTTGAAAGACCAAGCCATGCCATGGACTATTAGCAAAGTACTTGATTACTGCTTTAAAGTGTATTTATACAAGTTTTCTATTGGCGCAAAGCGGTTTCAGCTTCACTCTTATGTAGTGTTAATCAGGTATTAAAGCTCAAATTGGCTGTTGTGAAGTTTATTTGATATGTGCTCCAGAATCAGGTTGGGTCCCAAATTTCAGACTTAGGCTACATTTAGCATTAAACTAACAGTTGTTGTTACTTTATCTTAAATTGTATTGGATTTACATGTTTGACTTCGCTGGATGGCTGTGTTATAAATAAAATCAATATCAAGATATTATTACCCCAATTTAGAATGATTTTGTTGAAATTGAATATGTACAGATTAAATTTCCTTGGTGATCTTCTGTTACCTACCATAACTTTTGAGGTAGACCCATGGAAAGGAATAACCACTATTAAAAGGGGTTTCTATGGATCTACCACTTACTTATCACAAGTATCACAAGTAGGCTTACATTAACACAGCAATGAAGTTACTGTTAAAATCCCCTACATCCCACACTCCGGCACATGTTCTGGTAAACTAAGAGAGAATTCAGCATGGTCAACACACCTAATCAGCACATAGAATCTCTACAGCGCAGAAGGAAGCCATTTGGCCCATCGAGCCTGCACCGACAACAAACACTCAGGCTCTATATATCCCCATAATCCCACGCATTTACTCTGTCTATCCCCTTGACACTAAGGGGTAATTTACCATGATCAATCAACCTAATCTGTATATCTTTGGACTCTGGGGAGAGAACCAAACAACCTAGAAGAAATTCACACGGAATATAGAGAACATGCAAACTCTACACATGCAGTGACCCGAGGCCAGAATCAAACCTGAGTCTCTGGCACTGTAAGGCAGCAGTGCTTACCACTGTGCCACCCTGCTGCCTACATCTTTTAGACTGTGGGAGGAACCTCGGAGGAAGCCCAAACAGACACAGGAAGAACATATAGATTCCACAAGCCAATAAACCAAGCTGGGAATCAAACCCGGATCCCTGATGCTGTGAGCCAGCAGTGCTAGCCATTGTGCTTCCATGCCATTTGACAGAGAAGGAGATATTAGAAATGGTGATTAACATTTGGTCATAGTTTGTTTTTAAGGTGGATTTTAAGGAGGACAAGAAGCACAATGGTGTTGCCAATTCAGTTGTGGCAATACTGGGAGTTTGGTCATGTGACAATTTGACCACATGATAACTCTCAGTGTGATGGCTAATCATATGTCTGATCATGTGATGTCTGATTACATGACATTTGGGCAAATGTTATCATTTTTACTGTAAAATGATTGATTCCCTGAAAGTCAAGTACTTTTGCTCATGTTGTGCAACCAAATCCAAGTTTAGAATGGCACGGTGGCACAGTGGTTATCCCTGCTGCCTCACAGGACCAGGAACCTGGATTCGATTTGCTGCCTTGGGTCACTGTCTGTGTGGAGTTTGCACGTACTCCCAATGTCTGTATGGGTTTCTTCGAGGTCTGCCAGTTTCTTCCCATAGTCCAAAGTTGTGCGAGTTAAATTGATTGGGCATGCTAAATTGCCCCTTAATGTCAGGGGGACTAGCTAGGGTAAATGCATGGACTTAGGGGGATAGGGCTTGGCTGGGCTTGTGGTCAGTGCAGACTCGATGGGCCAAATGGCCCCCATCTGCACTGTAGGATTGAAGGACTCTAACAAGGGGCCCAGAAGGAAGAAAAATTGAACATAGAAAAGAAGGGAAGCTATAAAAAACCCCACTTTAGAGAAAACCAGCCTCCACCCAACCCTTCCCCATACCCTCCTTTGATTTCTGAGTCCATCACATTTCAGGGATCTTTCATTTCAATCATAGAATTCCTGCAGCACAGAAGGAGGACATTCGACCTACTTCTGCTCCTATTTCATATATCCCATCACCCATTACTCCACATATCTCAGCATGCTGGTTCCCCTTCCCTTCCCTCCAACTCTCCCACACCTCCCCATTGGTACCTATGGCATCCTCAGCCCCGTTCCCCCACCCAGCTCCATTTTCCCACAAATATCAAATGTCATATCTTCAGCTAGTGACTTTGCCAGGAATACGTCATGCCATTAGTTCTCTCCAGTCAGCTTGCCACTTTGGGGACATGCTGCAGCCATGAGTGCAAGTTCATAGAATCGTACAATCCCCATTTGGCCCATCATGTCTGCACGATCTCTGCATCTTACCCAGACATAACCCTGCCCTCCACACACCTCTCCCCCCATCCACTCAGCCTTTCCCCAATATCTCATGTATATCCCATGGCTAATCTCCTTAACCTACACATCTTGGCATGCTAAGAGGCAACTTAATATGTCTAAATCAATCTAACCTCCACAATTTTAGACTGTGGTAGGAAACCAGAGCAATTGGAGGAAACCCATGCAGACACAGGGAGAACGAACAAACTCCACACAGACAATCACCCCAAGGCCGGAACTGTACCTGGGTCCCTGGCACTGTAAGTCAGCAGTGCTAACCACTGTGCCATTGTGCCACCCACTGCAACCAAGATACAATGTAGAGATACCAGCACTGGGCTGGGATGGGCACAGCAAGAAGTCTCACAACACCAGGTTAAAACCCAAAGGTTTATTTGGAATCACAAGCTTTCAGGCTGCTGCTCCTTCATCAGGTGAGTGGAGAAATGGGTTTACAAACATGGCATTTATAGGCAAATTGCAAGATAATTACAGATTGGAATGTGGCATGACATTGCAATTGTATTTTTGTCTGTAAATGCTATGTTTATAAACCTAACTCCACTCATCTGATAAAGGAGTAGTGCTCTGCAAGCTCATGATTTCAAATAAACCTGTTGAACTTTAATCTGGTCTTGTGAGACTTCGTACTGAACTAAGTTACGGTTGTGGTTTTTCACACTGTCAGCGACAAAGGCGATTGACTCAAGATTTGGGTCACGTCCTTTCACCAGATTGTTCTCTGCCTACATTCAAATCCTACATTTTTTTCACTGGACTTATTTGCTTAAAGCTTCCTTTATGTCAAGTATCTGTTCCAATACGCAAAGCATTTGTAAAGATGAATCATGCAGTTTTCATCACACTGTTGGTTTGTCCTGTAAGTATTTCAAGTTTGCTTAACAAGGCCATTAGTGCCATATTAGTCTTCCTGGGTCCTGATTCACAAATTTATATCTCTGTCGCTTAACAGATTACACCTTTAAATTACGTGAACTGATCGCACCCATATCAAACAACATTAAAATGAATACAAACATCATGATATCACATGAAGCAAGCTCAAGCTGTCAACAGGAATCAGGAATTTCAAGCTCCCAAGGCTAGCATTTCTTTTACCTTTTCATACTTTCACTCCAATTATTCCATGGTATAAAATAAAGTTAAAACACTGTTTAAAAATTAAAGAGCTGTTTAACTACTTCTGCTTAATTATCTTGCATGCTATTTTTGTTCTGGAATGTCTATGTCCTAAGTCTCATGATTCATTTCAGAAGCAGACTCCAAGTCCAAAAATTAATGTTCTTTGATTGGCAGAGAATTGATTCGGTGTACTTATTATTCTGCTACGTAAGACTTTAAAATGTGCAAAGATTTTAGGATCATTGGTAAAAGAATAGGAGAGAGATGAAGAGGATGTTTTTACAAAGCGAGTTGATAATGATGTGGAATGAACTGCCTGAAAAGGTGGTTGAAGCATATTAAACACCAGCTCCCCAAAGGGAATTGGACATCTACTTGTGAAGGGGAACTTTACATGATTGTGGGGAATGAGTAGGGGGAAAGGGACTAATTGAATAGCTCTTCAGGTACAGTCATGATGAGCCAAATGGCCTCCTTCTGCATGATTCTATTATGCTGTGGTTCTATTGAACTGGTTACATAATTAAAATGAAACCCGAATGATCTAAATAGCAGCCCGGTCAGTCAGATTATATTCTGATAAACAACTCACCGACCATCCAAGGTTGATTAAACTATTGAACTATTTTACCTACATATAGAATATCACATTTCAAATGAAATTAACTGGAATTTTTATAACTTTACATCAAAATTTCCAGAATATTCTTCAGTCAGTACCAGAAATTTCTAATGGCTAACAACATTCTATACAATTAATTTATTTTTCCAAAACAAGTAGACAACATGTTATCATTAGAAAAGCTCCGATAAATGTATGTGTATATGATGATTTAAGGTCACCAGGCTCTCTGATATGTTCGCCAGAAACCGAATAATAATCTCAATAATAAAGGAGAATGATGTTGAAGAGATGGTCTGATGTATTTATGGAGATCAGGTTCATGAGGTCCAGTGAAGCTTTTATAGTGATAAGGACTCTGTGATCTTGTGGTGAAATCATTGATATATTTATGAGACCTGGTGATATATTAGTAATGTGAACACCTAGGAGGTATACATGAATTAGAGATGTAGGGTCATATGAGCATCTACATGACATTTTATGTATTTTAAATCTTTGTATGATTTCAGAGGGAGCATCTTTTATGAGGATGCATGAAATTTCGTCTACAAGGCTAATACTGTAAAGAGTGGCAGTATGTGACATGTTTGTAAAATATGGAAGTATATTGTGACAGATAATCAAAATTTATCAGTCAACATTAGCTGTCAGGTAGCAATATGGCTTAAGCAACAACTGTGCAGCAAGAGGCTTTTTCTAAAAACATACTTTTAAATAGCTATCCCGAGTAATGGATAAAGGCAAAATGAATTTATCTTTTGAGTTGTTAAAGCTACTTTTTAAACTGAGCTCATATGACAATTCCAAATAAAATTAAGGATATAGAATCAGTAGAAAGTAATATTTCAGATTATAGGATAACGTACTGCCAGCTGTAATAGTAATGCAGGCCAATCTATTTTATTTGTTCCATATATGTTGCAGGATTTAAAATGTTCATGCGTGCAAAATACAACATGTGCAAAAAGTATTCACTAGAAAAACAATTGTGTGAACCCAGTTGTATATTGGAAACCAGTCAAGACGTAACACCTATAAAGCTATATCTCTCAAGCATCTGATTATCTTTAATTTAGTCTGACATCTTGCCTAAATTACCAAAATGTGTTAAACTAAGTTGCAAAATCAAAGGTATATTCCGGCACATCTGTTAACAATGTGACTTCAGATTTTGCAAAATGGAACCGAATGAACATGTTACAAAAACAAAAAATTTTAAAATGGAACTTTGATGCAGAGATGCAGCAAAACAAAGTTTCTGATGTAATTTATTCTGTTAGGAGAAAAACATTTTCTTACAAAAAAGAAATATAACACAAGTGGTCGTAAATTAGGTTTAAGTAGAGAAGAATGAAAAATGCAATTAGTCTCCCACACAGGTCACTGAGGTGGGTTGTGATGCTTTGTTTTCCTATGTCGTTCCTGACCACTTTCATTGCAGAAATCCTTTGTGGGGGGGTCATTTGACTTAGAATGATAGAATCCCTACAATGCAGAAGGTAGCCATTCAGCCCATTGAATGTGCACCAACAACAATCCCATCCAGGCCTATCCCCATAACCCCACATATTTGCCCTCCTAATCCCCCTGACTCTAAGGGGCAATTTAGCATAGCCAATTTACCTGAATCGCAGTCCCATCGCAGGCACATCTTGGAGATTTGGAGGAAACCAGAGCACCTAGAGGAAACTCACATAGACATGGTAAAAAAGTGCAAATTCCACTCAGCCACCCAAGATGAGAATTGAACCTGGGTCTTTGGTGCTGTGATGTAGCAGTGCTAACTACTGTGTTACCATGCCTCCCCTCAACTTCGACTGGTTAAATTTTTGTGCAAGTATTTGCATTCATCTAATACAAGTTTCACCCTCTGAATGGTTTTCCAATTGTAAGATAACGTATACATAGGACAGCATTGTCTGCTTCACTGAGGTGATGAGAGTGGTTGTTGAAGGTGGTAGATGCAGCAACAATCAAGCAGCCTCTGTCCTGAATGGTGTCCAATTTTTAAAATATTGACACAGTGGCACAGTGGTTAGCTGTCTCGCTGGTTCCATTTCCAACTTCAGTCATAGTCTATGTGGAATTTGCGTTCTCCCCGTGTCTGTGTGTGTTTCGTCCAAATGTTCAAGTTTCCTTCCATAGTCTGAAAGACATGCTGGTTAGGTGCATTGACCATGCTAAATTCTTCCTCAGCATACGCGAACAGGAGTGTGGCAATTAGGGGATTTCCACAGTAACTTCATTGCAGTGTTAATGTAAGACTATTTGTGACACTTATAAATAAAAAAAATGACAAATTCTCAAAAGAACTCAGATGAAAAAACATTAAGGAATCATATTGACAGAATGGAATGGGCTGGAAAGGAAAGAAACCAGTAATTAGAAAATAATAGGCCGGCTGAATTGTTTTTAATGATTTGTAGAAGTTTAAATTAAATTGACAATGACAGAAAATTAGAGAAGACCCAAAGAACAAAGACAAAAATAAAAGGAGGGATGAGACAATGAGGAAGAGGAAGCCAAAGAATTGAGAGAATCGAAAATGAACTGAATAGTCCACTAGTTGCACGATACCATGAAGAACCACTTTATCCAACAGCAGTGAAATAACGCAGGAATACTATTGAGGTCCACCATTACCAGTAGAAACTGTGCTGAAATAGGAATCTTGAATTCAGCCAGTCATTCCGTGAATATTAGTAATTTTTAATTAGTTTCTCTTTTAAAGTACATCACAAATGAAATGACTAACACCAAAATTGGTTTTTGTTCTTATATTCTTGAGATGAGTATGCTGGATTGGCTTTCTCATGAGAAGTGGTTATTTGAGTTTGGTTGTCTTGGAATTATGCTGCAGAATGAGTCAGAGGAGATACAAAAGGGAAGAAATGGGAAAAAGTTATTTATGATTTATGCCTCCCTTCCTTGGCTGAATAATGTGTTATGTTTTATGCACGAACAGGCATGGCAACACAATTTACTCAATTACAATTTATCTGAGTCAGAGTTGTTTTAAACACCTTCAGCCAATCAATTTGTAGTTATCTCGAGCTTCTGTTACTATGAGGAGACACTGAAGAAGCCTTGCGCTGTGCACCCACATCAAACTTGTCCCCATGCCAAAAGTGTTACCTAATCTCAAACTCAGATGCATTTAATTCAAAGGACGCAAGTTAAAGAAAAGAAGGAAAATGTGACAAAAGTTCCAGTGGCATTATTATCCTACTCTCAATGACCATTGCTGTTACGTGATAATCTCTCAGCTCTGTTGATGCCTCACCACGCTTGCTACAAATATTGGTAACATCTCCTCAATGACACTGCATTGTTATACCGACATGCTGTCCATGGCGTCATAGGGGACAGGTTTTTATTTATTTATTTCCCACGTGGTCAGTTTGCAATTTTGACCTCGCCCACTTCCTGTAGTCTACATCAAAACACGAGGAGGTCATTTGAGCCAACCTTACCCACCTCTCCCTCACAACTGCCTCAAAAGCTGCTGAGACGGTGGGTGGTGGGCTGGGGGGAAGGAAGGGGTGGGGAAGTGGGAGGAAAGGGGTGGGGGAGAAAGGGGCTGCGGAAGAAAGGGATTGGGGTGAATGGGAGGTGGAGTGAGTGCGGGCGAAAGGGGTGAGCAGAGTGGGAAAGGAGGAGTTGAGGGATGGGAAGAAGGGAATGAGGGAGTGGTCGGAAGAAGTGGGAGGAAAGGAGTCGAGGTGGGAAGAAGGGGTTGGAGGGATGAGAGAAAAGTAGTGGTGGGGGTTGGGAGGAAAGAGCTGGGATGTGTGGGAAGAAAAGGATGGGGGAAGGACGGGAATGGGGAGTGGGAAGTGGAGGAGGGGGTGAGAGGAAGGATTTGGAAGGTGGGAAGAAGTGGGTGTGGCCTGTGGGAGGAAGGGAGTGGGGGATGGGAGGAAGGGAGTGGGTGGGGTAGTGGGGGAAAGGGATGTGGCATCTGGGAGGAAAGGGGTCAGGAAGTGGGAGGAAGGGGTTGGAGGAGTGGGAGGAAGGAGGTGGAGGAGTGAGAGGTAGGGGGTGGAGGAGTGAGAGGAAGGGGGTGGCGAGTGGGAGGAAGGGGGTGGCGGAGTGGGAGGAAGGGGTGGCGGAGTGGGAGAAGGGGGTGCGGAGTGGGAGGAAGGGGGTGGCGGAGTGGGAGGAAGCGAGTGGGAGGAGTGGGAGGAAGGGGTGGGAAGTGGGAGGAAGGAGGTTGGGGGAGTGGGCAGAAAGGGGTATATGGTGTGTAAGAAGAAGGGGGTGGGGTGGAGTGTGAGGGAGAGGTTGGGAGAAGAAGGGCAGGGATACAATCAGTCAATGAATTAACATTCAGTAGCTCCAATAATTTCCACCATTCAGGCTGTGTGTGAAAAGGAGAGATTTAAGAACAGGTAGATAGTAGGTAATATAATACATGCAGTCAAAAACACAGAGGAAATGCCAGCAATCTAAAGGGTAAGCAATAAGTATGTAGGTGGAAGCTATGCCAGTGCTAGGTTGAAGAAAGAAAGATTTACATTTATGCATCTTCTTTCATATTCTCAAGATGCCATATAGATAGTTCTTTGCCATTGAAAGGCTGCTGCGGCAGGGAGGTCAAATAGCTTCAATCTCTTCCCCTCCCTCATTTGACCACAACAGCTTTGTTTTGTTTTTTTTAAAAAAATTATACTTGCCAGTACAGCCAGTACTTAACTATTTACACACTGATCATAAAGAACCAAACAGCTTTTCTACAGTTTAACAAAGAAGGAGGTTAATTTTATTACATTTAAACGGTTTTGGTTAAAATAATAAACTATGCCCTAACTTCTGCACTGATAGTCCACACTCACATAAATACAGATTACAGAGTTAGGGAACATAGATTGGTCAAATTATGGAAGGTGAGAAAGTATACAATTCGTAGTTTGGGGTTTCGACTGGCTTGAGGCTGAATTTGATGGTGTTGACACTTCTGATTTCGTGATGTAGATGCCAGAATTGGTATTCTGGAGACATAGCTACAGAGTTGAATTCTTTCTTTAAAGATCTCTGTCCACTGTAGATTGAGATAAAGTCAAATATTAGCAGACAGGGTCCAAGCTTACCTGCTGGATGGGATGAAGAAAGCAAGGGAATGTAGAAGCTCAGTTCGCTTCCACAATCCAAAGATGTGCAGATTAGGTGGACTGACCATGATAAATTGCCCTAGATATCCAGAGATGTGTAAATTAGGTGGATTAGCCATGAATAAATATATGGAGGCTAGACAGATAGGTTGGCAAGGGTGGACTTGGACAGAATGCTCTTTCAGAGAGTCAGTACCAACTCAATGGGCTGAATGGCCTCCTTTTGCACTGTAGGGATTCTATGGTTCTAATTCTGTTCAGAACAATTTAAACCAAAGAATTTGGGCTAATCAAGTGATCCCTTTCCAACTGCTCGCAATTCAAACATGATTATACATTCCAATTATAACTCAATTAACTCATCTGGAGAGCTACCTTAAAAATGAAGGTATTTTTGTTCAAGCAATTAACCTTAGAATGGTTCATCTTTAGCTGTTGAATGCTATAGGTGGCTTCCATAAGTCTTGTTGGTTGGGCAGGAAGGAAGGATATTCACAGAACCCCGAGGGTTGCCATTGTTTATGATGGATTTCACTGACTTGTTGTTTCCTTGCCATAGGGTTAGAATGAGGAATATCAATTTGTGCCAGTAATCTTGCTGTGAATTAAATTCTCTGGGCATGATTTTCTGGCCTTTCCCACTGACAGGACCTTATGGTTACACCAAAGTCAACCCACACAACAGATCATAGACTTCAGCAAGGCCAGAAGATCTCTCCAGCAGCCAATGATGAATAGTGTAGGTAGATCATGTTAGAATTTGTACTAATATGCCAGCATGTAAAAATAAATTGTTGATTTTGTTTGTTCACTGCTGCAACACCAGCAACACAACAGTCACTCATCAATGTTGTCCATAAGTGAAACATGAGGAGAAGTAGGAAAATAGAATATGCAAGCATGAGTTTCCTCAAGGTTCCCCAGTTTCCTTCCACAGTCCAAAGATGTGCAGGTGGATTGGCCATGCTAAAAATATGTGCAGATTAGGTGGATTAGCCATGGTAATTGTATGTGATAGGGATGAGGGGAAGGCCTGGGTAGGATACTCTTTCAGAGAGTGGTGCAGAACAGACAGACCCAATGGCCTCTTTCTGCACTGTAGGAAGTCTCTAACTGTGATACCAACATTCCAAATTTAACCCCCAGTATGGAGTCATCAAGGCATTTCAGCCTTACAAAGCGTGAGGCCCAGAAGAACTTAACTCCAAACCTCATCTGTCTGTCAGTGACCCATCCGAACGTGGTGGGAAACAATGGACTGACTCTTGGGAAGAGGGGATTGTCAAGTGTGGAGCAGTTGATTACAGTAGGTCTATATTCCCTAGCATTTAGAAGAATTGCAAATGATCTCATTGAAATATATAAAATTCTTATGGGGTATGACAGTGTAGATGTGGGAGGGTGTTTCCTGTAGCTGAGAAGTCGAGAATTACAGGTTGTAATCTCAAAATAAGAGGTCTGCTAATTTAAGATTGGGATGAGGAGATATGTCAAGAGTGGTGAGCCTTTGGAATTCTGTACCACAGAAAGCTGCGGTGCTCAATGCTTGAGAATATTCAAGCCAGCAATTTTTGGATATTAAGGAAATCAACGGATGATGTGGGATTTTACTGAATGGCAGTCCAGGCTTGAGGGGCCAAATGGTCTCCTCCTGTTCATATTTCTTCCATTCTTTTGTTGCAAAGTCAGGGAGATCAATGCAGGTTGTTCACAGGGGCCATTTTTATTGTGCAGCTATCTGGCTTCTGCTGGACATGGTGTGGAGGTGCCGGCATTGGTGTTGTGAGACTTCTTATTCTGCTGGAGAGGCAGAGTTACAATAAGTCCTCACTCACCTCAAATTTAAAAATGACCCGAATTGGGCTGAATTAAAGTAAGGATGAAAATTCCCAATTTTTTGGTGTGGGTTAGATTCATTGTTTGTGTCTTCACGCTATTTACATACCACCAATCACTCAATCAAGGACACCGAGAGCAAATTAAATATTCATGAGAGCTACTTTACACCGATCTGAAATGGATTCCAATCTATTTTTCAGTGCAACGCATCCTGAGCACCAATTCATGGACATCAGCTGTGCTTTCAACCTCTATGCAATAATATAAATCTTTGACTCAGTGAGTTGGTGGCAATTTTAATTACTAATTAGCCCTGTGTTGCCATGGAGCTACCAGAACAATGTATGTACAAGTAGCATTAACTCTCTCATTGTTTCTATCCCCCACCTCCAGCATCCCCTATTCCTCCCACACGCGCACTATCTTTTTGTCAATACCTACTGCTTTTTTCTCCCCAGTTTCTTTTCCATAGAATGGCTTCTAGCTGTTCTTTGTGAGTATATTTACCGTCACGATGAGGATTGCCGCTTTACATTTCACAGCAGAAGTGCTCTCCATGGCCCACTGAAAACAAAACCAGCCATTTTACTTGTGCAAATCTGAAAACATCAGCATAAACAATCGCCCTCAATTTCCAGTACAGGAATGAGTCAGGCAGCACCAACTGGTTTGTGCCACACAAGCCTCCTCCAAACCCTACCTCATCTGAAACAATCTGCACATCCTTCACTAGAAAAATCTGCTTCCCAATTTCCTGTCAAATTTATTCCAACTGGTGAAACAGTCACTTTTTCCAAGAAGCCTTCAGCCCTGTTTTTATCTGAATAGATAATGGGAATAAATAGATGCTAAGTTCCTTAAAATCACAGAAAACTTCGTTATTATACTTTACCTCATTTGGTATTTTAAATATGGCACAGTGGCACAGTGGTTAGCACTGCTGCCTCACAGTGCCAGGGACCTGGGTTTGATTCTCATCGCTGCCTGTGTAGAGTTTGCACATTCTCCCCACATCTGCATGGGTTTCTTTTGGGTGCTCCAGTTTCCTCCCTGAAAGATATGCTGATTAGGTGCATTGATCTGAACAGGCGCCGGAGTGTGAGGACTAGGGGAATCTCACAGTTACTTCATTGCAGTGTTAATGTCAGTCTTACTTGTGACTAATAAATAAACCACTTTTTTTTAAAAAAAATGCTGCAGTTAGAAGTCTTTAAACCAGGTTCCTGATTAGATAAATAAATAAATCAACAGTGGTGAGAAGCGTGACAAATAACAAGACCTAACACTAACTTTTGTGATCAGTTACACCTAGCTATTTGTAATACAGGTAAAGAAAGGGGTACGGAATGTAAATTTCAGCTGCTGGAATACTTGCGATTTGGCTTCACATTAATTAACACAATGATCGAAAATAGCATTACTGCTTAACATATCTAGTGAAGCTATGTTTCAGCACAACATAAATACATTCAAGTCAGCCAAGCAACTAAATGTGTCAATGGGTCTTGACACTCACTTGCTTCTGTAAATTGCAGAAGATACAAATCAACTTTGGAGCTTTAAACTAATTTCTTTCAGCATTAAAACAATCCCTCCAGAAGTCTGAACACGTTGTTTTACAGCCTAAACGCAGTACACTGCATTCAGTGATGGCTTACGGTTCCGTGACTACATTCAGCATAAAAATCGCAAATTCACATCACAGAACTTGCGAGTTTGTCTTCACTTTTGAAGTCAACTATGCCAATGAGACCACCAGCCCACTTGATGCTAAGGGCTTAATAAAGCTTTTCTTTCATGAAGTGATCCCTGGCACCGCACAATAAAAACAAATGTGGGCATCGAGTGCTATTCAAGCTGTTGGAGGTCTTTCTGCAGGTTCTTCCTGTCAGGCTGCAAAGCCAATCATGGCAACCATCCCATTAAGCTCTGGCAGTCGTCCAATGCTCCATGAGCCCCTTCAATGGGCACAGGCGTCTGCCAATCTGGTCCACACACTCAGCATACTGCGAGAAGTACAATCAGGCCAAGTTCAACAGAATGACTTTCTAATAACTTTCGACACAAGGCTTCCCCTCCTCCATTCAAACTCTACATTCCTTTTGCTGATGACAAACAACCCTGAGCCAAAATTATAAAAGAAGACGTTCAGACCAGAAGTTTGGTCTTGCACAATCAAAGCCTGGCTAAGAGACAAAGACATTAAAGCACAATCACTTTATTAATGATGTATACATTAAATAAATTGAACTTTAAAATCAAATCTGCTCAAGCTCCTTTGAATACATAAAATGCATTTTAAAAAAAGGCTTTGTGGTTTACCACAAATTCAGATATTTTCTATATTGCACACATCTTCACCTTTACCATCTTCTATTAAGATTTGTTATAACTAGAATGAAGAATCTGTGTGGCACTCATTTTGTGCTGCTAATAAACGTAGTGTTGGGAAATTGGAGCAGTCTTTTTTGGGTCTTGTACTTACATTTCCAAGCATCGTAGGAAAACTTCTTCACGTTATTTTCGGTTCTCAAAACCATTCTGAGTCATATTGAACTTCAGGAAAATGCTTCTCAGTTTTTCTTTTATGTTACCAATCCATTTGGTGGTAGTTTTAGAAAGATCTGTCTGCCACTAAATAATGAACTGACACTTTCCTTTGACTACCAAATGGTCATTGGACTGGGGACGTTTTAATTTGCAGTCTTTCATTACAAAATGATGTTACTTACCTCAGCTACTAGTACAAAATGGTGGTCATGTAGAGTCTGAATAATCCAGAATAATAGTTCCTTTTTAGCACAATATTTTGGCAAAATAACATTTATTGTTTCTTTCACTTGCTTCCGAGATTGTTTACTCATTTTTTAGTTAAGCATCTGGCAAAATGTAATGGAAAAATCACAAGTCATACATTTTATGTTATACATTTATGAAATAAATATTGAATTATTTTAATTTAGGGGGGAAGTTTGTTTGCAAAATATTAAGGAAACATGGATAGATATCATAATTCTATGTGTTGACAAATGCTTATGAACTTTGTCATTTCTTTATACAAGAACTGGCTTATTCTTTCAAACTGTACTTTTTTTGGAAGCAATCTGATAGGATCTGTAATCTATTTCATCAAAATAATCCGTGATTTACTTATTTCCCACCTAAATATTTTAATGATTATGTGTTCAGCAAATATTTCAGAACTTCGCATCTCGTCATCATATCCATCAACACTTCATTTGCTAAGCTGTCAGAAATAAAAACTTTTTGTCACTAAAAAAAGAATAAAAAATGTCCATTTCATCTCAATTCTACCCAAATATCTGCCAAGGCTATTCAATTTCTGATGTGTACAAAAAATGCCATCCAGCTGACTCCAGGAGTCATACCTTTTAAAAGGAAGTGAGTGCGATCTTCCATTTACCTGAGGATCTGCTCAGGCTAATCAGCGTGTAATCAGTTTCAAGAACATAGATCAATAGCGCCTTGAAGCCTTAAAGAGACACACAGCCACACTTCAGAAACAAAATAATGCATCATATAGTTCATGGCATAATGCTCCTATGTAATAAATCACTGACTATCTTGAACAACACCACAGAAAATGAATCTAGACATTGTCAAACTTGTTGTTTGTGCAGGAAAGGCTGGGATTTTATAATGGTTCTTTATGTCTTTGCATAGAACAAAATAAAGAATATAGATGTGCAAAGTGTTCAAAGTTCCCAATTGCCTTTTTAAGTTTAATAATAAATATGGGTTATCATATGCTCAAATATATTTCATGCAGTGTCTGGCAAACCTCTTTACTTTTTACGTTTTCTCACCATTCTGTCACTCTCCTGCAAAGTACTGATTTCCATTATAACATGATTCCACTCCAAGAGTTCTCCATATTCATGGTATGTATGTTACCAGACTGTCCAACTTTGGGAGCAACACAGCCAATAGCCTATCCTTATCCAGTGTCTGCACATTTCTACCAGCATCAGTGGTTAGCAATCAAAAATGGGGTCATGTCCAGAAACTATTTCCGAATTTAAGGGGGCTGAGGTTGTTTCCTTGCTGCCAGCCTGATCAGGCTGCCTTGCTCCACAGCATCGATGTGGAGCCTGGGATGTCCCGCGCCTACGTGGGTCACTACATACATTCACTGGCCTCTCAGAGGCACAATAAGGTATCCTTAATTGACTAAACAATGCAGCCACCAAATAAACTGCATCTCATTACGATATGGAGGGACTTTCTTTGACCAGCACCATATTGAAAACAACAAGTCAAGCTATGCTTCCTATGATAATTAGTATGTTTGTCAACTGCTAACTTGAGCTCTCAGCAGGAAATTAAGTAAACTGAAATCAAAACAACATGTTACAAATAGATCAAAGTGTAAGAGTAGGTAGAAATATGAAACCCACCTCGAAAACTGAGTTATTTCATTAGACCAATAATTCAGTTCCTTTCAATAAATATTTATGAACTCTCCACTGGAAATTGCCCTTTCTGTGAAAACTTTGGGTGTTTATCCATCATCTGTTAAAAAAGTAAACAGTGAATTTAATCACTCGTTGTACTGTTAATGTGACCATAATTACTTGATATATTGTGGTAAAATGTCTGCTTGTCAGAAGATTGTGGACAAACAAGTGCAGCAGTAAATATTTTTGTAGTATATAAATCTGGGACGTTTTTCCTTGACAAGCAGGACTGTTACCAATGAAACCAGCTTCATATTGACTGAAACCATGAATCCACAAGAGTGCACAGCATCAACATTAGCAATGGATGGCCATGTCCCCATTGGCTGCACATACTGTTGCTTAGCAACATGCATTATTCCCTTTTTCTGTTTTTTTTGTGGGTAGGGATGGTTTTACATTTTAATTTACTGAGCCAAGGAGGGAAAGTTTATTTATCTTTTAAATAAGTCAGCATTATATTTTGACACAGCGACCATTCTGGCCTCTCAGATGCTTTACAACATATAATGGAGTTGTTCAATTGCAATCACAAGTTATTTGTGAAGATAAATGTGAAAATGGCTCCATATCAGACTCTGACTGGTCTAAACATAGGCGATGCCTCACTTTTTGAACCGCAGGGTCTAGTTCACATTTTGGCATCATAAAAATAATTTCTGGCAACTTAACGTACACATTGTTATTAAATGCAATTGGTCACTTTGTATTGATGTGAGATAATTGATCTTCTAAAAAAAGTTAAGACAATATAGTCAAAATTTAGAGAATGGTCAATCTCAGTGTGACAGAATTGAAAATTGTGAATGTTTCACACACTTTACAAAATTTTATGTATTTTGGATTCTTAAAAGACAAAAAAGATGAGGGCACCAGTATTTATCTTGCTTTAGTTTGAAGATAGCATTATATTTTTCAAACTTCGTACGGCTCAGAATGAAATGTATTCCATTATATATTTTATATAGTCGTTAGATGCTGGACTATTTTAAGCGTGCCAGCATAAAGTTATAGCGTTTGAATTGAAATTCAGCAACGCCACTGATCTTAATGTAGCAATTTCTGTCACATGTACAGTTAGTTAAGAAATTCAGCTCTGCTATTTAATACTTGTTTCCTTGTCTACTAATGTTAATTTGCACTTGGCAAAATCAATTTTATTGCAGTCCTTAATGAAATAAAAATCTGCTGAATACGACAGTGTAATGAGGTGGCGTTCACAAGCTTCCGTATCAATTTCTATGTATAATAGTTTTATCTGCTGAATCTGCACTTCCCACTGGTTTTCCATCTACTCTGTTGGCTTTTCAGTCATATTGACTGACCAGACTATAACTATGTAATTATTTATAGACATCTGTAACCAAAACAGGGGAATTTCACTCCTGTACTCAAGCGAGCCTGTAGAGTATTGGGCCTGCCCCTAAAAAGAACATTGTTACTAAGCAACCACCAGGGTTGCCATGGTGAATCTAAGTGAGCAGCTGGTCCAATCAGCATTAACTCCAGGCTAGCAAGAAAAAGTCTATGAATTTCATGCCAATACACGCAGGAGGGGAAACTGTTCAGGCATGCATGGTGCTGAGTGTATTGAGTACAACCTGCCAGAACTTAGCAAACCCAATGCTTCAAGCAGCAATTACACTGTGTGAACTTCAATGTCATTTCTTTCAAAACTGTTATTCAAACATTGTAATATAAAAAAAGGCAAATTTAGGAGAAAGACATACGTCATCTAAAATCCTAGCGATATTATAAGATTCTGACAGATTCAAATTTTGTAGGATGCACCAGCTCCCAAACCATGCATGTCTTCAGCCACCTCCCCCACTTTATTCCACCTTCTGTTTAGTGTTCGACTTCACCTTACAATGTCTGGCAAAAGTATCATATAAGACTAAACTATTGTTGTCCATCTACTGACTAAATAATAGCTCACAAATCCATTAAAGCATTTAGATTGAGCTCAGTTTTAGTAATAAAGTATGGTAGGTCCTAAACAGGGGTATATTAACAAACAACTCTTTATTTGGAATTCATTTAAACTCACTCGGTAACTTTGAAAATGTTTTTCATTTCCTTTTTCAAATATTATTAAACACTTTGCATTGAATGCTTTGTTCACACATAAAGGTAATATTCACATCATCTTTGCATACTTGAAATAAATATACTTGAAAATTCAATATCCATTTTGGGACTTTCCACCATACCTCTCTGAGCTCACAGATGGGTAACTTATAGCATTTATAATGTTTCACGTGAAAATATTACAAAATGTAAATCAATTTGACAGGCCGATGCCCACCTTTGTAAACCTTCTGTTTTAAAATCTTAAATGACTGAACAATGAGAAATATTTACAGAATGAGTTTTGTGCCCTGTGAGATCCTGCATAAGAGTGCTGCCTAACAGTGCCAAGGACTCAGGTTCAATTCCTTGGGTCACTGTCTGCCTGTGTCTGCAGGTTTCCTCTGGATGCTCTGGTTTCTTCCCACGGTCCCAAGATTATGGGTTAGGTGGATCGGCCATGCTAAATTGTCCCTTAATGTCAGGGGGATTAGCAGGGTAATACATGGCGTTACAGGGGTAAGGCCTGGGTAGGATTGTTGTCGGTGCTAGCTCGATGGGCCGAAAGGCCTCCTTCTACACTGTAGGGTTTCGATGATTCTATTCTGTGAACTAATTCAGCTTCAAAAAATCAATGTGGTCATGAAGCATCCCCCTCCTTCAAATACTGACTTGATTTGCTGAATATCAGTGCCCCTTACTTGCATCATGAAGCTTGCAATGGAGGAATCTGAGATGATTGCATTCTTTTATTATAATATTAATAGATTCAAAGTTAGATTTATGTTGATGCCTAGTGATTCTGAACGAAACAGTTGGGATTTATCCCAATCATGTTGAATCATTTATTTCGTCATCAAATCCAGTATTCAGAGAACCAACATGTTGCGTATTGTGTTGTTAATATAAGTTTATGCTGTCAAACAGGCTGTGAAATGCTTCTTTTTTGAAGTCCATTACATCCATTATGCAAGAGAAAGAAAGGGTAAAATGTTTAACACAAGCTCTGAGCAGCTAGGGAGGCATAATGCCCTGCTCCAAATTCAGACTTAGCTTCAAATGCAAATGAGGGCATGTCTTCCCCTCCCCCTCCCCTGACACACACTTTAATCTGCTGAAGCTGTAATTAGGAGTGAAGGAAGCCACACACTGGGTCTTTGAACCAAAGACTACAGAAAAAATACAGCAAAGAATAGAAATGGAGAGCTTTGCCCAGCACAGAAAGGAATGTCATTAAGAGAGACCATGAGCTCTATCCACAGTGAGTGCAGGATCAGGACAGATTAATGCAAGTATAGACTGCAGTTAAAGTGAGGATCTTTGCACTTTAATCATTTCTAATGTTCTGGCTTGCACATCTATCTGGGTTATTCTCAAATAAAAGTGCAGCAAGCAGTGCACACTTTACAACAGGCAATCTATTCTAATGTCCTGAACCAAAGCCAGCAACTGCAGAAGCCCACATTGTAGTCTACTGTGCTTGCTCACTGAACCAGAACAATACCAGTTTATAGGACAATAATAAACTAAGAGGATGTGTTAATTGGCTATAAATGCCCATTGTCATTACACAATAGTATAAATTTTTTAAAAACTGCATCAAATATGCTGGAAGTGTCATATCAATTTTCCCATCGTCCTTGAGCATTCGGTCAAGCATTTGAAAGGACATTGTCATCCCAGTAAAACCGACTTACACAACATTTACTACACACTACAATAGTGTGATTAGTGACTTCCCTGAAAATTTTAATTTCAATGCTTCACACAAAAATCGCATCACAATAGTTTGCACCACAATATCTATACAAAGACAAATTTTCCCCAGAGCAAAATGATTGTTCTGAAATGGAGAGCTTAGATCAGGTGTTTGAACTGTTAGCGAGATCTGTTGGGTGCAATTCTTGCTTCTGAGTCAGGCAAGCTGTGCATTCCAGAATCTCAACATACAGATGAGACTAACACTCCAGTGTAATATAAGGGAATGCTGCTTGATCAGGATTGCCATAATTTAGTTGAGATATTAATTCAATTGAGGTGGATGACACAATTCTCAGTTTAAAGTTTATTTTTTGTATCACAAGTAGGCTTACATTATCACTGCAATAAAGTTATTGTGAAAATCTCCTAGTCACCACACTCCAGCGCCTGTTCAGGTACAGTAAGGGAGAATTTAGCATGGCCAATCCACCTAACTAGCATGTCTTTCAGACTGTGGGAGGAAACTGGAACACCTGGAGGACACCTACACAGATACAGGGATAGCATGCAGGTTGCACACAGTCAATGACCCAAGCTGGGAATTTAATTCAGGTTCCTGGTACTGTGAGACAGCAGCGCTAACCACTGTGCCACCCATACCACTCTATCATACTATTCCACTGTATGAGATCATGTCAGTATGTAAGTTGCCAAGACACAGTGTTTTGTAACCAAAAAGTAACAAACAAAGGCAAAAACTGATATTCATGGATGTCTCCCTGAAATTCCACTGTAACTTCCACTTATGATCAACCAGAATTTTTTGAAAAATGCCATATATACCATTTGTCTGGGGTTTGCATCAAACCTCCCTCAAAGTCATATTAGGCAATTGGAAGAACTGCTTCAAAACTTAATGTTAAATGACTTTCCAGCTGGCAGTCTTAGCAAATGGGAATAATCTTCAGGTTATAGCCAGTCATGTAAGGGATATACAATGGAAAATGCTGATTTTAACATTGGTCTCTCATAGCATGATGTCAGCTAAGGAAAAATAGTTCATTGTCCTGGTGCACTGACTGATATTTTGCAACAAAAGTCACCAAAAACTGTGATAATTCTTCCAATTGTAAGATATTGTGTATGTTTGAGCCCAGCTTTAGAGGGTTAAGTACAAAAAAATTTTAGGCTAACATATTAGTGTAATACTGAATGGTATTGACAGAGATGCCATCTTTCGGATCAGTTGCTAAAGAATCCTTACAGTACAGAAGAAGATGCTTGTCGGTATGGCCTAAGAATCCTTACCAACAACAATCCATAAGACATAGGAACAGAATTAGGCCCCTCGGTCCATTGAATCTGCTCCACCATTCAATTATGGCTGATATTTTTCTCATCCCCATTCTCTTGCTTTTTCCCCATAACTCCTGATCCCCTTATTAATCAAGAACCTATCTATCTTTGTCATCAAGATATTCAATGACCTGGCCTCCACAACCTCCCGTGACAAAAAGTTCCACAAATTCACCATTTTCTGGCTGAAGAAATTACTCCTCATTTCTGTTTTAAAAGATCATCCCTTTAGCCTGAGGTGGTGCTCTCTGATTCTAGTTACTAATGGAAACATCCGCTCCACATCCACACTATTCAGGATTCACAGTATCCTGTAAGTTTCAATAAGATCCTCCTTCATCCTTCTAAACTCCAATGAGTACAGACCCAGAGTCCTCATATGACAAGTTCTTCATTCCAGGGATCACTCTTGTCAACATCCTCTGGATGCTTTCCAAGGCCAACACATCCTTCCTTAGATATGAGGCCCAAAATTGCTCACAAAACTCCAAATGGGGTCTGACCAGAGATTTTACAGCTTCAGCAGTATATCCCTGCTCTTGTATTCTAGCTGTCTCAACTTGAATACTAACATTGCATTTGCCTTCCTAACTAAAGAACAAAGAACAAAGAACAACACAGCACGGGAAACAGGCCCTTCGGCCCAATGAGCCTGCGCCGCCATCCTAATGTCTTAATGACATATAGAGACCAATATAGGGACAATTTGTTACCCAATCAGCCTAAGAGCACATTTTTGGGATGTGGGAGGAAACCGGAGCACCCAGAGAAAACCCACGCAACCACGGGGAGAACGCGCAAACTCCCGCAGACACAGGCCCAAATCCATGTGTCTGCACAGCACAGCGATAGTCTCTGAGCTGTCATGTTGCCCATCTGATGGTCCAGTTTAAGCATACACTAACGACATGAAGCACTAGGCCACTCCTGAAGTAACATCCAGGAGCAGCCCTCACACGACCTGCCGAATGCATGCACCTTGTTGGTCAACAAGGTGGACTGAACAGCCTGTGGAAACAATTAAAGTATTTAAACAGTCCTCCTATATCCCTCTATCTGCAGACCGCTCATGTGGCTGTCCAGGAGACCCTTAAACAACCCAGCGTGCCTGCTCCCACCACCTTACTCGGTAGTGCATTCCACACCCCCACTACCCTTTGTGTGAAAAAATGCCCTCTAATATTAGTCTTGTACATAGCCCCCCTCACCCTAAGGCCGTGATCCCTCATTCTATCCAAATCTACTGTCTGAACCTGCATGTTAACCTTAAGAGAATCTTGAACATGGACTCCCATGTCTCTTTGTGTTTCTGACTTCCTAACCATTTCTCCATTTAGAAAATAGTCTATGCCTCCATTCCTTCTTCCAAAGTGCATAACTCCAAATCCCACGTAAGCCTTATCCCTGTAACCCCACATAGTTACCCTATTAGTCCCCCATATATTAAAGGACAAATTTGCCTGGCCAATCAATCTACCATGCACATCTTTGGAGTGTGGTAGGAGATCCACGGGAAGAATGTGCAAACTCCACACAGATAGTGACCCAAGCCGGAATTGAACCAAGTCCCTGGCACTATGAGGCAGCAGCACTAACCACTGTGCCACCATGCCGCCCCCTCCACAAGCTGAATGATATTATTTCACAAATGAGCATCCAAGTTATTCTCCAGTGTCTTAACCAATCAATGTCACTTAAAAAACATTAATATTTGATCATTATCACATTATTGTTTGTGGCGACTTGATGAATATTAATTGGCTGCTATATTTTCTACATTGCAATGTGTGATTACATGTCAAAAAGTACTGCAATGGCTGTAAAAATTTCTTTGTACTGTCCTGGGGTGATGAAAGAGATTAAAAATGCATGCCTTTTATCATAGAATCTTCAGGCTGTTGAGGCATTTCCAAGATAGAGAATGTCATTAAGAGTGGGCAGCACAGTGGAACAGTGGTTAACATTGTTGCTTCACAGTACCAGGGACTCGAATTCAATTCCTGGCTTGGATCATTGTCTATGTGAAGTTTGCATGTTCTCCCCGTGTCTATGTGGGTTTCCTCCAGGTGCTCCAGTTTCCTCCCACAGTCCAAAGATGTGTGGGTTAGGTTGATTGGCTATGCTAAATTGCCCCTTAATATCAAGGGGGTTAATGCGGTAAATACAGAGGTTTACAGGGATAGACCCTGGATGTGATTGCTGTCAGTGCAGGCTCAATGGGCCAAATGGCCTTCTGCACTATAGAAATTCTGTAATTCTATGAATGACTCAGTAGCAGCACAACAAACAAACCTGAGCAATTCCTGAGGGATAGATCTGCCAGACTGGGCCTGTAGCAGGTTGTGAGAGAACCAACAACAAGTGAAATTTGACCTCGTCTTCATTGAATTACATGACACATATGAATCTTCTCTGACAATATTGATGACAGTGAATACTGTATAGTTCTGATGAGACAAAATCCCATCTTCAAGCTGCCATGTGGTGTGTGGCATTGCTATCATGAAAAATGGGGTAATTTCAGAGAAGGAAACTGAATATCCAAGATGTGATGTGGGTTGGCAGCAGCAGAGGTGTTGTATTCTCTCCTAATTTGTAATCTTATGGCCTGGCATTACCATCAAGTCAGGAGACCAATTCTCATTCATTGAGGGCTGTAAGAGAACATGCCAGGAGCAACATCAGACAAATGAGAAGCTAAATTGGTGAACTTAAACATAGAATGGATGCATGCTAAGCATGGAAAGCAGAATGCTCTAGACAGAGCTAAGTGCTCCCACAATCAATAATCAGATCCAAGTTCTGCTATCCTACCACATTCAGCCATGAATGGTGATGAACAATTGAGCGACTAACCAGAGAAGGGAGCTTTTCAAACGTCTCCATCCTCAATGATGAGGAAGCCAAGATGCATTTGCCACCATCCTCAGCCAGAAGTGCTAGGGGATGGTATATCTCAGGCTCCTCTTGGGACCCTATCATTGTGAGTGCCAGTCTTCAGCCAGTTTGATTAATTTCACACAATATTAGAATCAGCAAAGGTACTGAATCCAGCAAATGTTGCGAACCTGACAACATGTTGGCTGTAGCACTGAAATCTTGTGCCCCAGAACTAGCCACGCTTCTAGCCAAGCTATTTCAGGACAGCTACAACACTGGCAGCTTCCCAACAATGTGGAAAATTACCCAGATATATCCTGTACACAAACCTAAACTGCCCCTTCTAGTTGCAATTATCAGAGCGATGGATGGTGCCATCAACAGTTCTATCAAGTGACACTTACTCAGCAATAACCTACTTATCGATGCTTAAGTTCAATTTGGCCAGGGTCACTCCTGTCCTCATTACAGCCGAGATCCAAATATGGGATAAACAGCTGGTTTCCAAAGGTGACAGTAATTGACTTCGACATCAAGACAGCATTTGACCAAGGAGCCTCAGCAAACCTGAAATCGATGAAAATCACGGGGAAAGATGTAATCTTATTTTCGTACAGTTTTCGTACAGAGTGTGCAGTAAGGTTTTTTGACTCAGTATGTAGAGAGGCCAACTAGAGGTGAGGCTACATTGGATTTGGTGCTGGGCAATGAGCCAGACCAGGTGTTAGGCTTGGAAGTGAGTGAACATTTTGGTGATAGTGACCACAATTCGGTTACGTTCACCTTAGTGATGGACAGGGATAGGCATGAAGCTGGGGCAGTAGTTATAGCTGGGGGAAGGGTAATTATGAGGCCATCAGGAGAGAATTAGGGTGCATAGATTGGACTAGGGAACTACAGGGACTGGGAACATCTGTAATGTGGTGCTTATTCAAGGAGCAGCTGCTGCGAGTCCTTGATAAGTATGTCCCTGTCAGGCAGGGAGGAAATGGACGAGTAAGAGAGCCTTGGTGTACGAAAAAAGTTGATTTGCTGGTTTAGAAGAAAAAGGAGGCTTATGTCAGGATGAGGCTTGAAGGCTCAGATAGTGCAATGGATAGCTATAGATTAGCCAGGAAGGAAGTAAAAAGTGAATTGAGGAGAGCTAAGAGGGGACACGAGAAGATGTTGGCTGATAGGATTAAGGAGAATCCTAAAGCTTTTTTTCGATATGTTAAGAATAGAAGATTGGTTAGGGCAAGATTAGGGCCAGTCATAGACAGCAGTGGGAAGTTGTGCGTGGAGCCTGAAGAGATTGGTGAGGCAGTGAATAAATATTTCTCTTCGGTATTCACGCAGAGTGCTGGAAATGTAGCTATGGAGAGCACTGAGGTACAGGGTTGCAAATTGGGGAGTATTGTAGTGGATAGGGAGGATGTGTTAGAAATTCTCAAGGGTTTGAAGTTGGATAAGTCCCCTGGGCCGGACGGGATTTACCCTAGGATTCTCTGGGAGGCAAGAGAGGAGATTGCAGAGCCTCTGGCTCTGATCTTCATGTCCTCGTTGGTTACGGGTGTGGTTCCGGAGGACTGGAGGATAGCGAATGTGGTCCCATTGTTTAAGAAGGGGAAGAGAGACCTTCCTGGGAATTATAGGCCAGTGAGTCTTACTTCTGTGGTGGGCAAGGTATTGGAGAGAATTATTAGGGATAGGATTTATAGTTATTTAGATAGAAATGAATTGATTGGGGATAGTCAGCATGGTTTCGTGAAGGGTAGGTCATGCCTTACTAACCTCATTGAGTTGTTTGAGAAAGTGACCAGAGAGGTGGATGGGGGTAAGGCGGTTGATGTAGTATATATGGACTTTAGTAAGGCTTTTGATAAGGTGGCCCATGGCAGACTTCTACAGAAAATGCAGATGTGTGGAATAGAGGGTGATTTAGCTAATTGGATTAGAAATTGGCTGGCAGATAGAAGACAGAGGGTGGTGGTTGATGGGAGATATTCAGCGTGGAGTTCGGTGACGAGTGGTGTGCCTCAGGGGTCTGTTTTGGGGCCCCTGCTGTTTGTAATTTTTATAAATGATCTGGATGAGGGTATTGAAGGATGGATTAGTAAATTTGCAGATGACACTAAAGTTGGTGGATTGGTAGATAGTGAAGAGGGGTGTTATAGTTTACAGAGTGACTTGGACAAGTTGCAGAGCTGGGCCGAGAGGTGGCAAATGGAGTTTAATGTGGAAAAGTTTGAGGTAATGCACTTTGGCAGGAACAATAAATGTGTAGAGTATAGGGCTAATGGTAGGGCTCTTAATAGGGTTGAGGAACAGAAGGATCTTGGTGTATGTGTCAATAGATCCCTGAAAGTAGGCAGTCAAGTGGATAAATTTGTTAAGAAGGCATATGGAGTCTTAGCTTTTATTGGTAGGGGGATTGAATTTAGGAGCCGCAGCATCATGTTGCAACTGTACAAAACTCTAGTGCGGCCGCACTTGGAGTATTGTTTGCAGTTCTGGTCGCCACATTATAAGAAAGATGTGGAGGCATTGGAGAGGGTACAGAGGAGGTTTACCAGGATGTTGCCTGGTATGGAGGGCAGGTCTTATGAAGAGAGGCTGAGGGATTTGAGGTTGTTTTTCGTTAGAAAGGAGGCGGCTAAGAGGGGACCTAATCGAAACATATAAGATGATTAGAGTTTAGATAGGGTGGACAGTGATAGCCTTTTTCCTAGGATGGAGAAAGCTAGCACGAGGGGACACAGCTTTAAATTAAGGGGTGATAGTTATAGGACGATATCAGAGGTAGGTTCTTTACCCAAAGGGTGGTTCGGGAGTGGAATGCCCTGCCTGCAGCAGTTGTAGATGCGCCAAGTTTGGTGGCGTTTAAGAGGTTAGTTGATAAGTATATGGAAGAGAAGGGAATGGTTTAGTTTGGAGGGGCATTGCTTTTTATTTGGTCGGCACAACATCGAAGGCCGAAGGGCCTGTTCTGTGCTGTATTGTTCTATGTTCTATGTTCTATGTTCTAAAGCTCTCAACTGATTTGATCAAAGCCAACATATAGGGAGGTGGTTACATACAAACATCTGAATCCAGAGTAGGAGAATTCACTCAGCCCCTCAAGCCCGCTCTGCCATTCAATACGATCATAGCTGATCTAATTCTAACTTCAATTTCACATTCTTGCCCACGCCAATGACCTTTCATACCTTTGCTTATCAAGGATCTATCTCTGCCTTACAGATATTCAAAGACTGCTTCAACCACCTTTGGGAGTAGAATTTTGAAGTCTCACAACTCTCTGAGATAATTTATTTTTCCTTATCTTTGTCTTAACGGGCAACCAATTATTTTTAAATAAAAATGTTCTCCCGGAAGAGAAAAGTCCTTTCCACATCCACCCTGTTAAGTCCCCTTACCATCTTCAATCAAGTCATCTCTAACTCTTCTAAACTTCAGCAGGTACAGACCTTTGTCGGGAATTTACTTTCTCGCCTGCCCGAGCCTTATAAGATACCGCCAAGGCCGATGGAGAATGCCATTCTGCAAGCCAGCCGCCCTGATTCCGGGATGGGCATGGCAGTGAAACTCTAGCCCTTGTCTATCCAGCATTTCTTCATAAGACAACCCATTTATTCCAGGCATGAATCTTGTAAACATTCTCTGAACTGCTTCCAATACATTTACATCTTCCCTTAAATGAGGAGACTAATACTGTACACAAACTCCAGATGTGGTCTCACCAATATCCTGTACAAGTGAAGCATAACTTCCTATTCTTGTACTCAATCACCCTTGCAATAAATGACAACGTTCTATTGGCCTTGATAATTGCTTGTTACATCTGCACATAAAGTGTAAACAATTGAGGCTCCGAAACTGATCGCTGGTTACTTGTCTACCTGCCAACCAGAAAGTGACCCATTTATTCCTACTCTGATCCTTGTTAAGTACCCAGTCTTCTATCCATGCCAATAAGTTACCCCCTACATCATGAACTTTTATTTTCTACAATAACCTTTGATGAGGCACCTTACCAAATGCCTTCTGAATATCTAGATATGGTACATCCACCAGTTCCCTTTTACTCACAGCATGCCAATAAATTGGTGAAACATGATTTTCCTTTTACAAACCCATGTTTTCACTGCCTGATTATATGGAATTTTTCTAAGTGGCCTGTTATCACATCTTTAATAATAACTTCTAACATTTTTCACATGACAGTTATTAAGATAACAATTTCCTGTTTTTTTTTCTCTCCCTTTTTGAATAAAAGAGTTACATTCTCTATTTTCTAATCTAATGGAACCTTTCCTGAATATAGCAAATTTTAGAAAATTAAAACCAACATATCAACTATTGCACTAGCCATTTCTTTTAAGACCCATCAGAACGCAAAGATTTATAATTCCACAGCTCCAACAATTTGCCAAGTACAACTTCCCTACGAGTATAATTTTCCTGTGTTCCTCCCTTCCATCTCCTGTTTTACAGCTATTTCTGGGATGTTACTTGTATCCTCTATAGTGAGGACTGATGCAAAATATCTGTTCAATTCATCTGCCATCTCATGTTTCTTTGTTAACTTCCCAGTTCACTTTCCATAGGACTAATGCTTGCTTTGTTAACTCTTCTTTTTAAAATATTTATAGAAACTCTTAATATCTGTCTTTGTATTTCTAGCTAGCATTCTCTCACACTGAAATTTTTCCCTCCTTATTATTAGAACATAGAACTCTACAGTACAGAAAAAGGCCGGTCAGCCCATCAAGTCTGTATCGAACACAATCCTACCCAGGCCTTACTCCCATATCCCTACATATTATACCCACTAATCCCTCTGACCTACATATCCCTGAACACTAAGGTGCAATTTCTTAGCATGGCCAATCAACCTAACCCGCACATCTTTGGATTGCAGGAGAAAACCCACACAGACAGTGATCCAAGCCCGGAATTGAACCCAGAACCCTGGAGCTGTGAAGCAGCAGTGCTAACCACTGTGCTACCATGCTGCCCATTATACTCTTAGTCATTCTTTGCTGTTTTCATATTCTGTCTAACCTTCTCACCAATCAAACATCCCTGTGCAATTATATGCCTTCTTGTTAAATTTCATAGAATCATTGAATCCCTACAGTGCAAAGAAGACCATTTGGCACATCGAGCTTACACCAGCAGCAATCCCTCTCTTATTCCTGTTTACTTAATCATTATTTGTTCATCTGTTTTGTTCCAAATGCTGTGTGCATTCAAATATATTACCTTAGGTTTTGTCTTTTATTATTTTTGGAACACTAGCCTTAACTGTTGATTTACAGTTAGACTTGTACACCTTATCCTTTATTGTCACAGCTTGATTATCATTTCCCATATTAGTACCTTTCTCTCTTACATTGTCTTTATTCTTTGATATGCCACATCTGTCCACATTTGATCCCTTCTTATGCCTCTCCAGCTCCGTTCTCGGTCTTGCTCCTTCTTGTGGTGTGCCAGAGTAGGGAATTTTGACAGTATCTTCATTGCAGTATTAATGTAAACCTACTTGTGACACCGATAAATAAATAATCTTAAGTTTTTATCTTGCCAGCTCTACTCTCTGTCTTGCTCCTTCTTGTTCTCTTTTATTTCCCCAGTTCCACTCTCTGTCTTGCGCCTTCTTACACTTTTTAACTCTCCCTTGCTCTGCTTTTGTTCTCATCCTTTCACAGTTTTTTTTTATCTCTTTGGCTCTGCTCTTGGCCTCACTCTTTCTCATGCCCTTTCAACTCCCTAGCTGGACTCTCAGTCCTGCTCTTTCTTGCATTCTGATATTAATTGAATGATTAAATTTTATCTCATCTGCAATTACAAAAGGAGTTGTTTGAACTATTCCAATGCTGCGCTGGTGGTGATAAATGAAGAAAGTGGATTGAAAATTTGAAGCCCCCAAAGAAATGACATAAATTTATTCTGGTGAAATAACTTTCCAACGTTGTTAATTTTGGCCTAAAAACTGCTCTCCTAAGCAGATAATGGCACACAAAATCTTACATTTCACCATGTTGCTGAGCAATAGAATAATGTTCCATTTGTCACAAGAACTTCCATCAGTCATTCTCTGTGGTTGGCTGTACATGCAGAGGGCCTTCAGATTGATGTATGCATTAGGAATTCAAGGCAGATGTTAGCTCTTTGTTATCTCCACCCAAAGACTGCTGAAGGTGGGGATGAGATTTCTTAATCTTACTATTGAAAATGTTGGGATCAATGGATGATCTAGTGGTTATTCCTATAGTATTGCACAGTTAGGTTGGTTTTCTTCAATTTGTTCCTTACATTAGTGCAAACTCCCAATCCCTTCTCTATATTGGCACAAAGCATTATCACTAATACTTTCATCAATTGAAAGACTATCCATGCAAATTCATAAGTTCACTCTGCTTAAGTTATTCCACTTCACCATCCTATAATTACACTTGATTTATTATTGTCACATGTACGGGTATACAGTGAAAAGCATTGTTTCTTGCGAACAATACAGAAAAAGCATACCATTCATCGAGAAGGAAAGGAGGGGGTGAGCAGAATGAAGTGTTACAGTCATAATTAGGGTGTGGAGAAAAATCAACTTAATAAAATATTTAGGAATAGCAGGGTGGTTAGCACTGCTGCCTCACAGAGCCAGGGACTCGGATTTGATTCCTGCCTTGGGTCACAGGTGCTGAGTCTGCACATTCTCCCCGTGTCTGCATGGATTTCCTCCAGGTGCTCCGATTTCCTCCTTTAGTCCTAAGATGTGCGGATTAGGTGGATTGGCCGTGCTAGATTGTCCCTTAGTGTCAGGCGGACTAGCTAGAGTCAGTGCATGGGGTTATGGGGATAGGGATATGGATTGTGGGTCGGTGCAGATTCAATGGGCCAAATGGCCTCACTCTGCACTGTAGGATTCTGTGATGGTACGTCCATTCAAAAGTCTACAGCAGCAGGGAAGAAGTTGTTTTTGAGTTGTTTGGTATGTGACCTCAGACTTTTGTATTTTTTTTTAGGATCCTTCCAAGTGTAAACAGCCTGTCATTTGCAAAAGTAACAAAGTGACATATTTTGAAGGCGCTTGCTGATTTCCTAGACTGTGATCTTCCACACTCGTGAAACTGAAGCATACTTTCAATGCAAGATCAGTGCTATGTTTAATCTTGACTTCAAGGCAAATGCACAATAATTGCTGATGAGAAACTGGCTAAACAAGCACATCCTATGGTCATTTCTTCAAAGTCTCAGGGAAAAAGAGTACGAAACGACGGATTATTTGATCAAACCTTAGATTTGCAGGCTTAAGAGCAATGGAAATGGGAAATTTAGTTTGAACAAGAATGTCTTTTCCTGCCTAAATATCACATGGAACTTAGCATTCAAGAATAACATCTGCACCAGATGCAAAACATTTATAAATATTTTCTTGGGTATAGATGATAAATTATTGTACATGTCCCCAAAATACTCTTTCACTGGGTAAACATCAGACTGTTAATGACCAGAATCATTGTGGGATGCACATATTTCATCTAACAATATAAATGCCATATATTTATAACTATTATAGAAGGTTTTGTCTCATTTCAGAAAACCAGGTGGTGAAGGATAAATTGGGGCCAATCTGTACACACTTTTATAAGCTTTATTTACAAAGTTACACATTACAAACATACACTTCCTAACCTAGCCACCACAGTTACAGTCTGCTCCTATTTATAGGAATACGAGTGAATCTCCCACCACCTGCATACAATTAAAGACAATTAATATATGATTAACAGGCTGTACAAAAGGTGACTAAAATGATACAAATTTTGGTTTAAAAGTAAAAATAAATATTTACAGTCATGGTCCTTTGAAGTAATAGGTTTATTGTTTGATTTCTCCTTCCGGTACCTTCTTTTATTGAATTATGCAATTTCTTCAATCCCATTTCAGGCCTGGATTTGAATCTATGGCAACACAGTGATTAGCGTTGGTGCCAGGGACTGGGGATTCGATTCCCAGCTTTGGTCACTATGCAGAGTTTGCGCGTTCTCTCAGTGTCTGCTTGGGTTTCCTCCAGGTGCTCTGGTTTCCTCCCACAATCTAAAAAGACGTGTTGGTTAGGTAATTTGGCCTTGCCAAATTCTCCCTCAGTGTACCTTAACAGGAATGTGGCAGCTGCGGGATTTTCACAGTAACTTCACAGCAATGTTAATGTAAACTGCGACACTAATAAGTAAACTTAACCTTTCAAATGCTGCTTATTCTTTGTTGAATGTTCTGGTCCTACTAACTTTTAATATACATGCATGAATGACTTCATTTGGGAAACGGTATTGACTATCTATAGAGTCATAAAGGTTTACAGCATGGAAACAGGCCCTTAGGCCCAACTTGTCCATGCTGCCCTTTTTTTTAAATCCATAAGCTAATCCTAATTGCCCGCATTTGGCCCATATCCCTCTGTACCCACATAACTATCTAAATGCTTTTTTAAAAGGTAAAATTGTACCTGCCTCTACAACTACCTCTGGTAGCTTGTTCCAGGCACTCACCTTCTGTGTGAAAAAATGCACCTCTAGACACTTTTGTATCTCTCCCCTCTCCCCTTAAATCTACGCTCTCTAGTTTTAGATTCCCCTATTATATTTGTGCTAGTTAGGGCATTGATTCTATTTTCTCAACCTAAATGTTTCCATTTTGATAATTGAGAATAATGCAATAGAAAAATGTTTCATCAGGCAGCACTGTTAAAGAAAATCATCACCATTTTACAGCTTCACGATACCATATGCTGAGCATTCTCATATTCTGCCATAAATTCTATCAAGTATTAAAATGGCTACTTGCATTGTTTTGTTTTTAATCAGTTCTGTTGTGAAGGTCTTTGCTTATTGTGTCTTGTAAAGCTAATTAATCAGAATGTATAGCATATGGTAATTCAAACTGGATCATTCTTTGCTCCAAGTAATTGGTTCAATCTGCATTTCATCCTCAAATTTAAAAAAACCAACCTCGATTGGATTTTCAAGCAGGCATTACTTAAAGTAACTTCATTGCAGTGTTTATGTAAGCCTTGTGAGTAATGAATAAATTTTACTTTAAATGTCCACGATGAAGTCATTGGATGTTAAAATTATCAATAATTCATTTCAATAATTCAATAAATAACAATATACTCAAATAAAAATCATGGATGAGATTCTCCGGCATCCCAGCTGTGTGTTTCCTGCTGGTGGGAGGTGACGGGTTGTTTGTGAGAGGCGGGTCCCACTGCTGTCAATGACAATTGTCATTGATACCACCTCGCGCCAGTGGGTGTGTGCAGGACCAGAGTATCCCACCGGCATGAACAGCCAGGGAATTCTGACCATTATTTCCCGACACTGTAATATGGTAAGAAGTCTTACAACACTGGGTTAAAGTCCAGCAGGCTTAGTGGCTTTTGCTACCAAATAAACCTGTAGGACTTTAAACTGGTGTTGTGAGACTTCTTACAGTGTTTACCCCAGTCCAATGCCAGCATCTCCACATCATGATTGCAATATAAGCCATAAGTACTCCACCTTTCCCTCTTTTAATCATAGGAACATAGAAAATAGATGCAGGAGTAGGCCATTCAACCAACCATTCAACATAATTATAGCTGATCTTCTATCTCAGCACCATATTCCCATTTTCTCCCCATACCCCTCGACGCCTTTCGTGCCTAGTTATCTATTTCTTTCTTAAATATATTCAGTGACTTGGCATCCACAGCCTGCTGTGGTAGAGAATCCTACAGGTTCACCACTCTCTAAATGAAGAAATTTCTCCTTAACTCAGTCCTAAATGACCTACCCATATCCGGAGACGGTGACCCAATATTCTATACCACCCAGACAGGGTGGGGAAGTAACATCCTTACACTGAGTCTGTTCAACCCTGTCAGAATTTTATATGTTTCAATGAGATCCACTCTCATTCTTCTATGCTCCAGTGAATGCAGACCTAGTTGACCAAAATTTCCTCATATAACGATCCTGCCATCCCAGTAATCAGTCTAGTGACCCTAACCCTAATTCTAACCCTAATCTTTGCTGCAATCCCTCAATGGCAAGTAAAACTTTTATTAAGTAAGGAGGCAAAACTGTACAGAATATCCCAGGTGCTGTCTCACCAAGGCCTTGTACAGCTGCAGTAAGACATCCTTGCTCCTGTACTCAAATCACCTTGCAATGAAGACCAACATGCTCTTTGCCTTTCTAATCAATTGCTGCATCTGCATGCTTGCTTTCAATACTCCCAGTCTATCACCATTTAAATAATACTTCACCATTCTGTTTTTCCTACCAAAGTGGTTCAATCTCTAGCCTCACTTCAGCTGTGGCTTGAAGTGAGAAGAACACTTCCTATGGAGCCCATTGCAAGAGTCTGCTTGTGAAGTCTTTTGATGTGGAAAATCTGTTGTGTTGCAGCTATCTCATGGCTGATTAGAAATCTCCCATCTTCTGTGGTGCATTGGAGGGATTTACAAATTGACAATCAATGTGCTTGGCCACACCACAAAGGCATCTTTTTATGACCATCACATTCTGGGGTGAACCTTGAATCCTGAAGCTCTGGCTTCAATCACTGCACTACAAGACCTTCCGGTCCTCTCACATCTTCTTTTTTGTTGGTTGGGTCAGCCTTTGGCTAGTAATATTATGCTGGCCATGCATAGGTCCACAGCTTATCCATTTGGGGCATGCAACCCCACATTAGCAATGGTAAGGTGTTCACGCTGGCTGTCTGTGTAAATGAAAAAGTAAAGCCTAGGCCAGTCAATCCCAGTGGTTAATAATAGTGGATGCTATCATTTAAGCAATTTCTTTGTATATGGTATTTATATATCAAACAGAATCGCTAACTTCAATGTTTTGGGGAACAAAGAACAAAATTATTACCTTTGGATTTACAGGGTAAGTGAAACTGACCATTAACTCTCTGCGATGGAGAAAATAACAGTTACTGAGCAGTCTGTTTTAATCTGAATAAAACTCCACCGACAGAATTTTAATTTCCTTCCCAGAATCCACTCCATTAGCTTCATTTGCCCAGTCCAATCTGATTGTATAAGCCTAACAATGGAGTGAAATGACTCCCGGGTTGATTATTCAAGTGGTTAATGGGCAAAATCGTAGCAACAGCCTCTGTAATGATGTACTACAACATTTGCTCGAAATGTTTCAAAAGGTGGCGATAAACTGGAAGGCCCAAAAAATGTTCAACATTAACATAAAAATGTACTGGCAGAAGCCTCTCTGCATAATACCCGAAAGTGCAATCAGCTCGGCAGCACACCTCAGTGTCTGGCTGTGGTTTGTGAAGACCACCTTATACACAGGGAGCGCTAAATCATTTCAGAGTTCTTTTTGTCCTTGCAGCAGCTGGTTGAATAGGAGATGTAACTTTACTTGTCAAATGATCAAAAATTAGAAAAGAAAAACTTGAAACAGTAGAGGTGAATAATTTAAGGGTTTTACAAATTCAGGAACAAGATAGAGCTTTTTTAATAATATTAACCAGGATTAGTGCAACTGTTTGTGCAGTTAATGATATTTTTTGATACCTTTACATGATGCCAATGAAACATATCTATGTTGCTGGACATAAGACTCAATTAAATGAAAATTGAATATACACACACTGAATTGCAATTGTTTTAACTTAAATTAATCCCACACTGGAAAACATTAATTACATATTCATGATAGTGGCCAAGATCAATTTCCAACAAATATATCTTAATGATAAATACATTAGTCAACATCTGCAAAAGACAATGATAAATGATTGGTCAATTATGAGCTTTGACGGTAAGTTCATATCAGTGGTGTAGATTCTTGACTCATATTGTGTACATGTCCATAAGCTTTGATTTGATTTGATCTATTATTACCACATGTATTAGTATACAGTGAAAAGAATTGTTTCTTGCACGCCATGCAGACAACACATACCATTCATAGAGAAGAAAGGAGAGAGTGCAGATTGTAGTATTACAGTCATAGCTAGGACATAGAGAAACTTAGTGCCAGTAAAGGAATAGAATTTCCACAGGAATTGCCATTGCTTTTTGTGATCTTTACCAATATTATGATGGGAGATTGGGAGGATCTACAACAGGTTTTCAATGTCACCAGAGAGGCACAATCGTACGATGGTTAGCGCTGCTGATCACAGTGCTAAAGATCCAAGTTCAATTCCAGCTTTGGGTCATTGTCTGTTTGCACTTTCTTCCTGTGTCTGCGTGGGTTTCTTCTGGGTGCTCTGGTTTCCCCCCATAGT
Source organism: Sphyrna mokarran (assembly GCA_024679065.1). NCBI lineage: Eukaryota > Metazoa > Chordata > Chondrichthyes > Carcharhiniformes > Carcharhinidae > Sphyrna > Sphyrna mokarran. The sequence continues at coordinate 49,110,439 of JAGIQG010000016.1, forward strand.
CCAAAGATGTAGGGGTTAGGTTGATTAGCCATGCTAAAGTGATCGTTGTGTTAGGGGCATTAGCAGGGTAAATGAGGTTACAGGAATAAGACCTGGTGGGACTGTAGTTTGTACAGACTCAGTTGTCCAAATGGTCTCAATGCTGTACAGTAGGGATTCTATGAAGATGAGGACATATAATTTGTATCTGATATGTGACATTATGTGAGCTTCTTCATACCTGATCCATGTTAATTGTTTGAAAGATATATGCAATATTTTAACACAATCATTCCCAAAGGATTGCAGTTGGTGGTGATTCCATCCATCTGCCAATCCTATCTTTCTGGGTAGTTAACTTTCTGGGTTTAGAAGTGAACTTGAAGAAGCCTTGCTTGATGATGTGATACAGAGCGTCTTGTGGATGGTACACACTGCTTTCACTGAGATTGTTGACTGGTCGTTGATGGCGGTGGATTAGGTAACAATCAAGCAGTCTCTTTGTCTGAATGATGTCAAGCTTCTTGAATATTGGCACAGTGGCACAGCGGTTAGCACTGCAGCCTCACTGCACCAGGAACCCAGATTTGAATCCCAGCTTGGGCCATTGTCTGTGTGGAGTCTGTATTCTCCCTGTCCCTGTGTGGATTTCCTCCAGGTGCTCCGGTTTCCTTCCACAATCCAAATGACTTAATGTTTAGGTGCATTTGTCATGCTAAACTTTCCCTCAGCATACCCGACAGGAGTGTGCTGACTGGGGGATTCTCACAGTAACTTCATTGCAGTGTTAATGTAAGCCCACTTGTGACAGGCTCTGGAGAGTCAGGAAGTAGGTTACCCACTCAGAATTCCCAGTCTTTGACCTACTCTGGCAGCCACAGTACTTATGTGGCTGGTTCAGTTCAGTTTCTGGTCAACGTAGCTCCCATGATGTTGATAGTGAGGACTTCAGTGATGGTAAAGCCATTAAATGTCAAGGGGAGATGTTTAGGTTATCTTTTGTTGGAGATGAATGCCGGGTACTGATGTGCCATGAAGGTTACTTGCAATTTATCTGTCCAAGCCTGAATGTTGTCCAAGTCTCCTCACATATGGAAGCTGACTGCTATTTATGAAATACAGATTTTAACTACAACAGTTTTAAAGATTCATCTCTGGTTTTAAAGACTATAGAGGTGGCTATGAAGAGTAATTCGAATGCAAAAGGTCGCCCCCCCCCTCCACGTCCTCTGAAAAGGTGTGAAAACCTCGACCTCTGAAAGAACAGGAGCCAAGAAGGGACTTCAAAGGAGCACAAAGTAATGAACTTCTTTGCTTGGTGAAACAGTGAAAACTGATATTGTAACCATTTTTGTGCTTTTGAACTGTATAAAGGAGGCTGTATGAAGCCATTTTGAGTGGCAGAATGAGAGAGAATAGAAGCACTCTGTTCTTAGCTGAAGCAGTCTGAACCCCCTCTTGACATTAGAGGGCTTCTTTCCGCTCAACCACTGACCTCTGAGCGGAGTCCAGGCAATTATTAAACTGATATAATCACAAATTAGTGAGGAACAAAACACTCTGAGTGGGATTTTCCAACCATGCTCACACAAAGCTGTGAAATTCTCGCCCAAGGCCAACGGAACTTCACATAGTCTGCTGAATTTTGTTGTCCTGCTTGCTATAATTCCCATGGCGGGCGGCATGGCAAAATTCCACTCTCTGTCCCTCCCCCAAACACGGCTTAATCTGCTGAGTCCAGCTGAACAAGACAAACACTGACTTGTCAACTGAAGAAACCATCACTGTTACAAAGTTGAACCTTAAGTTTCAATCCCTTCATTTCAGGAAGAAAGAATCAAATAATGGGCCTGCAATGGTGCCTGACAGAAACTAATTTCCCATTTCACTTTTAAGTATCTTTTCATCTTGATTTGTTTTTAATCTTTTTATCTGCATTCTGGTTAATGGCTTTATGATTTTTACTAAAGTAACTTCCAGCTGCTCTCTTTGTAATAATCTAATACTTACTGTGTTTAAACTAAAGTTTGTCTGCTGGGCTACTTTCAAACTGAGCCATTCATGAATTAAAAGGGGGTAAAGTATACACACACACACAAACCAGAATTTTATGCTCACCCTTTTAGGTGGGATTGAAGGGAGAAGGGAAGGGACAGCATGAAATTGAAGGAACGGAATTACCTCCAGGTTCCCACCCACCCTGTTGACACAGTGAATTTCGCTGGAACAGCCAGACCTCAGAAGGGATCCCCAATTGGGACCCTTAAATGGTCTTGCAAGTGAGAACTGTAAGCCCTGCCTGCACCAATCATCATTTACTGGAGCGTGCAATGGTTGCAGAGCACTTAGAGTCTGCAAGGATGAAGACACTACCATCTGAAAAGCTCAGATTAGAAATTTTTAACTCGCAGACCACATTGAGGAAACACTTTTTACACTGCCGTGACATCAAGATTTTAATCTTCAGGTTGAAGAACAATTAAATTGTGATCTGTAAATGTTTACAGAACAGAAATTAAATTTTGAAGACTAAAAGGGACAGCTATACCTTATTAGCAGAATAATACATTGTATATCATATTCCAAATAGCATTAAAGCAACATATTATCAACTAACCATTAGTCAACCTCCCAGGAATCTATCAGTCTATTAATATATTACAAACCATTGTCATGATGACAGGGAATTGTGACTGGGTGTGATCTATCTACAACCTCACCAACTAACCAAAATATATTGAGCTGTTTAAAGAGGAACTTCTTTTTTCAAAAATATACAAGAAGAGATGATGAATAAAGATGGCTACCGCCAGATGTTTAGGATTGTAAGTTGACCACTTTTCTGGAAAATTTCAAAAGGATCTGCTCTGAAATGGTGCGTATCCCGGGGTTCATACCTGGGGTTGGGGGACGGGGGAGAGGACAGTGGGAAGGTATCAAAAAGGGACTCCTGATATGAAGGCACTAAAAGTGCAAAGTGCTGGACTTTCATCAACTGTAACTCTGACAAGGCATTGAGGATCCCTAACCAATCAAATATACCCAACAAATGCTCAAAACCCCCTGTGGAAGATAAGGTAACTCCATCTCCTTTTGGTTTTCCATTATCTTAAAGTATGTCAAAAGTTTACCAGATGAAAGATCAAAAAATGCGTTCACTTGTTCTACAACAATAGTTGCAACACATCTTAGTCAAATTCCTTTCTTGGAACATATTGACAGGAGGTTTAAGAACTGGTTTTGCAAAGCCAGACACAGAAGCCAGGAGGTTGTGTGAACCATCATGAGTGGGAAGGAACATACAATGTGTCTTGGTCTCCCTCCCGCTCTTCCTGAAACTACGAGTGTTGTCAAGCATCAATTCAAATGCCAGGATATTATACTAATTTCAAATAGCCACAATGTTCAACATGTTACCTCTCAAGGATTAATCATATATTATTTTAACTTTTATTTGTACTCTTTTATTGTTTGTTGCATCTTTATTTTTCTTGAGTATAGAGGTAACATAGACCATATGACCATAACATGTATGAATAGAAATAGGCTATTCAGTAAGCTAACCTGTTCCACAATTCAAGGAGATCATGTCTGATCTAATGTGATAACCCTCAACTCCACTTTCCCACATTATCCCCATAACCTTGATTTCCTTATTAATCAAAAAGATGTTGATCTCAGCCTTGAACATACTTAATGACCCAGTCTCTACAACTACCTGCTGTAAAGCATTCTACAGATTCATTACCCTCTGACAGAAGGAATTCCTCCTCATCTCTATCTCAAATGGACAACTCATTACTCTGAGATTTATGCACTCTACTCCTAGATTCTCCCCCAAGGTAAAACAACATCTTCATATCTATCTGTTAAATTCCCTGAGAACTCTATATGTCTCAATAAGGTCATCTTTCATTCTTCTAAGCTCTAATGAGGGCCAATCTATTCACCCTCTCCTTATAACAAAAACAAAATCCATCCATACTTGGAATCAACCTAATAAACTTTCTCTGGACTGCATCAACACCAGTGTATCTTTCCTTTGATAAGGGGACCAAAAGTGTTCATAGTATTCCTGGCATGGTCTAACTAGTAGCTTGTGAAATCCTTCAATATTTCTACATAATTATCATACTTTAAATGTATATTCCAAAAGAGTTACAGCCTGAAAATTACCATTGTTTTTAATCCATTTTCACAAGCTCGATCTACTTTTCAAATGGATTAGATTAATTGATGGAGAAATGACATACAAGCATGTTAAGTATTCATCTATTGACATGAGCAGAATTTCCAGGCTTATGTAATCAGGGCAGGACTGTGACACTGCTGACTCACATTGGCAAGAATCCTGATTCAACAGCCAGCTTGGGTCATTGTCTAACCAGAGTCTGCACATTCTCCCCTTATCTGCATGTGTTTTCTCCAAACGCTCCGGTTTTCTCCCACAGTCCAAAAACAATGCTGGTTAGGTGCATTAGCTATGATAAAATTCTCCCTCAATGTACCTGAATGGGAACTGAAGTGTGTCGACTCGGAGATTTTCACAATAACTTTATTGCAGTGTTAATGTAAGCCAACTTGTGACACTAATAAACTTTAAACTGAAGTAAACTGTGAAGATAATTGTTTAACTATTAGGTTTTGTACAGAACATACCAGTTGCAGAAAATAAACTGTCATAAAGCCTCAGGAAGTTATTTGTTCTGGCTTAAGATGCAGGGCATGCTGATCTATTTTTCACACTCATGGACGCAACTTTATCACATTAGACTTTGAGTTAATTTTTCTAGAATGATTAATGTGTGACTGATAGATATGGACTACAAAATGTTAGTTATTTCTGCTTTAGGATAATGCCTTGATGTGGACAGGTGCTGACTGTAGGAGGATAGTTTCTGTTAAGCCAACCTAGCAGACCTGAAACAGTCTTGATGTGTAGAGGTCTATGCCAGTTTCAAAGTCAAGTTGATGCTTTCATTTCATGGAAACATAGGGTACTGCAACTGACCTTCAGCGTGCCATCTACTACCTTATTCAATTATTAATAGGGAAAATGAGTGTAGGGAAAAGGGATTTGATTGTACTATCCTTTTATATCTCAGTATGTTGTCTTGCTGTTTACCCTTAGAATTTAATGTGTACCTTTGTAATATTTTGTCATACTTTGACATTGGACTTGACTGAAACTAACAATGTTTGGAAAGGTGACCTTCTGACAATGACAACTTAGTACAATATTTTCTGGATGACTAAAGCCAAGTGTGACTGAACCATCCAAATTCAGTAGTCAGCATCATACAGGATCAAAACTTAAACTGTATTACATTTAACATAACTCTACTAGATAAAAAATGACAGAGCAGCAAACTGCCAACTGTTAGCACAGCTGTATGTGAAACATTTGAAAGGCAGGCTGTAAATGTACTTTCAATTTAAGTGGACATGCCAACGTTCTTTAAGTGTCAAATTTAGTTAAAAAAATTATTGGTTTTCTTATTCATGTTCATAAGCAACTTTGACTGACATTTATTTAATAAAACAAGGTGCATTAATTAACTCAATATTTGACTATTGTTCCATAGGTGTCCCTGATTGTTGTGCTGATATTTTGTCTTATGCTGTATTGAATGTGAATGTAGAATTAAATGAAAGTGTAAGTCCATCTACACTTCTGGCTGCCTTGAAAAAGCAGCCAGCATAATCAAGCCTCCTATCCACTGACTCTGTCTACATTTCTCAATACTTTGGAAAAGCAGCCATAATAATCAAGCACCCCATGTACCCCAGATATAGTCTTTTCTCCCTTCTTCCATCAGGAAAAAGATACAAAAGCCTGAGGTCATGTACCAACTGACTCAAGAACAGCTTCTTCTCTCTATGCTTTGTCTGTATAATGTGCAAGAAACATTACTTTTCACTTTTTTTATTTGATTTAATTTATTATTGTCACATATATTAATATACAGTTGAAAGTATTGTTTATTGCATGACATACAGACTAAGCATACCATACATAAAGAAGAAAAGGAGAGTGCAGAATGTACTGTTACAGTCATAGCTACTTTGTAGAGAAGGATCAACTTAATGTGAGGTAAGTCCATTCAAAAGTCTGATGGCAATTGGGAAGAAGCTGTTCTTAAATCAGTTGGCACGTATATACTAATGGATGTGACAATAATAATTCAAATCAATTTTTTTTTTATATATTAGACTTGGACACAATAGTTATATACAATAGAGTCAACTTTTTTACAGGGAAATGAGAGCTTTGGTAACATTTGGGGATTGGTAGAGACATATTTATCTCAGGTTATCACAGAGGTGCATTGTAACATAAATCTCAGTACAGATCAGATTGGATATCATTGTTGTCCTTACATATTAAAGATCCAATATAAGTAGAATGTTTCTTATCAATAATGAGAAAATGGTTTCTAACATTCAGAAACAGCAATGCATATTATAGCATAAATACTTTAATCAAGTTATGGTTTTAGCATTTCTGGAGCTTGAGCTTGACCTACGTTCTGACTTACTGCTAAAATCTTAGAAAGGATTTGTCATTTGAAATTATTTACAAACTAGAAAGAATTACTCAGGGAGATGAAATATCAAGTAGTGAAGTATCCAATAGCCCAAACTATTCAGTCAAGATCATGAATCTCTAATGTGGTTTTTAGAGCAAATTATGAGAAAGATCAGCAATCTCCCCAAAAAGATTCTATAGGACTACAGAAGAAAGAAGATTGCATCAGAAATAACTGGACATAAACAGACAACTTCTCTATCTTGTCACCAATTAATGCCTGCTTGATCTGAAATCCCAAACATGGCAGACTGGATGAAGGACAGAGTGGGTTAGGAAGAAATATAGTGAAAGGAAGGACGGACGGAAAGAATTTGCAGTTATTTTGTATCTTTCACATCCTTAGGATATTCCAAGGCAAACTGCAACCAATGGACTAATTTTAAATTGCAGACAATCTGTCCACAGCAAAACTTCACAAGCAGCACATGAATATAAATGCAGATTAGTGGTGCTGGCGAGAAAGAACATTAACCAGGTTGATGGGAGAACTCACATCTTCTCCAAATAGTGCCATCTTTTACATCTTCTTAAACTGGCAGACAGAACATCAGTTTCATATTAATTCAAAAAAGGAAGACAGCATTTCTAACAATTGTACCGCGTTAAAATGCCAGCCTGGATTAATGACAAATGTCAGTAGTGGGATTTAAAAAACTACAACCTTCCGACTCAGAGGCGAAATGCTATCAACTCAGCCAAGCATAAGGTAAGACATGACTTGGATTAGTATTGTATTCTGTATAAACATAATTCAACCAGAAGTTTGTGAACCCCCAAATAAATAAGATAATCACCTACAAAGGGATTATAGTGCTTGATGTTAAAACCAATTTATTCATCTCACCGTTAAAATTTCCAGCGGTAAATCTTAATCTTCGCTAAACAGTGAAGTTTACTAAGCATGCTTGATGAAGTAGTGATGTAGTGAAGCAGACTTTGCTTCAAAGTTTGCAATCTTTGCCTCCTGCAGGTATTCTTAAATTAAAATCCAACAGTATGTGAACTGGATACTGTAAACTCACATGAATGATCATATGCATTTCTCCAACCTTCCAAGAGTAGAACATTTTGATGAGATGAAGTCAACAAAAAAAATCAAGGAGTGAGTTTGCTCTAGATTTTACATCTGAATGAATGGAGTTGTTATTCTAAACATTTACCTCCTTTCAGTACACTTCCTCTGACACACAAAACAGAAAGGTGCACAAGCCATTCTAGTTCACACACATATCCAACACTTCTTCATCAAATTTATCATGGAATTTAATCATCTCTCCCTCAGTCTATTCAACTTGTTTCTTAAAAGGAATGTGTGTCCTGCTTATCTTCCTCAGCAGCTTTTCTTTGGAATCAACCAACAGTAAGTGTTTATCTCTCCCCTTCCTCCTTTTGCAATGGATAGGAGTTAGCAGTTTGATTTCTGACCCTCTTTCCATCTAGGAGTTGGACACTGGAGCTAGGAATTATACCAATCTTCACCTTCAGGGTGAAATTCTGAAAATATTAACTCTGACTGATATTAGAATTAATAGTATTATCACAACACAATGAGTCTGGGTGATTCAGAAGATTCTGTTTTAGGTCGAAAGAGCATATGAAAGACACGATATTCCGCATACTGAGCCACCTGAACTCAATATACCTCTTCCTCTGACCCAACACTCATTAGTTTTAAACTATGATGAGATTCGTAAACTCTTGCATTCTTAATCTAATTTAAAACTATCAGTCTAACATTAATCATGCCCAAATCTTCAGTAGAAATATGGTTAAATATCCAGAAGCACAATGGTAACTTAATTCTTTGTTGCTGACATTAAAGTTAATGGTGAGTAATATTGAACAGATTTAAAATCTGCTTTCCACTTCATCCTTTGTGTGTTAGGTTAAAAATAACCCCAGTGCCTCTAAAAGGCATTGTTCTTTGTGCCTCCGACCTCCACCCACCCTGCACGACCCTCCCCTCCCCCCGCCCATCTATTTCTCTTGTCTGCTGCTATTTCCAAGTATCTGCTATAAAATGGAGTATTACTTTAGTGAGAGCATTTTCAAAAGACGTTTGTGGTAAAATCACTATAAAATCACCTTCCTTGTGGGAGACAGTCCTGTTTGTAACTTTACTCATCAAAGTATTTCCTGTAGAGACTTCATTTCTGGTGCAAAGGCCACCCTTGTGAATGACCCAAAAGGGAATGGCCCATAATCAGCAAAGGAAATGTTAAAAAGAAATATTTCCACCTGGTTAAGAGGAACTTGCATATGATTCGTCCTTTCTGATTCCTGAGTGGGGAGAGAATTATATTGAACATGGTGCTCTGCATTGTACCCTGATTCAGGTTTTCAGGTGCAGTGATATCTGAGATAGATATATTTATAAAATCTCCGAGAATTTACATGCCTCTTTTTATCAAGACAAATTGGGTTAAACAGAGTGTGGGGGTAAGCGGAGGTGCTTGAACAGAGATATTCAAAATTATGGAAGAAAGCTAAAGAGTAAAGAATTTTTAGGAAAAGAAACATAGGCTAAGGATTATTACAAAAAAAATGAGTAAGTTAGAAGACACTTTTAGCACCGAGTGTTAGCAGTGTTGAAAGCTTAATCATAAAAAACTATGAGAGTTATCAAGATTGGATCTTAGAATCCTATAGCGCAAGAAGGCGGCTGTTCGGCTCACTGAGTCTGTTCCGACCACACACTATGAGGATAGAACTGGAAGGCAATTCCAGTTGAAGAATTGAAACCGGAATAACTGTGATAGGCTGAGTGGCTTCCTCTGTCTTATAACTTTTACAATTCTCTGGAGATGATTTAAATACTTCTACTATGCTGTGTTATGCTATGTTATGGATACACTTAATAAACCTTTCAGTTGATTATGGAAGGAAGTGTTCACAAAAATGATTGTAATTGTACATGATGAACCCATTAGTTCATGGTACTATGTCACATTTTTACTGAAATTGTTGATTAACAGTTTATTCGGGAGTTCGCAGGAGAATCTTGTTCTTTACCCACAGACGCACTAATGCAAACAAATGGTTCATTTCTCCATATATCTTTTTTTCCCTCTTGACATTTTATTTCAGTTACTATGTGTACACAGTTCCCCCAAGAGTGCACTACATACTGTTCTAGCAATTATCAAAAGAAAACTTTGTTATGTTCACTTCTTCGCAACAATATTTCAGAAACTGTGTTGGTTGCTTCTCTGAACATATTCTGTACTTCACCCAAGTTGGTAGCACTACAATGTGCTATGGGATGGGTGGTTGGGCTTCAAACCCAGTGGAAAAGAAACTGGTATAAATACAGAATGGGAAATGGTCAATCTCCTCGTTGCTGTCAATTCTTGGTCACAATGATATTCCCCTCAGCTTACTGCTGAATGACATTTTTACTGAACTGTGCAGAGCATAGACTATGCATTCTTTAGTCAGCTTCACAGGAATATCAGATTAACAGCAGCGCATTCACCCTTTGAAGCCTGATCCACCATTTATTTAGATTATGACTGATTTGTACCTCAGCTGGTGCCCAGGCTAAAGAGGACCCCAACCATTTGCTTTATTATTTGGGGGATCAGAAGGAATAAGAGTTTTACCATGGGCTTCACAAAAGTAGCCTAATCTACTGCTGCTTTGATTTCTACACTGACCTTACACAATCCCATTCCCCCCCCCACCCCAAGACATAAGGCTCCTTTCCACTGACTCCCCCCCCCACCTAACTCTTCCACACCAATCCCCAACCCAGCTCCATCCTGACCCTTCCTCATGGGCCTAACTATTACTGGGATTGATTTACACTGGCCCAGACCTGGGAGCTGCCTCAGGGCACGTAACCTCCAGCTCACTGTCCTAATATTAATGGAGCCCCATCATCACTAGGATGACAGAATATCATCAAATCATAGAGTCCCTGCAGTGCAGAAGGAGGCTACTCAGCCCATCGAGCCTGCACCAACAATAATCCCACCCATGCTGTATTCCCATAACCCCATATATTTGAGATAATACTAAAACGTAGACTCCCTTTAATTGATGATTTATTTGCTAGATTGACAAGTTGACCTTTGTCCTGCTTATTTCCAGATAAATATGGACTTAGACTGACAACAATATTTGACAATCATGACACATAAATGGCTATTGAAATATAAAAGGTTTTCATTTGGCATAGTGTCCACATGTACATTGTTCCTACATGCTAGGGATCAAGTTCTAAGCAGACAGAAAGGAGTGCAGGGATACTTAGACAATTTGTTAATTACTGGAAAGAATGAAGAAGAACATCTTCAAAATTTAGATGCTACACTCCAAAAACTAGGGGCAAAATTTTACCAAAAAATGGCGTTGTTGGTTCCAAAGAGAAAATAAGAACATAAGAAATAGCAGCAGGAGTAGGCCATCTAGCCCTTCGAGCCTGCCCCGCCATTGAACAAGATTATGGCTGATCTGAAGTGAATCTGTTCCACTTTCCCGCTTTCTCCCCTAACCCTTAATTCCCTTTTCCATCAAAAATCTATCTATTCGTGAATTAAATATATTCACCACTTCAATGGGCAGAGAATTCCAGAGATTCACCACCCTTTGAGTGAAGAAGTTCCTCCTCAACTCCGTTCTGAACTGCCCCCCCTATTTTGAGGCTGTGCCCTCTAGTTCTGCTATCCTTTCTAAGTGTTAAGAATCTCTCTACCTCTATCCTACCTATCCCCTTCATTATTTTGTAATCTTCATTATCTTATAATGGCATGTTTCTCTCCAGACCACCATGCCAGACTTCTCTCCAGATCTTACCGTTCTCTGCCGCAAAAAAAACTTTGTGTACAATCACTTAAGTATTGACATCCTGTTGTGTCTATTCACTATTCATATTGTAAATCTAGCTTGTTTAGAATATATTGTGCTTCATTGCAAGAACCTGTAATATAAATGGGGAGGAAAGTCTTGTTTATTCATGTTTGTTCCTCGTGAGAACAAGGTCACTTTAAGGATGGCATTCTCCAGCCGTGTTCACCCCAGAACTGGAGAATCCTACCCATGGTCACCCCCTGTCACACACCCCCTCCCCACCCAGCCTGCTACGATTCCCGTGGCGGGCGAAATGGGAGAATTACCCCCAAGTCTGATCATGTGATATATTGATGATGTCATTGGCCATTGGGCAGGCAAATGGATAAATTATCCGGCCATGGGATTTATTAGCTTTCTCTCTTATTAAGTTCTCCAGCACTATTTTTTAGTAATGCTAATTTCCTTCAATTCCTCCTCACTAGACCTTAATGCCTGAGTAATTCTGGGAATTTATTTGTGTCTTTCTCCCTGAAGACAAAATTAAAGTAGTTGTTTAATTGCTCTGCCATTTCCTTATTCTATATTATAAATTCCATTTCCAACTATTGTCTTCACTAATGTTTTTCTTTTTATAAATGTACAAGAGCTTTTATGGTCTGTTTCTATGTTACTTGCAAGTTTACTCATATTGTATTTTTCTCCTTTTAATCAATCATTTTGTCCTCATTTGCTGAATTCTGAAATACCCCCAATCCTCAGACTTGCTATTTTTTCTAGCAAATTACTATGCCTCTTCAGATCTAATATTACCCTTAATTTATTTTGTAAGGCATAGTGGAACTACTCTTGAGCTTGCAGATCCACATTGGCTCAGAATTAAGCAGTGCCTTATTTAAAAACAAACTAATCTATGTCTTCCTTTCTCTTTCTCTGTAACCTCCTTCAGCCCCTTACCTTGCAAGCTATCTGTGTTCATCTAATTCTATCATTTATGTTTGTAAGTTCATAGGGTAAAGGAGCAGAAATAGGCCATTTGGCCCATCAAGTCTGTTCCACCACTCGATCATGGCTGATATGCTCCTCTTCCCCATTTTCCTGCCTTTTCCCCATACTCCTTCAACCCATTACCAATTAAAAAATCTGTCTAACTCACCCTTACTCACTGTCCCAGCATCCACTGATTTTAATTACTCTGCCACTGGTGGCCATGCCTTCAGCCTTCAGTTGCAAAGATACTGCATTCAGGAATTCCTTCCCTAAACCTCTTTCCCTCTCTTTCCTTCTTCAATACATTCCTTAACCAAATGTTTGGCTCTTTACTCTCATGATGCCTTATGGGGGTTCAGCGTCAAATCTAACTTTATAATCCTACCGTGAACCACCTTCGGACACTTTACCACATTAAAGAAGCTATATAAATACAAGTTGTTGTTACTGGAGTCTGAGAAGAGGAGACGATGTTAAATCTAGTCCTGGGAAGTGGGGAAGTAGAAAATGTAGATTAGGTAACTTCTGCAAAACTGTGACCATAACAAAACTGCGTCCATAAATATAAACATTTGAAAGGAGGGGGAATATTTAAAGGTGAAGTTGCTAAAAAATTTCAATTATATAAAAAGAAACTAATTCAGATTGATTGGAAAAAAAGATTTGTTGATAAAACAATAGGAATTTTTCAAACTGACGTGGTAGCAACTTGACATATACCACAAGAGGGAAATGGGATACAGTAAATGCTGGAACTCCTGTAATGATTAGAAATGATGCAATGTATAATTAGACTTTAAAAATCATACGACAAATATAGGACTAATAATAGAAAAAAATCAAATGGGACATAAAAAATATATAACAGAAATGTGTGGCATGGTGCACAATGGTTAGCACTGCTGCCTCACAGCACCAGGGGTGCAGTTCAATTCCAACCTCAGGTCACTGTCTATGTGGAGTTTGCATATTCTCCCCGAGTCTGTATGGGTTTCCTCCAGATGCTCTGCTTCCCCCCCCTCCACAGTCCAAAGGTGTAAAGGTTTGGTTGACTGGCCATGCTAAATTGACTTAATGTCAGGCAATTAAGAGGGCAAATATGTAAAGTTACAGGAATAGGACCCGGGTGGGATTGTGGTCGATGGGCGGAATGGTCTCCTTCTGCACTTCTGGATTATATGATTCTATGAGGAATTTTAAAAGATTTAATAAACAAAGAAAAAGACTTAGTTAAAAAATAGTCAGGCCACTTACAGATGATAAATACAGTATTTAATTGGAAGGTGAAGGAATAGTGGAGGTAGTAAGTGAACATTTTGTTCAGGTTTCTCAGAAGAGTGTAACAGTATGAATGAAAGGATACCACAAAGTCACAGATGTTTTGAGTACTAATGGAAATTATTTCACCAAATAACCTTCACTAAGCTAATCCACAAAGTCATTGTCCTGCTTCCCCCATAGCCCCCAGCATTTTCCTCTGTTCCAAATGATTATCTATTTGCACCAAATCAGTTCAGTGATAGAACTCTCTGATCCTGATTACAGACTGAAGCCCCATATCAGGATTTAAGCACATATTCTGTAACAAAATTTCACTGCAGTATTGACGGAGTGCTGCATTATCAGAGTGGTTTTGAATGTCTTGTAGCACAATAGCAGCTTTCCTACCTCCGGGTCAGAAGTCCTGGCTTGAAGTCCTACACTGTACTTGTTGGTTGCAGAAGCAGGATGCATGACAGAGGCTGACAATTAATTGGGGAAAATTCCACTATTTCCCAAAAAATGATAGTATGTGTGATGTGACATTAAAATAAAGGTCTATGTTTCAGCCGAGATGGTAAACTGAGACACCAACTGCAAGTCAGATGGATGTAAAATACCTCATATTTGGAAATGACCAGATAGCTCTCACATTGTCCAGCTCAATATTTATTCCATAAAATGGCCAGGAGCAGCAGCAGAAAAAAATAGACGACAAAAAAACTCATTCAGTGTTCATTGTTCTGACTTTTTAAAAATCCACCAATAATTCTGTCCTCATGATTCTTTTTGACAACTTTCTAAGTTTTCTACTTCAGAACCTCTGGTATTTCCAACTGGAATTGTCGCATCTCCAATGCTCAGAGAACCAAAAGACAAACGCATAGAATTAGGCCACTCAGTCCATCAAATCTGCTCCGCCATTCAATAATGGCTGATATTTTCTCATCCCCAATCTTTTGCCTTTTCTCTATAACCCCTGATCCGCTTATTAATCAAGAACCTATTTATCTCTGTCTTAAATGCATTCAATGACTTGGCCTCCACAGCGTTCTGCAGCAGAGTTCCACAGATTCACCAGTTTCTGGCTGAAGACATTCCTCCTCATCTCTTTTTTAAAGGTTTGTCCCTTTAGCCTGAGGTTGTGCTCTGTGGTGCTATTTTTTCTTGCTAGTGGAAACATCCTCTCCATGTCTATCCCAGCCTCACAGGAACCTGTGAGTTTCAATAAGATCCCCCCTTATCCTTCTAAACTCCAACCCAGAGTCCTCAACCGTTCCTCATATGACAAGCTCTTGATTCCAGGGATCATTTTTGTAAACCTCCTCTGGACCCTTTCCAAGGACAGCACATCCTTCCTTAGATATGGCACCCAAAACTGCTCATAATACTCCAAATGGGATCTGACCAGAGCCTTATATAGACTCAGAAGTACATCCCTGCTCTTGTATTCTAGCCCTCTCAACATGAAAACAAGGCTAACTAAGAAAGGAATGTCATGTAGGTCAACTCTATAAGAGGTACTGTATGCCTATCTGTCTTTGTAGTCATGAGCATACTTGCTTTGGCAAATCATTCATGTGTGCAGAGGTAGATTGTGCCAAAGTTAAAGGTAGAGGTGCACGTCTGAACAATTATAATGCTGAATGATCCTTTAGAAGCCCCAATATACTTCATTATGCTTTACATAATGTTGCATGAAAGAAATAATATAAGTTTGAGCATGGTGAAACAGTGGTTAGTGTTGCTGCCTCACAGTGCTACGGACTTGGATTTGATTCCCAGATTGGGTCACAGTCTGTGTGGAGTCTGCATGTTCTCCCCGCTCTCAGTGTGAGTTTCCTCTGGGTGCTCCAGTTTCCTCCCACAGTCTGAAAAATGTGCTGGTTAGGTGCATTGGCCATGCTAAATTCTCCATCAGTGTACCCAAACAGGTGCCAGAGAGTTGCGACTGGGGGATTTTCATAGTAACTTCATTGCAGTGTTAATATAAACCTATTTGTGACCAATAAATAAGCTTTATTTTTAAAAACACTGGTTGGTAACACGGGTCCGACAAACCATCACTTACATTTGCAGACATTCTCGCCTTTACCTGGCAATGACCATGAGAACATGGAGCTGCAGTCATCAGCTACAGCTTCAATGCTCTGCTATGTTGTGTTAGAAAACTTGCTGCAAACATGTACATCCAGTGATAGTATTGATCAATTGTTGCATCGATTTTGTTGTCCGTGAATTGATGGTCATAGTGACATAAGGTTTGACAGAAGACAATTCTCCTTGGAACCACTTTACGTAGAACCACATCAACAACACCAATCATTAAACCCAGGATAGAATACAATTTTATTTTGTTGCAACATAGCATGGCAGCACTTGTTTGAAGGCGTGTGATTCAGCAGTATTTTCTGGTGGAATATAATTTTGGTAGATTGCAATGTTTTCTAATTTTATATGAAATATGAATATAAAATGGCATCAAGTTTTGGTGAAATGCAGTGTACCACGATTTCTTAATTTGTTTAATGGAAAATGATTTGGTACGTTCTGATTGGGTAGAGCTTTTACGAAAATATGATTTGCAGTTTTTTTTTGCATAGAATGTGATTAAGCACAATTTAGTAGAATCATTTGGTAAAAGGTACATCAGCAGAATTCTTTTCTGTAATGCCACTGGAAATTGAAATTTGGGAGAGGGGCTTTGCACAACGACAATATCAGAATTCTAAGGAAAGGTTTCACAAATTAACAAAAAAAAAATTAGATAGATGCAATATTCATAACGTGAATGATTGGCCTTGAGATAAACGGGTTGGATGGCAGTGATGGAAGTCGCAAATAAAAATCATGTAGACCTGTTTTCAGGTGCAAGGATTACAATGTACAATTATTCTGTGCCATGTCCCCTTGAGACTGGCAGCACATAAATGTCCTACTGCAGCCTTGCACTGTTGGTCAACCGCATATGTTTCAGCAAGCCTGCATGTCTTAAAGGTAGCTTCCTCTCTTTATGGGAAACTGTACTCATTGAACAAAAGCTGATGCATACTTCCTATGGAAAACTTTGAAAAAGGCAAAAACACAAGAAAATAAAGCTATAAGGAAGAGAGAGCGTTCTTAAGTTTTCTTCTGTGGTGTCAGGGGTGGGGGGAGGAGGTATAATAGTGCAAAAGGTGGAAAGGAGAAAAGCAATGTTCCCACAATAGTGGCAGGAGGTGCTCAAGGCAAAACCTGAGAAGGGAATGAGAATAGTGGCTCAGTCTCGCTCCAAAGACCTGGCATCAATGCTACAAGATGTTAAACGATTTGATGTGGCTAATGAATGTACCTTCAAATGACATTATTCCTCTAGTCTCACACACACTGTTTGGTGTGCAGTCACCCACCCCTCAGTGATCCCTGACAATTCTGAAACGGGTCCACCTTTCAGAAACGCCAGCTCACTCTCACATACATAACAATGTTTCTAGCCACAATCCCACACCTCCAGCTGTTCAGATATTTCATCCAAGCACATTCACTGATATCCTTTCCTCCCTCTTGCAGGACAACGTGCTCCAGAACCAGAAGGAGGCGAGCAAAACTGAACTGAAAGGGGACAGGTACTTGAACCCTTTGGAGGAGATGGATATTCTGCATCATGAAGCTAACTGTCACTGTGACCATTTTGTTTTGTGTAGCTGAGAACATTCACAATAGCAGTATATTCCTGCCCTATATCCTTTATTAAAATTCAGCACACCCTCATGCTGCTGTCTGGCATACTACAGGTGGTGTGACCATGGACATTTTGCTTTTTATCCCTCCCCTCACCACTTCTCCCATCTTGGTCCTCCCCATCTCGACTTCTGCTTTCAGGTACCCGGAAGCTGACACTTGGTCAGACACTGCAAACCCTATGAGAAAGAGCAACTGTTACACATGATGGAAAAACGCCATCACTCAACCTGACAATCGCAGACATTAGCTCAGTCATTGTCACTGCACATGCCCTGGAAGAAAGTATAATGTCAGATCAGCATATGATAAGTCATTGGGCTGCAGCCAAGCTGGGGCAAAAGGAAGGTTTGCATGGCAACACCTCAGAGGGTTAGGTCAAAAACACGTTCTGCTGCAGATGAAGACTCAGTTGAGGAACTTAATAGAGGTATACAGGAAAATGCTGATGTCATGAACACAGATACTTGGTCCATCAATAGGCCTATTATGGAGCCTGCTGTCACTTTCAAGAGAGCTGCCATCCACCTAACGAAGGAACAGCCAATTCCAAAGCTAGTAGCACTTGCTACAAATAAACCTGTTGGACTTTAATCTGGTGTTGTGAGACTTCTTATTGTGTTTACCCCAGTCCAATACCATATCTCATCATCGTCACTTTCAAGAAGCAGGGAGGAGTCTATCTCCAACTTGGCATAGGGTTTCACCCAGAGCTTGAAACCCATCCTTTCCAGCTTGAAAGTGGTGGCCAACTCCAAGCATAGCACTTGTAGATAGTCCTGTGATGCAGCTTGTGTTAGCTGATGTCTCAACATTGGTGAAAAGACATTCAAAGCCTAAATGCCGCAGTGGAAATTCGAATGGTGGTGATGAAATCCACACTTGCGATAAGATCAGCTGACTGCCTTTCCAGCTGCAAATAGCAGCACTTAAATGTTCTCACAGCAATCTGTCCTCTAACAGATTATAAGGATTGCTGAGGTGCTGTCTCAAGGGAGAGCCAGTGGTTCCGTGGTGCACTGATCTGCAGGACTCTCTCAGCATGACAACATTTGTATTCCAACAGATGGCACTCTGCCAGTGCCCTTCCTGTTGCCTGTCAGCCAAAGTCTGAAGCAGAGCCTTCCCAATGCCAAGACCTGCTCAAGGGCATCCTGAAATGCAATCTGCAGTCTCCTCTAATGAAAGTCAACAAATGTGAAAGTCATGCTGCAGCTACTGTGTAGGAGGATTATGCTAGGCAAAGGCACTCATAAAACGGGCAATAATGAGGCAACACAGTGGCACAGTGGTTAGCACTGCTGCCTCACAGTACCAGGAACCCGGCTCCGATTCCAGGCTTGAGTGTGGAGTCTGCACATTCTCCCCGTGTCTGGGTAGGTTTCTTCTGAGTACTTCAGTTTCCATACAGAATGAAAGATGCACTGGTTAGGTGCATTGGCCATGCTGAATTCCCCGTTTCTGTACCCGAACAGGCGCCAGAGCGTGGCGATTCGGAGATTTTCACAGTGACTTCGTTGCAGTGTTAAAGTAAGCCTCCTTGTAACTAATAAACTTCAACTTAATGAGTGAGAAGTCCAATTTTGAATATATCCTTGGAAGAGTTTTGGAATTAAGTTGTTCTGGGTTTTTATTTGAAGTGTCTTATTTCTGGGCTTTGGCCAAGAGAGTGTTGTGATGCTCCACAGCAAGGTGGAGAAGGGGTGGGGGGTCTGCTGCCTCTCTGCCTGTGATCAGTGGAGGGGAAGGAGGAAGGGGCCTGCGATTTGTCTGGGCAGTGTGGATAGATAAGGGGGTCAGTAATGTTGTAGGGTGGGGCAATACTTGTGGCACCCGGACGGAGGCATTACCCAGACCAGGAGGGATGTGGCAAGGGAACAGCATCTGATAATTTTATTTTCTGCGTATGTGCAGTCGGTGGCACCGAACAGAGCTGCAGGATTTCAGGCACGTTAAGGTTCGCTCACAGGCTTCTGAAGCACGATTCGGAATCACTGATGTTTATGCAGGCAGTGAGCGTGTGGGCATGCCGGAGAACACTTCAGATCTGCAACAAGTCCACCCAGCACTTTGAACCAAAAAGGTAAAATAGGGCCCTCAGTGTCTGCTGACAGTCAACACAGTCAGAGTAAAGGTGCCAGGATGCCTCCCCTGCCTTCTTTTCTTATTTCACCTCCAAGGAGACTTCCAAATGGCTGGTGACAGAGTCATGGAGGATGTAGCAGACCCTGAACTCTAGTGAGTACTAGATAACCCCCCTCTAACTGCATCTGCCCCCTTCACCCGCACCATTCATGCGGTCAAGAAACAGGATCTATTATTTCTGGATGTTGATGGTTTTCTGCAAAATGCTTCTTGGTGTTGCATGGCTCTCATTAACTATCCTCGTATGAGTGGCGGAGGGGAGTGATTAGCTCAGTTTAGAGTGGCTGACCCTTGCCCACCAGCAGTCAGATTATGGCAACACAAAGTAGTGGGTATGGCTGACTGGCCTAGAATGAAAGGGTTATGGTGCTGCTGCCAGGATTGCAGGCATTCACCAAGATCTTCTAGTCATGATCACATACCAGTTAAATATTGATAGGGTGGCTGCCTTTGCTATTACTGCACATCTCCCAATTAACATGTGAGGCCGCAGAACCACGTGTTCTGTCAGTTGAACCCTGCACTGATGGGAACTCCACCTGTCTGACAAATGCACTTTGTCCCCTCCTCCAGCTTCTTTCTTGTTAGTGAGAAGATGTAAGTCGTCTCTTGTGGCATCCATGCAGCAGTGACAGAGATCACGCTGTGAGATATCGATGAAGATGTCTTCTTCCATTTGCGTAGAAACTTAATGTGACAATGACCTTGATGGTGACTGGCAGTTTCATCCTCATTCTGACACTAGGCCACAGTTTCGGTTGCAACAGCTGATGATGCAGTTCAGTGACTAAGTCCATGGTGAAGTACAGGCTCTCAAAACACTTGTTGGTGAGGGTAATGGCAGGAGAAGTTTGGTGGAATTTCTAATAAGAGGCCTTCTCCTCCTTCCCCTGTGCATTGCTTCTTATCTCTGCAGCTTCTGCTCCATTTACAGGTCATGTTGCAGCCCAAGAGGAAACACGGCCGTAGCCTCTGTAACTGAAGCAGATTTTCTATTGACAGGATGCAGCACCGCAACATTGAGAATGAAACAGGTCAGAAAGGAACCGCCAAGAACAATGCAGATCATAATATTTCCACAAAACCTGCATCAGCAAAAATAGCTCAAAGCCTGCCAATTTAAATAATGCAAGAAGTCTCACAACACCAAATTAAAGTCCAACAAGTTTATTTAGGAGCACAAGTCACAAGCTATCAAGTAAACCTGTTGGACTTTTATCTGGTATTGTGAGACTTTCTACTGTGCTTTACCCCAGTCCAACATCAGTATCTCCACATTGTGATTTAAATAATACCAGGTGGAGAAGATGTGAGGTGGGGGGTTGGGCGGGGGATGGGGGGAGGGGAGACAGTGGGTAAGGGTGATAGATTCCTTGTGCACCTAAGACTGATAATGAGGTGGGGAGTGGGAGGGCATTAACTATCAGTTTGGTATGACTCCTGTTCAGATCAAGACTGCAGAAACTACAAAGGGTGCAAATGTGGCCAGTACATCATTCAAACCAGTCTCCCATCCACTGACTCCATCTACACTTCCCACTGCCTCAGCAAAGCAGCCAGCATAATCATGAACCCCACACACCTCGGACATACTCTCTTCCACCTTCTTGTCTCAAGAAAAATATACAAAATTATGTGATCACATTCCAGCCGACTCAAGAACAGCTTCTTCCCTGCTGCCATCAGACTTTTGAATGGACCTACCATATATTAAGCTGATCTTTCTATAAACCCAATGCATGACTGTAACACTATGTTCTACACCTTCTCCTTTCCTTCTCCTCTATGTAATCTATGATCAGTATGCTTTTATCCATATAGTGCAAGAAACAATACATATCACAGCATCCCAATAAGTTGACAATGATAAATCAAATCAAATCAAATCAAATTAGGCCAAAATGGCAAATGATGATGCCATCCTCCCCCAGTTAACTGCAGGGCACAATTCCCACAGATGGATAGATCCCTGGCTATGGCATCCTGTCACAAATCCCCTTGCCTGCCCGCTGGTCAGGTAGTCCATCTGGCCAGGTGGCAGTCTGCATACTTTTATTTAAAATTTGACCTTTAAGATTGGCAAGTACTCCAAGTCTCTGACTTTGCCAGTCTGTCACCCATTGCCTGGTTTCTCCACATTTTTCTTGCACCCTTGTTAATATTGAGGCCGAAGTATTCAACTAAGCATTTTATTTGTTACAAGGCTGTTCTTTCAGTACAGAATAGGTCAAATTATTAAAATCACAATGGCTATTGTGCTAAACATTTTAATGTACCTGGTAAAAAGAAAATCTAATCGATTTTAATGAACTATTTGTTCTATTAACTACATAGAATTATAAAATCACACACATGGAAGGAGGCTATGCATTTGAGTTGGGTCCATGAAAAAATTATCAAATTAGTCCTGCTTTTCTCTGTAACCATGCGACATGCTTAATGAGCAATATGATTGCACTAGTCTAAAACCTCATCATTCCATAAACCTGCCAGTTATCTTAGAATCTTAAACAATTTTTTGCCCAATCTTGTACATCCGAACACCAAATAACAAACTTTTCAAATGTGGCAAGTATTTTTTTGTGCTGATGTATTTTAATGAATACCAATAAAGTCTAGAAATTATTGGTCGACTGTCTAACATAGCCATATAACATTTGTTAGTCCATTATTTTAATGCAAATGCAAAGCTGGTTATTTCCAACAGTTTAACACCTCCACAGCAGAGAGTGGAAATTCATCAATATGTGTTAAGCATTCCCCATCAATATCAACAACAGGACTATGTAAGCTTTATCTTCTATAAATAAAGAGCCTAAGTAATTAACTGCAATTTGTTTTTACCAAGTTTGTTTTGCAGCTCATGCAAATTTTGTTACATCTATGCCTTTTTTCTTCAGACAGTTCTAAAAGTAAATTTGAAATATACTGCCCATGACAGCCTGTAATAATATCTACTGCTGGAGATTAACCAACTGTTCTCTACAAGTTTTTAAAAACATAATCCATTGCCCATTCAGAATCTATTTATTCATATTATTCGGCAAGCTTTGGACTTATGCCATGCTTCGTAAATTGTTGAATAACTTTTATTGGAGATGATTGGATATAGGGTGACACAAGGTCAAGTACTGTTCCATGTTTAGCTTGGGTGTGATGGATAGTAATCCATTACTCTCTGGCGCAAGGACAAGGCAGTGCTTGGATACCATTCCTGTGCCATGGAAACAAATGCCTGAAGGGAATGACATTATGACTTTAAATTCCTCAATTTTTATTCTGGGATCATTTGTTTATCGACACCAAACAGTTTATGAACAATATACAACAATAGACAAATCTAATTAAGTCTGACTCTGATGAAAGACCACAAACTGGAATATTGGACTGAATAATATAGGTCGTGCGCCAACATTGGGTTCCGCGGCCAGGGGGCAGCAGCATTTCAACCTCATTGGCATGTGCCCAGTGAAATAATAATTGCTGCAAATAAGTAGCAAGGCAGTCGTCCCAGTGAAAGTAAGAGGACAGGATGACCACTCTCTGAAGCTGCAGACCATGATTGGGAACAAGGTAACAGGCCCTTGGCACAGGATAGCGTCAGGTGACCTTCAGATAATCAAACAAGTGCATCTATTATACAGAGTGAAGAATTGTGCATTTTTCAATCTGTAATTCAATTTAAATTTTAGCTAATCTCTATTAACAAATGCCAATTTTCATTGGTGGCAAAAATTTTAAAAATCAATGAGTCTCCCACCTTTTGGCATTGGAGAACCATGCACTCATTACATGTTTCCAAGCATAGATGCCTGTAGCATCGGAGAAAGGGGGAGGCTTTCTGGAAGGGACAAAGCTGACCCCCCCATTCAGTGAGATCTCCCTCAGTGACCTCCCGCGTACAGCATATAATCGACATGGCCAGCTCACACCAAGTGCTGGGTAAAGAAGGGATTAGAATTCACCAAAGCCCTTCAGTAACAGTGGAAAGATGTATGATGGATACAAGGCACCCCTTGTGTTACAGCCACCCATTTGATCACAACCTCAGCCATCAGCAGGAGCATCACCATGGTCCCTCCACTCATCATCTTCCTCGTCCTCAGAGAATTGGTGCCCATCTAGCATGTTATCATTCTCCAGGGCATCCCCTCTTCGTAAGGCATAGCAATCTGTGACCATCAAAGAAATGCCTGAGGGGGAGTAACTGCGTTTCCAGGTCTGTCCAAGCATAGCAATTGCATCTTCACTAGACAGATGCTCTACTCCAAAATGGCCCCAATACTGACATGGCTCTCATCTATTTCCTCTGAGTCAGGTCTGGACACCGTCATAGGTCTAATAGCCATATTTTCAATGGATAGCCTTTACCACTTAGCATTCTCACTCTGAAGCATACTATTACCTTCTGACTGTATTACTGCAGTGAAGTGGGAAATTCGTTAGCTGAATTACTTATTTAAATTAATATTTTAATAACGTGTGTGTGTTCACGACTTTTTGACCTACCCATCGTAAATGGCACCAAAGCCATCATGCTTCACAATCTGCTCTGAGGAGCAGGAAATGTTTCTGATCGCCAAGTGTATTATTCTGTTCATTAACTCTCTTTCTCTCTCCACAGATGCTGCCAAACCTGCTGGGTATTTCCAGCATTTTCTGCTTTTATTTCTAATCTATTTCAGATTTTTCCTTTATAAGATTATAAGGCTGAATTAAGGGGAATATTGTTCACAACTCACGATTACATCCTATGACATATCCACTTCATGAAACTCTTGAAGAATTTCATTCAACTAAAAGCAAGTGGCCTGATTTATGTAAACACTTGCCAAATGTGCAAAAGTGTTAACTCATTCTGATTTCCTTTCTTCCATGTACATTAACAATACAATCAGGACTGTTATGCACAATTTACCAACAACTTCTATAAATTATGCAAAAATTGTATTAATAATGCTCTGAATGATACTTTATGACTTAAGTTCTTCTGCACATTTAAGTATTATGAAGCCAGAAGAAAAGCATAAGGAAGAACATGACATTTCAAGAATAAAATCAAGACTGCTACTGTAGTTCAGTACAGACAAAGTGCTGCACTCCACCTTTCAAATGTAACGATAGACTAGAGCCTTGTCTGCAGCTAAAATGGATGTAAAAAATCTTGTAGCACTGTTCCAAAGAAGAGCAGGAGAGTTTTCCCAGTGTTCTTACCATTATTTATTCTTTGATCAGTATTATTGGTTATTATGGCATTTATGGGAACTTGCTGTTTACAAATGGCCTGCTGCACTTCCTATCTTACATCACTGACTGTACTCCAAAAGCACTTCATTGGCTGGAAAGCACTGTGAATCATCCTATGTGTAATACTTTCACTGAAGTGAGTTTTCTGTCACCAACATTCTTAACTTATGCAGTGAATAATGTCCCCATTCCATGGCTACAGTACACAGGTCAAGCCCAGGAAAGAGGCCATTCAGCCCATCAAGTCTACACTGATCACAGTCCCACCCAAGTCCCTACTCCTATAAACTCACATATTTATCCTGCTAATCCCCCAACACTGGAATCAATTTAGCAAAACCAATCAATGTAACCCACACATCTTTGGACTGTGGGAGGAAACCAAGAGCACCCAGAGGAAACTCACGCAGGCATGAGGAGAATGTGCAAACTCCACACAGATAATGCCCAAAGCCAGAATTGAACCTGGGACACTGGCACTATGAGACAGCAAGTGCTAACCATTGTGCCACTGTGCCAGCCCAAAGAAAACTTTTAGAAAAATGTTGATTCATTTAATAAAGCTCTGATAATGATAATAGAGTATTTTGTGCATTGTTGAATGCAAAACATGAAGACACCTATAATATGTATCCCTAAATACTCACAGCATGTATCTGTAGTAACTGATTAGTAACTCTGAAATGAATAAAATATTTGAAGTCTTGAATGGTATATGCATGGACTACTGTTGATATTTGATGTTGAGAATTCTTTTGTTCTCAACATCTATACCTTGTCAAGGCTGAGGTGAATATCAAACTTTGTTAATAGCATCAAACTTACCTTTCAGGACTACGGGAGAATAGTGGGTCACCAGGAACATTAAGAATATTATAAAAGGATGCATCGTTTGTGGGTGGCATGGTGACACAATGTTAGCACTGTTTTGTTTCACGGCGCCAGGACCCAGGTTCAATTCCAGCGTTGGGTCACTGTCTGTGTGGAGTTTGCATACTCTCTCCATGTCTGCATGGGTTTCCTTCAGGTGCTCTGGTTTCCTCGACAGTCCAAAGATGTGTGAGTTAGGTTGATTGGCCATGCCAAATTGACCCATAATCAGGGGGATTAGCAGGGTAAATGAGGGTTACAGAAATAGGGCCCGAGTGGGATTGTAGTTCAGTACAGACTCGATGGGCCAAATGGCTTCCTTCTGTACTGTAGGGATTCTATGATTCAATGACAGATAAACCACAGATGTAGTTTAATGCAGAGGACTGCAAAGAAACAAGAATGAAGCACAGAAATGTGGTAAATATTTCAATACAATGAAGGAACAGAAGAAGTTGGGTGAACAAATACCTAACTGCTAAAAGTGGTGGACAGTTTATAAACTCAGTAAGAAGGCAAATGCAATGCACTGGAAGGTTTGTGCCAAGAGATTGAATACAAATGCAAAGAAATTGTGATCAGGCCACATCTGCAAAACTGTATCTAGTCGTATGTTCTCACTATAGAAGGAACTAATGCAATTCAGAGTTCTCATAATAAGCAAGGATCGGGTTCACAAGTAAAGGCTAGACTCAATGAGTCTAATAAGACAGAGAAAGGATTTGAGAATTGTTCAAGAATCTAAAAAGAAATAGCCAAGATAAATATAACTAGATTATTTCCTACCTTAGATAAATTAACAATAAGAGCCATGATCTCAAGTTAAGTACTAAGTACATAAAGAAGAGATCAGAAGAAATGTTTTCATTCAGAAAGTTATTGGCATGTGGATTGCTTTGCCACAAGTGGTGATTGATACTAAATTGATTACAACATTTAAAAAGATGCTGAATAATGGAATCATAGAAGCTAGAAGCAGGAGTAGGTCATTTGGCCCTTTGAGCCTGCTCCACAATTTATTTTTGATTATGGCTGATCATCAAATTCAATATCCTGATCTCCCCCTTCCTCCCATATCCATTGATCCCTTTAGCTTCAAGAGCTATATCTAATTTATTCTTGAAATCAGATAATGTTTTGGCCTCAACTACATTCTGTGGCAGTGAATTCCATACATTCACCATCCTCTGAGTGAAGAAATTTCTCCTCACCACAGTTCTAAACTGTTACCCCTTATCCTCAAACTATGACTCCTAGCTCCATGGACTCCTTCATCATTGGGAACATTCCTTCTGAGTTTATTCTGTTTAACCCAGTTAGAATTTTATAAGTTTCAATGAGAGCCCTCTCACTCTTCTAAACTCCATGAATATAATCCTAATCGACTTAATCATGACAGACTTGTCATCCCAGGAAGCAGCCTTGGTAAACCTTCACTGTACTCCCTCCATAGCAAGGACATCCTTCCTCAGATAAAGACAATAAAACTGCACACAGTACTTCAGGTGCGACCTCACTAATACCCTGTACAATTAGAGCAAAACATTTCTATCCTTATATTTAAATCCTCTCACTATGAAGGCCAATCTACCATTTGCCTTCTTTAACGTCTGCTGTACCTGCACGCTTACTTTGAGTGATTGATGCACAAGGACTCCAACGTCTTGTTGAGTATCCATCTCTCTCAATTAATACCCATTCAAGTAATAATCTGTCTTCCTATTATTGCGACTAAAGAGGATAACCTCACGTTTATCCACATTATACTACATCTGCCATGAGATGCCTGCACACTGAGCCTGTCCAAATCATGTTGAAGCATCTCCTCAGAGCTCACCCTCCTAGTCAACTTTATATCATCTGCAAACTTGGAGACGATACACTCAGTTCCTTCTTCCAAATCATTAATATACAATGTGAACACTTGGGGTCCTAGCACAGATACCTGCGGAACCAACTAGTCATTAACTGCTAATTAGAAAAAGACTTGTTTGTGTCAATTTTTTGCTTCCTATCTGCTAATCAGCTTTCTGCCATTCCAAGGTAAGACATTCAATCTCATGAGCTTTAACTTTATATTGTAGTCTGTTATGTGAGATCTTGTCGAAAGCCTTCTGAAAGTCTAAATAAACCACATCCATTGGGCGTCTTCAGCCAACTCTAATAGTTACAATCTCAAAACAATTCCAATAGATTTGTCAAGCATGATTTCTCTTTTGCAAATCCATATTGACGTTGCCTTCCAAATGCCGAGTTATGAAATCCTTGATAATGGACTTTCACAGTTCCGCAGTACTAACGTTAGGCTCACTGGTGTTTAATTCCCTGTTTCTCTACCTCCCTTCTTGAATGAAGACTTCAAGAAGAAGATAAAAGGGAATAGGAGCAAAGAAATAAAATGGGATTAGTTTAGGGATAAACAAAAAAGTGGAATGGCTAAGAGGGATCTAAAGTTGTACAGGCAATAAGAATGAAAAATAAATAGAGAAGTTGGAAATACTCAATATGCCAGATTTAATCCATTTGGAACATTTCAGAATAATGACTCTTCATCAGAACTCAGAACTGGTCATTACCCCTTGTTAAAATTAATGTTAGATTTTAGTTAAACTATGTTCAAATATAAAGTTACATAAATATTGTAAACTACATGCTACAAACAGATATGGGAGCAGAAGTTTGGGTAAAAATTAGAAGGTCTGGGGCCATCCCAAAATGTGGCCTCATGCCTCAGCACAATATCTTGGCTGAGCTGCTGTCAGTTCACCCTTTAAGAGAATTGAAGTTTCAGTTACTTTCCTCACCAAACACAAACAGCAGCCTGAGACAAGTCTTTTGAGGTGGCTAGGAGGAATGGACCGTAAGAAGTCTCACAACACTAGGTTAAAGTCCAATAGGTTTATTTGATAGTAAACACCACAAACTTTTGGAACACTGTTCCTTTGTCAAGTGAGAGGAGAGTTCTGATCAGAAACAGCATATAAAGGCACACAGAGTTTACAGAATACTGATTAGAATGCAAGTCTTACAGCTAATTTGCAATTCAAGTCTTAAAGATTCAGACAATGTGAGTGGAGATAGCATTAAACATTGGTTAAAGGCATGCCTTCAGGAGAACAGTGACCACAAAACCAGACAACCCTGCCGCAGCAATCTCTGCAAGACATACCAGATCATCAACATGGATGCCATCATCTCATGTGAGAACACCATCCACCAAATACACGGCACATACACTTGCGACTCAGCCAATGCTGTCTACATGAATAGTTTTTTTTTGGTAGCAGTTACCTGCTAAGCCATATCTACAGATGCAGAACGTGAGCCAAAGAGGCCCTACATATATTTCACCCGAGTAACCCAATCTTCCTGAGGAAACCAAAAACAAGTAATAGATCCTTTATTAACATAAGCAAGGAGTCTAAATATCTATTATAGACAGCTGCTCCAGGCCAAATTGTCCTCAGCCAGCATGAGATTAGCCATTTGTGTCTTTCAGCTGAGAAACAATGCAATGATGACAAACTTAGGGCCATAGCTTGCTGTTTCCATGTTTGGAAGTTGAGGGAGAGGAACTAACTGTAGAAGGTCCAGAATTAATTATGACTGCGACTATAATATTCCCAGGGTGTTTCAAAATATGTGTCACCCCAGGGCATGGATAAAGAGTTCCAGTTGGCTTTTATACCTTCAACATTTACCATACCAGTGGTGTAAAATATTTTAATTGTCTATCTATACTTCATGGCTATGTACTATATAACATAGTACACAGATCAGTCATTGACAAAATTTCGCAAGGGTCTCAGGTTATTGACACAGAAAACTATTGTGACACAAAAATATGGATAGTAAAGAATGATAAATTTAACAAATAGTCAACATTTGCGATGTCACAAGTAATAAAATATATTAAAGATACTGTTTCCTACATTACAATGATGACCATGCATCTAAACTGTTTAATAGGCTGTAAAGTTCTTTACGTCAGCCTGAGGCAAGGAGGGATATTGTATAAATGAAAGTTTTTCTTTATACTACATGCTGTCATGAAACCTGAAGCAGTAAAACGGCAGCAGTGCAACCTTAAGGATTAAGTTATATTATGGGCTGTACCTGGTGATTGTTCCTATCCACAAACCAGGCAAGAAGTCCATTTCCCCAGCAGTTATATTTTAATGTTAGTACACTGAGTAATAGCATCCATTTTCACACAACAAAAAAAGGCTTAAAACTGGATTTCTAATATACTAGAGCATCCAACTTAGTCCATAAGTAGATTTTAAATCTTATTTCACACTAGATTGGTGAGACTGTGAACTGAAGGGGATCTCACACAATGAATTAGAGGGGGTCCCACATTGCAGGCTAAAGAGGGTCTTACATTGTATTACTTGGCATTAGTATACTAAGGAGCCAGATCAGAATCTGAGTCATAAGGCCACTTCCATATCCAAGGCCTTTTGAATCAATTGAAAATAGCAGTGAAATTGCACCCTAAATGACTAGTTAAAATGCACGAATCGATATGTAAATCTTGCAATTAAATCACATCTTAGTAGCCTAACTTTATACATATTGAGTAAGTTCACAGTATTCTGTGTAGGTTGCAAACCGCAGCAAGTTTTGCAATTATTCTATAAACTATTCACGTGTACGGTCAAATAACATCTGACAAATCAATATCATATGAAGACCAAACACATTTATATTTAGTACATAAACACTGATAGCTTCGTGAAGCACACTCTGAAAGTCTATCTAGCTAATGTTCTCCAGGGATGTTGATACAGCGAAGTGCGTTCAATGCAAATAAGGCCAAAACAAAGTTACCCACGAGAAAACATTTGCCAAAGCTGTGATATTGACTTCAATTCTTTTCTATGTGTATCTCAACAACGTCGGAGTTGTATATCCATATCTCACATTCTTGCTTCTAAATTTGCTTCTATTTAACTGAGTCCATTCAGCCACGCCAAATCTTATGTGCTGTTCTCAGTTAACAGTGTCTTCTTTGCTGTGGTGCTCCTCTTAAATAGAGAGATACTTGAATTCGGAGGGGTTTTTTTCCCCTTTTGCTCGGGTTTACGAGATCATTTACTGCAAAGTTGTTGGCTACCTGCCCTTTGTAGATTGATGGATAAGTTGGGATGTCGTCTTAAATGTAATTACCGGTATTTCCGCAAATTCTGAAATAACTTCAGGTGCACTGAACATGGTTTCCACTATTCCACCTAACAGAGTCACTTTATGGTGAGCTATCAATAAATGAATTGAAGCAATCCGGCCTATTTATCTATCTTAAGAATTCTAGATCTAACATATTTTCCACTGAAATGTATCCAGATGTTCATTTTGAAGA
This sequence comes from Sphyrna mokarran, assembly GCA_024679065.1. Lineage (NCBI taxonomy): Eukaryota > Metazoa > Chordata > Chondrichthyes > Carcharhiniformes > Carcharhinidae > Sphyrna > Sphyrna mokarran. Next base: position 49,141,395 of record JAGIQG010000016.1, read on the forward strand.
TTAACAGTGTGTGTGGCTTCTACAGCGGTGCATTTCTAAATGCTAAAAGAAATGCACGCCAGATGAGGTTACTGATGAACCTTTGAGGTATCGCATGTACAGGTCAATTAAATGTTATATTTTCTTTGGCGAATGACATTCTGTAAAATTTCGGGTGTTGGGGTGGTGAGGAATAAATCAATCCTCTTTATTAGTGCCAAACCGCTCCCTGTTGAGTTTGAACGCCAGCAGCTCATTGCTGCTTCATGCACTTTAAGGAAATGTAATGTTACAATGTCACATCTCAGTTTAAACAAAAAAAATCGCGTGGGCTGAGGATTCTTTAGTCAAAATAGCAGGGTTTTCTTGTAGGGATAATTTTCATTTAAAACGCGAAGAAAATTGACGCTCGCTGCGTTGGACATCTCTCTAGGTTCCTTTACCTTAAAATTAAAGGAAAGGTCTCTCTCAATAATCATCACTTTAATTGAAGCACACACCCTTTCTGCTTAGAATTTCTATCATTCTGCTCATCCTCGCTATCTTTTACCCATGAACTGGTTGCTAAATCGAAATCTTTCCGTTACATAATGGGCGATTTACTTGGTATATCTGAGGATGAATGGCTCAGAATGTGGCGATGTTCCATTTTCAATACATGGCCGATAGTGCTGATGTATGATGCTACAATCTTTATTTTGTGAATGGTTATTCAGTAGTTGTATTTTGTTTTAGCTAAATAAAATTATTATATTCCAAAAGGCAATAAAAATTAATATTCGATAAAAAAAACTTAAAAGTATATTTTCAGGAATGTTCTGTAAATCGCAGGGGTGTGCAGTATATTTTCTGTGTAAAGTTACAACATGAATGCATTATTCATTGCTCCTTCCTTATTACCACTTAATGAATTAGATCATTTTAGAATTTATCACGATAAGAGTCACACCAAGTAATTTGAGATGAAATGAATTTCATTTTTAATTAAGCTAACCTCTTGGCTAGTTGCAATGTAATCCGGTGATGTAAATGTTTTCCTTCTCCGACTTTCTGCATCAGGCCATGCTTACCTCTGTTTACTGATGCAGCATTTTGATGCTTCCTATTATAGGATGCGATTGAAAATCTTAAACCTTTGTTTTACTGCTGACTTCAGTTACGAATTCAAAGATTACTGCAGGAAACATGCACTGCTGTTGACATATGTGGGGAAACCATGACAGTTACACACACGCACACACACACATACCAGCAACCAGTACTCGAGATACTCAACATAGTGTAGCATGAATTGGGAACCCTAACGGAACATTTATTTATTGTACTAATTCTAAATTAACCTGACTTTAGGACATTCTGTTATACTAAATGTTTTGTTATCGTTGATTTATATGTATAGGTTGGATGTACGCTATTAACCATCACTCGCTTTTTACTAAGTATCTGTGTATGAGAGATGATTACTGCGCTGGAAGATGCAACATTGTGCAAAGGGTTTTCTTATCCTATCTTTAGAAATGGAAATTATTGGAACTACATGGAAACACATCTAGAATCTGAATATCTTCCACATATGATGTCTGATATTTATTAATTTAAAACGCCAAGAAGATTGGCACTGTAAAAGCAGAAGATTTTAATCATGGACTGAGGTGGCACCAGTTATTTATCACTATTGTGTAATAAGTGTCAATGGAATTGATTTGCCTGCACCAATTTTGCATTTTGTTTATCTCTTAAAAAGTTAATCTCTTACAAAATGGGACATAGTTTCATTTCCGAATACTTCTTAAATTATTTACTCGTGATTACAGCAAGAGAACTGAGCTATTTATTTCTGGATATTCTAACTTTAGCCCTATGTGCTATTTAGCAACATCAAAGAGTTGTGATCCGCTACACCAAGCTTAGCGTCAGAGTGCCATTATTCCAATATTGCATGGTCAATACACATGGTCTCATCTTGCAGAGGTGCAGAAACGTCATTGCTAGCACCTGATACTTAAAGGCGACGTGGGATCTGACTAAAACCTGTAATTTTATAGATCTATACATTTATATCAAAGCCTAATGATTTTTTAAATATAAAACTTGCGACTCGCCTTCAGGAGAAAGGCAGTTTCTTCATTTACGGAAGTGTCTCTTGTGCTCAGGTCAACAACATTAAGATTTAATCAAAAAGAATCTCTTCACTGACTTAGGGAACTATAGCACGAATTAAACATCAGACACATTAACCCTTCGGGTCTCTGGCCATTTCACTTGGGTATCAGAAATATGGGTCCCTGTCCTAAATCATCGATTTCTGATTTAACGAATTTCTTTTATTCTACGTCCATTTAATTCGATAAAAAAAGATCATGAAAGAAACGATATTTGAGGAGATAAAACTACAGTTTATAGTCTGCAATAGAATGGATTTCTACCCTTTGTTCTGCCATTCCCTTTCAGTATGAATAATAGCTCAAAACAACCCAATCAAAGAGAAAAAAAGCTGATTTTTTTCTTTTTCCCCGATACTTTCATTTTCACCCAGTATTCATTGCTGCATGCTGATTTCTTCCAATTGATCACTCTCCTTGTATCGTCTGCTGAATGTAAACGCAACATTATCAACTTGATCAATTTGATTTGAACAGACGGTAACACTCTTGCTGGGTTGTGACTGTTTAAGCAGGTGCTGCTCAAAGATTTTCTCACTTGCCAAAGCAGTGTTTACATGTATGGTTTCCTATATAGATCGTGGACGACAAATTGTTGTTGCAAACCAAAGAATCAATGCACGTTCTCTGGTTGGCTAAAGGTAAATCTGTTTACGGAAAGCAGAGACTTGCTTGGTACCAGTAAACATACCCAGTAGTTTTGTCCAACTCATTCCCAATGTAACTCTTGTAATGGGAAGGGGGGAGGGGAGAACAGCTATGTTAAATTAATTGAAAATGAAACTTAGTATACACTTCCAAAATAGAAATGAAAAATCAATTATTTGTGACAGTTTCCACGCTTGGCTTTTGGAATAAGTTGCCGTTGCATTTGTTTCAATGTGATGAAACAAAATATAAAATGTCAACCGAAGAAGATGTTGCACCAATGAGTATAAGGGATCTCTGCTTTTTAATTAATATGTCCAAAGTTGCCGCTGAGCAGTCTGCGGAAGTTTTAAACCATTGCAGAACTGGTTTGGAAGTCGCAATTTGTTACTTTGCCTCCAGCGGGCTATGATAGGCTGCGTAATGTGTGTGAGTCATACAAGGCCAAATAAAGTTTGTTTGGAAACTAAAACTATGATGAATTAATGCGCCGTGGCCTGTCCAGCCTTTGTTCAGCTTATTGCAATGACATGGGATCTCCTTCAAGTGCACATTGTTGTTGAAACAGGGCAATGTTCAAATCTTTACAGCATCATTTCGGAAACTCTAAGGAAAAGACTTATGCACAAAAGATGCAAGAGTTGAGTTCTCTCTCCAAGAAACGCAGATATTACCAGATCCAGTGTGCTTAATAAATGGCTAAACTAAATACAATTGCGCTTATCTTGCTGCAGAGCCTTTTTGATTGAAATCATACATCGCATGTTGCACCGGGACATTGAACCTACTATTCCTGAGATTAATAAGTACCCATAGTCGGTCCTCCATATGCATTATTTAATGGAGGCCATTTCTGACACAATTAATAACCCGCTATTTACCGCGTGCATAGCAGAGTTTATGAACATTATACTTTTTTAAAAATTCTGGCCATGTGGGATTTATTGAATACTGCCTTATCTTGCTTAAAAAGTGCATGAAAGTGATCTTTGTGGTGGACAGGCCAGTAGAATGCAGAGGCAGGAATACGCGCCTTTCTTACCTGAAACTGACAAGCTTTCAATATTTCCCGCGGGAACTCAAGTCGGGTGAATGCCTCAGAATCAGACTAAAAGCAACATCCAAACTCCATATTGGTCCATGTAAATATATTTCTAAATGATAGAAAACTAAAGTTAAAAGTATCTGTGATCGTACTTGGCCTGTGCCTGTTATGGGTTGTAGTGGCCGGTGGCCACAAGGAATGTGGCCCTATTACCATTTTGTTTTGTCCCAAGCTGAAGCTGGCCCCTTTTCACCGCACTCTATTCATTCAAATCACCGCTCGCACTCTTTATTGTAAGAGACGGGCTTTCAGGCCCTGAATTGTTCCGTCTTAACAATGAATTCTTTTGTTTGCGTCCTTCTTTTATACTCTACCATAATGCTGATGGTACTTCAGGCCCAGGTCTCTGCAAATGTTTGCAAAATTATACCTTTACATCTTGTGCTCAGAAACGGTTGCCCACCACAAATCCCAAAACATTGTTTACGCCTAATTTGATTATAAAATTCCAAAACGCATCAAAAGGGCGCTAGCAAAAGGGCAACTCTTATCTGGATGTGACTGATACTTAAAATATGTTAATAATGTCTAGCACACATTATTGGTTGATTTTAAAAAAACTTATGAAATCAAAGCTAATTGGGATTCAGAACGCTGAAGTTATATATTGGTTGTGTTTTGCATTCGCCACAGAACATTGTTTAATGATAGGTACGATCAATGCGCTCATATGAAAAACAAACTGTAATATTGGGTAAATCATGCTGCACATCCTAAAAGGAAGCTGTCTTGTTAAAAAAAAGCTTATGTAGTTTCAGCGAGAGGCGGTCCAGCAGTGCGTTTTCTAGGCATCTGATGTGAAACAATTATATGTCTGATTTGGTTTTAGCTGTAAATCAAATATGGTCTTTTGCAAATCCAGAAGAACTTGTATCCATCTTGAGTTGAATTGATGAATGATTTGTCAGGCAGGGATTTCCCGCTGTGTCCGCGGACCCGTCACTGGGCCAAGAATGTAGGCATGATCAACCCGGACAGCAGTAATAACAACAAAAAAATCAGTGACCACAGCATCTGAGCTATTCCCAGGGATGGCGAGTTACATGGCATTGTCCTCCAAGCTAATGACGAGAAAAGTGCTAAGCATGAAAAGAGCCCATTAAAATAAGGCCAGATTTGATTGTCAAAGCAAACATTACCAAAATATTATTTGGGGTTAATCGGCTACGAAAGGCCTGACTTTTACGTTTTGTTTGTACAGCTAGATGTGAAAATATTAAGCACTGTGAGGCGAGCCGCGTATTATTTTGTATATAGGGTGGCTGTCCTGAGTAACCTATTGACCCAATCAATGGATGTGGTAAATTGCTTCGCGGTTTATTGGTTTGGGTTTTGCTGGGTATTGCCGTTGCTTCAAGAACTGGATTCGTTTAAGCAGCATGTGTGTGAGCTCAGGAACATATGGAGGGGAGGTTTGTGCTTACATCGACACACTAACATAACACTTTTTAAGTATTTGTGAGCTGGTGATAACGTTTCATCTGTGTATAGAAATCGTGGTTTCCCATGGATAAATATTGACGTGTTCTGCACATTTTTTTTCATCTGATTTTCCTTTTAGATGTATGCGCGTGAAAATCCAAAGGTTTACTTTCCACTAGAGCCACTGTGACCAGTGTCCACTTTAGCATATTCAAACAGACACAATGAAACCTACTTTGGTATTTGTACTTTTAAAACACGCAGAATTTTTTTTGTTTTTTTTAGCCCAATAAATTAGGTGCTATTCGATTTGATAAAGCTGCATTTTGTTTTTAAAATAGGTGTATCAGATTATTTAAAGTGAAATAATTCCAGCATTCGAACGTGCAATGTGCTGGGATATGCATTTATTGCTCATGTCCCATGTCAAGTCTTGACTTACCTAAATCTTAAACGACAAGACCCCTTCTGTATGATAAATAACACATCTCCAATATCCTTCTGCAGCTAAATTAATTTTGATTGTTTCAGTAGATCAGTTATAGAGAAAACAGTTGCTAGAAGATTGTTTTTTGAAAAAAATACATTAAATTACTAAAGTAAATTAGGAAAATTAAGAACATTGCCCTCAGAAATTAATCTTTGATGAATATTGCACACCTTAAAATGACCTTTGCCTTCCATGACTATTTATCTACCCTGAGACTTTGGCCTTCGCTTGAATAGGTTATTTGAGTTTTTTTTAACGCGGATTGTATAATCCGGATAGAAAACGGATACAGTGTTCAGATACGCTTGCACATCAAAGATAACGCAATAAGATTTGCTGAAATTCGGCTATCTAGTTCAAAAATGATAGACGAGGTATGAAAGTGAAACTTTCTTTTGAAAAAAAAGGATTAAAATTGCACAAGAAGCAATACCCAGAATCAAAATTCATATTTACAATTATCTACTGTTGTTGTGCAGATGAACTGACAACCTATTTTATTGTGAATATTCGGTGACGTAATTCTGTCTTGAATCATAACTTGCAACACATTACTACATGAACTGAATTCAATGTGAATTAAGGTAAGAGAACATGTCACTCGACTTAAAACTGATTTACAGCATATTAATACTGTATCTTTTTTCCCCCAGATTTCTTTTTTCTCCGGCTGCAGTCGTTAACTAAAGAATCTACTGTAAGGTGTGTCCTATCATTTCCAATCAAGAACAATCCCACGGATAATTCAATCTTTGAAACCAAACATCTTTTTTGCAAGAACAGGGAAATAAATGAATATCAGTCATGTTTTCAGACAAAAAAAGAGGGATTTTCGCAAATATATATATTTGCGAAAATCCCCCTCATCTTTATATATATATATATATATATACATATAAAGTCTGGTTCGAGAATTTAATTTGTAATGAAATCCGGATTATAATTTGTGTCAAAGTTCCCAATGCAGATGCTTACATAACCAACCCAACAATGAGCATTGCTTGCATGCACGCCATTGAAGAATGTCTATGGAGGCGTGTAAAAAGGTTTTTGACCCCCTGATGGTGTTTATTTGCTGCCTAGGCCAGGGAGAGAGCGAAAGCAAGAGAGAGAGAGAGCGAGAGAGAGAGAGAGAGTGAGAGAGAGAGTGTGTCATTGCAATGCAGAAAGCGCAGCCTCGTTCAGATGGAGATGTGGGGGCCGAGAAGCTGGGCAATCCGGGATATCGGGCAGTGCAACGTCCCATTTGCCCCCAGCTTTAAGCCATTTTCCAGTAAAATATCCGCTTATTTTACAGATTATGAAGCATGGGTTGGGGGGGGGGGGTGGCGGTTGAAGAAATCCACAGTCTGAAGGTCGGGGCGATCGCCCTCTGCAAATGAAGAAAACCCAGGCGAGTAACTTTCCTTTTCAATGTACCGACGTCTATGTCGAACCTATTCTCAAATATCGGTGCGTGTTTCAGACATTAAAACAAAATTTGAAAAAAAATTATTTCTAATGATCGGTGTTAAAGAGTCGATGCCGGGCCTAGGCTAAGAAGACGTTGCAGATATATGTTGCAGATATATGCAAATTCTAGAAGCGATGGCCCGATTAAGAAGCGCACATGGGCCTCCTAGACCTCTGTGTATTCATATTTTGAGTTTCGGTCCTGTCCCTCGATTAAAATATTACAATAATCACAAAATCGAGGCGTGTTGTGATTCCGAATGTGGATAAGCGGATTTCCGCAGTTAATGCGGTAAGAGGGATATGCGCCTTCTTTTTGAATTCAATGCCTATCGGACAGTCTTGAATTCCAACTAGTACATGTGGCCAGTACAGACTTAGCAGTGCAAATGCGCGATGTTGCTGTGATCTCTGAATTGTGTTAGTTTTAAAGTCAAATACAGACATCTCGAAAGATTTTTTAAAAAGAAAAACAAAAAGAAATCGATATAACGATCCGAAATGCTGCATATAGCTTGGCTCTTTGTCTCTCTCCTAACAGTGGGTGGTAGGATGGGGAAAGGAAGAAAATGGCGAGTCGCAATCATTTACATTTTCTTCCGGTATATCAAATCGATTTTGCCTGCCTTCCACTGCGGTCTATATGAAATGAAAGTGCAGAGTCTTAGGAAAGTATTTCGTAATCAATGTTCAGAATCTGTACATAAATGGTTGTATTATATATATAATACATACATTTATATTATGTATGTATGCATAATATGTAGTTAAGTCTGTGCCTTATATTGTCTTATGTGACAGCACAGGAAACTACATGCCTATGCCACTTCCTTCAACATTTTACAGTAATTTGTAAATAAATTTCAGTGTCGAGATTTTTTTCTGCCTAAAATCAAGAAACACTTTTTATAATCCCTAAATTATTGTTCATTTAAGTCAAGCCAGAGTTAACTTCCATTTCTATTGTCCATATATTTCAAAAATACAGGCTACATACAGAACTACAGGTTTTAAAAATATTTGAGCAAACGCAAGGGCGTTAAAATATATTTTTGTGATTATTTAAATAAATATTTCAAATCTAAGACAATTCAAACGCATTATGATCTGAACAAAATTTAATGCCTATGCACGTATTAATAAATCTATTGATTTGTTCGGTGTTTTGCTATAAATCTGTCATCCAGCATTTCCGCAGATGTAATTCTCGCATCATATATTAAGTGACATCACAGATCCGTCTTTAAAATGTTAATGATTTAATATCAGAGATTTCACCAAGAATATCCATGTATTAAAACGATTGATGGCTTAAAACATAAAATAGTGTATTTAAATGAAACAATCTAATTTGTATCTAGATATATCATTACAAACGGTGATATTGGACTAGACTTACTACACTCTTATGCATAAATTCTTAAATTTAAATACACGTTGCATTCCTTATTTTTGCCTTTAGAATGGACCTGTCTTCGATTTGCCCATATGCAACGAATGCGTTAAATAGAACACTTCCATTCAACCAAGGCATTTAGATGTAAGTTAGAGGTCTTGCTTGATTTCTTAGCCAGCAGAAATTCAGCACTGTCAGAGATATGTCCGGATGAAGTAACAATGAGGTCACCCTTACAGGTTAAGAAAGTGCTGATTCGCTTCAATACCATGGACAGCGATCTGCACCGCTCTCAAACTGTTAATGTGTATCCTTCAGCACTTTGATCTGATTTGGGCGACCTGCAGCCTTAAATTCATTCATTTCTGTTCATTTTTGGTGATTAAAGATACCTAAAGCCAAACGTTGAGTTTAAGATATTACCCTGGCTGTAAACAATGAAGATGCGGTGGTGAGCTATCCGCCAGAATGTTCATTTGACACAAATGGGGATGAATGTTAAAGAAGCACGCTTGGAGAGTTAATATTTTGAGCAAAAGTGCGAAAAGTTAATATTTTGGGCCAAAAAGTGGCAATGGAGGAAAAAAATGGTTTCTTCCTAAAATTTGAATTTGTATTTAAATTGGAGCTGTTCGAACACAATTGGTGCTAGGTATGCAGCCCAGATAGGAGAGGGGTTTTGTGATTCAATGATACGTCAATTAAACGGAACTGTTTACAGGATGGTATTCGTTTAGAATTTCACTCCTTTAGTTTCAAGGACATCCTGCTGATCAGGATTTGGTTAATGGGGGAGAACTTCTGGCCCAGCAGTGACGTCATGGGTCCAATGTAATCCTCTTGTGCTGAACCCAATCAGCAGATGTGTCGCTTGTCTGGATGGAGGGCGATTAATCCGTTAGACTGGATCAGATCAGCTGCAACGCCAGGACTGGACCAAACTGCCTCTAGTCCGATAAAGAGACCGGATAAATTGCAGAAGCTCCCTCGCCTCTTCAACAGTCTGGGGGACAGAGGAGCAGAAGACCAACGCTCTCTTCAGCTGATCGCTCCCTCCGAACCATCGCTGGTGCCTGGGAAGAGCTGCCCGATGCCTTCTCTCGGCATTGTCCAACGAGATAATCGTCAAAACAGTGAATGCCGCCAGATCAATCGCTTCCACCAACCCCCCCTCTCCCCTCCTCCTCTTCCTCCTCCTCCTCCTTTTCCCCCCTCCGCTCTTTTCAACAAAAAAAAGCAAGCCGCACTGGAGTTCGTTAACAATGGATGTGTCAGGGACATTCTCATCTGATGCAGAGGCTATCCGGCAATGGAATCGGTAAATCTGCTTCTTTTTTAAAAAAAAAGCTAGTGGTGCTATACACTGTAATTGTGGGTTTAGGCGGAATAATATGTTCAATGTCCTGTCTACAATGTAAATTGGGAAGAAAAGATGGATTTTGCAATCGGTCTTAAAGGCGTGGAGATTAACTGGAAACAAGAGCAAAGGGCTCCTTAAATTGTAGAGGGTTTTATTTTTTGTATCTTTGCACCACGGACCTTTAGGATCCCGGTCAATGAAGATCTGGTTGCTTTCGTGTGTTATCTATTTTTATTCAACCATTCGTCATTGTTTTCTTTTAAAGAAATAATAATGTGGATTTTTGTTTTGTTTTAACTGGGACTATACATTGTATAATTCGGGATGTATAGGCGGATGGACAGTTTGTGTGACTTAGCGATGCTGAGTCCTGCTCTGCGTGTTCACAGCGGACCTTGATTTAATGTCCATACAATTAAGGCACGCGGTGAATGCCAAGAGAGGGGCCCTTAAACTTCAATTCCACTTTAATTGGACACAACAGCCTTTAAAGCAACTCTCGACAGCAGATCTTACGCCGATTTAATCAAATCGACCAAGCCTACCCTTTCAATCATTAAGATACGAGTATTTTGTTGTTGAAAATTTTGGACCCAGTTGAAGTATTTAAGGGTTTGCTGCGCGAAGATGTTTTTGTCTTTAATCCTTGTAAAACAAACAGGCCGGTGATTCAATTAATCGCAACACCAATGGGACTACAAACTGTGAAGCGGATAGTTTGCTGTTGCTGTTGTGATTGTGTTTATTATTTTTCGACGATTGACTGTGTACTTTCTTCCAGTTATCATCACCTTGTATTGTAACGCGGTCTTGTAAATACAAAAGCATGCTAGATCTTGCTGTACATTCTCGGCTAGGCTAGGCGGATTTTCTTGTTGTATTCCTTCACTACCATCTATTAAATAGCAGATTTGCTTGGACAAAAAAATACTCTGGTTTCATCAGTTGAAATTATTTTGTGTATGTGTGTGCGTGTGTGTGTGCCTCTCTCTACCATTTTCCATTCGCCAAGAATCAGAAGTAGAACGAAGTCAATTCATTTAATGGATTCCCAAGGTTAATGACAATCATTTCTTGAATGCTATTGTTGTATTACAAGAATCTCATAAAATGTGGCAGGATTCTAAATAATGGGCCCGGTCAGGAATGTTTAACATAAAGGCTTTTTTTTACTTTTTAAAGAATTTACAGAAATTTAACATTGTATTTGACAGCTTTTAAAAATTGTTTCTTTTTAAAAATCCAAAAATATTAATCTAGACTAGATTAAATTACAGTAAATTGTTGGGATATCTTTACCAAGCCTTGTCGAAAACACATTCGCAAATGTCAACATACAGTCGCATATATTGCAAGAATTTGATGTAAACGGATTACTCAAACGAGATTCGGAAATGACCAGCGTTATAAATGCTATCCGTGAGTTTCTGTATAAATGAGACTTTAAAAAAGATAGAATGATATAGTCCAATCTGGAATTCAACAAAGCAACCCTGGTTTTTCTACCTACAAAACAAAATCAACTTTATGTTTGTTGGATGCTGGTGGAATTTTTTATTCTGCTCGTTCTAACATGCAAAAAGCGACAAAGTGTTATTTTGAAAATGCGTCACTGTGTATTCACTTGTAACCGTGTTTTTGCAATCGCTGAGAATGTGTATGTAAATACTGGACTCGGGGAACTGCGCCTTCAGGTTGATTCTGCTGCATTGGGAGAAATTTGCGTTGAACTTAGTCTTCGCAATACAAAGGGAGAATTCATTCATGTTAATAGATCGATCGAAGGATCTGTAATCATCATCAGCTTTACGTCACTCTAGTTCAGGTCGCTCTTACATCATTGAATCGGGTTTAAAACATTGCGGACAAATTCAAGATTTTATTGTCAGGATGGGCCTTTTCCATGCAGATCTGCACACTTGGTTCGAACATTTCCAGTGATTGGTGGCTGGTAACGAGTGTCCATTGCACTAAAACCACTCTGTGAGTATGGGAGGGTTTGATAAGAAAAGATTACATTTCATTGCACGCCGAAACTGACGGAAATTGATGCGATTCTTTTGTGTTTTCTATTCTAACAGTTGTTACGGTATATATAAAATGACATGTAATAGAACACACCTTTTGATGTTTTGTTTTGTGTGTGTGTACAGATGGAGGAAAGCAGCGAACTGACGCACTGCATAATCTTGGATACTGGACCGATGGAAAGGAACCGAGAAATAGTGTTAAACCCCATAAGAAATTCAAAATGCTAGATTTTCGTTTAACATAAATGTATTCAACTTTTTTTATTACCCTTGCAGCCTCAGTTGGTTTACGTTTGTCAGTCGTTGTCTTCCCTCCCACCTACCTACTAGTTAATATAAACCAACGTTTGTCAGAATGGTCCATTGCACCACCTGGTTTTTTGGTGTTCGGTGGAATTGAAGGCCCATCTTTAGTGCTACATGGATGAACAAAAGTGTTCCTATTTTCCAACAAATTGGAGAGGTTAGTGATAGTCCAATGATACATTTTCATTGATCGAGCTAGAAAATCTAAATGTTCATTCAAACAGTGTTTAAGAGGGAAGCTTGTTGAGTTTCCTCAGTTGTCCCATTGCACCAGTGCGGAGGAGAATTGGCTCTCATGTTAACCGCAGTGATGGCTGTCAATAGAGCGCCCCCTTCAAGCTCACACTTAGCATTACCCTCCTGGAAAGTCCAAGCGTTTGAATCAAGACCCTCTTTTGCATCTAGTACACCTAATAATTTAAACATTTGAGCCACCCAACCACCTACTAAAACAAACAAAGGAACAAAGAAAGTTTAGCACAAGTTTGTTCCCTCTGCAAAATGTAAGTTGCGGAATTGCACATATGTAATATCTTAACGCCTCTCAGACCTTGACAGCCAAGGAATTACTTTGAAATGTTATCATCATCCAGGCGAAAGTTTCATAAGCCGCAGTGAGATAGATGAATAATCAGTTTGTTTTCGCTTGCTGGCCGAGAGAGTAATAATGAACCTGACTCCGGGAAAAGGCTTTGTTTTCCCACAAGTTTCCAATTGTACATACTCCTAACCCACTGCTACATATTAATGGGGCCTTGTCTCACGCCTCATCCAAAGGGTAGCGCCTCCAACAATGCAGCACTCCTCTATCAGTCCTGTATTGGAATGTCAAGTCAGATGAAGTGCTCAATTTCTGCAAAAAGATTTGAATCGGAAACGGTTTCGCTCCGAGGTTGTAGTGTTAATTGATCGAATGCTTTTTGAGACATTGACCATGTGCAATTTACTAAACGGGAGAGTGTCACGCTCAATCTAACATTTCTTAAAAAGATTAAATGAAATTTTACGTGGAAAATTGGATTTTTAATGTTGCGAATCGGCTGCATACAACGAACTCTATGATGACCGCATAATACGATGGAAGTGTAACATTGCAGGACTGATATTGTCACCCTGTTCAATAGTTTAATTCTCCAATTAGAGGATCAAGTTCCCAGATTTGATATCCCCTCTATGTTCTCGAGGTAGACTGTGAAATAGATTCCAACCATTTAGGATAAACAAAATCAGAATTCTAAAAATATAAGCAGGAATGAATTTATATAATTCCATTTCAGATAGGATTACAGACATGATATGCAGATCAATGAATTGCAATCCAGTGTATTTTTAGCACAGTAATGCTCTGTGAAGCTCGTGTTACTATCAGAGGTTTGGTACTTTTCCTCTCTGTGGATAAAGCAGGTTTGCTAATCGATTAGTGTTCAAATGACATTGATGACATTGTAGTTTCCGCCATTAATACATTTCTTTTTTTTTGCCAGTTATAGCATATTCTCAGATTCTTAAAACATCGATATACAAGTAATACAGCAGGAAGGTTAATCTGGCGCCACAAGCACAGGGGTTCAATATACTCAGACATATAGAGTGTAATGATATGCGTATGTAGTTATATGCCTTCAATCCTGTATGATCCCATTTTAGTATCTCTCGTTCCGCAAATATATTTACAGTTAATTGACTAAAAGAAATTTTAGTTGTTTTCGACTGGTTTTATATATATTTTATAAAAACTCCCCTTTTAAAAGTTAAAGTGGAATGGTTAACAAAATAACTGGTTTATTTATAATTTCATATTCTTACTGTACCAGCAATGCAACATGACATTTTTCCCTCCTCTGTCTTCCCCTCCTTTGAAATAGTCAATGTCAGTGATGAAGAGACACATCATTATTGCTTCGAGGAAACATGTCCACAATGGGCATTAGTCTAAAGCCAAGAGTTGATGCCGCCTCTAAGTTTTAGTTATGTCCATGTTTTTTTAAAGAAATACACATTAATTAACAAATGTATGACTTAAAAAGAAGCAAATTCTGGAAACCTGAAATCAAAGCCGAAAATGTGGAAAATGCAAAGAGGTTCCATCGGCATCTCGAGAGAAGTCAGTTTCCGGTTTAGGCTGGTGATCTTTCGCCATAATTGTCTCCCAATGCGGCTAAAGAGGCCTCATCCCGAATATTAATCTATGTTTTACAACCCTCCAATGTGGTTACACTATTTCCTGTTTTCATTCCATAACTTACTTTCAGATGCATGGATACATTGTTACTTAACCATTTAATACAATTCCCAGGCAAATAAAAATGAAAACTTGTTTTCTTATGTGTTAACTAGATTGTTTCTCTAATTCCCATCCCTACTTCACCCGTTTACCTCTTTTTTTACTATTGGTGTTTTGTACAGACAGTTCTGTCGTTTGAATATTTTGTTTATTAGATTATTCCAGTATTATTATTCACTTTAAACGCGGCCAAACACGAGCAGATTGTGAATTGTAAATATCTTATCATAAACGAAAACTCTAAATGAATCAAGTAATAACATTGCCGATTCGAATTGTCCATTTGGGCGGGTTTCATTTTCCGCCTTCGCAAATGGTTCTTAACAGAGTTGACCCAGTTTCGCCATCCAGTCATTTAGAAGCAAAATATTGGGGATGTTCGAAATCTGAAAAAGGAACGAAGAATTCTGGAAATGCTCAGCAGGTCTGACTGTGGAGAGGGCGAGAGAGAAACAGAGTTAATGATCGCTATCGATGACCCAGTTCTGTTAAGTTAATGGTCCTCGAACTCTTGCATTTGCCTCCACACATGCTGCCTGGCCTACTGAGTATTTCCAGCATCTTCTTTCTTGAAATTTGCCATCCACTAAAACCTGATTCGTGGATCGGGTCAAACAAATCTTTAGGCAACTGTAAATCTATCAATAAAAAAGTTACAGTTGGATTGTCGATAAAGAAACTCCATAAGTAAGAATTTTCCTATTGCCAGTCTTTGAGCTGGAGAGGCGACGGACAATAAACCACTCTGCAGTATAATGCGAATGCCTCCTGTTTACAAGGTCACTTCAGAGTGTTCTGGTCAATGCCGAAAGTGGTTAGCGTTTAGAAATAACATACTGATTGTGGTGACTAGCATTGCAAATGGAATCGATGTTCAAACTACCGTTTCCCATCTTCTTGTTAACAGTCAAGATGCTGTCTGTAGGACGTCAGTATCGAATGGTTTTCCAGGGAGAAACTTACTGTCGTTAAACCAAGTTAGCGGTTTAAAAAAAACGCTCTGAAGCGACAGCTCTTATCTTGTCGCTTTATAGATTTCGACAGTTCTATAAATTCTATAGTTCATTAGAAATGTGTTTAAGCAAGTCAAATTTTGATCCTTCATATAGGATCAAACTGAGAATTGGATGATGTAGCTTAATATAGTAAAGGGATATAATATATATGAAGAGGAATGTTATTTGAAAAGTGCAAATTTATTTGCAGCAAATCATATTTTGTCCTCCGCTTGTCTATCGAATCCTCAGTGACTGTGTTCAGCTGACTAAATCTATTGATGCAATATCAAACTATTCAATAAGTAGCACTCGTTTTGTGAACTGATTGTGTTCACAAATTTTACTGGTGAAATGTTTACTCAAGAGGGTTTCATTGTATTTCAGCAGCAGGACCTGACAGATTACTGATTCACCTAGAACATCTCCGAACAACCAGCTTTTTCGAGCTGATTCAGTATATTACTGACATGGTCTGTACTTGTAACAGATTGAGGCTTTGCAGTTGATAACCTCTGTAGACATTTGACATTTCTCAATATTCAGACCCCGGGGGGGCAAGCTCTGGTTTGCTCCAAGTTAAAATACAACTGGTCGGAGGGTTGTACTGATGGTTACAGTGTGCAGGAAGAACGCCGTCTTATTTTCTGCTTACAGTACCGCTTGCCCGCTTCGGATCTATGGGGCCGCCATACAGTGTTTGATACTATGGTTTACTGTTGCGGCAGCTTTGATGCTCCTCCCAGTAGAGCCTGGATTCAATGGTAACCCCTTTATCATTTCCAATTCACGACTCAGTTCAATTGAAGAACTCGTGTCTCCAGTGCTTAGCAGAAAACAGTTCAAACGCTCAGGTTTTGGACTACCTGAGATCTTTCTCCCCGCCCTCACCACAACCGCCACGAATTTATTTTATTATCTAATCGATGTTAAACTTAAAAAAAAACCTAACCTATTTCAACCAAGCCTCTTGAATGCTGTTCCCCACACTAGGATAGATTTACGGAGAGGTAATACCCATGCTCTTGATTCTCTGGGAAGCGCATCCTAATGTAGGTGTCTCGTTGCTGGTCAATGCAGTAGGAGGAGCGGGTGAGCAGCTGTCCAAAACGGTGACAAAAATTCAAAGTGGATTTGGTCCCCAGCGAACAGTGGAGCAATTTGCGCCCAGCTCTGTGATGGCTATTTAATAGTTTTCCAGATCCTTCTTTTTGTTGCATGAAGAGAGGGAATATTACTACCGCCGAGTTGGTTGCAATATGTTACCTTCCTTCTTCCTTCCTTTTCCATATTCCTGTATCCCTTTTTCCTTTCATAGGTTGAAAACGAATTGCATGCATTAATTAAAGGCTATTTGCAGTTGGAGATTTCTATATAAAAAGTTATTGATTTTCTTCCAATCATTGAAGAAAATGATTCTTGGTATGTGGCAAATACACTTACAATATTTGTGTATGCAAACAGCAGAAACAAACTACACAAACTAAATATTTTATGTATTAACTCTTCAGGAATAAATCTTGAAGTTGGATTTAGGTTGCAACTATTGGTCTGAAATTGTTTTTGGCAACTTTAGCAAATGTTTGAGATTACTGATCACGTGAAGAAACGCCAAAGCAGATAAAAAATAAATATATAACACAAATTTATTTTCACTAACTTGAATAGCTATACTAACTTGAATAGTCTCAGACTGGCGTCTCTGTACAGTATAAGCTGTGGTGAAGGGAAAATGATTCTTATCGTGGCCACACTGAGAAGAGAACTAGGTCTGACTCATATCTGTTGCTTTTAAAATGTAGCCTTGCACTAATTTGAAGTTTTATTGCATCAAGTGTGGACTCTAAGCTGGATGAGCCTTGCTCTTGAAGAGTGTTCACTTCTCAAATGTTCAGTGCATTTGGGAGCCAACTCATTGACTTGACTCTCAACTTATACTGCCACTTTTACACTGGAGTTCATCCAAACAGGCTTTCTGTTAATGGAACATCTGCATCCTTCTGCTGTAAAGTTGTCACTTAGAAACAGCATAAGATTGAATTGCAGGAGTTTTTGAACAGCTAAGCAATTCAGATGCATGTAATTACTTAACTCTGTGGTAGAAAGCTAACCTCTGAAACTACTGGCAAATGTAATTGACATTCATTTTGACAATTGCATTTATTTTTGCGTTTATGTTTGATTATTTCCATGAAATTCATTGTCAAATATGATGAAGTTAATGTATGAGACTTATTTTTCTTTATCATTTTCTTTTTGCTAATTTTCACCTCTCCTTTCTGAAAGCTGGAGTACAATGGTTCACACAGGAATATGGTGCTACAGAAAAAACAGTCTTCGGTAACTCATTTAAGTGATCAGGCTTCTCTCACAAGCCTAGACAGTGAGTAAGAGTAGGCTACTGGGAGGGTATCGTAACAGTCTCTCTTCCAACTCTTGTCAAAAAAAATTTAGAGCTCACTAAATAGCGAGCAGGAGGAGCAATGAATCCTATCTGCTGTTTTTCTTCTCTATCCCAAGAACACTAAGGCCAACCACTAACCACCAGTGCCATTGCAATTACTAATTCAGTGCAGATGGGGATTAAATGAGAACCTGGTCTATATAAGTTAGACAGTACACTTGAACCACTGAGGGACAACAAAAGCTTAATTGACGTTGACACTTCCTCCTGAGGCACTTATTAAATCACAAAGGAATACAGTGAGCCAGTGAACCCATATTTACCTAATTAACTTTACCTAATTATTTACTACATTAACTTTTAATGCATGGTATAAACAGAATATAATATGAAGACCTTTGGGAAATAATTTATTTCACATGACTGATGTTTATCATCTATCAGGATGAATAGTCAATTACCAAGTCAGGACAGAATACAGCCAGTTTCTCGCTTGTCACTGCTAAATGTACTTTTGGTCTGACCTAGTATGATTTAACACTCCTGATGCTGAGTTTTTTGCAATGGGAGAACATCTTAGGAATTTGGGATTAATTGAAAGCAAATGATGCAGGATCTGAATTGTGTTTACTGTTCTTTATTCCCCAAGTACCCTTGTCCTCTTATTCCCTAACTGAATCGTACAAAGTCTACACTAGGGATGCTAAATGTAGAACCAAGCCCAGGAGGGACTTCTAGGTTCAGAATATATCTTAATGTACTAGAAATGAATGCTCAATTTATCATTTGGGTAATGAATTAGGAAAGTAACTATTAGAAACTTGACAATTTAATAACTTCTCTTTCGTAAGGCATACAATAATAATATCAAGTCTTCTCACTGGAGGAATTTAAATCCCATCACACAATATTCACAACATATGCTTTGTCTCTATTTTCTTTAACTTCTAATCTCAAATTGTTTGTGTAAAAAATACAATCTATGGATCTTTTTAACATTAAATCATGGAATAATATTTTGGAAATTTAATAAGTAAAAACTGCATTAAAAATCTAATTTAATATTTTATGTGTCAAGTACCAATACATTACCTCATCGTCCACCTTCCACTCCCTGGGTTAGTTATAAAGTACACTTACAAGAAGGTTCGCCAGTGGTTTTAGTGGAAATCCTTTTATTATTCTTGAAAAATTTGAACAAAGGAATCAATGTAGGAAGTGTAAGACACCACCAGATGGGAAAGCAGATGAGAAAAGTCAAAAAATGGCAACCTGGTCAAACTGAGGTTGAATTTGAAAAGTTTTTGTAGGAAGCAGGTAATACTGAGGGAGATTATAATTCCATGTTTTTGCGATTCGTGGAATGATTTATGTGACAAAAGGAATTGAAATGAAACGATTTTTTAAACCAATTTTTAGATAAGTAAATATCAACTTTAACCAAAATAATATAGATTCTAAAAATAGTCAATGGGTTAGCAAAGGCAGATGAAAACAGATAGATTCATAAACTAAATATAACCAAGAAAATAATGCCGTAAGAAATAAATAAAAGAATTGAGAAAATATAACATAGCAATAAGAGATCTTTGTAATACTTTAGTGTTGCTGTACACATTAAAATGACAGTAATAAATCCATCTAAGTAGAAATATAGAAAGCCATTTCTGAACTTCAAAAGTATACAAGATAAAAATTTTTAAAAATAGTTATCCCTTGGGGATGCAGAATATACTGAAGATGCTAACATTTTAAAGGTTCAAATTCTTTTGTGATTTAATGAAAAACATTGATACAGTGGGCCGTATTTTATTGTCACGTCGTGCCTGTTTTTGGGTATTAAAACTTAGTAAAGTCGAGTATGAGGCGAGTAGCACAATCCGCACCACTTTGGCACCAGTTCTCCCTTTACCAAAACCTGAAAATGGCCTTTAAAAAAATTTAAATGCATGAAAATTTGCATGCATTTAAATTGACTTAATGAGCTGCACACCCAACCTTACTAGCACTTCGCTCTTTATCACTGTGTTCACCTATTCATAATCAGTGCAAAACAGACATACTCTACAGAAGTCCAATTTGAGTACTCTAATTAGTGAGGAGGTAGGTGCCTAGCATCCGACGATTGTCTGCTTGACATAGTTTGGGGGGGGGGGGGGGTGAGGAGGTCTGCTGTCACTCTGCCTGAGATCAGTGGGGGTGAACAGAGAATGTCTGCTGCCACTCTGGTAAGATCAATGAGGTTGGGGGAGGAAAGGCCAGTGATCAGTTTTGGTCATGGGAGGATGGGGGAGATAAGGGGGTCAGTCATGTTGTAGGGCTGGGGCAATGTCCCTGGGGGCCAGGAGGAGGCATTATCTGGCCCAGGAGGGATCTGGAAAGAGAGCAGCGTTCTATCTTTTCTTTCTGCACATGCACAAGTGGAGATGCTGATTGGATCTGCCGGCTTTTGGGTCAGTTAAGCCCCACCCACAAGCTTGTGCAGTGACATCCAGAATTGCTGATATTTTTGTAGGCAGCATGCGTATGGGGGTGCCTGAGAACAGGTTTAAAAGTTGGATCTGAAACATTCCCAGTTTCAAATCTACCCAGCACTTAGAATCAAAATGATAAAATATGGCCGAGTTCCAGGATGTAACAGGAGCTATTTGAGAGCACAAATCAATACTTGTGCTGTAAACAGAAATATGTTTTCATGTGGATAAATTAGTGCTGAACAGGTGAAAGGTGAGAAACTGAAGGTTATCATTGAGTTATAAAATGATACAGCATAGAAGGAGGCCATTTAACCCATCATACTTGTGTCAGCTCTTTGGCAGAGCTATCCAATTAGTTCCATTTCCCAGCTACCTTATAGCCCTCCCCACTCCCCTTAGCACTTCAAATTGTTCTCATCAAGAATTGATCCAATTCCTTTAGAAACTGTTACAACCACAGCTGATGTTAATGCTGATTTCAGGTTGAAATCAGTCTTACCTGATTGTACTTCTCTTCTTGTATTGTTGAAACAAGGAGGAAAAGCTATTGAACATAAAAGCACAGGACTCCAGTGACAACTTTCGAAATTTGAAGAATTTAAATGTTTATTAAAAGGGACAAAAAACTTAAACACGCGATAAAAGATACATTTTTAGAAAATTCTTATAAAATAACCAGCAAAATGCTTTTACAGAAATATGCAGTAAAACCATCTTTCTGGCAGTAACCCATATAGTTTCTCAACAATAAAAGTCAGAAATATTACCCAAATTGAGATGTTACTTTCATTTTAAACAAAAGGACAATCCATGATTTTTCAAAAACAATTTCATTCTGATATGGTCTTTCCAAAGGGAAGTTCAAAACATACAATTGCTCAGGACAAATATTCTCCCAGCCCAACACTGAGTTGCTTGTCTTTGATTAAAATGCATTTTCAGCTTTTCAGCACACTCCAAATCACATGAGCTGGCTTTCACTGAAATTATTCTCCTCAGCAACTCTCTACAGCTAAAGTTCTGTTGTCATAAATATTCTTTTCCCTCCTTTCATCTTAATTCTCCATTGTCCTTAAATAATCCTTTAAAAATTCAGGTTCCCAAATTGAACCTGTTATGTTCCTATTTTGCCTCCATTTTTGGTCAATAAAATTCAAAACATCTACCGGTTTACTCATAAATATCCTGTAAAAGACAACAGTTTTTGTCACTGTTGAGACTCCTTTGTAAAGTAGCAGCCATATATCAATTTCAACGTTTATCCCCAAATGCAAATTTCAAATCTACTGTTTACTTGCAAGTTAAAATCCACCACGAGGCCTCATGACAGAATGCAAAAAGATAACATCTTTAATCCTTAGATGCCACAAACAATCCAACTCCAACAGTCTCGCTTTTGATTCACCTTGTACGCAGCAATACAGCTTTACCCTTATCTACACACAATATATACAGAAACATAAGAGTCTAAAAATATACATATATCATCATAAAAGTTAGTTCTGAGTCTGCTTCCAACATCCTTTTCTGCAGTGTATTCCAGATCACAACACTGCATTTTTTTTTCTCATATCACATCTTTTGACATTTATGTTAAATCTGTGTTCTCTATTGAAACTTCAGCCATAGAAACAGTTTCTCTTTATTTATTCAAACAAACACAATGAGTTTGAATTCTGCTATCAAATCTCTTCTTAACCTTCTCTGTTCAAGATGTGGAGATGCCAGCATTGGATTGGCACGGGCATAAGAAATCTCACCCCACAGGTCAAAATCCACCAGGTTAATTTGAAATCACAAATTTTTGGAGTGCTATTCCTTTTTCAGGTGAGGATGGTTAGCCAAGTTCACATGCATGATGACGGCCTCAACAGGGATCTTGGGTTCATGTCACATGACTCGTAACCCCCACCATACTGCCTGGGTTTGCAAAATCCTACTAATTCACACTTCCTTAACCTGTGATTATCCCTCTCTCCACGCACATTGTTTGTACCTGTAAAGACTTGCTTACCTATAAAGACTTGTATTCCAACCTTTCTTCATATTGTAATCTGTGATTATCTTGCAATTATGTCTTTGCCTATAAATGTTGTGTTTGTGAACTAACCTCCACTTATCTAATGAAGGAGCAGTGCTCCAAAAGCTCATGATTCCAAATAAACCTGTTGGACTTTAACCTGGTGTTGTGAGACTTGTTATTGTCTCTAAGAGTAAAGTCCAGAATTGAAAGCAAAATTCTGATGCCTAGAAAACATTTAATTTTAATAAAAATCTGGCATAATATCCTTGCTCTATTAATAAAGGCAAGGATTATGCTCTGTCAACAGCCTTCTCAAGATACCCTACCATCTTCAAATATTTGTGTTCATACACCTTTATGTCCCTTTGTTCCTCCTCCCTTTTTAAAATTGTATCACTGACTCTCCTCGTTCTTCCTGCTAAAATTTCTTTGTGTTAGGTTTCATCTGCTACTTATCTGCCCATCTTACTAGTCTATGTTTCTCTGAAGTCTGTTACTATGCTCCTCAATGTTTGTTATCTTTCTGACTTTTATGTCATCTGCAAACCTTGTAATTATGTTCTATGTGCACAAGTTCAGGTTATTTACAGAAATTACAAAGAGCAGTGATCCTAATATGACTCCTGGCGAAAACCACTATATATTTTCCACCTATCTGAAAAACAATTCACCACTACTTTCTGCCCTCTGTCCCTTAAACAATTTTATAGCCACACTACTATTAGGAGAAAAATGAAAGTATTGTTAAAAATAGTCTTGAGAGGCTTTTGAAAGCATGGATCTGATATCAAGGAGCTACTTAAAAGAAAACTTGCATAAATATACATATTGATTTATTTTAAGGCTGAAAAGATATTTCACATATGTTGATTTGATTTCAAATTGAGTGACTCCCACCATCAATTTGCACAGAACGATATCCAACAGATAGCAACGAAGTAAATTACAAACTTCATTGAGGAAGGTATGTTAGCCAGGCTCTTTCAATTATGACACTGAGTTATTTAAATCAAGTTGACCAAGGTTGATTGGCCATTCTAAATTGACCCTTAATGTCAGGGGGATTAGCAGGGTAAATACGCCGGAAGAGGGCCTGAATGGGATTTTTGTTGGTGCAGGCTCGATGGGCCAAATGTCCTCCTTCTGCACTGTAGGGGTCTTATGATTTTTCTAAGATTTTAAGGAAGAGGTTGATAGGAGTCTTAATTTGGCATCACATTTGAAGAACGACATCCTCAATAATACTAAAAGTTTTGAGTTTTATTTGTTCAATTCTTGGAGTTAGCTTGAATTCATATTTAGGGAGGGAACTCAACAGGGCATAGTGACTGAAAGAGTTGACGTTGATTGGGAGGCAGAAGAAATTAGTTGTAAGGTGTTATCTGAAAAACACAGGTTGCATTTTGGGAATGTTCAATTACATAGTTAAAGATGATGGAATTCCACTCTCTAAATGTTAACTCAGGTAGGAAAAGCAGTGGGCTGCTCCTGGCTCCACTGCTGCCTTTTTCTGGCATGTTTTTTCACATTTAGTTTTTAAACAGTCCTAGAGATGGATCTTGCATGGTGGACTCTGAATGAGCCGATGCATTCTGCGACCTTAGCCTTCAAGAGATCAGGGCACCATTTTAATAAGTACCCCAATCTATATATAAAAAAACTAAGAGACATTCTCCATGCATATGTGCTACCTCTCACATGGACTCACTAAAACATAGGGAACTATTCTCTCCCTCCCATCCATGGGAAACTCTCACCTCAGACAGTGGGGATACCCACCTCTCTGCTGCATGGATCTCCCCAGTGGAAGCCCTCCCCCTCTCCCAACAGTGCCCAGGTACTACCCCGACACTGTCCCTGGCACTGCTACCAGGAGTCAGTTCTGAGTGAAATGCTAAGGGGCATTGTTCAGGCATATAACAATCTCCCTCTTGGGTGGTGGAGGTAGGGGGGATAGTGGTTGCTGTACTTACCTGTGTGCCCGCTGGGTTACCCATTTGCAACAAGTTCCCATTTGTCAGGATCCATTGTAAATCACAGCAACATGATTAGGTCAGTGGTGATGAGGGGGGGGGGGGGGGGGGGGGGGGGGGGGGAGGTGGTGGTGGAGACGGTGTGTTGGAGGGAGGGTGGGTTGGTGGGAATAGAGCAGGGAAGTATGTATGGTCCAGTTCTGATGAAGGGTCATCTAAACTCAAACCATCGGCTCTGTTCTCTCCCCACAGATGCTGTCAGACCTGCTGAGATTTTCCAGCATTTTCTGTTTTTGTTTCAGATTCCAGCATCCGCAGTATTTTGCTTTTATGTTAACGTATGGTAATGAGTTTCCCGACCTTTCACAGTAGGAACCCCATTATGTGATGGAGGCGGGGGTGGGGGAATAATCTGAACAGGAAATCCCATCAGCTTAAATGTCCTTTAGGAACTCCTGTTAGATTTTCCACCTCTACCAGTTTTCCCATCCATTGCAAATGGAGGTGGATAATCCCAGCCAGAATATATTGCATTGAAACAGGTCAGTCAGCCCAACTAGTTCATGTCAGTGTTCATGCTCCACTCTAGCCTCCCCTCATCATTCCTCTTGTAAGTACATTAGCATAACCCTCAATTCCCTTCCCCCTCGTTTTTTATGAAGCTCTCCCTCAAATGCATCAAGAGTTCTCTGTGATAATGAGTTCCGTATTCTTGCACTCACTGGGTCAAGAAGTTTCAATTGGATGCTATCAGAGAATCAAGAAAGTAGGATGGGATAAGGCCATAAATTTAGGATGAAGTGCATTGGGGACTGGAGAGCCAATAGAACTTGGTGAAAACAGAGCTGGTGAAATTGTTGGACTTACAGCCCATGAGGCCACAGGCTCGGGTTTGCTCAATTATTGTAAATTTGTGAGAATGTGGGTGAGAACGTCAGCAAGAAAAGCATTTAAGAAATCCAGGCTCAAGATGATAAAGTCATAAATTAGCTTTTCAGCATTTTGGTTCAGGGTTAATAAGAAAAAAATCAATTAAACTATCAAAGGCGAAACAAAGCCATTTGATATAGGCAAGAAAGTTGACTTTCTTGTCAAGTAGTGTATCTAGATTTTGGTTTAGGCTGAGACAAACACTCAAGTTTGTGAATGAAGTCAAGGCTGTGCTACATTAAATGCCTCCAATGGACACATGACTTATTGAAGGCAGTTTGGAAATTAATTATCAGGTTTAATGACCATAATCAGGCAATTGAAATGGGCCTGTTAGAATGTGAATTCCTTAATTAAGGGCCAAATTGATAGGCCAATCAGGGTGCCTCTTGCTTTGTATTTAACCAAGGAGTGTCAGTTCCTCTGGGACTCCTGGTGTAGATAGCTAACTGAAAGCACTCTGTATACTAGTGTCAGACTTGTAAGTAAAGAGATTTTGGTGAAGGGACTTCTACCTCTGAGGACTTATTATGTCAAGGAATGTGTATTACTGGCAAGGCTGGCATCTGTAACTCACTGAGATGTCCTGAAAAGCTGGTACTGGACATTCTTCTTGAACCTTTTTTGAACAAGTGCTTCCACAGTGCTGTTAGACTGAAATGTTCATGATTTCCATTGAGTAAAGAAGAAGAAACAGCAATCTCTAGACAAATTAGAATGCTAGATGATTAGAGGCAGAACTCAGCTGATGATGTTCTCACAAACCTGTTTCCCTTCTGGGTGGTGAAGGTTGTGCTTTAAAGTTTAAATGTTTAAAGTTTATTTATTAGTGTCACAAGTTGACTTGCATTAACACTGCAATGAAGTTTGTGTGAAAATTCCCTAATTGCATGTTTGGGTACACTAAGGGAGAATTTACCATGGCCAATGTACCTAATATCTTTTGGAGTGTAAGAGGAAACCAGAGCATCCGGAAGACATGCAAACACAGGGAAAAGGTACAGACTCCACACAGGCAGTGGCTCAAGCTAGGAATCAAATCTGGGTTTCTGGCTGTGTGAGGCAGCAGTGCTAACCATTGTACCATCATGTGGGTTTTGGAGGTGCAGTTGAAGACATGTTGTTACCAAATTGTTGTGTGCACTCTGACAATACACACAGCAATCTCAGTGGCTGGTAATGAAAAGAATAGATAAAATACCAATCAAGTGGATTGCTTTATCTGCATAGTGTGCAGCACTCCATAGGACGAAGGGTTCTTGCAGTTGCCCCTAACCCATTGCTAAGGACAAGGTCAAGCAGCTATTCCATCATGCTGGTTCTCTCTGGCTTGAGCTGGTCCAGCTTGGCAGCCACATCCTTCAGTGGTTTCAAGGTAACGGTCAATCATTTTGATCTGAGGTGAGGAGTAGTTTGGTTACACAGTTATGATTCTTTACAGATCTCAACCTCTGCCAGTTGTGGATACTTCATTATTGAATATATTAAAGGCAGGGATAGATAGATAGATTATTGATCTCTCAGAACATCAAGGAATTAGGAAGTGGACATTAAAGTGGAGTTGAGGCAGATAACTATGATCATAGTGAATGGCATAGCAGACTTGAGGGACTGAATGGTTTACTCCTGATCCTATTATGTTCTAAGGACTTGGCCACCTCAGTTAGTGATAATATTACTGAAGCATAGATTATATTACTGATGGACATAGAATGTGCCCTGGTTGATGTACTTCAATGTCCTCGCTTCCTTCATACATTCTAAAAAGGTGATGTCATATGGAGAAATGCTGATTCATGGTAAAATGCCCAACAGAAAGGTACATTTCAGCTTTCCAGCCTTAACATTGGATTTAATAACTTTAGATCCAAACCATCTCTCCCATTTTCTTGGAAATCAGATGCTATTAATGGAGATTGGATTGATTAGAGCTGCTGGTGTAGAGGAAGTATTGGGTGAGAAAAGAATCCCATATTAGTACATAACCAGCAAATTACTCTGAATCTCTCAGATCTTGTGCCTTTTCACCTCATGACTGGTCTCAGGAGCCTTCAATTTGCCAGATTCTGCCTTCTTTGTCTTTTACAGCCCTAGATTGGCATTCATCCACCTAATCATTTTCATTGTTCTTATCCTCTATCTTATCACCTTCCGCTTAGCTTTTTCCTTCCTCACATCCTTCCCTTGGCTTTGTTCTTATTTAAAAACTGTTAATATCTAATAGCTACTTCTGATGAAACCCACAATATTAATTCTGTTTCTCTCTCCACAGATGCTGCCTGACCTTGAGTGTTTTTCAACATTCCGTTTCTCATCTCTTTTTTCAAAGCACTTTGGTCACCTGAGTTAGCATGTCATCAAACTTTTTTGTGTGTACTATGCAACACCCAGTGGTGACAGAGGATATTACTCTGAAAGAAAGTCTTTAGCTTTCCCCTGCAACTCAATTCCTCCTTCACCATCAATCATGAAAAAAAGCACAGGGCTCTTTCATGAGCACATAGACACACTTGTCCAATGCACTGTTGGCTTTGAATGTACAGAAAGTTCAAAAAAAAAATTGAGTGCAAAACTAGAAACTCTGTTAATTGTTCTACAATCAGGAGATTGTTGCTTGCATTTTTGATATCAGCAGCACCTTCCACTACCTCACTGAGAATAGTAACATCATCCTTTGTTTAAAGGTTGTTTTCGTGGCAGGACCTTCTCTGCTGGCAGTACTAGCTTTTTTTTTTGAGAAACAACATAAATGGGCTTAACCACAGGCTGAGTTCAACAAATATCAAAGCAATATTTAATTTGCTGTCACAGTAGCTTCAATGCAAATACCTCAATACAACCTTCTAATAGCTTTTACTTTCTTTTTTGAGATTTTCCCCATTTCCAGCACTGCACTTTCCACCAATTAACATTAGTGTTTTGAGCATTCGATTAAACTCAATCCATGCCACTAATAGTAAGATAGACAACATTCACATTTCTGCGTGCACATTACCTTTGCTTCAAATCATTTGATACCTTTCAATATTCCTTCAGACTTCGACTGGAGCTGATGTAGCCAGTAAAGTAGCCTGACTTGTTCCTGAAGACTAAGGGTCCTTTTGCCCCAAAAAGCTAACAAGTTTTGTCAAAGTTCCAATGAAGACAGTCATATCACTCTTGGAAATTTCAGCTTTACAACCAATACATGGTAATTAGCCAGCCTTTCTCTCCATGCACAAATAAATTTACCATTATGTTCTACCTATGTTCTATTATTTCAGAATGTTAATCACTCACTAACCACTTTGAGAATTATGAAACTGGATACTTGTACAAGTACAGATAGATTTTACAACCTGGGGAAGGATGTGGAGAGGGAAATTGGGAGCATTCCACACTGTGTTTGACGGGTGTTAAATAAGATTACAAAGGTTAATATTACTCTTTGGAGTTTAGAAGGCTGAGAGAGGATCTTATAGAGACGTATAAGAAGATAATGAAGGGGATGGATAGGATAGAGGTTGAGAGAATCTTCCTGCTTAGCAAAGATAGCAGGACTAGAGGGCACAACCTCAAGATTGGAGGGGGGCGGTGGTGTTTCAGATCAGAGTTGTGGAGGAGTTTCTTCAGGCAAAGGGTGGTGAATCTTTGGAATTCTCTGCCTGATGAGGTGGTGGAGGCTTCCTCGCTGAATGTGTTCAAGTCAAGAACGGATAGGTTTTTGATTGGTAGGAGAATTAAGGGTTACGGGGAGAAAGCAGGAAAGTGGTACTGAACCACTACAGATCAGCCATGATGTTATTGAATGGTGGGGCAGACTCGAGGGGCTGAATGGCCTACTCCTGCTCCTATTTCTTATGTTCTTATTACTGAAGTAGAAGATATTCCCTTTTCATGTTCAGTACAGGATATGGAAAAATAGCATTAAATATAATGCTCACAACTTAAATGTATAAATAATTACAAAGTTAACCAAAAATACTCAGTCACAGAATGGTCCCACTACAGAAGGAACCCATTAAGCCTGTTGTGTCTGCACCAGTTCTCTGCAAGAGAAACCCTGCTTGTCCTGTGCTTTAACCCATAGCCCTTTTATCTTCAGGTGAATATCCAATTTTCTTTTGAAAGCCACAATCGACTCTACCTTCTCCACACTTATGGGCAGTGAATTCCTGATCCTAACCACTCATTGCATTAAAAAAGTTTTCTCTCATGTGTTGTCTTTCGTTTTTTTGTCATCTGCTAACAAGCTTCTTTGCGTGACTGTTTATCCATTCTGGCACATCCACTGATTACATTGTGGCCCATGTAAAGGACCCCTCAGAAGCCTTGGTCTCAAGCAATGGGCCTTGAAAAGTACACTGCAGCAACTTGGCAGACAGTCCCTTGTGTGGCATTGACTAAAGCACCAGTGGAGAGGGTGGCAGGAAAGCAGATATACTGTCAATCTTGGAGCACTGTGCTGTGCACTGTAAGAGTAGAATGCAACAGTAATGTGACGTTTGGAAAGCTCATATCAATGCCAAACCAATAACCCAAAATGGCAGACATCTGTCATCCTTTTTTACCACAAATAAGATTTTAGACTATAGAGCCACAGTTGTCAGCACCATATATCCTTAGAGGCTCATATCAGAGTCTGCATCCAGGTATGATGATTCTGGAACATATTTTAGGTAACTGCAACAAAGGCACATGGATTGAAAAGCTCTTGCAAAATATTATGAGTGGAACTGAGGCCAAATTAATCTCCCTCTTTCATGATCATCCCTTTAATTTTCCTCATCTTACTCTTCCTATGCTATCTATTGTGGATCTGTGGAAAAGGAAGATAAAAGACAAATGTGAGGGCAAACTACCAGGCTGGGATTAGGGAGAAAGAATAGGAAAGGGGAGACACGTGACTGTGTGGTGCTTCATGAACGTGCTACTGACATTATGTTGCTGACATGTCATTTCTCATGTCCAAGACACAATACTACCTCATGAGGCCAGTGGCCTTCCATATAAGTGTGTGAGGTCTTTAAAATCGAGGATGTCCCCTCTAGAGGCTTCCCTGCCTTGCTGTTTCCTGAAACGATCAGTTAAGGAGTGTGTAGCGAAGTGACATGATGGAAATGAAGTAAGTCATCTGATCGTATTACCCTATTAACATGGTCGAAAGGATTCTAGAGACATTCGTACAAACAATTGCTATCGTGATGAGTTCAGGTCAAACCTCAAATATTGCAAACAAAGCTGGTTGTGAGGAATGGTGGGGGGGGCTGGGGGGCACTTGAATCAGAGACTTTCAAGTGGACTCTGACTCCTAATGTCAAGTATCTAAACTGCAGACACTTCATCCAGGAAAGTTTCCATCAGGAAAGTGATTAGATCAAGGTATATATAATAATTAAGGAACTGGGAAAGAAACCCAACTCAGCAATATTATTTTAAATTAACTTGTGGCTGTAGGAGAAGGAGATAAAGATACAAACGAACAAACGGCAACTAACAAAAGCCAGCTGCTGAAATAAAATCAGAAAATGCTGGGACTACTCAGTATGTCCGTCAATAACTATGGAAAGGAGACAATATTAATGTTTCAAGTCTGTGACTCTTCATCAGAACTGGGAAAAGTTAGAATTACATAAAAGTTTTAAGCAAGGGAAAGGGG
Organism: Sphyrna mokarran; assembly: GCA_024679065.1. NCBI lineage: Eukaryota > Metazoa > Chordata > Chondrichthyes > Carcharhiniformes > Carcharhinidae > Sphyrna > Sphyrna mokarran. Next base: position 49,172,469 of record JAGIQG010000016.1, read on the forward strand.
ACAGTGCGAGAAAAAGAACAAAAGGAATGTCTGTGTTAGAATGGCAGGCAGGAGAGACTAGATAACGAGAGGGTCCAAAGTGCAAGGTCAATGAAAGTGATAACGGGATAAGTAAAGGAACAAGAGGTGTGTCTAGAAGAGTGTGACTGTCAGGATGTGGAATAGCTGCCATCCAAAAGGAAAGAGAAACATGTTTAAAGTTAATTTATTAATATCACTAGTAAGCTTACATTAACATTGCAATGTAGTTACTGTGCAAATCCCCTAATTGCTACACTCTGGCGCCTGTTCAGGTACACTGAGGGAGAATTTAGCATGGCCAATTCACCTAACCAACATGTCTTTTGGAGGAAACTCATGCAGACACGGTGAGAACATGCAGACACTGCACAGACAGTGACCCAAGCCGAGAGTTGAATCTGGGTCTCTGGCGCTATGAGGCAGTGGTGTTGACCACTGTTCCAGCATGCTGCCCAATAAAGGTAAAGGAAGCAGAGTCAGAGCAGAAATTACCATCTAAAATTGGTGAAATCAATATTGAGTCCAGCAAGCCTAAGTACCTAATCATTCACTGAGTTTATATTCAGCTTTATTGATTCACTATAAGAAGCTGAGAACAGAGAGGTCATAATGAGAGCACAGTGATGAATTAAAATGACAAACTAGTGGAAGTCCAAGGTCATGCTTGCAAACAGAATGGAGGTATTCTGCAAAGTGCTCATTCAGACTGCATCGGGTTTCCCCATTTTTTTTAAATTATTTATTTGTGGGACGTGGGCATCACTGGCTGGCAAGCAGCATCCATCCTTAGTTGCTGTGAGTGCTGACCACGTTGCTGTGGTTCTGGAGTCACATGTAGGTCAGACCCAGATAAGGAGGCAGATTTCCTTCCCCAGTGAAGAAGATGGATTTTTCCGACAATCAACAGTGGTTTCATGGTCATCAGTAGATTCTTAATTTCAGATTTTCTTATTAGTTCAAATTTCATTATCTGTCGTGGTGGGATTCGAACATAGTTGAATTTCTGGAATATTAGTCTGGCAATAAATCACTAGACCATTGGTTCCCCGTAGAGGAGGCCACATTGGGAGCAACAAGCACAATACACTGAACTGAAAGAAATACAAGCAAATACTTGTTTCGCCTGCAACTGTTTGAGGCCCTGGGCAGTGAGAAGAGAGTAGGTAAAAGGACAGATGTTGCACCTCATGCACTGTCACTCTCATGCGAGAGAGGGCGAGATGAAAGGAAGGTAATTTTCGAGTGTTATTAAGAAGTGCTTCACAAAATGTGATCAACACTTGGAATGAACTTCAGACAGCAGAATGGAGGAGAAGACCTTGGAATCATTTAATAAGTAATTAAACATAGCAAAATGGAGTTATCAGAGCTATTACAGTGTGAGCATTTAAATCAGGGGAGAGCTATATAAAAACCCCATACTTAGGCATGGTACATGAACAGGAACTTGTGATATCAATAAATCCTGTTACAGAAAAGTTGTCGAAGATAGAATGCTATCAATTTTTAAGTATTGGATTATTAATTTTTAGTGTAAAACCCACTCTCTGGTTTGATGGATCAGTCTGTTCACTTTTTATAGGTAAGGTTCAAGGTGTTCATTCGTCATGGAATATACTATTAAATTATATTCCAATTGTTCAGAATATTAAATGTTGTGATGCTAAACATATATAGAAGGTATAACATTAATTTAAAGTCATCATCATTTCACATCTACAACTGTTGATTTGTCGAACATTGCTTGGTTTTTGAACATATTTTGTGTAATAAGATCAACTCAATGAAATTGGTTGCAGTGGCAAATAATGATCTTTTAAGTTCTGTCTATTTGATTCCCATACCTAATGAATTGGGACTCACCTGATGAGTGGGCAGTGCTACCAAATAAACCTACCAAATAAACCTATTGGGCTTTAAACTGGTGTTGTGAGACTTCTTACCATGCCCATCCCAGTCTAATGCTGGCATCTCCACATCATAATGAATTGGGAGAGGAAAGAGTAAGTAAAGGAAGACAACCGATACTGAAACGCAATGTAGAACATCCATTAGAAGAACGGGCTTAGGGTGAGGGGAGTAAGGTATAATTTGGATGCTAGAGGGAGTTTTTTCACACAGAGGGTAGTGGGGGTATGGGACGTGCTGCCAAGTAAAGTGGTGGAGGCAGGCAGTCTGGAGTTATTTAAGAGATACTTAGATAGGCACAGGAACAGAATAGGAATGGAGGAATATAGTAAACTGATTTAAAATAGGTATGATGAGCCTTGGGAATCCCTGGGAAGTGTGTAAATAGTTGATGATATTGATGTATTTGTTTTTATCCTGCAGGTACTTTGGTCCACCTTGTTGTCTAACAAGAGGCATACATGCGATGGGTCATGGGAGGGCAGCTCTTGGATTTTTTTTCGAGAGTATCCTAGTGCTTCACGTTGTTAGTGTACATTTGACCTAGACCATTTGATGGGCAACATGACAGCTCAGTGACTACCGCTGTGCTGTGCAGATACATGGATTTGGGCCTGTGTCTGTGGGACTTTGCGCATTCTCTCCATGCTTGCGTGAGTTTTCTCCGGGTGCTCCAGTTTCCTCCCACATCCCAAAGATGTGCCCTTAGGCTGATTGGCAGAACAAATTCTCCCTAAATTGTCTCAAATTTGGTTTCAATCCATAGATCTATAAACATAGACAGGGATCACGGGTAGAAGTGGGAACATCGAGGTGGCGGCGCAGGCTCATTGGGCCGATGGGCCTGTTTCCCGTGCTGTTTTGTTCTTTGTTCTAACCCAAATTCAAATCAGGAAGTCATTGAGCCTAACTTTCATCGTGAAAGAGGCAGGATAGTTGAAGAGAGTAAAATACACAGAATACCATTGATCGCATTAGATATTTCAGTCATTTTTTTACATAATAAAAGTTGTCTGTTTTTCTCTCCTTTTTTATCAAATTCACATACAGAAAATATTCCAGTGGATCAATTGTAAGTTGCCAAGGTAACTGGATACAGGGGAAACCTTCATCTCAAAGAGCTGTAAAGATTTGCAAACCTGTCTGGTGTATTCTTATGCATATAATTGTTTCTCCAGTTTGGGAATAAAATTCTTATAATTGTTTCACTTCTTTCCTTCTGATTTTTCTCTCATTTCCTTTCCTAAAATTAGCCACTCGCAGTGGGAGACAGTTCTACAGGTAGCATTTTGCCCAAAATTATCATTTCCCCAGAGGAACACGTGCATTGAGTCTGCATGAACTTTCACCATGAAGGTGATAGACCTGACACCATCCTGGCTTTCATCTGTATGGAAGCCATTATATTTTGAACAGAGATTGTCGGATGGGACTAGGAGCAGGCAATCTTGTTGATTTATCTGTCCTTGGGCCTGAGGTTGTAGCACCCACACTGCCACCATCGGAGTGGATAATTCAGCGTGGATCCAGGATCGACAGTGGGACTTTCCAAACAGGAAATCTCTGCGGCACATCTTTTCTACCGAGTGATACATATTATAGCTCAGCACTTCATCACATGTATTCAGTGGAAAGAAAAGAGAATGAACCAGAAAACTATTGATCAGTTAACCATTATTTGTAATGAAGGAAATATCTTGGTGTATTATAATACGGCTATGAGTGCCCAACTCAAAGCAGGAACACTGAGGCTGAATCTAGAAGGAACTATTAGTCCTGTACTAACCTACTGAAACTATCTGGAAGGTAACTAAACCAGTGGATAAATTAACTAGAAAGATGTCATTCAATTTTTTCACACATCGGGTTGGTAAGTGTGTGGAACAAGCTGCCAGGGGCAGTCGTAGAGGTGCATACAATTTTGTCTTTTAAAAAGCGTTTAGACAGTTACATAGGTAAGATAGGTATAAAGGGATATGGGCCGAATACAGGCAATTGGGACTACCTTAGAGTTTTTAAAAAAGGGCAACATGAACAAGTTGGGCCAAAGGGCCTGTTACCCCCTGCTGTAAATCTCCATGACTCTACGACTTGGACTATCAATATCAATTAGTTCTACATAAAAGGGAAGCATAAATTTGACGTCAACATGGAAGAAAATAGCTCACAGTGCAGCTGATTTGCTATTGACCATTTTCTGCTGAATTTAAACTCAAAGGATTATAAAGAAGATCTGAGCAATCTGATGCCTCACTAATTTGGAAACAGGCTTATCAGTAAAGAAGAAATTACGATTTACGAAGGTAATTTTAACTTAACCTACCCTTGGGAATTTTTCAGGATGAGATTAACTTTATGTCCTGCCCAATTTTACTTTCCGTTTGCTTGAATGGTCCCTTTAATCACGATCCAACTACCCTCCACTGGCAAAAGCATGTATGTGGACATATATGATTGGACTTAGCTATGTTTCTCCCCCATAAATGAATAATTCACCAATCCCACATCCGACTGTAATGAGAATGGAGATTTGAAGAGCTGGCATCATCGAACTGCAGCCAATGCAAGTCAGTACCTTCCCGGACTAAAGGAGAACATTGGAGGAAAGAAACAAAACAATAAATTTTCAATCAATACATATTTATAAGATTTGCTAGACAATAGCGTAGAATGAGAATATCAGCAATAATTGTTTCTAGTGAACCTTCCACATCGATGTTTGCAAGAGGACTCATGTTCCTTAATAGATTTTGCATGCATTGTTTACACTTTCCTATTGACTGTTGATTCAAGTCCTTCATCACCTATTCTTCAGAATTTCTTTAAGATTTTCATTTGAATTGTAAGCAATTTGTAACTTACAGACATACAAGTGTGATAGTACTGCTATTCTCTGCCTATTTTGGAGTTACACAGATGATATATATGGTAAACACGATATATGTATAAAACAATTCAGACTTCCTTTTTTATTAAAAGATTAAAAATTTCCCCCTGACTAAATCAGTTATAGGGTAATACACTGGAATTCTACTACCTCACCTGCCATGGATTCAGAGTGGGCGAGGGCTGGACAATGGAAATGTCCACTGACCTCAGGCAGGAATTTCCGGTCTTGCTTCAGCAAAGCCATAAAATTGCACCTATAGAATCTAGCGCAATGCAGCATTGAAGCCCAACCGATCCATGCCAACCATGGTGCCGTCCCAGCTGGTCCCAATTGCCCACATTTAGTCCCTCTAATCCTTTCCCATCTATGTACTTCCCCAAATGCTTTTTAAACATTAATATTGCACTTGCCTCAACCACTTTCTCTGGCAACTCATTCCAGATACACCCTACCTTCTGCATGAAGAAGTTGCCCCTCAGGTCCCTTTTAAATCTTTTTCCTCTCACCTTAAACCTATGCCCTCTGGTTTTCAATTCTCTTTCCATGTGTAAAAGAACTATGTGCATTCATCCTATCTATGCCCCTCTTGATTTTATACACCTCAGTAAGGTCACCTCTCATTCTCCTACATTCCAAGAAATAAAGTCCCAGCCTGGCTGACCTCTCCCTATAATTCAGGCTAGTCAGATTATGTTATTAATTTTATTGTTCATAGATACAATGGCTGGAAATCTCTGAACTCGTACACGCTGCCACTGCTGTAATGAGGATGGAGAATTTGGCACTCAGCCAAATCTCCATTCACTGCAGCAGGACTGGAGAATCCCAACAAGAGGTGAGGTTGGAGTATCCCAGTCAAAATCTTTAAAGAGGAAATGCCTGAAGCCATTATTTGTTTTATCAAATATGTATAAACTGATAGTAATTTCTCTCTTTCCATGTGTCAGGGAGAAAATAGCATTGAAAGGTTATGTGGGAGCTGCCAGCTCCAGAATCTTTGTTGACCAAAAGAAGAAAGGGTGTTCCACAGGCTTCTCAAGAAAGATTGCTTCTGCTTGATTCAGACCCTGCTGCTGTGATCAGGATCTCCCCGTCTCTCAGTTCCAAGGCCTAATCCCAAGCTTCAGCCCAGTTCCCCAGCTGCGATCTCTGGCCTTTTTAGTCTCCTGATAATTTCTCTCCCCACCACCACTCCACCATTATCCTCATCCCAATCTCTACTTTTCCCTTTCCCAATTTCTGGGAAATATCCCAAATGTTAAATCTTCCAATGAATATGTCAGCCCTAACATTTCACAGTGGAACAAATCATATCTGCTGCAAAACTCTGCCCAAATTTCCTTGTTCAAAAGTTTCTTATTCAGTTAATAAAGTACAATTTATTACATTCCTTAATATATGCTAAAAAAAATCATCAATGTGGGCTTGAGACCAGATGCCTGGAATTGAGAATTTGATAATGTTTCAACTGAGCTCGTTGAAACATTTGACAAAACATTTTGTCAAACAAAAGGCTGACAGGAACTTAATCCACAAGACTTTGACAGCTCCACAACTCACTGCCTGAAGTTTTTCATACTATTTCCCTTTGTACAAGGTAATTTTTTTCACAGTTTGAAAAAAAACTTTGTGCAAGATAGTTTTGGTACAGTTCCAACATAATTTTGTGCAAGTTAGTTTTGGTACAAATCTAACACTGTTCCAGTGAAGGTCAATATAAGCTCAAGGAACAGCAGCTCATCTTATGACTCAGCGCCTTGCAGCCTTCATGACTCAATCGAAAACTACTGCAGTAACTGAACATTTTAAACGTCTAACCCTTCATCAGAGCCAAGTGTCCACTAAATGATCAGAATGCGGCTCTGACAAAGTGTCATCTGGATTGAAACATTGGCTCTATTCTTCTCCACAGTTGCTGCCAGACCCCGTTGAGATTTTCCAGCATTTTCCACTTTAAATTCGATAGGATCTGTCCAAAATGTGTTTTGCTTGTGCTCCTTATGGCCAGGGGAAGAGAATTATGCCCATGAATTTGACTTGAGGTAAAAGGGCAAAGTGCTAACTCCATATTGCTACTTTGAAAAATAATTGGCTTCATTTTGTACATGGCACACAGCCCCATCAAAACCAACCAAATTCTGATCAACTTTACCATAGATTTCATTTCAAAATGGTTCATCAGGAGCAGTTAGACTTCATCAGCTCATCTCAGAGATGTAATTTCATATTCACTTGACTGCACTATTGTGGGATGTTGTCCAGGGGGAGGGCAAGGGTGATGCAGCTGCAAACATCTCCCCAGCTACACATAATGACAATGTGAGCTGGGCTCACATGCTGATCCCACATCAGGCTCTTCAGTGATAAAAGAACCCAAACAGGCCGATGAAATCATTGACAGATTGAAAATACTTAAGCAACAGAGACTCAGTCACTTAAAAGGGATTGGCAAACCCTCTTCCACTTTCTTCTGTTAGGAAAAGAATACAAAAGTCTAAGGTCACGTATCAGACTTTTGAATGGACCTACCTTGCACTAAGTTGATCTTTCTCTACGTACTAGCTGTGACTATAATACTACGTTCTGCACTCCTTTCCTTCTCTATGAATAGTATGCTTTGTCTGTATAAGATGCAAGAAACAATACTTTTCACTGTATACTAATACATGTGACAATAATAAATCAAATCAATTCAAAGAAATGACTAACAAAATGGGACCATTGTTATACTAGGGCTGAGAGGATGTTTAGAAAGTACATAATATATTTTAGGATTAGATTGATGATTAAGAGGAGCAATTAAAAAGTAAGGATTGGTAGGGTGGCACAGTGTCTAGCACTGCTGCCCAACAGTGCCAGGGACACACAGTCTGTGTGGAGTTTTCATATTCTCTCCGTTTCTGCATGGACTCCCACCAGATGTTCTGGTTTCCTCCCACGGTCCAAAGATGTATGGATTAGATGCATCGGCCATGCTAAATTGTCCCTTGATGTCAGGGAGACTATCAGGGTAAATACGCAAGATTACAGGAACAGGGCCTGGATGGGATTGTTGTCAGTATGGGCTCAGTGGGCCAAATGGCTTCTTTCTGCACTGTCTCAAGTCTATTTGGAAACCTTTGGTATTAGAAATGGATATCAGAACTGCATCATACTACCATCTAGTGGCTGTTCTATGAATGAACCAATTATTTCCAAAACTCAAATCTCACGTAAACCTGCAGGTTTTATGTTCTGATCCTGTGATCTCACTGAGTAACTGTTTAGATGACCACAATTAATTGTAATTTTATTCAACATCTCATACCTGCCAACAGTCATCATACATGGTTCACATCTCTTTCAGTCCCTGATGTAACATGGATCTAATTATAAATGCTAACCACTTTAAATGGCTTATGAGAATTCACATAGGATCCCTACTGTCAGATTGAAAGTTTTAAAATATTGAAACACTCTGCATGGCCACAATTCTGTTCACTGACTGTAGATGAATCAAGAAACAAATATAGAAAAAACAAGTAGTTGCTGACAAAACATAAAACGATGGCTCTTTAAAGAAAGTGTTCTTTATGGCTGTTTCTGTTAAAATGTCAGAATTATAGTCTTCTGTGATTATAATTAAATAGATAGGTCATAATTAGCCTTCAGAACTTTGAGGTGCAGAGTTATCCATGTACATGAATCACAAAAGGTTGATATGCAGATACAAGTAATTAGGATGACAAACAGAATATTGATATTTATTGATAGGGAAAAGGAATATAAAATAAGGATGTTTTTTGCTACAGTTGTGCAGTGCATTGATAAGACCACATCTGGAATAGTTTGGACTCCTTATTTAAGAAAGAATATAAATGTGTTAGAAGTAGTATGGAGAAAGTCCATTGGACTAATTCCTGAGAAGCACGGGGTTATCATGCGAGTAAAGATTGGATAGATTGAGCCTATATCCATTAGAGTTTAGAAGAATGAGAGGTGATCTTTTTAAAACATATAACATCCTAACGGGAGTTTATTTATTTACTTATTTGTTTATTAGCTTCACAAGTAGATTTACATTAACACTGAAATGAAATTATTGTGAAAATCCCATAGTCGCCACACTCCAGCACCTGTTCAGGTACAGAATTTAGCATGGCCGATGCCTAATTAGCATGTCTTTCAGACTGTGGGCGAAACCAGGGCATCCAGAGGAAACACACGCAGACACAAAGACAACGTGCAGACGCCGCAACACAGTGACCCAAGCCGGGTATTGAATCCGGGCCCCTGATGCTGTGCAGCCACTGTGCCACCCTGTGTTGAAAGGGTGTTCCCTCATGGCAGAGACGAGAACCAAGTTATACAGGTTCAAACTACAAGGCTTCCTATTTAAGACGAATATAAGGAGAAATCTTTTCTCTCAGAGAGACATGAGTCTGTCGAATTTGCTTTCCCAGAGGCAGGTCATTGAATGTTTTTAAGCCAGAAGCAATTAAGTTCTGACAAAAAAGCAATCAAAAGTGTCAGTAGTAGGCCATAATCAGATCAGCCATGACCTTACTGAATGACAGTGCAGGCTTTTGGAGGCCGAACAGTCTACGCCTGTTCCTAATTTACATAGAGACATCGAAAATAGAAGCAGGAATAGGCCATTCAGTCCTTCAAGCCTGGTCTGCATTCATTCCGATCATTGCTGATCATCAAATTCAATGTCCTGAACCCACCTTCCCCCCATATGCCTTGATCCCAAGAGTTATATCTAATTTCTTCTTGATGTTCATATAACCTGCCCCTGGAACATTACATACCAGACATAGAATCATAGAATCTTTACAGAGCAAAAAGAGATCATTCGGCCTATCAAGCCTGCTCTGTTAATAATCCCGCCCCCGTCCTATCCTCGTAATCCCATGTATTTATCCTGCAAACCTTCCTAACAGTAAGGGTCAATTTAGCATGGTCAATGCACCTAATCTGCATATCTTTGGAGTGTGGGAGGGAACAGGAGCTCCCGGAGGAAACCCATGCAGACATGGGAAAAATGTGCAAAGTGCTGCATTAGTAGGAAAACTAGTGTAGGTCATGACTGTTTCTTCAGTGCAACTTCAAGCCTGAATCTCCACATTGTGACCTCTGCATTGCACAATCGTGAATGTCATTAAAAGCTTAGTGGGTGGGGCCTATTCACACAAAAGAGCTTGAAATTCGTGAGATGAGTAGGAACCCACACATGCACACACTGCTGGGAGGTTTCTGAAAAGATATCCCACCATCCAGATCACTGCCATCCAAACCCCACATGCATCACTGACTTCATTGCTGGCCCTACAACACACCACACTACCCCCCCACCCCCACACAGACAGTGATAACCCCTTCCACCCTACAGACAGCCCTGGCCCTCCTTTTCCATACAGTCATCGCTGCTCCCAACGTCTCCCCACATACAGACATGGTTGCTCACTCACCCCATGCCCACGTGGATCTAGATAATGTGCGTACCCAACCCCTCCATTCCTTGAACAAACTGTTCTCGCTGCTGCTCTGCGGAGAACTTACATTGAGCTGACATGCACAAATTCAGCTTGTAAGCATTCCCTCTCTTGAGTATTGCACCCCTCCCACCCCCTACTCAGGAGCCTATAGAATGGCAGCCAATCAGCACCATGAGGGATGCATGACAGGCAATATAAAGTAGCCTTCAAAATTTCTCATGAGTATTTGTTGCCAGCAGGCCCTTGACTGGCCATACTCACTGCACTTGCACTCCCCTAATAAGCCAGAGCTGTATATAAGCTGCAGGAATGGACACACAGCCAGTCACGCCACAAATATGTCCGTGCGCAAACCAGATTCACAAAGGCCGACCAGGAACACCTGCTAGATGCCATGGAGAAGAGGCGTGAGGGGATCTTCCCCGGCCAGTGCCCTAACCCAAGGGGTAATTCTGACTTGGCATTGTGGGAGGAGGTGGTAGAAATGGTAAATGCCAGAAGCCTGACACCATGCTCTGGTCAGCAGTGCTGGAGAAAAATGTACGACCTTCTGCGAGCAGCAAGAGTGAGTGAGCATCTCACTTGGAATCCCGCACATGCTTGGCACAGATTGCCAATCCTGCTTAGACACCTGAAGCGCATGCAACAAGTTACCCTTTCCCCCCAGGAACAGAATCTAGCCCCTTCCCCTCACCCCTCCACGAGCATCCTTCAGTGACCACACTCTCCAAAACTGCCAGCACAACATCCTAGACATAGGCATGCATTGTGCACCATGCACTGCAAAATATTAATGCTTGCTATCCACCTTATGTTCCCACAGGAAAAGAATATCCACAATGTACATGAGATGACACCCAGTAGCCATCCCAGGAACCTACTCTGGTCTTCAAAGACCCCCAGGGATGTCCGATTACCTGAGTACAAAGCTGACATGGATACTCCCTTGGTGGCACGCATTGATCTGCATGACTGTCATTTGAGGGTCGCAAACAATTTCAACGTTCAGCAAATGGAACCCCTTTCTGTTCACAAATGCTGTGGCCCTGCATGTGGGGTCCGCAAGGCAATGTGTGTCCCATCCACTGCTCCCTGGACATTAGCAATCCCAGCAATGGAAATGAAGCCAAGAGCCTGAGCCTCTTGTTGTGCACAGCCCACATCAAAATGTATGTACTGCCCTACCTGGGCATACAGGGCATCTGTGACCTGCCACACACATCTGCCCATGGAGAACTAGGAGATCCCAGCTAGATTGCCACTGGTTGCCTGGAATGATCCGGAAGCATAGAAATTCAGGGCAGCCATAATCTTCTTGTCACAGGGAGCGGGTGGTCGGTTTGAGAGCACCTCACAAAGGTGTCTTGGAGAACTGTATCCAGCGATGGCATATCTCCTCCAAGAGGGCCTTGAAGGAACTGTGGGCCTGTACCTCCTTGGCCTCAGCACCCTCTGCCTTCAGTGCACCCTCTTGAGAGCCTGCTCACCCACCTCCCGGCCCTCAGCGGCAGCTCTCTGCCTTCCTTCCTGAGGGACTGGTAGTGGCTGCTCGTGCAGTTGTCCCTCCACACCGGCCACCTCCTGAGCTACCTCTTCTCCTCCTCTGCCGCTGCTGCCACCATAATGGCCAGCTCCAGATCAAGCAAACTGAGATCCATCTGCACAACGGGGTTTGGAAACAGCATAGAATGATGAACTATTCTTATTGCCTGCGTAGTGCCAGCACCACCCCAATCCCTCACTTGGACCAGAATCCCCACTTCTGGGAGCTGGCAGCCCCACACAATCCATAGTGCCATGCGTGGCCCGATTAGGGTTGTGTGAAATTCCCATCGTGGCACAGATTACACAGGTCGATGTACAGACACGGGCAATGGGCATCCTTGAGTCATTACTACGTGTGCAACTGCAGCATCCGTTACAGGCATGTGTTACTGGTCTGTGTCACAGGGCGGGGACAGACTGCAAAACAGCATCAGACATGGGTCCAGTGACAATAGATTCTACGCAGTCTGAATCTCTGCACCCTGACCCGGAGCTGCAGCTACTTCATCCGGTTACGCCTCAGTTAGCACATGGTGCACTCCTCCCCCACTCTGGAACACCAGCACTCAGTTGAGTCCCTGACCACACCCCACGACAAGGAAGTGCTACTGTAAATTGCACTGAAGGAGAGGGGTAAGCAGGACTCCTTGATTGGGCTTCCCAAACTGAGCTACAGCGTTGTCCTGGAGGTGAAGAGTAAGCAGGTCTCCTTCATGGAACCTCATCCAGAGCGCTCTGAGAAAATAGAAGCCCCCCCGCCCCATCCTCCCACCCCAGATATACAGGGCCATGGGCCAGTAGCAGTTGGGAGATGCACATAGATCATAAAAGCTGGCAGGGAACTCGCGAAATGGCCAACATGCCCATTTCCCTGTCCAACCCACCAGAAAACTTGCAGGACACAATGGGAGAATCAGGCCCAAAGTCTCATACTGCCGCAGGCAATTTCTTCCCATTGCTAAAGGATTCATTAACCCTGACAAAAGGTCACAGACATGAAACACCATCCCCGTTTCTGCCAGACACAGGAAGAACGTGCAGACTCTGTTCAGTGACCCAAGCTGGGAATCAAACCAAGGTCCCTGGTGCTGTGAGGCAGCAATGCTAACCATTGTGCTGCCCAATATGAAATAAAGCAATAGGAGAAATGTAATTTTTATTACCTTGGCTCTGTTGGTAGCATTCTTGTCTGTGAATCTGAAAGTTGAGCCAAAGTTTTACTCCAGGACTTAGGCACATATTTTGAACAGGAAATGTACAGGATTGCAGTTTTACAGGTGCCATATTTTGCACATGACAGATGCCTGTAATCTGTGGTGAATCCCATGTCACTATTCAAGAGTGAACAAGGATTTCACCTGATGTGCAAACTCCTCCCACAAACAACATTACAAAGAGCTTAACTGGCCAGTCAGCTCACTGTTATTTAAGAGATCTTGTTGTGTGTAAATTGGCTGTTTACCTATGTAATGTTGACTGAAATCCAAAAATACTTATCAACTATGAAGCACTTGGGACACTTGTGAACTTGGGTGTTGCAAGATCATTTGATGCACATTCATTGTTTTGGAAAAGCAAAATAGCAGGATACTGGAAATCTGTAATAAAAACAAAGCACTGGAAAAACTGAGGATGACAAGTTATAGACCTGAAACATTAAATCAATAGAAAATAAGAAAATGGTGGAAATACTCAGCAGTAAATTAGAAACAGAATTAATGAGTATGGAAAAGTAATAGAAATACTGCAAATGAAAGAACAAGTTGCTAAATAAGCAACTTTTGTTTGCAAAAGAATGCATCAAAAACAAGAAAAGTCACATCAAAGTTTATCAAGAATAACTGAATGTTTGTTAAAATGAGCAGGAGTTAAAACAGAAAGCTAGGTTATTGATAACATGGCAAATGCACCTAATCCACATGTCTTTTGGACTGAGAGAGGAAACCCATGCAGACATAGGGAAAATGTGTGCAACCTCTGCAGTCACCCAAGCCAGGAATCAAACTTGGGTCCCTGGCACTGTGAGACAGCAATGCTAATCGTTGTACACTGCACTGTCCAGCTTATTCAAAAGGCACTCCCCCTCCCCCTTCCTGATGGGGAACAGGAGGAGGTAGTGTCAGAGTGTGGAAAAGGGGTAAGTGGATTGTGAGTGATACAAGGAAGTGATCAGGAATGACCTTGTCTACAACTGAGACTATAGAACCATCCAGACTAAGTGAGATGACAAGGTCATGGGGGTACCTGTAAATATAGGTTAGGAAGGTTTCACGAGGGAGTGAAATTTAGGGAGACAGAGCAGCAAATTCAGAGGCGATAACGATGAGCCGACCTGGGGCTTGAAATGACCAAAGATAAAAATTGTTCAGGGAAAATAGTGAAGACATCATGGCGAGAACGTTTTTTTAAGTTGTACTTGGGAGAACAGTGACTTTGAAAAAGAATTTTAATGAACACAAGGTATAAAAGATTTCTGAATCGCACGCACTGTCACATTTAGTTCCTATCACAATTTTATCACTCCTAGCAATCATGACTAAGTGTAAAATATTGGACTATTTTTAAATCAAGTGCTTGAACTTTTAATAGGTTTCTATAATTAATTAATTTACCCTTCTAGCGCCCCACAAAGTTAAATTGTTGCTCCCAAAAGTCTGTTTCACGTCCACTCATCTAGGTAATGTGGCAGGCAAGTTTTAGTTTTTAATTTATATTTCCATCCATTATATTAGTCCTTTCCTGCTGCCATCATATCCATCTTAGGTACCAAACCTTTATATCTTATTGCCAGATATTTCCTCTCCCACTTCACATTTCTCCCAGGCCTTAGCTTCCTCATCTTTCATGCCTGTCTGGCTATTGTATTTCACCCTCACTTCCTATTTGGTCCAGAGCTTACACCTTCACATCCTCTTCAGCTCTGCATCAGCCCTATAAGTAGTGTTCAATCTCTGCACTTTTCAATAACACACTATGGGAGCAGCAGAGTAGCTGCTATGGAGGTTAGCACTGATGCCTCACAGCACCAGGGACCCAGATTCAATTCCTGGTTGGATCACTGTCAGTGCGGAGTCTGCATGTTCGCCCCATTTATGCATGGGTTTACTCCCATAGTCTAAAGATGAGCTAGTTGGGTGGATTGGCCATACTAAATTCTCCCTCAGTGTACCCAAACAGATGCCAAAGTGTGACAACTTGGGAGTTTTCACAGTAACTTCATTGCAGTGTTAATGTAAGCCTACTTGTGACTGATAACTAAAAAAAAACTTTAATTTTTCAAAGCCATTATGATCAGTAAGATGAATCTAACAAGCCTGAACAGAAAAGATCAGAGTAGAGAACATAAAAAGAGGGAGTCAACAGATTAGTAGGCAATTAAGTGTGAATAGTCACAGATGGCATGCTGGTTAGAGTAATGGTTGATTATTGGTAGATTACAGGAATAAGCAAATAGGATGAATAGCAGCAGTGGGGAAGAGAAACAAGAAAGGAGATATGGAAGGCAGCAGGAAAATTGCAAAAGCTTTTAAAGAAGGGCAGTAGCAGACTACACTAACAACTCTCCACCATGCCACACCACCCATTCAAAATGAATGGGAAATGTGTCAAAAAGAGTAGCAAAGGGAAAAGAAGAAAGATGGAAGAGAAACAACAGTAGGTGAGATTGTATACACCATGACCTATTTTGAATACAGTTGATTGCTGTGGTATTAAGAGTGGAGATCAAGTGCAGGTAATGGAAAGCCAGAGTCTGAGAAATAGTGGAGCCACAGCATTAGTTTTACTTTAACATATATTCCAACCTTAGTTTTATGTATTTTAATTATATAAAACTATATCCACATTTGTAAAAGAAATTGCATATGTAAAATTGTAACAGTATATTTACACACTCCCATCAGTGACACCATTGCAGTGAGGGGAGATATTACATCATACTATTTGCACTCTAAATCTCAGGTCTTGGACTTAATTAGTTCCCAGCAGACTTATCATAGAATCCCTACAGTGCAGGAGGCCATTCAGCCTATTGAATCAGCACCAGCAATTCCACCCAGGCCTTTCTCTATACCCTACATAGTTACCCTGACAATCCACCTAACCTACACATGTTGGGACACAAAGGGGCAATTTATCATGGGCAATCCACCTAACCCACACACATCTTGGGGACTATGGAAAGATACCAGAGCACCCAGAGGAAACCCACGCAGACACAGGAAGAATGTGCAAACTACACGTAGGCTGGAATCAAACTCTGGTCCCTGGTGCTGTGAACGCAGTAAGAAGTCTCACAACACCAGATTAAAGTCTAACCAGTTTATTTGATACAAACCCACAAGCTTTCGGGGTTTGCCTCTTCATCAGGTGAGTGGAGAGTTCTGGTCTCAGGTGCCTGGTGCTATGAGGCAGGAATGCTAACCATTGTGCCACCATTTAATTGTTTCACTCACTGGCCAAGCATGTAACATGCACAACTAAAGGGGTTAATTTATTGTTTTTCCATAAATGAAATATTGTAACTGGTCAAAATTGCACATTCAATAGTGCTTTTGGAGAAGGCTAATCAACCCTCATCCATGAAATCCAATTTTACTTTCATTGTACCAGGCAAAAAATTTTACAAAGCTGCATTTACTAAAACAAATTAATTGACTAATATTAACACTTCAACTTGCAACATTAGTCAGAAAAGTATTTCCTTATTTCATAGTGTACAAGAACCCATTTGTAAACGGCACTCCAATCTTCTCATTTCCCTGCTGCTGTCTTCTATTTCTTCCCTTAGCCAAACTAAATTGAGGCAGCTAATGTTTGTTTTTGCACAAGTTGATAGTCATGCTGTAGTGAAGTTGACCACACTCACACCAGATTTGATTAACATCCAGAAATAAGTGAGGAAAAGCAGGTGTTTTTATTCAAGTACAATTGTGACATAGGTTTCTTGTCACAGTATTTTGTTCACCTTTTTAGTCTAATCCTGTTGAATGTTACAAAGGGTGAAAACCACATTCTGTAAAAGCTGCATAATTGATCCACTTCCACAATCTGTATTTTTAATGCCACCTCTAAAGGGCACAATATGGAAGGCAATGAATGCAGAAGTTAGCAACCAAAATAATTATTTCAGTAGGCCTTAAGTATCTTCACTGTCCTTAGCAAACACAGAACCGAAAGTTAAAACGATCATCTTGCAAATGGAACAAGGCAGCCAACCTTGAAATGAAGTAGTTAGTATAACAAAAAAATTTAGAGGGGAAAATGCATTAATAACTAAAAATGACCAACAGCAAGAACAGCTAATGAGGTTGCTGTAATTGTGCATTTAAAAGCGTCAAATGTAGAAATAGGAGTATTTTGTAAGCTTGCTGGTCCTCAAATTTTTTTTTTAATGAACAGAAATTCAGTTTTGCACAAGTACATATGTAACATTCGCAAACCTGCAGGCATACAAATTCTTTTAAATAATATTCTTCCAAATAGGAGTACTCATTTTCTAATGTGTTCAACCTTGCATTTTCACTAAAGATCACTGGGGCCTTTAAATTACTAATATCTTGTAAGAAATTGAGAAAATGCAGGTTTTAATCTCAGATCAAAACAATTGAACTTGGTTACTCACATGAACATTTTCACCAGTTCTATGATACACAGTAGCATAGGGCTAGAAAGTTGTATCAAAATGAACCTTGCTAGATGATTTATCCCACCCAGTACGTCCGAGAAGCAGTACCAGAGAAAGTCTTCAAGAATATCTAAAGTACAGATTATGGATCACATTTAGCCCATAAGCCATAGGAACTCAATATCACTTGCATTTGTGGATCTATAGGTTTTGAAAAGGGTTATTTGAATATTGTTACTGATGGATAAACCGATAATCAGGACATCAAGTCATACTAGTGTCCACAGCTTGAAATAAACATGTTGTATAAATGCAAGTTGTAACAATAAAACACCCACATGTGAATCACAACAATTGATGCTGAGTCCAAGACATTTGGATAGCAAAAAGCTTGATCAAAGCATTAGGTTTTAAGGAGCATCTTGGAAGAGATTTCTGGAGTGGCTTTAGTGTTGTTTAGGGAGGAAGCTCCAGGGTTTAGGGTGAAGTGTGAGTTGCATAAAAGCTCAGGATTTGGAGGAATGCAGAGTGCTCAGAAAGTTTGGGGGGGGGGGGCGGTGGTGAGGTTTGAAGAGGTTAAATCTCTTAGAAAGGCCAAATCAAAGGAAAATTGAAGACTATTAAAGGTTTTGAATGTGAAGGTAAGATTGAGATATTGGTGCAATGGAGCCACAGTGAGCACAGTGGCAATTGGTGAATTGTCAATATGTGAACATAGAACACTACAGCACAAACAGGCCCTTCGGCCCACAAGTTGTGCCGAACACATCAAAACCTACCCAGCCATAGACCTATCTATAACCCCCAATCCCATTGGATCCCATATACTCATCCAGAAGTCTTTTAAAAGACCCCAGCGAGTTCGCCTCGACCACCACCGACGGCAGCCGATTCCATTCACTCACCACCCTCTGAGTGAAAAACTTTCCCCTAGCATCCCCTCTGTACTTGCTTCCCTGCACCTTAAATCTGTGCCCTCTCGTCGCGACCATTTCAGCCCTGGGAAATAGTCTCTGAGAGTCCACCCTATCTATTCCTCTCAACATCTTGTAAACCTCTATCAGGTCGCCTCTCAACCTTCGTCTCTCCAGGGAGAACAGTCCCAGCTCCCTCAACCTGTCTTCATAAGGCATGCCTCCCAATCCAGGCAACATCCTTGTAAATCTCCTCTGCACCCTTTCAATAGCTTCCACGTCCTTCCTATAGTGAGGCGACCAGAACTGCGCACAGTACTCCAAGTGTGGTCTGACAAGGGTCCTATAAAGCTGCAGCATTACCTCCTGACTCCTGAACTCAATCCCTCGATGAATGAAGGCCAGTACACCGTAAGCTTTCTTAACCACGTCCTCCACCTGGGAGGCAGATTTGAGTGTCTTATGGACCCGGACCCCAAGATCCCTCTGCTCTTCCACACAGCTAAGACTCCTACCTTTGATAGTGTACTCATTCATCCCGTTGGATCTGCCAAAATGGACCACAACACATTTATCCGCGTTGAAGTCCATCTGCCACTTCTCCGCCCAGTCTTGCATCCTGTCGATGTCATGCTGCAACTTCTGACATCCCTCCAGACCATCCACAACACCACCGACCTTCGTGTCATCGGCGAACTTACTCACCCATCCCTCCACTTCCTCATCCAGGTCATTTATGAAAATGACAAACAGCAAGGGTCCTAGAACAGATCCCTGGGGCACTCCACTGGTGACCGACCTCCATGCAGAAAAAGAGCCATCCACAACCACCCTCTGCCTTCTGCAGGCAAGCCAGTTCTGGATCCACAAGGCCAAAGCCCCTTGGATCCCATGGCCTCTCACCTTCTCAAGAAGTCTTGCATGGGGGACCTTGTCAAATGCCTTGCTGAAGTCCATGTACACCACGTCCACTGCTCTTCCTTCGTCAATGTGTTCAGTCACATTTTCGAAGAACTCAATTAAGCTCGTAAGGCACGACCTGCCTTTTACAAAACCATGCTGACTATTTCTAATCAACCTAAACTTCTCCAAATGCTCGTAAATCTTGTCCCTCAGAAGCCTCTCCATCAGCTTACCAACCACTAAGGTCAGACTCACCGGTCGGTAATTTCCAGGACTATCCCTGTTCCCTTTCTTGAAAATAGGGACCACATCCGCAATCCTCCAATCCTCCGGAACCTCTCCCGTCTCCATCGACGACGCAAAGATCATCGCCAGGGGCTCTGCAATGACATCCCTCACCTCCCACAATAACCTGGGGTACATCCCATCTGGTCCCAGAGACTTGTCTATCTTGATAGCATTTAAAAGTTCTAACACATCCGCTTCCTTAATATCTACATACTCAATCTTTTCAGTCTGCCGCAAACTTGTAGTGCATCCTCCCAGATCACTTTCCACCGTGAATACTGAGGCAAAGTACTCATTAAGCACCTCTGCCATTTCTTCCGGTTCCATACAGACTTTTCCCCCTTCACCTTTTATAGGTCCTATCCCTTCTCTTCTCATCCTTTTACTTTTCACATATTTGTAGAAGGCCTTGGGATTCTCCTTAATCCTACCAGCCAAGGCCTTCTCATGACCCCTTCTGGCTCTCCTAATTTCCTTTTTAAGCTCTCTTCTATAAGCCTTATACTTCTCTAGATCCCCAACATCTCCTAGCTCTTTGAACCTTTTATACACCTTTCTTTTCTTCCTGACTAGGTTCACCACAGCCTTCGTGCACCACGGTTCCCTCGTCCTACCAAAACCTCCTTGTCTCACCGGAACGTTGTCGTGCAGAGCTCCAGACAAGCATTCCTTGAATATCTGCCACCTTCCTTCTGTGCTTTTCCCCAAAAACACCTCCTTCCAGTTTATTCGCCCCAACATCTGCCTGATGTCTTCATATTTCCCCTTATTCCAGACAAACACCTTCCTAGCCTGCCTGATCCTATCCTTTTCCAATGCAAGGGTGAAGGAGATAGAATTATGATCTCCATCCCCAAGATGCTCTCCTACCGAGAGATCCATCACCTGTCCTGGTTCATTAGCTAGTACCAGGTCCAGTACAGCCTCTCCTCTCGTAGGCTTGTCCACGTGCTGTGTCAGGAAACCCTCCTGAACACACCTAACAAACTCCTCCCCATCCAAACCCCTTACCCTTGGGATATTCCAGTCGATGTTTGGGAAATTGAAGTCTCCCATCACAACAACTCTGTTATTTCTACATCTCTCCAGTATCTGTTTCCCTATCTGCACCTCAACTTCCCTGTCACTATTGGGCGGCCTATAGAATACACCCAGCAACGTCACCGACCCTTTGCAATTCCTAACTTCCACCCACAGAGACTCCGTAGACATTCCCTCCTTGGTATCCACCTTCTCTGCAGCCATGACACTGTCCCTGATCAACAGTGCCACTCCACCACCTCTTTTGCCTCCCTCCCTGTCCTTCCTGAAGGATCTGAATCCCGGGACCTGTAGTACCCAGTCCTGTCCCTGAGACATCCAAGTCTCTGTAATGGCCACCACATCACAATCCCAAGCAGCAATCCACGCCCTAAGTTCATCCACCTTATTTACTACACTCCTGGCATTAAAATAGACACAGCTCAGTCCCTCAGACTGGACATTTCCCTTCTCCCCCACTCGTCTAACCTGCCTCTCATCCTGCCTAGAGTCCTTCCCTACCTGGGAGCTAACTTCCTTGCTCCCAGTCTCCATATCACTATTCCCTCCCCCAACCTTTCTAGTTTAAAGTCCCCCCAGTAGCCCTAGCCAGTCTTCCTGCCAAGATATTAGTCCCCCTGGGATTAAGGTGCCACCCGTCTTTGCTGTGCAGGTCACACCTGCCCCTAAAGAGGTCCCAATGATTCAGGAACCGGAATCCCTGCCCCCTGCTCCAGTCCCTCAGCCACGTATTCAACCTCCACCTCATACTATTCCTGCTCTCACTCTCCCGAGGCGCAGGCAGCAATCCTGAGATTACTACCTTCGCTTTCCTCTCTCTCAGCTGCCTACCCAGTTCCCTATAATCCCTTTTCATGTCCACTTCCCTCTTCCTGCCTATGTCAGTAGTACCTATATGTACTACAACCTCCAGTTCCTCACCCTCCCCTTTCGGGATGTCCGGGACGCGTCCAGAGAGACATACCACCATCCGCAACTCCCGTCTGCGTCCACAAAAACGCCTGTCCGCCCCCCTCGCTACAGAGTCCCCTATAAGCACTGCCTTTTTGCTCTGTTTTTTTAGGTTTTTGTTTAGCTCCAGGGAGCTGGCCACCGCTGCCTCCCTTGGATGAGTGGTGAAGGATTGGAAATAGGCAGCATAATTTTCCAATAAGCTCAGGTTTATTGGGGGGGGGGGGGGGGGGGGGGGGGGGGAAGGAGGAGGAGACGATGGGAAAACAACCAGAACAACCCTAGAATAGGCAGTTCTGAAGTTAAAGTTGGATGAGGGTTTCAGCAGCACATGGGTTATGCTGGGACAGAGGAATAAATGTGTAAAATAATGGAAATATGAATTTAAACTCCACACAACGCAATCCATAGTGTGGGCTCAGCTAGCTAACATACTAAGTCAAACATTTTGGGCAAGTTTGGGCAGTAAACAGACCACATGGAAGGTGAGTAAGTAAACCCTGAAGGTGGCATTAAGCAAAGGAACATTGATTGATTAAGCCAATGGACAAAATAGCAGATGGAGTATAATGGTGAGATTTGGTTACACAATTTGTTAGGGAAGGAAAAATTAAATAATTTTCAAATTGCAAAAAACTGTTTCACTATTGGTATTTGGAGTGATTAGTGTGTCCTTGCGCAAGACATACAAGTCATCATGGATCAGGAAATTCCCAGCAGGTCTGGCAGATGGGCAGCACTGTACCTCAATGTCAGCAATCTGGGTTCAATTCCTGGCTTGGGGGTCACTGTCTGTTTGGAGTCTCATGTTCTCCTTGGGTTAGTGTGGGTTTCCTTCCGCAATCCAAAGATGTGCAGGTCAGGTGAATTGGCTATGCTAAATTTTCCCTGAATGGTACCTGAAAAAGCACCGGAGTGTGGTGACTGGAGGATTTTCACAGTAGCTTCATTGCAGTATTAAAGCTTATGAGTAATAAATAATCTCCTCTTTATTGAATTCACATTTTTATTATAGTTCCAATGGAGTTCTTTGCAGAAAGTTAGCATGCATGTACGGGCAAGTAAAAATACTATGTTGGTCTTTTTTGGCAAACGGCTTGGAATAAATGAGCAAAGAAGTCTTGCTGCAATTGTACAATCCTGATCAGACTAGACTTGGGTAGCTTTGATGTCCAATCCACAATAAGTATCTGATTGCCTTTTAATAATCACAATGAAGGTTCATTAGGATGAGATAGCTCAAATGGAGTTTAGAATGAGAGATGTTCTCACATGATGTCAAGGGCTCAACAAGGTAGATACTGAGAGACTGTTTCTTCTAGTTGGAGAGCCCAAGAATGAAGGAGTATAGCCTCTGAATGTGGGATGGAGTTGAGTCATTTCTTCAGAGGGTGGTGAATCTTTGGAATTCTCTAGGTAGGAGGGTTGCAAAAATCACAGTTAGTATATTCAAGCTAAGTTTGATTGCTTTTTGGAGTCTAAGAATCAAAGCGGAATTAAGGTTGAGGATCAGCCATGAATTAAGTGACAGAGCAAGTTCAATAGACCAAATTGACCTAATTCTGTTCACATTTATGCAGAGTAGCAAAGTAGAACTAAAGCAAAAAGTCAAAGAAGTAGAGAAACCAAGATAAAGATTAAGCATCACAATTACGTTTTCCCCTTATAGTCCTTCCCATCCCACCACCTCAAAAATACTTTGGACATTATACTACACAACCAACTTGATTATGCATAAATGTTTACATTGTAATGACCATTACCCATCACTTATGTCTCTTAACAGGTGTGATGCAATAGCCAGTTTTATTTAAATATCAGCAGGCTGTAAAATAAATTATATAGCTTATATGGTGACATTTTGAACTGAAGAATGAGAAAAGTTCTGCATCACAATGCACAGATCTATTCTGAACCATACATCTCGATCAACTCAAGGTGTTCCACTTGAAGATTAACACTGAACATATCAGGCTGTTGAACAGTATGCTGCAGATATAATACACCCATGGTATTCACTTTTTCCTCCCAACTGCACTTAGTTATTAAGTATTTTAAAATTCTGTACACAATTATTTGGCATTTTTTCAAATGTCAATTTCTGAAACTTGAAGAGTTCAATTTCAGTGCAATTTGTATACTTTTGTCTAGAGCACAAACTGCAGTTTTGCTACTGTCACATGAATGGAAAAAAGCTGAACAGAAATGAATAGAGGCATTAAGAACAGATCACTTGTGCTTGCTAAATAGATATTGTTTATTAAGGCTTGTATTCTCCTAGAGGAAAGAAAATCAACCCAATGATGTTCATTTACCTTACAGGCAATATTCCAGAGACATAACTAAAATTGTCTAAATATAAGTCTAAATGATAGTTTTTTTTAAACTGAGGTCCATTTTTGTAACTAGGTTCAGAAGAGTTAATTGTTTTCTTTCTAACGATAGTAAAGTTCCTCTACATAAACACGTGCAATTTTCTGTGAACTAAAGCAACAGGCATGAGCACCGTTTCATGCTTTATCCAGTCGGCAGCAATTTCAATGGTTCCCTCATTCCACAGACATACAGTACAGCAAAGTACAGCTTTCAGACAGAAAAACAATCAAAATATTTCATCCCAGAAGAATCAAGAGACGTTTGCATCAATTTATATTTTGAGACATCAACCATCGTTTCCACTATTTGCTCCTATATTAAAGCTCAGCTTTAGAGAAGGAAAAAAAAGAAATGGCCTTGGGATTTTCATGAGAATGCAAATTAACAGCGACTCGAAAAGAACACCAGAAAGCTCAAAGTTAACACACATCACCAAAAACTAGTAACGTTGAAAGCATCACATTATCCAAACTACATAAGGCTGATGCAGTAATATTTCCCATAAAGGGGAGCATGAAGGGTTTCTCCTTACAGGATTGCAAAACAAATGCAGGCTAAAGCTTCAGTGTAACAGAAGTTACCAGTGACTGCTACAGCATTTAGGTGCAAAATTACAAACAAAATGCAGACCAGTCTGGGCAAAAAAAAACGAAAAAAAAAACAGAAATGTACTAAAAACGTGATGTAGCTTTTAATTCCCCTGCACATAAAGATATCAACTGGAGCAGAAAGCTTTGCTTTTTTTTCATTCTGACGCTGCATCACAGCACCAGGTTCAGTTTTTTTAAATTCATCAAGTTAAATGTTTTCTTATCATTTGTTTCGATTCAGGCGCTCCTGTAGAGAAAGAGAAAAGTTACTTTGAAAGAGCATGAAAAGTTATAAACTATTTTGCACAAGTATTCTATAATACATAATGCATGAATTCCAGTGTAATTAGATTTTCAAACTACAGTTAATAAAAATCTCCCTGTTGGTCCTTGTCTTTTTATTTTATATTTGGCAAATGTGGACTTTGATAGAAGTGTACACAGTCCACAGTTAATCATTTGCATGCACAGTATTTTGCGGGCTTCAGAAAACAACATGCAGCTTTTTTTGTTGGAAACTAGTTTACTACAATAACTTGTACTGTAGGTGGCTGGAGTGCTAGTTGAAGAGTTAAGCTGCATTGACTGGAGATTGTGAACCAAGATGTTTAGATTCAGAAGACCATGACCATTTTCAGATTTCTATACATTGAGTAATGATCCAAAGCCAGCAAAGTTTACAGAAGTGGTTCTCAGGATGCCCATCTAAGGAATTTTCAAATTTCCAGTTTCTTTTACTGTACCTCATGTATAGCGGCACCCTAACACCAAATCTCTCATCAGTTCTTCTCATCTGAATCTAATTTATAACACTTGCAAATAACTATTGTTTATTTTGAACACTAGACATATCTGTCCAAAAATGAGGTTCTCATCAGTCCTCACTGCAGGCAAATGTGGGTTATAATTTCAGGGATGTGCCAGATTCACAAATGCATAATTCCTGGCAGATAGGACAGGGCCAAAGGGAAGATTTGAAGTTGCAAAAATCAGGTCCCAAGGTGAAATTCATAAGCTTTGGTATGGTTTACTTCCAATTTCCTTTTGCCCGCCTATATAATTAAGTACATCACTAATGTCGAGCTTTTCACTTAAAAAAATTTACAAATCTTTTACAACTGTTAACAATCATTTGCACTTTGCCCCTTGCCCAATTTCTTTTGCTGCAAAAAATAATTTTAAATAACATTATTTGGCAAAATGTTCTAAAATAAATACTATTTGCCGCACTGTTGCAACATAATGGGAATGGAGCAACCCTTTTAAGATTTGCTGTCTCACCAAGAATAATAGTCATCAGACCGTACTTCTAACCAAGTTTTAGCTCTGCTTTAGACAGAGGGTCTTTTACAACCAGAAGGGGCTAACCCTGCAACTTTCACAAAGTCAGCCCCTACAAATGTCTATATTATAGGGAATGCAATTCAAGAACTGCCAACATTGCAATTTTGGAATGATAAAAAAGGTAAATTTACAATATGTAGCGTATTTGTATTTTATTCCCAAGGACATACGATTCACCATTCGTACAGCCTGACAACCTTTTCTCAACGATCTCCTTGGAAGTATTAAAAGTGGGAAATTGAAAACCTATTGTTCACAATTATTATATAATAAGGGAGAAATGAAGCAGCATATACCAACGGGTTCTTCTACTAAGTAAACACATTTAATTGTAGGTAGACTAGGCAGATAGGCTTTTCAAAACAATGGTCTTTAATTACCTGTACTGCCAACTGTTAACACATGACTTCTCCCACTGAAACTCAACTTGAATGATTAATGTGAAATGGAAGAGTTTGTCATTAGAATATCTTCCCTTTCTAGAACAGGAAGAGAAACAGAGTCCACAACAATGAAAAACATTCACACGAAACTGTATTTTATAATTATCCTAACCCTTGACGTTTCAGAAGTTTGTAGAATATGCAAGATGTTGCATGGGGGAAGATGGACAGTGGTGCACAAATGGGAAACAATAATAGAAAAACTCTTCTGCCCAGAATAGCAAACTGGTAAAGAGTTAAGATTGTGTGCTCTTTAAATAGAACTTGGAACATGATTAGGAGTTAATGCAATGATGGTCAGAAGAGGCTATAGGGAATAAGGAGAGAAAGTTGTATCCCTAATGGTGCTGACTTTGGCAACAATATAGCTCAATTGTTTGGAATGCCAAGCCAGCTATGTGCCAAGATGCAGCTCAAATTATGTGATGTTCAAGAATTTGCATTACATCTTTGGGAATTGGGGTTACATTAGTCTTGCTGTCATCTACAAATTTTGGCTTTATGGTTTCTACATTGGGATGATCAAGTATCATATTGTTTGTTGATAACCTACAAAATGAATTCACTGGAAACAGAAATGAAGATCTAATGCACTGGTTTTCAAATTGGGATACCTGGATCCTACAAAATCTATGTTTTTTTTTGTTGACTTGCTAGTACATTATTTATGTTGCAATGTAGCAAGGAACACAGTTCCTGCACAGTTACATGGTATCTCTACCTGCAAGTTACAGCAAAGGTTTCAGGAACTATGCTATATTAAGTCCCTTAACAGTCAAGTCAACATTCTAAGTTATTACAGCTAATTTCAGCAGAACGGACAGATTTATAGTGCTTGACAATATTCAACAATATAAGCGGTGCAGCTCTGCATAATGAAGCTGACTCCCCACCCACCCCATATTGGCACTTTACCTTCCTGCCTGCTATTGCTCTTTCCTCCCCACCCAAGGTCCTATTCCTGGATTCTAACATAGTTACTTTGCTAATCTCCCTAAAACTAAGTGGCAATTTAGCACGATCAATCCACCTAAGCTGCACAGCTTTGGACTGCAGCGGAAGCAGAGCACCTGGATGAAACCCAGTCATGGCGAGAATGTGCAAACTTACCACAGATAGTCACCGGAGGCCAGAATTGAACTGCTGCTGTGAAGCAGTAGTGCTAACCACTGTGCTGGTTTTTCATATCTTTTCGCCAAAAAGTAGTAGCCTCAGTGGCTGCTATTGGCCTAATAGTGCACACGATCTTGAGAGTTTCGTGTATGTCTCAAGAGTCTGCTGTCATCAGTTTCCCTTTTCTATCTTTCTAGGGACATTTCCATGAAAGTGCAAGGTATTGTAATCCATCTTAATACAACTAATACATGCTTGATGGATTGAAAATTATGCCAAGTACTAAATTATGCAGTTTTGCTCTGATGCAAAAGTAGATTTGGCAGAAGTCTTAATTCAGGGAAACAACTGCATTCCCCACGTCCACCTGAGTACTTTGCTGGAATGGAAATCTAGTGAATGATGATTCCTTTCTTGTTCTAGATTAAGTTTTCTGTTGACGCTTACCCGAAGTCTTTGAAGCATAGCTTGAAGAGGAGGAGGATTGATACAGCAGCTCTGATGCAGCTCATTCTCCCTGATGCTTCGACTGTGCCTTCATAGATACGGTGGCTGGAAGGGCAAGAGGAGTGGGATGACTTTGAGCACTTGCCAGCCAGAGGCAAGTCAGATACTGATGCTTCAGCCATCTTGGACCTTTAGATCTAATGCATTAATTTGAACCAAGGTTTCTTGCTTTTACTTTTCTCAGAATCTTTGATACAATGCCAAATTCCGGTCTAGAAGCAGGCAGTATTCACAATCGCCAACAACAGGAAAGGCCAGGACATAGCAATGAACTAAAAACAAGAACTGAATCTAGAACCTTTCACATTCCTGAGAACAATATGATTCTGCCCAATGCCAACAGGAGAAAGAACTGAAGAGCAATGCACGGTGGGGGGTGGGGGGTGGGGGTGGGGGGGAGGGGGCATTGTACATGCCATGAAGAGGTAGATAACAAAAGGGTCAGGCATCCAAAATTTGACCTTCCTGTGAACACTGGCTTTGGATCATTACCAAAATTTGAGGGAACAAATAGAAAATCAACTTAAACTTTTTTTTCTAATAGTGATTCTACAACTTTTATTACAATCAAGAAGTACCATAACTAAAGCATAGGGCAAATTCAGAACTACTTAATGTCAAGAACACTAAAAATGCCACACCAGTAACAACTGTAAATGACTATGGGTTATAGTGAAAGCGAACAAGAGAATACTGAATAAAGTAGCTTCGAATGACAAAGTTCAGATTCAGCACTTCAGAGGTAAACTGGGTTGGTTTCTATAATTAGCACCATTATCCTTTATTTTTGGCATACATTACATATATAACACATAGCCCAAAGGTGTGCAGACTAAGTTGATTGACCATGCTAAACTGACCCTAGTGTCAGGGAAATTAGCAGAATGAATGAGGTTACGGGAATAGGGCCTGAGTGAGTGCAGGACTCGATGGGCCGAATGACCTCTTCCTGCACCATAGGCATTCTACGATTAAGTTTCATTGCTGATAATCTCAAATCTCCTTGCACTTAAATTTTTTGCATTGAGAAGAAAGCACAGAACTGAGAACGTTATTCATTTTTATTTTAAGCTTCACAGATTGGAACAGAATAGGATTAAAAGTGAAACCAGGAAAAGCATATTGATTGAAGCACAACATTATCATTCCGCTATTCTTCCATGCAACTATCCCTCAACATAGTTGCCAATCAGGTTACATGCTCAAAGGCCTCATATGACACCAGTCTTCAATGTTTAACTCCCAAAGGGGAATCCCTATATTCTTGCCCTTCCCCAGTAGTTCATCTAAACTCAAATTTCTGACATGGCAGTTATCTAAGCAACACCTACATTTTATAATGCAATAGTAGAGGCCAGAGGCATATTACACTGCATTACTATCCAGAATGTATTTTAAAATCATCTGGTATAATGATCGGAGGACATGAAAGTTTACCATTGATTAATTTTCTAAGTACAAACAAAAATGTGGCACCAAATTAATGGAATGAAAGCATTAACCCCAAAAAATTTTAAATGCAAACATTTTCCTTCTTCATAATTTTATAACATTAATTCAATTTGCAAATGTCATATTTCTTTGCATGATAACTTCATGAATTTAGTTTATACTGATCATATGGCAGCTCTTTTTCCAGATTCTGGCCTCTGCATATAGGGAAACCTCAAAACCAATGGCTTCAGCCCAGTCATAATTCTCAAGTGCATTTCATAGAATCCCTGCAGTGCAAGAGGTGGCCATTCGATCCATCAAACTTGCACTAACTCTATCTTATCCAGACCACCCAATCCTTAATCTACTGTACCTATACAGCTTGAGATATTAAGGGGGTAATTTAGCAGGGGTAATTCACCTAACCTGCACATTATTTGGACTGTAGGAGGAAACTGGAACACCCAGAGGAAGCTCACATATACAGGGAGAACAAGCAAACTTGAAGCAGGTTACTCAAGGCTGGAATTGAACCAGGATTTCTGGCACTGAGGGACTTATTATCTGGTTTCTATATTCATGTGCAATTGGTTCCAATTTGTGGCCATTTTTCTTTATTGTTCTCCTCTCATCCAGACCAGAAACTGCAATCTTATCTCAGTTGAAAACAAAGGAAAAGCTGAGAACTATGTAGTCATAGAGGATTAAATGTTTCTTACAAGAACACACCTAATAGTGCCAATAGTTTTAAAGGTAGGGAAGATTAGTAAAACCAAGACTAAAACAGTTAAATTCTGTAGTCCAGTCTGAGTACGATCAGCATTTGTTTTCAATCTCAGGGTTACTGTTGATTAAATGTAAAAAACTTAAAAACTAATTGTTTTACAATATTTACCTTGTAAATAATGAGAAGCCACAGGCAGAGAAACTTTGTCCTAGAAAGTTAAAACAAAAAGGCATGTATTTTTGATTTTTTTAAAAAAACATACTATGTATGACAATAGTAAAATGTTGACTCTGCCCACCAATAGGATATCCCTCAATAAGAATTCATAAATGACTCAACTATTCTTTCACAAAAAAAATCAGCTCAATAGGTTTCCTTTGCAAATGTTACAGCAGTCAGTTTTTTTTAAACAATTAACTGTGTTTGTTGGTTCAGATTAGAAACAAAAATAGATGCATTTAGAATCAACTACATCACTGAATAGCATTTTAGTTGACTGTTATACACTTGTGTCAAATTTGTCTCAATTTCCTCCAAACTGATAACTAAGGGAGATGTTTTGCCTTAATCTGGACGGTTACATCAATATATTCAGACAATTCATTCACTCACCAAACAGGAATTCCTTCAGAACACCAAATCAAGTTTTGCACATTTACTAGCAAATAAATAGAACATCTTAAAGAGTCCCATGATATATAGAATAAAAATTACAAAAGGTACAGCAACCTCAATCTTAAATTACTTCAATTTGAGAAATAAAGGAAACATTTCAAAGATGATCTATTGATATTAGTTATATAACTGTTATTGACCAAACATTTCCAGTTACTACCTAGAATTTAATCTTGTGAAAAGATGGGGAAATCAGTATTATTCTGAAAATAAATATCAATAGATGAATCACAAGATCTTTAAAATAAATTTTGTGTTTTAAAACAAACCTTTAAAAAGTCCACTTTTTTCCTTATGAATTTTATAAATGCCAAACGTAAAAAAAATTATATTTTTGAAACAGACTTATTTCAATATTTTAAAATGTTTGTTAAAGGGCCTTTCTATCCGTGATGGAAAGTTGACTTACAGCTAGCAACATTTGCCTCTTAATGAAGCCTGCTTCTTGACTATATGTTCATCATTCGGTCTACTGAAAATTACCTCCTGTCCTTCACTGAATCATAACTTGATCTTTTCCTTTGAGCAACAGGGTCACTGCTTAAAAATAAGGAGCTGCTCATTTTAGATAGATTAGAAGGATTTTCTCTAAGAGTCATGAGTTTTCAGAACTCTTCCTCAAAAGGAATGGTAGAAGCAGAGTCTGAATATTTTTAAGGCAAAGGTGAATACGTTCATGATTAACAAGGAGGTGAAAGGTTGTCAGCGTAGGAAGGAATATTGAGTTGAGGTTACAATCAATTCAGCTATGGTCTAACTGAATGGCAAAGCAGGCATGAAGGGCCTTGCAACCTATTCCTGCTCCTAATTCTTATGCATCACATTCCACCTTTTTTACCTCTCCTTTAAAATGACTACATTTTATCTTGCCACCTCCCCTCCAAGCTTTTCACTATTCTACTCTCCCATCTTTCCTCAGACCCTGCAATGAGCACCAATTCATTTTTAGTGATTTAGATCTTCATTTCAACTTCTCTTGATTCCCTCATCGTTCCTCAAATTTTCTCTTTATACAAGTTCTCATTGATATTCACAGCCATTCCTTGATTTTGTCATCTCGCGTGGTATCTCTATTCATATAGTCTGAATCGTAGTTAAGACCAACCCCAATAACTTCTTGGATCTGTGATTTCCACTGCCATAACCTCTTTCAATCATACTTCCTTCTGCTCTTTATCTTCGAGGCTATTATCCCCAGTACATATTTACTTTCTCCCAACTCAACCATTACTATTAGTCTAGTCCTCATCTTTAATGGATGCAAACATGAGAGTATCAATCCACCTAGTGTATGAATTTAGCCTTCCAATGCCAGATTTAGTTGGACATCGAGCGTTATTGAGCTTGCACCAAAATCATCTACTACTACAGAATTATCTTAGAAAGCAAAGATGACACCAGCTTCTTTGCTCCATTAAATTGCCTCCTTGTAGCCTTAAAAGTAGTTCATGGACTAATGATTAACATTCAATGAGTTGCTATTCACTGTGATTGCCCATGAATCTAAAGTTCCTCATCTAGCTCCACACTTGCAGCTTTCCCAGTTTTTCTCTACTTCCCATGTGTCCTTTGCAAGCATATCGTGCCACACCTTCCACTTACACTAATCTAAACAACTACACAATTCTCCTTGCA
Source organism: Sphyrna mokarran (assembly GCA_024679065.1). Taxonomy (NCBI): domain Eukaryota; kingdom Metazoa; phylum Chordata; class Chondrichthyes; order Carcharhiniformes; family Carcharhinidae; genus Sphyrna; species Sphyrna mokarran. The sequence continues at coordinate 49,204,880 of JAGIQG010000016.1, forward strand.
GGCTTCTAAGCCAGCTTATGTAAATAATTCCATCTTCACTTGACTTCACTTGTTATGTAAATGACTGCCCAATCTCCAACCTGCCCCAACTCTCCAAAGATTGCCATATTGTCACTTCCAAAATCTGTGTTCATCTTTTTTGAAGCTTCACATTTTAACATCTGCAAATAGGATTTCCACCCCTGCCACGGCACTGAAATGACAGTCACAAACACACCCTTAATTACTCTTATTGCAGTACATTATCCCTCCTCTTTCTTAACTACTTTGCAGTTTTTGACAGGGTTCACTATAATCTCCTGCAATCTCTGTTATCCTGAATGAGATTGACTTTGCATGTTCCATTCTTATTCACCATTGCTAGAATTTCTCAAGCAATAGCTTCCCTATCATTGGTTTCTCAAGCAATAATTTCTCTTCCCACCATCACAAAACTTCTGATGGAGACAAGATATTACCTTTCCTTGGTTGCCTCCTCTTTTGCGTCTACGCACTCATCTTGATATCATCCAAATACATAGCATTAAATACATGCAGTGACAATATTTGCTCTCCATCATCTTTCTCAAGATCTCAACTGCATGTGCATGGTTTGGTCTGCTTATCCAATATCCAAGATGAGCATGTCGTAAATGCTTCATGTCGTAAATGAGTGCTTTATCTGGACCATCTGAAGGGCACCATGATAGCTCAGTGACTATCGCTGTAGCTGTGCAGACACTTGGAATTGGGCCGGTGTCTGCGGGAGTTTGCGCGTTCTCCCCATGGTTGCGTGGGTTTTCTCTGGGCGCTCCGGTTTCCTCCCACATCCCAAAAATTCGCTCTTAGGCTGATTGGGAAACAAATTGTCCCTATATTGAGACTCTTCTATATTAGGAATAACCTAAAATTAGGATAGGATAATGGAACAGTTACTATATAGTTATGACGGCGGCGCGGGTTCATTGGGCCGAAGGGCCTGTTTCCCGTGCTGTGTTGCTCTAAAAAAAAGCAACAATATCCCTATTAAACTTTGGGAAAACAAAAGCCATCGCTTTCAGGTCGTCAAATTGCTTGCTCTCACCACTGACTTAGATAACTATCTCAGGTGATACAGACTATTTACAATCCATCTGGCCTCAAACTTATTTGCCAACAGTCAAATTCTCTCCATTGCAAAGATTTCCATATCTTCAATATTATTTATCTCCTTCCTCAATATAACGTTGCCAAAATCATCTGCAAGTCACTTCCAGACTTGACTATTCTGAAGATATTTTCATTGGTCTCCCCCTTGCTCCATAAACTTCAACTTCTCAAATTCTGCAATCAATATCCGAGCCAACACCATGGCCTGCTCAATCATTTTCCCCGTGCTGCTGACTTATACTAGCTTCCAATCACTGAAGAAATATCTAAAATTATATCACTTCTGTAGAAATATCTTCGCACTCTCAATCCTACCTATCTCCAACATTATAACCCTCCAAGAATTCAGTGTTTTCCCTATTTCTGCACTCCATTGCTGGTATTCTTTTACAGCTAGACAAAACTCTGGAATTTTTACCCAAAGTCTCAATACATCCCTGTGCCTTTAAGAGTTACCATCATAAAAATCAATTTCATTGATCACATTTTTAATCGCCTCTTAGACTATCATCTCCTTTGGCTGTTTGCCAATTTTGATCTGATCACACATCAGTTAAAGTACTTCTGTGATAACAGTTATAAAATGCAAGTGATTGTTGGAAGTAGAACAAAACTTGATTGAGTCATAAATCAATATAGAACAAACTTTTTTAAAAATCTCCCTTGTGCTTTTGAAGATCAATATTGACTAAAAAGAATAAAGGTTTTGCTCGTGTTTGTCAAAGCACAATATTGATTACTAATATAATCAAAACAATTGAATGCATCAAAAATTTAAATAGGACTTGAGATTCTGGATCCAGCGAAGAGTTGCAAAGCACTGCTTATCCTAATCCGGATGTGGAGATACCCTGGTATTGGACTGGGGTAAGCACAGCAAGTCTCAACATCGGATGAAGGAAAGACACTCCAAAAGCTTATGGATTGTGCTACCAAATAAGCCAAGTAAAATGTTGGACATTTTACTTTCCTAATCAGGCCAGACTGCACCTGCAGACATAACCAGGACCATCTACAACTGTATCTGACTGTGCATGGACATTTAGTAAACTACTTATTGTTCTTGTCTCGATTTTAGCAAAATTTCAAAAAAAAACACTTTCAAATTGTAATTATCAAATTCTTTCCAATCATTCTCAACATTTCTTTAAAAAGAAACCAATAGCCATAATTGCAGCATTAACTGTCTTCAATGCTTGTGTGTAAATTTGCTGCAAGATGGGTGGATTAAGGCTCAAGACCATAATCAATGCACACTTTGCTTAAATAAAAAACAATTTAATTTAAAATGAACTTAAGCACTGGTGTATTAAAACACAGCTATTGCTGATCATTCAATTGATTTCCCATTTGATCCAAGTTTTGAATCACTGAAAACAAAAAATATTCAAAAAATTTTGAATATGTATACTTGTGGCTACTTTAAATGGCAAGTTTAAAACTATGTAGTTAAGTTTGGTCTATGCAAGCACAAACCAAACAAGACAATGCAACGCTGTCTGCAGAGCAATCTAGAATAATGCTGCTATGTTCAAACTCACAGTACAGCACAGTAAATTGCCTTCTTCATCAATATCCACTGAAGCAGATCTAGATTGCACATCCTTCTCCAAACTGCCAGGAAGCAGTGGAAAGAAAAATCAGGAAATTATAAAGAGGTGGCCAATCCATCCTACCAGAATTCTCTCTGGTCAAGGCTACGTACTTGTTTTAAAATCACTTCCGTAATATAAAACCTGCATCTGACTGCAAGGACTTTATTGATGCCATTCTCATGATTTAAGCCAAAATGAAGATAAATATATTAAACATCAAATTATGTAACAAAATCAAAAGTGCATTAACATCACTGGATGCAAAATAAGGTGGATAATGTTTTATATGAATTACATCTTGTTAAGAATAGGATAGTTAGAGGGAGAAGGGCTTGAGCCGCATGGGTCACATCCATACCTCTGGGCTAGATGTTAAAGGTTGCTAATGTGGTCAGACAGGTTATCAGCCTTTAAGTCCTTCCAATAAACCTGATAGCAGATGGCAAGAGCAAGTGTGTTTTGTGGCCAGTCATACTACAGAAAGAAATGCCAAACCACTGAAATGCTTTGCTAAGCACAATCATGCACCCATCCAATGGAAGTTCATGGCCACTAATTGTCCTTTTAAGTGCGTAATACCTGAAGGAGTAAAAGGACCCCCCCATCAGAGCTAGGCTGGCCTTAATCTTAGAAACAGATGCCTTCTACCGATAACAGGGAGTGAAAATGTTATCAAGAGTATTTCCATTAGTAATAAAACGTTCCAAAGCCTAGAGTACTCAGGCTAATGGACACTCAGCAAAAGGATAATAAATTTACACTAACCACCTCCATGAACATAGAACCATAGGAAAGCAAACAAGCCATTCATCTTCTTGAATCTGCACTACCATTCAATTCATTGCTGATCTAGATTTCAATTTCATTTACTTTGTTCCTTATCCCTCCAACCTGATGCCTTTACCACATAAAAATAATTAATTTCAGTCAGTTAGGCATTCACAGCTTTTTTTTTTAAAGGAAGAATTACCAATTTCCACTGCCCTTTGCATAGAAAAATGCCTTCTAATTTCATTCTTAAATGGCAGTGCTCTGGTTTTAAGATTCTGGCCTCGTTTTGGGTACCTCAACAAGGGAAGAGTTTCTCTATATCTACCCTAAGGAACCTTGATTAGATTACTCTGTACGTTCTAAGCTGGCAAAATTGCCATAGTCCCAGGTGACCATAGATGCATTCCTGTGAGGAAGAACTGACTGATGGTGATTAAACCTGAGGATCACCATGCTTTAGCTGAGGGGCAAGGTGGCGTCTTCGTGAATGACCTCAGCTATACAAGAATTTAACCAGTGCTGCTGGCATCACTCTGTCACGAACAGCTACCCAGCCAACTAAGCTAATTGACACTCAAAACCTGATTTCTTACTAATGAAATGACAGCACACAGGGCTCTGTAGTTACTTTGATGGACCATCTTTCCCTGCCCCCCTCCCCCCCCAAAAAAAACTGCAGGGGAGCAGCTTGATACAAAAAAAGTCCTGTGGGACACAGAATACAATACATAACTTCCCTTGTAATATCATCTTGTTTCCTTTATTATGTATAATTAAGATTTTACATCCACTCTGTGCAGTCCTCTTAATGTCACGTTTTACCAAAAGGCAAGGTAGAGATTGTAATTTTGAGTTTAGGAGAAAAAAATCTACTTTTGATCTTGAGGTGGAAAAAGCCAAAAAAACTAGATTTTTGTCTTTTTAAGTGTGTAATACCTGAAGGACTAAAAGGCCCCCCCATCAGAGCTAGGCTGGTTCAATATAAAGTAACTTGATTAGATGCATTTGGTCACACCTGTTTACAGTTTTCTAAGATCACTGTAGTAACCGTATTGAAATAAATCAGCAGAAAGCAGTTAAAAGGTAGCAGACTTCTGGAATACATTAGCCATAAAATTTTATGATTGCATTTTAATGCATTCTCTGTAGTAGCCAGAATACAATCACTGATCTTTTAAGCAGAACTATTTGAAAAGATTAAAAGTTAATTCTACTTCACTAAAGTTTTCAAGTTCAGTTTTAATAGAGTATTATAAATTCCACACAACCCTTAATTAAGATTAACACATTACTCTTTACAGTGGACATGTAAATTATGGGCATGTTCGTGAGAAACAGGATATGCAAATTGTCACATTCGAATAACCATTTTGAATAAATGCCAACTACTAGATTAGAACAATTAGTGCCATATTATGTACTTAAACATAAATACAAATTAGCAACACATTTTTGCAATCCTATGCTCTAAAAGGTAAAAATGTTTGGTAGGGGTGGAGGGGGAGTAAGAGAAATACTCTCCAATTGCTGCAGAATGCTACATTTTCAAATTACAATCTTAAAGGATCAATTCAAATACTTGTTTTGCAAAAAATGTCCACGACATTGTGGTTTTAATTACACCTCATTCTCATTTCAGCATTTTTTTTTTTAAAATAGATGGCTTTCAATGCAAGGGTTTCTCTTTTGCAGCTACAGATTAAATTGATCACTGACATTTATGTAATCAAAATATAAATTTCACAACAAATTGTCATCTAGTTGGCTGCTAACTAAATCTTAAATGTATGAATAATCGAATAGGACTTACCTTACGTACAACTTCCTCTTCTTCCTGACGCTTTTCATAATGTGAAAAATCATCAAAAATTGAGGTCGTATGCTTGTAAGTAGCAATAATTTTCAGCACTTGCTTGGCTTTCTCTAAAGGAACTTCCTGCGTGTCCCGAGAGTTAGTGACTGGTTTATTATCATTGTTTTCCAAACGGATGTGCCTCAACTGGTTATTAGGCACGTCCTTTACAAAGATCCACTTTACATCAAATTTTCCTTTCCACTTGTCCTGTGACCAAACCCCAGCACAAGTACCGTAGTCCACTGCTGATTTCATTTCTGCCACTCCACAAAAGTGTCCACTGCCATTCACACTGAATAGTAAATAAACAGGAGCTTTTCCAGCCATTGAGCGATAAGCACTGTCTAAGCGTTTGTTGCCATGTTCAGTACTACACCAAATGGAGTACTTGATAGAGCGATGGATATCATCCTCAGAATAGCTCTTGATAATAAACACTCGGCCATTTTTAAGATTCCAGTCAAAGTCTTTTGGATTGTAGCAATACGCAGCCTTCAATTTTTCAAGGACGGGATGAGTCTCATTGCTCGGAGGAGAGCTAACTGGTAGGTTACCCACAGAGTTATTTTCATTACCAGTTCCACTATTTTGACCAAAGGCTGCCCCTCTATTGCGAGGGGCTATCCAACGGTTCTGCGGGGGCTGTTGAGGATTCTGGTAAGGTTGTTGTGGAAGTTGCAACTGTTGAGCTGGAGGGGGCTGAGTCAACTGCTGCTGAGGAACTGCCTGAGTATTAGGGGCCTGATGTGGTGGAGGAGCTTTTGGTACAGGTCCTTTGTTGTCCCACGTACCAATGTCCATATTGTGTTTTATAGGAGGTGGGGGCAATGCAGAACCTCCTACTGCAGCTCCAGTCTTTGGTTTTAATTTTGGTTGAGGCTTAGCTGGTTTACTTGCTATGGCAGCCCATGATGTTGGCTTTGGAGCAGATAAACCAGCTGTTGAGCCATTTCCAGGTGCTGTATTGGTCATACCTGGACTGCTTACCACAGACCCTACAGTTTTTACACCTGACGTCACAGCTCCAATCTTTAGTCCAACCATCCCCTGTTCAATACTATTCATGCCTGGTGCCTTATTTAAGGTATCACTGGGAAACCCTGCCTGTCCATCTACTATTGTTCCCCCCAAAGAACTAGGTGGGTAACTGTAGCTGCTGCCATATGCTGAGCTTGGTGTTTGTTGTCCCTGAGATCCACCAGTTCCCCATGCAGAAAACCCTGGGTTTTCAGGAAAAAAGTTGAATCTATGTTGATTTAAATATGGGGTGCTCCCTAATCCCCCAGGCTGACCAAATACAGCATCATGCATGAAATGATGATCTCCATTACTCAGCTGTCCATAGGTTGTTAAATATGGAATAGGAGGATCTCCACCAGTTGACCATGGTGCTGCTTCACTAAGAGAATAGGAAAATCCAATGGAAGGGGCATAATAGCTTGACAAATATGGATCAGTCATTGAAGGATAGCTGTTGCTCTGTTGATTGAAAGAGGAAAAAAAATTAAGAGCCATAATAATGTTCACAAATTTGTGCAATCCTCACCAGCCCCCCTCCCCCTTCCAACACAATTAAAAACTGATTCACAGGTTGATTGATTTCAAGAGGATTTGTCTAGTCAGATCATGAATGGTTACAGTCTATTAGATTTCATAAAGTATTTTTAAATACTACAATTTAATGTACATTTCAAATTAAAGTTGGACCCGAATCTCTACCAGCCCCACTGTTTTTTGAATTGTGGAAACAGTGTGCACTTACTACCAAACGTGCACATGGCCAACTAACAAGACATATTCAATTAGAAAAATCAATAATTGCATTTCACAAGTTTCCACACACAACGTATCTACTTTAAACTAAATTACATTTAGACATGGAGGAAATTTCAACAACACTAATATTTTTTGCAAATTAATTTTCTATTCTGATTTTGAATTTATCAGTGCTGGATGACAACAAATATACACATCTATTTTAAAATTAGATTAGCGACAAAAAGGCCATTCAGAAGTTTGAACATAGGTACATGAGGTTTAGGAGCCACTGGGGCAATAGGCCAAACAAATCACCAATTGAAAAACAATTCAATTAACTTAGGCAAGTAGCCAGACCTATATGTGAATTGTTTTCAGCCAGTCCTATTTTTTCTGTTAACCTTACCATAATAATGTAAAATATCAGGGTGTCACAACATGATTGCAGTCTTCCCTACAATGGAGAATGTGGTAACACAGCCACACAAAACAGACAGAATGCCTTAACTTTATAAAACTTAAAGTATGTAAGTATAAAATTGTACAAACCTGGGAAATGGTAAAAGCAGGTTTTACTTCCTGATCTAATGCTGTAAATATTAGCTCAAAGTGTTCCTGTGTTCAGTCACTCAGACATGCTTACAAGATGGAAAAATTGAGCAATTGCACAACTATAATCAATTCTAACATTTACACAGCTGTAAACAATACTCACATTACATTGCTCCCCAGAAACCAAAATCTACATGGTCTTAGCTACTCAAAACCATATTTCATGGCACCACAGTCAGTTTACATATTGAGCAGAATATTAAGTTTCAAAGCAATTATAGGTTGAAAAGGGATGGAATAATATCATCTGAACTATTAAGAACAGGAGTACACCATGCAGCTAATTGACCCAGCTCCACTATTCAATATCATCATGGATACTTCAATATCTTTTGCCCGCACTATCCTTATAAACCTTCCATTATTGTTAATCAGAAATCTATCAATTCCTACCTTAAACATATGCAATGACAGCTGGGGTAGAAATTTCCAAAGATTCACAACCTTCTGTGAAAAGAAATTGCTCCTCATCTCAGTCCTAAGTGGCTTCCCTCTTACTTTGAAGTTGTGTTCCTTGGTTCAACTCCTCAACTAAGGGAAACCTGCATTGACCCTGTCTATTATTTTAACTATTTTGTACATTCCAACACTAATTCTTCAAAACTACAGGTATAGTTTGCCCAATCTCTACACATCTACTCCTTTGATCAAAGTGGATTACCTCACATTTTTCCACATTATATTCCATCTATCATGCTCTTGCCCACAAACTCTGTCCAAATCCTCCTATTGCTGCTTTACGTCTTCGTTACAACACACATGCACACCTAATTTTGTATCATCTGCAAATGGAGAATTTCTTCATGCAGTCCCCATTTCCAAATTTTGATAGATCTCTAAAAAGTTGAAAAGTTTTGATATGAAATATGAAACTCAGTTCTCATTAAAAAAGAGATCGTCTTTTAGGTCAATAGAAATAAGTTAAAAGATTAAATTTCATCATCAACTCAACAATCCGGGAGAGTCCAGGCTAGAAGCCACAGTTGAAGGATTCAGGGTAGACCTTTTTGGCTGGAAGTGAGGAGATATATCTTCACCCAAAGAGCGCTGAGTCTGAGGAACTCATTATCACAGGAGGTAATCAATGCCAAAACATTGAATTATTCAAGAGGCAGTTAGATATAGCACTTGGGGCAAATGAGATCAAAGCTTATGGGAAAAAAAACATGATTAGGCTATTGAGTTGGATGATCAGCCATGATCATATTCAATGGCTGGAAGAGGCAAATGGCATCCTCTTATCTTCTACATTTAACAGGTAAAAGGCATCAAAACCTCTACCAGTCTTGGGTTTGCAATGATCCTTTAATACAGCAAGCATTATTGTGAAACCACTTAAGAGTAATTCAAATTGACAGCATGAAGTTCTACTCTAAATTTCACAATGCTCTTTAGTCACAAAGCATATTCAAAAGCTTTGCCTACTAGTATTCAAATACAGTTACACTGTTATTGTCAATGAAGTGGCAACAAACCAATTATTTTTAAAAAGTTTTAGTTAAAAACGTTGGCCAGCCTGAGAACTTTTAGAAGTTTCCTTGCACAGGTTATAGTTATGCATAAGTTGATGCAAGACTATCTCCATGATGTTTCATATATCACTTGCTAAAATTCAGTGACAAGATCTTCACCTTCACTTCCCACTTACACTGCAGATTTTGCACTGACGTGATGCAAAAAATGTATTGTCTGATTGCTGAATAGGTTTTTTTAAAAAAAATTCACAAGATGTAAGCGCTTCTGGCGAGATCAGCTTTTATTGTCCATCCCCAATTGCTCTTAAGGTGATAATGGCACAAAATTATCTTCTTAAGCTGTTGCAGTCTGTCAAGTGAAGGTACACCCAAAATGCCACACGATAGAGGATTCCAAGCTTTGAACCAGGATATTGCTCCACATCAGGATGGCATGTGACCTGGAGGGGAATGAGGTGGTGACAGTGTTTCCTTGACCTTCTAGAGATAAAGGTCACAAGTATGGGAGTTTTTCTTGTGTGACATGAAGTACTCTATTGCCTAGCCTAGATAATAACAATGAAATCAGTATTCCTACAACGTGCATTATGTTGACAGAGTACTTGGTTTGGATGAGCCGAAGTTAATACAATTGAACTCATCAACATTCTATTTTAAGGCAAAATAAATGGCTGGGCAGAAAGTAATTGCCAGTAAATTATAGTAGAAATGCTGACTTCCAACAACAGAAATAGTTTCAAACATCATGACATATCATGCCGTTATTATTTTAGAAGTTCCATGTTATTTGGAAAAACAAACTGAATAATTCCTGTTCCAAAATCACAGTAATGACAAAGCCCAATAAGCCTATGCCAGGGTTAACATTTAACTGAAGCTAATCTCATTTCCCAACCTTTCCTGGCTTTTTTTTTATTTGTTTCCTTCAGACTATCCAAGTGGTTCATGCAAAATTCCGAATAGCTTTTGTGTATTCTATCACTAATCACAATGTTCATTTCTTCCAACAACTTGCATTTACTATAGTAAAATATCCTGAGATATTTAACTTCAATAAATTAGGAAAATCTGACATCAAGCAGCCAAAGCAGATATTAGAGCAGATGATTAAAAATTTAGTCAAAGACAAGTAGTTTAAGATGCTCCTTAAAACCCAAGACAGGCAGAGAGAGGGAGAGGTTTAGGAGGAGAGTTTCAGAGTTAGGGTCATGTCTTGAGCTGTGGAAGACCAACAATAAAATCTGCGATATTCAAATGAGCAGAACCGGGGCAACGTACAAATTGCAAAGGATTGTAGGGTTGGAATACATTATAGAGATAAGGAGATATGAGATCGTGGAGGAATTTGAAAACGAAGATGAGAGTTTTAAAATTAAGGTGCTTCGCTTAAGCAGGGACCAATGTAATTGACAGATGAACATAACTTACTACTCTCCACGACATGGAAAAAGTTTAATATCTTTATAAACTAAACTGCAGAGCTACTCGTGTTTTATTCTAATAATTCTGGGAAGAACGTGAACCTGAGAGAAGGTACAAAATGATGGTAGGGATGAGGGACTTCAGTTATGGATATTGATTAGAGAAACTGTAGTTAATCACCTTGATGAGAAGGTTCACGTATGTCCAAATCACCAGGGTCTCAACAGAGTGGATAAGAAGAAACCATTTTCTTTGGCTGACAGTTGAGAATGAGAGGATGCTGATTTAAGGTGATTAGCAAAAGAATCAGAGTTGACTTGAGGGAGCACTTTTTATGCAGCAAGTAGATTTGGATTTGGAATGCTTAGCCTGACAGTGGTGAAAGCAGATTCAATCATGGCTTTCAAAAGGGAATTAGCCAAGCAAAAATTGCTGAGAAATAGGAAAGGACCAATGGAGTTGTTCTTTCAGTGGACTGCTATGGAAAGAATGAGATTAACCTCCTTCTGTGTCTTAACTATGATTCTATGAAATAAATTTTCTCATACAGAAAATAGTACATATTCTTTCACTACATACACAGAAGATAGTTCTTTTTCATTACATGTGCAATATGTAATGGTGCTTTACCCTATACAGACTATCCTAATTTTAGCAATATTAGTTACTTAATTCAGCAGCACTATACTATACATGAGATGTCACAGTTCACCTTAAAAACAGTTTCCCCAAATCTTCAGTGGATGATGCAATATGCACTATTTTTAGATTTATGCTTCAAACATCTTATAGATCTACAACAGATTTCCAAACACTGACCTGTACTGATCTCCTCCTGCCATCAAAAAATGTTCCAAAAATAATGAAGCAAAAAATAAATTGTATGAAAACATCTTGACACAATTGCTATTCTGTTGAGCTGACCCCATAGTATAACAGAATGAATTTAATTATATAAGCAGCTAAATTACAATACACAGTAGCAGAAGAGTAACTTTTTAAAGCAAGAAACAAACCATCTTTGACCAATGTGAAACTCATTAATAACATAAAAGCTCTAATCTGGATTTAAGTAATTGTTAGTTTCAGTATCTGCACGTGAACGTGGAGTCTGCAAGTTTCAAACTATACATATTGGTTGAAATATAAGCAACACTGAATAACTAAACAGATGATTTGCCTGTTCAAATTACAAAATAATTGTTGATGCTGTTTGCATTTTCCTTAATGGAAGGGAGAACAAAGAACAAAACAGCATGGGAAACAGGCCGTTCGGCCCAACAAGCCCTCGCCACCACCCCGATGTTCCCACCTCTACCCGTGATCCTTGTCTGTGTTTATAGATCTATGGATTAAAAAACAAATTTGAGACAATTTAGGGAGAATTTGTTTTGCCAATTAGCCTAAGAGCACATCTTTGGAATGTAGGAGGAAACCGGAGCACCCAGAGAAAGCCCACGCAAGCATAGGGAGAATGCACAAATTCCCACAGATACAGGCCCAAATCCATGTATCTGCACAGCACAGCGATAGTCATTGAGCTGTCGTGTTGCCCATCAAATGCTCCAGGTCAAGCGTACACTAACGATGTGGAGCACTAGGGTACTCTCAAAAAATCCAAGAGCAGCCCTCTCACAACCCATCGTGTGCATGCCCTTCATTAGACAATAAGGTAGACCAAAGCACCTGTAGGATAAAAACAAGTACATCAATATCATCATCTATTTACACACTTCCCAGGGACTCTCAAGGCTCATGATCCCTATTTTAAATCAGTTTTCTATACCTCTCCATTCCTATTCTGTTCATGTGCCCATCTGAGTATTTCTTAAATAAATCCAGAGTGCCTGCCTCCACCACTTTACTTGGCAGCACGTTCCATATCACTACCACCCTGTGTGAAAAAACTCCCTCTAGCATCCAAATTATACCTTATCCCCCTCACGCTATTCAAGTCCATCCTAGGAAAAAGCTTAACCCTGTTTACTCTATCTGTACAAAGAACAAAGAGCAACACAGCACGGGAAACAGGCCCTTCAGCCCAACGAGCCCACGCCGCCGTCCCAACGTCTTAATGACATAATGGCATATACCCCTCAATCTTGTACACCTCTATTAGATCTCCTCTAAGTTTATGTCTTTCTAAGGAAAACAGTCCCATTTGCCTAACCTCTCCTCGTAACTCAGACCTTCCATACCAGGCAGCATCCTGGTAAACCTCCTCTGCACTCTCTCCAGAGTGTCCACGTCCTTCCGGTAGTAAGGCGACCAGAACTGGACGCAGTATTCTAAATGAGGTCTAACCAACGTTTTATACAACTGCAACATTAAAAGCCAGCTCTTGTACTCTATACCCCTTCCTATAAAGGCTAGCATACCATATGCTTTCTTTACAACCTCCTCCACTTGCTCTGCCACTTTCAGAGACTTGTGCACCTGCATCCCCAGGTCCCTCTGCGTTTCTATACTCTTAATAGGTCTACCCTTTATCATATACCTCCCCCCCTACATTTTTCTCCCAAAATGCATCATATTCATAAGTAATTTAGAACGGAAATCAGGAATTACTTCTTCCCACAAATGCGGAGTAGAATTCATTCCCTCAAGAAGCTGCGGAACTGCAATTTTCAAGACAGGGATATGATAGGATACACCAAAAGTTTTTGCTCATGTACGTAATTTCCAGGCCAGCCATCTATAAATGTCATGGCATTGAGCTTGGCAACAAAATGCAATCACAAGTACCTTTTCAATATTTTCAACGTAATAACTAGTCCCTTCCCTTAAAAGTTGCCCTGAATACTGATTTATTGATCATGCAATATGAACAATGTGAAACTATTTTCTAATCATAGTATTTTGGGGACAGAAAAGAACAGCCTCAGAAAATTTACAATATCAACTAATGTGTAGGTTTTATTGAGAAATGTGCCTCCCTTACAGGGATAGAATACGATGCTTTTGGAGAGTCGGTGCAGACTCGATGGGCCAGACGGGATTCTATGCTGAGGGAGGTTTCTTGATTAAATGCACTTGCACTTCTACTTCAAATAGCACAGCCTTCAAGACTATCTGCAAAAGAACTCTTTAATCAAATAAATCTTTTGCAAGTCATGATTTAGAGTCTATAAATTTCTGCTCCAAATTAACCATTTATTACAACTACCACACCAATTCATCTACTGCCTTAAACAATCACTCCTGCTACTACTGACGTATAGTGCACTGCATAACTCATGAAGGCTCCTTTGGCAGCATCTTCCAAACCCAAGAACCCTACCACCTAGAAGGACAAAGACAGCAGATGGCTGGGAACACCTCCACCACCTGCAACTGGCTCTCCAAACACCACACAATCTTGACATGGAACCTCATTGCTGTTCCTTCACACTGCTGGGTCAAAGCTTTGATCTCCCTTTCCTTTGAATGTTGTGTCGGACTCCAGAGTCCACATGGACTTCAGCAGTTCAAGACAATAATTCACCATCATCTTCACAAAGGCAATTAGGGTTGGGCAATAAAAGGTGGCTGTGTCAGCAACATGCACATCCCATGAAAGAATAAATAAAATTTAGAATCCAAGGATCAGAATTTACTCAATACAACTTAAGACTAAATTTCTACACTTAGCTTGCTGACAGAAACTAATGTCAAAATCTCCAAATTCTCCTTAAGGTAACTAGAATATAAAACTATAACAGCCAACAATTAAGACCCAAGGTAAACACAGAACATGTGTTACCATTCCTTCTTGTATGATGTAATATTATATATGTCCCTTTTACACGATGTTACAAAAATTAAGTTTTAAAATCATGCATGTGCATTAAGCACAAAACATTTGTAAAAAAAGGACATTGGCAGCATGATGGCACAGTGGTTAGCATTTCTGCCTCAACGCCAGGGACTGAGATTCAATGCAGGCCTCAGTCACTGACTAAGCAGAGTTTGCACTCTCTCTCCAATGGATGTGGTGTTTTTAAATTTCCAGAAGGCGTTTGATAAGGTGCTTCACAAAAGGTTGCTGCAGAAGGTTAGGGTACATGGAGTTGGAGGTAAAGCGTTAGCGTGGATTGAGGATTGGCTATCTAACAGGAAACAGAGTTGGAATAAATGGGTGCTTTTCTGGTTGACAGCTGGTGATTAGTGGCATGCCACAGGGATCGGTGCTGGGGCCTCAACTGTTTACCACGTATACAGACGATCTGGAGGAGGGGGCTGAGTGTAGGGTAATAAAGTTTGCTGATGACACGAAGATGAGTGGAAAAGCAAATTGCGTGGAGGACGCGGAAAGTCTGCAGAGAGATTGGATAGACTGAGTGAGTGGGTGAGGACCTGGCAGATGGAGTATAATGTTGGCAAATGTGAAGTTATCCACTTTAGAAGAAATAATGATAGGTTGAAATTTTACTTAAATGGTGAAAAGTTGCAACATGCTACTGTGCAGAGGGACCTGGGGGTCCTTGTGCACGAATTGCAAAAATTCAGTCTGCAGGTGATCAAGGCGGTGAACATTGGCCTTTATCGCGAGGGGGATAGAATATAAAAGCAAGGAGGTGTTGCTGCAACTGTACAAGGCACTGGTGAGGCCACAACTGGAGTGCTGCATGCAACCTTGGTCCCCCTTATTTGCAAAAGGATATATTGACTTTGACGGGAGTACCGAGAAGGTTCAGCAGGCTGATACCAGAAATGAAGGGGTTAGCTTATAAGAGATTGAGCCTATATTTGTTGGAGTTTACAAAGGCTGAGAGGACATCTTATAGAAATTTACAAGATAATGAAGGAGCTAGATAGGATAAAGGTAGAGAGATTTTTTTCCATTTAGAAAGGAAACCAGAACTAGAGGACACAGCCTCAAAATAAGGAGGGGGGGTACAGTTTAGAACAGAGTTGAGAAGGAATTTCTTGTCTCAGACGGTGGTGAATCTTTGGAATTCTCTGCCCATTGAAGTGGTGGAGGCTACCTCATTGAATATCTTTAAGATACAGGCAGATAGATTCCTGATCTATTAAGGGTTCCTCATCTATTAAGGAATTAAGGGTTACAGGCAGCAGGCAGGTAAGTGGAACTGATCCACTTCAGATCAGCCACGATTTTACTGAATGACGATGCGGCTCGAAGGGCTACTCCTGCTCCTACTTCTTACATTCTTAGGAGTCTGCATGGGTTCTTCCAGGAGTTCCAATTTCCTCCCAGAAGCCAAAGATCTGCAGGTTAGGTAGACTGGTCATGCTAAATTGACCCGAGTGTCAGGTGAATTAGCAGGGAAAATGTGTGGGGTTGCAAGAACATGGCCTGGGAGAGTTTGTGGTTGGTACAGATCAATGGGCCGAATGGCCTCTTCCTGTACTATCAGGATTCTATGAAAGCTTGTTCCCTCTTAATTTGACAGATTCTGATACCATTAAAAACAAAAAAAAGAAAAAAATCACTTAAATACAAGGTAATTTTGTATCCTCCTGCACTAAAATTTTAGGTGCAAGTTCATGTCAACAGCAATACTTTGATCTTTTGCATAGCAATGGGACTATGTCAACGAGCCAAGTGAAGCTTTTGCTAATCTAACTTGGGAGCAGTGCAAAAGATGAAAGAAATTCACATAAATGAGGTTTGACAGTAGTGACACACAAATTTCCTTCCTTCAAGCTTCCTTTTAAAAAACTCTGCACTGTAAGGCTATTGCACCACTGTTACACCAAAAACTAGAGGACAGTTTCTGGCCAAGGTTTGTGGGTTGCTAAGAAACAGAACATCCTGCTATTGATCTTATTGCACCACTTGGGTGAGGCACTTGATGATTTCAGATCTACAACTGCATATCTGAAAATCTATCAGTAGTTCATACAATGTTGCAACTTTATCTCACCATGTATATGTTAGAATGGAAAATTACATATATATCCATCAGGTCAGCAAATTAATTTTTTGAAAAATTGAAAACTTGGGTACATGGGCAGGTCCATGGTCAAAGCTTCAGTTTGTGACAAAACATCATTGCTGGGTGTGCCTCCTGGTTTAGGCAGCAACTTACCTACATCCCTAGATGTGACCTTATAATGTACTGTACATTATGTTTTTTCCACATATTATAAAATATGTTAACCTAGCTTGAAGAAATCGCTTCAGTTTAGTTCATCCCCTTTCAGCTAAAAAATAGACCCCAACATCAATATTAACTATTAAACTGGCAATGTGAATGCCCATTAATTCAGCTGGAGCTTCAACTGAACAAAACCATTACTTAAAAGCAAAATTTTTAAAATGATAAATATCAGAATACCATGCCAACAATCAAATAACAGTGGCTTCACACTGGGCAGTTACAAAATGCACTTTACATTATTCACAGGTATTTTAAGTCACATCAATGATACTGCTAATAATTTCAGTGGTACACTTCCTTAAAACTGGCATCTGATATGAATACCAAGTCAAAGCTACTTTCTATTGTTCTCATATGGATGAAGTACATGCCATATTCATTAAAAATTCCAGATTCATATATTACAAATAAGCAGATCTCTCAAGTCAACTGAAAGCCAATAATCTGAGGAAAAGATTGCATGAAAATAATTTTTATGAAAAAATGAGTTCTGTTTAAAAAGCTCAACAGGGAAAGATAGGAAAGTAAGTCATTCTATGACTATTCTTGGCTAGACTGCCATTTATTGCCCATCCTTTGCTTGAGAACTTGGTGCTGGGCTTTCTTTTGAATCACGACTTTTCACGATGCTCAGACAACACAGCCTATCCTGCAACAATGAAGAACCAACAGCTGGAACTTCTGATGGAAACTTGGAGGTAAAGGGTCCCCAGACAGATGTCCAATGCAGCATGGTAAAAAAAAAAGTTGCAAAATTTAGTATAGTTCAAGTTGGGGGCAGGGGGTGCATGAAAATGCAGCAGAAAAACAATGTTTCTTTACAGAAAGGACAAAATGGTCTCCACCTCATGACAGACTTCACACAATGAAGTCATTACTTTGGGACAAGCGGCTTCATCACACTGCTCACAGCCTTTACAAACAGTGAACACTGCACTTTAAAATGAAACACAGACATTAAAAAATTGCCCTTTAAGTGAAAGTAGTTTAAAAGGGGATTTTGTTATTTCATAAAATTCCTACAGTGCAGAATGAGTAAATTTGGTCTATCAAGTCTCCATCAACTCTGTGGCAGACCATCTTACCCAGGCTCTATATCTGTAACACCATGTATTTATCCCACTAATCCCCCATCCTAGAAATTTTGGGACAATTTACCATGTCCAATCCATCCAAGTCTCTTTGGAATGTGGGAGCAGATTCCAGAGGACCCAAAGGAAACCCACACAGCCACAAAAAGGATGTGCAATTCCACACAGACTGAAATCAAACCCGGTATTTACTGTATCTAGTCTAAACTGCAGCTTCATTACAATGGTAGTGGAGTGACTGGATATTTAAACTAGTACGTGAAATGCTTATTAAACAGCCTACCTTGACCTGAATGGTGTTGAGTGTCTCAAGTTTGATTACAGCTGTATCTAAGACAAGGATAGTAACCCATCTCAGAAGACTTGCGTTTTGCAGATGGCATGATTGTAGGATGTTAAATGACAAACCATCCTCTAGTCTAGTCTGATACTGATTTTATGAATGGTGAATTCATCAAAAAGTTGATGAGCACTGCTCACAACTTCTGCTACTTGCCACTCACCAGCCGAAGGCTGAATCCTGCCCAGGTCTTACTGCAGAGTGCTTGTGTTTTTTTTAAATAATTCACCACTGCACCGTGCTTCATTATCTGAGGAATTACAAATGAAACTAAACACTGCAATCACACAGCCCCTATTCTGTCTTCTGACAGAGGGAAGAGATGATTCACAAAACAGCTGAAGGGTCTTCAGCATTTAAACAAACAACATCCAGTTTTGTCTTATGATCAGTTTTTAACTAACAGATTCATTTAATTGAATATTACATCACTTTGATGGGCCATATAAATGCTCAGAATGTACAATTAACTACTTTTGAAATATTTAAATTATTTCCAATTTCAGAGTTTCACATTATACTGGATAAGAAATGATGCAGCACTTGAGTCTTCAAGAGAAACAACGATGATTGAATACTATTCCAGCGCCATACAACATCACAATAATTTTTCAAAAGGTTACACTTCATTACACAAGCTAATAAAATGCTAACTAACCCCATTATTTTTGGAAAATGTTCTGAAAATAATTGTTTATTACTGTAAAGTTTGTTTCTCTATCCTTGCGGCTTGAATTTTGACAATTTAACATAGCACACGTCCCATAATAAACAGGAAACAGGTACTCAAACACTAATCAAAATGTAATAGCAGTCTGTTCATAGTTCCATTAACAGAATTAAAGCATTAGGTTGAAAAAGGCAAATCTGGACAGAGCATATATAATGCAATTCTGATTTTAAATTAAAATTTAAACATTGCTAGTAAAATATGAATGCAACAGTAATCCATTTTAATTACTGTGACTAACTATACCACCTTTTTAAACAGAAAACATAATAGGTGAATATTTAACTTCCACATCAAATTATTCAAAAACCGCTGGCACAACTGAACAGATTACTGCAATGACAAAGGAAAAACACCACTAGCATGAAAGACTAAGTGAGGCTCAAAAATTATCAGAATCCATTTTTGGTATCTCAACCTATGTTGAGTCTTAACATTTTATAGAAGGTTATTGTACATTCTTGTTAATAGCTCTAAATTACTGAACTAGCTTTTTGCCACTTGTTTTAAACTTTGACTTCCATTTCTTTGCTACATTGTATATATTAAAAACAAGAAATTAAGATTTGCATTGGGAGCGATAACTTTATGTTTAGTTCCAATATAGAAGAAATGAAAGTTGGCCAGTTCCAACAATGTACAGAATCAACATACTTAGCTTTAGCATTTGCAATGTACCTCTATTTAGAAATCTGTGACCTTTTTCTAGTTGCATCAATATAGTCACTCATTTCAAGTAATTTTCAGCAATGTTCAAAGATGGGCATAGTAAGAAGCCTCACAACACCAGATTAAAGTCGAACAGGTTTATGTAGAATCATGAGTTTTCGGAACAGAGCTCCAAAAGCTTGAGATTCTAAATAAACCTTTGGCCTTTAATCTGGTGTTATGAGACTTACTGTGCCCATCCACGTCATATATCCATATCACAGCAAAGATGGGGACTAGAATGACACAATGTACACCAAAAAAAGACAATTCTCCACACAAGCCTTCCCTCATTGTTAACAATGCTGACTCTCAGCGCCAGGGTGATTGTGTGGAGTTTGCACAGTCTGTGTGGGTCTCTTCTCGCTGCTCTGGTTTCCTTCCACAGTTCAAAGATGTGCAGACTAAGTGGACTAGCCACGCTAAATTGCCCCTTTAATGTCCAAAGATGTGTAGGTTTGGTGGGTTAGCCATGGTAAATGCACAGGATTACAGGGATAGTGTTAGATCTGGATAAAATAGTCTTTCAGAGTGTGTAGACTTGATGGACTAAATGGCCATCTACTGCACTATAGGGATTCTATGGTATCCCCTTAAGTACATCTTTGTCCTTTGTCACATCTACTTGTTCTACATTCTAACCTTGCTGTAGATAAGTTTCTCTTGATCACCTTCCTAGGTTTCTTAGTGAATGTTTGATGTCCCTAATTTGTTCTCCACATTAAGAAACAATTCCACGTGCACCCATCAAACTCTTCCATCTTTTAAAAAATGAGATCAAGTTATCCAAGGGGTTTCTCTTTTATCACAGTTATAATCTCTTAGTTTTGGGATCATTCTCGTAACTGTCTTTTGCACGATTTCAAACATCTCTGTATCCTTGTTTTAATTTGAAAAAAGCAGAACTCCAAGTGCAGATGAGCCAAGATCCTGTACAAGTCTAACAATTTCTCTGATCATTTAATGTCTTTCCAGAAAGGAACTTAGCTCGAATTGGAATGCCAATTTTTAAACAAATTGCCCCAGTCAAGACTTTGAATAATGTGCGTCACTACCTCAGGATCCTCTACCTCATTTAAGAATCTTGTTTACCAACAAGTTTATGCATTCAGGATAGCTATTTTTATTATACTTGAACAGTAATTTCTCTGAGAATCAAACTGTTTTAGAACAGCAAGTTTATTTTGCCTTAATACTTACAGTTGAAAATCTTAAAATGATGAGTATATTCTAAATAAGTAAACTTTATCAAAATCTACATGAAGTAAATAAAGGAAATTCAGTGTTTAGTTAACTAGTTTACAATACCCAATGATAAAGATTGGTGGGAAAATAAGTGGTGAGGATGGCAGTTTACAAAGGAATACAAGTGGGCAAAAGCTTGGCAAATGAAATATAAATGTAAGAAAATGTTATGCATGGTGGTAAAAAACAAGAATTGAATAGTACATAAATAGAGAAAGACTGCAGAAAACTGCAGCACAGAGATTTAGGGGTCCTTATGCAAAAAATCACAAAAAGCTAGCATAAAAGTTCAGCAGGTACTTAGGAAGGCAAATAGCTTGTGGGTCTTTATTGCAAAGGGAATGAAGTAAACTAAATCTGTACAAGGCATTAGTTAGACCACGCCTGGTATTCTGGCCCCATTATTTAAGGGAAGATATTCTGGCACTGGAAACATTGAAAGACAATTTTATAAATTGAGTTACTTTCTTTATTTGCCCTGTTTGTCTCCAGAACTCCCACTTAACTGAAGAAAGAGCAGCAATCCGAAAGCCAGTGGCTTGTGCTACCAAATAAACCTGTTGGATTTTAACCTGGTGTCGTGAGACTTCTTACTGTGTTTACCCCAGTCCAACGCCGGCATTGCCACATCATTGGAGACAGTCCACAGAAGATTCATTAGATTGATCCCAGATATGGAGAGATTTTCTTATGGAGAAGTTGGGTAGATTGGGTCGCTACTCATTGGAGTTTAGAATAATGAGAGGTGACTTTATTGAGACAAAAGATTATCAGGAGATTTGACAGGGTAAATGCAAAGAGGTTGTTTCCCTTTATGGGAGAATCTAAGACCAGAGGGCATAATTTCAGAGTACGAGGGTGTTATTTAAGCCAGAGATGAGAAGGAACAACTTCTCTCAGAGGACGATGAATTTGTGAAATTCTTTATCACAGAGCTGTAGAAGGTGGGTCATTATGTTCAAAGCTGAGATAAGAGATTTTTAAATCAAGGTTTATTGGGATAATACAGGACAATGGAACTGAGTACTCATCTACAACATCAGTTGTGATTCATTGAATGACACAGCAGACTAGTCCAACTAGCCGAATGGCTTAACTATGCTCTTGCATCTTATGGATCAATTAACTTAGACAACTTTTGCCAATATTAACAAACTAATTTAATGAATACTATTGCTTCTAATACAAGTAACTTCAGCTAAGCAACAAGTACCTTAGACATAATTCAATGCAACATTTATTAAATACACCAGTAGACTGAATTTAATTGCAACCTATTTCTTATAGCACTTCACGAGAATTAAATACAAACTTAAACCAAACAAATTAAAAATAGCACAAAGGAGGCTTACTGCAGATAGCAGTCCCCCCGATGACACAATAAATTGTTCAGCAAATTGAGTCATATGAATTGGAAAGGTTTCAGTTTGATATTTAATCTATGCTTAATTAGTTGATTGTAGACAAAATAGTGTCAGGGCACCCTAACTGATCTCAGTGTCCCTGGGATTGGGAAGGCAGGGGCAAAAAAAGCTTAATTCTGATCACATCAAATAACACCTGCTGGAAGTGTAGGCAAGGATGTTGAATGAGGACAAGACTGAGGCCACTTCAATCCCACTACAGTGACTAGCCTGCCAAAACTTAGTCAAGGCTCAAACATAGGTTTTGGCTCTTCAAATGAAAAGCTTGAATAAAATGACACCTTAGTCAAGTCAGGGAAGAGGAGAAAGCTGCAGCCAAGAGTGACCACAAGACCTTTTTACTGACAGTAATTTATTTAAAAAAATTATTTAAAAAAGATGCAACTTGTTGGCAAGACAGAAACAGGGCCACTTTTTTTTTTAATTAGATGTCCACAAAACAGCAAGAGTGGGTGATCTGATGGGACATTTTTGGATTGTTAAGTGTGCATACATTGAGTGATTAATGCTAAAAACATTTACACGGTAAGTCACTTCAGCAGACAGACACCTACACTGCAAACACATCCGACACAGATCACTAATATTCAATTAATCACAAGCAAAAACAGAACTTAATCATTCAGGCTTATGCCATGTATTATGGTTAATAATTGGCATGAATGCAGAGGAAGACATGCTGCAAATGAAATATATTTTAAAATGTTCTTCATTAAACATGAAGAACTGTTTCACTCATTCGCAATCCCTCTTTCAGATATTAACTCTGCATTATAAAAATCTTTGCAATAAATGCTACATTTAAGTTTGCATGCTTTGTAAAATATCTGAAAATCTTCACAAACATATCAAAATTTCTCTCCGAATGGAATCCACGGATTTAATCCTACAAGCTTGATTACTTTCCCCACAAGCAGTTGATCAGGTGAGCTTATTTAAAATGAGTGAGAGACTGTGTATGGTGGCACAAAGTTTTTTTTTACAAGACCAACAAAGTATAGCTAGTGCCCATGTGATTCAATCTGTAACAATAATAATAGTATTCCTTTCCAGTGCTAAAGGAAATTTGACATCCACAGCTCCTCAGTGGTTTTGGACTGGAAAATAGTTTAGCTTAAAAAACTGTATCTAATAATTTACCAGGTTTCAATTAATATTCACCTTGACTATCCAAATTGGAAAATATGACTGGTAGTGAATTCAAAGATTTTCTGTGTTATACATGAAATATTTAACTAAATTTGTGTAAATAAAAAAATCAAAACTGTATATAACAGCATATCACTTGATTATCTTACACGTAGCCAACGGTATATTTTTTAAAAACTCAATCTCATTAAAGTCCCTATTACAAGTATTTTTTTTCTAAATTTGTTACAAGGCCCAATAAAACAACAACGTTTTGTTCCTTTGGTTGAACCTGTATCTTTACAAAGTACAATGTGTATAAATTAGATATTTTGTTAAAACTTTACTATTACCTGTCTTTTTTAAAAAAAGTCTAGAAATACATAGCCTTCCCACGAATTACATTGTGCCCCGAGATTTAATGATAAAAGGCATTTAACTCACTTGATTAGACTGGCTACTTAGGTAAGGCTCGAAATCATTGTCGTGCACAGTGTCCTTTTGATGCAGCGAACCATTTTGCACTGCAAAAAAGAATCAGAACACCTTAGTAAACTGGACAATCTTTAACTTTTCAAAAAAATTGGGATTGTTAAAAACAACTAAAAATGCTCTACTCGCGTAGAATAGTCGACATCCGCAAGAAAGAGAAGTTAACGTAGCCGGTTGCCAATGGATTTCCAGCATTTTCTGGTTTCAAAAAGTTTCACACTGGTTAAAATTTGAATACTCGGGAGATGACTTATTAAATGGATTTAATGGTTTTGGGGGCGGGGGGGGAAGAGAGAGAAAGAAAATAACTCGCGTTCCATACAAAGGAGCAAAATTGCTCTCCTGGACAAAAGGAGGGAATTGCAAAGGGAAACATATGACGTCTCCTTAGTACAAGTCATCCTAAAGCAGGAGAGAGGGAGGTCTATCCCAGTACCCGAGGGGGCGGGGGGGGGAACTTGGCCTTAACTCCCAACTTTTACCGAGCATTTCCGCCACCATTACTCCCAGGCGTTGGCGCCGACCCTAGACCGCCAAGAACCGGGGGAGGGGTAACATAGGGAGAGAGACAGGCTGACTCCCACCCTCTCCGTCCCCCGGCTGCCAGACAGACAAAATAAAAGCCACTTACGCCAACTTTCCTCGTTACTAAAGGCATCTGCAAGCAGCCCCAGGGCCTTGCAGGCCAGCAAGCACCTTACCTTTATTCTCTTGTCCTTTCGCTCTCTGTTTCAGGGCCACCATCAGCAGGAGCAGCAGATGGACACACGGGCAGGCAGCGGATGGGAGAGATGGAGGGAATAAAAAAAAAGAGAAAAGTGTTAATATAGATTGGCGAGAATGAAGCGGGGGAGGGAAGACCTGGGTAAACAAACAGGGGCTGGGTGGGGGGGGGGGGTGGAATTGATGGAGAGATGGGGGTGGGGGGGGGAACACAGACACAGACACACAACAAAGACCCGGCCGCCTTCCGGCCCTGCCTACCTGAGGGTCAACGCTTGTCGCAGACATACTTCATTAATCGCCACTTGCGCCCAGGCTCGGCTTGCAGGGGGTGGTAGGGGGTGGTGGGGGGTGGGGGCTGCTTGGGGGCGGGTTAAGTAAGCTCAAGAGTCCGCGGCGGCTTAGCTAACCCCCCACCCACCCCCTCCCTCCTCCTCCTCCTCCTCCTCCTCTTTCCCTCCCTCCCACCCCTTCCTTCCTTCAACTCGCTGGCTCCTCGCTCCAATTTCTCAGGCGTTTAACCCAATGGCGACCATACTCGGGATCCAATGACGTAGTGCGCACTGACGCCGAGGGTGAGTGGGGGAGCAGATCGCCAGAAGTGATGACGTAGTGACGGCGCAGTGACGCCGAGGATGGGGAGGAGCAGCCGCCGGCGATGACGTCATACGCACAGGCGCCGTGGCGGAGGGAGCAGCCGCCAACGATGACGTAGTACGCAGACGGACATTGGGGGAGGTGGGAGTTAAACGGAAGTGATGACGTTATACGCACACAGGACGGGGAGGAGAAGCGTTAACGTATACGCACACGGACGCTGGGGGAGGAGAAAAGGCTAACAGATGATGACGTAAAACGCACATTGTGCAGTGACGTAGGGAAGGGGAAGGTGCTGCAAATGATGACGTGCCTGTACGTCCTGCCATCCCGGTGAACCAAGTGGAGGTGGATATGGGATTGGGATTTGGCCTTCCAGTTAGCACTGCTTTCTCCCCCTCCTCTCTATCCTAGAGACTGCAGAATTGAGAATATGTTTTATTCGCACGGAGGGCTGCCTCTTGTTTTTAAATTGTGAGTTATGTGTAAGGTTAATGTTGTACACAGGAGCCAAAGGTGGGGGGATGGCTGCTGTGGCAGTATGGTAGTACTGTGGTTAACACTGCTGCTTCATAGCTCCAGGAACCGGGATTCGATGCCTGGCTTGGGTCACTGTCTGTGTGGAGTTTGCACGTTCTCCCCGTGTCTGTATGGGTTTCCTCCCATACTGCAAAGATGTGCAGGTTAGGTCGATTGGCCATGCTAAGTAATTGCCCTTAGTATCCTGAGATGCGTAGGTTAGAGGGATTAGTGGCTAGGGATGTGGGGGTAGGACCTGGAATTGTGGGCACTGCAGACTTGATGGGCTGAATAGCCTCTTTCTGTACTGTAGGGTTTCTATAATTCACTCACTATTATGAGGACATGGTGCATACTGTACTGATGGTTCCTTCATAACTACGTGAATCGTGGGCCTAGAATTCAAATTGCTGTAAATGGGCACATCTTGAAGCTATATTATTGGGATAGCATTTGTGCAATGTTCTTCTGCCCTTCTCCCACCCCCCAATGATTCGGTGTCCTCACCTTTTGTTCTTTCCCATCCCCCCGCCCCCCCCCCCCAGATAAAAGAATAGTAAAAATAATAATTTCATTTTTGTCACTCAAAATAATTCAAAGGATTTAAATCTAAAATTGTGTTTTAAAACATGTTGATAACCAGAGGAATTTAAATTGTAGTAATTTGTACTAATATATTTTCAATGTCTAATCAGGAGGTTGTAAGGAACAAGTTCAAGCAAGAAAATAAATGGTAAAATGAAAGGAAAACAAAAGCTGTATACAATTTTTCTGCATCTATGTTACAAACTCCTTTTCTGATCCAAGTCTACTGATGAATTGCCTTGCCCTCCCCCACTCTCCAACATTGGTAAAAGAGCCTTCAGCTGCTTAACCATATGGAAGTCAACGAGTAAAGGGGTGATGACTGAAGGAACTTGTTAAGAGTAAAGTTACAGGCTGCAGAATTTTGATGAACTTAAGTTTATGAAGAGTGGAATATTAAAGAAAAACGTTTGCAACAGGCAAGTCTAAAGGAGACAAAAACATGGGAATGGTGGTTTCAACAGCAGATGAACTGTGGCAAAATGAGTTCACTGAAGAGGTGGAAATAGGTGGTCTGAATGATGTGACAGATCTGTGCTCTCCTTGGAGACCAATATGATACCAAGCTTTCAAATGGTCTGGTTCAGCTTCAGGGAGAGGAATGAAGTCAGTGGCTACAAAATTGAATTTGTAGCAGGGACCAAAGACAGTCCTTCTAATATATAGCATAAACAAAATAAAAAAATGCTGGAAGACCTGAGTAGATCTTCCAGTATTTTCTGTTTTTGTTTCAGATTCCAATATCTGCAGTAATCTGCTTTGTTCTTGCTAATATTTAGTTGGAGGCACGCTCTGATCTGCTGAGATGCTGAATTTAAATGTATATGCCATATTTAAGATTTTTCAATGACACATCTTCATGAAGAGAAAGCCCTACACCACTTTTTTGACAAAGGTCACAGCTCCTAACAATACTTGGCCTGAGAATTGCACAGAAATGCTCCAACCTGGGGCGCTATGGGTGATGTGAGATGGTGTGTTTCTAATTTTAAATTTACCACCTTGGGAGTTACCACCTGTATGAAGGAAAGCATTTTCCCACAGGTAGAATAGAAAAAAATCCTTGTGGGATCAATAATTCCCTAAAAGCTGCAAAGAAATGTTGAATATTTGTCATAATAGAAGAGATCCCCAGGAGATAAAGAAAATTAACAGCTAATTAAGATTTTACATAAACAAGAAACACTGATCAACTGCTCAGGGAGAGCTTGGAGGAGCTTTTTTATCCATGGTTCACCTTAAGCATTTTTTTGCTTGAAATGTTTTATTAAGCTTTCAACAGTTGACGAACAACTTTTAAAACAACAGAATATCAAGAACAAAATATAAGAAGCCACAGGGAACAATTTGTTATTGTAACACCACCTCTAGTGGCTTTCCTCGTTGACACTGTTAAAGAATGTCATGCAATAGCAGCCACAGTGCTGCCTGCCCTAGTGAATTGTGCACTTCTATGTGATGCTTGCAAACAAATTTCTTCCCTCATACTTCATTTATCTTAATGTCTTGGATCCAGCAGCTCAATGTAAACTTGTAGGATCTGAAATTGAGAGGGAGCAGATGGCATTGGTAAATTATAGTATTTTGCAGCACAAATATATATTTTCCCCATTAATTCCTTGCCATTATTTCTATTCATATCTGGTGTAGTCCACTGTCCTTGCTTTCTTCCCATATCTGTTAATATGGGTGGTACAGTGGTTAGCACTGCTGCCTCACAGCTCCAGGGACCAAGGTTCAATTTCTGGCTTGGGTCAGTGTGCAGAATCTGCATGTTCTTCCCTGTGTCTGTGTGGATTTTCTCCGGGTGCTCTGGTTTCCTCCCACAGTAAGGAAGACGTGCTGGTTAGATGTATTGGCCGTGCTAAATTCTCCCTCAGTATATCCGAACAGGTGCTGGAGTGTGGCACTAGGGAATTTTCACAGTAACTTCATTGCAGTGTTAATGTGACACTAATAAATCAACTTTATAAAAAATCTTTTTGCCAAGCTACTAATTCCCTTCTTAAAAATGCATTCTCTTTCAGCAAAAATTTCTGGTAGAGGAGTCAACATTTTAATTTCCCTCCATATGGAAGTGCTTCCAACCGTTCGTACAATTCTTAGGATTATTGTAAATTTGTATGCTGTTGTTACTGTCCCACTAACGATTGGAAAAATCTGTCACTGCATACTGATCAAAACCTTCACCATCTTGTAACAGGTCACCACTTAATCTTCTCAGCTCCAGTGAATATAGACCTAACTTTCTTGCCTCTAACATTCCTAATAACTTCGAATTGGAAAAGACAGCCAAGCAAGTCTAATATGAATTAACTAAAAAAAAGATCAGAACAGTGGTTCAGATGAACTATAATACAAATATTGGAGAAAAATATTGCACAAAAGCGGATAAATGTATGCTCTATGGTATTGAAATAGATAAAAATAAAATTGAAAGATATTAGGGCATTGGACATGGGGCTTAACATTTTCACTTAGTTCTACTTCAGAGGAGCTCATGAAGTAGCCTGATGAATAAAATAGCAACATGATGGTGTACAACTCAAATGGATACGGTTTGAACAGATGAATATTATTTCCACTTCATTATTTTTTGAGAAGTGGGCAATTTGAGGCAGGGCTACTTATCAAAGTACAGCAGTTCTTGTTGTGATCATGTTCTCTAATGGTTTGGTGATTGGGATACAAAAGAGTTAGTCAAGTTCTGAATGTGGCTGAAAGAAGAGGCATTTGTCTCATGTCTAATGCAAGAATGTTGAGGTGGAAAACTAGGAACTTTGGACTATTTGGTTTCAAAACAACTAATAGATAAGGAACTCATTAAGGCGGCTCACTATTACTTTCTCAAAGGCAATTAGAGGTGAACAATTAATGCTGGTATTGCCAGGTTTGTCTAACAATAATAAAACATTAACACTTAAATTTCCAATCTTAAGATTATATTCCTGAAACTAAAAGTTACATTCTAAAACATATAAACCACAAATTAAGTCTTCAAAACAGATTCCTCAGAGTTCTAGCTCTCAGAAGTTTTGTCACATTGTTCTCCGATCGTCTCTGCAGCCACCTGTGAGGAAGCTGTGGAAGATGAAAGACATGAATTAGGACAAACTGTGTGAAATAATCCAGGCTCAGAATAGTGTATATGATGAGAGTTTGGTTGTTACAAATATCAGTTCAACAGGCGTGAATGTTAAGTGCCATATGGCAGTGCAACATCTATCACTCTCACCAGGTCACTTGGCCACTTAACTGCTTTTAATCATCAATGTTCAGTGACTGCCACCTTGCTAATTTACAAGCTATCCACCTGCATTACAGTGAAGGTGGTAATGAATGCAGGTCCAGCCCGGGTTCACTGCATGTCTCTGGACTTGTTGTTTATCTTTTGCAGTGAGAGGAGGGAGTTATTAGAATGATTATATAGAGTGTGTGTTGATAGTGGAGGATTTGAGAGTGAAGGACAGATGCAAGGACAATAGAATGAGAACGTGTTGTGCGCTGAGATTGAGATTCAAGATGGCAGCTGAGGAGAAAGGAATTCTTTCAAATGCAAGGTATATTGGTCAGATGTGTTATGTAAGAGAATGCTTGGAAGGTAAGACAACGATGATGATCACCTAAAGGTTGTATGACACTCACTGGAATTAATTGAATTGAATCTCTTATAGCACTATATCCCAGACACCAAAGGACTACTGCTGACAACTCATCAATCTCCAGACATGCTTGTTTGATCAGGTTGGCTTGCTGCCTTCTCCTGTTTGCCGGGAATAGGAATTCTTTTCTGGCCACTGTTTTAGAAAGGAGGGAGAGAAAAAATGGAGAATTACAGACCTGTTAGTTTTACATCAGTAGTGGGGAAATATTCAATCTATTATAATGCATATGATAACTGGACACTTGGAAAATAATATGATTAGACAGAGTCAACGTTGATTTAGGAAGGAAAATCATGTTTGACAAACTTGTTGGAGTTTGTTGAGGACAGTACCTGCAGTATACATTTAGGAAAACTAGTGAATGTGGTTTATTTAGATTTTCGGAAAGTTTTTGGTGAGGTCCCACATACAAGCTTAGCAAACAAAATTAGAGCAAGTGGAATTGGGGGTAATATACTGGAATGAATTGAGAATTGGAT
This sequence comes from Sphyrna mokarran, assembly GCA_024679065.1. Classification (NCBI taxonomy): domain Eukaryota; kingdom Metazoa; phylum Chordata; class Chondrichthyes; order Carcharhiniformes; family Carcharhinidae; genus Sphyrna; species Sphyrna mokarran. Next base: position 49,235,329 of record JAGIQG010000016.1, read on the forward strand.
AACAAAGAAAAGCAGAGGAGGCAATCTTGCCAAAATAATTTTAAGTCCAGGACAGGTGGAAAAACAGGAGAGTTTCAAATCTGTTTTTTTCAGTGAGGCCGTCAGACAAATCTTATGCATTCTGCAATAAAAAAAACTTCAATCTGATTTCCTCCTATGCGAGAAAGGATAGGGTCGAAATCACGTCAAAGCTGGCACCAGAGGGCGCCATTGTATTTGTGGAGGTCTCTGTTGAGAGCAACAGCATATTTGTATTTGCTAACTATATTCATAGTGAGTTTTAAGTCTGTGAGAAGAATATTGCTTATTTGGAACTGAAATAGTGATAAGTTAGAAATTAGAGTTGTTTCTTTTCATGTTTAAAGATTATTCAATGGTCAAGAATTAAATGTTTTCATTTTGTTTGAGTTAACCATGTTATGTATAAATCTTGTTTTGATTTTAAAAATCCCTAATTTGTCAGTGGAAGTACTCCTGGAACAAAGCAATCTTGCTTCATATTTGTGCCAAAATAGAAAAAATGTTGGGGTCTAGTTTGGCTTCATAATCTAATTTGGGGTTTTAGTCTGGGACCCTAACATAAGTCTTCTGAGATTTCTGCTGAGCTTTAAATTTCATTAAAAATGAGAGTCAGTTTGTCTATTCCAAAGTCTTCTAAACTTTTAATTTGTTGGGTGACTATTTTATCTGAGCCATTAGTTTTATTTTTTTCTTCTTCTATATTGCTGCTGTTACTTTGTTTTTCACGATCTTTGGATCGTCCATGACTTTCTTAATTGTTGACTTATCATCTTGCACGTTATCATCAAATAAGTCTTGTACTTATTCAGTCCATCTTGCAAGCACTTGGCCCTTTTCCATGATAATTTCCCCTTGTTTCCCTTCAATACATCCACCAGGCATACACCCAACCTTTCCTGTGATTTCTCTGATGTTACATCTGAAAGAAATCACCATTTTCAGCCAAGCTTTTGGCTATGTGCATTCTAACGTTTGGAATTCCACATCAACACAAACCTCTCTCCCTCCTCCTTTAAAACACTTATTAAAATCTACTTATATGACCAAACATTTGTTCACTTGTCCTAATATGATTCGGTGTAAAAGTTTGTTTGAAAGCACTCTGAACTTTGCTGTTGTGTTTATTTTCTATAGCCCTTCTCCATGACAGTGTTCTAGTATTTTTGAGTTTGTACTTGTGCTGTATTAATTAACATGTAACAATGCACTCTGATACAATGCTTATGTAACTTACATCTTTAACTAAACTGTAAACAGTCTAAGAATAAGAGGTGAGCCATTCAGACTGAGATGAGAAAGAATTTCTTCACTGAGACAGTTGTGAACATGTGCAATTCTCTACTGTTCTCTACCACAGAAAACTGTCGGGGCCAGTTTGTTAGAAATGTTCAAGAGGGAGCTGGATGTGGCCCTTGTGATTAAAAGGACCAAGGGATATGGAGAGAAAGTGAGAGTGGGATACTATGTAGTGCATGATCAACCATGATTTTTTGAATGTGGTGCTGGCTTGAAGAGCCGACTAGTCTACTCCCGCACGTATTTTCAATTTCTATGTAAACGTGACACTAGCTAAGTTTTATTTCTCTGTTTACACTCAATTCGAAGTTTAGGGATAATTTTGATTTTAGTTTCAAGATAGATTGCTAAGCTATATCAGGCTCATATACTGAGCTTTTGTGCTATTTTTTTAAAAGGTATTTAGCAATGCAGAAGATTGAATGCTGGCATAGTGGTGTATCGTGAATGAACCATAGTATTCTATTGAAAAGAGTCATTCTTTCAAATGACAAGTTCCTGGTTTCAAGCAGATTACAGTTGCGAGACTGCAAATCAGGACAAGATAAGGCTAGTGAACTTTGCCCTATGTCTTTGGCACCTGTCTTGGCCAAAAAAGATGTATGTTAAACAGAGAAACTAGAAACGGGAAAAGGTAATTTAAAAAAAAACAGTTATTATAAATGGAATGAGATACCAAAGGTTGCAGCAACAAAAGCTATGAGCTTTAATAGAGGTTGTTAGGTTAGATATTCATATTGGCCTTTATTCAAATAGCGGCAAAATAATAAAAGGTTCTCAGGTAGAAGTGATCAAGGACTCCCTTGCATCAAGTATCTTTGTATGTTGAGAATTATTATGTTTTATTTAACATGTATTTCTCTTTAGTGGGGTGTTTATTTTACTACCTACATCTGAATAATAAATGAAAAATTCTTTTCATAAATATTTTAAGAATTAATGTAGCAGAATTGAAATACAACAACAGCTGTTAAATTTGTGACTGTACAGCATTTTCCAAACAGCGATTTAACGAAGGACGTGTTATTTAACATGCCTGCCATTTTGCATTCATCATTGTGGCTGTTTGTACAGATTCCATGAAATATTTTGCATCCCATGCCCTTTAGACTGGTTTTAGTTCTGGAAGTTTTGTTTGCAAATGGCTTACAGACCCTTAGGACCACTTAGAAGAGTGCAAAATCCACTACTTTTATGGAGTTTCTTGCATCAGCACAAATAATTTATTCAGGCATGATCTGGCCCCATCACATTCCTACCTCTCTTCAGTTCCAAAGAAGAACTGTATTGAAATCAGAATGTTAACTCTTTCCTCTCCATTGATGCTGCCAGACTTAATGAGTTTTTGTAGCATTTTCTATTGTTATTGATAATCCAGTCCCATATTTGGCCTGGTGTTGGGATTTTTGCCTAGATTTTACTAGTGTGTGAAAAGTGTATGAAGCATTTGCTGCAGTAATAATAAATAAATTCATAAACAACCCTGATACAATTGACAAAGCAACATAAAGGTAACATGAGACCAAGTCAGCAAGAGACATAAAAACAGATTGTAAAAGCCTTATTTGTATGTGAAAAGGAAAAGATGATTTTGAGAAAATGTAGGTTCTTTAGGGGGTAAATCACATGAAATTATAACAAGAAATAAATGACAGAGACATTAAGCAAATATGTTGCATCTGTTTTCATTATAGAAGACACAAAATCATTCTATAAATAGTGGGGAACCATGGATGTTGAGAAAATGAGGAACAAATTAGTACTAGCAAAAAAACATTCTGGAGAAATTAAGAGGACTTAAAGAGAACAAATCCCTGGAACTGTTGGTCTGCCTCCTGAGGTTTCAAAAGAGATAGTTACTGAAAAAGTGGATGCATTGGTTTGGATCTTCCCAATTCCTAACTTCTAAAGCAGGTCACCATAGAGTAGAAGATAACATATTTGATTTTACTATTTAAGAAAGGAGGAAGGTAGAAAGTAAGGATCTCCGGCTCAGTTAGCCTTGTGGTGACAAAGCACTTAGAAAATCATGCTATAATTTGGCAGAGTCAACTTGGACTTGTGGAAAGGGAAATTGTGTTGGATAAATCTATTAGAGTTGTTTGAGGTTGCAATCGGTACGGCAGGAAGGGGAGAATCCGGTGGATAAGTAATTCAATAAGGTGCCACAGATGAGGATATTACTCAAAATCATGTCATTGTGGGTAATCCATTATCTTGGATTGATAATCAGTTAACAAATAGAAAACAAAGGCCTAAATTTTTCACACAAATTTTTGCTGTATTGTTCTGCTGATATTGACACCCAATAAATGCTGCAAACTCGCCCTATATTTCAGAATCAAGCAACTGGCTGCATGACACACAAAGCCTCAATCCTCAAACATGTTCTTTGATTTGATTTCACCCAGATATTTTAACCCATTCTGTATAGGAATGGTGAAAAACTGTGGAAGCTGCCTGCCCATTTGGCATGTACACATAATTAGGGTTATTGCATGCTTAATGGGTTTGATTGGCCTTTCAATTGTTGGCATACGCACTTCTATTTCTTGCACACCCACTGACATGAATCTTGAGGGGAGAGTGCCGTGCCACTTCGCTGAATCATAGAATCCCTACAGTGCAAAAGGAGGACGTTTGGCCCTCTTCAGATGAGAGGACCAAAATGTAGTGTACCCAGATTAGCTGACTACTCAAAGTGAGGAAATAAGTTGTGAGGAGAGTGCAAAGAGGCTGCAAAAGAAATAGACAGGTTAAATGAACGGGCAAGAACATGGAAGTTGAAACATGACGTGGACAGATATGGAGTAATCCATTTTGCATGAGAAAATAGAAAAACAGAACATTTCTAAATGGTGGAGAGACTGGGAAATGTTGCTGTTTGTTCCAGGAGGCAGTCACACACTCCAGGCTAAGTAGAACCTAAGGGTGGTCAGTGATCAGAGACAGGAAGATGTGACTGCAAGTCAGACAGATATGAGGATCAAATGTGTAGTGATGGAGGTGTCTTGGTCCTTGACCTTGAGCAGAGGTATAAGGTACTTGCTATCTGTGCAGATGAACTGCCCCAAGAACTGAAAGTAGATGAGCCTATTGATCATGGTACAGCATGCCATTCAGATAGGGTATGTGAAAATGAATGGATGGTAGTAATAGGGGACACTTTAGCGTCACACAATTTTCCTAGAATGCCTACAGTACAGAAGGAAGCCATTCGACCTATTGAGTCTGCAACAACAACAATCCTCCCCAGGCTCTATTTCCGTAACCTCATATATTTACCCTGCTAATCCCACTAATCTATGCATCTTAGGACACTAAGGAATAATTTGTCATGGCCGATTAACCTAACCTGTACATCTTTAGACTATGGAGGAAACCCATGCAGATATGGAGAGAATGTGCAAACAGTGACCCAAATGTCCCAAGCCAGGGTTGTGTTATTTTTTTATTCCCCATTGTCAAATATATTTGTGTGTAAATATGTATATTTTCATACCCTTGGAGTGCTTGAATAAATTTAAATAACTCAGCAACAAGTTTTTGAATTTTAAAAATGAAGAAATTTATTTATTACATAAGAACTAGGAACAGGAATAGGCAATCTGGCCCTTCGAGCCTGCTCTGCCATTCAGTAAGATTGTGACTGATCTTTTTGTGGACTCAGCTCTACTTACCTATCTGCTGATAGCCCTCAATATTTTTACTGTTCAAAGATCTATCTGTCTTTCTCATACACTTACCGCAAAAGTTAACAAAAATGTAGCATCTACTCACATGACTTATCCATACCATCATATACACAATTACCAGATACTAGAAGTAAAGAAAGTGGGGAAATGCAGAGTGGTGGAATTGAGACAGAAGATCAGCCATGATCATATTGAATGGCAGAACAGGCTCAAAGGACAAAAGGAACTACAAAAGGTTGTGAATGTAGCCCAATTCATTACACAAACCAGCCTCCCATCCATTAACTCTGTCTATACTTGCCATTGCCTTGGCAAATCAACCAGCATAATTAAGGAGCCCATGCACCCCAATTCAAGAATAGCTTCTTCCCTGCTGCTGTCAGACTTTTGTACGGACTTGCCTTGAATTAAGCTGGTTTTTCTTTTCACTCGAGCTATAACTGTAATACTACATTCTGCACACTCTCGTTTCCTTTTCTGCTTATGGTATGCTTTGTATAGCGCGCAAGAAATAATGCTTTTCATGCATGTTAATACATGTGGCAATTATAAATCAAATCAAAAAATGGCTCCGCCTGTTACTTTTTGCTTGATACCTATATACTTAGCCATTTAGTGTGCTTTAATCACTTACATAATTCTACATAATATACATTGGACTGAAAATTTTTAAATGTATTTTTAAAATCCCATCTGCATCTTTAAATTGGCTGGTTGCCTTCCACACCTATCCTTCACAGCAGATATTAAAATATCAAAGAACTTGCTAAAGGCCACCTATGGCATCCACAATTCATAATTTATGAGGATTCTGCTCAAAAGAAGTGATGCTGAATGACAAAGACATACAACCTGAATATGTTCAAGGCAGATTTTCAGCATAGACTATACAAAGGTGCTAGTCTGTTCACTGTTAAAGCCTGAGGTCAATTAGCTCAGTTGGCTGGAGGGCTGGTTTGTGATGCAGAGCAACACCAACAATGCAGGTTCAATTCTGGTACCAGCTGAGGTCATTCATGAAGGCCCACTTTCTCAACTTGCCTATTGCCTGAGATATGATGATTCTCTGGTTAAACCAAATTTCAGCCTATGGTCACCTAGGACTATGGTGACTTTAATTTTATCAGTAGTAGCAGTCCATGTGTGTGTTAGAAAAGCCCCATTTCTGATGTTTTACCCAAGATGTGATTTCCTTTTTGCAGCTGTCATTAATGGACAGGATTTTCTGGTTGCCCCAAGACTGAAAATACTCACCAAAGATCAACAGACCTTTAAATGGTCCACCAAATATTCAATCCTGCCTGCTACAATTCCCATGGCGGGAAAGATGGGAAATTTACAGCCAATGTTTCCATAATGACAGAGATGCTCCCAGTGAGAGAAAGGGTAGTGTACATATATATAAAAAACAACATCTTGCATTTTTAGCACATTTAACTATGTCGAACATCTCAAGATGGATGCTGAGTCAAAGAAGGAAATATTAGGACTGATGACCAAACACTTGGTCAGAGAGATGGGTTTTAAAGACAGCTTTAAGAAAAAGAAATGATGTGGCTGGGAAGAGAATTTCAAACACAGGGCTTAGATGGCTAAAGACATAGCTGCCAAATTAATAGTGAGGAAAAGATGCAAAGCAGGCTAAGGTCAAAGAAACAGATATTTTGTTGTTGGTTTTAGGGCTGAAAAAATTTACAAAGATTTGGAGTGACAAAAACATAAAGAGATTTAAACAGAAAAATGAGAATAATTGAAGACATTGAGGATTGAGTGTCAATATAGAAGAACAGGAGCTATGGTGAATGGTGAATTGGATTTGGCACAGGATAGGATTTGGGTAATAGAGTTTTGAATAAATGGAAATTCAGTGTGGAAAGCATTGGACTAGTCTATTATTAAGATTTAAAAAAAACACATGGGTGACAATTTCAGCAACAGATGAGCTGAGGGAGTGACGTAAATGTGAAGTATTAATGAGATGAAAGTTGTCAGCTTTCGTTATGAGGCTATGAGATTGAAACATCTGTTTGGGATCAAATGGGATGCTGAGATTACAAGCAGACAAATTCAAATTGAAATGATGGTCAGGGAAGGGGATAGAATTGGTGGGATAGGGTATGGAGCTTGTGGCAAGGGTGGCTTTGTTATTCCCAGTATTTAACCTGAGAGATTGTGGCTTATCCAAAACTGAATGTTAGTTAAGCAGCCTGACAGCATAGGGGTAGTGGAGGGGTGACAGTCGAGGTGGAGGCATGGAGAAGGTGTTGTTAACTTGCCTGTGAAATCTATCCCCTCACTTATAGTTAGTGTTGTTAAAGGAGAGCGTGTAAATGAGAAAAGGAGGGGAGGAAGACTAGATCCTTGTGAGAATGTAGAGTAATGGTGGAGGCATGAGTCATTGCTCAGAATATTCTGTCTGGGATTCAGTAAGAGTGGAACCAAGGAAGGGCAATACAACTGAGCTGGACAGCACAGGAGACACATTGAAGAAGCATTTTGTCATATTAATAGCTGCAACAGGTCAAGCAGAACAAGGAGGGAAATGTAGCCCTGTTACTGAGATTTTGAGTGTGGCTATTTCTGTAAAATGCAGGAACAGAAAACCAAATGAAGAGATTTGAACACAGAGCTGTGGGAAAATGGGCATGGATTTGGGAACTGACAAGGCATTTAAGACTTTGAAGATTAAAAGAGGCTGAGAGTAGCACAAGGACAGAAGTTGGTATTTGAAGAAGGGATGATGTTCATAGTTGTGAAAAATTTCTGGGGAACTTGCACAGAGTCAATCATTCCCTGGAAGTTAGGTAGTCAGCACTTTAGCTGGAGTGCATTAAGGCAGCAGGATAAATGGTGTCAGACAAGTTCAAGCTGAGGAGGGTAAAGAGGGCTTGAAAAGATATAAGAAAGACACCAGAGGAAAATCATGCTTGAGCAGGAGAGAACTCAGGGAACAATCTGGGATGCACAGGAGGAAGCATCTAAATGGATGGTTTCAATCTTAGTGGCACAAATTGCAAGAGGAACAATTTATTCACATACTTCTCAGACTTACCATCCATTTAACTTACTGCCGCTGACAGTGCCATAGATTCCTATCACTGTGGTCTACACAAAGTTTGTCATTATATGAATGGAGAATGCAATGTGTGCCATGTAGGGATAGCCTGCAGTACTACCTGCCTCCAAGGAATTGATGTAACTCTGCATAGTGAATGTGTTTCTTCCACATTCACACCTATCCTGCATAATGCTTTGTACCTGATGATGTTAAGGGTGGAGAGATTAGGGGAGAGCTGTTTAAGATGTGATTAGTGGTGGAGGAAAATAATTGTCAACGTGATTCTAGTGCAGTGGGAAATATTGGCAGAGTAGAGAGGTGGTTCAACTAGATCCAGTTATTGATTGGAGTGTGCTAAATCAGCCAGGCACTGGATTCACTCCAATCTGTGTCCCTTGTATTGAATGAGCAAAAAACACTGAAGGATATGCCAGGAGGAACAATCTAGAATGGGAGAGAGTAATCATTTTGCCAGGGACAAGAGCAGAGCATCAAAGGTGGAAGTAAGGGAATAATTGAATACATTCACAACTGCAGAAATATCACAGTGAATAGAGGGACAAAGGATAGGTAACTTTTCTGTTAAAAGTTGTGCACAGGAGCTGATGCAGGTGAAATGCTGCTTAGGTGGACCAAAGTTGTCCAGAATACAGCAGAAAAGATTACTGAAGAGCAAGATACCACATCCGATCTACTTCTGATAAAGTTGGACATACTGCACTCATTACACCATTTGTGCTATACCTTGTATTCCAAAGGCATCCATTCAGGAGTCATGGGTAATGCATGTAACGGGCTTATATATTGGGATGCATAGAGCAGCCAATGGATGCAGATTGGAAGTAGATATAGTTGAACAGAAGCATGAGCCACGTAAATCCTGGGCTGCAGAGAAAACATCATGATCTCAGGGGTTCCGGCATGAAGTGAAAACTGCTAGCAGACTCATAAGGACGTTCTGCACGATTTCCTGCAAAATATGTGGCATATGGTTGGTATAATATTGTAGTTCATTGAACTGTGTGTCTGCATCCCAGAAGGGATTAACTCATTGCAGGGGCAGTTGGAGAAAATAGTAACATCAGGAGATCTGCAAACCTCTTCATGAAGTGTATCAATTTCATGTAAGCACACTGAATGAAGGACTACTTCATTTCACTTTGAAAAGATAGATGTGAACTAGATTGCAATACCTTGGAAGCTCCAAAAATTATTTGGTTGATTCTCAGGCACTAATAATTTTCTGATTCTTTAAAGTCAGTTCTCCTATAGGTTACTGAGAATTTCAATTCTGCTCCCGGTATAAAGCTGTGTGTAGATCTCAGAAGCAGCTTGTTCTTTTAGCAGCAGCTTGATGAAACATTCCATCAGGGCCACACTGAATGTTTTATCTTTGTAGAACTAGACAGCCTTAAAAAATCTGTGGGAAAGAGCTGTCCTGTCCCCTGTCCATTCACTGACATGATGACCCTGTGAATAGGGCTGTTAGTGCTGTTTTCAACAAGATGGCAATTAGACTCAGCAAACCAATGTCATAGTACAAAGGTAAATTTTATTAAAGACCAGTGATCAATGGGAAAAATTATGTCAATGGTCACATACAGAATAACCGGACCTCTCAGACAAGTTCTGAAGTTATCAGTAAAAAACAGAACAATTATACATTTTCTTTATCAGAGTTCCCGCCCTTCATTAGTTTAAAATTAATTTCAGTTAGTGTATATACATCAGTACAAATCTCTGACAAGTACTTCAGCCAACGGCATTGTACGTTCCAGTATAACTCATTTGTCTGCTCAATCTGTATGTTAACTCCCTTCTTGGCTGAAGCTACTTCCCTGTTGCCAGGTTATGATAGATGCTACCATAAAGGTCAAAGCTGAATAGATATGTATTCCTGCAACCAGGGGCATATGTAATCTGCATCTGGGAAGTGACTGAATCTATTTATTGTTGCAATGTGTGTTTCCTCAGCAGAGACATTCTGATATGAAGTCTGCTAACTAAAGGGATCCCAGGCCTTTGGCTTTGAACTATTCGCATCATGCCTTTTGGTAACTTGCTTTGGCCGAAGTGAACAATGACTCAGAATACTTAAAATACATTTAAAATGTCACATAAGTTATAAAATCATAGTTACTTGTTTAATTCGTTTACTGCATTCACTTATGTGTAAACTATTCTCTTATTTTAAGAATCATTTACCTCTTTACTGTAAGCTCTTTCAGTGTCTTATGCGTACTGTCTAAAAACTAAAAAAAATTTAAAATCATTGCTTTCAGGGCCAATCCCTTTCTAACAAGCTTGTAACACTTTCTAATAACCATGTTCAGATAGAGAAAAGGGTTTTAGAAAAGGTCAGAACTGTGCACCATAACTGAACTTAATGTTTTTGTAAAATGGAACGTACAAACCTACAAAAATGACAACTGGAAAAACCCCACTACTGCACCTAATCTGTCCTAAGTGTGACTCCTTAAGTCAGTATGATCAGCTACTGTATACTGGCCTGATGCCATGCAACCTTCTGGAAGAGAAGATCCAATTTATATTCTTTTATGGAGTGACATCTGCAATAACCAAAAATAGGTCCAGTTTCACATGAAAGTGAACAGTTATGAACATTCATCAAACAAGCCAACAAACTGTTCCACAGAAACAGAAAAATGCTGGAAAATCTCAGCAGTTCTGACAGCATCTGCGGAGGACGAATAGAGCCAATGTTTCGAGTCTGCATGACCCTTCGTCAAAGCCCAGACTTGAAACATTGGTTCTATTCTCTCTCCATAGATGATGTTAAACTGCTGAGATTTTTGAGCATTTTTCTCTCTGTTTCAGATTCCGGCCCCCACAGTATTTTGCCTTTATCAAACTGTTCCACTGCTCCAGCTTCCCTGGGAGAAAACAACCCGAACATTGAACCTGGTTCGGCCCTTACGTAACTTGTTAGCACTGGTCCTCCCTAACACATCCAGTTGAATACTTAGTCCACACGAACATAATCTAGTTCCTTCATTATTTTATAGATCTGTGTACTTTCCAAAAGTTTACAGACCCAACTCTTTGAGGGAAAACTGGATAATTAGATGTTTCAGACTGTAAAATAATCTTGTGGAAAATGATCTGCAACTTTTCTAGACTTAAACATTCTCTAATATGTGAGGAGACCAAAACTTGATATGATATCCTGAAGAGTAACCAACACTTTGCACAAGGAAGATAATGGTATGCTTTGTTTTGTAGTGAATTGTATCTTGAATACAACGTAGAATAAAGCTTGCTTTGATTATAAACTCATGGCATTAGGTGTGAACCATTAGAGACTGATGCACTGTAATACTTAAATCTCTTTCACTGCTTGCTCAATTCTATTCCCTTTGCATGTATGTTATGGGCATTCAATGCTAATAATCCTAATGCAAAACAACGCAGGTCCTTTCCCCAATACATCAAGATGAGCTACAGACTCAATACTAGTAAAATAACAAGTCATTACCCCAACATGTATATCTAAGTCATTAATTAAAATAGTAAATAGCAAAAATTCTAAGCCCCAAATCTGCAGAACATCACTGACAGCCAGTCTACAAACTGATCCAAATGCAATGCCAACAACTTGCCATCTATTGACATCCAGCCAACTCTATCCACTGTAGCAAATTACCATTAATTCCATCAGATTTCATTTTGCAGGGAAGCTCTGTCAAAAGCTGTCTGAAAGCCCACTAAATAGTGATCAATGTTCACTACCCTTATGACTTCTTCAAAAGACTCATATTTGGCTTATTTCAGAAATCATGGGCTGCATTTTCTGATCGCACTCACCTCAAAACCAGAAAATCCCGCTCAAGATCAACAGACTTTTGCGTGGTTCGTCCTTGCCAGTTATGATTGTCTTGGGAGCAGAATGGGAAAATTCCACCCCCCCACCCCGCCACCGCTCCCCCCACTGTTGGGTATCCTCAGTAATGTCTTCTCGACTTAAGTAACCATACAGGACCTCACTAATGATACCTTCAAGCATCAAATCTATTAGTGAACTTGAGCTAATGGGCCTTTAACTCTAGATAATGGTATCTTTCCAGCTTTAATAGCTGCAATAAATCACTGGAATATTTTATGTAAAGACTGCTTGGTAGTTTGTTTCTCTTGTATGACAATGGGAAATAAGCAATGTGCTAATATTGAGGATTAGGTTGTGATAGTGAGCAGTGAAAAGCAATGATTTTACTAGGACCACAAAGAATTGGTATTGGTTTTTAATAGGTCAAGATTTTCAAATAATAGTTTCTCTAATTTGTAAATAGTCATCACTTCACTTGCTTCTTGCAGCATCGGCTATGTCACCATCAGACTTCCCCCAGGACATCTACAACCAGATCATTTTTGATTGCAACAATGCAAAGCTATCACAGTGAGCAAAATAGTACTGGCTGCTTACTGCCTAGCATCTCTGGGACTAATCCAAACAATGGAATCTCCTTTTAAAAATGCCAAAGTTTTCATTATCTGTGTTTCATTACTCCACTCTGCTGTAACACTGATGGTCTCCCAGACAGCACAGGTCCCAATAAAATCAGTCACCTCATACACCAGCTCCACAGCATATCTGCATCCTGAAAACCAAGATAAAGTCCATATTCTCAAGTTCCACTCAGGACAGACCAGTCGCTAAACTTTGCCAAGCGGATGAGACAAAGGAACTACAACCTCCATGACTTGCCTGGACTTGCAAAATCTCATTAACTGCTCTGTCTGGAGACAATACACATCTCTTTAACCTGTGCTTAACGCTCTCTCCACTCATATTGTCTGTACCTTTAAGACTTGATTAGCTGTAAAGACTCACATTCCAATCATTATTCCATAAATTGAGTTTGTGACTTTAAATGCCCTGTTTGTGAACAGAATTCCTAATCACCTGACGAAGGAGTAGTACTCTAAAAGCTAGTGGCGCTTGCTACCAAATAAATCTGTTGGACTTTAATCTGGTGTTGTGAGACTTCTTACTGTGTTTATCTCAATCCACCATCAGCATTTATTGCCCATTCCTGATTGACCTTGAGCTGAATGGTTTGACTTCAGTGGGCATTTAAGAGTCAAATATATTTGGATTTGCAGTCACATATAGGCCACACCAGGTAAGCTTGGCAGATTTTGTTTCCTAATGGGATTAGCGAACCATATGTTTTTTTTAAACAACAGTCGACAATGGTTTCATGGTTATCGTTACACTTCTATATCCAGATTTTTTTTTATTGAGTTCAAGTTTCATCATCTGCTATGGTGAGATTTGAACTTGGGTCCCCAGAACATTACCAGATTACAAATGATAGTACCACCTCCCCCAAATGTTTCATTTTGTGAATAAATCTAAAACTGAGTAAAGATTGTCTTCTGGTCGCTTCCTTCACCAATTGACTGTCAGAAGTTCAACAATCCCAAGCCATTTCTGTTGCTATTGGACTAGAGTTGATCACCCAATTAATCAAGTATAAAAACATCATGATACCTCCTAACGCATCACAAATTTCCACGCAGGAGCTATGTCTGTCATCATAGAACTGAGCTTCACAATAATTCATATAAATATATGGAGGTTCACACATGAGGCTTGCAAAAGCAGAAGGGTGCAAACAACAGTCCCAATAATACAATATTAACAATAACTATTTGCAAAAGAGCTCAGATTCTGCTTACTTCATTGATCAGTTTATAATTTTCCCAGATATTGAACTCATTACAATGATAACACTTTGTTTCAAAATTATTCTGCAAATATTTATGAACTTGTACCAATGTTGGGCACTTTATAAGAGAGATTGTATCTTCTCACAGCACAACAGTCATGACTGTCATTATAAATATTATAATAGGAACAAGTCAAGATTTTTGTCACAGTGCTAGAGTACAGAAAAACATTCTAGAGTAAGTGAAGTTTATAGTTTATTAATTTGTCACAAGTAAGGCTTACTTTAACATTGCAATAAAGTTATTATGAAATTCCCCTAGTTGTCATACTCCAGCACATGTTCACATCAATATATCTAATCAGCACGTCTTTCAGATTGACAAAGGAAATCGTGGCACTCAGAGGATACTCACACAAACACGGGGAGAATATACAAACTCCACACAGACAGTGACCCGAGGCCAGGAACTGAACCCAGGTTCCCGGTACTATTAAGCAGCAGTGCTAACCACTGTGCACTGTGCCTCCTGTACTAAATGTGATTCATGAGTTGTCAATATGACAGATGTTGCACGCTTTGTTAAAGAATTTCTGAGATACATTTTAATTCTGACTAATAATATTTATTGTCATTAAGTTTCAACAGGATTTCAGTATGCTAAGAAGTGGAATGTCAAAAAAGATATGCAATTTGACTAGTGGGTGTATATTAGTAGATGATTCAAGAGCAGTCACTGTACTAATGGATATAGAAGGGAAATCGGTGCCATAGTGGTTAGTACTGCTCCCTCACAGTGCCAATGACATGAGTTTGATTCCCAGCTTGGATCACTGTGCAAAATCTGCACATTCTCCCCATGTCTGCATCGGTTTCCTTTGGGTGCTTTGGTTTCCTCCCACAGTCCTAAAGATATGCTGGTTAGGTGTATTGGCCATGCTAAACTCTCTCTCTTTGTACCCAAATAGGCGCTGGAGTGTGATGACTAAGGGATTTTCACAGTAACTTCATTGCAATGTTAATGTAAGCCTACTTGTGACACTAATAAACAAACCCTTACTGCAGCATTCAATGACATCCATCTCACTGATATAATTTCATGCCACAGAGTCAAAAACAATAGGCTGAGTCAGTGTCTTTTCTGTATTCTGACAATATAGCTATTTATATAACCAAAACCAAACTGTCCTATGAAGATTCCAATAACTTGTTAATTAATATTACATATAAACTTAATTAGATTGGACATTCTAACAGTGCTATGAAATGGATATATCCCCAGAGAATCGATCAATGAGGTTGTCAAGGATACATTTCTGTGATCTATACAGGGCTACTGAGGAGCCTTTACAGGCTGATTTGTTTCTGATTTAATTTATGAAATAAATAGAGAAATAAATGTCTGGCCCAGTGCCTAACATTCACAGTAGCTATCTTTCTTGCTCCCTTTTCCTTCACATGTGAAGTAGTTATCAGGCTGGATGCAGAAACAGCTGTGGTACCTTGTGTGCCAATCTGACAGTGCCTGACCGGGAGCTCCTTGACTGTCACTTTAGATTATCTGCTACTGTTTGAAGAAAGTTTACAAATTCTCAATTGCCCACTAGATGGAGGTAGCAGGCACCTTAAGGTAAATCACCTTAGTACATTTAATGAATCCAACCACGGAATAATGACACAAACGGTGGAGTCAGGAGTGCTCCACTCTCAGATACCTGCCAGGTTAATGCTGGCAGAATGGGATTCATGACTCCTATGGAAACTATCAACAGGAAATGAGAGTTGCAGAACAATCACTATGAGTAGCATGGTTGCACAGCGGTTAGTAATGCTGCCTTACAGCGCCAGGGTCCTGAGTTCAATTCTAGCCTTGGGCAACTGTGTGGAGTTTGCACATTCTCCCCATATTTGTGGGGTTTCCTCTGGGTACTCTGGTTTCCTCCTACAGTCTAAAGGTGTGCAGATTAGATTGATTGGCCTCTCAAGTGTCAGGGGGACTAGCAGGGTGAATATGTAGAGCCTGGCTGGAATTACTGTCAGTGTAGGCTCAATGAACCGAATGGTCTCTTACTGCACTGTTGGGATTCATTTTATGAATCAACAGCTTCTGATGAGTTAAACTGTTGAAAATCTATTTTGTGCTAAAGAAACAAACAATAGGCCTTAACTAACCTAAAATATATAATTTTTGATGATTACTTTCTTAATTTGCTCCTATTCTTAGAGATGTACCATGACAGCAGATATTCTGGTAGGAGTTATTCCAAGCAGCTGCGTTATTACAGACTTCCCCCTTGAATCTGGCCTTAGGTTGTCACCAGCATTTATGCTCTCTCAAGTGTTTGGGATAACTGCCTATACATTCCAGGGACTTATGGTCAGTTTTATCGCTAAGGGTTGCTTGTTCTATCTTCCTGAAAAGTGACGCTGAGGCCAGTTCAAGTTTCTATGAATCCAGTCCTCTTGCCCTTTGTTGGCAGGTAATTTTTTTTAATAGCCATGTTGTAAGTCATCTGCAGTAGTTTATCAAACACCCAACAGAAACTTTCATGACTGCCTTTTTTTGCCCCCTCAGAACTTTGCATGTTTCAATTAAATTGCCTTGCATTCTTCAAAACTCCAGAGGCTCAACTTACTCAGTCTCTCATCATAAGACAACTCTCACCCCAGGAACCAATCTAGTGAACTGTTGTTGTGCAGTTGAGTAGAGTAATTGTAGATTGAAAAGTAGGATGCTAGAATTTGGTGTTTGTAAAATTGTAAAATGCTAAGAGGAGAAAGCATTGCATGCTTCTGTTAAAAGTGGGCTTTTTTGTGTTTAGAGGTAAAAGTGCAAGCACATAGAGTACCCAAACTGAAACATTTGTATTGAAAGGCCAAGCAGCAGTGTTACAAGACAACTGGCTTACAGGCTTTTGAATTTAGCCAATCAATTTGAATCAGAACAGACTTTTAAATTTAGCCAGTTTGAATCAGGCATTTGAGATTCTAACAACCTATTAAATTTAAATCTGATGTTTCTGGAAATCTAGAAGCAATCCTATTTTTGGGGGATATTGATATGTCATCACAAGTGTAAAAAGAAGAGGGCAGTGGAGGGCAGTAGAGAGAAGCTGCCACTTGTCACAGCTCACAGTTCTTCACTCAAAGTCTCGTCTAGATAGCAAAGGTGCCAAAGAAGAAAGACGAATCAACAGAGAAGGCACAAATATTCCCAAAGGCACAAAACCTGGTTGTGCTTCAGAGAGTGATTAAAATTCTATTTTTTGTTTATGAGTGGGAATTGTATTTGTTGGAACAGCATTCCATTAGAATCATGTTTTATTCCGCTTGTTACTAGTTTAGTTAACTTGTTCACAGATAAATAAATTGTTACTTGTTGATTTTAGAGGGAATGTTAAAGAGTTATCTTGATTTAACCACTAGAAGTTTCTGAAGAGCAGATCACACCACTTGACACTCACTTTTTACAGATTATAGGGCAAAGTACTCCTTTTCAAGTGGTTAGGTGTTAGTTCTCAGAGAAGGGATCAACCTCCGCTTTATAACAATCTGTACAGGTGAGGATTTCCTGAATGCATTGAATGCACCTATCAGCTAAGTCATTAAAAAAGTATTTATATTATCCCTGCCACTGATATTTCACAACAGTGAAAGATAAATAATGGCCACGATATGGAATCACGGACTTTAAAAAACTTACATTTGTACATAATTTTTTATATATCTCATAAAATATATTATTAAGGGAAATTATTTAGAATTGAAGTGACTATCATATAAAGTTTATTAGTGTCACATGTAGGCTTACATTAACACTGCAATGAAGTCACTATGAAAATCCCCTAGGTGCCACACTCCAAGTACACTAAGGGAGAATTTAGCATGGTCAATGCATCAAACCAGCACGTCTTTTGAACCATGGGAGGAAACCTGAGCACCCAGAGGAAACCCATGCAGACTTGGGAAGAACATGCAGGCTGCGCACAGAAGTAACCTAAGCTGGGAATCAAACCTGTTACAACAACCAGGTTTGTATCTGGTTGAGACAGAAACAGGTATCATCTGAAAAAACAGGAATGTTTGACTTCAGTGAACAGGAAACCATTCACAAGATGGGCTGCATAACTTGATCCTAAGAAGAACATCGCAACCAAAGAATTACTAACAAAGGAAACAAGGAGTGACAATCTTCAGAAAATGAGTTCAGAGCAAATAGGTCATCATCAACCTCAAAATAAACTATCTACATGTTCAGGTGGATTGGCGTATCCAGGACTAGATACTTACCCCTTTATAAACAGGAGATTTTCTGGGGTTGGACCTGAAATACCCATCCAAAGTCAATGGACTTTTGACTTCATATCCAAATTTTCCATCCTGCCATGGTGATTTGATATGGAAGGTGGCTGGAAAATCCCATCTAAAGACCTTGTGGTGAGATATGAACGGATGTGTATGCAGGGATATAGACTTGGGGATAAATTTTCCAATCCCGCCTACTGCGGGAATCATCACAGACAATATGAAAAGTTTGATGGACTAGCTAAAGGTCTGTTGACCTCAGGCAGGAATTTCTGGTCTCAGGACTGGTGTAACTGGAAAATCCTGCCCAATGAATGAGGTGTTGTGTAAAGAGTTAATTCTAACACTACTCTAATAATAGCTACTTAGCATGGGTGTAAGGAGCTATATCATAATGATGTAACTCAGACAGAGGAGTGAGAAAATCTCAAGACAGGAGCAATAAATTTCTGTCCTGATATTCTGTAATCTTACATAAATTTAGTTAAGTAAATGAAGTTATTTATAAGGAAACATCTTTGCCTATAGACAGATACCTTACAGTGAGATACCTAATGTCTTCCAAAACAACCCAACAAAACAGACAACTCAGTTCAGCTTACTCTTCTTCCATTTCAGTTTGTCTGGTTTGAATATTTTGTTTCTGGAATTTAGAAAGGTTGTTTTTAGCATTATTAATTTATTGGTGAACAACTCTTAATCAGGACATCCAGAACAATTGGTATCAGCAACTTTAGATATGATTTCATGCAAAGTTTGTTTCAAATATTACATTCTGGTCTCCCTGAATTACAAACATATGAACAATTGTGACACCATGTGTATCGTAATGTATATAGTCTCGATCCCAACTGAAATCAGGTAATGTCTTGGGAGAGACAAACGTTGATAAGCAACACAGTTACAAACTCATTGGCAATTCCAACACCATTGTATGCAGACTCCTACATATGGAATTTTGAGCTACCAGGGATCCCCCATTTATGAGAGGGAAGGGAATAGAAAACTAGAGAGGCATGATGGAAAGGGGTAACCAGGTTGGGAGGATACCTGTGCGAAGTATAAATGTTAGCATAAACCAGTTAGGCCAAATGATTTTTTTCTATCCTGTAGTTTCTTAGTTGTTCTATTGGTTTCTATTCAGAGGCATTGTTTAGGTAAACTTTAGTTTTCACAAATTTCAATTAAAATGGAACAATTTGAGTTTAGATTTGATTTATGTGTCAATCTAATGTAGTGAAGCTTTATAAATTTTAAGAAAGCCCACTAATGCCTCAGTTTCTCAGGAAGCTAAGGCAATTTGATATCTCTGCTATAATTCTCACCAACCTTTGCAAATCACCATAGAAAATATCCTTTCCAGATGTATCACAGCTTGGTATTGCTCTCCTCTGCCCAAAATTGCAAGGAACTACAAAAGGATGTGAACGAAGCCCAATCCATCATGCAAACCAGCCTCCCGCCCATTGACTCTGCCTACACTTTCCACTGCCCCAGAAAAGCAACCAGTGTAATCAAAGACTCCAGGCCCCCAGGACATATTCTCTTCCACCTTCTTCCATTGGGAAAAAGATGCAAATGTCTGAGTTGTATCAACTGACTCAAGAACAGCTTCTTCTCTGCTGCCATCAGACTTTTAAATGGACCTATCTTATATTAAGTTGACTTTTCCCTACACCTTAGCTATGACTGTAACACTACACTCTGCACTCTCTCCTTTCCTTCTCTATGAATGGCACGCTTTTATATACTTACAAAAAACAATACTTTTCATTGCATAACAATACATGTGACAATAACAAATCAAATCAAAGTTGGCAGACAGTAACAACTTTCATGCATCAAGATAACAACAAAAAATGATCATATTAAAACTGAATTTATGTGAACTTGTATTTAACATAGAACATAGAACAATACAGCACAAACAGGCCCTTCGGCCCACGAGTTGCGCCGATCACATCTACCAATCCACAGACCTATCTAAAACCCCCTTTCCTATTCTTTTCCATATACTCATCCAGAAGTCTTTTAAAAGACCCCAGTGAGTTTGCCTCAACAACCTCCGACGGCAGTCGGTTCCATTCACTCACCACTACTGACATCTCCTTTGTATTTGCTTCCCTGCACCTTAAATCTGTGTCCTCTCGTAGTGACTATTTCAGCTCGGGGAAATAGTCTCTGAGAGTCCACCCTATCTATTCCTGTCAACATTTTATAAACCTCTATCAGGTCGCCTCTCAACCTACGTCTCTCCAGTGAGAAGAGTCCCAGCTCCCTCAACCTATCTTCATAAGGCCTGCCTCCCAATCCAGGCAGCATCCTTGTAAATCTCCTCTGAACTCTCTCAATAGCCTCTACATCCTTCCTATAATGAGGCGACCAGAACTGCGCACAATACTCCAACTGGGAGTTGCTTCGTTATATTATGCAACTTCTTCATAAAAAGAAGTATCTACCTTGAATAATAAGCATCCTGAACACACAGCCAGAGCAGATTCTAGCTTTTTTGATTCTGGGGAAATCATGTGCACTGGCACTGTATAACAGCAGTTGTACATCCATTAGAAAACATGATATGCAGGTCAATTTTCATTCACTGAAGCCACTCCCCTTTGCAGCAAGGTGACAAGCTGCAAACATGCTGAATAAACAAGAGCCAGTATGACTAGTTCACTAGAATGTTGCTGGGAAATTTGTTCGAATGGTTAAAATTATTAAGACATTATTTTAATGCCTAAAATGCATAATAACTTCCAGTGGAGCTGGTTGTATGAGTATTCTTTGCAAATAAATATTTTTATGTGGGTGCGGTCCACATTCTCTGTGCACCATAAACATGGACTGAATTATATCAGTAACAAGTTCTGAGATGAACACTATTATGAAAAAAATGCCAGATGGATGTTCTTGGTGATATCAGAATTTCAAATTTCACCAGTTGAAACTTCCTGAATACAAAAAGAAGTAAATACAGTTAAAATAGTGAAATAGTAATAAAATACAAACATTTTAGTATATTACATTCCAAAATATATGTCAGTAATTTTACGCAGAATTTTCCTGACTTGGATCCAGACATTTATAATCACCAACTAACATGTAAGCTTCCCTCGCCAAACAACAGATAACATTTCATTAGCCTCAGAATCACTTAATCTCTTTTCTGAAGTTGTTATTGAGGCAGGGTGGTGGGAGTGGGAGGGGTGGTTAATTTAACAGTACTAATTCCTCTTCTCACCGCCCATCTGTAAACAAAAAGGTCATTTTGATTTGCGAGATAGGTTAAACTCAAAGGGTTGGTTCATTTGAACACATCAAAACTGCAGGAGGAGGGTGCAATGTTGCCTTATTTGCATTCATATAGTAAAAGAGAGGTAGGGAAAATAAAGATTTGCAGAGACTGTAGTGGGTTTTACGTGAGTCCATCATCCAGCATTAAAGTAAATATGAGCTATTCCTTCACTGAGGTCAGATGACTAAAATCAATGCTGTATAATTTACTTTTCTGGTCGTGTTGACTCCACATGTTGAGAAAGGCATGCAGGGATGAATCATTACCTGATAAAGTGGCAGACTTAGTTTGCAGTACAGCAAGGCTATATAACTGGTTCCACAAACTTGAGGTTTATTAACTTGAAGGCAGCATGGTTAGCACTGCTGCTTCACAGCTCCAGGAACCTGAGTTCGATTCCTGGCTTGGGTCACTGTCTATGCAGAGTTTGCACATTCTCGTGTCTGCGTGGGTTTCCTCCGGGTGCTTGGATTTCCTCCCACATCCAAAGATGTGCGGGTTAGGTTGATTGGCCATGCTAAAATTGTTCTTAGTGTCCTGAGATGTGTAAATTAGAGGGATTAGTGGATAAATATATAGGGATATGGGGGTAATGCCTGGGTGAGATTGTGGTCAGTACAGACTCAATGGGTTGAATGGCCTCTTTCTGTGCTATAGGGATTCTATTTAACATGACAACCAACTCTCTACATTGTTAAATGTCTCAACCGTTAAAACTTACAGCAACTTTTAAGAGTCCTTTGTTCTAGTGAATGCATAGATTCCAGTTGGCCAACTTGAATTATGAAATACAGATAGTCTTTAAATTTTTCACTGCAATCCACAAGGGATCATTAGTGTATCTTCATGGATAACAAGGTACAGTTTCTTGCCGGTTAAATACTTTTGTTTGAGCGTTACAGACAAACATGCATTCAGTTATTTTAAAATATCTTTGTCCAGTTTTGAAAATTTTAGAAATAGATATCTATTTTTATTTTGTAAAAGATGTGTAGGGTGAGGTGTTGGTCCCCTCACAGCTGTTAGACTTTACACTTTTAATAGACTATTGGGATTACATACTTTGCATTTTAGTAGAAGATATTACTTTGTGCAAATTGTAATTCTCTTTTATTATGAAGGAGTTATCTATCTTAGCATGAGCAAAGTCATGGGAGATCCCAGCCAGTACCTGTTTTCAAGGACAACTGATTTCATTCATAAGAACTTTGATGCTTTTGTCTAAATTTAACACAAGGAGTTAATGTTTTTATTTATTTTCATTGTTTTGTTCTCCTGTTCCATACTTCCATAGTCAAAATATATCAATTTGCTGAAAGTCAATAAGGAATAGGAAATGTGATTTCAGAACATAAGGAACAGAAGCAAGGATTGGGCATTTGGCCCTTTGAGCCTACTTCACTATTCAATAAAATTTTAGCTCATTTTTACATCAATGCTACTTTCCTATCCTCTCCCAAATCCCTTGATTCTTTTAGTGGCAAAATATCAATTTCAGTCTTGAATATACTTAATGTCAGAGCAAACACAAACCTTGAAGGGTAGATAATTCCAAAACTCTGCAGTGAAGAAATTTCTCCGCACCTCAGTCTCTTATTCAGAGGCTGGTCCCCAGCATCTATCTGGTCAAATCCCTTAAGAAAACTGCATGTTGCATCTCTCATTCTGCTAAATGCTAGGGAATATAGGCCTAACTTACTCAATTTCTTCTCACAGGACAAACCTCCAATCCTAGGATTTATTTTAAATGTAATATCCTGTGGAAATTGTGCAAATACAATAGTTAAAGTACATAATGTATTTTGCTACATAAGCATTGAAATTTTGTATGTAAACTGCCAAAGGCAAAAATGATGCTGATTTCCAGTCATATCGCAGTGACATTAAATCAGATTTTGCAACAAATCATTTGTCCTAAGGTGCATTTTGCCTTTGTTTGGGGGGATGTCAGAAAAAATTTGTTTTGATTGTAACCAGAATATTTTTAAAATTGAAAAATACCATTGACTCCACAGCAGAGAAAAGCATGATCCATGACACAGGATTCATTGGCATGGATGAGACCCGATGGATTTTGGCACTGAGGCACTGGCAACTTCTCAGTAATATACAGCTGGGAATGGCCGGATACATTCAATTTAGCAATATTCAACTCAGAGTAACAAATTTTTGGTTTGGATTTTCCATTCCTTGGATTTGTCTTAAATAACAAGGAACACAAGTTTTAGCTGATTTCTTGTGAGAAACAGAGGTAAATTCTATAAGGAGCAGGGTCATGATTTGGAAACTAAAACTTTGCAGTTCTGTCTTCACTAATGTGTGGCCTAAATTTTTCTGATGGTGGGGTCTCGCTTCTACCCATTTGAAGAGCTGGTGAGGAACGACTCCAAGTGCCCTGTTGCCATTTCACACTCCAATGAATGTTAAATGGTGCTGGTGGGATTTCCTCTTCTCACTAGGGAGAAAGTCCTGCCTTAAGAGGGCTGCTGGGCAATCTGATTGGCTGGCATTTGCGGATTAACCCATGTTTAATGGCACAAAAGTCCTCACTCATAAACAAAAATGACCATTTCATAGTTATGTATTTATATATATTTACATTCTGTAGACTGTCTGCTCCATTTTGGTTTGATGGATGAATTCAGAGTGTCCTAACCATCTCGTATTAATAGAATTGCAACATTATATGCAATCTTATATCATTTTCAAGTAAATTGTTTGGGAACTATGTACATATATATAAAATATATATATATATACACACACATACATAAACACATATATATAGTTCTCAAACAATTTATATATATCCTACCATGGCACATGATAGAATTTGAATTATGTAATACATGTGCATAATTATATGTACAGATATATATAGCTCCCAAACAATTTTTTTTATTCACTGCAACAATGGTTCAGTGGATAGAAAAAGAAATGCAGGAAGATGCCCAAGATAAAGTCTGTGCACTGGAGGCCCAGGTGAGTTCAAGTGGTCCCAGGGCAGGGAGGGTAGGTGAGGCATGGGATGGTGTGAAGAGCGTGATCAGAGTCAGGAGAGAGAGACATGGGCAGAGAGGTCCAGAGATCACTCAACCTCAACGGGAGGATGACACCTTCAGAAGGAGATTTTTAATGGATTGTGGCCTGGTGAAAAACAGCTCTTTAGTGGGTAATAATTGACTACTTATAGAATTCAGCTAAAGCAAAGCCCAAGGTCTTGCCTACTCCAGCATAAAATCACTGAGTAGTCAGGAACCTGGAGGAATTCATTTCATCCCTTCGATTTCATTCTTGCCCCCCACCCCCACCTAAAAACCCTCCTGGCCAAAAGCTGATAAAATTCTCTCCTATGTTTGCTGGAGTAGAATACCTGCAAGCTCGTAGGCAATGACACACAGAACCCGATTCAAACCAAGAAGATAAGGTCTCTTAGTCGCAAAATGTCTGCCTCAATTAAGAGGAGTTTGTCCTGATCTATGAATGGAAACCATAGGAATCCTGGACGGAGCCAGCAGGTCCAATTGACAGTCTCCTGCCATTCCTAAGGGAACAAAAAAAAATTCTTATAAGGGTAATCAATCTGAGAGGAATTGATTATCTCAGAAATGTTTGGGGCCATTCCTTTGAACTTACCAATGCTACAGTAGAAGCTGGGCAGAAATTTAAGCCTGCCATGAATGTGAACTTTGAAAATTCTGTGCGGCAGAATAAATCAATAGATAGAGGTTCTGCTTCAAATCCCTGAGATTGGTCAAGTCAACATTTCAAAAGCCAACATCAG
Source organism: Sphyrna mokarran (assembly GCA_024679065.1). Classification (NCBI taxonomy): domain Eukaryota; kingdom Metazoa; phylum Chordata; class Chondrichthyes; order Carcharhiniformes; family Carcharhinidae; genus Sphyrna; species Sphyrna mokarran. The sequence continues at coordinate 49,260,473 of JAGIQG010000016.1, forward strand.
CTTCCCAATCATACTGTTCAAGAGTGAATTTGTGTAACTTCTTAACGTTGGTAATTATACACATAGACTAACTGTTTGAAGTTATTAACTTGTTAACTGTACAAAAATTTACTCAAAGTGGTCTCACTAATTAATAGCCTCAGACACTGGTCACCACTGTAGTCTAGTATCCATTCGCATTGACTAGTGATAAAATACTGAATTGTCTGTATTTTCCCATTTCTTTTGCTCAGTAGCCCTATCCATTGGTGACTAGCTACACAACTACTTGGTAATTTATTACCTTTAGGCATGTTTAATAAGTATTATTGTATGCAATTTGAAGTTGTGATTTGTATCAATAGTGTACAATACACGGCACGTAGTTTGGTCTTTTCCTCCAAGATTTGGAAGGATACACTGACATATAGAGTAACAATCTAATTTAACATACTTGTGGAGAGATTGCTCACTGCTATTCATTTGCAAGAGGTGAGACTGAATTCCACAGAACAGTCAAACTAATATTCACTCTGACGTTGTATTCAATGGAAAGTGTTTTTGCAACAAGAATAGTATTGTTCCAAATCACCACACTTGTAATCCTATCAAAAACATTTGACAAATTTGAATCGCGCTTTCTGTGAATTTACTATTTTAATAGAAATGAAGACATTTGAATATAAAACAACTTCAAAGTTTAATATATATGAAGAAAATTACAAATGCTGTACAATGACAAGTAAACATTAAAAAGTTGTGAATATTCACAAAACATTAATCTCACAGTTCATTTCATTTTGTTTCCAGGTGAATTATAAAATGCTCGGGAAGATTATCCCACCACCCGCCCACCTCCTGAATCTTCATATCTAGCATTCTATCAAAACCATAGGGTTTTGTTAAATGATCCATTTCTACAGAGAATTTGTATTTATTACTCAATACACCAAAACATAAACAAAATAGGAAGTGATAGAGACGGTCAATTAACAGTGGCAGATGCTAATGAATAAACAGCATAATGTAATCTACAATGCTGCAATGCACACTTCATATGTACTTAGTATTATGTTTTATACATTATATTACATGATGCAATCGTGAGTCATTGCAACACAAATATCACATTGTACGATTGCATATTCTCTGTGCCAAAAATGGCTTTATGACTCTATATGTCCACAACTGTGTAACGGGATTATCACTCAAATAAAATAATATTTTGCCAATCACGATCAATCCTATAATACTTGCATGTGCAGATCACGTAGTTATCAGGTAAGTTTCATGTTCTGAAACTCCTTGGATCTTTCTAATATGTTGACAAGATTCCTGACATATAACATCATTACAAAAACATTATAATTGAATTTTATTTTTAATTTATTTGTCTATCCATCTCAAAATTTCATTACTAGATTTTCCTGTGGAGAGATAAGAGCACTGCTGTCTTTCCAGTCGGTGTTGCTGATGCTATTTGTTTTAATGCAGTTTAGATTTCTGCAGCAGAGATCAATAGTAGTTATAATTTTGATCCATGCGCTCCTGTCACTGGCCTGCCAATCAAGGAACCAATATTCAGGATGAAGCCTAAGGCTGAGTGACACAAGTACACAACAATGCTTCACATCTTTTCAAAACTGCAAAACTCATGCTGCATGAAGGACAAATGTTTTCAAAGGACTATTCAATCTCTTTGACGAATTCAGACTTTTCTATTCCAATGAGCCTATATAGAATATGTTGGTCTAAAATATTGACAACATTAGCAAATATTTACCTTGTTTATATAACATTCTTCGACCAGCTATTTAAACAGAACATTAGCCCTTAAATTGGTTTAACACTTGCAGTAAATGAATGGACAGAAATACATCATTGAATATTTTAAGCATTTATCTACTTATTGCATATTGATTTAATTAAACTTGCTTATTATCATAAAATGTTAACACCTTTGTTTACAAATTACTAAGAATCAAGCCATTCCCATTTCAGTTCTAAGCTGTTTCTTTAACTTTGTGTCCTAATTGATCTGTTTAATTTCAGACTTCATCATTAAAAATACACAGTTAAGATGAATGCAATGTAAACTTGCTCACAATCATCTAGGTTTGAATATTTCAAATGAATATTTGTCATTATTTTTTATTCACATTACCAGTCTTATTTGTCTCAGCTGCTTGGTAATTCCATTATTGTTGAACAAAGAACAAAGAACAAAACAGCATGGGAAACAGGCCCTTTGGCCCAACGAGCCCGCGCTGCCACCCTGATGTTACCACCTCTACCTGCGATCCCTGTCCATGTTTATAGATCTATGGATTAAAAACCAAATTTGAGACAACTTAGAGAGAATTTGTTTTGCCAATTAGCCTAAGAGCACATCTTTGGGATGTGGGAGGAAACCGGAGCGCCCGGAGAAAACCCACGCAAGCACGGGGAGAATGCGCAAAATCCCACAGACACAGGCCCAAATCCATGTATCTGCACAGCACAGCGATAGTCACTGAGCTGTCGTGTTGCCCATCAAATGGTCCAGGTCAAGTGTACACTAATGACGTGAAGCACTAGGATGTGCTGAATGTATTAGATGATGTGTTAAATTATTCCCAATTTATGACACAATCTACAGTGTCCATATCTCGAGATTGCGTTATAGGTGAGACCACAAGCGGAATTCTCCCAAGGCCTCACGGTGGGTTCGATGGTGGGCGTGGAGGAGAATATGGTGGGTGGCCCAGAATTCAGGCCAGTGTGAATTTACAGTGGGTGTCCACCATGACAGGTCAGAAAATATGACAGGAGAGGGTGACATGAACATCATTTGCATTCTGTTAATGGGATGCAGATGAAGGTCCAATCCCCACGCCAGATTCTCTGTGATACTGACCCACTCTGAACAATGTGGCGTGCAGATGTTGGGACTCATCTGAACAATACCTGGGGCTGCCTCCAGAATTCAGGATGGTTCAATTCCAGCATTAGGTGACTGTGTCTGTGTAGGGTCTGCACATTATCCTTGTATTTGTGTGGATTTCCTCCCACAGTCCAAAGATGTGCAAGTTAGATGGATTGGCCACTCTAAATTGCCCCTTAGTGCCCCAAGATGTGTAAGTTAGATGGATTAGCTATGGTAAATGTGCAAGTTTATGGGGATTGGGTGGAGGAGTGGGCTTAGCTAAACTGTTGTGTCAGAGATTCAGTACAGATTCAATGGGCTGAATGGCCTTCTTCTGCACTACAAGAATGCTATGCAATAATGAAATGGCAATGGAGTACTTCTAACTTTTAGTTTTAAAATGGGCGTTTGTAGTGGGAGGAAGTTGGTAATCACATTTGTAAAATGAAAATACAAGAGTCCAAGATGGGCCCACACGATACCGAGTTCCACACTATCACTGGATTGCTTTATACTGGAGCTCAGCGTAGTTTATCCTCAAATCCTTTGATCATAACTTCCTTTTTATTGATGTTTAAATCGCAGTTCCTTTATTTGGAAGAACAACTGTATTATTAAAATGTCTGTCAACAAAATAAGAACTTAAAAATGTAAAAATTACATGGAACTAAAATTGTCAGTAAAATCGTTAACAAATTAGACCATCTGACCTCCATCAGATGTGCGTCACTGAAACTTTTACCATTTCTTACCATCAGACAAGGATGTTCAATTGTCGTTTGTTGTAGTTATTCAAGGTCTCTGCTGCACATTGCTACAGCTGACTGATTAGGAATTGCTGTTATTTATGCTTCGGGTATTTTGATCTGTCCTTGATAGCACATTCTGCAGACATATAGCTGATGCCACTGCTATTGACCTGCCTCTATTAATAACTCGAGCAGTAATGATTTTCTGTCAGACAGCCATTTGCTCGTGTCATAGCAACTGACATGTCTGGACAGTATCTGTGCAGCAAGCATTCTATGCAAAGTTTTTATTCAAGCGTATAAGGCAGGTTTATGAAGCCTCCAATGCTCTATTTTGCTTGTACAGAAGAGGGCAGTATTCTACAAAAAAGTAGCTTAAATGTAAAAAGACTGAAATTCAACCTGTACCTTAAAATATGCTCCTCCGCCTTTCACCCCACACCCCCACAACTTTACAGGGAAATTGCAAAAGTGATGATCGCGGTACTACATGCACCAGGTCTTGGAAGCATAATTTATCACTGTACAGACATCACAGAACAGGCAAGAACTGGCTACGAACATCAATCAAAACCTTCTTCACATAAACAAAAAGCTCAGGGCAGTTATGCACTATCACTTCTTCCACTGCACTGTAACAAAACATGCTGCTACAAAATAATGCCTAATGCGAGTTGTAATGCTCCGCAAAATTTATGATGAGGCACAATGCCCCTGCTGTTTCCAAGGCCTCTCCACCCTTACAAGTGGCATTCAAAATTTGAACAAATGAAATATTCTATTTTTTTGAACCTTGTAGTGAGTTTTTTTTTAAATGTACATATTTTAGGACATTACTAGTATAATATAACTGGACTCACCAGCATCCTGGGTATAAGTTAAACCAAACGTTCCTTTCAGTATAAGTTACAATGTATAGGATGGTATATTTGTCTTTGTATTACATTTTTAAGATTGTGTTGTTTGTTTCATTATTCAGACATTTCATATCTTTTCCAATCTATAAGGAATATTGCCTAAGCATACAGCACCGTTCCTAGTAGCAGTGCTGTGGAATTGAGACACCAGCAAGATGGGGGTCAGAGAATCAAAATTATGCATCCACCGCCTGTCAGTATATGTTTTCTTTTAAAATCCTCTTCACACAGTTATCCAGTTACCATGGAATGGGAAAATCACTAATCTCCATTAAGTTAAAAAAAAAATCAGCTGCTATCCTAATCCTATTTGTGCTGGTGAAAATTCTTTCTTCATATATCAACACCTTTTTGCCATTTGCTGCAGAGCTGTCTCAAGGATACAGACCTCATCTGGCCTTAATAGCCATAAGAAAATGCATCTGGTGCAGTTTCTGGACTTCATAACAAGTGACCGTACTCAATGACTCTCAATGATCAGTCAAAACACCCTTTTAACAGAATACAAGCAAAGCAAAGAAATGTTACTGTAACACAGGAACTTTTCCCATTTGCAGAACAACCTATGCAAGGGCGACAAGAAATGCGGAATTTGTAATATCACAGAAAAAAAAACACACTTTGCAATTAAAGTTAGTGGACAATGGCCCAATAATACAAAGAATAAAAGTTCACTGATATTTAGAAACTATTATATCTTGAACAAATTTTCTGTCAAAGTACAGATGTAGATTTTTCTTGGCATCATGGTACATTGATCGAGTTGGAAGTTGTATTGCTCCTCCACTCCAGAAAACCATCAGCCTCTATTGGAAAGCCATTTTGCAGGGAAAAAAAAGTTGTAGCATCATGCTTCAGAACTCAAAGTCTACTCACTTATTTCCAGAGGATAGATTAACATGACTAAAACAGGCATCTTTCCTGTGCATCTATGACTGTGCAACTCGATACTAGGTACTGCTCCAACAGAGTCACTGCTCTGAAACCTACATTCTCCTCTCCGATAAGCAATTCTTCTTTTTACCTGCATGAGTATGAGATGAATTATGGCAATCCAAAAAAAGAAAATGCAGTTATGTTAAAAACTACTTTAAATTAATGCGGTATGCCAGAAGTTATTTGTTTCAGAAGGTGATGATTGGAACTGTGCGAGCTGGTATTTTGTTATTTCCTTCTCATGTTGCAAATGATACTTTTCAGCTGAAGTGATAGTTGTAAGAGAAGTCCTTTCATTTACGTAGACCTGTGGAGAAAAACAAGAAACCAGTCTATAAATATTTTGGACTCTATTTTAAAACACTTTCTACTTAATTTTAAACAATTGTTGCCCTCGATAGCTCAGAGAATAGAGACAGTGGTTGCATGAGCCATGACAAACAAGTTGTGGATCTGAATTTGATAACAGGGCATGAAATTGAACTTGCTGTTAATTGTTTAGGATGGTGGAAGATTTTCCCTGTTCAATATCGCTATCTGTTGACCTCAATGGTAAATGGGTGGGTGTCATTTAAAAGCTGGATCAGGTTTGGCCTTGAAGCCCCCAACAAACAAATAGATTGCTAACCCATCACTGTCAAGGCGAACATGAATAATGGCCAAGGGTAAGGTACTGAAGGGCAATTTGTGCAAGCAGAACCATACTCCAATAAGTTGTCAAAAGCTCCATTGAAGGACCCAGGATAAAAGTGAGCTTAAAAAGAAAACCTGTTGGTGGAAGAAAGAGTTTTATTACCGATTTCTTCATACACAAAGATTAAAATGAAACTTAAACTAAAAGTGAAGTAACTTAAAATAAAAAGAGCAAAATCATTTGTAACCCCCAGAGAGCAGACTTATCACTCTGCTGCATTCTTTAGCTTCCAGTAAGGTGGACACTAGGCTATCGTACCATTTAACAGAAAGCCTCCTCCTTTTCCCAAGGTAATACTTTCAGTAGTGGACTATTTTATCCATTGGGGGTCTAGCTAATATTTAGCAAAACTCACTCTCCAATAAATGATGGAAGGCTGAATAAAAGACAGCTTGGGACCTTGAACCCAGGACTAACTTTTTAGAAGGCTGGTGCTTCAGGAACTGTTCTATTAAGTTACCAGAGTCAAAACGATATCTAACTTCTCATGTGACGGGTTTATTTCCAAACCCTGGATTCCTACTGCTGTTAGGGGCCTAAACATTGGAATTCACTGGATATCTACTGTTAATAATCATCTCTTTTTCAATATAATCCCACACTAAATGTTGAATATGGTGATTTAATTCAGCCCAACTACTAGCTGTCATATCGCTACTTAACCTGGCAATAGAAGAACACAGACAAAATAGAGATTAATGAAAAATAGTCTCAAAATAGTCTGCAGCATGTCTTTCCTGCAATCCCTTTGGAAGAACACAGGAAAGCACCAAATTAAGTCCACTTAGATGATCCCAAATATAACAGTACATGTCACATTTTTATTTTACAAGTTAATTCATCACTAAATTCAGTATCGAAGTGAACGTGCAAACCCACTTCTGTGGAAGAGATTTTTTTTTGAGGAAATCCTGGAAATAATTGGTTCTTCTCCTTTATTGAGCAATTGGCCCTCACATTTGTTAAACTTTAAAGTGAATCCCTTGATCAGCATTTCTGATTTTGCCTTAATGATGTATTTAGCTCTGACGAAGGGTCATCCAGACTCAAAACATTAACTCTAGTCTATCTCCACAGATGCTGTCAGACCTGCTGATATTTTCCAGCATTTTTCTGTTATTTGTGTCGGATTCCATCATCCGCAATATTTTGCCTTTAGTTGTTGACTCAGATATTGCCCATTACAATGATGTTCAGCGTAAAGCACATCAGGAAAGTTAGGTCACAAAATAATTCCACTTTATATTCTGGTAGTGTCAGGGCAGTCAACTAAAGTTGAATTGGAATTTTTTTTGACACTGAGCCAATTTCTTTGTTGATTCTTACCGTTAAGTATGGAGTCAAATGTTATGTTGTTAAGTGCTATATGGGATGGTAGGAATGATGGTGGGGACCCATAATCCAGAAGAGCCTCATGCACTGGAATGATAAATGGGAAATTCAGACACGCACAAGTTTTCAAATTGCACTGTAAACCAGTGAGGCAGCCTGCTGGTCATGGGGAGATTGTAAATTTATTCCCAGTGAACTCTGTAAAGCTTCTAACTTGTGTCCAACCAGTAGTAGTGTCCCCTACAAGGGCACTGTGGCTTTATTCAGTCTTTATTCAGAAAAGATTGCTAAAAGGGAAAATAGACAGGTTAAAGGTGTTGTGTATCGCTAGTACAAAAATCCATTATGGTGACAGGAGGTAATTACTTACAGATAAACTGGCTTTAATAGTACATGAGAGGGTTTCTGAGGCACATGGTAGACGGAGAATGAATCAAATCCACCTATAAAATCAACTGCAATCACAACATAATCGTAAATAAATAATATGTATGAAGAACATCTTTCCATGGTTAAAGCAAAGCAACCAAATAGCAATTTTAATTAAAATAAAAACAAACTAATCGAGATAAAGTTAAAATGAAAACAGAAAAAGAGTGGGGTACAGTGTATGCAGATCAAATCACACTTTCAGTAACAAATTTGAGGAACTATTGGTTCAAACAAAAAGTAGCAGGACAAAAAGATTCCTGCTCCATTAATTTTAATTCAATATTATTTAAAATCTGCAGTACATCAGTACTTTGCTCTACAAGGGGAAGTCTGAGAGTGACATGATAGATTTTCAAGAGAATTGATTTGCTGAGGTAAATGCAGAGAGGATTTTTTTTTCACTTGTGGGCAAAACCAAAACTAAGGTCCATAAATGACTTCTGTTTTAATTATTTTTGGACAGCGCAGTGATTTATGCAGTCATTTGCACTCTGTCAACTAAATGACACTAAATGCTGTCAACAATATAAAGAGTTGGAGAAATCTACAAAAAAATACAAGTTAATTAATACCCCAGCTATTTCTATCTGACTGGAGCTGCCATCTGAGGAATTAAAATCCCACCTGTAGTTCCATGTAGTATTAAACACTACCAAGAGCTGTTTTTGAAACCCAGATGTGACAATTCCCTGTAATGACAGATTGAAAGTGTGAAAGAATTGAATTAGCACCCACAGCTGAATCTCAGGCTAGGTTACTCTCTCAGTTTTCATGACTTCCAATTGAAAGAGTTGCAGCTCATTAGCTCAGCAAACTTTAGTGAAATGCACTTTTCATTTGTTGCTTAAAGACATTATTTAAAACTGTTTAAGATCTTTTCAGATCTAAAGCAATTGGGAAAGGATAAGTAGAGGACAGCCTTCATCTCTTTCCCTTCTTATTTATAATTTAGGATTCTCCCCTTTAAAGTTAGCATTAGCAAATATGTGCTCATAAAGCCCTCACAAAGATAAAACAAGAGTCTTTCTGGCAATGTCCATACTGGGTACACATCAGTTTCGATTAAGAAAGCATGCCCAAAAGGGTAACTTATATTGGTGCTCAAAGTGCAGAACTACACCAGAACTGAGAGATTCCCAGGAAAGATTAAACAGGCTGGGGTGCTTTTCTCTACAAGGAGAAGTCTGAGAGTGATATGACAGAATTTCAAGAGAATTGAATGATTTGCTGAGGTAGATGCAAAGAGGTTTTTTTCACTTGTGGGCAAGTCCAAAACTAAGATCTATAGATGACAACTGTTCTAATTATTTTTGGAGAGTGCAGATTATCTATATAAATATGTGCTCCCATAATGTGGGCTGCCTTACAGCACCAGGTACCCAGGTTCAATTCCTAGCTTGGGCCACTATCTATGTGGAGTTTGCATGTTCTCCCAATATCTCTGTGGGTTTCCTCCAGATGCTCCAGTTTCCTCCCACAGTCCGAAAGATTTGTTTATTAGATGTATTGGCCATGCTAAATTCTCCCTCAGTGCACCCGAACTGATGCAGATTGTGGCAAATAGGGGATTTTTGCAGTAACTTCATTGTTATGTAAATCTACTTGTGACACCAATAAATAAAGTATCTTAAATTTTCTTTTTGAGTATTCGCACAAATGTGGTTAAGATGCTGATATGTGTGCAACCTATGTGGAACATTTTGGATTGTTGTATGGCTTATAAGGAACATTGACCATAACTATAGGATAGTACCTGCTCTGTGCAAGACTGCAAGGAACTACAAAAGATTGTGAATAGAGCCCAATCCATTGTACAAACAACCTTCCATCCATGGACATTGTCTACATTTCCTACTCCCTCAGGAAAGCAGCCAGCATAATCAAGAACCCCATGCACCCCAGATATTCTCTCTTCCACCTTCTTCTGTCAGGAGAAAGATACAAAAGTCTGAGGTCATGTACCAACCCACTTCTTTCCTGCTGCCATCAGACTTTTGAATGGATTTATCTCACATTTTATTGATCTTTCTCTACACCCTAGCTATGATCGTAACACTACATTCTCGTCTCTCCTTTCCTTCTTTTTGAACAGTATGCTTTGTCTGCAGACCGTGCAAGAAACAATATTTTTGACTGGATGTTAATACATATGACAATAATGAATCAATTCAAAATCAAATCAAAGCTAGTCACTAAGAAATACAATAGGAAATTTAAAAGAAATTACTTTACCCAGAGAGTGGTGAGAATATAGAAACCACCCTCATAGAATGAAATGCATTAATGCATACAAGGGGAAGCTAAAGAAGCATATAAAGGAGAAATGAAAAGAAGGATATGTTGATGGGGTTAGATGCAGAGGAGGAAGATGAGGTTCATGAGCTTCATTCACATCAGTCTGCTAGTGCTGTAAACACTATGTCCTATACTGGACACAAGCATATCTGCAACAGAAAACCTCTGCATGAAAAAATACATTTTCTCTAAGTTGAGCCAATTTTTTTTATTATTCATTCACAAGATGTGGATTTCACTGGCTAAACCAGATTCATTGCCCATCTCTACTTGACCTTGAGAAGGTGGTAGCGAGCTGCCTTTTTGTTCCACGTGTAACAGAAACAACCTTTAATACCCTATAAGATATTAAATCAACTATTGACATTTACCTATTAGTGCATCCATTTATTTTATACATTCCAATCTTATGTAAAACCATTGAAAAATCTTTCCACACAGAATTTTCAATCAAGGTGCCAACAGTTCCAAGTCAAGCTAAACACTTCAATGTTATGATGAGTGGAGACAGTCAATTCGTTCTAATGCAATTAGAACAGCATGAAGCAGGCATAGTGGTCAGTGAACCCGAGATATTTTGCTAATTCAAGTTGGCCTTAACAAAGTGCATAACAAGCTTGGATGTCACATGGCGAGGAGTGGAAAAAATAATTAGAATATGATTAAGTGGTGGTGAAGCTGAAGTTATAGTTAATGTATCACATAACCTATTATCTTTAATTATTAACCTATTATCATCAATTATTGAAACAATATCTGTATGTCATTCTTTATTTGTATAATTGCAATAATATCAATCAATCATACTACTTGTATTGGTATTACAGAATATGGTGGAGGAATTAAAATAACACAACATTGGACCAGATAAGAGGCAAGTGGGCAGGTGAGGTGGGAAGGCTGTAAAATTGGTTCCCAGTGTCAACCTGCCTGCCTGCTCCAGCAACGTTACTAGTGATGAGGTAGGTAAAGTGCCTTTTCTCTATTGTGCTGCATCCAGTGTGTTTGACTGAACAAACTCCATACTCAGAGATCAATTTTTGACCTCTGCCCACGGCCTCCATTTTCCCTGAGCCTTCAAATACTTCAGACCTCCAACCTTGGAAGCTCTCCCACCTCCAGCACAAAGGTTAGGTTTCAACCTATATGATCCTGCATCTTCCTTCAGACTAGTCCTTGCACTACTGGAAGCTTAGCACATTACTTATGCTAATATTTCAATGCAGCACTACTGGAGCGTGTTTCAAAGTATTATCTTTTAGTAAAAGTGAATCTCAAAATGCTATTTGAGAACTAGGGAGTTCTCCCTATTTCTAAGTAACATTCCTTCATCAATTAGCATAATTAGAAACTTCGTTGTTGGCATCTGTAAATTATGTTTGATCACATAATATCTAAACTACAAAACTAGCTGTTTCCAAACACTTTGGAACATCCTAAGCAGGGTGCTTTATAAAAGCAATTTGCTTCTCTAACTGTCCCTAAGTTGGGACAAGCCTGCAAAATTCCTCAGAGCTAGAAATATCATACAGGCATAGTAAGGGGTGTTTTTCTGGGATACAGGGAACTCTGCATTTAACCCAAGCCATTCAGCACCTGGAGGTGCTTATGTTGACGCTAGTTGGAAAAACTAGAAAAATAATGTATTCCATAGCATGGACATCCCTCATCCTGACTGTCAGGGTTACAACTGCAATAAAATGCCCTTTGAGGCTATGTGATAACATGATGCAGTCAAACAGTTCAGGGCCAAGTCATATAAAGAAATGATTTGCATAACCAGTCAAGATCAAAAGATGCTATCTGAAGATAAAAGAAAATAAAATACACTCGTAATTTCAGTTAAAGCAGATAAGGAGGTAGCGAAATGTAATGGAGAGAATGGTGCTACAAATGTATTTTTTATATTAATTTCAGCTTTCTGTATGTAGCACACACTATTTTTATTTGAAGGGGATGTTTACTTGTACAAGCTGACGTGATATGATGCACAGGTTACTGTAGAGTTATATTGGGTAGACACTTCTTGATGAAAATTGCTAATGGTACTCACACAAGGGCTTGGAAATCCCAGTCCCACTGTGGTGAGACATGGGATGCAGCAGGTCAGCCAAAAGTCCATTGATTTTCAGCAGCATCGGACAATCCCGGCACATGGCGGGGCTGGAAAATTCTGCCCAGAGATCAAGTAATCGTAGCCAAGAGTGAGGACAAATCTCCAAAGTGATTTTCAGTTCAAAAGCTGCACCATTTACCTCGGTGCAATGAGCTGGACTGTGTCACAGAGAAGCAATTACATGCAGTGCAGAAACAGGTCATTCTGCCCGAAATGGCCTATGCTGATGTTTATGCTCCACATGAGCTTCCTCTCAACCTATTTGATCTGAACTTATCCTTCTATTCCTTTCTCCTTCAGGTGTGATTATTGAGCCTTTTATTCTCTTGAATGCATTTATGTTATTTTCCCCAATTCTGCTTTGTGATAGTGAAATCCATGTTCTAATCACTCTTCGGTGATAAGCCTTTCTGTTGCAATCCAGTAATAAAAGATGATGCAATTCCAGCTTTTTCACAAACTCACTTTATTCGCTTTTGCAACTCCACATACACTCACCCAGCACCCCGTGTTACCTGCAACCCCTTTATATATCCCGGTGAGCACTATTAAACAATTGACATCTACATTAGGTCTAAGGTGAAAGGTTGCAGTTAACCCATTCCTAACATCTAAGCAAAGACTCTCTTCCTGGATTCACGATTGGATTTCTCTGAGACTATTTTATATTTATGGCTCCTGGTTTGGGTCTTCCCTAAAAGTGGAAATAGCTTGGCTGGGATTTTCTGAACCCCTCCCCCTACCTTTCCAATAGTAGAGGCAGCTCTCCATTTGCCTGCTGGTGGGATATTCCAGCCCTGCCAATGTCAATATCCACTTGCATTGCTCACCACCAGCCATCACACAGGATCACCTACAGTGGGAATGGCCTGGAAAAACCAAGCCCTTTTCAACACGCTCCCTATTAAACCTTTTCTAAATTAAAAAATAATTTTTTTCAGGTCACTCCAACTATTCATTTGGTAGTAAGGATAATCCAGTAGCAAGCAATAAAAGAACCAATGTCAGAAACTAAATCAAAGAAAAGGATTAAATAAGAAACTTCATTACACCACCATTAGGGAAGTCTAAAACTAGAGGGCAGAGGTTTAAGATGAGAGGGGAGAGGAATAAAAGTGTCTAGAGGGGCAACTTTTTCACACAGAGGATGGTGAGTGTCTGAAACAAGATGCCAGAGGTAGTAGTAGAGGAGGGTACAATCTTATCTTTTAAAAAGCATTTAGATAGTTACATGGGTATGATAGGTATAGAGGGATATGGGCCAAATGTGGGCAATTGGGATTAGCTTAGGTGTTTTTAAAAAAAAGAGCGGCATGGACAAGCTGGGCCATGGGCTTGTTTTCATGCCACAAGCCTCTATGATTCTATGGGGCCACAAATACTCCCACCAATCCCATTTGTTTTCTATTTAAATGAGATCAGCTAGTCAGCTGACCACCACACTATTTTGCCATTAGTTACAATGTCTACCAGGTCAGCTGACCACTTGACCCTCACAGCATGTTATCATTTGTTACGTTTTAATACCAACCCCTTCCCCTCCCCCCACCTTCCATCTAGAAATGTGCCCCAGCATGTTTAACCTTTCATGATTAACATTCCTTTGCAATGAGATGTATTCCATTAGCATCCTGACATATGGAGGTGGCTCTTCTAAGTATATATGCATCTGGCCCAGTACCAGTACTTGCTGGAAATTTGCAAGCAATGTGTCAATATGGTTTTGCAACGTGTGTGGTAGGTGGGCCAGATTGCTCACCATTGGCAAATATTCAAAAACTTTAGACTATATGGCATTATCAGGAATTTATTTTAAAATAAATATAACATTGGCATAAACTGAACCATCAGAGGCTCAAATGATCTCTAAAGTACATTAAATTCCTTGTCACTAAATTCCTCAAATTATATCGTACTTAGATATTCCGGTTTAGAATTAGATAAAGACGATTTCTATGTAAAGTATTTTGGCTCCTCCACTGTTAGTCATAATACTGTGGGTTGAATTGCCAGCCTGCTGTCAACTCAACACTTTAAGCTCTTGGTTAACTGATCTTCTCCAATCCTAAACCAGGCAGTTTAAACTCAGCATCACATGCTAAGTTTAGCTTTCAGCCTCAAAGCTTGAATTATTCATCTCAAATGGATTAGTTCCTCTGTCAAAATAGCAAGGAAGGGAATTTCAGAAGGATACATTAAGCACTCATGTGTTAGTATTCCGTAGGATAATTTAAGGGACAAGGATTGATTCCTTCAAAGAAATTGCTTTAAGCCAACTTAGAAATTAAACATGTTATTGGAAAAGTGCCAGTACACCTTTAAGACATTAAAAACTGTCTAATTTGAGCAGCAATATTCTGGGCTGAATTTTCATCTTGGGGCAGGAACCAGCAGTCATTTCTGGATCTCAAACTCATCCCAAGGGGGGGAAACAATCACTCATCTGATATTTTCACAAAAGATGTCCCATTAGTTGTTGGTGAGACAGGTTCCCTGTCCAAGGGCAACGGGCGGACTTTCAAAGTTGCAAGGTCAAGCTTGGGTCAGTTGGTCAGCTGACCACCACACCACTTTGCCAGTGGGTACATTGTCTACTGGGTCAGCCGACCAGCTGACCTTCACAGCATTCATCATTTGTTACATTTTCACACCGACCTCCACTTTCCCCCATTTAGAAATGTGTCCCAGCCTGTTCAATCTTTCGTAATTAACATTCCTTTGCAACGAGATATATTTCAACCGCATCCTGACATATGGAGGTGGCTCTTCTAAGTATTAGTGTGCCTGGCCCAGCGGGCTGCCTAGCTTGAGAGGAGCAGCAGGCTGCAGCAAACGGATAGTAACAGGGAGAATGCTTAAATGTGGAAGCTCTCTCTCACCACCCTCTTGGGTGATGTTTTTGCACACTGGTTAGCACTGCCGTCTCACAGGGACCCAGGTTCAATTCTGACCTCAGGTGACTGTCTGTGTGGAGTTAGTATGTTCTCCCCTTAATCTGGCATGGGAAACTGGCATGCCGCCGGCACTGGTATTTCTGGTTTCCTGGTCTCCCTCTGTTTCCGACATCTGTCCAAAAATTCAGTCCCCTGTTTTTGCTCAAGATCTCCAGTGTGGGTAGAATTTCTTGCTGATTTAGCAAATAGCAGATGTGCACATCCCAATTCACAAAATGTTGCCTTCAAAATAACCATTACTGTACTTCAAAAGTTATTCGATAGTACAGTCTTTCATAGATCAGTTTCTGTCCCTTGACAGCTTTTTTTTTAATTCATTCGTGGGACATGGACATCGCTGGCTGGCAGCATTTATTGCCCGTCCCTAGTTTTCCGAGGGCAGTTGAGGGTCAACCACATTGTTGTGGCTCTGGAATCACATGTAAGTCAGACCAAGTAAGGGCAAGAGGTTTCCTTCCTTAAAGGGCATTAGTGAACCAGATGCGGTTTTCCAACAATCGACAATGGTTTCACGGTCATCAGAAGAGGCTTAATTCCAGATATTTACAATGTGTGTAGCCTTCATTGATGTAAGTATGAAGAAGGCTAGGATAATAGATTGGGAGAAAAAACTATTTTGTGGGGAGTTGAGAATATAACCCACAAAACTAAAATGGACAAAATGATATATAACAGCACTGGGTAATATTTAAAACAAATGTTCAGAAGAATTCAGGAAAAACTATCCTGAAAAAAAAACTAAACATTAATGAGACCTCATGGATAAATATACTTACTTTCAAGGATAAAACCAGAAATGCATGTGCATAAATGTGAGGAAAGGACTGACAGGCTGCAACTCTTTCTTCTCTCTTGAGAAAACAAAGGCTGAGTAGTGTTTAAAATTATTAAGTTTTGGGAGAGTTCAGTGGAGAAGAGCATAACTAGAGGCTAGCAATATAAGATAGTCACCAAGAAATCCAATATAGAATTCAGAAGAAACTTATTCAGCCAAAGAATGTGGAACTTACTACTGGGAGAGTAAATAGATGCACTTACGAGGAAGCTATTTGAGGGAGAAGGGAATAAAGGGTAACAAAAGTGGATTTAGTTGAGGAAAAATGGAAGGAGGTTCGAGTGAAATATAAACACAATCCAAAGATGTGTGAGTCAGATGGATTGGCCATGCTCAATTGACCCAAGTGACAGGGTGATTAGCTTGGTAAATGTGGCCTAGGTAGGATTGTGGTCAATACAGACTAGATGGGCCAAATGGCTTCCTTTTGTACTGTAGGGCCTCTGTGGACTGGCTGTGCTGAATGGCTTGTTTCTGCATTGTAAACCCTAAGTAAATCCAAATAAAATCAGAAGGGAAAAATTGAGGATAAGGAAAGAGGCAAATGTTAAGATGTAGAATCACATAATCCCTAAAGAACAGAAAAAGGCCATTTGGTCCATCAAACCTGCATTGACAACAATCCCACCACACAGGCCCTATCCCCATAAACTTCACATATTTACCCTGATAATAAGCAGCAATTCAGTACGGCCAGCTTATTAACCAGCACAACTTTGAAATGGGGGAGGAAACTGGAGCACTGGGAGGAAAACCACACAGACACAGGAGAATGTGCAAACTCCACACAGACAGTCTCCAAGGCTGGAATTGAACCTGAATTTCTAGTGCTGTGAGGCATCAATGATAACCACCGTGCCACCCTGCCGCCCCTTAAACAGCAAAAGAAAGCATGACAATGAAGAATTCAAAGAGATCAAGAAAGAAATAAAAAAGAACAGGAAGATAAATGGGAACTATGAAACTAAATTGTCAAGGAACATAAATTTAAATATAGAATATTCTGCAGACATATAAATTAAACAAAAGGAAAGATTGGATATAGCCACTAAGCGATGGTCAGGAAAGAATAATCAAATGGCACAAATATTACATCAATACTTTGCTTCAGTATTTATCAGCAAGACGGATCTTCTTAAGGACACAGCTTCAGAAGATAAGATTAGAAGTGATAAAACACCATTGAAACAAATTAAAAAGGAGAAATAGCAAGTATACTAATCAAATCGAAGAGAATACAATGCCTGGTTCAAACGGATTGTATCCATGCATTTTAAAAGACACTAGGGAAGAGATGGCAAAGGTTGTATTATAATTTGTTAGGAAATTGTAATACAATTATGGATTGATACTGATGGAATACCTATATTTAAGAAAGGAAATAGAACATTTCCAGGCATTTATAGAGTAGTGAGTTTAACATCAATGGTAGGAAAAGTGTTGGAATTCCTATCTGAGGAGAAAATAGACTAGAAACAAAAAATATAATGCTTCATTAGCTTCAGCTTTAGTTTAGTTTAGTGCCAGTTAGCTTCGATCTGAAAAAGTTAAGATCTATTTCACCAACCTTACCGAATTCTTTAAAGAGGTAACTACAGATAAAGCTCATGGGGCTAAGGAGATTAATGGGTGTAAGGGAAAAGCGGATGATCAGCCATGATCAAATAAACAGCAGAGCAGGTTTGAAGGGCCAAATGGACTACTCTTGTTTCTATTTTTTATGTTTCTATGAAATAGAGAGAGGGAAATGCAGTAGATATAACTTATCCAGATTTCCAAAAGAACTTTTGATAAAGTGCCACACAATAGATGAATGAGTAAGGTGAGAAAATGCAGAGTCAGAAAGAAAGGAGTAGAATGGATAGCTAATAGTGTCAGGATCAAAAACAGAGAATAGGGATAACATGTAGCTATTTAGAGTAGCTGAAGATAGAAAGTGAGATCCCTCAAAGATCAGTGTTAAGGCCAATTCACAATTTATATTAACAATTTAGACTTTGGAATCAAAACACAAAATCTAAATTAGCAGATAATCCTAAATTTGGAGTGTGAGATTAATCAATACTGAGGAGGATTACAACAAATTACAAATTGGTGTAGGTAGGTTTGCTAAATATGCAGCACAGTGGCACAGCTGTCAGCACTGCTGCCTTACAGTGCCAGAGACCCAGGTTCAATTCCAGCCTCAAGTCACTGTCCGTGTGGAGTTTGCACATTCCCCCCGTGCCTGCGTGGGTTTCCTCCAGGTGCAGAGGTTTCCTCCCACAGTCCAAAGATGTGCAGGTTAAGTGGATTGGCCGTGGTAAATTGACCCTGAGTGTCAAGAGGATCAGTAGGGTAAATACGTGGAGTTACAGGAATAGAGCCTGGGTGGGATTGTCGTCACTACAGGTTTGATGAGCTGAATGGCCTCCTTGGGCATTGTGTAGAATTATGGAATGGATTCTATAATTCTATGATAATTGGCAAACATATTTCAACACAGATAAGTGTGAGATATTGCAACTCAAAAAATCTTCACAGAGAAGTTTCCAAATATGAATGGGCATCAACCCAACGAAGGTCATATGAGGTGGTTTTAAAGCTGGTTCTAACAAAAGAAAGGGAAGTGAAGAAACAAAGAAGTTTAGGGAGAGAATTCTGGAGCTAAAGCATAGCTGCAAAATGATGGAACAAAAGAGGAGAGGTTGGAAAAAACCAAAAGGGATGGAAAGTTTAAATTTAAGTTTATTTATTAGTGTCACAAGTAGGCTTGTTACGGTGAAAATTCCCTAATTGCCACACTCCGATGCTGCTTGGATACACTGAGGGAGAATTTAGCATGGCCGATGCATCTAACCAGCATTTTTACTGGACTGTGGAAGGAAACTGGAGCACCTGGAGGAAACCCATGCAGATATGGGAGAACACACAGACTCCTCACAGTTTCCCTAATCGGAATTGAACCTGGGTCCTTGGCATTGTGATTCTGTGCCGCCCTAAGGGAGCAGAGTTGGAGGAATAGGGTGGAGGGAAGGCAATGAATGGATTTCTACAGAAGAATTAACATTTTAAGGTGGAGGGAACAGAAAACTGGGAGATAATGTAGGTAATAAGGACAATGACTATTTGGGAGCAAGACTTAAAGCAAGGTGAGACACAGACAGCAGAGTTTTACATGTCAATTTTACAAAGACTGTGGGGATGGAGGTTTGTGCAAGACAGCACTGGATTAGTTGAGTCTAGAGCAACAAAACATGGACAAAGATTTCAGCAACAGATTAACTAATGTCCATTGAAGGAGTAGACTGACAATATTATTAAGTATTTGAATGTTAACATCCACATCTGTAATTTAAAAGTTGTGCTGCTTTTGTAGTGCAGCCGGCCGGGAGACATCAGCAGTGGCCAATGCATGGGATTTGCACTGGGTGTCTGGGCCTCTGCGCATCTCCCAACTTAGGGTTTTTCACATCGATGGATCCATACTGAAAATCAGCGCAACAGTGATTTGTATTTGTTAACATACCTGAGCATGTCATTCGCGGCTCTGCAACTAAAATCTCCACTCCCACTAGTGTCTCTCCCCATTCTGGCATGTGTCACAGTGGCGGGGTTTACAATATCTCTATAAAAGTAGGGAGCTGGTGTGGTAATATTGAATGGAGTAAAGAGGTAAATTTTATGGGGCTGCAGCCCATGGATAGCGTGGCGTGGAATGACCAGGACAGGTTGTTGGTGATCTGGACACCTAGAAACTTGAAGCTGTTGACCATTTTCACTGCATCCTTGTTGACGTAGGTAGGTCGCAGAGGATGGTTGCCTTAAGGTGAAGTCTAGAACTGGAGCCTATTCTTTACAGAGGCACAAATTATAAAAATGCATCTCCAAATTCAACCAATGCAGTTTCTATCCGATGTATAGGAGCACAAGTCTAACCCCACTTAATGCCTAGATAATACTGGAATACAATTAAACATTCAGGTAATACACAATTAATCATAGTGTACTTCACTGCATCTATCAGCAGAATTTTCTATTCATGAGAATAAGTGCAGTGATAGGTGGGAAACCCATTGGGCAGTGGGTTGGATGAACATGTACAATTTTCCGCTTTTCAGCTCATTAACATGCAACTGTGAGGAAATTGTTGAATGTTTTGGCAGAGTTGGAAAGAATTCATAGAAACAGAGAAAATAGAAGCAGGAATAGGCCATTTGGCCCTTCAGGCCTGCTCCTCTATTCATTATAATCATGGCTGATCGTCTGACTCAAGTGCCTGATCCCACTTTCCACCTATGTTCTTTGGCTCCCTTTGCCTCAAAAGCGATACCTAACTCCTCCTTGAAAACATACAAAACAGGACTTCCCAATCACACTCACCCCAAGACTGGAAAATCTTGCCCGCGGTCAATAAACCTTGCTATGATTCCCTTGGTGGGAGGGATGGGAAACTTCCACCCACAATGTTTTGGCTTCAACTGCTTTTTGTGGTAACAAATTCCACAGGCTTACCACACCTGATCTGCTGATGTTGATGGGGTGACAGGCAGAGGAGATTTGGAGCAGCACGGTAGCACAGTGGTTAGCACTACTGCTTTACAGTACCAGGGACCAGGGTTCGATTCCAGTTTGGGTCACTGTCTGTGTAGAGCTTGCACGTTCTCCCCTTGTCAACATGGGCCCTATCTGGGTGCTCCAGTTTCCTCCCATGTTCTGAAAGATATGCTGGTTAGGCGCATTGACTCAAACAGTTGCTGGACTAGGGGAATTTCACATTAACTTCATTGCAGTGTTAATGTAAGTCTTATTTGTGACTAATAAATAAACTTTAACTTTATTTCTGGATGAAGACATTTCTCCTGATCTCAGTACTAAAGCAGTATCTTTTGAACTGCTCTGTCATCTATAGTCCTCACAGTCAATCAAGGGAGATTTTGTATTTATGCAAGACAAGACTTCTCATAACAAAAGGGAGACAGCCAAGACTGCAGAAGATCACCAGGGCTGAGGATGTTCTCTGTATTCAGGAAACAAACTGGAAAGCTGGTTGAAGAGGATAGGGACTGTTCCTGCACTAACAGTGAGGTCAGCCTCCCCCAAAAAGCCAGTGAGAGTGTATCAAGCATGGATTGGCCACATGCGGACAATGACAGTAAATAACCTATAATGCAGGAGCATTCCTAGTCAATCACTAAAAAACTTTTCCCTCTTGTCCAACCACCCAGCAAGAAGAAGAAACGGGCTTTCTCCAGCGAGCACTTTGGCACCAGCCCCAGTCCCAGGTTGGCTGCACCCATTGGATGAAGATCCATCATTGTGTTCAAGCCCTATCCCCACAACTCTAGCTAGTCCTCCTGACACTAAGGGGCAATTTTGCACCGTCCAACAGCACAGATGCATGCACCTTGATAGGACTTAGTTCTAGAGTAGGCTCAGGTTCACAATCTAGTAATCACATGTCCACAGTAAGCGAAGGCATTTGCAGCCAAGATGCCTGGAGACCAGGCCTCTGCTGAGTTGGAGTCCAAAGATGAACGTCTGGAATCAGCCCTAGCAGAAATATTGGAGATGAAGAGACAGGCAGAGGAACATTGGGCAGAGTTGTCTGAGGCTGTCACCAAATTGGAACATTCTGTCTAATGTAGTTGCTCAGATATGTGAGCATATCAAAATCTCCAATGGCAGCCACCTTAGATACCCAGATCAAACAACTACTGCCCTATTTACTGTAGCCATGGTTGCATTTCAGCAGAGGCTAGGTAAGGCTACAATTGCCTCCTCTTCAAGGAGTCAGAGGAGTCCTCAAACACACAGAGTGAGAAGAAGTATCAGCCAGACACCCCATGGATGATCACTCATGAGTCATTAAGGGTGTCCAGTTGCTCCAAATCTTCTCTGCCTGTTATCTCATCAACATCAGCAAATTAGGCCAAAGAGGGTAAACCTGCCCCAGACCAAGACGCACCGTTACAGGCTGGGGTCCCTCGAGACATTGGGCTCCCAGTTGATGCCTGTCAAAGTCATCTCAAACAACAGGGCACAGCACTCAGCATGCTGGATGCATCTCATTTGGGGGCTGTACCTCGATATAGTTATATGATTCAAAAAATTAAGAAATTTTGAATGCACAATGGTGCCACAAGTATTCAATATGCTCTTCACTATTCTAAATATGTTGTGCATTTATCCTTCTCAGGTATTCAACAGCAAATCAATGTGATTCAGTATTGCACATTTATTCAAGGGTCAAAAATATACCCCCTCGGCTCCCCAACACCTCCCTCCACCTTGCCCCCATGAGCTCCTGTCTGAATCCTCAGTTGCATCAATTCTCACACAATTGCACAATCCTTTCACAGTGAATTATGGGATTTCACAGTGCAAAAGGAGGCCATTCAGCCCATTGAGTCTGCACTGACTACAATCCTACCCAGGCGCTATCCTCATAACCCATGCATTTATCCTAGCTAGTCCCCCTGACACTAAGCATGGTCAATCCATCAAATCCGCACATCTTTGGACTGTGGGAGGAAAGCGGAGCACCTGGAGGAAACCCACGCAGACATGGGAAGAATGTACAGACTCCACATAGATAGTGACCCAAGCCAGGAATCAAATCCGTGTCCCTGGCACTGGGAAACCATTATGCCACTGGTGCAGCCCATAGCCCATTATGAGTAATATTTATTTCCATCTCTGCAATATTAACAAAGGAACATCATCTGCGGCAATGATGGCGGGACAATATACCGATGACCCTTAGATCTCAGTTAGACATTACTTGGTCTCAACAAAATTGCTCACCAAGGTTACTGATTATCCTAATGCTGTGCACTGAGGTTTGTCATTTGGGGATGGCATAAGTATTTGTCAAGATGAACATTAGAATTGTTTCTGCCAACTGTACTTTGCAATGGCATTTATTATATGACAGCGAGCTTTTGGGAAAGGTGGTATTTATCATTGAGCACCATAGCCTGTCATGCTTCCCTGCAGTGTTATCATCTCCACATTTATGGCTGAACATTATTCATTGCTTAGTTCCCACTCTCCTCAGGCATGACGCTGAACAATGGATGCTGATTCTATCCGGCGACATTAGAAATATCTGCAAGAGGGGGAATGAGTGTGTGATGTCAGAGGTGTGTGCTCATCCTGAGAATGTGAGGATCTTACTTTGTCCCTGAACGGCTGCCTGGCAATGATTTACAGAATCCCTCTGTGAGGAGGTAGAGGTCGCAACTCCACATGGAATTCACTGCATGACTGTGCAGTCATGGACTTAGTTAAATGGACCTGTCTTGCATTAAGTTGATCTTTCTCTACAGCCTAGCTACGACTGCAACACTATACTCTGCACTCTCTTGTTTCCTTCTCTACAAAGGGTATGCTTTGTCTATATACCACTCAAGAAACAATACTT
Source organism: Sphyrna mokarran (assembly GCA_024679065.1). Lineage (NCBI taxonomy): Eukaryota > Metazoa > Chordata > Chondrichthyes > Carcharhiniformes > Carcharhinidae > Sphyrna > Sphyrna mokarran. The sequence continues at coordinate 49,284,022 of JAGIQG010000016.1, forward strand.
TTCATTGTATGTTAATACATGTGACAATAATAAATCAAACCGAATCAAAATATTATCTTTTGAGACGGACGATGTTGAGAACTGTAATGCTACAAAAGTGATGCTTCAGAATATGTCCTGAATGCTCAGTGGGATCCATAAAGGGAAGAAGTTATCAGTAACTGTTGTGTCAGCATTGACTGGGTCTCTTCACTACCAAGGCAATGCAGATGATAAACATGGTAAGCTTCCTATAAGTTAGGATAATGAATGATAATAAATAATCAAAGCATTGTTCTGTTAAGCCACTCTGTGAGGACAATGCAAACATGGTTCTATAACTCATAGCTTTGGTGCATGCTAACAGGTCACTGCATCCTGACATGTGAAGGTATATTGAGGCTCCATAGTAAGATGAGATCTCTGCGCTGTTCATATTTGAGAGCTGGTTTTTGGAGAGATGGCGCTATCTGGATGCTGTCCTTCTTGAAATGAGGGTCAAATGATAAATATTGATAAATGGTGTGCAATAGCTACATGTTTACTGACCTATTGATACTATGGTTGAAAGGACTGCAATAAATGTCATTGCTTAAGGAAGGTGCCAATAGAGTGCAGGTCACATTCCACAGTGGACACATATTCCCAAGACTATTAACTTTCCAATGCTGACCCTATTGTTAGGCCAGAAGGTGCCTTACAATGCTTCTGTGACATTGATAGATGACCTTTCCTGATATGTTAGCTCTGACAATGAAGGTTTTGTTGTGTCCCCTGCATCAAAGCCTGAAAATAATTTCAAACATGATTACTTGTTTTCACATTATTCCTCTTGAAATTTTGTAGCCAAGAGATCGTAACTGGCACATCTGCCATACCATTGCCTGTGCAATGGATCACTCACATGACTAACCTGAATCCTTGCTCTCCCCTGGATCCTTCCTTCCAAGTCCTCCTCATCCAAGAATACTTCCATCTCCTCAATGTTTCCCTCTTGCAACAAAGCAGCATTGCCTGCAGTCTGCACTCTCCATTCCTTCTTGTATCAAGGGATGGATACAATTGAGCAATCAATGATAGTTCCCTTGAAAGTTCTCCTTCCACAGACAAGGCAGAAACCCAGTCTCTAATCCTTGACCTGCCTTCAGTTTGTCTATGACACCAAGGACATCGCTTGCTGGATGATATCACCCTGGAGGATGATAGGCGGCTGAGCATTGCCCTCAAACATACTGCACATTCACAATAAGTATGCTGAAAAAGCCCATATCCTATAGCCCACAGTCAGGCTTCTATTCAGTCTTTCTCTCCTCCCCTATCACATTCCTTACCCCCAAACCCCCCGTCCTGCCTCTGCCTTCCCCCTTCCTCTATCATGTTCCCCACAAGCCCCACCACCTCAGCCCAGCCTCTACCTCCCCCTTTCTTGCTGGTCTTGCCTCCTTGCCCATCTTTGGTGCAGCTTGTGTTACAACCACCCGAAATTTCACACTATTCTTTTCAATGAAGGCTGAAGAAGCATCTACTGACCTCTAAGTGGTGGGTGAACTGAAGCTCGCCAGTTGCATGCCACTTACGTATAGTCAGGAATCGAGCCATTATAATTACCCACAGGAAGGGCAGTTAATTTGAAGGAAGAGTGTCATTCTGGTGAGGTGGCCTTTTAATGAGCCAACTTAGATCAGCAGGAAACTTGAACCACCTTCAACCCACCATCAAAATGGGGAAAACAAAATTCCAAACTAATTTCAAACCAGTGAGAAACTGACTTTTTCAATTACATCAAATTTAACGTCTCCCTCACTATGAATCCTCCCACTGGCCGGAACGGAAAATTCTAACCTATAGCTAATGTCTTCAAGCAGTCTATGCTTTCTGGCGAAGTGTAGTATCGACATGCTGTGCTTGGTTGAAGAACTGAAGAGCTTAGATCAGTTCCGTTTGTTGTGGGATTACCTAGTTCTATCTATTGCATTAAGAACATAAGAACATAAAAAATAGGAGCAGGAGTAGGCCATCTAGCCCTTTGAGCCTGCCCCGCCATTCAATAAGATCATGGCTGATCTGAAGTGGATCAGTTGCACTTTCCGGCTTTCTTCCCAAAACCCTTAATTCCCTTGTCTATCAGAAATCTACCTACCCATGACTAAAATATATTCAACCAGGTAGCCTCCACCACTTCAATGGGCAGAGAATGCCAGAGATTCACCTTTGAGTGAAGAAGTTCTTCCTCAACTCCATTCTAAACTTGTCTTCCCTTATTTTGAGGCTGTGCCCTCAAGTTCTGCTTTCCCTTCTAAGCAGAAAGAATCTCTCTCCCTCTACCCTATATAGCTCCTTCATTATCTTGCAAGTCTCTATAAGATTCCCCCTTCTCAGCCTTCTAAACTCCAACGAGTACAGGCCCAGTCTATTTAATCTTTCCTCATAAGCTAACCCCCTAAATCTCCAGTATCAGCCTGGTGAACTTTTTCTGTACTCCCTCCAAGGCCAAAATATCCTTTTGCAAATAAGGGCACCAAAGCTGCACACAGTACTCCAGTTGCGGCCTCACCAGTACCTTGTACAGTTGCAGCAAGACCTCCCTGCTTTTATACTCCATCCCCTCGTTATAAAGGCCAACATTCCATTCGCCTTCTTGACCACCTGCTGCACATGCAGACTGGGTTTTTGCAATTCGTGCACAAGGACCCCCAGGTCCCTCTGTAGCATGCTGCAACTTTTCACCCTTTAAATAATATTCCCTCCTACTATTGCTTCTTTCAAAGTGGATAACCTCGCATTTGCTAATGTTATACTCCATCTGCCAGATCCTCACCCACTCACTCTATCCAGATCCCTCTGCAGACTTTCCGTGCTCTCTATGCAATCTGCTTTTCCACTCATCTTCGTGTCATCAGCAAACTAGTCACCAACTGCCAACCAGAATAGCACCCATTGATTCCAACTCTCTGCTTCTTGTTAGATAACATTCCATCTGGTCTCAGGGACTTGTCTATCTTCAGTCCTGTTAGAGTACCAAACACTACCTCTCAAGTAACAGTAATTGTATTAAGGATCTCATCCCCTACCATCCTTCTGTTTTTAATATTCAGTAAGCTATTTGCGTCCTCCTCCATGAAGACCGACACAAAAAACTTATTTAAAGTCTCCGCCATTTCCTCGAACCAACGTTAAATCCCCTCTCTTGTCCTCCAAGTGTCCCCTACACTCAGCCCCCTCCTCAAGATCATCTATATATATATGTTAAACAGTTGAGGCCCTAGCACCGATCCCTGTGGCACACCACTAGTCACCAACTGCCAACCAGAATAGCACCCATTGATTCCAACTCTCTGCTTCTTGTTAGATAACCACACTAACACTTGACTCCCAACTCTGTGTACCCTAACCTTCTGCAGCAACCTTTTATGAGGCATGTTATTGAATGCCTTCTGGAAATCTAAAAACACCACATCCACCGGTTCCCCTCCGTCTACCACACTAGTCACATCTTCATAAAAATTCAGTAAATTTGTTGAACATGACTTCCCCTTCACAAATCCATGCTGCGTCTGCTTGATCAAACTGTTCTTTTCTAAGTGTCCTGCTATTCCTCTTTGATAATGGATTCTAGCGTTTTTCCAACTAAAAATGTTAAGCTGACTGGTCTATAGTTCTCTGCCTTTTGTCTGCTACCTTTTTTAAACAGTGGTGTAACATTCGCTGTTTTCCAATCCTCCAGCGCTTCCCCCAGAATGCAGCGAATTTTGATAAATAATTACTAAGGCATCAGCTATTACTTCTGCTATTTCTTTCAGAGCCCTGGGATGCATTCCATCTGGTCTCAGGGACTTGTCTATCTTCAGTCCTGTTAGAGTACCAAACACTACCTCTCAAGTAACAGTAATTGTATTAAGGATCTCATCCCCTACCATCCTTCTGTCTTTAATATTCAGTAAGCTATTTGCGTCCTCCTCCATGAAGACCGACACAAAAAACTTATTTAAAGTCTCCGCCATTTCCTCGAACCAATGTTAAATCCCCTCTCTTGTCCTCCAAGTGTCCAATATTCACTCTAGCCATTCTCCTCTTCTTTATATATTTGTAAGAATTTTTACTATCATTTTTCATATTTAGAGTTAATTTAGCTTCATATTCTATCTTTCCTTTCTTTATCGCTTTCTTAGTCATTCTTTGTTGTTCTTTAAATCTTTCCCAATCTTCTAATTCCCCAATATTTTTAGCCACTCTTATGCATCGGCTTTTAACTTAATACTCCTTTATTTCCTTCGATATTCACGGCTGGTTATCCATTTTCTTACTGTCCTTCTTTACCATTGGAATATATTTTTGCTGAGTACTGAAAAAGATCTCCTTAAAAATCCTCCACTGTTCCTCAGCTGTCCTGCCAACCATTCTGCGCCCCCAATCTACATTAGCCAATTCCGCCCTCATCTTATCATACTCCCCTCTATTCAAACAGAGGACACTGGTTTGGAACGCTACTTTCTCACCCTTCATCTGTATCTGAAATTCAATCATACTGTGATCACTCGTCCCAAGAGGATCCCTCATAAGACGATCCCTAACTCTATCTGCCTCGTTACACAGTACCAGATCTGTGTACTTCTGCTGTTTGGTACACAAGTTGCCCTGCTCTGGTGCACAATGAGTGTTGACACCTCGTTTTTAGGTATTCCTGGCGTTGCTCCTGGCATGCCCTTCTTCACTCCAATATCCCTGATTGGTTCCAGGCTTGATGGTAATAGCAAAGTGGGGGGCGGGAGTGGAGTATGCTGGACAGAAAAGTTACAGATTTTGTTTGAATATAGTTGCCCACAGTTCCTCACGTGGACACAGTTCTGACTTGCTGGATCTGCTGAAAATCTATCCCAATCTAACCAAAATCTGGTACCCTCATTGTGAAGGCAGGACTTTGTCTCCACAAGGTCAGCAGAATAAATTCTGCAGTTTGAAAAAATGTAATAGAAAGTTTACGTAGTGGATTGAAAAAACTTAATAATGTCAGAATCAATGAGTAATATGAAATAACTGGGACTGTATTTTCCTGTTGATGCTTTATTTTTTAAAAAAAATTATTAGCAACAAATTATTCATACAGTAATGAAGTTACTGTGAAAATCCCCTGGGTGCCACACTCCAGCACCTGTTCAGATACACTGAGGGAAGATTTAGCATGGCTGATGCACCTAACCTGCACATTTTTGTACTGTAGTAGGAAACCAGAGCATCTGGAAGAAACCCATGCAGAGACAAGGCGAATGTGCAAACTCCACACAGACAATGATCCAAGCTAGGAATCGAACCTGTGCCCCTGGCACTGTGAGGCAGCAGTGCTGACCACTGTGCCACTCCAACTACTGATGATATAGACAACAATATTCTGCTGGGTCACTATTGATATGGCTGTCATGCCATTTTAAAAATTACAATATTTTACCAATTTTGAAAATTAAAAATGAGCTGAATTCCAATTCTGGTGGATTTGCTAAGTACTTCAGCAGGAAAAATTTACTTGGATCTATCAGCAGAAATGAAAACTGCAAAATTTGCCAGGTGCTTAATTATAATCGAGCATAATTTTAAAAAGACTAAAACAAACATGGTGAATAAAAACTAGGTTGAAATCTAAGGAAACTGGGTCAGTGACCATATCAGCTGCTGACAGCATTAACTATTGATATCCTGCCACGATTAATCATTTCAAATGGTGCATCAGGCATGAAGGAAAGAATGAAATTTGCATCTGGGCTTAAAACATTGACAATTTCAGCTGAACAACATGCTGAAATAAAACAAAACCATTTAGGAATAAACCGGGTGTGACTGATATAAAATCAACACATATATAAAAGATTCAGCAAGAAAAATAAATACACCTTGACAGAGTCTTGAAAATCATGTTCCTTAACATAAGATTCTTGTCTTCTTCCATTCGATATTATGGAATTATACAAGTTAAGTCCAATGTGCTTGTACCTAATCATTCGAGCTTTGCCATTCAACCAAAGAGCAGACCAAGGGGCAGTGAATATAGCAGAGAATTCCTTGGCATGAATTGCAATTTAAATGTAAAGTGTACGGTTAGGAGATTTTGGTATGACAGTGTATAGGAAATAAATCACTACTGTAGATATGATCTGAGAATCCAACCTACATTTACAAGTTTCTGTGAAAAGATTTCTGTCATAGGAACTGTATCTATTTGAAGATCCGTTGACAGTTCCTGTGAAAATAACATCCTCCTGACGTGATTCAGTGGCTCAGGTTGATGAAGTGCATGCTGTCCGCTTCATGAGAATGTAATAAATTTTACAATTTACTTAATTGCGATGTAATCAGTCAAATCTGTATTTTCCTCATTCATTAATCTTTCCACCTGAGCTGTTTTCATCCGCAACCTTCTCAAATGGGGGCAGTAACCGTTACACAGGAACGAAGGGTAGAGGAAGGGGTGAGAAGAAAGATGAAGCAAAGAGCCAAAGGAAAGTGGGGAGAGAGAGGGAAGGCGAAGCTTGATGGGAAGAAAGGCAGAGTGGAGATGGAAAGATAGAAAGAAGGAAGATGCATAAAAAGAAATAGCAATAGCCAAGAAGGAAAAAAAGAGATACTTTCTTAATCTGCCTTGCAAACAAGGATGCACCTGACCCAAGCATCTATTTACAGTGAAGGCCTTAAATTGAAATGATATCATAATAAGTCTACGGATGCTGAAGTCCCTTCACCAAAATCCCTTTACTTACAATTCCAGTCTACCTTTGGGACTGCCAGAGGAATTGACATTCCTGATTAAATACAAAGAAAAGAATTCCTGATTGGCCATTCAATTAATTCTTTAATCAGGGAGTTTATATTCCAATTGGCCAACCTCCTTGGCCTGATTGAAGTCATTACAGATACCGCACTGTTTTCAGATGCTAAGCGGGGAGCCAAGCATCCAATATGTTGGGCAAGAAGTACAAACTCATTGAAAGTTTAAAGTATAATGCCCACCATTTTGGTGTAAGCAAAAGGAAATATGTCCATGGCCGTTATCTGAAATAAGTGTTATGCCCTTGCATATTCAAATTTAGTGGCCTTATAGTTGCTTTAGACGGGCTGTGAAATATTGATCTGTCCTGAACTCAGCCTCTTTACATATTTTTGTTTAAAGAGGGTCGCTTGGACAAAAAGATAAGATTACAAAATGTCCAATTTAATGTTTGGAAGAGCAGGCAGTTCATCTTCACACTCTGCTCCAATCTGGCAACTGCTATCCTCCTTCTTGATCAGCTTCCTTCCTAGTCATCTTCGTTCCTGGTTCCTTTCGAAGACTAACCTGCGAGACATTGTTACCATTGCAGCACCCTGATTTTCAAGCCTACTTCTATGGAATGCAGCGTGGAGAGTACCATAATGTTCCTGTAGGTTTCCGAATCCCATCATCAGGCTCAAATTTGTGGGAAACAGTAAATCACCTGTAATTCTCCTCGAATTGGCCAGTTAGTGGCCAGAAGATAGACACGCAACAAATTGAAAGTGGCAGTGAAGTGCTCAAATCTGGAGGAACAATAGGAAGTTCTCCAGTTTTAAAGCAATAGCAGGATGGTATGACAGATAAGTGAGAGGGAGGACACCTAATATTTCCAATACAAAAATAATATGAGTTCTATTTTGTATTCATCCATAAATTCAACTGGTCCTGTGCTGTGAAAACAATGCACCTTTGCTAAATTGCATGAACTGCAATTCAGGGAAATATAGCATTTAAGTGAAACTTATTTCTCCTCTTCAAGAGTTAATAGATTAAAAGATATAGGTAAAAACAAAATAGTGAATTGAACTTCTGTACTAACATTTCTAATTAAACCAAGGTCAGTAATAAAATTAGAGAATTTAATCAAAATCACTAGACCTGATGAACTGTGTTAGAAAGTAATTTCAACAGATACAGATAGAAAGTGCCATGTCTGAGAAGAGAATTATTTTTCAGGGCCCTAGGGACAAGAGAATGTTATTCCTAAAAAATAAGGTATTGATGCAATAAATACCAAATTGAATTACAAAACTGAATATCTGTCAATGAAGCCAATCTCGTTCACTCATGGATGTAGGCATCACTGGCAAGGCCAGCATTTTCTGCCCATTCCTATCTGCTCCCGTGAGCTACCTTCTTAAACTGTTGCAGTCCATCTGGTGTTGATATATCCACTGTGCTATTAATGAGGGAGTTTCAGGATTTTGATACAGTGACACTGAAGCATCAGTGATATAGTTCCAAGGTAGGACAGTGTGTGGCTTCTAAGGGAAGTTTTAGGCAGTGCTTCTGCCCTTGTATTTCTAGGTAGTAGAGGTCATGGATTTTGAAGGTGCTGTTGAAGAAGCCTTGGTGAGTTGCTGCAGTGCATCTTGCATCCTGCATCACAGCAGCCACTATGTAGCATGACGGTATAAAGTCTAGAATCCCATTCGGCCATCGAGCCTGCACTGACAACAATCCCACACAGGTCCTTTCCCCATAACCCCACGTATTTACCCTGCTAATCCCCGTGACAATAAGGATCAATTTAGCTTGGTCAATCAACCTAACCCGCAAATCTTTGGACTGTGGGAGCACCCAGAAGAAACACAGACATGGGGAGAATGTGCAGTATCCACACAGTAAGTGAATGGTAGGGAGTGAATGATTACCAGCGCCTCAATGTGGATCAAGCAGGCGGCTTTGTCTTGAATGTTGTTGGGCTGCACTGATCTAGTGAAATGGAGAATATTCCATCACACTCCTGACTTGTGCCTTCTGAGATGGTGAGTAGACTGTGAGGAGACAGGAGGCGAGTTATTTGCCACAGAATGTCCAGCCTCTGATCTGCTTTTGTAGCCCCAGCATTTATATGACTGGTCCAGTTCTGGTCAATGGTAAGCCTTAGGATCTTGCTAGTGAGGAGATGAGCAAAAATAATACCATTGAATGCAAGAGGAAATCGTTACATTCTCTCTTATGGATAAAAGTTAAAAGAATGCTGCCTCATAAATAACTATAATACATACTAAAGAATAACAAAGAGAATTAATCTCAAGGCCCTATCCATACTCAAATATTGTTTGGGCTCAATTGATTCAATTATTAATTCCTATTAAATAATGACTACATATTTTGTGACATGTATAAATGTATAAGAGTTTGTTATGCAGCCACCATTTTTCATTATATAAAGAAAATGTCAATCATTTCCTGTTACTTTTTTTACTTCAATAACTTGGCCTCTCACCAATACAAGGAAGTTGCTGTCAATCCTTAGACATTTTATCTCTGTTGCTAACTGATGTCAGGTGTGATATTAAAACTTTTTTTAAACACAGGTGATGCAAAGAAACTGTCTCCTGTCCTTCAGATCCTTCTGAGGTGATTTTCACATGACACCTGGGGCAAATGTTTGCTTTTACTGCTAGATGGAAACTGGCCAATAAGAGCTTGGATACCAATTTTAAACATGATCCAATATTCCCCTCCAGTGCAATGGAAAAAAGATTTATCAAATAAGGTTGATGGCCTATTGTATGAAAAAATACTAAGAGATTGTATGTATGTCGCAAACTATATGTAATCGGTAGTCTTAAGATTTACCATTTTCTCTTGGAAGCTAACCCAGATTAGCCCAGTTTATTTAAAGCTACAAAGCATATACTAAATTGCAATCACTTTTCAGAAAAGCACAGTACACAAGCTTGAGCACTAGTAGAGTGATGCTATTCCCTTTCCATTATCCAACTGCTGGCTATCTATTTTTCAGACAATAAATGGACAACTGTGTGTTGGAAATGTTGCTGCATGCCAGAAACCCATTCACATTAACAGTCAGGATATTATTTGACAAAGGGATGTGCGCATGTGACCCTACGTTCTATGGTTGAGAAAGAAACGCAAAAATGCACTGGGCCGGATTCTCCGGCTGCGTTCATCAGAGAATCCTGCCCAAGACTTTTGCATAGTCTGCGCCCACACCCACTACAATTCCCATGGTGAGTGGGATGGGAAAATTCCAGCCATTAGCTAAACTGCAATAGACTGCGTGATCAGTTTTCAAATGGGTTTACACACCTTCCGGCTTGTAAAGGTTCTCTCACGGTGATGTCCCTTTCCAAATGGAAAATCCCATTCGAGAGGAATTCATCAGTTATTTTAAATGTAAGATTATTAATTGGAAAGCTTTTCTAATTTAAGGCATCTATAGCTGTTTGCAATGGGTTGAATGAACCTTCCTAACCATCCTATCACCATGGAAATGTTTGAAAGCAATGTTCATTTCGACAACAACATTAATTTTGCAAACATCTCTAGTGCCAACATGGTTTGTGATCAGACTTTAGCAGGAGGGAGGGAAATAAGAATGTATCCAAAGATACAAGTAAAGAATAATTACAAGGAGGCTCTTCTATGAAGGTTGGAGGGCTGCTTAGAGGTCCAGGGCACGGGAGTCAAAAATAACGGAGATAATTGAAAATACTTCACTCTATATTCCTGTATTTTCAGTGTTGATTCCAGCCAGGCATTTGCCCAATAACTGCAATTTACTTGTTACATTTGTAATCGCACTTCTTTCTTTAAATTAAAATAGGTTCAGTAACAATATGGAGGCACATCTTCGATTTCATTGTGAAACGACACCCTAAATGGCTAACGAGTATGAAGCAGCAATTGCAATTGCATTGTTGCATTCATTGGGTGGGATTTTCGCCCACCATCTGCCATCCACGCAGCCAGTTTAGCGGCTGCTGAAGCAGTATGCCATTGACTTGTGGCGGGATCTTCCAGTTCCGCCACTGTCAATAGGTTTTGCCACTGTTCGTACCCTTCATTGTCTGTAAACCTGCAGTGGGGGGGGGGGGGGGGGGCACCATCAGAAAGAGTTGCAAGATCTCAAACCTTCCCAGGACAACAAAAGGGCAGATTTAGTACAACTTGTGAAAGTACGCATAGAAACCAGAAACCTGAGTTATGAACAATCTCTTTTCCACTTAATTCAGTATCTACAGTTTAATATATTAATGTTATCAATCTTTTAAACTTGACCTGGCTTTGATGAGCTGAGTTGTTCAGGAAAAGCATTTTGTCCCTTCATTTCTTTTTCTTACACTCAAGCACTACAGTTTACACATGGAGGACTGGTGATGTATTTCTTGCAGCTGCTGTAGCTCTGTTGCTGCTAGTTCTTCGTCTCTAATGCCAGAAGGCATTGAAGCTGAAACCTATAATTCACATGGGCCTGAAAGAGGAAAACCCAGTACACTTTCTCACTGAAAGCTGCTACAGCTGGCCCACTTCACACATAACCTGTCCCACTCTAATTAAGCAGTTAACAGTTTCACACACCACTACTTACAGCTGTCTTCTTCCTCTGTAAAGACGCTGATAACATAACATGCGTAGACAAATCCAATCAGCTGCAAGAGAAAGAAGATAAGCTTAAAAATAATTGCAACTTCTCTTCAACTGTACTTTTATACTCAAATCTGTATCTCCCCAATCTTAATATCAGGTTAGTACAATAGAATATCCTCAACTAAAATATTCTCCTCAGCAACCAGATTATCGTGTTTGAGTACTTCAGAATATTCCATTATTAGTATGAAGTTATAGGTAATGCATTTTACAGAAGATCTCACAATATTACAATGTGTTAGGGAGTTACTGAGGTAGATTTGATTGTATTCAGAACTTGAATGAAAACTATAGTAACAGTAACATGGTCTGTAAAACGCAAGTTTAATACCATATTATTTTGACGATACATATTTGCATTTATTCATGTAGTTTCTTAGGATTGTTTCTTATCCAGGCTTTTAATATATTAGATATTTATGATACATTAGATATTTATTTAATATCTTAGATACTTATGAACTAGCGCACATTTTCAGCAAAATACTATTACCGAGCACAAATGGTAGATCTCCTTTAGCAGTACATACGCAGGAACATGAATTTGCTCCTTCAATGAAATCATGGTTCATCTGTGACCGAACTTCATATACCTACCTTTAAAGTAAAAAAGGAAGATTTGCATTTATATCTCACAAATTCTGGATGCCTCCAAAGTACCTTACAGCCAATGAAGTACTGTTGTAATATAGGAAATGCAGCAGCTAATTTGCATGCAGCAAGCCCCGACAAAGAGGAATTTGTTAATGATTAGAGAAGCCATTTTTGTGAAGCGGATCGAGGAGAAAATATTGGTCAGAATGTCAAGGATTAATCCCTTTTAAAAAAAGTGCCATGGGATCTTTTACATCCACCTTAGAGGACAAGTGAGGCTTTCTTTTAACATCCAATTAGAAAGACCCCATACCCCTTAATGTCTTTGATTTACAAAAATCTATTAACCTCAGATTTAAAATTAACAATCGACCTTGCATCAATAGTCATTTGGAGAAGAGTTCTAAAATTCAACCATTCTTTGTATGTGGACATGTTTCCTAATTTTATTTCTGAATGTTAGGGCTCAAATACTTAAATAGTGCCACCAGACCTATAGACTCCTCAACCTACCTGTTGCCCTTAATATTTTGAAAACTTTGATCAAATCGCTCTTTGGTGAGGTTGGGCAGGTTGGACCTGTATCCATTAGAGTTTAGATGAATGAGAAGTGATCTTACAGGGAGCTTAGTGGCACAGTGGTTAGCCTCACAGGGACCAGGGTTCAATTCTTGGCTTAGGTCACTGTCTATGTGAAATCTGCATGTTTTCTCCACATCTACATGGGTTTCCTCCAGGTGCTCTGGTTTCCTCCCACAGTCTGAAAGATGTGCTGTTTAGGTACATTGGCCATGCTAAATTATGTCTCAATGTACCCGAACAGGCGCTGAAATGTGACAAATAGGGGATTTTCACAATAATTTCATTGCAGTGTTAATGTAAGCCTATTTGTGACATTAATAAATAATCATTAAATTTTAAAACTATTGAAGCATAGAAGATCCTGAGGGGACCTGACAGAATGAATGCTGAGAGGATGTTTCCTCTGGAAGAGGCCAGAACTAGGGGACATAATTAAAAAATAAGGGGTCTCCCAGTTAGCATGGAGACATGGAGAATGTTTTCCTCTCAGAGTGTTTTGAGCCTGTGGCACTCTTCCCCAGCGAGACAATGGGAAAAGGGGAGGTTTCAACCCCTCAATTCCAGACCTTTAGACTGAAAATTTAGTCTTAGAAACTCAACTTTTACATAAGAATGTATAATATGCTTAGTTGACTATATCGTTCAGCAGCACGCATGGAGTTGAAAAGAAGCAATATGTTTTTAAAAGCTCGAAGGCACCATTGAGAGTGTGAGTTTGCTATGCAGCTGATTGTAGCAAGCTGTCTAGTTACAGCTGGATCAGTACAATGCATCCTTCCCTATCTGATCTCTAGCCAATTTGCATTTTATCAGCATGGCTTATGCTTCCATAAAGTCAGAATAAAGAATATGGTGACAGATGAGCCATAATTGCACATTTCCACTGCTGTCAGGAAATATATATCATGGTAATGAAACAATGATATCATTTGATACTCTAAAGAAATTATAGGCCAGTCACATGAATCTCCTCCACAATTTCTGCTTATTAATAATTATTGTGATTACTCCCAAGTCTTCTTTTGCATTTGACTACAGATTTGCATTCTATGTATTTCTAGATCTTCAAACATGTTAAAACCTGCTGACAGGCTCTGTCCCCCATCCCCCACAACCACCACCTCCATCCTGCTCAAAGAAATCAAATTAATGATAAGGCTGACTAAAACATGTATGCATACTAATTTCAAGATAAAATATACATAAAACTGTTTGTGGAAAATGGAATTAATTGCATAAGACAAGGATTCAAAGCCTGGCACAGTGGCAGAAATGCCACTTCAATTGGTGCCAATGTCTTTTTGTCAAAACTGTAAACCGATGGGAGTTGCGTTGAGAGGGATAATAAAGTTTTCACTTTGCAACAGGAAAGGTACCAACATTCCCCTCCAAAGCCTGAATAGAGGCTATGAATTATTTCTTTGCCTCAAATGGTGTGAAGTTGGTGACAGAAGAGCAGAGTATTTTGGAACCTCAGTAATATATATCATGGGTCGCTAGGCTACTTCCACAAGTGATTTTCTGTAAACTAAGTCAATGAAATTAGTTATTGCCACAAAAAGCAGGATAAAATTTCAATCATCAACAAAACAAAGGAAAATATCACCAACAAGCAGTCAAGCAACACTTATTCACCAATAGCCTACTCACTGACACTGTTTAGGTTCTGCCAGGACTACTCAGTATCAGGCCTCATTAGAACCTTGGTTCAAACATGCCCAAAAGAGCTGAATACTAGAGTGAGAGGAGAGTGATTGCCCTTGACATCAAGAATGAATTTAACTGAATGTGACATCAAGGAGCACTCGTAAAATTGAAGAAGGTGGGAATCAGGCAATGACATTGTGGCATTTTTCATTGCACTAGTAATCCAGAAACCATATATAATGTTCTGGGGATCTGGATTCAAATCCTGCTGTGTCAATTGGTAAAATTTGAATTTTATAAATCCATAGTTCAAAGTCTAATCATGGAAGCACTGTCATACCCATCTGGTTCACTTACCTGGTCTGACCTACATGTGACTCCAGATCATCAGCAATGTTGACTCCTAAATGACCCTCTAAAATGGTTCAATTGGGGATGGAAAATAAACACAGGCACACCCCAAGTAAAGATAAAACAAACATAAATATCCATGGCTTCAAGAAGACTTGGTATTTTGCATTGAATGACTCATCTCCTGACTCCCCAAAGCTGCCTACAAGCATAATTCAGGAGGGTTTTGGCATCATTGCCTGGATGAGTACAGCCCAATCCATAAAAGACAAAATAGCCCAGTTGATTGGCATCCCGTCTACATTCTTAAACCTTCACTCCCTCCATCATCAACACACAACCATAAACAGTGCATGCCAAGATGCACTGAAGCACATAAGTTCCTTCCACAGCACCCACCAAATATCTGAGTCACTGGAATTTTGGGCTTGAAATGTTAACTCTGTTTCTCTCTTCACAGATGCTTCCATGTCTGCTTTGCTTTTTTCAGCATTTCCTGCTTTTTGGGGGGATTCTCTGGCTTCCCCACAGCATGTTCCTCATAATAGGAGGTGGCACGCTATTTGCCAACAGCAGGACCTTCCAGTCCCCACCCCAGTCGATAGAATTTTTCATTGACTGCAGAAAACCCACAGCAGGATGCATCGTCGGGGGGACCAGAGAATCCCGTCAGCATGGACAGCTGGAGAATTCTAGCCTTTCGGCACCCATATATTTTGCTTTCATCTTAATGAGTTTGGAAACCTTTGTAGGGCTGTACTGCAAAGACACCTTTAATCTATAAAAAGATCTGAGCTTTGCCTCTGGATATCTATATTCTCTGTAACGATCCTACTGGTTTAATAAGCCTCAATGAATTTGCACTGTGTCTTCTGTCCATGGCTGTGCAGAACTGTTGTTAGTCAGCAAGCAAAAGAGTAGCTTTAGTCTCTAAGGTGCCACCGTTCTAAAGCTGCTTTTGCCTTCAAATAAGACTGGCACAAATGACTGCCTTGAAAAGAAAGTATTGTGACTGTTGTCTAGGAAGTCAGCATTGACCTACATACAGTGGTGTCGGTGAGCATTGTTGCAATAGAAGCCTTTTCATAGCATTGTGACTGAGGAATTTCCCAGCTGATTTGCACTGCATTGTGTTTGAAATGAAGTCACATTGTGTGCAAGGAAATACAATGCCAGCAGGCAATCAAACATGGAAGTCAGCACAATGTACGCTAAGGGTGGGTACTTGCTCTGTCACAATTGCTGGGCTGCAGACAAATATCCGCTTTTTTTTAAATACTCCTGTGCGGGAGTGAGAGAGAGAGAGGCTTTGGGAACCATATAGTGAAAAAATTATACCTACTTGAGAGGCTGCTCAAAAAAACAACAAAGCTGTTTTGGGAAAATTGACTGCGTTAATGATAGCAAATGGTCTGCATTTGTAAAATTGAGTAATTGATTGTGTGCAGCTAAAAATGAAAAATCAATGCATATAAGCTAGGAACAAGCACTGAAATGTTTTCTGTCTTGTTTAGCCGCTCCACAGAATAAGTTTACTAAACGAGAGTTATGTTGACTTGACAATCCAACTTTTCTTTTGTCCTGGCCAATGTTTATCATTGTTTGATAAATGTTTAAACAATGATAAACATTGGCCAGGACAAATAAACATTGATAAATGTTTAATGTTTATTTGTCCTGACCAATGCTTGAATCCGTCATCAAAAAAGAAATAGCGAAGCACCTAGAAAAGAATGGTTTGATCAAGCAGACGCAGCATGGATTTGTTAAGGGGAAGTCGTGCTTGACAAATTTATTGGATTTCTATGAGGATGTGACTACTGCGGTACATAGAAGGGAACAGGTGGATGTGGTGTTTTTAGATTTCCAGAAGGCGTTTGATAAGGTGCCTCACAAAAGGTTGCTGCAAAAGGTTAGGGTGCAAGGAGTTGGGGGTAAGGTATTAGCGTGGATAGAGGATTGGTTATCTAATAGAAAACTGAGAGTAGGACTCAATGGGTACTATTTTAGTTGGCAGCTGGTGACTACTGGAGTGCCCCAGGGATCGGTGCTGGGGCCTCAACTGTTTACCATATACATAGATAATCTGGAGGAAGGGACTGAGTATAGGGTAACGAAATTTACTGATGACACGAAGATGAGTAGAAAAGCAAATTGTGTGGAGGATGTGGAAAGTCTGCAGAGAGATCTGGATAGGCTGAGTGAGTGGGCGAAGACCTGGCAGATGGAGTATAATGTTAGCAAGTGTGAGGTTATCCACTTTGGTAGAAATAATAGTAGGAGTGATTACTATTTAAAAGGAGAAAAGCTGCAGCATGCTATGGTGCAAAGGGACCTGGGGGTCCTTGTGCACGAATCGCAAAAACCCAGTCTGCAGGTGCAGCAGGTGATCGAAAAGGCGAATGGGATGTTGGCCTTTATAGCTAGGAGGATAGAATATAAAAGTAGGGAGGTTTTGTTGCAACTGTACAGGGTGCTGGTGAGACCGCAGCTGGAGTACTGTATGCAGTTTTGGTTGCTGCATTTGCAGAAGGATATATTAGCCTTGGAGGAAGTGCAGAGAAGGTTCACTAGGCTGATACCAGAGATGAGGAGGTTAGCCTATGAGGAGAGATGGAGTAGACTAAGTTTGTACTTGTCGGAGTTTAGAAGGTTGAGGGGGATCTTATAGAGACGTATAAGATAATGAAGGGGATGGATAGGGTGGAGGTAGAGAGATTCTTCCCACTCAGAAAGGATAGCAAAACTAGAGGGCACAAGCTCAAAATAAGTGGAGGGGGGAGGAACTTCTTCACACAAAAAGTGGTGAATCTTTCGAATTCTCTGCCCACTGAAGTGGTGGAGGCTACCTCGCTGAATATATTTAAGTCATGGGTAGATAGGTTTCTGATAGACAGGGGAATTAAGGGTTATGGGGAGAAAGCAGGAAAGTGGAACTGATCCACTTCAGATCAGTCATGATCTTATTGAATGACGGGGCAAGCTTGAGGGGCTAGATGGCCTACTCCTGCTCCTATTTCGAATGTTATGTTCTTATGTTTATTGCTTAATCAACATCACAAAACAAATTATCCAATTATTAACATACTGCATTCTGTAGGAGCGTGCTGTGCACAAATTGGTTGCTGTTTTTCCCTATGTTATGCAATGATTATCCTTCAAAAATACTTCACTGGCTTTAAAGCATTTTGAAATGTCTAATGGTCATGCTATATACATTCAACTCTTTCTTTTCTTTCTAATTGTCTTATTAAGTATAAAATTCTGCATCAGGTCAGTGAATGCATCATACAGCCTGTAGTGACCGGGTTATCTTTTAATCAATTCCATGTTTCTGGTTCTATCTAAACAATTTCTACAAACAAAGAGTTGTAAATCAACACATACAATTTAATCATTGGAGGTAATTAAATAATTACACATGGTCTGTGCACCATTTTATTTTACCAAACATTCCCGACGTACCTTCTTTTATTGTTGAGTAACTTTTCCAAGTCCCAAATGTAACTGCCAATTAAGTACTCAAGGCAGACATAGTAATTCAGTGGTCCTTGTGCACTTTTACACAGCTCTACAAAATCCAATATAAGAAACAGACACTTGGGGCAAATTTTTCTGGCCTCCCTTGCAGCGTGTGTCATGACAGTGGGATCTCCTGGTCCTGCCACTCTTAATGGGATTTCCCATTGAATCCACCCGACAGCATGGGGATCTGCCATCGGCAGGTATGAACAGTCAGTAGATCTCTCTCTTCGCTACAAAAAGCCTAAACACAATAGTGCCAATAGTGCTTAGGGACAGGTCAGTCATTGTAGCAAAGATGTTCCTTAAAAGAGTCAGTGCAGACTCAATGGGCTGAATGGCATCCTTCTGCACTGTAGGGAATCTGTTTCTATAGTTCTATATGTGCCGACTAGGGATTTTCACAGTAACTTCATTGCAGTGTCAATGTAAGCCTACTAGTGACTAATAAATCAATAAATAAAATAAACTTCTAATTGTGGGTGCATACACCAATGGTGGTTCAAGAGGGGCTCACTACAACTTTTTCAAGGGTAATTAGGGATAGGCAACAAATGCTGACATAGCAGGAAAGCCCACATCCCATTAACTAATGTTTTAAAATCCTACCATAATGGGCACTTAATTACACAATTCATCAAAAAGCAGAGTAAAACATTGAATATTAAGAGTTTAACCAAATTTTATAAAGATTGCAAAATGTATTACATCTGTTTAGTTAATAATCTCCGGACTGATATATAGCACAATGATAATATACATGTAACTTTGTAAACTTGGTTGTGGGGAAGATGATCAAAGATGAAAACAACATATGTTGCAACTTGCTTCAGGTATCCCCAGAGGAGCTGCCAAACATCCGGAAAAAAGATTATGCTATCACGGTCAGTCTATTAAATAGAAGATTTCATATATTCAGGGAACTAGCCGAAGGCTGGTTACCGGTGATTTAAAAAATGCAACCTTTACTCTACTCTGCAATCTTTAACACTGAATAACATCAGCAAGTAAAAAAAACTAAGGCATCCTAATATACTGAACAAATAAAATATCTGCTTTAATTCTTGATGCTTTCTCAATGCCTGTGGTTTAGTTTTAGTTGCATTTTCAGAGATTATGATAGTGCTAGTTAATGCATCACTGTTTCCAGTTTCATCCTTAATTATTTGGGACTTCAGAGTATTATTCAGTCTTCAGCATTAGAACCATAGAATCCCTACACTGCAGAAGGAGGCCATTTAGCCCATCGAGCCTGCATTGACCACAATTCCACCCAGATCCTATCCTCATAACCCCATCTATTTACTCTAGTTAATCCTCTTGACACTAAGGGGCAATTTACCATAGCCATTCCACCTAACCTGTACATCTTTGGACTATGGAAGGAAACCGGAGGAAACACATGCATACACAGGGAGAACATGCAAACTCCACACAGATAGTAACCCAAGTAAGAATTGAAACCTTGGTCCTCTGGTGCTATGAGGCAGCAATGCTAACCACAGTGCCACCCTGCCATTGTATCCTGTTTTAATTGCAATTGGTTTAGATGTTAAGATAGTTTGACTCAAGTAAGATGGTTCAAGCTTGGTATCTTAAAATTTAGATATGACCAGTAAATCTCTAACCCAATTCTTTAATACAACAGTGCAGGAAGTAATTTCTTCTGGTAGCATTTGATTAATAGTTCTAATATGTTCTTCAGATTTACCCATTAGTTAGCCTTAAAGGTATTGGTTGATATGATGAGGGGTACATAAATTTTGCTCTCACATTTCAATTTTAATTATCAGGAGAAAACTCCTTTAGATGCACAATCAGTAAATGCCCTGCATGATTGGCTTGCGGTCCATAATGAACAAAGCCATTTCCTTATTAATTCACTGTGATTTCTTATGCATCTGCCAGGATAGAACCAAAGCAGCCACTTCCTTCACTGAAAAATATTTCTAAAATCCCAACTGGGAAATGGTAATGCTGCTGAGGGGGCCTCATTCAATCCATCATTTGTGTTGATGGAGGAAGTACAACTGTCTTCCCTGGGGGTCAGGGGCTGGGAGGATGGTGATGCATGCATGGAACATAAGCTTGTGGAATAGCTTTCATTCTTAAATAGTCTCCTGGTATTCCTTATCCAGGTATAATCATGAAGAGTGACCCTTTAGGCAAAATGCTGAAAGCTTGTAAGCTTGTAACTTTGGATGACTGTCTGTGTGGACTTTGCATGTTCTCCCTGTGTCTGCATGGGTTTCCTCCAAGTGGTCTGGTTTCCTCCCACAGTCCAAAGTTGTGCAGGTTAAGTCGATTGGCCATGGTATTTTGTTCCTTAGTGTCAGAGGGATTAGCGAGATAAATATGTGGCGTTATGGGGATAGGACCTATTGTCAGAGCCAGTTCATGGGCTGAATGGCCTCTTTCAGCACTGTAGGGATTCTATGATTCTACGAATATTGGAATTGTAGGAGTAGTGATTCCTATAGAATGATAAAGCAGAAAAAAACTGGGGGAAAACATTTCAGTGTAACGTTTTTTAGTATAAATCAAATGAGACAAAAGTAAAGAATCATCTTATGTTACATATAAAATACTTCCATTCTTGCAATAAGCTTCATTTGATATGTTGGTGAGGATTTTTCTTCAGATTTATTACAGTGTACTGTAAGCAAGGTAGCATTTTTTTCACCATTATCTAAGGTTCCAACATCTATTAATTATAAAACATCCTCCATAACAACTATGCTACTCAGCTTACAGTCCAACAGCTGGCCAGAGCTGCTTTCAGTGATTATGAACACAATTCCACAGAAAGAAAATAGCACACATTTCTGCAAGGTTGGATGGTTAAAGAAAAAGCTTTCTTCCTAGTATATTTCTCCCCTTTAGATTAGGTGTTAGATCAATACAGTAGGCCTAAAGTGCAATGTGCCTATCCAAACTTGATTTTGATGGGTTAATTCATTTGCATGACCCAGTTATACCTTCATGCAAGCCTGCTCATTGGCAAGACCTTGCACTGGGGAAAAAAAAACCAGAGAGACAGGCAAGAATCTTTTTAAGGCCCAAAGAACTGAACTCATCAGCTGGCTGAAAAATAAGATAGCAACTACTTTCTCAAGCCTCCTTTGCCTTGTTGTCTAGTCCCTTCAAATATTCTAACCTGAAGGTGGGTTTTTTTGGGGGGAATAGTGGGTGATTTCCACATGTAAGGCTTACCATTAACTTCCTTATGCACCCGTGGGCAATTCATGATCCAGGGCAGATTTTCATATTATTATGCAAAGCAGTTCCCAGTCTGCATTTAGTAGTGTTTTCCTTGCACCTTCAGTCTACTGAATTTGATATTCCCAATGTGGCCTCTTCTACACTGGGTGACCGCTTCACAGAATGTTTTTATTCATTTCACAAACATGACTCCAACCTCCTTGTCACTTGCCATTTCAATTCACGACCTTTCTCTCATCCCCACAAGTCTGTCTTTGGCCTGCTTAAATATTCCAATAAAGTCCAATGAAAACTGGAGGAACAGCATTTTATTTTCCAATTAGACACTTTACAGTCTTCTGGACTCAACATTGAGTTCAACAACTGCTGACTATGAACTCTATCCTCCATCTTGACTCCCTTTTTAATCCTTTTCCCCAATGCCCACTCTGCCTTTTGTCATTTGTTCCGAAGTTTTGCTTTGATACATTTTGCTATCTTGCCTTCATGTCATTATCAGCACCTTACTTAGTTTTTAACATTATCATTGATGCTCTCTTTGTCTTCTGTCCGTAACATCTCAGTCATACTCTCTCCTAGTTTCCATCTAGCTCTGACCTTCTACTCTGCTTAACATGATCCAGTCCCTCTTAAATAATATAAAGTCCATTACTTTTCTCCCTCTCTATAGCTCCGAATAAGAATTGTATGGACTTGAAATGTAAACTGATTTGCTCATCACAGATGCTAACAGACTTGCTAAGTTTATCCAGCATTTTCTGCTTTATTACCAACATGTACTGTTTGGGTTGAATGTCCTGTGCCAGACAGCCTAAGTAATCCTATGATAGCACCTTTCAAACCCAGAACTAGTGCCATCTAGAAGAACGAGAACATCTGACACATGGGAACACCACCACCTGAAAGATTCCCTCCAAATCACTCACATCCTGATTTAGAACAACAACATTCCTGTAATGTCATTGGGTCAGAATTCTGAAACTCCCTCCATAACAATACTATGGATGTATCTAGGCCACATGGACTGCAGCAGTTCAATAAGGCAGTTCACCATCACTTTCTCAAGGGCAATCAGGGATATGTGAGAAATTCTGGCCTGGTCAGCAATGCCCACATTCTGCAAATTAATTTAAAGAGGCAGAGATGGAGCAAAACCATTTCCTTTGCTCAAGGACTTTGGAACAAGGAATGAATAATCTTAAATTTAGGATTATGTCATCAAGTAAGTACTTTCTTATATAGAAGATACTGAAAATCTGCATTTCTACCTCATAGGTCAAAGATAGGTCATTTGAAAATGTCAAAACTGAAATGAATAGATTTTTGTTCAGTAAGAACATTAAGAAGAATAAATGGAGTCACGAGACAGATCAGCCATTGTCTGACTGAATGGTAGAACAGGCATGAGGGGCTAAATAGTATATTCCTGTTCTATGTTCTACTTTGCTTTTGGTCACATGTCAAACACTAAAAACAATCATTAGATTGTGTCAGTTTTTTGGTCTGAGATACTGATCCTTAAGAATAGCTTAAATATAGTCCAATATACTGTCAAAGAATTATAATTAAAAGAGGCTTAAGGAGGCCAAAAATTAGTTGGCATAGATCTGTGAATGCTTAACAAAAAAAAACAAAATACAAATTATTTGCCAGTGTTTGCCCAAAAATGAGATCAGTAGCAACTAAGACCTATTGTCCATGATGCACGCTATTAATAAAATGAATGCGTAATATACAAAGCCCACACAGTAACAGAAAAGAAAATTCAAAGTCAGATTCCCAATTTCAGTTGAAGGAACTGCATGCTTCTAAAGTTAAAGATGAATGATACGTGTCACTGTGAGACATCTTCCTCTAATTGAAGGGTGCTACATAAATGCAAGTTGTTATTAAGTTACTACAAATCTTATTGTAAAGAAATAAAGTTTATTTATTAGTCACAAATAAGGCTTACATTAACACTGCAATCACATTACTGTGAAATTCTAGTTGGCACATTATGGCATCTGTTCGGGGCAATGCACCTACCCAGAACCTCTTTCAGATTCAAATAAGATTCACTGATGCACCTGGTTTTGCTTTGCTCCACCCTAACTCTCATAGATATTAGAGTGAGTTAATTGTACCCTCCAACAGACCCATTGACTGAAAATGAGTTCAGCCTTCTTCTAATGAAAGTACAGAGGATTCTGCCCACATATTAGATGCTGATCTTTTATGATGTACTATTTTTGCACAGTGTTAGCAATTATACAATTATTGATTCATTGATGACTTGCTCCTTTAAATATGAATAATAATCCCAGCTTTTAATTATGCATCACTTGACTCATAATGCAAATAAGCTTTGTGCAATTCTTTCAGTACCAGTCAATACCAGGCAACAGGAAGAGTTTTGCATTTGTTGGTGAGTCATATCCCAGTTGGATCTGTACTTATGAAGGGGACTAAGTTAGCCCGACTGGCAGACTTTCTCTGGCGCTACATCGCCTACTAAGACTCCAAAATGGGATTCAAGATGCACACGCATACGCATTCTTCTGCACGTTCTCCCTCTGTCTGCGCGAGTTTTCTCCAGGTACTCTGGTTTCTCCCACAGTCCAAAGATGTGCAGATTAGGTGGACTGGCCATGCTAAATTACCCCATAGACTCCAAAAGGGGATTAGCGAGATAAATACGTGGGGTTACGTATGGGTAAAGTGAGTTGTTGGACAGTTGGTGCAGACTCAATGAGTCAAATGGCCTCCTTCTATGATTCTGTGTATACTTTATGACAGCTGACAGCACGCAGAGGAGCAAGAGCAGTGTGCAATGCTGATTTAAAGCCACTGCTGGGTCTGTACGCAGTGGAGTTTAGAAAGATGATGGGGGTTCTCATTGAAATGGACAGAAAACTGAAAGACTTGGACAGAATGGATATGGAGACATTTCCTTTAGTTGGAGAGATCAGGATCTGAGGGCACGATCTTTAAAACCCTTTAAAACCGAGCTAGAGGGTGGTGAATCTGTGGGACTCGTTGTTGCCGAAGGCTGTGGAGGCCACGTCACTGAGTGTATTTTAGACAGAGATAGATCGGTTCTTGATTGGTAAAGGGAGCAAAGGTTACAGGGAAAAGATGGGAAAGTGGGTTTGAAAAACATATGAGCCATGATCCAGTGGTGGGATGATGCGCCGAATAACCTAATTCTGCTCTTATACCTTATGATCTTCAGCAGTTGACTAATTTCACCCATCATTTCTGTTGTGAACCAAAAAAACCTCTCATTGGACCTTGCTGAAATTGGGATAATAGAATTGCTCCCTCAAGATCTTCAACAGATATGGCCTCCTGATGTGTGCTCTTCTTTACCTTCTCATCCTTCCTCTTCTAACAGCCTGTCCTGCTCTGCATAGCCTCTCTTCATTTCCCCAGATACATTCAATTCTTAGAGGATGTCCTACCAAACCACCCACATCTTCTTTCTGCACAGTATTTTACATGACAGAAGAAAAATACTGTTAGCCAGCCAGATCACTCCCGATCTAAAAACAGGAAACCTTTGCACAATAATCCAGAAGAAATAATCCAGCAGCTAACCTATAAATAATTCATGGTCCCTTTAAGTAGTACTAGTAGGAGGTCATCCATTCTAGTAACGATGAGTTCAATGTTCAATGAGCTGCAATTTTAAGTGTGTTGGCTGGAGTCTTTTCCCTGTAACCTTTGCTCCCTTTACCAATCAAGAACCGATCTATCTCTGTCTAAAATACACTCAGTGACGTGGCCTCCACAGCCTTCGGCAACAACGAGTCCCACAGATTCACCACCCTCTAGCTCGGTTTTAAAGGGTTTTAAAGATCGTGCCCTCAGATCCTGATCTCTCCAACTAAAGGAAATGTCTCCATATCCATTCTGTCCAAGTCTTTCAGTTTTCTGTCCATTTCAATGAGAACCCCCATCATCTTTCTAAACTCCATTGCGTACAGACCCAGAATCCTCAAATGTTCCTGATATCTCAAGTCTTTCATTCCTAGAATCATTCTCATGAACTTCCTCTGGTCCCTCTCCAAGGCCAGCACATCCTTCCTTAGATACAGGGCCCAAAATTGCTCACAATATTCCAAATATGGTCTGACCAGAGTCTTATAAAGCCTCAGCAGTACATCCCTTCTATTGTATTCAAGTTCCCTTGAAATTAATGCCTTCCTAACTACCAACTTAACTTACAAGTTACCTTTAAGGGAATCCTGAACTAGGACTCCAAAGTTTCTTTGTTCTTTCAATTTCTAAATACTCTCCCCATTTAGAAAATAGTATATGCCTCTATTCTTCCGACCAAAGTGCATAACTTCACACTTGCCCATGTTGTATTCCATCTGCCACATCTTTGCCCACTCTCCTAACCTGTCCAAGTCCTTCTGCTGCTTTCCTACCTCCTCAATGCTATCTATCCCTTCTTGTATCTTTGTATCTTTCTGGGTGGCAGCACGCTGACACAGCGGTTAGCACTGCTGCCTCAGAGGAGCAGGGACCCAGGTTTGATTCGCAGTTTGGGTCATTGCCTGTGTGGAATCTGCACATTCTCCCCGTATCTGCATGGATTTCCTCCGGGTGCTCCGGTTTTCTCCCATTTTGAAAAACATGCTGGTTAGTTGGATTGGCCATGCTAAATTCCCTCTCACAGTACCCAAAAAGGCACCGAAGTGTGGCAATTAAGGGATTTTAACAGCAAATTCATTGCAGTGTGAATGTGAGCCTACTTGTGACTAATAAATAAACTTTAAAAAAAAATCACCTGCAAACTTAGCCACAATGCCCTCAGTTCCTTGTGGTCCCAACACTGACCCCTGCGGAACTCCAATAGTCACTAGAAACAACTGCAGCCTCAAGGAAGTGCCTGTGGCCATTAAGGTAGCTGGCTGTTTGTTTTTATTAACCTGGTTAGTCTCAGGCTGCAATCAGATATATCTTGTTTGCAATGCCACGTAGTATAAGGGAGGTCACTGAAACTCTCTGCACAATATGTATTGGATCCATCTCATTCCATCTTGCTAGAAATAAGCAGGCAGTGCAGATATGAAGTTTTACATGATAACAGTGCTTGTATCAGCAGGTTGCACTAATTCCATGTGAAGCTTGCAGTACAATGAATAGACCTGGGTTAACGATATACCCTGATGCCCAAATCCATTTTCAGGAGTTAGACAATTTAAATTCTAGAAGCTTTGAAGCAAATTTGAGAAATGGATCAAGTTTTCCATAATTTCAAGATAGCTTCCTTTTCCTAATGTGAATCATCTCTTATCACAAACTATCATTTTCAGTAGGAATAATGGTGAGTTTTTGTGGTGCATTTGCATACAGCCAGGAGCTGAACGATTGATTTTTGATGACATTGTTTAAGAAAATTAAGCTGCATCTTCTGATGTCCTCTGTTCATTGCAAAGGTGTTGAATTGCTGCCAGGAAGGAATTAAAATTGGACACAGAAATATTAGGCCTATGATACATCAAACTGACCTGCCTGATATCTTCTGACTGAGTGGCACTGTTGACTTTGAAGATTCTCATTAAGTGCGAGCGAGCAAGTGCCTCATTAAATCTCCAAAAATTATTTAAATGGAGTAGGTTTGTTATCTTCCAAGGATTGCCTGGGAACTGTGCAAGAGAACTCCAAAAACGATTACAAGGCATTCTGGTCTTTAAGTTGTGCTATGGTGCCCAGGATTTCAGAGAATATTGAGCTTTTGATTATTTAGCTGCTATTCAATGTGCTTTTATTTTTAAATTGCACTTTTGGTTTGTGTGTTTTTCCACATAACATAAAAATGCTGTTAAACCTAGACATTCATCTTTCCTTCAGAAAAATATGTAAGTACAGAATTCTAATAACTTTGTACTCCCCAGTTTGAAAGGCTATAGTTCAGAATCATGGCCCGAATTTTACCTTTGGAGTATGTCCAAAGTTGACACAGGCGGAAGTAGATGTGAATTCTGCTCCCACTAGACAGCGCATTGTTAATACAATATAATGCCAGATGATCTCTCCAGCATGTAATGCATCCACCAGTTGAGCTCATGTTGAGCAGGAGTGGAAACACATTGGGGATGCTGGATCTCAGAAAAAGTGCTGCTACTCCAAAGGCCTTGGATGAGCTAATCCAAAAAACATAATGGACGCTCAGCCCAGCTTAGAAATAGCATGTGAAGCATGAAATCCCTGTTGATTGGACTTTTGGTCTTTTAACTCTCAGCAGGCATCCATCCAACTTGGGCACGTTTCGGCCATTTACTGGTGCATAGTGACACCAGTAAATGCTTTCGATGCCTTCTCATGAGATTTTGCACGCTTGCAAGTACGTGCCCAGCCCAGATACAGAAAACTCAGGCCAAGGAAGCTTAAGCTAAGCTCGATCCTCACACAACAACAAGCCACATAACAGAGAAACTGCTGCTGCTCCAGGGAACGAGGAAATGAAAAAAGCATGATGATCACCCACCCATTTTGTCCATGTGATGACCTAAAAAATGCACAGGCAGCATGGAATCACTGTCGATTGGACTCTTAGTGGCTCTTTAATTGTCAGCAGATGCATATCTGATTCGCACGTAGGTTTGGCGACAGCTAAATCACGTGTGTAGGCGATGATGTCAAGGAGCACTTCAATATCTTCTAATGAGATGCAAACCAGCCTCTCCGTCTATACTTCCCACTCCCTCAGGAAAGCAGCCACATAATTAAGGGCCCCATCCACCCTGGACATTTTCTCTTCCACCTTCTTGCATTGGGAAAAACATACAAAAATCTGAGGTCATGTACCAACTGATTCAAGAACAGCTTCTTTCCTGCTGCATCAGACTTTTGAATGGACCTACCTTGCATTGAGTTAATCTTTCTCTACACCCTAGCTATGACCGTAACACTACATTCTGCACTGTCTCCTTTCCTTCACTATGAACAGTATGCTTTGTTCATATAGCACAAAAGAAACAATATATTTCACTGTATACTAAAACATGTTACAATAATAAATCATGATTTAATACCCTTGCAAGGCAGTTGTGTGTCTGCCCCAGCCTCGTTAGCTCCTGGTCTGTTAACTTTTATATTTTTGTGCAAATTGTATTTGTAAGCTAACCTATTGGCAAATGTGATTGCTTTCTTTCTAGGACAAGTGTTTTGTAAAAGTTTTAACCAATGTTCTCCAGTTAAGTAGAAATACTTCAAAATAACATAAACTGAAATAACTGTCAATAAGATTTGCACAGTTCAAACAGTTAGGGGATGGCACTAACCGAATAGAAAATAATTTATTTCTGTTGATCTTACGAATGGAAGTAATTGTTCAGTAAGCAGAGAGTTCTTAATGCACATCGATCTAATTAATAATCTGACACAACCAGAGGAAGCTCACTAACATGGACGTAAGAAACCTTGACCACTGCTATGATGGTTTTATGAATCAGATATTTTATAAATACCATTACAATACAAAAATATTTAAACAGATCCACTCATGGGAGACAGCACTCTGCATGCTCAATTCAGAATTTACCATTATGCTGGAACAGGCAGCTTCTCTGCTGAGGATAGAGCACATTCTGAACTGTGATGAATGCTGGGCTGTGTTCTGATTCATTTGTGATTGAAACATAGTAAACCAAGATGTAAAATGATTAAGTCAATTGATATTGTAACCAAAGCGCATGGGGCTCTTCACCATATTCTATTCTGGGTGTAATTAACAACAGAAAAATCCAAAAAGTTGAACGTGATATCCTCCTTCAAACATACTTAAATCATGTCTTGTCAGTAAGAATGCATAGATTGTGAATGAATTTGTTGGAACCTGATAAGGCTCAGTCAAAAACTTCAGGATATTTTAAGAAGTTAGCCTAGACCCTAATTTTTACATTTGATTTTGACATTAGGTTGATCATAAGATTTTTCACTTCAGATATGATTCAAATGACACACTAGGAAGCTTTTATCAAAACAAACTTTATTTAAGAACACAGTTAGAATATAACAAGAATAATTAGCATAACTTTTACCAATTAAAACACTTAGATGTGTTTAATCCTTAACAGCTAGCTATATCTGTTGTTCCAATTTAAAGCAATATCCCCATAAATATGCAAGTATCTTCAGAATTAGTTATCACAAAAATAAGTATGCTGATGCGATGCTGGATTTTCAGCCTTTTAACATTTCTGGACAGAGATGCAGACTGCAGTTTCCAGAGAAGGATATAGCTTCAAAACAGCAAAGTTTCAGAGAGATAAACTTAGGTTCTGGTAGTTCCCCAGTATCCAGATTTCAGAGATAGCTTCTTTGCAGTTTCCAAAACAGCAACTCTCAGAGAAAAATCCACTCTTCTACAGCAGAATAACAAAAAAGAAACTTACCTCCTGATAGATTCCAGTTTCCAACTTCAGAGAGGAGAAAAGGGAGACATTGCTCTCTCTCGGCTCCAAAAGCAACATGTAAGCTTGGACATTCTGTGTAAACCCAGCTGTACCCAGTCATATGTCAGTCATCACAATCAACCCCCACTCTGCAAAATTCCAGGTAACGACCAGGAACAACAGAACAGCATTAGTTTAGCTTAAGCAATTAAACTGCTTCAGCAACAGCACAGGATGCTGATTCTAGACAGAACAGTTCTGATTAAATGGAAGGGGTTACTAGAAACATCCTGGGCAGAAATATGTCTGAAGTAGATTTCTTACAGGCACAGAATCATCACAAGCCTCAGGGAGATGTACAATACACTATATTTTTATTGTGCTCCTCTGTCCTGCACCTGGATAACTTGAAAGATGAACAGAATTCTTAACACTTGTCTGTTACTTGATAATGATCTGCCTGACTGAAAAACACCCTTTTTAGATTGTTTAAGGGAACATAGACATTTTACAATATCATTTAGCAGCAAGATGCAAAATGTGGATACCTGTCTGTGTTACATTCATCAAGTGTCATACTTACTGCCAACAGTATTTGAGATGAGCTGTGAATAACCTCGATGTATTGGTAATCAATAATACAACCCATCACAGAGATATAGGAATGGCCGTCCAAGCTTTTCACATAGGCGGTTGGCATCTCTCTTCTAACACAACCTGGACCATGTTCACTCCACCAGGAATGGTGCACAGAAATATTAAATGTCAGTAGATCACTCTCCTGCACAAAATAAAGCATATGTTTGGGTATTTAGCAAATTACAAAAGTTGAGTTATTGTAATAAACATTAAAAAATCTCTATTATGATCAATATAAAATGCATTGAAAATGACATCTATCCTTACTCCATATAATTTCCCTTTACCAGAACTGCAACAGGTACACTATCAATTTCTCTGAATGTCAGTAGGTACACCCCTTAAGTTGTAACAAAACTGGTGATAAAGTTGTGACTCTGAATGTGTAACAGGACCAAAGCCGCCAGCATTTCAAAAGGTATTTCAATCCCAATAATGAGATTAGCAGGTGTAGATAGACCAAATAAAAAAAGAAATACATCATCCTGCAAATAGGAAATATCTTGGGGAGATGATGGTACTGTTCAGGGAAAGCTTACATATGCTAATGTCAGAACTAACAGAAGCTGAGGGGACAGACAGCCAAATGTACTGAGAAAATCTTCAAAGGGCAAGAATTATATAACTGGCATCTGTTTTGTGGAATCAGGGAAGCAGTATCCGTCTAACAGCCTGTGGTACAGAGTCCAGCTAGCAGCCTGTAAGCCTGTGCTGGTTAGTAGACCAGAAGCAAGGATGCAGGGTACCTTTTGTGAACATAGAATGTAGAACATTACAGCGCAGTACAGGCCCTTTGGCCCTCGATGTTGCGCTGACCAATGGAACCAATCTTATCGCCCTCTAACCTAAACTATTCCAATGCTATCCGTACGTCTGTCCACTGACCATTTGAACTCCCTTAAACTTGGCAAGTCCACAACTGCTGCAGGCAGGGCATTCCACGCGCTTACTACCCTCTGAGTAAAGAACCCACCTTTAACATCCGTCCTATAACTACCACCCCTTAATTTAAAGTTATATCCCCTTGTGTTAGTCATCTCCATCTGAGGAAAAAGGCTCTCACTGTTCACCCTATCTAATCCTCTGATCACCTTATATGCCTCAATTAGATCATCTCTTAGCTTTCTTCTCTCTAATGAAAATAATCTCAAGTCCCTTAGCCTTTCCTCATAAGACCTATCCACCATATCAGGCAACATCCTGGTAAACTTCCTCTGCACCCTTTCCAATGCCTCCACATCTTTCTTATAATGTGGCGACCAAAACTGTATGCAATACTTCAAGTGTGGCCGCACCAGAGTTTTGTACAGTTGCAACATGACATCTCGGCTCTCAAATTCAATCTCTCTACCAATAAAAGTTAACACACTGTATGCTTTCTTAACAACCTTATCAACTTGAGTACCAACTGTCAGGAATCTATGCACATGTACACCAAGATCTCTTTGTTCATCTACACTACTAAGAGTCCTACCATTAGCCCTATATTTTGTACACATATTACTCTTACCAAAATGAATCACCCCACACTTTTCCGCATTAAACTCCATTTGCCACCTCTCGGCCCAGCTCTGCAGCTTATCTATGTCCCTCTGCAAACTGTAACATCCATCCTCACTGTCTACAACTCCTCCGACTTTGGTGTCATCAGCAAATTTACTAACTCATCCCTCTACATCCTCATCCAGGTCATTTATAAAAATAACAAACAGCAGTGGCCCCAAAACAGATCCCTCAGGTACACCACTTATAACTGAACTCCAGGTTGAATATATCCCGTCAACCGCCACCCTCTGTCTTCTATCAGCTAATGAAGGCACTTAAAACACATCTTCCCTCAATCAAAAAGAGACATTCCTAGAATAACTACTCAAGCATTCTTGGTGTGGTAGCTATAGTATGAAGTCTCACAATACCAGATTAAAGTCCAACAGGTTCATTTGGTAGCAAAAGCCACTAGCTTTCAGAGCACTGCTCTTTCATCAAGTAAGTAGGAGCTTTGTTCACATACAGGTATATAAAGACACAAACTCAATTTACAAAATAATGATTGGAATATGAGTCTTTAAAAAAATCAAGTCTTAAAGGTACAGACAATGTGAGTGGAGAGAGGCTTAAGCAAGGTTAAAGAGATGTGTATTGTCTCCAGACAGGACAGTTAGTGAGATTTTGCAAGCTCAGGCAAGTTGTGGGGGCCTCTGATCTTCAGGTAAGCGTTCTCTAAGACAACCTTCACAGCACACACAAGGCAAAGTCGCTGAGCAGAGACTGATAGCCAAGTTCTGTACACATGAGGACAGCCTCAACCAGGATCTTGGGTTCATGCCACACTATCTGTAACACCCACAACTTGCCTGGGCTTACAAAATCTCACTAACGTCCTGTCTGAAGACAATAACATCTCATCTCTTTAACCTGTGCTTAATGTCTTCTCCACTTACATTGTCTGTACCTTTAAGACTTGATTGCCTGTAAAATCTTGCATTCCAACCATTATTTTGTAAATTGAGTTTGTGTCTTTATATTCCCTATTTGTGAACAAAAGTCCCACTTACCTGACGAAGGAGCAGCGTTCTGAAAGCTAGTGGCTTTTGCTACCAAATAAATCTGTTGGATTTTAACCTGGTGTTGAGAGATTTCTTACTGTGTTTACCCCAGTTCAACACCAGCATCTCCAAATCATGGTAACTATAAGCAGCTCTTTACCTATAGATCTACTGGATTGGATGTTGTTTGGGGCAGAGGGAAGTCCTTAAAGAGTTCAGATCTTGTAAGTGTATTTTGGATCAGCAGGGTAATCCCTACTTAAACTGTGTGGGTGTATTTAGTAGTATTGTATGCAGCTGCCTTAGATTTTTGTGTACATGTGCCTTTTCTGTATCGTAATAAATAGTCTTTAATAATATTATACTATGACTGGGTGGGTTACTGTTCTCGCTGTATCCTGCACGTGGATTAGCTACAGTCATGTTAATGACGGCGGACCAGGCTGAAGAACTGAATGGCTTACTCCTGCTCCTATTTTCTTTGTCTCTAAATGTCCTTGTAAATTAAAACCTATAAACATGAAACGACTACATTTACTGTTGCCAACTAATTACAGTGGCAGAATGTTCCAAACGTTCCATTATTTCTCCTGATGATAGGGATTTACTTTTCAATTTCACAAAAGTTCTTGCTCGGTTTCCCTTAGACCACCAGCATGGTATTTAATTCAGAGACTATCAAATGCCTGTGAAATGCATTCTTTGAACCAGAAAATAGCTAAAGGGATTAATAACCCGTACATAAACCGATTCTTCAGCATGTTAATCTAGTTAATATTCATTTGGAAAACTTCAAAGCCATTTCAAGACCATTAGGTTACTGAGTTTGAATATGTTCCATGTTTCCTGTAATTAACTGTAGTGACCATATCATAGAATTGTAGAATCATGGAATCCCTACTGTACAGAAGGAGGCCATTCGATCCAAAGAGCTTGCACAAATAACAATTCCACCCAGGCCCGATCCCTGTAATCCAATGTATTTACACTGCTAACCCCCTTAGAGACAATTAACCTAACCCACACATCTTTGGATTGTGGGAGGAAACGGGAGTTTCCATAGGAAACCCATGGAGACAAGATGCAATTCCACACAGACAGTGACCTGAGGCCGGGATCGAACTTGGGTCCCTAGTGCTGTGAGGTAGCAATGCTAACCATGTGCCACTGTATCACCTAAATGAATACTTATGAATTGAATTTTAATTTATACAAAAAAGTAACAAAAAAAAGTCCAAAATTGGATAGTGATAATGAATACATTCCTGCAAACCACACAGGGACCAGAGCAGACCTTTGAATCAAAAGCTGGCATTATTAACTATGTTACTGCTGTAGGTGCATTGCATAAACGTCCTACAGCATTTTGTAACAAGCGCTTTCATTGCCTCAATAATGATACTGCAGTCAGTTCATGCAAAGCAAGTACCTCATTTCCTATATTTAACAGAGGTTCAATTATTGAGTATTCAGAGTGAAATATTAATAAGGATTAAATGTTTTTAATTGTTATTTAATAGTGTCTGAAATATAAAATGCTTTATACCAATATTATTTTTAACTTGTTATAGTTTAGAAGAATGTTGAAATGACAAAATGAGTATTTTATCAGTTGTAAATATAATTAAATATGTAATCTGGTCAAAGAAATTTCCCAACAATAGAAAATCACAAATTATTAATTAACAAGAATGGATATATTGGTATGAATACACATGGTTTAGGATTTCTATTTACATTAGTTCATTAGAAATAGTTGTTTAAGAGAAGTTAACAGTCTCAGGTAAAAAGATAATGACTGAGTATTGTACTCCTAATTCCTCTCCCTTTAAATGGGTGGCATGGTGGCACAGTGGTTAGAACTGTTGCCTCATGGAGCCAGGGGCTGGATTCGATTCCTGGATTCAGGTCACTGTCTGTGCGGACTTTGTACATTCTCCCCATGTCTATGTGGGTTTCCTCCGGGTACTCCAGTTTTCCCGCACATCCAAGATGTACTGGTTAGGTGAATTGGCCATGCTAAATTGTCCTTTAGTGTAGGGGGACTAGCTAGGGCAAATGCATGGAGTTATGGGGATAGGGCCTGGATGGGGTTCTAGGTCAGTGCAGACTCGATGAGCCAAATGGCCTCCTTCTGCATGGTAGGATTCTTTGATTCTAGATAGGCCTGGGTGGGATTGTAGGTCAGTGCAGACTTGATGGGCCAAATGGCTTCCTTCTGCACAGTAGGATTCTATGATTCTTTGATTCTAAACTAATTACCCTGTTCTGGGATGTACAAAACCCATCTATAAGTAGATGAAGGTCACCCAACTGGCCAGTGATCATAAGTGAATTTGACAGTGATTCCCAACAAGCTATCCAACTGCATAGCTGCCCATTTCATCATCCATAAAAATATGGCTCCAGAGGTCACTGCATTGCGAGCATGAGCAGAAGCCTTGACCATTTTCCCCTAACATTGGACCACTGGGGCCAATTGTGATGCTCCATTTCAGACCATTTAATACAGCATAACTCTGAGACCAAGCCTGTAACAATTCTAATCGTTATGTTATTGAGACATGTGCTTGTAATTTCCATGCAATTTCTTCAGATCATTTGCCATAACTATGTTGGAAACTCTAGGAGAATGGGGCCAGAATTTGCTGGAAAGAAAACAGCATGTTAAGAAAGAACGCATGCTGTTATTAGTGTGTAAACCAGCCCGCAAATTCAAATGATTAAGAGATACAGCATGAGTTATGAATCTCCGGATGAGCTTGGTAGTCGCCTTTATGTCTCTTCTTTGTCCAAATCATATCTTGCCCTTAGCCTCCCATTAGTTTTAAGAACTTGCTGGATGTGTACGTTAATTACCTATTAATTATACCATAGAAAGTTAAGTCTGCCAACTAAGAGCGCAGGGACAACAATGTGACAATAGTTATGATGTTAATCAACATTTCTGGCCAGAATGGCCATTTTAAAGTGTTCAATTTCATGCCTGTTGATAGTCAGTTGTTGACAGATACTTTAAAAGTACCAAGTTACATTTTTTCTTAGTTCACCTTCTTCTCGTTCTCTCATAATTCAATCTTTCTTTCGCTCTCTACTAATGTAACTCTAATTAACTCAAATCCCTCTTCCATCCTTTCTCACTTTCTTTCTCAATCCTTAAATCTCATTAGCGAAGGAGATAATCTGTTGCTTCTACTGTCTGAGATTGTCTCAGACGCCCTATTGCTCTTGTCATATCATTTTCAGCTCAGACTCCCAACAATTTACAAGGCAACATATTTATGTGCTGAAGGATACAGAACTGCAGCAAGGCCAAACAAACATAATTACGCCGATGTTATTTTGGTATTTTAGTCAAACAAAATAAAACACACAGTTGTGCACATGCAGAATAAATGTGTATAGCCTGACAACTTATTAAACCTGGCCGTATTGATTAAGCATAGGCAATTCAGTATACAGTTTTCACTATCGTGAATCTTATGGTCCCTTGCAACAAGCCTAGATTATAGTGAAGTTTAATTTTTCGACTTCAATGCTATCATTTTATTTGCTCTGCTGCAAGTTCCACATTATGTCCCATATCTGCATTTAAATTTATCAGTTATGATTACTTTTTTGTCATCACACTAGTTAGTCACCAACGATTCCTCCTCAAATGACAAATTGTGCAGAAGATTTTGAAGTCCTCCCACTCAGAGAAATAAGACAGTAACACCACGAAAAAGATAAGGGTAACATCACTTTCCTACCACAATGGCTGTTCCATTGTCCCTGTCCTACCGCAGGATTCCCCATGTCAATTAGGTGGGGGATAAACCTAATGCGGCATGTTAGAATTGGAGTGTGTGCGAGAGCTCCATAAAACCAGCCTGGGCCACTATCATCATTATCCCTTCCAGCACTCCCACCAAGAACCCACCTTCTTCAGGGCTGGAGGCTGATTGTTCCAATGCAGTGGCCCAGAACTGAGATACTGCCCTGAGCCAATTATCCAAGGCCAAATGCTGATGACACCTGATCTTCAAAACAACCCAAGTCTCATTTGATGGATAGCCAGCAATCACCCCAGATCTTCAATGGGATATATCTAACCCTATCTCTTTCCTGTTACAATATGACAATAAGCTCCATCCAATCTGTTGATCAGTACCCTACACAAATAATTTTACATTATAAACTATGCACTTTATAATTCTCAGCATGTATCATTTGTACGAAGGGCTGATAGCAATACTGCCCATTTGTGAAGCTGAAATTCGGAGCTTTTAATGCTAATAGTCTCATCCTAATCCTTCAAACTGGCAATGTTAATACTGGGATAAGGATAATACTGAGATTGGGAGGTGAAAGTTGAAGTCTTGGGCATGAAGCAAACTTATTTTTTGCTCCAACAGTAAGCCAAGAAATGTGTTACTGTTGTCATGCTGTGAAAACTGCTCATTGTTTTTCTTGTCAAACATGATCGCTGTTCTTATTCATCTTTTAAATATAATGGTCAGAAGTCAGACTATATTTCACAGGGAAGAGGTACTGGCCAATTCTTCCGAAAAATATGCACAATTTATTCCATGGCTGTAAATGATAATTTCACATCTCAACTGTGTGATCATTTGCTGCAATAGAATTAAAAATAATACTGCATTCCAGCAGTCTAATAAAATAAATACATTCCAGACAAATTTAAAATAAACTCCCAATAAAACGAGTTTCCTGGGAGGGCTACCTTTTAAATTGCAAACATTCATTAATTTTGAGGGTACAGATACATAAAACTTCACTGCCTATGTGTGTCTATCAAGGACAACAACACAAGAACCATGTTTAAACTGCCTATCACCACTGTTATGGAACACCTATTAGCAAATCTGCCAGATTCACTAAATCAGCAGTCTAACAGCTAGGAAATATTCATGCTGGAAAATATCTACATAAGGGTTAAGGTAAGGTTTTACTGCGTCTTTATTGAGGATCCTCATAGAATGTCTACAGTTCAGAAAGAAACAATTTTGCCCATCAAGCCTGGACCACCATCCAGAACTTAACCCACAAGCCCATGACTTTACTCTGCTAATCTCCCTGACACTCAAGGGTGATTTACCAAGCCAATCAATCTGACCTGTACAGCTTTGGAATGTGGGAGGAAGCAAGAGCACCCGAAGGAAATGCATGCAAACACGGGGAGAACATGCAAATTCCATACAGAGAGTCCTTCAAGGTCAGAACTGAACCAAGGAAGCAGCAGTGCTAACCATTGTGCCACCATGCCACCAAAGACCACGCTGCTCAAGAACACTAAAGCTGGTACAGGTTTCACTTGATGGAAAAGTAGCCTAATTATATAGTGGTTAGCCTGTCAGACTAATTAACAATCAGTTGTGAAGTTTTGCAACCCAATTCCCCTGTCCTACACACCCACCCACACACACACACACGTGGAAAAAAGAGTTCTCATTGGCATCACAAGAACTATAAAACCAATGTGCACATCATCTCTTAGTTTAAGTTTATTTATTGGTGTCACAAGTAGGTTTACATTAACATTGCGATGAAATTACTGTGAAAATCCGTTAGTCCCCACACTCCAGCATCAGTTCGGCTACACTGAGGGAGAATTTAGCACATCTAATGCACCTAACCAGCACGCTTTTTGGACCGTGGGAGAAAACTGGAGCAAACCCATGCAGACATGAGTAGAAAATCCGCACAGACAGTAACCCTTTCCAGGAATTGAACCTAGGTCGCTTGTGTTGTGTGCTACTATGCCACCCAGTAACAAAGTCACTAATTTACCTTTGTGTGTATTTACTTTTGTACTTCAATTAAAAAATATATCCTACATTTTATGAGGAAAATTGAATAATCTCCTTTACCACTTCTGTTATAAAGAAGCTCACCTCAAACATCAATCAGAAGCTGGAAAAACATTTTGCTTGGAACTTCAAGCAGAATTAAGCAACACTCCATCAACTTCCACACTCCCACAAGCAGAAGATCAAGGCAATAGTAATTGGTGAAGATGTTAATACTGTGCAATACCACTAATGTGATGCTGTTTCAAATAGTTCCCATTCTTCTTATAGAATCCTTAATTATCACAAGGGTCTGTGCCTTGTGAGGTAACAAATAGCAATTCTATTAAATGGTGCTTGAAGACAGGGAAGCAAAAATCTTTTATAGAATGAGACACAAACAATTGAATCTCCCATCATTTTAATGTAACAGAAACGGACACTTCTCGCCCCAATGTCCCTTCTTTGTGTAGGTAATGGAACTTGTTCTCCATACTAATGAGATGCTGGATAGAATTAATACTGCTACTGCTTTCGGCAGGAATTTACGTTCAGGGTAAAAAGAAAACCTGGTCATCACAATTCATGCCACATGAATCAAGCCAATTTGGAAAGAAAGGGTAGATTTTCCACGTTGAGGGAGATCAGCATTCCGAGTGTGGATTACGCTGGTTTTCCAAAGCAAAGTCATGGTTCAAGTTTCCATGCAAAATCATTTATAAAATCACAAATGTAAAATCTTCCATTAATAAGAGCAATCAAGCAGTGTAGGAGAATATAATTGCTTTTTCTTCTTTACATTAAAGCATATTCCTTGACGCACTTAAGAGTGGTAATCAGGTCCAACTTAATTAGGATAATTGAAAATACATTCATCACAAAAGTTACCATTTTTAATAAGTGTCTAATCAAGAGCCTGTGAATAATCTGATTTTAAGTCACTGAAAATTACTTCAATAAACTACACTGAACCACTTATTGGTTTCATTGCTGTCCATTCATCAGCTCCTTTGTAAGTTAGATTTGCTTTATTATTTGACAACTTTTTAAACATGTCTTTACAACAAGAAACAGCAAGCTTAATTTAAAGAACCTCCTTGACCTGCTAAATGGGCAAATCAGTGGAAACTCGCCATGTTTATTATTTTGATTGAGGGCATGAATAGTTTTGCGTGCAACAATGGCTTCTCACGTTATGTTTGAAACCAGTGTTAATGTGACATGAGTGTACCTTTAAGAGATTTTTTTTTAAAATCATAATCTCTGCAGCTGTCACAGACAGTGTTTCACAGCTCACAGCCTTAACTGATGACGCTGACTATGCTGAATCCTTTCGTTGATACTTAAAGTTGGTTTAAATGGGTGGCTTGTGTTTACTCTGGGATTAGTTTTACAATGCTGCACTGTTATGAGGTTGTTTATGCGTTTTTGAACAGGTTATTTTCCCAGTGAGTTTAAGGTCTTGTTTTCAGTTCTGAGCAGCAGTTGGGCTTTAGAAGGGACAGCAAGCTAAAAAGAAATGTTTTTCCTCTCTCCCTGTTGTTTTGAAAATTCTGTTGGCTAGCTGAAAACAAGAACTTGTTTTCCTGAGGGGTGAAAATCTGCTGCTGTTGGGGTCCCTTTGGTGTTTTGGGAACTTGCTTTGTCGTCAAATTCTTCAGCGTGAATCCAGAGAACTGCAGACTTCAACCAAAGGACTCAATTGCCAGTATCACTTGAGCATTAGTCTATGCTGTGTTAAATCCGTGAAAAGAGCTTTTCTCTATGGGATTGGTTTGATTGGGACATTGTAGATATCTTTGTTAAGGATTATATGTTGTCATGATTGTTTCTCATTTGCAATTGATAAAAGTTCTTGCTAATTTTCTTATGATATATATTAACTATATTCTTAAATAAACTTTGTTTGATAAAAGCTCCCTAGTGGGTCACTTGAATCACACCTGAAGTGAAACATCTCATGCTTATCCTAGCTAAATTCAAGTTGCAAAACTTATGATCCAGGCAGCCTTCATAGAGCACTTTGGCGTTTCTGACCTAAACCAAAACAGTTAAAGATAGTGGAAACACAATTTATGCATCTTGTACTTAAAATGTCATCATTTAGTTTAGCTGATACGCCTGCTTTCAGGTCAGTTGTACTAAAAAAAACCAGCATAATGGAGCAGTAACTATAGGCCAATGTTTATAGAGTTGAGTAACTCAGAGCAACAGCAGAATGAATTACAACATCCTTGGATGCCATTGTAGCTATAAATAGGTTTAAGTCTGAAACTGAAGCAAAGGCCCTTTTCACAAAGTAACAGAACTGAGATAGTTCTTCAAGGTATTCTTCATTCACTGAAAGGCCAAGGACATAAAAGCTTTATATTTATTTGATGCTTACATTTCCTCCAGTTCAAGAGCTCGTACAAAATAACCTTGGAACTGCAGCCTTTCACAAAGAGATCACACTTCCCTCTGAAACTTATCTCAATATCACAAGGTAAATCTCTTTCACTTACAGAAAAAATGGAGCATTTACAGAATTGCGACTTGGGAAGTAACCTATCCGGGTGGTACAATGGTTAGGATTGCTGCGTAACAGTGCCAGGGACCCAGGTTCAATTCTGGCCTCGGGTCACTATCTGTGTGAAGTTTGTACATTCTCCCTGTTTCTGCATAAGTTTCCTCCGGGTGCTCTGGTTTTCTCCCACAGTCCAAAGATGTGCAGGTTACGTTAATTGGGCATGCTGAATTGACCCTAGTGTCAGGGGATTAGAAGGGTAAATACGTGGGGTTACAAGAATAGGGCCTGGATGGGATTGTGGTTGGTGCAGATCTGATGGGCCGAATGGCCTCGTTCTGCATTGTAGGGATCTATGAATCTAATCAGGATCCAAACTAACAAACTGTAAGAGATTGAATTTTGCTGAGTACAAGAGCACTTCCAGCAGCAAAGCTCCATGGTATCCAAAAGTTCAAAGGAATGAGTGGAGAACAGATCAAAAAACCCTGGGTCTTAAAATTCATTCCAAGCTGGTTTGGAATGGGTGGGCAAATGAATGGTAGAGTTAAAGACTAAAGAAGGTATTAACTGTGGCATAAAGATAAGAAAGCAGAATGTGTTAATAGCAGAACAAGAGTTAGCAATCTGTGAAAATAAAACCTAAGAGCAAGTGATAGATAGCTTCGTGGGGGTGTGGGGGCAGAGTGGTTTAGAGAAAAAAAGGATTCAAAACGGGGAGTCAAGATGAAGTGGAAAGTTTCATGGTCTCAAGTTGTTGAATTAAATGTTAAGTTGAGAAGGCTGTGAAGTAGCCAATCATAAGATGAGGTGCTGTTCCTCCAGTTTGCATTGGGCTTCATTGAAATATTGCCAAACAGATGAGTAGACACAAGAGATTGTCCTTGCGAACTTTCCAGGAAATCAGGACAGCAAGTTAAATTTATAGGTAAGTCCCAGTGACATTACCAAGACTAAACATGCATATTGTAAAATTCCTCCCCTTAACCATTGGCTTAGGATGAGTCAATTTATTGTTTGCTCAGATGAGTGGGTTAGAGTCTAAATGGTGACTTCAGGGCAGTTAAGTAACTGTGGTGATTTTAACTGTCTATCTACGTGGTTATTGCTGAATCCAAGTAGTGTTAAGAGCCGCACTCTGTTTTCAGTTGCACAAAAGTCTCCCAATTGAAAAACCTGGTGTTTCAAATAGATTGTGATCTCATGCAAAACCTCAGTTGGCATTTCATATGGAACAAAAGCAAACTTGTTGACTGCAGTGCAGCTGCAATCATTCTCTGAGCCTGTGCTTCCTTCCTTAAACGCTTATTATGTTGCTCTTGAATCTCTCCATCAAGCCATTTATTTTAATAACCCCGTTGAGTCTGCTGGTGCAATAAAATATCTGAGACAGGCGGAGACATTTTAATGACAGATTAATGGATTGAGAGAACCAGAGAAAACAAAAACAGGTTTGGCCAAAGAACGTTAAGAAATGAGTAACAAAAGGAGCAGAAATAATCATGCAAAGTATGAAAAAGATTTAAATTAATCACAGAAAATACAATATCCATAAACAGAGGGGGAAAAGAAAGACATGGACAGGATGAAATATAAAACAAAGGGGAAATTATATAGGGGATAAAAGCAAACTCAAAACAGAACTGGATTCAAAGAAATCAATCAAGAATCATTGAAGTGAAAGAGAAGTTGACAGACAGCAACAAAAAATGAAAAGAAATCATAGAGAAAATAATAATTGCAGAATAAGGGTGAAGAAGCAAGAAAACATGGGTGATATTGGTAAAAGAATGTGTGTTAGAAAGGAAGGACAATATTTTCCAGCTGCAAAGCTCATGTACAAATATTCAACGCATTCTTATCAAACTGCTGCGTACACTAGCATTAGCCCATTACAAAGGTTAAACACCAAAAAAAACATAAGAACATAAGAACTAGGAGCAGGAATAGATAATTCAGCCCCTCGAGTCTGCTCCACCATTTCATATGATCATGGCTGATCTCATCTTGGCTTCAACTTCATTTCCCCACCTGTTAACCATAACCCTCCAAACACTTAAAAATCTGTCCACCTCTTCCTTAAATTTACTCAATCTTCTGGCATCCGCCAAACTCTGAGGTAGTGAATTTCACAGACTCACAACCCTTTGAGGGAAGAAATTTCTCCTCATCTCCGTTTTATCTTTGCCACTCCTTATCCTAAAACTATGACTTTTTGTTCTAGATTTTCGTACAAGAGAAAGCATTCTCTCACGTTTACTTTGCCACATTTACCTTTCATCTCGTATGTCTCAATTAGCTTTCTCTTCCTTCTAAACACTAAGGCATATAGGCCTAAACCGCTCTTCGCAAGTCAAACCCCTCA
Organism: Sphyrna mokarran; assembly: GCA_024679065.1. Lineage (NCBI taxonomy): Eukaryota > Metazoa > Chordata > Chondrichthyes > Carcharhiniformes > Carcharhinidae > Sphyrna > Sphyrna mokarran. The sequence goes on from JAGIQG010000016.1 coordinate 49,327,579, forward strand.
TCTCTAGAATCAATCTAGTGAACCTCCTCTGAATAACCTCCAATGCAACTACATATCTCCTCAAGAAAGGGGGCCAATAATATTCTAAGTGCTAAGTCACTAATGGTTTCTACAAAAGCAGCATTTCACTGCTTTTATATCTTATTCCTTTAGCAACAAATTCCATTTGCCTTTTATTACCTGCTATACCTCCATAAAAGTTTTCTGTGATTCATGCACAAGGACACTTACGTCCCTCTGCATTGAAGCACTCCTAACTTTCCCTCCATTTAGATAATAATTTGCCTTTTGATTTTTCTGATCAAAATGGATCACCTCACATTTTTCCACATGAAACATCATCTGCCACATTTTTCCTCATTCACTTAACCTATCCATATCCATTTGTAAATTTCTTACTTCATCATTGCAACTTACTTTCCCACCTATTTTAGTGTAATCTGCAAACTTGCTTATGGTACCTACTACCCCTGCATCCAAGTATTAATATTGATTGTAAATAGTTGGGACCTGAGGACTGAACCCTGTGGCACACCATTAGTTATATCTTCCCAACTTGAGAAAGACCCATTTACTCTGACTAAGTTTTCTGTTCATTAGCCAATCCTCTATCTAAACTGGTAAACTACCCCTAATCCCATGTGAACTAACCTTGTGCATTAACTTTTTTGTGGCACCTTATCAATTGCCTTCTGGAAATTCAGAGACACTATATCTACAGGATCTCCATGATCCACCTTGCCTGTTATTTCTTTGAAGAACTCTAGAAAAATAGTCAAATATGATTTATCCTTCATAAAACCATACTGACTCTGATGGATTTCATTTTGACTTTCTGAAGGTCGCATTATTACTTCCTTAGTAATGAATTCTAATAATTTCCCAATGACAGATGTTAAACTAATTGGTCTACAGTTTCCTACCTTTTTCCTTCCTCTTCTATTGAATAAGGGCATTATATTAACATTTTTCCAATCCAGCGGAACCATTCCTACATACAGGGAATTTTGGAATGTTGTAACCAATGGATCCGCTTGCCATCACTTTTAAGATCCTAGGATATAGCCCGTCAGCCCTAGGGACTGGTCTGACTTCAATCACAATAGTTTATTCAATAACAATCTGAGTAACAATTACTGAGTAAAATTTAGAAGAGCATGTTAGACAATCCAATAAAGCAAAGTTAAAATAAACCACCAGGGAAATATCCTCAAAATATAATCTAATATCAGGAATTTAAATATCATGAAGTGTGAGATGGGACAGCTATATATGTATAATTTGTACAGCATGTGCCCATTGAAGAACTAAGACTGCATTTTTCCGAAAAAATAGGATGTTATATATGACTTTCCCAGTCGCTCATTATTTAAAATCATGGCCTTGTTTCGTGTGAACTGGGAAAACAGGATAGTTTCCCACTGGCATTGGCAGCATCTATCAAGTGCTATTCACCCACCTGAAAGATGGTAACGAGGCAATCTCAGGATACTTACTGGCCAGATCCATTGTTGGCCACCCTGATCTCCATGTTAGGAGATAGACCTCCTCATCACAAAAAATGAAGTGATGCCTTCTGTAGTACTGACCAGTGGGACATCATTCCTCAAACCCACCCACAACTAACAAGTAACCCCCATTTCCTCCTCCCCACCCCCACATCACGCCGACAAGTGGGATGACCTGGCCTGCTATTAGATACCTCTTGCAAAAGAGGAAGTTAAACCACTTAGTCCATTTGAAGAAACTACACGCTTTCAATCAGGCTTAGAGTGAATGTCAACATTGTGTTTAGGAACAACAGAGGTACTTGGGATGCATTCAAGCGTGAAGGGAAATAAAAATAAACACAGCTGTCAATGGAGGCTTCTCAAGGCATTGAACTTTGAAATTGGCAATGATGAATGCTTTTCAGTGGAATAGAGAGAGTTTCAAAAGTTTCAGCTTGCTAGGAAGCCTCACATTTCAAACCAAAGCTGTATGGAGCTGAGTGCACAACCGTGCAGAATGGAACAGTAAGTGGGGGATCTGATGGGAGGGGGCTGATTTGTTTTTTATTATTCATTCATGGCACATGGGCATTGCTGGCTGGCCAGCATTTATTGTCATTGAGTCATAAAAGTTTACAGCATGAAACAGGCCCTTCAGCCCATCTTGTCCATGCCACCCTTTCTTTTTTAAAATCCCTAAGCCAATTCCAATTGCCCGCATTTGGCCCACATTCCTCTATATCCATCATATCCATGTATCTATCTAAATGCCATTTAAAAGACAAAATTGTACCCACTTCTACTACTATCTCTGGCAGCATGTTCTAGAGACTCACCACCCTCTGTATGAAAAAATTGTCCCTCTGGATACTTTTGTATCTCTCTCCTCTCACCCTTAAATGAATGCCCTCTAATTTTAGACTACCCTATCTTTGGGAAAAGATATTGACTATCTAGCTGATCTGTGCCCCTCATTATTTTACACATCTCTATAAGATCTCCCCTCAGCCTCCTATGCTCCAGAGAAAAAAGTCCCAGTCTATCCAGCCTCATCTTATAACTCAATATTTCAAGTCTCAGTAGCATCCTAGTAAATCTTTTCTGCACTCTTTCTAATTTAATAATATCCTTTCTATAATAGGGTGACCAGAATTGCACACAGTATTCAAGTGTGGCCTCACCAATGTTTTGTACAACTTCAGCAAGACATTCCAACTCCTGTATTCAATGTTCTGACCAATGAAACCAAGCATGCCAAATGCCTTCTTCACCACTTTGTCCATTTGTGGTTCCCCTTTCAAGAAATTATGAACATGTACCCCTAGATCTCTTTGCTCTGCAACTCTCCCCAACACCCTATCATTAACTGAGTAAGTCCTGCCCTGGTTCAATCTACCAAAATGCATCACCTCGTATTTGCCTAATTCGTCAGCCCACTGGCCCAATTGATCAAGGTGCTGTTACAATTGGAGATAACTTTCTTTGCTGTCCACTATGCTACTAATCTTATTATCATCTGCAAACTTACTAAGCATGCCACCTAAATTCTCATCCAGATCATTAATATAAATGACAAATAACAGTGGACCCAACAGTGATCCCTGAAGCACAGCGCTGGTCACAGGTCTCCAATTTGAAAAACAATCCTCTGGCTTCTGTCAAGAAGCCAATTTTGGATCCATTTAGATACTTACCCCGGCTCCCATGAGATTTAACTTTATGCAACAACCTACCATGAGGTACCTTGGCTAAAGTTCATATCAAGTGCATTGCCCTCATCTACCTTCTTAGTTACCTCTTCAAAAAACTCAATTAAATTTGTGAGACATGATTTTCCACTCACAAAGCCATGCTGACTGTCCCTAATCAGTCCTTGCATCTCTAAATGCCTGTAGATCCTCTCTCTCAAAATACCTTGCAACAATTTACCCACCACAGAAGTGAGGCTCACTGGCCTGTAGTTCCCAGGCTTTTCCCTGTAGCCCTTTTTAAACAAAGGCACAACGTTTGCCATTCGCCAATCTTCAGTCACCTCACCCGTGACTATCGATGATTCAAGTATCTCAGCTATGGGACCAGCTATTTCCTCCCTTGCCTCCCACAGTGTCCTGGAGTATAACTCATCAGGTCCCAGGGATTTATCTACCCTGAAATGCTTTAAGACTTCCAACACCTCCTTCTCTGTAATATGTACACTCCTCGATTCATCACTATTTATTTCCCCAAGTTCGTTAACATTCATGCTTTTCTCAACAGTAAATACTGATGAGAAATATCCATTTAGGATTTTACTTATGTCTTGTGGATCTGCACATAAAAGACTTTGTTGATCCTTAAGAGGCCCTAATCTCTCCCTTGTTACTCTTTTGCCCTTCATGTATTTGTAGAATGTCTTTGGATTCTCCTTTGCCTTATCTGCCAAAACAATCTCGTGTTCCCTTTATGCCCTCCTGATTTCTCTCTTAACTCTACTCCTACATCCCCTATACACTCCAACGGATTCACTTGATCCCAGCTGCCTACGTATGTCATGTGCCTCTTTATTCTTCTTGATCAGGGCCTCAATATCCCGAGTCATCCCTAGTTGCCCTTAGCAGGCTTTGAGAATCAACCATATTGCTTTGAAATCACGTGTAGGCCAGACCAGGTAGGGACATTAGCGAACAAGGTGGATTTTTCCTACAATCAACAATGATCAATGGAAGGGAGGGTCAAGTCAACACCATGTGTATGTGGTGTGGAGGGGAGGATGACTTTCATTGCTGAGGGATTGGTGGTGCTTCCTGGATCCTCGTAGTCCAACACACTAGGTTATTACTCATGAAGAACTTTATGAAAGTCAACCCACTGCAGATCCCACTGCAGGGGGCGGGGGGGGGGAGGTGCGGTCAGTGAATAGCAGGAGGGAATTGAACTGGGCTTCAGGCCCACCAATCAGATGTGAACTAGGCCATTTGAATATCTATTTAGTTCCAGCCTGCTTTAGCTGTGAACCTGATCGGGGCAAGCATGGCGGATTGGGAGCATCAGAATGGATTCCACGGCTGGCACAAAACACATTTTTCAACTGATGCCCAGATCTCCAGGCAGTCACGATTCTTGCCAAGAACTATCAGACCCAGAGAAACCCTCCACATTGTTTCACATCTCATTGTTTTGTCTCATGGGAGAGTCTTGGACCAGAAGTCTCAGAATAACGGGGTAGCAATTTTGACATGAGGAGGATTTTCTTTTCTCAGAAGATGGTGAGTCTTTAGAACTCCATGCCAAGACAGCCGAGTGAGTCCTTGTGGATATTTAAGGCTGAGATTGATAGATTATTGATCAGCAGATGAACCAAGGGTTAGGGGGAAAGGGCAGGAAATTGGATGTGAGGAACATTGGTTCAGCCATGATCCTATTGAATGGGTAAAACAGGCTTGAGGGGCCAACTCCTGTGCCTATTTCTTACGGTATTACAATAACTTATTTTTGGGATTAGCAACCAATGAATGAACACAGAACATAAGAATACATTCAGATATAGGCAAGGAACATGAATGAATTTTGTAAAAGTCTCAAATGTATTTTTAAAAAACATATAGCAACAGATAATGTTAGGTCAAGATGTTTCCAGTTTAAGTGTCAATTTCCTGCTCTCTTGTAGAACTGTAAGAATAAATAATGGTCATGATCCTACCTATAGTTCCCAATCAGCAAGCACAACTTCATAAACCAAAATGCAAGTATTAGTGAAATGTATTAGCAACAGGACCAAGATGAGAAGGAATTTCTTCATTCAGAGGGTGGTTAATATATGGAATTCATTGCCACAGAAGGCTGTGGAGGTCAGGTCATTAAATGTATTTAGGACAGAGATAAATAGGTTCTTGGCTGGTAAGGGGATCGAAGGTTATGGGGAAAAAAAGGGAGATAAGGAGATGAGAAACGTATCAGTGTGATTGAATGGTGGAGCAGATCCAATGGGCCAAATAGCCTAATTTGCTCCTATATCTTATGGTCTTATGGACCCAACTAAGAAGAAGTCAGTCTCTACAATTAATCAGATGGGAATGACAGGAGCAAAAAATGCTTAGAGGATAAATAATTCCTATTAATACCGATTTAAAGAAACGGGGCACGTCGTGGAGAAGGTTAAATCTGCACAGTTTTATTAGTTTGATTTGGTGTCGGGAGTACGGTATGGCAGGCAAAATGCAATAAAGCAGTAACAGTGAAGATAAATTAGAAGTGAAATAAGCTGTTAACTAACACGCATTGTGTTTGCAACACATAGGAGAAAGCACTACAGTCAAAATTAATCTACTTTGTGGGGGAAGAGAATAATTTGTATTGCACACAAGACTGCTGCTAAGCAACAATACAGTCGCTTTCTCAGCATCCCACACACGTATGCTTGGTTCAGGCCGTCCACCAACTTACATAGAAGCTTAGCCGCCTCTGCTGTTTTACTCTTCCCGTAAACTTAAAAGCAGCTTATAGAGTGCTGCACACTCTCTGCCAGCTGATACACATACATCCTCACATTTGGTATATACTCCTTAGGAAAATGAAGTCTCTCTTGGGAGGATGAGTTTATGGCTCACATCTTAGTTCTTCACTCACAAACTATTAAGTCAGGCTCATTCATGGGTATTAGAAAAAGCATTTTTTGTGTCTGTTTGGGGAGTATGCCCTTTTTTAGTTTTATAACGTGATCTAAGATTGCTTTTATGTAGAAGAAAAACAACGTAGTCACATGGTTTCACTAAATACAGACTCATGGCTGGTACACTGCCGCGTTCATTACTCGTAATGCTCAAAGTGAAAAGGCAAAACAGATTTTAATTAAGCTAAGTAGTGGGAGCTATTTTTTTTTAAAAAAAGTGATTATTGTGAAAGGGTTTAACAGCAATTCCAAATTAAGTTCTGTCTTGGACAGCATTTGCTAATTGGATTTTCATTTCTCCCAGTACGATGCAACCATGTAAAATGTTAAAGCTTTACTCAAAACAATATCCGATCAATATATTTGGTTCCAAATCTGTTAAGAATGTATTATTTCATGACAGTCAGTTGTAAAGTCATGTATCCTTGAATTATTAACAAAACTCATTTGGACTGAGCAGCTGGCAAGAAATATGATGAATAATTAGGTATAAGAGGACATCTGTCAGTGTCTTCAGATAATCACTGAACAGATGGATGATTTTGATATCTTCGAGACTTCATATGGAGTGAGAACAGCAAAGAGAAAATACGTGTGCTACAATCTGCATCTGTACTTTGAAGAAATGTACCATGACTCCTGAGTTCTGCTCCGAACCGATTCACTCATCAATTAATTTTCTACTTTCCATGAGACCCAAGTATGTTTTTCCTAGTTTACATTCTACATTCATATCCTAAAATAAGTCTACTCAAATGACAGCAATAATATCTTAAAACTGGATAGTTGTGTTATTGCTTTTTTTTTAAGTTATATAAGCTTTCAAATTATGGTTGTCAACAATAGCAGGCAAAGCAGAAAAGCTTTTAAAGAATTGGAAGTCAAAATAATAGGCAGGAAAATATAAATGAACATTTTTCATGTTCGCCCACGAATATCTCATGTTAATTTCTGGACTGACAGAGTGTAATAGAAACTATTATTTTTGTCTACCTTCAAAGAACAAATAACAGTATAGCACAGGAACAGGCCCTTCGACCCACCCAGTCTGTGCCAACACAGATGTCCCCCTAATCTAATATTTTCTTGCTTTTACATGGTTCATATCCCTCTATTCCCTGTCTATTTATGTTTCTATCCAGATGCCTTTTGAATGTTATTATTGAATCTGTTTCCACCACTACCTCTGGTGCCAGGTTCCAGATATACACCACCCTCTGTGTAATAAACTTGCCCCTCACATCTCTTTTAAACTTTCCTCCTTTCACTTTCAACCTATGCCTTTGAATAATTCGACTCTGGGAAAAAGATTCTGACTACCCACTCTATCCAAGCCTATTATAATTTTGTAAACCTCTATCAGGTCCCTCCTCAATCTCTGACACTCCATTGAAAACAATCCAAGTTTGTTCACTCTTTCTTCATAATCCATATCCTCCAAACCAGGCAACATCCTGGTAAATTACTTCTGCACCCTTTTCAATGCATCAACATCTTTCCAGTAGTGTGATGACCAGAATTGTACGCAATACACCAAACGTGGCCTAACCAAAGTCTTATACAAGTGCAACAAGATTTTCTAATTCCTATATTCAACTCGACCAATGAAAGCCAGCATGCCATACACCTTCTTGATCACCTTGTCCTCCCGAATTGCCACTTTCAGAGAACTGTGGATCTGCATGCCTAGATCTCTCTGTTTGCTACAACTTCTGAAAGCTCTACCATTTACTGTATACTTATCTTCTGCAGTAGATCTTCCAAACCGCACCACGTCATATTTGTCTGGGTTAAATTCCATCTGCCATTTTTCGGCCCAGTTCTCTAGCTGATTTATATCTTGCTGTATCCTCCAACAATCCTCCTCACTTTTTGTATCACTTGCAAATTTACTAATCAGACTAGCTACTTTTTCCTCCAAATTATTTATATGTATTACAAACAATAGAGGCCACAACACTGATCGTTATGGAATAATGCTTGTCACAGAACTCCAGTTAGAAAAGTGCCCTTCCACTGCCACCCTCTGTATTCATCTTACCAACTCACCTCAGATCCCATATGACTTCACCTTCTGCATCAGCCTACCATGAGGAACTTTACTGAAGGCTTTACTACTCACTTCAAATGTCAATTTAATGCATACATTTAACTTTACGTTTTAGATCTATGATTAGAGATAAACATTAATCTTTTCTGTGCCACAATTACAGGGCAGATAATAATCCTGCCTGCACCACAAGTATTATGGCAACATTAATCATTATTGTGTTGCAAATGAGATAAATATTTGTCTTTCCACTTTGAGCATTACAAATAATAAACTCTACATGTGTTTTACAAATGTACTTTCCATGTATTTGTTTCAAATGTACAAATAATATCCTTACAATTTTAAAATCACAGAATCGTTGAATCCCCACAGTGCAGAAGAGGCCATGTGGCCTATTGTGTTTGTACTGTCTCTGAAAGAATATCTTAAGCAGGCCATTCTTAATCTGTAACCACACACATTTCCTATGGCCAATTTACCTAACCCACACATCTTTGGACTGTGGGAAGAAATCAGAGCACCCAGAGGAAACCCACACAAACATGAGGAGAGTGTGCAAACTCCACACTGACAGTGCCCCGAGGCCGGAATTGAACCCGACTCCCTAGCACATTGATGCTGCAGCGCTAACGCTGTGCCACCCTGCCATCCACCAAAATGCATGAAAAAAAAATGAACACTGTGTCACACACATTAACTTTCTAAACATAATCAGTTTTCATTGGGTTTGCCAGGCAAACATAGCCATTTCAATCTTTGCATGTAGTGTTCACCTGAATCAGGTGCTGGAGCAGCACTGTTGTTTTAAAAGCAAATGCAGAGTTGCACCTGCAGATTTTAATACCCAGTGAAATTTCTACTGACAGAGAAGGCCAGAAAAGAAAAAAACAACTGCTTCCTAACATTGAAAACTCAGCAGCAGGACACCAAAATCCCAGCATTCCTGCAATACACATGAACCAGGTGTTGCAAAACATCCTGCCTGAGATAATTTCAAACCAGATGTTCAATTGACAGCAAACCAGCTGCTGTGAAATGTTTCCACTTGCATCAAAAACCAATTTACACATGTGCAGTAGAACTGATATTTACCGACAGAATAATTCATTGGATTTGAAGTGTTTCGATGTAAGGAGGTGTTTTTATCAATGCAGAATCTCAATTTTAGAAGATGTTCAAACCTCTAGAATGAATGATTGCAGGTTACTTAGCTACTGAACAATATATGGTAGCTAACAGGGTTATTTGTTTTCGGAGACTATCAGAATCAAAATGGATCATTAGATTAAGTAGAAAAAGATAAACTAATAAAAATGAGAAATGAAACCTTTGATTGCAAAGGCGAATATTTTCGATGTTGTAATTTTATTCGAGATTGTCATAGAGTCATAGTGGTTTATAACATGCAAACAGTCCTTCAGCCTAACTTATCCGTGCCACCCTTTTTTTTAAAGCACTAAGCTAATTCTAATTACCCATGTTTGGCCCATATTCCTCTATATTCATCTTATCCATGTAACTGTCTAAATGCTTTTTAAAAGACAAAATTTGTATCCATCTCTACTACTACCTCTGGCAGCTTGTTCCAGGCACTCACCGTCCTCTATGTGAAAATATTGTCCCTTTTGTATCTCTCCCTTTGCACCTTAAACCTATGCCCTCTAATTTTTGACTCCCCTTTTTTGGGAAAAGACATTGACTATCCAACTGATCTATGCCCCTCGTTCTTTTATAGACCTCTATAAGATCACCCCTAAGTGTCCTAGGCTCCAGGGAAAAGAGTCCCAATCTATCCAGCCTCTTATAACTCAAATCATCAAGTCCCAGTAGCGTCCTAGTAAATCTTTTTTGCACTCTTTGTATTTAATAACATCCTTTCTATAATAGGCTGACAAGAACAATATTCCAAGTGTGACCTTACCGATGTCTTGTACAACTTCAACAAGATGTCCCAACTCCTGTAATCAACATTCTGACCAATGAAATCAAACATGCCGAATGCCTTCTTCACCACTCTGTCTACTTGTGACTCTACTTTCAAGGAGCTATGAATCTGTACCCCTAAATCTCTTCATTCTATAACTCTCCCTAACACCTTACTGAGTGAGTCCTGCCTGATTCAATCTACCAAAATGCATCATCTCCCATTTATCTAAATTAAAGTCTAACATTCAACAGCCCACTGACCTAATTGATCAAGATCCCATTCCGATCCTAGATAACCTTCTTCACCGTCCACTATGCCACCAACCTTGGTGCCATCTGCAAATTTACAAATCATACCTCCTAAATTTTCATCCAAATCATATCGCCTAAATTTTCATCCAAATCATTAACATAAATGACAAATAACAGTGGACCCAGCACGATCCCTGAGGCACACCGCTAATCAAAGGCCTCCAATTTAAAAAACAACACTCTACATCCACTCTGTCTTCTATCATCAAGCCAATTTTTTATCTATTTAGCTATCTCACTCCGTGAGATTTAACCTCATGCAACACCATACTATGGAGCCATTATTGATAGCCATACTATCAAAGGCCTTGCTAAAGTCCATGTAGACAATGTCAACTGCACTAGCCTCATCTACTTTATTGGTCACCCCTTCAAAAAACTCAATCAAATTTGTGAAACAAGATTTTCCACCCATAAAGACATGCTGACTGTCCCTAATCAGTCCTTGCCACTCTAAATGGCTGCAGATCCTCTGTCTCAGAATACCATCCAGTAACTTAGCCACTACAGAAACGAGGTTCACCCACCTATAGTTTCCAGGCTTTTCCCTGCAGTCTTTTTAAACAAAGGCACACCATTTGCCACCCTCCAACCTTCAGGCACCTCACCTGTGGCTGTCAATGTTTCAAGTATCCTTGCAAGCGGACCCACGATTTCCTCCCTAGCCTTCCACCATGTCCTGGGATACACTTCATTAGCTCTCTGGGATTTATCTACCATGTCCTGGGGATTTAATCTTGTGTTGAGAGGTTTAAGATTATCCCCATAATAATATTAGGTGACACGGTAGCGCAGTGGGTAGCACTGCTGCTTCACAGCTCCAGGGTCCTGGGTTCGATTCCTGGCTTGGGTCACTATCTGTGTGGAGTTGCACATTCTCCTCGTGTCTGTGTGGGTTTCCTCCCACAGTCCAAAGATATGCGGGTTAGGTTGATTGGCCATGCTAAGAAATTGCCCCTTAATGTCCAGGGATGCGTAGGTTAGGGGGATCAGTGAGTATAATATGTAGGGAAATGGGGGTAGGGCCTGGGTAGGATTGTGTTCGGTGCAGACTTGATGGGCTAAAGGGCCTCTTTCTTCACTGTAGGATTCTATGAATACTTTTTTTGGGACTTCCTTATTAAGCTTAATGCTTGGTTCAGCCTAACATTTTGGGTTGGATTTTCCCCGAACCATGGATTATGGAGTTGAATGCTAAGAGAGTTGTGAAGGGATGGTGCAACATCACGATGGTTCCCCAATATATTCCCACTACAGTGCAGCTTTCCCTGGAGTGGACTGCCTGCTCCAGGGAATGCAATTAAGGCTGCTACTTAGGGGCTACTTTGCATAAGTGTTGTATTTTACCAATGTCAGAGCTGTTTTGCAAGATCACCAGCTCAATCTAAAGAGCCAAAGGCTCCATGCCTGATAGTGACAGCATGGGAATGCAAGCCTGAAGCCTCATTCATTAATAATCTGACTGGAAAGATTGCCCTTCACCTACTGGCTTCAGTCTTCTGCAAGAAGACAAAGCTGCTTCCATATTTGGGCACACTTGCACTCGTCAGCCCATCCTGGGCAGTACCCACCTCTCCTGGACAGCTGGGGCTGCGGGCCTGCTAACTGTGCCCACAACCTCCAGAGCACATCACCATCATTAATAGATAAAGGTAACAATGAAAACAACTAGGAAACCTTCTCATTTTATGAACCACACCTCCTACCTTCAAATCCAATGTCAGGGAAATATAAAATCCAGCCCCTCGTCACATAATCTAGGTTGACAATCCAATTTCTGCACTGTCAGGCATATTGCCTTCCAAATTGGAAGTGACAAGAATCTTCTCCTGCTGATTTTTTATCAATTCATTTGATCCTGTGATACTATTTGAAGAAGAACCGGGAACACTGATCAGTATTCCTTAACCAAAAACAGATTACCTGGTCATTCATTTCCTTGTTGGATGTGGGATTTTGCTGTGCACACATTAATTATTACAATTATTCATGTTACAAAGTTTGTGATGTCCAGTATTGTTACTGTTCCTTTTGAAAAGAGCAGTAACAAACACTGCACTACAAATTACAATTGAATATTTTTTTCTTGGTCAAAGCAGAAATGGCTATGGTGAGAATAAAAGCTTTGCATTTACATGGGGTGGGATTTTCTGCACCCCACCTCCCCCCAACGTGGATACTTCAAGATGGCAGAGGTGGTCCACATTGGTCAGCGGTTCTTCTGGTCCCAACACTGTCATCAGGGTGTCCCACTCTCTGCCACAGGGAACCCGCAGTAGGGATTCACCATTGGTGGGACTGGAAGATCCTGCCAGCAGCACTGTGCTTCATAGAAATATTCAAAGCGATTCACAATACAATCAATTGCTTTGAAAAAGAATAATAATAATCTAAGGAAATGTAACAATCATCTTCTGCAAGATCACACAAACGCCACTCCTAGGAACAAGAATTAAATCTGTTTCAGATTCCTGACAGCAAATTATTTCTTCATTCTTTTGACAATCATAGCATCCCTACAGTGCAGAAGGGAGCCATTCAGCACATCAAGTCTGCACTGACCACAATCCAACCCAGGCCTCATTCCCCTAATCCCACATATTTACCCTGCAATTTATCATGGCCAATCCACCTAACCCACACATCTTTGGACTGTGGGAGGAAACTGGAACACCTGGAGGAAACCCACGCAGACACAGGGAGAATGTGCAAACTCCACACGGATAGTGACCCGAGGCCAGAATTGAACCCGAGTTCCTGGCGCTGTGAGACAGCAGTGCTAACCACTGTTCCACACCAATGAAATGATACATGGGACAGAAAGATGAAAACTGGGAGGTAGGGTATGTGAACCACAGACAAGGTGCCCTCTTCCTTGCTATGAGGGCTGATATTACATGTTGGTATCTACATATGTATTAAACAACTGCAGATAACCTCATGGATTTTGAAAGGATCACTGTCAAAGCAGGAATAGACAACAAGCCTAATACCTTTGAAAATAAATGACAGAGTGTAGAATCCTACCAGTGGGACTGTTCTCTTAAATTCAAGTATCTTCAACCTGCTATGACCTTTCTAGAAACTATAATTTATCAAAGCACCCATTACTATTCACAACGCACTCCACAAAAACCTGCAGTGCATGGTTTACCTGGGGACGGAATACCAATGAGGAGAATACAGACATCATATTACATGGGCCAGTGAATTTCCATGAGACTAGCCTTATCTCTTTAGACTAGTCGCATCGACTATATAAATATTGAGATGCTAGCCAGTTGGAAAATTAAATAATTTCCCTATACACTTGCAGCACCGGCTTTAGGAGTGTAACTAGCCACCTTTCTCACAAATAAACACATTTCCTTTAGATTTTTGGCTGCTTGAACTTCGAAAGAGATACTTAAAACCATTAAATGCATGCATTTTGTACACTAGAAAACCCAAAAACCTACTCCACTTCTTATGCCTCTTTATATACTAATGGCACAAGAAGATGGAAAATGTTTCAGTTCATAAATCATGTAATCACTGTTTCTCCCCAACAACTTTGACATGTTAAAGGAGCATCATTCTTTCACTTTCTCTTAATTACGGACTTTCAACCTGCATGCATTACTAAAAATCTTATACTTTGTTTTGGTAAGCTTCACTTCCAATATTTTCAGCGTTAATGTATGTTTTGTGTTGCTGGTTTCTGTGGTATTCCTCACAGCAGCAGAGCTGGGAACTCAGCAGAATGAAAATATTGAATCTGTGTCCCAGCATGCAATGGTATTCCGTGTTGGTGTGCCTAAGTGCTGCCCTAAAACTGTAGCCTGGGATTCTCTAACCTTGCCTACGGCTGGGATTCTCCAGTCCCGCTGAAGTAAATGGAGATTTGGCTGAGTGCTAAATTCCCCATTCTCGCCACCAGCAGTGGCATCAGAGAATTCTGGTCATAATATTTGTAATTAAAGCACATACTTTGCAGTTCTATTATCATATTTGTGTCTGATATTTTCATGTTTGTAACAACCCAATAATAATGTGTTAGCCTCTTTGGCATTGGTATTTCCAGTTTTAAATTTAGATGTGAGAATTACACTAGGGTGGTTGTATTCATTGCTGAGAGAAGCAATGGTTTACTGCCTGAATCAGCTTTGTATTTCAGAAGACAGTGAGGGTCAATTGTAAATGAGAATTGTGTGTAGGTCAGGGCACATGTGGATGGCGGATTCACTTCTCTAAAGGTTTCTAGTTTTCTTTAATGAAAGAAAAATACAATTTGCCCACCTGTAGGAGTCTCTGATCCTAGGACAATGCACCTGAGCCTGCAGGATTCTCCAGTCCCATGACAATGCACCCTAGCCTGTAGGATTCTCCAGTCCCACGACAATGCACCCCAGCCTGCAGGATTCTCCGGTCCCACGACAATGCACCCCAGCCAGCAGGATTCTCCAGTCCTACGACAATGCACCCCAGCCTGTAGGATTCTCCGATCCCAGGACAATGCACTCCCACCTGCAGGATTCTCCGGTCCCACGACAATGCATCCCAGTCTGCAGGATTCTCCGGTCCCACGACAATGCACCCCCATCTGCGAATTTCCCACTGGGGTGGGGGTGATATCAGTGGGAATTCCCATTGACAGCTGCGGGATCAGAAAATCCTGCCACTAGCAAACAACTCGTCACGTACCGCTGGTGGGAGACCAGATCATTATGTTGGGATTTGAAGTTAACATTGCTAAGTAGTTAAACAAAACATAATTATTACATTGCTAAATCCATGATGTAATGACTGTTCTTAAGTAACCATTAACTGTCATCACCAGATTTAACCTGTAGTACCATTGGAGCAATAGAGATGCAATTCAAGTAAGTTAGTTTGTATTTTACTGTGCAGATTCCATTTTAACAGAGTTGTCACACCATAGGAACAATATAGAAAAAGGAATATTGTTACAATTATGGGGTTAATAAGATTATTCAATGTGGATTTGAAAGAGGGATCATGATTAACTAATTTATTAGAGCCTTGTGAAGAAATATCAGCATATGTGGATAAATGGGAACAAATGGATGTATGGTATATTGATTTTTAGAAGATATTTGATAAGGTACTTCAATAAAGATTGTTGCAGGAAATAAAATCTTCTGGTATGTGGGTAACACGGATAGAAGGTAATTAATAGGAAACAGGCTAGACATAAGCGGGTCATTTTCTGGTTGGCAGGATATGACGAATGATATACAATAGGGATTGCTGCAGGGGACTCAACTTGCACGTTTTTTCATGAAGGGGTCAATGGTAGAGTTGCTAAATTTGCCAATGACACAAAGATAGGCAGGACATAAGGAGGTTACAAAAGAAAAAAAAATAGATTAGGCAATGAGACAAACATGTGGCAAGTGGATTATAATGTGGGAAAATATGAGGTTGTCCATTTTGGCTGGACATTAAAAAAGAAGCATATTATCTAGATGGTGAAAGTTTGCAGAACTCCAAAATGCAGAGGAATCTGGGTGTCCTAGTGCATGAATTACAAAAGGTTAAGTATGCAGATGCAGCAAGTAATTCTCAAAGTTAATGGAATGTTATCATTTATTGCGAGAGGAATTGAACACAAGAGTAGAGACATTATGCTTCAGTTCTAAAGGGTATTGGTGAGAACATGTCTGAGGTACTGGATACAATATTGGACTCCTTATTTAAGAAAGATGTAAACTCATTGGAAGCAGTTCAGAGAAGATATACTAGACCAATACCTGGAATGGGCAAGTTGTCCTAAAAGGAAAGGCTGGACAGGCTAGCCTTCAAAACACTGGAGATTAGAAAAATAAGAAATGACTTGATTGAAACAGCTAAGACCTAGAGGGCTCTTAAAAGGGTGGATATGGATTGAATGTTTCCTCTAGAATCTAGAACTACAAACCACTGCTCCAAAATAAGGAGTGAAATGACAATCTTTTCTTCCCTCAGATGCTTATGAGATCCAAAGGTGTCTTTGAATATCTTTAAGGCAAAAGTAGATGGGTTCTTGATAAGCAAAGAAGTGAAAGGCTATCAGGAGTAGGCAGGAATGTGAAGTTGAGGTTCAACTGAGAACAGATCTTATTGAATGCCTGCGCAAACTCGGAGGCCTGAGTAGCCTATTACTGCTGCTGATTCGCATGTTAATGTATTCATATACATTTTAATTTATGATTTTAAATCGCAAATTAGCCCAAAAATAAATAAATCGCAGGGTCCTGAGTCCTAAAACTGGGTATGGAATTATTCTAATGCCACTCATGTATTTGTCATTTACTTGAAGTGAGCTTGTTGATGTGCCAGTTCTAAATTTGCATTTCCAACGTGTTTTTTTAAAATGTTGTTTATTTAATTAGCGTACTATGCCAGATGGAGTGTCTACAAAAATGTAACTACATTTGTGAAGGTTTAGTACTCATACAGTGTTGAATTTTAAATGTTTGCTCTCAACTGTCAATAAAGGCAAAAGAAATGGGAGCAGTAAACCACATTGCCTATCCACCCTGCTCTGCTCTTCAGCATGATCATAGCTGATCTGCATTCTCAACCCCATTCCCCATTCCTCAACTCATTCCCTATATTCCTCATTTATTCCCTGAAAGTCTGTCTGTCTCAGCCTCAGATATAATAAACAATAGAGCATCCGGACGTCCTGGGATTGAGAATTCCAAAGACTTGCAACCCTCAAAAATGAAGAATTGTCTTCTGATCTCAATCCTAAATGATTCACCCCTTATTCTGGGACTGAGCCCCATATGCTAGATACTCAAGAGAAATAATCCCTCAGTACCTATCCTGTCAAATCCCTTCAGAATGTTTCTTTTTCAGTAAGATTAGCACCCAATTCTACTGAGCTCCAGAAAATACAGTGTGGAAGTTCTAAATCTGTCTCAGCATCCGTATCGTAGGTCAAACCTCTCATCCCAGGTGAACTTCTGCTATACCAGCTCCAAATGTAAGTTCACTAGATGTGAAGACTAAGGGCTGAATGTTTATCTTGCAACAATGAGCAAACTTGCACTGGGAAGGCAAAGTGGGGGGCAACCAAGACCATGTTGTTAAATTTCCCTTCTGAATTCCGATTGGAATTTCCCTTCCGATTCCCACCACCTACCACTGTTGGTGAATCAGGAAACATGGTGGAACATGGTACTCATTTAAAGTGTAGCCAGATTTGCTATTTAAAATGCCTGCAATAAATACAATTTTCCATGACATTGCCTTTTTCATCAAGGTGGGTTGGTTCTTGAAAGCAATAGGAATTACACCAGCCAAGTCAGTTTAAGAACCTTGGGGTTACCTCCTTGTGGATCTGCTTTGAGGTTGCAAACCTTTCGCTTGGCAAGTTTAAAAGCGCTGGCCAACTTAAACTTTCATGATGTAACGATCCGAGATGATTTCAATATGTTTTCAATGTTTTATTTGAACAAAAGGCTTTATTCATAAAAGGTAAGAGGCCATTAAATTGAAAAGTACTGTGGAAGGGTTCAGATGTACTAAAATCCTTTCACCATTGTTAAAGTACTCTTCTGCATTGTACAATATGGAAAATCAGGTACGAATTTATGTAGGGGACCATGTAACTTAGCTTCAAAATCGACTTAATATCCTGAGATCTGCTGAACCTCTGAGATAATCTTCCAATATGAATTAGTATAAAACCAGCAAGCCATATACTAACATTGGAAAGTCTTTGAAAGGCTCATGAAATAAAAACAACAATCGGCCATTCAGAAATACCATTGAGAAACATTTTCCCCTTTTACATTCTCATAAAACTGTCAATCAAATATAGGTAGTGAAAATCCCATTGAAGAAACTTTAATCTTCTTGTTCAAATAAACAAAAACATTAAAAACCTATTTCAAAGGTAAGTTTATTACAAGCTAACAAAACTATCAAACAAAACTAGAAGTTCAAGTTGTATAAACAACCTGCCCTATCACCCAGCACAATAGGGCTGAATGCATGAATCAGTCTTGGAGCTTACCCAAACATTCATAATGAAGGATCAGGGCTAGAGGACCTAACAACCATGAATACAATTGGATTACTGTGTCCGTTAGGGCTGCAGGTAGTAAATGTAAGTTAGTTTTCTAGCCTGTAGCCTCACTATCCACTTCTGTTGCTATCTTAGGGATACCTTAGGAGATAGTGCCTTTACTCCAGACCGCACATGATTCCCAGAGAACATAAAACTGGGCTCTAAAACATTAATTCAGTTTCTCTTTCCATGCTTGCAGCTGATCATTTCTCCATCCTTGTTAATATAATCATGTAGAGCTAGTGCAAGGTCCTAATAAACACAATCATTTTCTACCAAGATTCTTCCAAATTTACTTCCTACCTCATTCACAGGAAATATTCTAAGCCCACAGAAAAATGATAATTTTATGTGGTGAGGCAGGCAAGAGGAGGTTTCTGGGAGGGAATTTGGTGAGCTCTTTGGGTGATGTGGGTTTCTGTATGGTGTTCCTTTTTTAAAAAATTGGGATGCCCTTTAAAAATGGGGTCCCAATTCACACAATCTTGTGGGACCTGCCCCTTAAATTTACTTTTCAAAATGTCAAAAAATGTACCAGGAAAAGCCCGCAGTGCAGCTAGTAAGCAACACTCCACGTTTCCCACCCCTGGCCAAGATCTGCCTGACTGGTCCCAGAAGCCCCGATCCCATCTGCTTTGGAGCAGAGCAGCATTCATGAAGCTGCCCGTAGCTAGGTGCAATGCTAGCAGTGACCATGCTCCCTGGTGCCACTGCTCTATTAGCAGTGTGTGATGAGCTGTCAGTCCTCTGATCGACCGGCAGTTCTTGGAGACAGGATTTCATCCCTCCAAGGAGAAGGAGCCTGGAAGACAGGCTGTTAGCTGCTTATTAACACTGAACTGGGTTAGGGCGTATAAAATGGCAGAGGCAGCATTGCCAAAGGCTTTCAGCTCACCAACTGGGTAACTGCCACCTCACAAAGTTAAGTCCATTTGTGATTTTTATTAATGACTTGGAAGGGGAGGCTGAAGGGTGGGTTAGTAAATTTGCTGATGGCACCAAGATTGGTGGAGTAGTGGGATGAGGGGGAGGACTCTTGCAGGCTGCAAAGAGACATTGATAGGATGCAGCGCTGGGTTGAAAAGTGGCAGATGGAATTTAACCCTGATAAGTGCGAGGTGATCATTTTGGTAGGACAAATTTGAAAGCAGATTACAGGGTCAATGGCTGAGTTCTGAGGAACATGGAGGAACAGAGAGATCTTGGGGTTCATATCCACAGATCTCTGCAGGTTGCCACACAATTGGATAAAGCTGTGAAGGCTGATAGTGTGTCAGCATTTATTAACAGGGAGTTTGAGTCTAAGAGCCCTTGGGTTATGCTGCAACTATATCAGACATTGGTGAGACCACATCTGGAATATTGCATTCAGTTCTAGTCACCTCACTATAAGAGGATGTGGAAGCGTTGGAGAGAGTGCAAGAGATTTACCAAGATGTTGCCTGGTTTGGAGGGTGGGACTTACGAGGAAAGGTTGAGAAAGCTGAGGTTTTTCTCTTTAGAACGGAGGAGTATGAGAAACAACTTAATAGAGGTTTGTAAGATGGTGAGGGGGATAGAGAGAGTGGACATGCAGAGACTATTTCCTCAGGTGGATGTGGCTGTTACTATGGGGCATGACTTTAAGGTTCATGGTGGGAGATATAAGAGGGATGTCCGAGGTAGATTCTTCACTCAGAGAGTGGTTAAGGTGTGGAATAGATTGCCTGCTGTGATAGTGGAGTTGGCCAGTTTAGAAACTTTCAAGCAGTTATTGAATAGGCACATGGAGCACACCAGAATGATAGGGCATGGGATAGCTTGATCTTGGGTTTGAACATAGCTCGGCACAACATTAAGAGCTGAAGGACCTATATTATGCTGTACTGTTCTATGTTTCTATGTTTCTGTTGTAACTTGACAATGGTTGGGTAATATTCAAAATACTGCTACACCTCCATATTTCTGTTGTCTAGCCATATAGGACTACTCTTACTTGGTTCCATTTTTATTATCTTATCATAGCCAAAGCTTCTTTACTGATTGAATCGTTTCTTACAAACACTAGTATCCCCTGCAGATCCATTATCAGCCCATGCTGCTTCTTCAATTATACCTTCCAAACCCAAGGTCACTACCATTTCGAAGCAGGGGCATGGCAACACTATCCTTGCCGGTTCCCCTCCAAGCTGCTCAACATCCTGACTTGGAACTATACTGTCATTCATTCACCATCACTGCGTTACTCCCCTCTGAACAGCACTGTGGGTGTACCTACAGCACATGGACTGTCTTCAAGAAGACAGCTCACCACCACCTTCTCAATAAATGCTGACCTAGTTGGCAACTCCCCATCCCATGAATGAAGAAGGAAAAATGTCCATTACCACCACAACATATCCAGTTTGTATTCCCAAACTCTTCTATTCTTCCATCTTTCTTTTCTTTTTAACACTCCAGAGATCTTGGAGTGTTTATTGAATGATTTTTGTGAGAATTTTGAAAGAATAATTTGTGCATTAATAGATGAGGAAAACTATGTGGAAAAACAAGTTACTTGGAGAAAATTTCATCTATGGCAGATGGTGTTTAATATCAAGAAATTAAAATAATGCAGACTAATCTAAAAATAGCAAATGCAATTCCAGAATTAAGCATCTATCATTAAATTAGGTGCATCATGAATAAAGATGCGCTTGCAGCAGATGACCAGATATCAAATGTGTCACCAGAGTGATTGGTATAGCAAGCATTCACAAATGAAATATGAAGCTGTAGAAATAAATTCATAGATACAGGTTTCTTCAAACTGAGATTTTACACATGTCAATAGAAACAAAGTGACATCTGTGGTTGTGAGTAATACAAGCACAACTTAAAAGTCATTCAAAGGTAGAGAGAAACCAAAATAATTTACAAATTAAGATTTGTGAAGAAGGATTAGGAAAAATAAACCAGTCTCCATTGAACAAAATAAGATTAAGGGCAAAAATGATCCATGTGGTCAGAATTGTGCAGGAAGGCCACAAAATAATTGTTGTTACAATTATTACCAAGTTATCAGATAGTTATATTTTGGGTCTGTGGGCAGAATTTTCCCTTCTTGCCTGCTATAGGAATCATTGACCTTGGGTTGGATTTTCCAGCCTTGGGGCGAATGCGGCCAGAATATCCCACCCTATATCTTTAATTTACAATAAAATTTATGGGGCCATGTGATCTGTTCATAAGTTTGACAGGTAGCAAGTCTCAGTGGTTTAATTGATAAAGGTGATAAGAGGGACAGATTGTTTTTATGGGAATATGTGCAAAATGCTTATACTTGAGGACAATAGCCTGTGTGCTATCAGTCGATAGACTGTGATTTTCCAAAGTCCCTGAAAAATGTTGAGAATGTCAGATCCACCTGTATACAATGCCCATGTGATTCACATTGCCACAAAGATGAGGTTTGAGAGGGAAGGATCTAAGATATCCCTGAAAACTCACAAAGAAGGTTAGTCTGCCAAGTTCCAGTAGAAGGAAAGCAGCTATGAGCAACATAACACTGTGGTTAATCATGCAGAAATGGACATGTGACTTTCTTCATTTCCAACAAGAGGGAATCTAAATATCTCCCCTTAACATTCAATGGCATTATCATCACTGAATTCCCCACTATCAACATCCTGGAGGTTACCATTGATCAGAGACAGATCAAAAGCAGCCATATAAATACAGTAGCTACAACAGCAGGTCAAAGACTGGGAAATCTTCAGTGAGTAACTCATCTCTTGACTCCCCAAAGTATGCCCTTCACCGACAAGGAACAAGTAAATAGTGTGATAAAATACTCTCCACTTGCATGGATGAGTGAGGCAGAGACAATAATCAAGAAGCTTGACAGCATCCAGGACAAAACAGGCTGCTTGACCAGTAGCTAACCCACCAATCTTTACATTCGCTCTCTCCACCAATGACAGAGTGACAGCACTATGTACCATATACAAGGTACACTGCGGCATCTCACCAAGGCTTGTTTGGCAAGGATAGCAGACACATGAAAATACCAGGTCCTGTAAGTTCTCCCTCCGAGCTATACACCATCTTGACCTGGAACTATGTCACCATTCCAAAATGTTCATTGATCTTCAAATTTCTAGATGTCCAGATCACCAACAAACTGTCCTAGTCTCTCCATGCCAGCATTATAGTTAAGAACGCCTTTACTTTCTCAGAAGATTAAGGAAGTTTGGCATGTCTGTTATGACTCTTATCAACTTTTACATATGCACCATAGAAAGTATTCTCTCTGGTCGTTTCACAGCTTGGTATGGCTCCTGCTCTGCCCAAGATGCAAGAGACTATAAACAGTCGTGAATGAAGCCCAGTCCATCATGCAAACAAGCTTCCCATCCATTGACTCTGTCTACACTTCCTGCTGCTTTGGAAAAGCAGCTAGCATTATCTTGGACTCTATGCACCCTAGATAAATGCTCTTCCATATTCTTCAGAAAAAATATACAAAAATCTCAAGTCAAGTATCAACTAACTCAAAAACAGCTGCTTTTCTGTTGCCATCAAACTTTTGAATGGACCTACCTCGCACTAAGTTGATCTTTTCTATATCTTAGCTTTGACTATAACACTACATTCTGCACTCTCTCATTTTCTTCTCTATGAACAATATGCTTTGTCTGTATAGTGCACAAGAAACAATACTTTTCACTGTATACTAATACATGTGACAATAATGAATTAAATCAAATCAAATCAAAATCAAATTTCTGAAACTTGCCTCTCAGCAGTGCTCTGTGTAACTATACCAGATGGACTGCTGTGGTTGAAGAAAATATCCCAACTTACTACTTTCTCAGTAAGGGATGGGCAACAATGCTGGTCTTGCCAACAACACTCAAATCCCACATGTCTAGGGTTCAATCATAATGGGCTCCATAGCAGGATCAGCTTGAAAAGGACTTGTGCAACTTCGGGAGGCATGGCAATATTAAGACTGGAATTTTCCAGCCTTACCTCCCCCAGCATGTTTTCCCAGGGCTGAGTTAGATCGCCATTGGCTACCAATGGGATCTTCCATTCCCACAATGCGAATGGAAATTTGCATGGCTCATCTATCCTGCCCCTGGGGAACCCAGCTTGGAGGTTGAATTCAGCAGGACCAGTAGATCCCACCAGCCAGAAGGCTGAAAAAAATCACACCCAGTGTGATGAGATACCAATTAGGTTTGGCTAACTGGGAAAATGAGGAAGTTCCTTCTTTAGAAGTGGGGTTGTAGGGACAATGTTAACTTATGTTGAAATATATTTAACTTGTTGAGCCTATTTAGAATCATAGAATATAATGATAGATTCCCTACAGTGCAGAAGGACATTGAATCTGTACCAACAACAATCCCACCCAGACCCCATGCCCATAGCCCCACATATTTACCTTGCTAATTGCCCTGACACTAAGGAGAAATTTAGCATAGCCAGTCAACCTAACCTGCACATCTTTGAACTTTGAGCAAACCAGAGCACCTGGAGGAAACCATTGCAAACATAAGGAAAATGTGCAAACTGCACACAATCACCCAGGGCCAGAATTGAACCTGGTTCCTGGCTATGAGGCAGCAGTACTAACCATTGTGCCAACACGCTGTCCTTAAAATAATTTAAAAAACACTTAAAAATAATAAATTGATATTAAAATATACTTCACTAACACTAAAACATATTTGGCTTGGGTGACACGGTGGCACAGTGGTTAGCACTGCTGCCTCACAGCACAAGGGACCCCAGTTCAATTCCGGTCTTGGGTCATATCTGTGTGAAATCTGCACATTCTTCCCGTGTCTGCTTGGATTTCCTCCGGGTGCTCCACTTTCTTCCCACAGTCAAAGATGTGCAGATTAGGTTGATTGGCCATGCTAAATTGACGCTAGTATCAGGGGGTATAGCACGGTAAATGTGCAGGATTACAGGAATAGGGCCTGAGTGGGATTGTGGTCAATACAGACTCGATAGCCAAATAACTTCTTTTGCATTGTAGGGATTGTATGATTCTATGTGCACACTAAAACAAATTTGGCCCATGTCGAACCCGTGTTAAATATATTCTGCTTATTAAATTTATATTCAACTACATGCAACACATGTTTAGTATAGTTGAATATATTTTAACTATTTTGAACCTATTGATTCCATTTAAAAATATGTCCAAAAATAGTTCAGTTGAACACTTGTTAAATTCATGTTGAAATAAGCCTTCATTAAATAATTGGTAGAGAAATGTCACACAAAATTAAGCATTGATACACTAATATCAGCAATAACATTTTCCAATTATCGGAATAAGGGATAGCCAATTCATTATTAACAGCTATCTCACTAGTTTTCCCTTTGTAAAATTACACAAGCCTTACTGAGAAAGTTGCATTCGTGCAACATTAAAAGGCCTGTGTGATGTTTCATCATCAAACACTTGTCAAGTATTGGTATGAATAATACAGCATTCCCAGTATCAGCTGCTACAATAACTCCTGATATCACGCTGGTCTTAATTACTTGATTCAGAAACTCCATGAGTAATTATTACCAAAACCAGCACTGAAAACAAAGGTTTAAATTTGAGGATTAAACATTGTGAAAAAAATTACTAGATTTTGACGTATTAACTGTTAATATCACATCACATTGTCCATGGAGAAAACATAAAAAAGGTGGTGCCTTTGACATGTGACTATCTCTATATTTATTTCATTTTGTTTTTCCTTTGCCATACTGTGAGATACGCACTCTTCTATCGTGCTTTTCCTTTCTGCATGCTATCAACGTGCACCTCACTTGCAGACATTTCCTCACTGTTCATTGTCTAGAAGTTGGTATTGATGTTCATAGGTCAATGCTTGTGTGTTCCTATGATGTTCCTTTATCTTCACTTTTAACAGAGCCCATTTAAAACAATATGGCTATTGCTCACTTGAATTACCAAGGGGATATCATACAAATCTTATCAACAGTAATTTACATGAGAACTAGGGGTTAAGTATTTTCTTCTATTTCATATGATCATGGCTGATCTCAACTCCACTCACATGCCTGTTCACCATAGCCCCTCAAATCAGAGGGGGTTAGAGGAATAGTGTTGCGGGGTTGCGTGGCTGGCCGCAATCAAGCTGGCCAGCAATCGGAGGCTGGTAGGGCAGTGCTACTGTACACGCGCCGATGTCCAGTGTGACAGATCAGCGCATATGCAGTGGCCCACTCAGCGCTACGCTGCTGGCCTTTCCAATGGGAATAGGCTCTACTCACTGATTTTTATTGTGATTCACGCTGAGGCATTCTACAGTGCACACAGTGTGGGAGATTCAGTTTGAAAATCCCACTGAAGAAACCAGTGGAATTTAATCCAGTTTTTAATCAAATTCGGCACTTATTTTGGTAGAATTCTGGACATAACTTCTCTACATCTCTGCTCTAGATCTGCCACCTCTTATCATAAACCTCTTGTTCTAGATTGCCTACAAGAGGAAACATTCTCTCCACTTTTACTTTGTCAATCTCCTTAACTTCTTGTGCACCTCAATTATATCTCCTCTCATTCTTCTATAATCCAGGGAGTATATGCCTAAGCAGCCCAATCTTTCATCACAAGGCAAACCCCTCATAGAAACTAGAAGCAGGAGTAGGCTATTTGGCCCTTCGAGTCTGCTCCGCATTCATTTTAATCATGGCTGATAATCAAAATCAATCTCTTGATTCCACCTTTTCCTCATATTTCTTAGTCCCTTTAGCCACAACAGCTATATCTAATTTCTTCTTGAACTCACACAATGTTTAGGCCTCAACTACTTTCTGTGGTAGTGACTTCCACACATTCACCATTCCCCGGGTGAAGAAATTTCTCCTCACCTCAGTCCTATCCGCACTTGTTTATATTAAACTCCATCTGCCAGATTTTGCCCCATCAATGAAGGTTTCCATATTCATTTGTAAACTTCTTACTTGATTTTTGTAACTTATTATCCCACCTGTTTTAGCATCATCTGCAAATTTGGGTATGGTACCTATTTTCTTGTGTTCAAATCATTTATGTAGATTGTAAAAAGTTGGTGTGTGAGAATTGTAACTAGCCCCACTAGTTACACCCTGCCAACTAGAAAAAGACCCATTTATCCCAACTCTCTGGTTTCTGTTTGTTAGTACAATAAGAAGTCTCACAACACCAGGTTAAAGTCCAACAGGTTTATTTGATAGCACTAGCTTTCAGAGCCTCAAGCTCTTTCTTCATATGAGTGAAGAGTTGTGTCCACAAACAGGGCATAGAAAGGTACAAACTCAATTTATAAGGTATTAGCTGGAATGTGAGTCTTTACAGGTAATCACATCTTAAAGATACAAGCAATGTGAGTGGAGAGAGAGTTAAGCATAGGTTAAAGAGGGTTAAGCACAGGTTAGAGAGATATATTTTCTTCCTTTGGTCTCATAGTGAAAAGTCACTGAAATAACTATATGATGACATCAACAAGTTCCATGCCACCATTAGATTCACCATGTACTGCTCTCTGGAATCTATTGCATTCTTGGACACAGGCATCTCTACCAAGGATGGTCACCCCAGCACCTCACTTTACTGCAAGTCCATGGATAATCTCACAATGCTTCACTTCTCCAACTTCTACCCTGAATACATTAAAGAATCATTCCCTACAGACAAGCCCTTTGTATGCATAGGATCTGCTCAGATGAGGAGGATCATAACAGACATAGCTTTAAATTAAGGGATGGTAGTTATAGGACGGATGTTAAAGGTGGGTTCTTTACTCAAAGGATAGTAAAGGTGTGGAATGCCCTGCCTGCAGCAGTTGTGGACTCGTCAAGTTTAAGGGCGTTCAGATGGTCAGTGGATAGGCATATAGATAGCATTGGAATAGTTTAAGTTAGAGGGTCATAAAATTGGTTCCACTGGTTGGCGCAACATCAAGGGCCGAAGGGCCTGTACTGCACAGGAATGTTCTATGTTCTAAGACACCTACAGATGCTGAAAAATGCCCTCATAAGAACAGAATATGGTACTCAACTCATCAATTGACAATTCTGATGCATCACAGAGAAAAACCACACTGACCTCCTCAGAAGACAAACACGGGATACAGCAGACAGAGTACCCTTCGTCGTCCAGGATTTCCCCTGAACGGAGAAGCTACAACATCTTCTCTAGAGCCTTTAATGAAGATGAACATCTCGCCAAGGCCATCCCCACACCCCCACTTCTTGCTTTCAAACAACCGCACAACCTCAAATAGACCATTGTCCGCAGCAAACTACCCAGCTTTCAGGAGAACAGTAACCACGATATCACACAGATCTGCCACAGCAACCTCTGCAAGGGCACATACTCTTGTGACTCGGCCAACGTTGACTACTGATATGCTGCAGGAAAGGATGTCCCAAGTTATGGTACATTGGGGAGGTCATGCAGATGCTACAACAACGAATGAATGAACATTGCTCAACAGTCACCAGGCAGGAATGTTTCCTTTCAGTTGGGGAACACTTCAGCAGTCATGGGCATTTAGCCTCTGATCTTTGGGTAAGTGGCCTTCTTGACACACAACAACGCAAAATTGCTGAGCAGAAACTGATGGCCAAAGACTCGCATTCCAACCATTATCTTGTAAATTGAGTTTGTGTCTGTATATGCCCTGTTTGTGAACACAACTCCTCACTCACCTGAAGAAGAAGCTTGAGCCTCTGAAAGCTGGTGCTGCCAAATAAACCTGTTGGACTTTAGCCTAGTGTTGTGAGACTTCTTATTGTGCTTATTTCAGTCCAACGCCGGCATCTCCACATTCTGTTGGTTACCCAATCCTCTATGCAAGCTTTTAATTTACCCCTAATCCCTTGCAATTTTACCTTGCATGTTAACCTTTTGTGTGGCACCTTATAAAGTACTTTATGGAATCCAGACATACGACATCCAGAAGATCCCCATTATCCATCTTGCTTGTTACATTTTCAAAGAACTCTAGCAAATTAGTCAAACATGGTATGCGCTTCATAAAACCATTCTGATTCTGATGGACTGCATTTTGACTTTCCATATGTCCTGTTATTATTTCCTTTGTAATGGATTCTAACAATTTCCTAAAGACATATGTTAATTTAATTGGCCTGTAGTTTCCTACATTTTGCCTCCCTTCCTTTTTGAATAGGGCATCCCAATCCACTGGAACCTTTTCCACATCCAGGGAATTTTAAAATATTGTAACTAATGGATCCATTATCTCCCATGCCAATTCCTTTAGAATTGTAGGCTGTAAGCCAACACGCCCTGGGGACTTGGGGCATACTTTAAATTCCAATATTTTGCTCAGTATCTTTTCCCTAGTGATGATGGCAGTTCTAATGTTCCTCTCTTCATATAACCTTTGCATTTTCTGTTCTATTGGGATGGCACTCGTGTCCTCCATCATCTCAGCCATTTCTTTGCTCCCCACTATTAACACCTCAGCCTCATTTTCTAAGGGACCAACACCCACTTTAAATACTCTCTCCTCTTTATATACTTAAAAGCTTTTGCTGTCAGTTTTTATATTTTGCTAATTTTCTTTTGTAATTTATCTTGACTCTTCCCATTACTTTTTTAATGGCTATTTGTTGATCTGTATAAGCTTCCCAATCTTCCAGTCTGCCACTGGCCTTTCCAATAAGGCATGCTTAGTTTTTGTCTTTGTTATCCTTAATCTTGCTTAGCCATGAAGGCATTCCTCTCTTCCCATTTTTCCTCCTTTCGTGAAAGAGTAAACTTCTCTCTTTCTTTCTAAATGACTGCATTCTTTCCTCTCAATCTCATGTAAACCTGGAGCCTTACACTACTTCAAATCTTGGTTTAGGGAGAGATAATGAAATTGCATTCATATAGCACCTTATCATGTGCCCAAATTCCTGATGAGAAGCACTTTATAAACAAATAAATAACTTCTGAAGTGAAGTTGCTGTTGTTACACAGACAGACACAATAACAATTTAGGGTTGAACTGGCTTCTTGAATGACTGACCAACTGCCACTCAACAACAAGGATGCCCTGAGGTTTTGAGGCCCCATCAACCTCTCGGGTGAGCTGTGGGCTGTCAGATATTTTCTGATGCAGCTCACTGGATTAAGGGCTCAGGAGTGAGCCAGGCCAATTACCATAATGCTAATTTGCAGTCAAGGAGAAGTGGGTGGATGGATTTGGTGGCACCTACGCAGAGGGCAGGTGAGTTTTTGTCAGTCCCTGAATAGCACTCATGTTCATCCAAAGTCCACAACACTTATCTTTGGCAGAGCTCTTTGGTTCCATCACCCATGGACAACTGCAGTGTGCAGTTGTCAGGCCTCGTAAATAGTGTGTACTGGCTCTACTTGAAATTACTCCAAAGACAAAACTTATCCTTTTGTTGGCAACCTATAAAAAACTGTTTAGATGACAATAAGACCAAGAGAACTTTAGCATGCCAGGCACTGACCATTTTTCAAGACGGGTCTTCCACAGACTTTAGGTTCCTATTAAAGGGCTGCCTTTTTAAGGTGGTCGCTGCTAATGCTTGAACATCGCTGAAGCCAATATGATGTTTGACATAATTCAGGTGCCTTTGGGGTGTGGAACTTAGCCCCAGAAAATTGGATCCTTTTGCTCCAGTTTTACATTTGAAAACAAGGTTCCACTTCTCTCCCTATGATTATTGTTCCTGCTCCAGGATTTGAGTGTATGATCTGGAGTTAGACTTCAGTGTAGTATGAAGAGAGTGCTGTACTAATGGAGATGTCCTTCTTTAATAAGGCGTTAAATAAAATACCTACTTTCTCATTTAGATAGATGCAAACGATCCCCTGGTACTCATTAAAAAAAACATGCAAGTTCCTTTCTGTCCGATTCATCAATTCTCTCTGATTGTGTGTCAAATATAATTTACCATGCAGTGGTTCGGGATATCTTGAGGGCACGACAAGCCATTATGGAACAAAGACTGAAGTGAACGGCTGTCCCTGCATATTCCTTTGTTTAAAACTAGGCAAAGCAACTTAGCCACTGCCTAGTACAGACTTAATATTGTATAGAAAAGAACAGGAATTTGCATCTCCTGTTGTAACCTGTCACCAGCATTGTGGGGCTGACAAGTCTGGTTCCAGTGTTAATGTTGCTGAGTGCATTACATTCTGTTGCACCTAATTAAGAAACAGACTCAGCTCCAGGAAATTGTTCATGACTGGTGTTGTCTCGTGGGCTGAACAATGAAGTCCACAATATAAAGTGTGCATTGTGAATGGTTTGGGGATGTGGGAATAATGGAAATTTATTGAGGAAACTGCAAATTCAAATATCACTCAACAAGTCAGTCATTTAGTTAATCACTGAAATGTTAGTCAGATGCACTGAACAAGCAATTTCATTTCAAATTAATTGCTGAAATTTCAAAACTTTATTCAAAAGTGGCTCAACACTAATTTTAATAAATTTAAGTTTGTAACAAGCAATGAAATAAAATGAAATAAATTTCCATTTTAGTTTGTAACTATCCCACTCTGAGTTTTTTACTTATCAAAGTAAAATTGCTATTCTCAGAATAAAATAGTAACAATCCATGAATTAAAAAAACACAATTACTATCATTGTTGGTCAATGTCAATTATTTGACATTAATTGTCAACTTTTTTGACAAAGGCATTAACCCAACTTAAAATAAAGCAGATAAAGAAAACCCTTCTCCTGCTAACGTCAGCAATAGTCGCATCTAATTTCAAACATTTAACATGGGCATGCAACATATGTAGTGTAAATATTAAGTTCTTTATCTGTATTTTGAAATGTTGATTACTATTGCAGCAGTAGTAGTTAAACATAAACTTGATCCACATATATTCACACTACCGTTGTAATTAAAATTTATTATTCTGTTTAAAGGCACTGGAATGGAGATGACTAACTTTCCATTGCAAGTTTAATAGTGGCTACAATATCAATACGGGAACTTCCTGCTATTCAATACATTTGAATGGGGAGCCAGATGATGAGATGTCATTTCTGTGCAGTTCAGAGTGGCGATGCATCTCAGATAGCAGCTTCTGGATTTTTGTAACTAGCTGTGTTCACCAAAAATTGCTGTCTGGTTTGTACATAAATGATGATAAGTGTTCTTAACCTTACCATTACTTTCATAGCAGAATCCAAAATCACAAATTTTTTTTGGTTAGCAATCCTAAAAATGCAAATAGAAATCTTTCAACACTCATAAAAATTGTTTTTTTTTCCCCAACTTGCTTTTAGAATTCCTGAGTGCTATTACTTGAGGAAAACATGCTTCTGAAAAGAATGTAGAACAACTTCAATTCATACATTGTCCGTGTCTAAAGTATATATTACTAAATAAGGCCTAAATATGTAACTCGGGAAACAAGCCTTTTGAATGGCAGTTGATTGTCAACAAAGGTCCCCATGGATGTCAAATGCTCTAATCCACCACATTTGAACTCAGTTGAATAGATTGAATAGATGGTGATTCAGTATCATCTGATTTTTTTGGAGAAACCAAACTCTTTTCTTCTGTCAACTGTGAATGTCAGAAGGTCTTGGCATTGAGAAGGCAGCAAAATTGTTAACTGTTTCACTGAGCACTTAAAATGAACAGAACTGTTTTGTCTATGATGAACAACAGTACAGTGTCCTTTTCTTTATTTTGTCTTGTTCTCAGCAGAATGAATACAAATGGAACTATCAAAAAAAAAGTTTTGGATTGGGAGAGTGAGGATTTTAGTAAAATAATACTGGCCAAGGTAGACTGGAAACAGCTATTTGTAGAGAAATCTACAGAAGAGTAGCAGGGGGTGAGGAGTTGGGGGGGGCATGGATTCAAAAAGGAAATGGGGCAGTATAGGCCCAATATGTTCCCCCTAAGGTGATAGGAAGAATTAACAAACACAGAGAACCATGGATGGCTAGAGATACTCAGGGTATGATGAGAAGGAAAAGAGAGGCTTTTAGCAGGTATAAGGGGAGCAAATCAGCGGAGGCATTAGTGGAATACAAAAAGTGCAGGGTGGAGTTAAGAAGACAATAAGGAGATCAAAGAGGTGATATAACAAAGCTCTGGCTGGTAAAAGTAGGGAAAATCCCAAGATATTCTGTAAGTGTATCAATGAAAAGAGGATAACCAGAGAAAGTGTAGGGTGCACTAGGGACCAAAGGCACAATCGATGTGTGGTGTTAGAGGACATCAATAGAGTGCTGAACGAGTACATCATATCTATCTGCTTCTCAAGAGAATGGAGGATGAAGGTAGGGATGCAGGAAGAGAGATTGCAAAGTTTGTGAGCAAATTGACATAGAGAAGAACAAGGTATTGGAGGCACTGGCAGGCTTAAAAGTGGACAAATCCCCATGGCCAGGTGAATTGTGTGCTAGACTGCTGTGGGAGGCAAGGGAAGAGATTGCAGGGATTCTGACCAAAACTTTTAAATACTCTCTGGCCACAGTGGAGGTGCCAGAGGATCGGGAAACAGCTAATGTGGTTCTGCTATTTAAGAAGAGTTGCTAAGATTAGCCAGGGAATTGCAGACCAGTGAAACCAGTGGTAGGGAAACTACTGGAGAAAATTCTGAAGGACAGAATCTATCTCTAGTTGGACTGGCTCAGTTTGAGCAGGGATAGTGAGCATGACTTTGTAAAAAGGATGTCATGCCTAGCAAATTTCATTGATTGTACACCAGGTGAGGGTTATACAATTGATGTAGTCTACGGATTTCAGCAAACCTTCGAAAAGGTCCCAGACTTATAAAGAAGGCAAATGTATATGGGATGCAAGGTAATTTGAGGAGGTGGATTCAAAATTGTCACAGTTGTGGAATACCGAAGGCGATGACAGAAGGCTGCTTTAGTATTTGGAAACCAGTGTCCAGGGGCATATCAAAGGGATCTGTGCTGGGTCATGCTACACAAGCAGAGTGGCCTTTTTTTACACTGATACTGAGGTTCTGCTCTAAATGCGGAGTCACGATTCAATGTGATTTCTGTAGAGGAATGATAGTCCCTCAAGGAAGAAACCCCAATGAGTTTGCTTCTGAGCCATGCCACACTCCGATTTCAGATTAATACCCCAAAAACCAGCAAAACGACATCACACTGATTATCCCACTGTGAGATATCCCACAGTTCCTGTGAAATTAGAAATACATTTTAAATGACTTTCACAACAATTCTACAATTACATGGAAGAAAGATATATAATCTGCTACAGTTTAGCAAGGAGACTACACTTTTGTGTGAAATCTTTTGTAGCATGGGATTACCACACGGTGGCACTGGCATTTTTTGGGAATAAGAATTTAACATCAATATTGTTACATCCTGTATTACTTTGATTAACATGTAATTAAATTTTGGCTTCACATTTTCCTAACAAAAACAAAAAGTTCACAGCTAATTATCTAAAATAAACATTTACACATTTTTAGTTGAAAAACCAGAATAGTAATATGAATTTACATTCCCATTTGGATCTTTGAGCACTGAGATTAGATATCACAAATTCAACAATGCAGTACCTGTGATTTTGTATTTTAATGGCCAGAGGATATGGGGAGTAACAACTGACTATCTGGTGTCTGTATTAAGTGAACAGCATTATGTAACACAACAACATCATCATAGAGTCATAAAATGTTTTTCAAACCAAACGTCTGTGACCAGCAGTGTGTCTCAGAGATCAGTGCTGGGGTCCACTGTTATTTGTCATTTATATTAATGATTTGTTCTGAGAATATAGGAGGCATGGTTATTAAGTTTGCAGGTGATACCTAGACTGGTGGCATAGTGGACAGTGAAGAAGGTTATCTAGGATTATCTAGGATAGGGCCTGTTTCTGTACTGTAATTTTCTTTGTTCTTTGTTCTTTGTAATGGGACCTTGATCAGTTGGGCCAGTAGGCTGATGAATGGCAGATGGAGTTTAATTTAGATAAATGTAGGTGATGCATTTTGGTGGATCAAATCAGGGCAGGACTTACTCAGTTAACGGTAAGGCATTGGGGATAGAGGGAAATGATCCAAATGCAGGCAACTGGGACTAACTTAGTGGTTAAAAAAAACGATGGCATGGACACGTTGGAGCAAAGGGCCTGTTTCCATACTCTAGACCTCTGTGACTCTAAGTGCACTGCATCATCAATTAGTACTATATCTATCATAGCATTTAATATCAGACTGTGGCTATGTCAAAATGGGAACAGAAAAGCAGGGCAGGTGATGGCAGAGCATATTGATGTATGAGAGCATTGACACAGAACACTACAAACTGAACAAAGGGATATTCAGCTGAAATCATTGATTTGTTAGCAGATGGATGTAGAGCAAAAGATGGAACCTTGTTCACCCTCTAAAGTCAGCTTGTGGATGAACTTCAAAGGTAATCCATTGGTTAAAACATCCTGCAGACTTGATCAAATATAAATGTTTCTTTCTCTCAGTCAAATAATAGTGAATTAAATAGGACTAAAAAGTCTGATGTGCACCTACCAACGATGAAGTCAACAATTTAACCCATTAAGGGGGTCAACTGAACACAATTTTACACAAACCATCTGCTTTTATGTTTTGCGGGCAGGCCGATTGGCTAGGCAGCCTTTACATTTTCACACTATTTGGGCTGAAATAAAATTCAAAAATGTGTCTGAAGACTGAGATTTTTGTTTGAACATGTTGTTTAGTTTTTCTATCATAATTTATCTTTTGCAGCTCCCTGAGACTCCAAGGTGGCTGCTCCCCTGAGGGAACACATGAGAAACACCAGCCCATACCCTGCCTCTTCTCAGCGCCCACCTTCTTCCCACCGTCCCTGATCATGCTGAACATATCATCAGCACATGTCTCACTACACCCCCTCTCCCCACCCGACTCTGTAACCTCCACAACTTGTCTGGGCTTGCGAAATCTCACTAACTGTCCTGGCTGGAGACAAAACATGCCTCTTTAACCTGTGCTAAACCCTCTCTCCACTCACATTGTCTGTACCTTTAAGACTTGATTACCTATAAAGATTCGCATTCTAACCATCATCTTGTAAATTGAGTTTGTGTCTATATAAGCCCTGTTTGTGGACACAACTCCTCACTCACCTGAAGAAGGAGTGACACTCTGAAAGCTTGTGCTACCAAATAAACCAGTTGGACTTTAACCTGGTTTTGTGAGACTTCTTATGTGCCCATCCCAGTTCAATGCTAGCATCTCCACATCATGGTGGTTATTTGGCCAGCCAATGCAAAATCATGTTACTGGGCCAACCATGGCTGGAAGCACATTTTGTGCCCATTTCCAGGCCAGGCCAGTGCCTTTGCCTGAGAAATCGAAAATTCAGGCCTTTGTCTGAAATTGCAGCCAATGCCAAACTCAGTGCTATTTTGAGTTTAATGCCCAACCTCATTTTTGGACAAAGAGTAACAGGTGAACTTTTATCACCTATTTCTGGATTAGATTTAAAACCAAATTTCAGAGGTTAAAGATAACACTCCAATTCCTCAGAAACCATTAGTAATCTATTAACATCAAATTTCTGGGGACATTTATCTGATACTTGGAAACGTGATGAACAAAAAAAAAGAGCACAGTCAATCATTCTCACTGGATTTTCTGATATCTAGTTAGAATTCTACAAGCAATTTCTAATCCATGCACTGTTTTCACCAAGAAGCAATGAAGCTGAGGCTATACGTATTCTTCTCCCAAAAGCATTCAAGAGAATATTTCAAAGGTTAACATTTATTTTTCCATTCTATCAGGGCATCAATATAACTTGACTTCTTAATTGATTCATCATTTTGGTAATTTCCTGGATTCATCAAGGTCAAGGATAAAAAGTGCTGGGGGATAAAACAGATCATTCAATTAATGCACCCGAGTGTCAGTATCAATCATCATCAAATCTGATATAGAATGATCTAAAGTAGGCAAACTACCATCTGCGCTGTTCCCACAATGCACATTGAAGGTTCGTTTACCAATCCCTATGCTAGCAGCATTCAAAAGCTGGATAGAACAGAGATTCTGCTATGTTAAATCCAGCCAGGATCCTCCTCAAACACAGCTCTTACTGGGAGGGTACAGTCAATTTCAACGTCAATTTCAATTCCCCCTCCTATACCAACCCATTTCAATTTCTCACAAAAACCACGCTGATGATTCTGCAAGTAAGTGAACTTATCTGAAATTCAGTCTGTGGGAATTAATGTATCAGTACAGGCGGCACAGTGGTTAGCACTGCTGCCTCACAGCTCCAGGGACCCAGGTTTGATTCCTGGCTTGGGAATCAACATGTTCTGTGTGGAATCTATATGTTCTCCCCACGGGTTTCCTCTGGGTGCTCCAGTTTCCTCCCATACATCTGAAAGATGCGCTGGTTAGGTGCATTGGCCATGCTAAATTTTCCCTCAGTATATCCCAACAGGTGCCGGAGTATAGCGACTAGGGGATTTTTACAGTAACTTCATTGCAGTATTAATAAAAGCCTACTTTGTGACACTTATAAATAAACTTTAAAACTTTACATTAAATTCACTAGTTCCTGATTTGAGCTTGTTGGGTCAAACCCAGGTCAAAAGGTGGAAAGGACAACATGTTGTGCCAACCCACTGCATTACTCAGCTTTACCATTTGGAAACATCTTGCATTTTTAGGGTTCACCTTCTGTTACTGCTCAGACAACATGATCACTTCATTAGATTCCACAGAATGCTTCAAGTTGTTAATGGATAGCTACAATCTTTAAATAAAACCAGCCCAGATATAACTAAACACCTACCTTTGAAAGACCTCCTACTTCCAAGTAGAAGCAGATGATGAATACATTCCAGGTGACCCACAGTGCTGTCCAGACAGCATACTAGGGGGAAGAAAAGCACAAGTTTGAGGCGATGTTTGCACACAAATTTATGAATGAACATTGCTGAATAAACTGCTCAGCTGTATTTAAAAACATTAAAATAGTGATTATTCAGCTGCAAGCAGATGCTTAAATATCCCACACTGTCTGAAAGATATCAAGATAATTGCAGTGTTAGTATTGCAACGTTAAATTGGATTTAAGTCAATACTGATATTGATCAGCCAGAATAGCAACATGGCTGAAAATTCATTTTGAAATACTGTAAAACTATTATGGAAAACATCACTCTCAACCATTATTAGAGCAATGTCTGCATTTTTATACTTTCATCAATCAAAGGCAGCCAAAAATAGATTTTAATTTCAAATACTCATAACATCATCCAATGATTTACAACTATGTTGCTATCTCGCTTCAAGATGATAAATGGGGCACTAATTACTAGTATAAATACTGTTGCATTCTCTCTCTGTTGCACAATTTGTGCACTTTCTTTACACTTTTTCACTGTATCAGAAAGCCTGTACAAATACCATGAAGTGAACTAATTATATTGGATGGAAATTACAATCTAGTATTGTTTTGGTCCACAATATGGTTATTTTGACAAAAGACGACAAGATAAAATGCAGTAGAAAGGAAATTGATTTCAGCATTCATAATGGCATAAAAGCATTGTCAATTACAATCTCTACCCATATGACTGTAATATGCTCTTTAGTTTATTTTGAAATTGATGCTACAAAGATAGTATTATTATAGCTGGCATTGAACTTTTGTGTTGATGTTAAGAACTGCATCAAATACATCTACGTTTTTCAATCTCAGCACAATATGCAAAAAGTAACAAGAAAATCAATGCTTTTTTTTGAAGATGTTAGTATTGAACGTTAAACAAAGTGGTTTGAAATACTTTCAAAAAAGACAATTCTGGTGTGTGTGGGTTGTGGTAGGTGCTAGGGTAACACATTTAAATACAATCTTTCACATTGTCAGTGTAACCCAAGCATTTTGCAACAAATTAATGACTTTTGAAATGTAGTTGCTGATTTTTTTTTGAGTTATAGAGATACAAGTTCATTGAAGACCCCATAAAAGCAGTGTGACACAGACCTAGTTATTATGTTTTAATGATTTTAGTTGATGAATATCATTGACCAGAACAATGGGGAAACTACATTATCTTAAAGCCCCCAGTTGGGAACCAGATGAAGAACTCTTGGTGTCAGGCACACCTGGAGGTGCTCTGAACTGCCACACAATGCTCCTCCAATTCTATGCAACTCTGACATCTAAGTTGGAATTTTCAGGTCCTGCCAGCACAAGGCATTGTTGTGAGTGGGGCAGGAAAATTTGGAGAGCAGCTGATTTTCAAAATGTTCCCATCTCACTGTTATAATCCCAATTGCTGTTCCAACTGGATTGGGAATCTCCGACAATGGAACATTGGCTCAAAAGACCATAACTTAGAGTTTTTAGAAAAACTTGGATAAACAGAGACACAGAGCTGCCAATTAACAACGGGGGAAAAAAACTCATTAAACATGAACGTTAAACACTCCTTCACCTCACCTATACCTTCACGGAGCAAAAGCTTATAGCAGAGTTTATTAAGATCCTGGATGGGATTTTCCAGGCGCGTTCGTCCCTAAACTAGAAAATTCCACCCGAAGTCAAAGAACAAAGAACGATACAGCGCAGGAGCAGACCCTCCGGCCCTCCAAGCCTGCGCCGATCATATGTTCCTAATTAGACCATCCATTTTTATCCTTCTACTTCCATTCTGTTCATGTGTCCATCTAGATAAATCTTAAATGATCCTAGTGTGTCTGCCTCAACTACCTTGCCTGGCAGCGCATTCCAGGCCCTCACCACCGTCTGTGTAAAATACGTCCCCCCCATATCTGTATTGAACCTTGCCCCCCCCCCCCCCTTACCTTGAACTTACGACCCCTTGTGTTTGTCATTTCTGACCTGGAAAAAAGCTTCCAACTGTTCACCCTATCTATGCCCTTCATAATTTTATAAACTTTATTAGGTCAGCCCTCAACCTCCATCTTTCCTGGGAGAACAATCCTAGTTTATTCAATCTCACCTCACAGCTAATACTCTCCATACCAGGCAACACTGGACCTTTGCATCGTCCGCCCATTCCCTTCCTGTGGCAAGCAGTATGGGAAAATTCTGCCTCTATGTTTCAATACAATGAAATGATTTGTCTTGTATATTTAGCAAGGTAATTAACCTGTGTGCTGTTCTATGGGTATCAATCTTAATTCATCATGTCATGATGGTATTATAAATCTTTAAAGAAGTTAAAAAGGCTCCCCAGTTGCAACATGACTGTTTTTGTGGATTGAGCCATTTCATCTCTCAAGAAGACATGAATACTTTATCTAGTATTGAATGACTATTGTTTCAGTCAGGAGTCAAATAAAATTTCATCGACACTTTCAATATAAAATTGCAAATTTGCCTTCTCACATCTAAAGGCTTTGGTTGCTTAAAACACAGGTGGGAGAAGATTTCTGACTGTTCATTCAATCACCAGAATCCCTCATTTGGGACCATGACGCAACATTAATGTATCATGATACAGCAACCACCTTGGTTCCCTTCTAAAGATATAGCAGGACATTCAAACTGCTTCTCAGAGGTGCAGGTATATGAGAAACAAATACTATTTATCTTCAATTAAGGTAATTCTCCCAACCCACTGCACTGTTCTAGCAGCACAATGGGCCAAGAGTCATCAGTGGAGGTCATTTATTGGGCTCCCCGCTGGGCATAACAGCCTCCGTGTGTCTCCAGGGTACTGTTTGTTAGAGCAATCAGTTCCATGCTGGAAATCAGCATGGAGATAATTTCCATATTTAAATCTGCATTTAAATATCAGGTCCAAGTTTGAAATCACTGGGCCCCCTAGCATCTACCACCTGCCCCCCCACACCAGAAGTGGTTTACCCCAACGGGGTTTACCACTGCTTCCCACGGAACATGCAGCAGACTTCACTGGAGGAAACAGAAGCTATAGATACTCCCAAGAGGTCAGGAGTTAGGGATTGCCTCTTAAAAGCCAAGGAGTGGGGCCATTTGGCACAGGGCCTAGAGGGGGCAATCGCCAGAGGTGGGGGAGTTCCTGCTGCCAATCTGCAAAAGGATCATGAGCAGAGGAGGGAAGGGTGTGATTGGGGCTGGCCATCTAGTCAGGTAGGGGGGGCAGGGTCAGGATTGCCAGGAGGGCGGGGAGATTGGGGCAGGCTGGATGGACATCGGTGCTGGCCTGGAGAGACTTGAAAAGCCAGCAATCAGAGGGTATGGGTGTCTGAAGGGCAGCAATGGGGAGTCATAGGGCTGGCCAGTGATCGGGATGGCTAGTGATTAGGAGGCCGGCAGTGCGGAGCTACTATGCATGCGCCGATCTTCGCTCTGACAGATCAGTGCATGTACAGTGGCCTACCCAGCGCTATGTTGACAGCCTCTCCAGTGGGACTGGGCCTCACACCTGATTTTCAGTGTGAATCTCTGCAGTGTTCAGAGTGTGGGGAAATTCATTTTCAAAATTCACTAAAGAACCAGTGGGAGTTACTCCAGTTTTTACACAAATTTGGCTCTTAAAATTTTTGTTTTGGGAGAATCGCCCCCATCTAGTTTTTATGTGAGTGGTAGTGTAGGTGAGTGACACGTCATGTTTTTGTTACCCTCTGGGGTAAGTGCGTGAGAAATAAATTAATCATCCTCCTTTTTAAAATACTAAAGCTTGCTGCTGTGTTATTTTAAGTGATTCAATTATTCTAAGAGCAAGAAAATACAAATACATCCATGTACATATATTTTATTACAATAAATAAAACATAACAACTTAAACTTGTCTATGCCACTCAGTACTATCATTAGCCAAAATGTGTGATTTCAAGAAGAAATTAGATATAATTCTTGATGCTAAAGGGATCAAGGGATATGAGGAGAAGACAAGATCAGGATATTAAATCTGATGATCAGCCATGATCAAAATGAATGGCAAACAGGCTCAAAGAGCTGAATGGCCTTCTTTTGCTTCAATTTTCTATGTTTCAATATGATTATCACAATATTTTCTGAACTGATTATTGTAGAAAAATATGTTGTGGATTTGTATAATTCTCTGATCTTATTTAACACTTCTTAACCTTAACAATTTCAACCTCAGTTTAGCATTTGTTTGGTTCAGCTACAGAATTAGAAAATTGTTGGTTCAAGACTCACTGTGGAACTGAGCACAAAATCTAAGCTAGCATTGAATTGTGAGAGGCGCCATTCCTTCACAGTCAATGTTAAACCAAGTTTACAGTCAGGAGGAGAAGAAAAAGTCCCAAATCTGCACTTTATACAGATAAGCATTGGGTGTCTCTTTCTGTCTTGGCCAACATTCTTCCCTCAATCAACACCATTCAGAAAAAAACATCTTAACCTGGCAATTAATCTGATGTGTTAATTGTGGGATATTGCTATACTTAGCTGGTTGCCGTTTTTGATTCCAGAAAATTCTCTGCCCTTTAACTGATTGGTTGTGAAGTGGTTTCAAATGTCGTGAGGATGTGTAGCACTATCATTTAGAAAATTATACCTCAAGGGCTACTTAACTGAGAACTTTTCTTTTAACAGGACGTTATAATGCACAGGTCTTGTGTGTCAGAAAGTGTGTTGATTTTATGTATTCTGACAAGAATTCATCACTGTTTGTTATTTTCTCATCTTCTGTGATTCTCTGCTCACTCTAGTGAAAGTGCATACACTGGCACTCATGCACATTGCAGCCGTTGATTTAAATGCACGTTATTGGAGGTAGTACAACCAAAGCAAATATACAAACTATTTCATCTTGAAACTACACTTGCCCTCTTATTTGTCATGAAACCATTAGTTTGTGATGATCTTTGTTGTGTGTGTTTGATATTGTCATTAATTTGAAATATTTTTACACTAATTATAACATAGGGTATGGTAGCAACCAATAATTATTTGAAGCTCACTAAAAGTCACCTTATGCTATTCACTTCGAGGTTCAAAGTCCAATAGGTGGAATTTTCCATTCTGGAGACTAAGTCCAGCAAAAGATAGGAAAGTCAGCATGATTTCCATTGGGTTGGACATGTATGATTTTCTGCTTCTCAGCTCATTATCATGCATCCGCAAAGAATATCACAGTGGTACGGCCAGGGGATCGATGGTTCCACTATGGCCTCATGGGTCTAAGGTCTTGGTACCATACTTAAACTGCACCTGGAAGGGCATTCACTCACTGTAGGCCAACTTTGTGTCGTGAGGGAATCAATGGCATCTGATAAAACCAAACCCTCAACAACACGTTGCAGCAAAGCCTCCCTAAGGATTTGTTACAGGCTGTCCAGGAAAGATGAGAGATCCCCTTTCTACAGGATGGGAGTAGAAGGTCCTTCCACCTAACTGCACTAACATGGAGGTGGTCATCGTGAGATTAGTACCTGAAGCAAACAAAAATAGGACCACCCTGTAATGCCACAAAAGATGAGGGTTCTCTGCTGTTTCTTCAGGGTAATTGAAACTTCTGCTCACTCCAAACTCACACTCTCGTTAGCACTTCAGACAGTCTGAGGGTTAGACTTCACGGCATTGTTATGCACAACCAACAGATAGGGCGTCAATACTGAAAATGGGCCAGCCACTTTAAGCTCAATATCTCCTGTAAGGTCCAGCACAAATAAATCCTTTACAGAGAAGGGCTCATCAAGCATTGCTCTTTAATCTATAGTGCACAGAGGATTGCACTGTCTTTGTGAAGAATTAAGACAGATAGATCTCACATAATGAAAGGCCCCAAAATTGAGACCCTCTTGCCATTCAAGGAATGGGCAAAAGAGCTAGTTAGAGAGGAAGGTGAGATAAGCTTCCCCAAACAAGACAATGAGGATACACCCAGTATAGATCAACAATGTGTAAACAATGACTGTGAGTGATCTACAATGTCTAGTTAACTGTGACTCTATATTCTAAATACCAGCAAGTCAAAAGAAAGAGCATCCTTGATAGAAGACTCAGCCTCAGACCCAAGACTACCTCCAAGGAGGAAACAGACCTATACTCAGGTGAAAATCTACCCATGTGTCCACTTGCACTCTCCAGGTCACACACTTCAGTGGGGGCTTAGTTTTAGAGTAGGCTTGGGATTCGACATATAATACAATAGCAAAAAAAAAAAAAATCACACTTTCAATTGTATAACATTTTTCTTGCAATTGGAATGCCAGAAGCATCTCACTGGAACACACCACCTTCAACAGTGCAGCACTCTCTCATTACTGTACTAAAATGTCAATTTTAGATTTTATTGAGTCTCAAGGGGGTGATTTAAACTCACAACCTCCTATCTCCAAAGCAAGAGACAAGGCTGACTTCATAATAGTGTAATAATTCCACTGAGGTGAAAGTCGCATCACCAAGTTATTTATTTACACCACAGATCTACACACAGCCAGCTCTCCAATTGTTCCCTGCTGGATGCAGTCTGGGAATCAGACAGACCTCCTTTAAATAGGGAGCATGAGGCTCCCTGATTTAACCAATCAATTAAGACTCATCAAGTATTTCTTTTCAGGTACCAACTAATTAGACAAAATCAAATTAACTCAGGGACAAATTAAAAAGGGACAGCTCCCCAAAAGGAGGGACAACAGCCCGAACAAAGGAAACTTAAAACATCAAATTAAAATGTGATTATCAGGGTCAATAATACAGCCCCAGTTCTTGCGGTACCCAGAGATGTCAATTGTGCCCATGGATACCACATCCTCCCTCTTTAGGGACACCTGGCCACAAATATAGCCATGGTAGAGGGGCAAATAGTTACGATGAACAACCCCGTCGATCGCCCACTGCCTGGACCTAATTAATGATTCACCTTACCAGGCGTAAGAGCATGTTCACAAGGAGGTCATCCTCCTGACCCGCGGGGACTCATCAG
The DNA here is from genome assembly GCA_024679065.1 of Sphyrna mokarran. Lineage (NCBI taxonomy): Eukaryota > Metazoa > Chordata > Chondrichthyes > Carcharhiniformes > Carcharhinidae > Sphyrna > Sphyrna mokarran. The sequence goes on from JAGIQG010000016.1 coordinate 49,371,924, forward strand.
GCAGTCCATACTCTAGCAAGCCAGCCTCATTTGCCTGGCTGAAATCATTACAAATAGTAAATAATTATTTATTAAACTGCAGTAATTATCAATGAGTTAATAATATTACTTTGTCTAAAAACAATGATCTGCAAAGACAATCAGAGGTGGTCATGTACCATATATTGGATTGGACATACTAAGATGAATCATCCACGTTTAGTGCTCAATGAAGTGTGGGTAACTGTGAGAACTATTCAGTTTGAATTCTGACCAAAAAAAGCTCTAATTTTTGTTGATTTTCTCTTTTTATTTCTCTCTCTTGAAGATGCTGACTCTTGCTTGTGCTGAACACGTAAGTAATGACAGCTTCTTCAACTAGCTGGCCACTCTTCATAAATAAGCAGCGTATGGTGGTGGCTCCTGACACTTAGTAGGTTATTTGACCATGGGGGGCCATCTCAATGAAGACTGATTCCATTCTCACTCAACAGCAAAATTCCCAGTGATGGTCACTGGTATTTTAATGTAACTAGTGAGAATATGCTGACCCAGTAGACAATGTACCCAATGGTAAAATGATGTGAGGGTCAGCTGACCTAGTATAAATAAAAAGTAGATGGGGATTGTGTGTAGCTTGTGTAGCCTAGAGCATGGCATGAGTGTTGATTAATAAAGTTTCTTTATTAAATCTTTTTCTTTGATTTATTTTCTAAAGCTAAGTTTATTTCTTTTATTGCTTTCAACTGAAGATCCTTATTTCCAGATGAACAATTAGAACAGCAACAAGGAGCAGAAACAAATGCTGATGACTATCTTTCTCCAGAGTAGAATAGTGATTCCTCTCCAGAAGTATTTCCACAACAACTGTTTTCCTATTGCTTTCTTCACTGTGCTTTAGGAAAGTCTTGAGAAAATCTGATGCCTCTCAGTCTCTCTTATTTGTTATAGAATTGATGACAGTCACGACTCCTGTAGTTCAAGGTCATTTCAAGTACCTCCCCTGTTTGTGATACACCTTGTTCTTTTTTGTTCTTTGCTGCATTGTGTTCCCACCAAGAATGTGCTGTGAGATCTACCTCAGCTCTTTGTATAGCAGGAGAATCCAGTAATTTTACTCACTGAGAATAGATTTCAGCAACATTGAAAGACATAAAGAGGGGTTGAAAGTGTATGCCTCTGTTGATCCAACAGTAAGAGTATGGCATTTGAGTGTTTGTAATCTCCTGATACACTCACACTGGGTGAAGTATTGCTAGAAGCTCATTATCACATCTGAGATTAGGGGTGTTCAACTTGGGGAATTTCATTTTAACATGGATAGAATAATCTTGCATAATAATTCATCAGGATTCCATAGAATTACAAAGAACTACATAGCACATACAGCGTAGAAACAATTTTCAAGGCCTAACTGGCCTATGAAAATATTTGTGTCCCATTCTCAAGCCTCCTCCCATCCTACATCTATGAGCAAACCTTTCTATTCGCTTCTCCTTCATTTCATTGAATCCCTATAATGCAGAAGGAAGCCATTCAGCCCATCAAGTCTACATCAATCACAATCCCACCCAGGCCTTGTAATCCCACATATTTACCCTGCTAATCCCCTTGGTACTAGAGTCAATTTAGCATGACCAATCCACCAAACCAGCACATCTTTGGATAGTGGGAGGAAACTGGACCACCCAGAAAAAAACCCATGCAGACATAGAGAGAATGTGCAAATGCCACAACTGAGGCATCGAGCCCAGGTAAAAGCAAATTACTGCGGATGCTGGAATCTGAAACCAAACAGAAAATGCTGGAAAATCGCAGCAGGTACAGTAGTATTGGTAATGGGAAAAAAGAGCTGACATTTAAATCCAGATGACCTCTTGTCCCTGGTGCTGTGCGGTAGCAGTGTTTATCTTTAGCTGTCCTTCCACCCAATGCTATTTGCTTCTGCTACAAGCTACATCATATAGTAGGGAGTTCTAAATGTCCACTGCTCTCTGAATAATTTTCTCTGAATTCCCCATTAGATTTCTTGGTTACTATCTTTTTTTGATGCCCACTGACTTTACTTTTCCCTGATGTGGAGATGCCAGTGTTGGGCTGGGGTAAGCACAATAAGAAGTCTCACAACACCAGGTTAAAAGTCCAACAGCTTTATTTGGTATTACAGGGCACAAACTTTCAAAGCGCCGCCGCTTCATCAGGTGAGTGGGAGTCCTATTCACAAACAGGACATATAAAGAAACAAACTCAATTTACAAAATAATAGTTGGAATGTGAGTCTTTACATGTAATCAAGTCTTAAAGAAGATCTTCTTCAGAGCCTTCAACATGTCATCGATGAAGACAAACATCTCGCCAAGGCCATCCTCAAATTCCCACTTCTTGCCTTCAAACAACCGCACAACCTCAAACAGGCCACTGTCTGCAGCAAACTACCCAGCCTTTAGGGGAACTATGACCACGACACCACACAACTCTGCCAGAGCAACCTCTGCAAGATATGTTGGATCATGGACATAGATGCCATCACCTCATGTGAGAATACCATCCACCAGGTACTCGGTACATACACTTGCAACTTGGCCAATGTTGTCTACCTGATACTCTTCAGGAAAGGATGCCCCGAGGCATGGTACATTGGAGAGAACATGCAGATGTTACAACATCGGATGAGTGAACACCATCGACAATCGCCAGGCAGTAATGTTCTTTTCCTGTTGGGAAACGCTTTAGCGGTCATGGGCATTCGGCCTCTGATCTTCAGGTATGCATTCTCCAAGGCAATCTTCACAACATACAACAATGCAGAGTGGCTGAGCAGAAACTGATAGCCAAGTTCCACAGACATGAGGATGGCCTCAACCGGGATCTTGGGTTCATGTCACACTATCTGTAATCCCTACAATTTGCCTGAGCTTGCAAAATCTCATTAACTGTCCTGGCTGGAGACAATACACATCTCTAATCTGTGCTTAACCATCTCTCCACTCATATTGTCTGTACCTTTAAGACTTGATTACTGTAAAGACTTGCATTCTAACTATTATTTTGTAAATTGAGTTTGTGATTAAATGCCCTGTTGTGAACAGAACTCCCACTCACCTGATGAAGGGGCAGTGCTCTGAAAGCTTGTGGCTTATGCTACCAAATAAACCTGTTGGACTTTGACCTGGAGTTGTGAGACTTCTTACTTTACTTTTTCCACATGCAGAAACACAGGATTGATATTTCTGGAGGGGGTGGACATGTCTAATATTAAAACCTCCTTTGAAAGGCTCCATTTCCCATATTCTCATGTCATGATGCAGACAGGCCCCACACCTCTGCAGACATTCGAAGGCAAGCACTGAAGCATGTTAGTTGGAAGGCTTACCTGAATTTGCTGGATTTTGACCCAAATGTATAAAGGCTGTTTGGCACACTACTAGACTTCACCCTTCACCAACCTAATCTCCTAATACCCCAGACTACCTCTATGTCCTGTCATACCTACCATGTCATCTCCATGCCAACCCCCACCCCCAACTTGCCCCATCCCAATTCCTCTTCATATCTCCAAGGCCATCCATGCGCCCTCATGTTCCCCTTGACCCCTCCATACCTTCATGGCCCTTCCACTCACCACCAATGATCCCTTCATTCCCCCTCCTCAAGTATTCTCCATAGCCACTCACCTAGTATCCTTAATGGCAGACCTCAGCAGCCACGTATACATGAGTAAAAATAAACTTCTCACAATCTAATAGAGCTCTCACTCATACACAATACTGAAAAGACTATCCTTCCAAGCATGATGCTGAGTCAATTGCATTCACTGTTCCCAATGTAGTCTCCACAGTGGGGAAGCTATATGCAGATTGGGTGACGGCTTTGCGAAACACATTTGCTCAATCCACAAACATGATCCCAACCTTCCTGTTGCTTGTTATTTTAACTCAACACCTTGCTCTCATGCACACGTGTCTGTCCTTGTCCTGCTGTAATGCTTCAGAGAATACCATTACCAGCTGGAGGAATAACATCTCATCTTCCAGTTCAGCAACCCCTGGCACCAACGTTGAGTTCAGCAACTTTAGATTTTGACCTTTTTGCTCCACCTTAAACCCCCTTTTCTAATAGCCCATACATGTATTGTCTCAATATCGTATTGGATAATGGAAATGAATTGGCTAAATATTTCCTAGAGGTGAGGTTAAGGGGTGGTCAGATTGAAATTTTTAAAACAATGAAGGGAACTTCCAGCTATTTGGGGAAACTCAAAACAAAGCACATAGAATAAGAACTAAGCCCTATAGAAGTGAATTTATAATGCAGAAGGAACTACCTATTTACAGCAGTGGAAGCAAACTCAATAATAACTTTCTACAGGAAGGATTTGTTTGTAAGGCAATGAGAAAAGTGTAGATTAATTCGGAACATGGGAACAGAAGTTGGCATTTTAGTTCTTCAAACTTGTTTTGCCATTCAGTGAGATCATGGTTGATCTGCAATTTAACTCCATGCATCCACTTTAATATCTTTCTTCACAAAAAAATCTCAGATTTAAAATGAACAATTAAATGAATAGCATCAATTGCTACTTGCAATTAGAAGCATTCCCAATTTCATTCCTGAAAGGTTTGGCCCTAGTTTTTAGCCTATGAGTAAAAAAGAGTTACGTGCCCCAAATGGGCAAATTTCTCTCAGTATCTTAGTGGATAAGGGAGGGAGGGGGCAGGAGGCGGGGGCATTTGCTATTGCCTACTCTTCATATATTAAGCCCTATGTTCTAATTCCCCAAACAGAGGGAATTATTTCTTTCTATCTGTCCTAGCTAGTCCACTAAATATCGAGAATACAGCCCAGATTTTACAGGATCACTCCTCATGAATAAATATGGTGATTAGTTGATGCCACAACACGGACTCTTGTGAGACATCACTACTCATTTCCTGTCAGTTTGAGAAATTGCCATTTATCCCAACTCTCTGTCTCCTGCTGCTGAAGCCAATTTCACAACCAGATCAATAATATACCTTCAAATCTCTAAGGTTCAACTTTAGATAACAGTGTCTTACGAAGGACTTTATCAAAGGCATTCTGTAAGTGCATATAATAATATTAATCCACATTCTCCTGTCCACTACTTTTTCAAAAAATTCACTTAGGTTTCTCACACATGATCGACTGGATAGCTTCACTCAAAAAGTGCAGTCAAATGGCCTTGTTCTAAACAATAATATTTAGTGATCCTATGTTATGATTCTATGAATGCAGAAAAAGGCCAGAATCTTATGGTCTTAGAATATGAGTGCGAGAGGCTAGAGTTTCCGAGTCACCACGTCGCTTTCAACATGTCCTTCTGGGAGATATTCCAGGAGGACTCCCAGTAAGGACAGCAGAAACTAGAGGTATTTCACAAAGATCCATATGGCGGCATCAGTTATTCACCATATTTAGATGAGTAGATAGAAATTCACATATCCAAGTTTGCCAGTGTAACCAGTATGGCTGGAAGTGATAAAGATAGTTTATGTCAATGGGTCAAACTGTGATCAATGGATTAAATACAAGTAAATATGAGATCAGCAATGGCAAAGAAATCAAAGATCCTTCAGCCTGAGAGCTGCTACAACACTAAGTGCCAGAAATGGGCAATGTTCCTACGGGGTGGAGAACCCCCAAGCAGCCCTCTGAAGAGATTTTCAATTTCATGAAATAGATGGTGGCCAACCCTCAGGTCACAAAAGGAAGATCCCAACAAAGTCCTCAGTCAGCCCACAAATGGGCAGCCAGTAGGTGGCATGGTGCACAGTGGTTAGCACTGCTGTCTCCAGGGACCTGGGTTCAATTCTGACTTTGGGTCACTGTTTGGGCAGAATCTGCATGTTCTCCCCATGTCTATGTGGGTTTCCTATAGCTGCTCTGTTTTTCTCCTGCATTCCAAAGATGTGCGGATTAGGTTGATTGGCCATGCTAAATTGACCCTAGTGTCAGGGGGATTAGCCTGGATGGGATTGTGGTTGGTGCAGGCTCAATGGGCCAAATGGCCTCCTTCTGCACTGTAGGGATTCTATGATTGTAAGTTTCCAATTTGGGGCTGCTGTCCATTGCCAATGAAGTCCCACCTCTGGGAAGGTCACCTAGAAGCAGGAATATGTTGTACTATGGTCCTGACAGCAAGGATTTTCTTCCCAATCCCACTGTTAGGCCTGCCTTACTTCAGACAAATGGTTGTAAAAATGCAGAATACATAGTTTGCAAAACAGCAAGATTCTTTCAGTAATCCTTTCTGGCCCCTTCCTCATTCCCCATTTAATGGCAAAATGGTCCAGAAAATAACTGGCCCATTTCCATTATTTAACTGCTGCTCTGAGCAATCCTTGTTCCTGATGCACCATTAGCCCATTCACCTGGTGGATGGAAGGTTGCGGCTAAAAATAGCAATCCTAGGATTAAGAGACAGATGGGAATATTCTCAAAAAGCTTTATAACTCACTAAACCCCGAACAACACATCAACAGCTTTACATTTCAGATTTAGCAGAGTTCTCTATTAAAGTTCTGAGTCCTCTCAGCTTGGTACTTAATAACAGTAAAACATGGTTATTTTTATCTTCTAGCTATTTCTCTTGCTGCTCTGCTTTATTGAAGTAAAGAATAAAAAAATTAGCTAAGGTTTTCCATTGTATTTTCTGACTTCCCTGGGCGCCATTTTGAGCCAGTGTTAGCCATCAGCGGATACAAAATATCGCAAAAGTTGGGAAACATGAAACATGAAACATGGTTCCTGATTTTCCACATCCCTCACCGATGAATAACAAGGTTCCTGCTCGGAAGGTCAGCAACTGCATTTTAAATACATTATAAGATCATTAGCAAGCTTGCCCTGCAGATAAAAAGCAACTGGTCTTTCTTCTGATCACACGTGGACCATTGTTATGTGTCATTATTCACAACTTAACTTTCCCGGAAGCATCGGATACCAAAATATTATGACCCTAAGCCACTTCTGATCCTGAGAAAGAATCAGTTTTACTTAACAATCTGGGAGATAGGGGAATCTGTCATGTGTTCCTAAACAAGGTTGCTATGACTGACAGAAGTTTGTGAATTTGGATTGATGCTTAATGAGATGCTAAGAGATTATTTGGTGTGCGGGATAAATAATATAACTATCCAAAAAATACCAGTTGGCAGTAGCCCAAATGGGCTGCAAACAGGAGCAGCAGAACAGGCACTACAGCTGATCTTATCATTGGGAAATGCAGCAAATCTGAGTTGCAAGGTATCCCAATGGAAGTGGACATCCACTTGAGTGTTGGCAATTACATTGTCTCCTTCAAGGAGGATCCAGATCCAGCACTGGAAATTTACAAGAGACTCATGAGGCACATGAACTGTTGAAATTCCCCAGTCTTAGGCGGACTGGGGTGCAATGACTTCATTGAGGCACAGGAGGTTGGTGTCTTGGAGTATAAACTCTCTGACTGAGGTCATAATTGCATGCCCAATCAGAAAGCCTCACCCAAATATATAAAATTGGGAGCATCATGGCTTCTGGCACCCCAAATTCTGACTGCATACTGTTATCTCAGTAAATATCCAGGTACAAGTGTTCAAATCTCACCACAGCAGCTGGAGAATTGGAATTCAATGTATTAAGTAAATTTGCAATAAAAAGCTAATATAATATTGAAGGGGAACCAGATGTGGGAATATTGGAAGGATAAACAGAAAAGAAAAGGAGGGACATAGCTTTGTCAGTCAAAGAAGAGATCAGTGCAGTAGTGAGAAATGATATAGGCTAGAGATCAAGATGCTGAATCAGTCTGGATAGAAATAAGAAATAGCAATAACTAGGGAAATAAGTCTCCAGAGAGGGATAATCTTTAGGTCCTCAACAGTGGTTTCACAGTGGGGCACAGTATAAATGAGGAAATATTGGGGAGTTGTAGGAAAGGTACAGCAGTAATTATGGACGATTTTAATATAAGTCTCATAACACCAGGTTAAAATACAACAGGTTTATTTGGTAGCAAATGCCACTAGCTTTGGAGTGCTGCTCCTTCATCAGATGAATCTCAGTTTTCATGGTAGAGAAGCACTCACCTGACGAAGGAGCAGCACTCTGAAAGCTAGTGGTGTTTGCTATCTGTTGGACTTTAACCCGGTGTTATGAGATTTTTTACTGTGTTTACCCCAGTCCAATGCTGGCATCTACACATCATGATTTTAATATACACATAGACTGGATTAATCAAAATGGCATTGGTAACCTCGAGGAAGAGGTCTTTGAATGTATTAGAGATGGTTTCTTAGAGCAATAGTTGTGGAACCAACCAGGGAGCAGGCTATTCTCGATGTGGTTTTGTCTAATGGGGAAGGATTAATTAAAGATCTCATAGTTAAGTATCCTGTTGGGAAGAATGATGATAATATGATAGAATTCAAAAGTCAGTTTGAGGGCAAGAAACCAGCACCCTACACTCAAATTCTGGAGTTAAATAAAGTTCATTACACAGGCACAAGGATAGATTTACCCTCATGGACTGGGAAGGAAGGTCAAAAGGCAGGACAGTCGATGAACCGTGCAGATGTTTAAGGAGATAGTCAATTTCTCTCAAACAAAATATAATTCTAGAAAGGAAAAAAAATTGTAAGAGAAGTATAAATCACCCATGGCTAAGTACAGAAGTTAACAACAACATAAATGCAAAATCTAAGACATTGTAAAAGCCAATGGTGGACTAGAAGATTAGAAGGGTTATTAAAAAAAGTAATAAAAAAAGCAAAGGCAAATTATGAAAGAAAACAAGATATAAAAAAAAGCAAAGGCTTTTATATGAAAAGGAAGAGAGTAGCTAAAGTGAATGTTGGACCCTTGGAGGATCAGACTAGTGAGTGAATATTGAGAACACAGAAATAGCCGAGAATCTAAATCAATATATTGTCTCAGTTTTCACAACAGAGGACACTAATACTATCCCAATAGTAACAAGTATTACAGCAGTAATAAACAGGCAAGAACTTAGAACAATCATAATCAATGGGGAAACACTACACAGCAAGCTATTGGGATTGAAGGCAGGCAAATCCCAAGACCCAATGGTCTGCATCCTAGTTTCTTAAAGAAAGTGGCAGCAGAGATGGTGGATCCATTGATTTCAATATTCCAAAATTCCCTGGATGCAACAGGTTCCAGTGGATTGGAAAAATGCTAATAAAATACCCTTATTCAAAAAGAGAGGGAGGCAGCAAGTAGGAAACTATAGATCAGTTAATTGAACATCTGTTTTGGTGAATTGTTACAATCCATTATTAAGGAAATAATTACTGGACATTTAGAAAGTTACAACACAATTCATCAAAGGCAGCATGGTTTTATGAAGGGTAAATCATATTTGACTAATTTGCTGGAGCACTTCAAAGATATAACAAGCAAAGTGGGTAATGGGGATCCTATAGAATGAGGGGAGATGTAATTGAAGTGTATAAGATGCTAAAGGGGATTGACAGGTTCAACATAAAGAGAATATTTCCTCTTGTAGGGCAATCCAGAATGTGAGGTCATAGTTTTAGGATGGCAGGGGGGAGAGGGGGTAGCAGATTCAAAACAAAAATGAGGAGAAATTATTTTCTTCAAAGAGTCATGAACCTGTGGAACTTGCTAACCCAGAGTGACGGAACTAAATTTAGAAATGAGTTGAAGGGTTATGGAGAATGGGTAGGAAAGTGGAGTTGAGGCTTAGATAAGATCAGCCATGATCGTATTGAATGGTGGAGCAAGCTCGAAGGGCTGAGTTATCTACTCTGCTCTGAGTTCTTATGTTCTTTTGATGATCATGGAACAACCATCATAAATTTTAATTAATCACTATGATCGGGAGAAATGGTAGAAAAGAACGGAAGCTTGCTCACTGAGGACACATATCAGAAATCTAGCATCACACAAAGTTTTCAGCCATTAAAGCAGTTTATAAATCATGTTTTCTGAGAGACAAGGCACCTTGTTGGGTTGGAAATGTCGAAGATGATTCCCCTGCACAGAGGAATTTCAAATTAAAGCAGCAATGAGAAATTTGATGTACTGAAACATTGCACTGTTATTACCCAGTGGGAGGCTACTTAATTATGCAATAATGGTTGGTTAGAGTGAACACGGTTGACAGAAATTAGCAAAATGCTTACTTACCACCACAATATATCGAGGTCTATACTGAATTGTTCCAAAAAGACCAAGTATGACAACAATGATGTGCAAGAAATTTGCTAGAATTGGGGCCCACTGATATCCCAGGAAGTCAAAGATCTGCCTCTCCAATGCAGCAAGCTTGAAAGGAAAAGAGAGAAAAAAACTGAGTCAAACCACAGCGACCATTGTTTATATAAAGATAAGAACTTCAATTCAGATTGTATTGTATCACATTTCTTGAAGAACATGTGCCAAAGTGCTTTGCTCACATTACTGTGCAGCATATTGACTGTGGTTAAGCCCCCAACTGAGAGACAATTTTAAGAGTTTGAATTCTGGTGCAAAGACTTGCTGACTGCAATTGTACACATTTTTACATCAATTAGTCTGATTGACCTGCTAATATTCGAAGACACAGACCGTTTTCAGCCACATTTAATCCACATTTAAGAATTAGTCTCGGTTTGAGGATTGAAGTGAAAACTATAGATAGGCAGCCTTTGTGTTACGTTTTTAAACAACAGCATAAATAAGACCAATAAAAACTTGCAATCTCTATTTGAGCAATGCATCTAATTTCAAAAGGCAAAAAACAAGCTCATTCCCTGTAAACAATGACCCAGGATTGTCCATTTACCATTGACAATACTTTTACGAGGGAATGCATAAATGCAAACAAAAACAGAACATCTCACACTCTCTGGATGTGTTTCTATGGATTGAACTATACAAGGTGCCATGTTCCTAGCCTTCCCCTGCATCCACTGCTTAAAAGATTGGGGGAAGAGTTAGGTAAGTGAAAGAACAGTTCCCCATAACCATTTAATAGGCTGGAGATGGGATTTCTGCTTCTCAGGGACAGAACACCCTGCCTCACAGATCTGCTGGCCAACCACAGGCCAACAGCTCACACTGGGAGCACTGGACACTGCTGGTCCTGCACTCAGATCTTAAGAAAGCACTTAGCAATGAATCAGAATGTGGGAGGATTTACTGCCTGCACTCACCTCAAAACCAGAAAATTGCTCCTGAAATCAATGGACCTTTGCATGGTCTGCTCCCTTCCCGATTGCTACAATTCCCATGGCGGAACCCCCCATGTAAGTGTTTGAAGGATGGGTAGGTGATGGGCAGGCTCCCTGCTGGACTTTATGTGCCCTGTCTTCTAATCTACCAGAAGTAAATACTGCATGGTAGGTTGTTGCATAAAGTTAAATTGCACGAGATCCAGGGTGAAGTACCTAAATGGATACGAAATTGGTTTGATGACAGAAGACAGAGGATGGTTGTAGAGGGTTGTTTTCCAAACTGGAGACCTGTGACCAGGGGTAGTGCCTCAGGGATCGCTGCTGGGCTACTGTTATTTGTCATTTATATTAATGATTTGGATGAGAATATGGGAGGCATGGTTAGTAAGTTTGCAGATGACACCAAGCTTGCTGACAAGTGGATAGTGAAGAAAGTTATCTCAGATTGCAACGGGATCTTCATCAATTGAGCCAGTAGGCTGACGAATGGCAGAGGGAGTTTAATTTAGATAAATGCGAGGTGATGCATTTTGGTAGATTGAACTGAGGCAGGACTTACACAGTTAATAATAGGGCATTGGAGAGAGTTACAGAACAAAGAGATCTAGGGGTACATGTTCATAACTCCTTGAAAATGGAGTCACAGGTAGACAGACTGGTGAAGAAGACATTCATAGTTGGTTTTATTAGTCAGAACATTGAATAGACATTGAATGGGACATCTTGTTGAAGTTGTAAAAGACATTAGTAAGGCCACATTTGCAGTACTGTGTACAGTTCTGGTCACCCTATTATAGAAAGGATATTATTAAACTAGAAAGAGTGCAGAAAAGATTTACTAAGATGCTACTGGGACTGGCTGGTTTACCTTATAAGGAAAGGCTGGATAGACTGGGAGTTTTTTTTCTGAGCATAGAAGGCTGAGGGATGATCTTATAGAGGTCTATAAAATAATAAGGGGCACAGATCAGCTAGATAATCAGTTAGATAATATCATTTTCCAAAGTAGGAGAATCTAAAACTAGAAGGCATAGGTTAAGGAGAGAGGGAAGAGATACAAAAGTGTCCAGAGGGGCATTTTTTTCACACAAAAGGTGGTGAGTGTCTGGAACAAGCTGCCAGAAGTAATAGTAGGGGCAGGTACAATTTTAAAAAGTATTTAGACAGTCACATGTGTAAGATGTGTACAGAGGGATATGGGCCAATTGGGATTAGCTTAGGGGTTTAAAAAAAAAAGGGCGGCATGGACAAGTTGGGCTGAAGAGCATGTTTTCATGCTGTAAACCTCTATGACTCTATGACTGTGAGTGGGGTGAAGGTGGCGTGGGTTTGGGCGGCAGGGGAGGGGGGTGGAATTCAAATAACTCTGCCCTATAAGTTTACACTTCTGATGACAGCTCTCACCCATTGGTAAAGTCAGACAAAACTCAGATACGCACAGCCCATGATTTGCTAACCACATGGGCACTTTGAGCTGGAATTTCTGAAATGTTCTCCCGGTGGACAAAGCTCCCAATTTACAAACTTAGAATTAGAAATTAGCCAATTTATATTCTCTCAGGATGCACTCGTCTCGAAGACTAGTCTCACTTGGCTGCCCTATTCCAGGTTTAATTTATTTGTATGTCCACAGATATATTCATTTGAACAGTAGGCGAATGCTGGTGCTTAATACTTAATCCAAATTAATGCTTTAGTCACCGCATGTTCCTAAATTTTCACCCTGAGCTCCTTCATTTAAATGCTTCAGTGCTTACAGAACCTTTGTTCATAATGATGTCTTGTTATTTTCAATCAACTTTAACAGTTGGGCACTGCATTAAACTGACACTGATGTAATATATCGCTTAAACACTTTTTAAAGAATCTGTGACACTTGTGCAAAACTTACTTTGTATTTACTGAGCACTGCAGTTCACTTGATGGCTGAACATTTTGCGAATTATAGGGCAGAATATTCTGGCTGTGCTCTTCTTGAAACTGGAATGTGTCACCCGACCTGCACTGCTAAAGGAGATTCATGCTTGAAGGAAGCATAAACAACTGACTAGGCTACCTCCTGGGTACTACAGTGGCATAGTGGTTAGCATTATTGACTCAGTGCCAAGGACCCTGGTTCGATTCCCAGCTTGGGTCACTGTCTGTGTGGAGTTTGCACATTCTTGCCGTGTTTGCATGGGTTTCTTCCATGTGCTTTGATGTCCTCCCACAGTCCAAAGGTTAGGTGCTTTGGCCATGCTAAATTGCCTCTTAGTGTCAGGGAGATTAGCTGGGTAAATATGTGGGGTTACTGAGATAGGTCCTGGCTGGGATTGTGATTGGTGCAGACTCGATGGGCCAAGAGGCCTCTTTCTGCACTATAGGAATTCTATCATAACAATTCCCCGGTTCCTGTTCCCTTCGAGCTTGGCTCTCTGCTTGCAGTGAGATATTGCTGAATTAATCTTTGAATCCGTTGTTACCATCGACAAGTTACCATTGTCGATACTACAAATAATAAAGATGTATAATATTCCTTTGCTTTTGATTTTTGTGAAACTGTTAACTCATTTTGAATAAGCAGTTTAATTCCTGAATTAAAACCATTGATGAAGGAACATCACCGTGCTAATACCATCAACCATCATTTCGAATCTTACAGACAGTTAGCTCATTAGAACTCTGTATTATGCCAATAGTTTAAACACTGTGAAAAGGTAATTTTGAAGGTATTTTGCTGCAGTGTCATTTTAAGTAACAACTATATCTTGATATACTGGAGGCAATGAATTTAGTCAAGTGGAACATTTTGTCTACACGTAACATGGCCTGCGACATCTGCTAATCATTCTCTAGTGCTTCCACTTAGCTAGATGCCAGTGCCCATTGGGTTGGTCCGCGTGAAGTAGGAAAAAGTGATGCTGGCACTATCAACCAGTAACTTTTCTCTTTAATTTGTTTTTTTACATAGCTGCCCCATCAGCCCACTTGATAAGGTAGAAGGGGTGAAATGAATACATCTGGCAGATTTATGGGAATATAAGCCACAATCCAGGACTGATTTGATTATATATTTAAAAGTGTTGCAGGTTGCTTTAAGAGCTGATCACATGACTTGATGGTGTTGTCATTAGGTGTCTGCAATGTTTCACTTTCAGTTTGTACTCTATGCGGTGCAGAAAACATCCCTTTCAATCAAAAATGGTGTGTGTTAGTTTCAATCTATGTGTGCAAACCATCATTAGTGTACACTTGACCTGGACCATTTGATGGGCAACACGACAGCTCAGTGACTATCGCTGTGCTGTGCAGATACATGGGTTTGGGCCTGTGTCTGTGGAGGTTTGCGCATTCTCCCCGTGCTTGCGTGGGTTTTCTCCAGGTGCTCCAGTTTCCTCCTACATCCCAAAAATGTGCTCTTAGGCTAATTGGCAAAACAAATTCTCCCTAAATTGTCTCAAATTTGGTTTTTAATCCATAGATCTACAAACATGGACAGGGATCATGGGTAGAGGTGGGAACATCAGGGTGGCGGCGCGGGCTCGTTGGGCCGAAGGGCCTGTTTCCCGTACTGTTTTGTTCTTTGTTCACATTCTTTACCTCTTGTTAAAAACTCACAATACCGAATATAATTAGAACATTACAGAACCCCATTATAGCACCTGATGGAACTATATGTTTACCCCATGACATCATGAGGACAAAACTCCAAAAGAAACTGCATTCTGGGTTGTAACCCAAATTTATTCATTCCTAATTATCTATAAGGCTACACTACGCTCCTAGCTGACTGACAAGTCAAGATTGGCTGTTCAAAACGTTTCAGCCAAAATTTACCAACCTGCCTGCCATGTAAATTGGAGCGGGCAAAGGGCAGACAATATAAAGTTCCACTGAGGTCAGGCGATCAAGTTTTGGGGCGATCAAGACCGCAAATCCAGCCCCTGATGTTTAAATGGTTATTTCAAATTAAAGTTTTTTAAAATTAGGAAGAGTAATTAAAGTATTGCAATATTGTGATAAACACACATTAGGTGCCTGTCTGTGACAAGCCATCAAATATTTAATCCTAAAATGACTGATGGTGATAATAACAAATGCAGGGTAAATATATTACTGTGAGACAAAAACAGAAAACGCTGAAAATCTCAGCAAGACTGACAGCAACTGTGAAGAAAGAATAGAGCCAATGTTTCCAGTCGGGATAATCTTTGGTCAGTTAATGATGTTCTGAGAGTTCCCTGTCTTCCACTTTAACACAGATTCTAACCGATGTTTCTTCCTTTCTCTTTGTGCAGTCCATTTGTTGCACTGCATGGACCCTTTAAGATTGTCATGCACCCCACATCCACCTCTTAAAGAAAATGTTGCTTCTCTGCAAACTGTTTGACCCCCCTTCCCAGCACATTTCCGATTGCTGCATTGCCAGCTTAAAGAAAACTTAGGCTTTAAACTAGTTAGTTTAATTGTGTTTTGTGCATTCTCTACAATAACCAACAGCATGGCCCTGTTGTCTATCGGGGCAGTCCGTCAGCAGGATGAAATAGGCCGAAGATTTGAAAACATGGGTAACCACTGGACTTCGAACTCTATTTCCTCTCCCTTTACTAGCCAGGAGCTGGCCAGCTTGAGAGAGACAGAGACAGACAGACTGACTATCTTCACTGAATGGCCACAGAGCTGAGAGGAGTGTGAAGCTGCAGGTGGAGATCAAGGGCTTGGTTGTGGGGTGGGATGTAGGTCATAGGGGCTGTAAAGGGGGGGATCGTGGTTTGGGGGAGAATCTGTGTCAGGGGTTCCTGTGATTGCTGGGGGAAACTAACACAAGGGAGTAATATGCTTTCTTGTTGCCTTTTGGTTTCCATATGTTGTTAACAACTGCACTTTAGAAGACAAACCCTTCCTGTTTAATATCGTCATGCTGCCTTGTAACAATGGAAGGTCCAGATTGAACTTGTTCTGTTCTTCATCACATGAATCTCCAGTGAGCTGTGAAATGTGTCCCCCTGGAACATTTACACATTACACATTAGTTCCTAACCAAGTAGTTCCCAGCTATTTACAGATACAATAATATATAACAGTGAGTGCAATTAATTGGGAGTGAAGAAAGTTAAACTGGGAGGATGAAGTATTCCTCCACTTCTTGGTCCACAGCAATGTTGAAAGGCACTTGAACTGCTATATCTGGTCTTCCTCGTCCTGTTAAGCTACAAGTTTTTTCAAATCCTGAGAAACTCAGCCCACAGTGATTATACTGAACCGGCTGCTGGAATCTGATGTGTGACGCCTCATTAACATTTTCAGACGAGTAAACGGCCCCTCGAGAGCAGTTTGCCGCCTGCCCCATTTCTGTTAAAATTGAAAGTACGCATATTCCAGTCAGGTTGGGGTCGGGTTTCAGATCTTGGAAATGTTAACACATATTTCTGCACGCAACACCCCATCCCTCCCCATGCCCGCCGTCCAACTCTCTCCCACCCGTCACCAGGTTTCGGTCTACCCATGCCTCTCCCCACAAAAAGAAATTTCAAACAACCAATTTAAACGTTGATTTTCTCCAGAACCTCAAAGGAGTATGAAGTTATTTTCAGTGCTGTTCCCACACAAATGTTTAAGACATTAGTAATAAGTTCCTGTACACCAACACCTGCATAAAAATGATACAGAGAGGAATTTGATATGGGCAGACTAAGTTTTCATAAGGGAACAGCATCAATCATAAATTATGGCCAACAAAGCATTAAAATCCTTGATTATACTCAAGAAAATAAAGGGTGCTTTGTATAATTCTACTCCCCTGTGGACTTCAGAAAACATCTGGAAAACTTCATCACATAGATAAACTTTCAACTTAAGGAATACATTCATTGAGTTAATGAGGAAGATCAATGACATCTGGATTTCTCTATTCAATCCTTCTGAAGTCACATCTGGATGGAAAACAATGATTTTGTTCATGTAAAGTTCAGCAAAAAGTGCAAACTACCTCCTTGAAATAATACATCAGCTATCCATTCCAGTTTTCATCAATATCTGCACCAATGGGAATCCAAAAAGCCAGACTCAGGGCACTTGTAAGCATCTCACTGCAAGGGTCTTAACTGGTACATCTTTTTATAAAGATGCAAAGGTGGCCCAAGGCACATTTAAGAAATTCAAGGCCTTTTTGTCACATAGTGACAAAAGCTCGAAATGAGGAATAACATTTAGCAACTGAAGAAGGCCTTTCCTTAGTTTAACTGCCCACTTACCACCAGGGCAAGTGATGAAGGTAAGTCAGGGAGAACGTTTTCTATTAAATGTCCATCCTTAGAATTGGTCTCAAACATGTTCCTCCACTTACTCATCCACTAAGACCAGGGCAGAATGGGTCATACTTCCCATGAGTATGAGGTCACTAAACTTCAGTCATTGTCTCAACTCTGCCTCCCATATCAAAAAATCTTTTAAAGTTTCTTTAGCAGCAGGGGCTAGGCATGAGAAAGATGAAGACTTCTTTAAAGTTTCATCTACGCAAGAGATAGAGGGATATGGACCAAGGACAGGCAACAGGGATGAGTTCAATTTGGCCTCATGTTCAGCCAAACATTGTGGACCAAAGGGCTGTTCCTGTGTTGCAATGTTCTATGTTCTATGCTCGACCTTTGCTGTTTCCTGCATCCTGGCCAGAACTATTCCTTGAAGCAGGACCTTTTGGCAGCAAAGTTTGGTTGCAATACTTTGGTGCTGTTGTGAGTCAAAAAAATCCACCCATCTGGGTGCAGGCTCTGCCACATCTCTAATGTGGATGTTAGCATGGACAGAGGGAGTATGTGCTAAATGTGTGCAGAGTTGTCATTCAGCACGGCACAGCCATTTATTGTCAGAACTGCCATTTCTGACCTGATTTTGATTTGATTTGATTTATTATTGTCACATGTATTAACGTAAGTGAAAAGTATTGTTTCTTGTGCACTATACAGACAAAACATACCATTCATTAAGAAGGAAACAAGAGAGTGAAGAATGTATGTTATAGTCATAGGTAGAGTATATAGAAAGATCAGCTTAGTGAGAGGTATGTCCATCCAGAAGTCTGATGACACCAGGAAGAAGCTGTTCTTGAGTCGATAGGTACATGACCTCACACTTTTGTATCTTTTTCTCAAAGGAAGAAGATGGGTGAGAGAATGTCCAGGGTGCTTTGGGTCCTTAATTATGCTGGCTGCTTTTCTAAGGCAACGGGAAGTGTAGACAGAGTTGATGGATGGGAGATTGGTTTGCATGATGGATTGGGCCACATTCTCAACTTTTGTAGTTTCTTGTGGTCTTGAGCAGAGTAGGAGCCATTCCAAGCTGTGATACAACCAGAAAAAATGCTTTCAAATGTTAGAGCATCTGAGTACTCTAACACTTGTGATTTGAGATACATGTACCTTTAAGTACAATTGCCTTTATCTTAAACTGATGTAAATCTATGCCATCAAGAAGTGATGTATTAGTCTCATGGCTTGTATTCAGTCCATTAGCAGCAGTAGGAATCAAAATTGGATAATCAGCCATAATCGTAATGAATGGCAGAGCAGGCTCAAAGGGTCAAATGGCCTTCTCCTGCTTCTACCTTCTATGTGTCTATGCATATGCATAATAGATCAGTTAACTCTAACCGCATATAGTCTTATTGTCAAATAAAGATCAACATTAGTTATCTCCCTAATCCTTTTCATGTGATTGGTATAGAATAGAGAAAAACAGAATCTGGCAGCAAAGTTTTATGTAATGATTTATTCAGTCACAATGGTGCAGATCTTCTGGTCTCTGGACAGTCAGACCCAGAGGTACCACGGAGACCCCTCTGAAGTCCCAACTCAACAATTCTCCGCAAAGTGCCTGAAATGTTTCAACTTGTGATGTGTAATTCCCCTTAATCCAGAACCCTCCAAAAACATTCTCCCTGAGTAGAGAGTTTGGAGGGTTCCAACTTACTTACCCGGATAGTTACCCAGGAAATTTTGGGCAGGAAAAAAGTCTTCTCACTCCTGGATAACTATACAACTGACCACCACAACTGCCAATGAATCCTTCTCTGATTCCTTCTCAAATACTCTAACATCTGCAATTGTGTGAGGGTGAAGTGAGGCTATGAATGTTTTGTTGTCACGTTAGTGAAACTTGTCGGTAGGTGAATGATGGAGATGTGAGGCACTGAACAGTGTGACGATGCTGGTGTAGTTTGTGGGACTTTGCATTTGAGATGCATTCATGAGTGGATGAGTTCATCTGCAAAAGTGTATGAGTGAGTCAATATCAGTGTATGAGTGAGACAACGTGAGTCTGGATCAGTGACTGGATGTGAGTGAGAACACTGAGAATATGAGTGTGCAAGACAAATACATACCCTGCCTGCCTCCTCTCTCCCTCCCTCCGCAAAAACCTACCCCACCCCTTCTCTGATAACCAGAACTTTGGGCCGTGTGTGTTGCTCTAGCTCTGCCTGTCAGTGAAAAGGCAAAGAAAAGTTTTTATTGGTGAACTTTGCTACTTGGCACTTTTCAATGGTCATTTTTACCACTAATTTTATTTTAAATTATTAATTTATTCCTTTGACATTGATTCTGCAGTTTGATGTTGTGTCGTAATTTACCTTGCTGAACTTTACTCATCAGTCTCTTGAATAAGGAAAAAAATAGAACTCAGCCCCTCACGTGAATAGCTGGACAAGCCTCTTTAATTAGCATAGCTAGCTTTAAATGGTGTTAGTCTGTCACGACTTTGCACCCCCTGCTGAGGTATGCACCCACTCAACAGAGCACTGAGTGCTGGCAATCATTTAAGTGAATAGGTGATATGGAGTTGGCATGTGGTTTGTTTCAGAAACTTTGAGTCAGGTTAATCACTCTTTGTCAGTCCTGTGCCTGTTTTTGGAGGGCTATCAAATTTTGCCTCCTTTGCTTCCATAATGTCTTCAATTAAGTCCCACCCTCTTAAGTGGCTTTTTCACTATCGACATTATATAAAGTCTGCATTTTCATTCTGTTCGAGCTTCTTATGAGAAGCAAAAAACATGCATGATGGAGTTACTTTACCATCAGCCAACGAAAATGAGCATAAGTCACAGTCAGGGTTAAAAAACAAGATTACTCTCAGGTAAGAACTTTCAATACTACTTCAATTTGTTCAGGGAAATAATGGGAGGAGGTACGATAGACACATTTAAGGGGTAACTAGATGAATAGGATCGGAATGGAAGGATATGGATTCTATAAGTGCATACAGTTTTAGTCTAGGTTGCATGGTAGCACAGTGGTTAGCACTGCTGCTTCACAGCTCCAGGACCTGGGTTCGATTCCCAGTTCAGATTACTGTCTATGTGGAGTTTGCACATTCTTCTCGTGTCTGCATGGGTTTCCTCTGAGTGCTCTGGTTTCCTCCCATAGTCCAAAGATGAGCCAGTTTTGTTGATTGGTCATGCTAAAATTGCCCCTTCATATCTTGAGATGTGTAGGTTAGAGAGATTAGCAGGTAAAATATGTGGAGGTAGGGCTTAGGTGGGATTGTGGTCAGTGCAAACTTGAAAAGTCTCTTTCTGCACTGTAGGGTTCTATGATTTTATGATTGGCACAACCTTGGAGGGCCAAAGGGCCTGTGCCTATGCCAAGCTGTTCTTTGTTCTTTGTTTGTACCAACTGCTTAATCATGTGCATTTCACACAGAAGGTAATATTTTAGAATTAATTCTCAAAAAATATCATATATTAGGAGGTCTTCTCTCAGACCATCCATATGTTTATGTCAGCCAGTGAGAGGAAGAGCAAGACATGATTCAGCTGATTCAAAGTCAAAGAACAAAGGCAGGGATGGAGGTGAGTGGCTGTGGGAAGGGAAAAGGATAGTGGGAAAGTCAAAGTGTAATTAACACATCTTTCTTTATCACACTATGTCAAAGAAGAAAAAGAGAAAGAGCAAAGCAGAGAACAGAGAAACAAAAAAGAAGGCAGAGACAAAAGAGAAAATAGAGAGGGAGAGACAGAGAACATGAGGACAATAAACAGGTAACAGAGGGATCATATTCTCTGACATACTGAGCATAATGTTGCCATGAGAGATACATTACATACCAAAATCTTTAAGTGTCAATCCTTGAGCAATGATGTGTGAATATCAGCAACAAATTCCTACAGTGCAATTCTTCTTCCTAAGGTTGTAAAGCGATCTTGGTTCTTTGAATATTTACAAGGTGTTTGTTTTTAAAACAAACACAGATGCAGTCACTAAAAAAGTTTGGTGAACTAGCTGTGGTTATCCACGTGATGTATTATAAAATTAGTCAATTACCCAATCTAATTGTAGCATGGTGACACAGCAGTTAGCATTGCTGCCTCACTGCACCAGGGTACCAGGTTCAATTCTGTTTGGGTCACTGTCTGTGCGGAGATTGCACGTCCTCCCCTTGCCTGCAGAGTTTCCTCCGGATGTTCCGGTTTCCTCCCACAGTCCAAAGGTGTGCAGTTAGGTTGATTGACCATGCTCAATAACCCCTTAGTGTCAAGGGGATTATCAGGATAAATACATGGGATTACAAGGGTAGGGCCTGGGTAGAATTGTTGCCAGTGTAGACTCAATGGGCCAAATGGCTTCCTTCTATAATGAAGGGATTCTATGATTTTCTGAAATTATGGAAATTTGTCAAGTCAAATCTTTGGGAAGGGCTGGTGTCATCAATTAAAAACTTTAATGGAGGTGTTAAAAAACAAAAACAATTCACTGGATAAATTTAATCTAATCTAAATTTCACTAGATGGAGAGAGAGAGAGAGAAAAAAACATTGCTTTCCAGCTTGATGTCCCTTCTATAACTAAAAACTGCCAAAATAAGAAATGAAACTTTGAGTTCACGAGGTAGGAAAGAAACTGTCTAAAGTGCATGACCTTCCTCCTAACAATGCAGGGTCATAAAAAGTTCCAAAGCAAAAATAAACAAACTCCATTTATAACACTGAAGGAGCAATGAAAGGACTTTTCCAATCAATTCAGCAACAAAGACATAAGCTGAGCCTGGGAGAGCTGCAGGGAACATAATTTTAAAAAGACATTTCTTTAAGATACACTAACTTCACACATGCCATTCTTTTTAGTTATCATAACATCCTTCAATTTTTAAGCCATCTAATATTGATGTCCTCTTCCTTCCTCTTCCACTTTTTCCTTGAAATTTTTCTTCCATAACTTCCTTTACAAATGGTTAGCACTGCTGCCTCATAGCACAAAGGGACCCAGATTTGATTCCTGCCTTGGGTCTTCTGTCTGTGAGGAGTCTGGACATTCTCCCTATGTCTGTGCAGGTTTCCTCTGAGTGTTCCAGTTTCCTTCCACAGCCCAAATTACATACTGGCTATGTTTAATTCTCCCTCAGTGTAGCTAAACAAACATCGATGTGCGGCAACTAAGGGATTTTCGCAGTAACCTTATTGTTGTGTTAATGCAAGCCTACTTGTGACACTAATGAATAAACTCTAAACTTTAAAATCTTTCAGTCCATTTTCTCTTAAAATCTGTCTTACCCATGTTTTTTTTCCAAATTACATTTAACATATTTCTGTTCGTTCATTTCTACAGCATTCGATCATTTGTTACTTTTGTATCCAGCACATTCTTCCCATTCTCCACTTCAAAGATCTTTAGCAAGTTGCACTCCTCTTCCTGTAAGGTCTACGCCTTACACCCATCCAAAACAACATTCCACAACAAGCTCTTTACAAGTCACTTAACGAGTTGTCTACTCAATTTTCCAGTTAACGACCATTTCTAAACATAGAATTTCCCATTGCTAACCTTGTTCTTATTTGCATCTCCTAGCTTTCTTAATACTTGAATTCTTGCATCTGTTCCAGTTCTCTTCCCTCTATGAATATTTATCGGTGGTTTTGAGATGCGCGTTACGTTGGTTTTGTCAATGTTCGCTTTCATTCCAAAGTTCATACCTGCTGTTACTAGTCTATTAGTTGTTTGTAATCCTTCTTCTCTGCTTATAACAAGTGCTTTATCATCTATAAGTCTAACTGATATTATAATTCACAACCCATGATCTTGACACCAGTTTTTGTCTTCAAATACTTCTTTGATCATTGCTTCTACATAGACACTGAAAAGGACTGATAAACAACACTGTTGCGGAAATGTTTTTCCGATTACTCGTGCTTCTGATTTCCTGTTAGCTACGGTCACAGTTGCTGTTTACCCCATGTACAGATTTGTCTCTCTCTTTAGCCTACCCCAAAGTCTTGCGGCACTATCAAAAGCTTCATCCAGTCAACCTGACTGAATGCTTTCTCCAAATCTATAAAACATACAATTTCTGTCCCAACTTGAAACTGCATTCAATCATTAATCCTAATCATGCCTATATACACCCTGGAACACACAAAAAGGTGATATACAGAGGAAATGTTTGGTGATACGGGAAACTGGACTAAAGGATGGTAAAACAAAGATGCAAGAATAGTGTTAAGAACTCAAACATCAGCTGGAAGCCGATGCATAATCAAGTCATCATCTTGTTAAAATGGAAACAGTGTTCCAGCTAAGGTAGAATGCACAGAAAACAATGAAACACAGAGGGGCTGAAGTGAGTAAATGAAGAATTTGAAAATAAAGTAATCAAAGCAAAAGCTAGAAACATGGAAACAGATTGAAAAATCTGCCAAGGCAGAAGGGGAAACTAGGGAAAAGAGGGAAAAGGGCCAAGAAGCTCTTGGCATGATGGCACAGTAGTTAGCACTGAAGCCTCACAGTGCCTTAGACTCAGGTTCAATTCCAGCCTTGTTTGTGTAGAGTTTGTACATTCTCGTTGTGTCTGCTTGAATTTCACCTGGGTGTTCCAGTTTTCTCCCATAATCCAAAAGATGTCCAGGTTAGGTAGATTGGTAAATTGTCCCTTAGTGTCCTAAGGTTAGGGGCTTAGCAGGGTAAACACATTGGATTATCACGATGGGTGGGATGCCCTTGAGAGTCACTGCAGACTCGGTGGGCTGAATGGCCTCCTTTTGCACTGTTGGGATTCAATGAAACCATGGGTTACAATGGCAATGTTGTAAAAGGTGGAAAAAAGGGAGAAAATGGAATGATATCAACACTGAAGGAGGCAAGCTGAAATACAGACCATTGAATGATGAATTAAGAAGAGAAATGAAGACAGCAGGAGAAAAGTGGTTAAATGTGCAGTGAACAAATACGTATGGCTGAAGAATTGGAATGCCTAGGAAAGATCAGACCATACGGATGCAAAAGCAAAGGAAATAAATGGCACTTAGCATAAAGAACTGAAAACAACTGCGGTAGAGAATGAGGAAGGTATTCTGTCAACAAGCCCTGATGAAATAAGACAAAGATGGAAAGGGCATATTGAAGAACTGTACACAAAAAATAAAAAGCATGAACTGATCGAGCTGGAAGAGAGTAATGTTGATATCAATTTTATTGGATCAGATATAGTGGAGAATGAGATAGGAGCAGAATTAAATGAGATAAAAATCAGAAAAGTGGTTGGGATAGATGAAATACCTACAGAGTTGTTTCAAAGCAACTTACCATCATTATTTATAAAGCTGTGTAAAGATATTTAATTATCAGGAGAATGGCCAGGGGACTTCATGTCGATAATGGTTAGCATAAGAAAGAAGCCACAAAGGCATGCTGACGTTTTGACTTTGATTCAATTCATCTGATTGCCCATTGCTTTGCAGCTTATGTTCAGAGTTATTACAAAGAGAGTGAAGACACAGAACTACATCAGAAATGACCAGTCTCGATTCCAGGAAGGAAGTGGGACAAAAGAAGCAACCAGTGTTATGAGTTTAATGAGTAAACGCAGTTTAGAATTTGGACATGAATCATATATTAATACCTTAGAAAGAAAGTCATGATTTTTTTTTCACAAGACATTTTAAGTAATTTTAGTGAGAAAAGTTAATAAACCACCATCTTTTCTTAAATTTCTGCCATAGGATGTAGCATTACTGACAAGGCCTGCATTTGTTGTCCATCCTTAATTGCCCTTGACTGAGTGGCTTACTAGACCATATCAGAGGTTGGTTAGTACTCAACCACATTTCTGTGGGTCTGGAGTCACACATAAACCAGAACAGGTTATGGGACAGCAGATTTCCTTCCCAAGTGAACCAAATGGATTTTTACAACAATGTGTGACTGTGTCATAGCCACTGTTACTAACAATGGATTTTAATTCCAGATTTGCTTAACTGTATTTAAATTCCACCAGTTGCCATGACAGAATTGAACCTATGGCCCCAGAGCTTTAGCCTAGGCCCTGGATTGTTAGTCAGTGACATTACCACTATGGTGTGCCAGAGAGGTACAAGAGGCCAATGTTCAGGTTATCATTTCAAATGCTATTAAAGGCTCACTAAGTTTAGTGTTGTCCAATAGAAATCACTGACTAATTATAGGAACCACAGTTTTAATCACACATTAATTTTAGTACAGCACGCCTTACATACATCCACACAATATTGATAAATGAACTTCACCAGTATATATTTACTGAACAATTCAATGTGAATCTTTAGAATTCTGGACTGAGATTTCCAGACACAGCAGAAAATATTTTACCACCAAGAATTGGAGCGGACAACAGACAATATCCATTGAACTCGGACAGGATTTTCTGGTCTCGCTCGAGTGAGGCCGTAAAATCCCATCCAGCATGTTATTTATAAAGTTTATTTATTTATTAGTCAGAAGTAAGGCTTATATTAAAGCTGCAATGAAGTTACTGTGAAATTCCCCTAGTCGCCACAATCCAGCACCTGTTTGGGTCAATGCAGCTAACCAGCACGTCTTTCAATGGGAGAAAACCAGAGCACCTGGAGGAAACTCACACAGACATGGAGAGAACCTACAAACTCCACATAGACAGTGACCCAAGCCAGGAATCGAACATGGGTCCCTGGCACTATGAAGCAGTAGTGCTCGCCACTGTGCCACCATGCCATTCCCATTAGTACATAGAACATAGAACATTACAGCGCAGTACAGGCCCTTCGGCCCTCGATGTTGCACCGGCCAGTGGACCCTCTAACCTAAACTATTCCAATATCATCCATATGCCTATCCACTGAACATTTGAATGCCCCCAAAGTAGGCGAGTCCACAACTGCTGCGGGCAGGGCATTCCACTCTCTCACCACCCTCTGTGTAAAGAACCTGCCTCTGACATCTGTCCTATAACTACCACCTCTTAATTTAAAGAGATGTCCCCTCATGTTGGTCATCACCATCCAAGGAAAAAGGCTCTCACTATCCACCCTATCCAATCCCTTTATCATCTTAAATGCCTCAATTAGGTCACCGCGTAACCTTCTTCTCTCTAATGAAAATAACCTCAGGTCCCTCAGCCTTGCCTCATAAGGCCTTCCCACCATACCAGGCAACATCCTGGTAAACCTCCTCTGCACCCTTTCCAATGCTTCCACATCTTTCTTATAATGCGGCGACGAGAACTGTACGCAATACTCCAAGTGCGGCCGCACCAGAGTTTTGTACAGTTGTAACATAACCTCACGGCTCCTAAATTCAATCCCTCTACCAATAAAAGCTAACACACTGTACGCCTTCTTAACAGCTTTATCAACCTGGGTGCCACCTTTCAAAGAGCTATGTACTTGTACCCCAAGATCCCTCTGCTCAACAACACTATTAAGGGTCCTTCCATTAGCCCTATATTTCATATGCCTGTTTTTCCTACCAAAGTGAATCACCTCACACTTATCCGTATTGAATTCCATTTGCCACCTCACGGCCCAGCTCTGCAACCTATCTATGTCCCTCTGCAAACTGTAACATCCATCCTCGCTGTCTACAACTCCCCCCACTTTGGTATCGTCAGCAATTTACTAATCCAACCCTCTACACCCTCATCTAGGTCATTTATAAAAATGACAAACAGTAGTGGCCCCAAAACAGATCCTTGAGGTACACCACTTGTAACTGCACTCCAGGTTGAATATTTCCCATCAACCACCACCCTCTGTCTTCTATCAGCTAGCCAATTCCTAATCCAAACTGCTAAATTACCTTCAATTCCATGCATCTGCACTTTCTGCAGTAGCCTACCGTGGGGAACCTTATCAAACGCTTTGCTAAAATCCATATACACTACATCAACTGCCTTACCCTTATCTACCTCTTTGGTCATCTCCTCAAAAAACTCAATAAGGTTTGTGAGGCACGACCTACCCTTCACAAAACTGTGCTGACTATCCCTAATCAATTTATTCCTCTCTAGATGCTTATAAATCCTATCCCTTATAATTCTTTCCAAGACCTTGCCCACAACAGAAGTCAGGCTCACCGGTCTATAATTTCCAGGATGGTCCCTACTCCCCTTTTTGAAAAGAGGGACAACATTTGCCATCCTCCAGTCTTCCGGCACTATACCTGTAGCTAACGACGACATGAAGATCAAAGCCAAAGGCTCTGCAATCTCCTCTCTAGCCTCCCAGAGAATCCTAGGGTAAATCCCATCTGGCCCAGGGGACTTATCAATTTTCATACCCTCAAGATTCGCTAACACCTCCTCCTTATGAGCCTCAATCCTACCCAGTCTACAACCTGGTATCGTAGTATTCTCCCCGACAACACTGTCTTTCTCCTGTGTGAATACTGACGAAAAATACTCATTCAGTGTCTCTCCTATCTCCTCAGGCTCCACGCACAACTTCCCACTGCTATCTCTGACTGTCCCTAATCTTGCCCTAACCAATCTTTTATTATTTATATACCTGTAAAAAGCTTTAGGATTCTCCTTAATCCTATCCGCCAAAGTCTTCTTGTGTCCTCTTCTAGCTGTTCTCAACTCCCTCTTTAGCTCCTTCCTGGCTAATTTATAGCTCTCCAATGCCCTAACTGAGCCTTCATGTCTCATCATTATATAAGCCTCCTTCTTCCTCTTCACCAGAGATTCAACTTCCCTAGTACACCACGGTTCCCTCACTTGACCACTTCCTCCCTGCCTGGCAGGTACATATTCATTAAGGACATGCAGAAGCTGTTCCTTAAATATGCTCCACATTTCAGATGTCCCCATCCCCTGCAATTTCCTGCTCCACCCTATGCATCCTAAATCTCTCCTAATAGCCTCATAATTACCTTTCCCCCAGCTATAACTACTGTTATTTGGTATGTGCCCATCCCTTTCCATCACTAAGGTAAACGTAACCAAATTGTGGTCACTATCACCAAAGTGCTCACCCACCTCCAAGTCTGGTACAGCTTGTTGGAACACAGTAACAAAAATGGGGGTGGAAATTTCTTGTCCCACCCGCTTCAGGAACTGTAGCGGTTGGTGGCCGGACCATGCAATGGTCCATTGACCATGGGCAGGATTTTCCAGTCTTGGGCGAGCACAGCCGCAAAATCCTGCCATAGGCCTCTCAATCCTGTTAAACAAGATCATCGCTGATCTCTGACCTAAATCCAACTTTTTCCACACATCTTTTAATTGCTTTGATGGTTCAAACTCAGATTTAAATAACTGGTCTAGCATCAACTTCCATTCTAGAGAGTTCCAAATTTCTACCACCCTTTGCACATGGATATGCTTCCTAATTGCACAGTTCAAAGGCCAGTTTGTAATTTTTAGGCTACACCAAGTTCTAGACTTTCCAACTTCTAGGGCTCCAGAGCTTTATTCAGTAGTTTCTCTTCCCCGCCCCACCCCACTCCCCACCCTGCAACTTAAGTGATTGGATGTACAAAAGATACACAGTAAAATGCAGGCAGAGAGAAACTTTAAAGAAAAGGAAGTGAAGAGAAAAGCAAAAGAAAAATAAAAGGAAGAGGTATAGACAATTATTCAACTCATGAAAGAAACGAAAAGCTGTCAAAATAACAAATACAAGGTTTGTTGGACTGAGTCAATTTTTTCATTGATCCACGTAAGATACATTTAATCTTTCCTAGTTTAAGAAAAGTCATCATCTCCTTGGCCCACTGCAAGTGAGAGAGTGGAGCCACAGATTTCCAAATGAATAAGTCAATGCGCAAGCAATGAGGTGAAGGCCAAAGCGTTTGACTGGCAATGATCTACCTATGTTGTCTGGAATTACCCCTAAAATACCAATAATCGGAATAATATCAACATGTTTTTCACACATGGATGATAAAGTTGAGAACACAGTACCAGAAAGTAGACGACCTTGGACATAACCAAAACATATGAACCAGTATTGCAGGATCCAAATGATAACTCACACAGACAGGAGCCAGTCCACAGTATATCCCCGCTAATCAAGCTCTGGAGAGACAGAGTCAATAAAGAACATTAAACAGAAACAGGCCACGTCCAATATACAGTGATGAAGAATTTATTCTGAAAGGAATCAACTGCCATAGGCTGCCAGAAAGTTCACTATTTAATTCCTGCTCCCAAGTTGCCTTAATGTCAGCCAAAGATGAATGAAAGAATTTGTGTTATAAATGCATGAAGCAGAATGATTTTCACAGTAACTTCACTGCAGTGTGAATGTAAGTCTACTTATGACTAATACATTAAACTTTAACTTTAACATTACGGGATTAATAGTTTTACAAAGACCAGTGAGACCATCAAGAATTGGAAAAGGAATGGAAGCAAAACGTTTCCTGGAGAAACTGCAAACCTTTTGTAACCTAAAAAATAATGAGGTTTAAGAGTACCATGCTCCCTTACTGAATAATCAAATGTACCCTCAAAGCAAAAGTCTTTAAAAACTTTTAAAAAGTCAGATGGGGTGGCACAGTGGTTAACACTGCTGCCTCACAGCACCACGGACCCAAGTTCAATTCTCGGCTTGGATCACTGTCCGAAGTCTGCATCTTCTTCCCATGCCTGCGTAGGTTTCCTCCAGGTGCTTTGGTTTTCTCCCACTATCTGAAAAATGTGCAGGTTAGGTGCATTGGCCATGCTAAATTCTTCCTTGGTGTATCCAAACAGGTGCCGGAGTGTGGCGACTCAGGCATTTTCACAGTAACTTTATCGCAGTGTTACTGTAAGCCTACTTGTAACGAGTAAATAAACTTGAAATCTGGACCAAAAGTGGAAAGTTGAATTGGTTAGAGGAGTTGGGAAAAATTGATTTGAATGGATAGGAATAGAGGGAGGCAGAGTGAAAATGTCAGTCGTTTCAGACAGTTTTTGACTGTATCAGAATCATTTCTGAAAATATTGACTCAAATAATCAAGTTGAGTGTAGGACACAGTTTGGTGGCAGTAATTCTCAAAACAGGATTTTTTTTTTAAGTTTATTTATTCACCACAAGCAGGCTTACATTAACACTGCAATGAAGTTACTGTGAAAATCCCCTAGTCACCATACTCTGGCGCCTGTTTGGGTACACTGAAGGAGAATTTAGCATGGCCAATTCAACAAACCTGCATATCTTTGGAGTGAAACCCACACAGATACCAGGAGAACATGCAAACTCCACCCAGACAGTGACCCAAGCCAGGAATCAAACCCAGGCTCCTGGCACTGTGAGACAGCAGTGCTAACCACATTGAGACTAGGGTATTCTACCTAACATGCAGCACAATTAGTCTCTGTCATGTACCTCACAAAATCGGCAAGTCTATTTCCACTCCAGCTCCGAGCATACAAAACAGCTCCTCTAGTTTCTGTGAGTACTTGATGAAAGGTCAGGAAGAGCCCTCAAAGCTGCACATTTCTTTTTAATTTCTTCCAGGAAATTTCAAATCCCAAGCAGCAATCTCTTTCGGTCAACTAGCGGCAAGCTGGGGAAATGTGTAAATTCTTTCTGTCCTATTTACGGAATGATTGGTTTCAGCTTTGTCTGAAATTCTATCACATAGCACTTAAGGTCACACGTCCCTTTCCCTGAGGTTTCACATTGAATTCATTCAGGTCACTATTGAAATCAATGAGAAAGAACAGATTTAACTGCTAAACCTTATTTTTGATTTGTAAGAAATTGTCTCGTTTGCCTTTGGGCATCGAGAAAGATTGGGGATAGCAGTTTGAGAAAATATTCCAGTACTTTGTTCCTGACTTGGCTAACACACATTTGCAGAGTACACAGTTTCTCAATAAGAGGCATCATGTCTCTTTCAGCAGCTCAGCAAGCTGCCAATAATTTTGTGCACTGAAGTGGATAAAATTGACAATGTTTACAAGTTCCCTTCCTATCTTTCAATAAATCACCACTGGTAATCTGAGAGCAAATGCTCAGTGATGAATTGTGCTGTGAAAGGATCCAGGAACTGTTTTAGTCTTTTGATCTCACTCAGATATTTTAGCATCGAGGTAATGAAGCCAAAGTTTCTATCTGTTTGGGCAAATGCACCTCATGTATTGACTGAGACCAGATGGACTAGGCTCAGTTCAAACCTCACAATGACAAATATTGTCACACTATAGAAAGGATGTGAATGACTAGAGAGGAGGTTCATCAGATGCCTCGGCTGGAACGTTTCAACTATGAAGAAAAGCTGGATAAGATGGGGATTTTGATTTGATTTGATTTATTATCACATGTATTAACATACAGTGAAAAGTATTGTTTCTTGCATTCCATACAGACAAAACATACCGTTCATAGAGAAGGCAACAAGAGAGTGCAGAATGTAGCGTCACAGTCATCCTACAGTCATCTTGGAGGGTAGAAAAGGATCAACTCAATGCAAGGGAGGTCTATTCAGAAGTCTGCTGGTAGCAGGGAAGAAGCTGTTTTTGAGTCGGTTGATACATGTCCTCAGATTTTTGCATCTTTTTCCCGGAGAAAAAGGTAGAAGAGGGAATGTCCAGTTATATGGGGTCCTTGATTATTCTGGCTATTTTTCTGAGGCAGCGGGAAGTGTAAACAATATCAATGGATGGAAGGCTGGTTTGAATGATGGACTGGGCTTCATTTACACCCCTTTGTAGTTTCTTGTGGTCTTGGACAGAGTAGGAACCATACCAAGATGGGATACAACCAGAAAGAATGCTTTCTATGGTGCATCTGTATAAGTTGTTGTCCTCCTTCGAGCAGAGAGGCTAAGAGAGAACCTGATTGATGCATGTAAAATTATAAAGGACATAGATAGGGTAGATGGGAAGAAACTTTTCCCCTTTGTAGAGGGATCAATAACCCCACTCCCAAGAAAGGTGTTTGATGGCCAGCACAGATGTGATGGATCTAAAGAAATATTTTCTGTGCTATATAACTCTAGTCATATGCCACAATCAATATTTTAGAACCGTGTGTGAAGATTTTCCACATCTTACCAAACTGGCAACAGCTCTTCTCCCAGTTCAGAATTTAGGTTAACTAATGAGATCCAGGACATTAACTGACCACAGTACATGTAAAAATGCAAGGATATTTTTCAGTTCAGCTCTAAGGTGAGATTTGATGCGATCAGCTGCATCCTGCAATTGACAACAAGCAACAATCCGTCTCAGAGCTCAAGAGCCGCTCCAATATTTTCTCCAGAATACAGTTTCTGATTTTTGGAATGTATTTCTCTAGTGTACTGTCCATGACTGTCACCACAAACCCTTTCATCATCTCTGCATCAGAAAACATACCAAAATCCAAGAGGCTTTGTAACTTGTCTGAGTGTCATGTTGTAAAGGCAAAAGTAACTCTGCCAGAATTGCTTTCTGCTAATTGAAAGCTGCTTCCAGTCAGAAACTTCCAACCACAACTTTTTTTAAGGAACAACTAGAAATTATAGGGGCAATGTTCCGGCCTCAACGCGACTGGCACAGATAACACCAATGCCGGCAAGTAGCATACTGGCCTAAAAACAGGTTTCTTGTCTGACACTAAATGATTTGCAGTCATCCCAGTTGTTTTCTGTTGGTGCAAACCAGATCTTGCCCAGAAAGAGCATAAGGCCAATTAGCACAAAGTAACATTTAAATATGCTTAGTATGTTCGACACCCTTTTCGTTCAGCTCCCGAGATCTTCCGACCCTGAGGCGCTGTGAGAACCCAGCGAGTCTCCAGTAGTGGAGACCAGGTGTGATGGCCATGCTGAAGGCCCAAAGGTCATTGAAGCCCCCCGGTGGTCAGGGACATGACTGGGCATTGTCCATCTGGCAGCACACATCAGATATGGCCAAAGGAGCAGAGCCTAAGCCAGGATCATGATGGCAGGCTGTGATAGGAGGGCTATAACAGGGGGAGTGGGGGGGGGGGGGGAAGGAGCTATGACAGGGCTCATGAAGGGGTGCCATGAGGGGGGACCATGAAGGCGTGGGACATGAAGGAGTGGGACATGAAGGGATGCATGGTGAAGGCCATGAAGGGAGAGTCATGTCAGGGGCCATGAAGAGGGGGGGGCATGTCATGGGTCATGAGGGGGGGCAAGTTGGAGGTCATGAAGGAGGACCCATTTGGAGGGCCCCAATGATCCAATATCAGCAATCCGTGTTGGGGAAAAGTTGGGGAAACATAGAACACTACAGCACAAACAGGCTCTTTAGCTCACAAGTTGCACTGATCATATGCCTACCTACCAGGCCTATCTATAACCCTCAAATCAAATTAAATCCCATGTACTCATCCAGAAGTCTCTTAAAAGACCCCAACATGTTCGCCTTCACCACTACTGACGGCAGCCGATTCCACTCACCCGAAGAGGCAGAGGGTCCTGATTTCCAGGGGAAGAGGAAGAGGATCTCCCAGGGTGAGAGAGATTGGGGTGCCCATTCAAAATGGCACCTAATCACTTTGCAGCTGGGCTCACTGTGTTTCAGTACCCCCCCTCCTTCCTCACACAGAAGTGGTGTGTGAAATGATTGCAATCTGCTCTGGTCTGGTCCGCACCATCACTTTAGTTTTCTCGCTGTTATGACAGCCATTTTTGGGAAAATCACAGCCTATATGTTTAAATTAGAATGCTTGTATTTGTAATATTTCTTTAAATTATCTACCTTACCCTCAGCAAATAACTTTTGCGGAAAAGGTAAACTAACTTGTTTTCACTTTTCACTATAATAAACTGATTATCCTATTCTTCATTCAGTTTTGACGGTATTCAGTCAGTTTTCCAAAAGAATAGTTTCACAGGACCAGCTGCTGTTTCCTGTTTTCTTCCATTTGCAAATCTATTCAATCATTTTCCTTCCATGAAAGTTGTCAGCTCCCTATTCACAGCGTGTTGGGATATTGTTTTCCCTTTGCCATGATTTGCCTGTTATTATCTGGGCTTGTTTTCTAATGCTGGCCTGGGGAAGTGGTTGAGTGACCCTAATGACAGCTTCTCTCTTTTTATGATCATAGAACCATCAAATCCCTACCGTGCAGAAAGGGACTATTCAGTCCATCAAGACTGCACCACTAACAATCCCACCCAGGCCCTATCCATGTAAATCTCACATATTTTATCCTGCTAATCCCCCTGACATTAAAAGGGCAATTTACCATGGCCAATCAATCTAACCTGCACATCTTTAGACTGTGGGAAGAAACTGGAGCACCCGGAGGAAACCCATAAAGACATCGGAGAATGTGCAAACTCCTCACAGATAGTGACCTGAGGCCAGAATTGAAGCCGGTTCCTTGGCGCTGAGTGGCAGCAGTGCTAAACATTGTGCCACCGTGTCGTCCGGTTATCGCTGATCGCTGGTACTAGTGTTTCTACCAATGTTACAAACATTTCCCCCTCTAGCCAATAAGTAGTAACCATGAAAATAAAACACGCAAAGTGGTCAAAAAGCATTCTTATTTAGCCTTGTCATCTTACCAACAAACACACAAAAAAGATTAAAGTGCACACACATGGGATAAATGTTCTTATTGTGGAGCTGGTAGGTTGTGCAGTGGTCTTCTCGGATGTTTGAAGTGAAACTCTCCCATTTTGCTCAGAGGCCCTAAACAAACCTTCCTGTAGCTGGGATCACTCACCAGGTGCAGGCCACAGTTGTGACCAACCTCCTTACGCAGGGATTCAAGATAACAGCTCTCCAGAGGAAGCTACATCAAAGAGGACAGAGTCAGCAGGCTGCCTCCACCTCTGCTGTGGATGTTGAGATGTTGAGGATGCACTAAGACCTAGCAGTGGGGTAAGGATGCTCAGACAATGTTGTTGCACATAATGGACATGGCTATTAATCATTTATATACATGCAACGGGATTTTATGGCCTCAATTATCCTGAAAGCACAAAATCCCACCTGAGATCAATGGACCTTCCCATTTTCTGTTCCTCCCACCCCCCCACCCGTCACCGCTGCCCCACACGCTCCGACTCCCGTGGTGAGCAGGATGGTAAAATTCTGGTCAATGTTCACCTCTGCAAATAACCTCCTCTAATCTCACCCTTTCTTTGGCTCCTTGTTATGATGAACTGCATTCCTGTCAGTTTGAAGTAAAAACTTAGTTTCTGCACAAGAAAAGGGCAGGGCTCTCAGTCCAGGGCTTTCTCCCTGTGCTCTGTTCAACCTTCCGGCACATTGATGGCACAGCTTCACCATGACTAATCACATCAGTAATGTCTGTATCTCAGTGGGATTATAATGTCTGTCAGAATGTATTTCGTTGGCATTTCACAGTTTAGTCATTTTCCCTGTCAGCTTTCTGCACTTTGAAGGTGCATTTGACCACCCAGCCCATTAGTTTCTGCCTCCAGGGACACTGTGATCTTTAAGGGTTCAACTCACGAAGGATGCATAAGATCAGGAGAAATTAAACTTTCCTCATTGCATTGCCATAGTATGATGATGGTCATTAAGAGCAAGCAAGCTGCACATGGTGGCATAAAAGACAGGAGACAGACATTGACAGAAGCTCTGGGAGGATCTATGAACTGTTCCCATTGCAAGTTACTACCACCCTCCTGGATCATGTACCCCCACTATGTCTCCATGACAGGAGCCCTATCACAGAGAATGTGTGCTCTGCCAACAGTCAGATGCTCGTAGATACCATGTGAAGATTACAGGGTGTCATAACTGGATGTCCTCATCATCTTCCATGAATTTACTGGCAGTGAACGTGTCCTGAGCTGGTCTGCATTGTCTGCATGTTGTCATTGCCTCATGACCACTATCCTCACCCTCATCTCCCCCTTGCGGAGGAGTTCTGATGCTCCTCCATCTCTTCCTTAGTCAGTTCTTCACTCTGTTGCAGCACCAGATTGCACAAGGTGCATCAGGTGATGACAATGAATAACATTCTCTGTAGATTGCATTATAGAGCAATCCAGGTACAAGAACCTTAACTTCAGCATCCCTATGGTGTGAATCATGAGCCTCATTGCATCTTGTCTCTGCGGTTAGCCCTTTCTCCTCAGGAACTAACCCTGTAGCCTCTCAGGATGTAAGAATCATGCATAGTCACAGGGAATCGAGCATACACCTATAGGATGCATTTGGTGCCATGGCAGATCAGCTGAACATTCAGTGAGTGGAAGCCCCTGCGGTTCACATAGTTGGCAGCTTGATACCACAGTGCCAAGAAGGGGGCTGTCGATGGCATCCTTCACCTGTGGAATACCAGAGATATCACAAATCCCGTTGCTATCAGCTTCCAAGCTTGCCTGCTGCCAATCGAAGTTCACAAAGCTGTGAGCCCTCGTGAAAATTGCGAATGTGACTTCATGGATGCACCTGTGTGTGGAGGCTTATGAAATCCTGCAGAGGTTACCTGTGGAGCCCTGGAAGGATCCACTGGCATAATAACTAAGCACTGCTGGCACTTTCAGCAACACTGACAGTGGATAGCCTC
The DNA here is from genome assembly GCA_024679065.1 of Sphyrna mokarran. NCBI lineage: Eukaryota > Metazoa > Chordata > Chondrichthyes > Carcharhiniformes > Carcharhinidae > Sphyrna > Sphyrna mokarran. The sequence goes on from JAGIQG010000016.1 coordinate 49,408,794, forward strand.
CAAGTCCCCATGGCATCAAATCCTGCAGCAGATGGCAGATGTGAACAACCAGTTCCCTGGAAATACATAGTCTTCAATGACACTATTTCTCAGAAATGTACAGGTATGTCAGGTGCTATCTGTAGATCCTGAGTCTAGCGATTAGATTATAAGTGACAGCTATCTGAGGTTTACATTCTGTGTGCAGAGCAGGCCCTACCACACTTTCCTCTTCATGGTTCTGCTCCTGCCTTTGGCAAACCAGGTGCTGTCACTGACAGCTTTCTCTTTGCTCCTGCCTGTGAGTGGGAAGAATGGCAATGAGCTCACCAAGTTCCATGCTCCTGGTAGTTTCCTCACCGCAGTATCAAAGACAGAGACTCGGTGGTTAGCCCATGTCTGATAAGGACCAATTGTTGTCCACCCATCATCTGCAGCTGCCTCTCAAAGCCCATTGACTCATACCATGGTCACAACATTGATGCTGATCATAGTTCACAAGCTGACTGGGTAAGACCCCGCAACACCCCACCCCACACTACATGACCAAGTGGCAATAACTTTGGCCATTGACTACCTCCTGAGCTCTTAGATGCAGGCATTGTCACTTCAAGGACCCTGCATTCAGTTTAGCTTATGGAGGCCCCTTGTCAATAGACATTTCAGCAGAGAGCCGTGGATTAGGAGCACTATCTTCAGATAGGGTGCCGTAACCTCTCTAGAGGGGATATAGTTTCCTGCCCAGTTGGGCAAGGTACAGCAGCGCCTTCGCAGCCATTATATTTGGAACCGTGTAGCAAGCTGAGCAGCAGTCATTGGCATTCTCACACATAGGAGATCCTTGAATGGGCACAATTGAGTAATGAGTCTGACTCCAAGCATGTCAATTAAGTTCAGGCTAAATGATCTCAGCTACAACAGGATGCTCTGATCATTGATACGTTTTTTCCATTAGCCTTGACCTTGCCTACATCCGTTCTCTATAAACCCCCCTACCACTCCCTGTGATTGTGTAGAACATTCCGTGTGTGCTGACACCTTCCACAGCTCCCACCCTCACCTCCCCCTCCACCGCCACCAGCCCCACCCCCCCCGCAACCACAAAGAAGTTTATGCCCCATGTCTTCCTTCCATCTCTCCAGCACTTCAAAGACGTCATGGTCACACACCAGAAGGAAGTCTCAAATATGCTGCTTTTCAGACTTGCCTATGACTACCCTCTCTTCTCTCCCTTTCCCCCTCTGCCCTGAGCTCTATCGTGTTATGGTTCAGGTCAGAAACTCCAAAGTGTTTTACGGAGCCCGCCTGGATCATAGGTTTTACATCTTAAATCTGGCTCAGATAAGCATGATATGTTTCACCTCAGGTTTGATTCAAATGACACACTAGGGAGTTTTTATCAAACAAAGTTTATTTAAGAATATAGCTAACATGCATGGAAAGAAAGCCAGCAATGATTTTATCAGTTACAAATAAAACACCCACAATAATGTATATCTCTTAACAAATATCTCTAAGGTATTCTAAACAAAACTAAGTTTCCTTTAGACAAAATCCTGAAACAGGTTCAACACAGCAAAATCTAATGCTCATGTGATACTGGAAATTGGGTCCTTTGGTTAGAGATTGAAAACTCTCATTCTTGATACACTCAGAACAGGTTGAAGTCAGTACAGTTTCCCAGAACATCAGGGATTTTAGGCAAACTAGTAACAGCAGATTCTTTGCTTCAGAAAGGCAAAAACTTTGCTTTAAGATCACCAGCAGAATTTCCAAATAAACAGCGGGACAGAGACTTCTGTTCAGCTTGCGATCCCTGTGAAAACCCCAAAGCACCTCAGAACTGAAAATGAAACCTTCAACTTACTGGGGAAAAAAACCTGTTCAAAAACACATGACCATCCTCCTAACAATGCATGATCACAAAACTAATCTCAGAGGAAACACAAATAACCCTATTCAAACCACTTAAGTAGCAATAAAAGAATTCATTGTAGTCAGCCTGGCAACATAATGACATCAGCTAAGGCTGTGAGCTGCATTCACTGCAGAGATCAAGATTTAAAAAAAAACATCTCTTAAAGGTACACTAACATCACAGTGGGTACTGTGCCAGCTCCCAAAATTCTGCTTGGCATTCCTTTTGAGACCAGCCGAGCATTGCACCATTCCGACATCACATCACCATGGACACTTTCATTTACATGGGATTATGATTCCGGCACGTGATCAATAATGATATGCTAATATTATAATAAGGTTCCCGATGTAGAATGGCGAAAATGCAGCCCAACAAACCGTTTGGGTTTGATTCCACTTGGCACCAGGCAAATTCAGTGTGGTGTGAAACCTGGTTTCCAAAGCCTCAGGTGTCATTTGGACCCACTGAAATTCATTGTAAGCTTACCCACGTTTTATAAATTCACTTGACCTTAATTCCGTTGGTTAACAAAGACTCTGCCTTCACATCTTTGGGCCCAAACTCTGCTCATGTGTATCCAAGCATACACAGAGCTGTCTCCTAAACAGGTCTTAGAACTCCAGTCAAGCAATAAACATCCTTTCTCCCTGGCTGTAAGCCAGACTTCAGCTACTGCTTCCAGACTAGTTGCTGAATTGAGAATACAAAATGAAAAGGGACCACTCGTATCCCCCTACCCCAACTAAGAAATAGCTGATGGTACAGATTCAGTTTACAAATATGCTGTAAACTGAAGACATCTTAAGTATTTTTATATTTAATAAAATGCTGAGCAATGAAACATGTGACCAAAATATAACGTTGTTTTGCCATTCTCATTGTCAATTAAGCTGCTCTTTCATTATATTCTTTAGTCATCTTAAGGTGAAGCTAACTTAATGCAGATGGTATGCATCATTCTGAAGCCGGCACAGATATTGTAGATATCACTCGTTACGAACCTGCCTGATCACCTTGAGGAAACCATCCTACACAATGCAAGCATATCACGCATCAACTTTCAGATCAAGGTTTCTTTAGATTTTAATTGCGTACATTTTCTTTACAGAAAAATTGGGCTGTTCCCAGAGGTTTAGGTTAAGCACTTCAAATTAATGTCATTCTAATTAGCCCAAACAATTAGATTTTGAACAAAGACATGCTCTGGAATTCCTGCCAGCCATGGAATTGGAGCGAAGTGGTGGGGGGAGGAATGGTGCAGACAAAGGAAACCTCCGTTGACATTGGGCAGGAATTTCCAGTCTCGATTAAGTGTGGCCATAAAATCCCATTCACGTTTAATGTTCCTTTAGCTGAACTGGTGCTGCATTTTGCAAGACATTGGTCAACATTTTGGACCAATTGATCAAATTCTTACCAAAACATGGCAGAGAACTGGATCCAGTATGAGAAACAGTATGTTTTTGAGCCGAATTTCATCTGAGTATTAATTTCTATTCCCATGAGTTTAATGCCACTCCAGCAGTACATTCCCTCTGGTTTTCTCGCCATATAATAATTGTTGCAGGTACTGGGGAACTCCAATATAAACGGCTCCTCAACACTTGTTCCACAACTACTGCAGAGGATGTCAGCCAAAGTCATCTCAGGTAAAAGGGTGTGATAGTCAGCAGGCTACCTCAACTCAGCACCTAGATCAGTAAGAAGGTGAGGAAGATTAAGAAGCTATAGGCACACAGTAGGCACGGGTGAATATAGGTACTATTGTAAGTCACTATTTGGTTCTGAATATTTGTCAATAAATTTCACTTTGTTTACCCTCAGAGCATCCACTCTATTTGTTCATGCCACCAATCTTGGGGGAACTACTGTGCCCATCCAGTGCCTCATCTGTGAAGTGTGAGAATGGCAGTGCTCCATCGCTCCCACTAAGGAAGGACACTTCCTCAACTGCGATATGCTTAGGAACTCAGGAAGGATGATATGAGAAGCGTTGCCTACATACTGGCTTTCACAACTCCTTTAAAGCAAGCGGGGCTCTGACATGAATGGGAGGTAAAGCCTGCAAATGACCGCTGCTGAACCTTCTCCGCAAAAAGACAATTTGGGGACTCCCACCCCTGAATTGAACATATTCATGTCCCACGAGTCCTCTCTGGGGACCCCTGAGCAAGGCACTCCACGGAGGGTGATGGTTGCCTTAGCGCTCATTTCCGAAACTCCACCCTGGAGGGTGAAGGACGAGGTTTATGCTTATGTAAACTTGTTGTAAATGTCACCAATATGACATCTCAGTGGCGCCAGCTGAACATTCTATTCAGGCTCAATATCCAGAGGGAGTGTTCGCTAATGACTTGTTAATGTATTAAGATAAGCTTTCTGAGGTCCTGTGGTGTGTTTCAGGTCACTCCACCAGCAAGGAACCGGGAAGATTGGAACTCAGAAACTTAACAACATGAAAATGGGTGGTACGGTGGCACAGTGGTTAGCACTGCTGCCTCACAGTGCTAGGAACCCAGGTTCAATTCTGGCCTCGGATGACTGTCTTTGTGGAGTTGCACTTTCTCCCCATGCCTATGTGGGGTTTCCTCCCACAATCCAAGGATGTATAGGTTAGGTGGAATGGCTACGCTAAACTGGCTGTAGTGGAAGGGGGAATTAGCAAGGTAAATGTGTGGAGTTACAGGGTGGGTCTTGGGTAGGATTGTGGTCAATAGAGACTCGATGGCCAAATGGCCACATTCTGTACTGCAGAGGTTCTGTAATTCTATGAATCATGCCCTCTATATTTTGAGTGCGCACCGCGATTCCTGCAGACAGAGAATATGGGCCTCAAAATCGTCCCCATTTAAATTAATAGTTGGCACAGAATGGAGAGAGGTGATAGGACAGAGTTGCAAATGGAAGTATGAATCATAGTTAAATCTGTAATAATTCCTATAATAAAGCTATAGAAATGGTATACTGCCTCCCCATTGAATTGTGACGTTTGATGGCCACTGTAAATGCAAAAATTTGCTATAAAATTTAAGCATACAAATTTGGAACTTCTTTTGAATCTTAAGCAACTATAGAAGTCCCATAGTGAAGTAATTCCTCTTCTGCATTATTCAGTTTTGTTAATACCAGCAGGAGCTTTCGTTGCCCTTAGTCAGTCAAGGGTCTGGAGTATCATTGTCAAGTTTAGTTGCTAACTTTGGGAATCTCATTAAAACCACTGGTCAGATACTCTATGCAAGAAATCTGTCTTAGTCAGTAGATCCTGGGATCAAATGGAGGTTTGAAGTTTATCTAGTTTCAAGATTTTCTTCATAGGAGATTCTAGGCTGCCTCAAGGTCAGAAAAAATAGTAAAAAATGGATTCCTTTCTCCTAAGACTAATTGCAATTTGCTGGTGTTTATTATAGAATGTGAAATGTGTCAGTGGGACAGAAAGTCTTCAGTCTGTCCGGCTTCCATACTTCTTTCTGTGAGACCTCTATTGAAGTGACATATTTAAAAAACTAACCTTTTTGTTGAAGCGCAATACAATGTAGATAAAGCAAATGGTTTGATAAGAGCTCCAGCAATGTGAAATAGCTACAGTACATCCCATTTACAGCTTTCAATATGATTCTACAGCACATCCCAACCTTGCAGACTTTACCGTCAAGAAGGATAACAGCAGTAATACCACAAGTAGGTCAATATGTCCAAGTTCCCCTCAAGGTTAAACAACATCCTGAACTTATCACCTCTGGATCAATGTTCTGGGATTTCCTATGTGACATATCACAGCGACAGGGATTATAGTGATTCAAGAAGACATCCAATGCTATCTTCTCAGCAAAACCAGGAACAGGCAATAAATTTAGCTATGTATGTTGAACATAAGAACATAAGAAATAGGAGCAAGAGTAGGCCATCTAGCCCTTTGAGCCTGCCCTGCCATTCAATAAGATCATGGCTGATTGAAGTGAATCAGTTCCACTTTCCCACTTTTTCCCTATAACCCTTAATTCTCTTGTCTGTCAGAAACCTATCTACCCGTGACTTAAATATATTCAGTGAGATAGCTTTTACTATTTCAATGGGCAGAGAATTCCAGAGACTCACCACCCTTTGAGCGAAGAAGTTTCTCCTCAACTCCGATCTAAACTGCCCCCCACCCCTTCCTTACTTGGAGGCTGTGCCCTCTAGTTCTGCAATACTTTCTAAGCAGGAAGAATCTCTCTACCTCTGCTATATCTATCCCCTTCATCATCCTATATGTCTAAGATCCCCCCTCAGCCTTCTAAACTCCAACGAGTATGGACCCAGTCTATTCAATTTCTCCCCACAGGCTAATCCCCTCATCTCTGGTATCAGCCTAGTGAACCTTTTCTGCACTCCCTCCAAGGCCAATATATTCTTTCGCAATTGCGGCAACCAAACTGCACACAATACTCCAGTTGCAGCCTCACCAGTGCCCTGTACAGTTGCAGCAAGACCTCCTTGCTTTATATTCTATCCCCCTTGCTATAAACATTCCATTCGCCATGAAAGTAGAGACAAAATCAGTACTCATTGCAGAAGTCAACAGCCAATCTACTATTCCCTGCAACAAAGAAACGGTCCACCATCCAGCCCAGCTCTGCCCTTAGACCGTGACCCCTTATCTTTCTGAGGCATGATTTTGAAATCTTAAACATATATTTGTATATTTAAAGATTGACTCCATTTGCAGCTGTCCTTGCTGATCACTCAGAAGAGATTATAATTGAAGATGTTAGGTGGTTACAAGATATTACTAGGTAAGTCACAGTCAAGTTCAAGTGTCCATCCTTGGTTTTGGCTGGACAAGTATGTTTAAAACATACTTTTAATGCAACAAACTTTTAGGTATCAATGGGGCACATTTAATTTAATCTGACTTTCTTTGCAAATGTCCACTTTAGACATGACCTGAATGTTCAACTTATCTTGAAGGTTATGCAAGAGTGCCTCAGAGACATAGAATCAGAGAATCTGCACAGTGCAGAAGGGGCCATTTGGCCAATCAGGTCTACACTGACCCTCTGACTGAGTATCTTAAGCAGGGTCTCTCCCCCACACTGTCCCGGCAACTCCAAAAATTTAACGTGGTTAGTCCATCTGAAATATACATCTTAGGACATTAAGGCCAATTTAGCATAGCCAATTCAGCTAAGCAGTACAACATTGCACTGTGCAAAGAAACCAGAGCACCCAGAGGAAACCCACACAAACACGGAGAGAACATACAACTCTACACAATCACCCAAGGCCGGAATTGAACCAGAGAACCAATGCTAACCATTGCACCACCATGCCACCAAATAAATTTGGCAATATTTACTTTTCATTTTCCTCACTAGCTTGGTATATGCTATTAAAAGTGTTGCTTGCTTTACTAATGGCAATGTTTTAAGCAAATAAAGATAGGATTCCCAAAAGATAGTTGGTAGCAAATATGTGTGTAATTTTCAATGCTAATTTATTAGCATTAGCATTAATAAGTAACATAAAAATAGACTACAAGAAAGTTTTTAACACTACAACTGAAATGGATGCCAGTCTAATGTTCGGTTTCTGTGTCTATTTGGAAGGGTCATTATACGTTTCGTTTTAACAAAAGTATCATGATAATTACTTCAAACCAGAAGATAAAAATGGGCCAAAGTTACAATAAATGGTTCCCATTTTTGGTAACAAGTTCACCATTTGATTTTGACAAATAATAGAGTTAAATATAATTCATTGTTATATACTATCTGATTACTTCTTTCATCCAGTCAAAAACCACATTGGGACTTCACTTTTCACACTGTCACTGACTCCAGTTATAAAAATGTTTGTCATAAATTGGACATTCAATTACATCAGATTTTATTGTGAAGTTTAATTGGAAATGGATCATTTTTATAAAAAAAAACTTAATATTGGCACTGTGTCTTCACAAAATGGACTTCTGAAGAGTCAGGTGACTTCTTTTCTGGTTTCTCGACTGAGCGAGAGAGACATCTCTCTCGGAAGTGACTTAAAATTCTAATGCCCTTCCCAGGTACTAACTGACCACCCCACACCATTTCAATGGAAGAAACTCAAAATCTTAATGGTTGCTAGATTTGCTGCCTATAAACATGAAATTTCAAATATTGTCAGTGAGGCTGATTGTAAGTAAGTTTATTTATTAGTCACAAGTAGGTTTATATTCACATCTGCATTGAAGTTACTGAGAAACTCCCGTAGTTGCCACATTCCGGCACCTGTTCGGGTACGCCGAGGAAGAATTTAGTATGGCCAATTCATCTAACCTGCACATTTTAGGATTGTAGGAAGAAATAGGAAAACCCAAAGGAAACCCATGCAGACACAGGGAGAACATGCAAATCACACACAGATAGTGACCTAAGCTGGGAATCAAACTTGGGTCCCTGGTTCTGTGAGGCAGCAATGTTAACCATCATGCCACCCGTAGCTGGAATATTAATGGGATCTCAAAAATTTTTCAATTGTTGTTAATTACATCGACTTCAAACCATTCTGTGGACAAAGGGATACATTAAAACTGTCCTGACATGACTGAAACTGGTTGGAGAAGGAGTCAATAACTTATAATTAATTGGGCAGCCTAGTGACACAGTGGTTAGCATTCTGCCTCACAGCACCAGGGACACAGGTTCAATTCCAGCCTCGGGTCACTGTCAGCGTGGAGTTTGCACATTCTCCCCATGTCTGCGTGGGTTTCCTCTGAGTGCTCCAGTTTCCTCCTACAGTCCAAAGATGTGAAGGTTAGGTTGATTAGCTGTGCTAAATTGCCTCTTACTGGCAAGGAGATTAGCTAGGGTAAATTTATGACATTACGGGGATAGGATCCGGGCGGATTGTAGTCGGTCCAGACTCAATGGGCCAAATGTACTATAGATTCTATTATTCACAAGGGCAGATCACTGGTGATCAACTTAACATTAATTTTTAGTAAACTTCATATAATAACATCATAACTCTTAATCCTAAAATAAGAACACATCATAAAATAAGTAAAATAACTAATTCTGGTGTTACTAACACTCAATAGCAATAGAACACAAAGCAAAAATTGAATAACCCCCACCTTGTAAAATATGTGGCACTTCACTTAAATATCAAAAGTACCTTAAACAAATTAGCTGAATGAAGTAATTCACTGGTAGTTCATAAGAAGAAATCAAAATACTTCAATATTCTACACCCTAATAGACAATATGTTTTGTGCAATTATTTTATCTATTATTTTGGCTGTATTAATTATTTTCTGAACTGTTTCCTATCTCTAACAGTTATTAATCCTCTTCTGTAGCAAATACTTCCATGTTTTCAATTAAAAATATTGCAATTCCCTTTATAAGCTGCAACATTTTGATATAATCTCTCCTCTAATGAAATAGAATATGCTCATTACGGAAGGTTTCATCTTGTGTCAGCTGCTGCATCAGAAAGAAAACTCAAACTGTGCTCATTCAAACAAGGATGAGACAGTATAAGAAAAAGATAGAAAAAATGTTGCAGTGACAATAATTTCTTCCTCAAGGGCAGTAAAACTAAAGAGATAGTCATTGACTTCAGGAAGCTTAGTGAAGGACATATCCTTATTTACATAACGTGGAGGTGCCGGTGTTGGACTGGGGTAAACATAGTAAGAAGTCTCACAATGCCAGGTTAACGTCCAACAGGTTTATTTGATAACAAAAGCCACTACATGATGAAGGAGCAGTGCTCTGAAAGCTAGTGGCTTTTGCTACCAAATAAACTTGTTGGACTTTAACCTGTCTACATAAACAGGGATGAAGTGGAAATGGTTAAGGGCTTCAAGTTTCTAGGTATCCTGATCACCAACAACTTGTCCTGCTCCCTCCACGCTGATGCTACAGTTAAGAAAGCCCACCAATGCCTTTACTTTTTCAAGACGCTAAGGGAATTTGGCATGACTCTGACCAACTTTTGCAGATGCATCAAAGAAAGCATCCTTTCTGGTTCTTTCACAGCTTGGTTTGGCTCCTGTTCTGTCCAAGACCGCAATAAACTACAAAGAGTTGTGAATGAAGCCCAGTCCATCACACAAACTAGCCTCTCATCCATTGACTCTGACTACACTTCTCTCTGCCTTGAAAAAACAGCCAGCATAATCAAGGACACCATGTATCATGCACGTATTCTCTTCCACCTTCTTTCATTGCGAAAAGATACAGAAGCCTGATGTCAAGTACCAACTGACTCAAGAACAGTTCCTTCCCTGTTGCCATCAGACTTTTGAATGGATCTACCTTGTATTAAGTTGATCTTTTTCTACAGCCGAGCTATGACTGTCACACTACACTCTGCACCTCTCTTTTCTTTCTCTATATGTGGAGATGAAAAAAAGAGGGTGCAGAATATAGTGTTACAGTTATGGTTTGTCTGTATAGCACACAAGAAACAATATTTTTCACTGTATATTAACACGTGACAATAATAAATCAAATCACTCAAAACTATTAATTTCTTGAGATGTGAAATGCTTCTGAAAAATGGATGATCATGTCACTCGTACCCAGCCCAACACTCAGCATCTCAATTTAATCCTCTGAACTATGTTTTAATAATTTATACATGGTTCATCTTGGTGATCTCCCCTATCAATAGTGCACCATACGAATGTTAATGGTAAGAACACCAGCCACTCACCAGCTGGCCAACTGAGGTGGCTAACATCTCACCTGGGTCATCAAATTGTCTGCATTATTGAGAACCGCATGAGGAGGCCATCAGGTATAAATCCTGAGACCCTGTAACTGAGTTTCCAGGGAAGAATTCTTGCGTGGTCACACCACGGTTAATAGAGGAGTGTTCCAGCGGCAAGCACCACCCCACAGCAGCAGCATTATTGATGTGCCATGAGCACACAGACCATCCAACCTCTCATCAGAGACCTTCCTGTCTGACCCCAGCTTCCTCAAATGGTGTACACACTCCATAAGGGCACTTCAGTCCTGCTGAGGCTGTTGATCTGACGACCTTCTGGCTGGACTCAAAGCACAAGAGGGATTGGGCTGCCATCATCGATTAATTGGCCACTTCCAGCAAAATACCAGAGATAGAGGTTAGCTCCTGCTTTGGCATCTAAGAGTGGGACCTGACCAGAATAGCAAAACGCAGCTCTATAATTAGGTGGATATATAAAATCCCACAACACTATTCAAAGAGAGCAAAGGTTCCCCCGATTTTTTGGCAACATTTATTTCTCCATTAGTAACTCCAAAAGCAGATTCATTTTTTCAATTCTCACTGATGTCTTTGAGACCTCGCTGTGTGCAAACTGATTGCCATATTTGCTTGCAAAATGACACTGATGGCTATTCATTGGCTACAAACAGCTACAGACTATCATGATATAAAAGCTGATGTAAAAATGCAAGCTCTTTCTTCCAGTCCTAGACAAACATGCTCATGTATAACCACAGCTCTTTCAGAAGTTGATTCAATTAGGTACCTTTGTAAAGATGGCCAAAGATGTGCAACTCTCATTGATTAATAATGGATTTAATAGAATTGAGACTGGGATTTAAGGGTAAGGAACGTGGAATTCCAGTTGTTACTCTTGGTGCAGTTCATCTATAATTTTGAGTGCTTGGGCTATTAATATGGACAGGAAATTTTTATTTTTAAAATCAGAGACCTTTGCCAGTTGATGTTTTCTATAATTTAGTTCTTTGTTGACATAGCCACATTCATCATCACTCATAAAGAACAGTTTGTGGAGGTCATCACTGTGAGAGCTTATCGATCCACCAAGATTTAGTTTGAAACGTATTCAATAAGACATCAGCATGGACATACATGGTACGCATCGTTGAAGTGGTTGAAGTACTTATTCTGTAAAGATAGCAATAGAGCTAGGGTGGGACAGTGGTTAGCAATGCTGTTTCACAGCGCCAGGGATCCAAGTTTGATTCCCAGCTTGGGTCACTGTCTGTGTGGAGTTTGCACGTTCTCCCCATATCTGTGTGAATTTCCTCCAGGTACTCCAGTTTCCTCCCACAGTCCAAAAGACGTGCTGGTTAAGTAGATTGGCCGGGCTAAATTCTTCCCCAGCGTACCTGAACAGCCACCAGAGTATGGTGACTAGGGAAGTTTCACAGTAACTTCATTGTAGTGTTAATGTAAGCCTACTTGTGACTAATAAACAAACTTTACTACCCATTCTGACAATGGAATATGAATTGACATGACTTGAGGTGTCAGTGGGATCTGATAGTGCGTTGAATAATGTTCTGCTATTTGATATTTGTCTGGGAATTTGTAGCTGGATTCATCACCTTCAGATACTGGAGTCTAGAGTGATCATAGAGACAAGAAATAAATACTAACGATGAAGCTCCTAGATATAGTAATTTTTTGACATTTCCACATATGGCTTATCTTCATGTTAGGTTCCAAATAGGCAGACATCTGGCATCAATTAACTAGTTCATAAATTCCAGCAAGTAACACCTGTTACGAGAAAAGCTTGTCTACACAATTACAGATTAAATGTTTTGGCAATATAATATGCTACAATAAATTTTAAATACACACAAAACTCAATTCTTTTAAGAAAAGTTTGAATGTTAATATTACTGCTTAAATCTCCAGAATGGTATATGATTGCATCCCCCCAAGGAAAACCACAACATTCATGCAAAGCTCAGGTAACGTTAATTAGAGTCGTGAAAAAATTTAACCCTCTTTAAAAAATAGGCAACCATGATAGAGAGATTCACAGGATGGGGGTGCGCGTGTGGGCAAGGATTTTTCGGCGCACTTGCCCCAAATCTCGCCCAACGTCAACGGACCTTTGCATGGTCCATGTCCCATTCACTATGATTCCTGTGACAGATGGGATGGGAAAATTTGGCCCTGGAGGTCAGAAAGCTGAGAGGTCACATGAGGTAATGTCCTGCTGCAATAGCATGTATGTAGGACAATTATAACAGTAATGTGTTTAACAGAGGCGGACTTACACTTTGCAGGGACCCATACTCACCTTCAAATTTGCCCCCCCCCTCCACCCCACTATGACTTCATGCTCCCAATGAAGTAATGCCACTCTGACTCTCCCCATCCTGCCCCACGGATCACTTTGCTGCAAGCCACAAAAATACACAAGTTTATCACTGTGTAGCTGATTTAGTGCTTTTCAACTGGTAAAAACATGCCCGTAATTGCTGAATTGAAATCCAAGCTTGCTTCTTGTCAGAATGACAGTGAAGATGGTCAAAATTGTGATCTCTGTGCTTTGAGGCGAGCAAACATGGATCATACTGACGAGCAAGAATCAGCCAACAATGTTGCTGCAGCACAGACTAGTCCAGGACTGAATGAGCCATCAGTCCTGTGCAGGAGCAAACACTCCAATCAATAAGATGCATTGCCTATTACTCAATATATTTCAGTCTCATTCAGTTCCAAAAGTTAAGTTTCTTACTTCCTGTCATAAAAATCAAAGAAGTTAGTGCCATAAATTCATGTGAGTGGATTGGCTAGTGAGTCGAGTTCAATATCGGTGTCTCTGTCTGCAGGGCTCCATTCTTTATCCTGAAGAGAGTTTCTGAAGACCAGTCTTTAAAGCAATGGGGGATGGTGGTTAAAACTATTAGAATGTGACTAGCTGCAGCCATTATGTTGGACCAGCAATGGTGCATTTTGAAAAACAGAATTTGTATATGAGAACATAGAAAAGGAAGAGATTTTTAATCTCTTGTTGGCACTGCACTTTAAAATAGCTTTTTCCTCTCCATATTTTCTTCACAAAAGTCATCAATTCCATCGCTGTATGTAAAATCTTGTAAGGAGACACTTTCAATCATCAATATTGCTGAACTTGTCAAATGTTCCTGAATCATCATATTTCACAAATCATTTTTTACTCCTTTCAATAGAGGAAGAGAACTTTCACCAGAAGTATTTGTGCCAAGTATTGTTGAAAATATTTTCAGAATGCTTTCCACATATGGAAATGTTGCCTAGAAGCTATCACGTGCAAGTCTGTACAAATCAGCTGATGAAGCATTCTTCATTCTTGATGAAATTAATTGTTTCACTTCATCTTCAAAAGGAATCGTGTCTCGATCTTCTTGATAGAAATCGCCTAGGGTGGGATTTTTCTCCCCCTCCGTGACATGTCCCGCAGCGACAGGAGGCAACACACTGCTTACTGGCAGTGGAACCTTGTAGACTTGCCACTGTCAATGGGGTTCCCCATTAAACACACCTCTCACTGCCAGGAAAATTGTGGCAGGGATGTGTCATTAGCGGGATTGTAAGATCTCACTGGCATTAACGGCTAGAAGATTTTGGCATTAATTTCTTATCCAACGGCTTATAGCATTCTCAGCCAAAATTTTATTGAAAACCATACAAAATAAATCAACTGTTTTCATCGGAGATTCACTTCTACACTGCAATTGTTTCGTTATTTTGTCACAAATAGCATTGACAATCTCAATGATGATCCTCTCTTTCTATTTTAAAATGATGCTATTGTCCCTGGTTTCATTAAAGAATAACTTTCTGCATCTTGCACATATCAGGAAAATCTGTATTTTCTGTTGTTAGTGCCTCTGCTTCCACAAGCTATAGTAATTTCAAACCTCCATGACAAAACTTTTAACTGAGGCGAACAATTGTGAAGCATTCAATAGAGTTGTATCAACGTTTTGCAGGAATTTGCTGATGACATTAATTCTTCAAAATAAATGAGTCCTCAAAACAGTAAAATCAGCAATATTGCACTTTTCAAACTTCGCTGATCAGAGTTTTATTCCTGTTTTTATATGTGGTTTTTCTGAATGGGATGTGGTTATTCTGATAAGGTTTCATGAACGTCAACAAAATTCATTTTCAAAGATAAAATGGCATCTACACGAGTGGACCATCTGATATCCCAAATTCTTTTGACTGTCAAGTGTTTTACATTTGCCTGCTCCAAGCACGATTGCGATATGTATCACCAGTACATAGAAACCGAAAAGAAGGCATACGTTTTTTGAACAAAGTAAATAAAAACTGCTGCTTCACATGATTCAACTGCAACATTGAAGATTAAATTCAAGGAGTGACTGGAACATGGGATGAATAATGCACAGAGGCTCGCACAGTTCAGTCTTGCTTGTTGACCTGAATATTCTCTTGCCATATTTGTAGCGTTATCAAAGTTCTGCTCGTGACAATTTCTGATGTCCAAAACTTAAATTTGCAATGATTTCCAAAATAGTTGTCTCCAGACACTCAGAAGTGTGGGATTTAGCTGGGAAAAAGCAAAGAAATCGTTCTACAACTTCATCATTGTTGGTCGTGTATCTTAAAATTAATGTTCATTGGTCCACATGGCTCCCAGCTGGTGCAGAATTAACTATTATGGAATAGTATTCGGAACCTTTTATTTCATTAGTGAATTGGTTTCGGAGTTGCTCTGCCATTATATTGATGAAATCATCATAGGTTCTCTGCAGTAAAAAGTTGGTCTTCCCTGAGACACAATATTGATAGCTTTTCAAACATTCTTTGAGTAGCTCGTCAAATTCGCTGAGATGTTCAAGGCGAGCTAAAAAAAAATGATCTCTTTCAGCTGACAATGATGACTCATGATATCCTCTTACAGGTAGTCCCAAAGAAGATGTCAATTTGACTGTGACAACATCATGTCTCAGCACTTTCCTCCAATGAGAACATTCCTTTCAAATAGAGCTGATCTATATAATTCACATCTTTTAATAAAATGCATGCATAGCTTTCAGATGAGCTTGGAAATTTCATGATCACAAGATCTCTTCCAACATTTCTCCAGTTTGAATACCTATCAACGAATGCTTCTTTCCTTTTGTTAGGGTCAGAGAATAATGTGCAAACATAACAGTAGACTGCCTTAGTATTTTCCAAAAAAATCAGGCAATTTTGAATTTCCATCATTCTATTCATCTTCATTCTCAGAAAGTGGGTTAAGAACTTGGAGCAGGAATAGACCATCTGGCCTCTCAAGCCTGCTCCATCATTCAATCACATCATGGCTGATCATTTTGTAGACTCAGCTCCACTTACCTGCCTTCTAAAGATTTCTAACTGGCTTTCAACCTCCAACCGCAAACACTTTTTTCAAATTTTCCACATTACCTACGTTTTTTGATTTATTTAGTATGAAATATTTGATCGTACCCAATAGAACAGAGTTTGATCATAAGGTAATGTCTTCAGTATAGGTTTCTTCTCTGAGTTCAACAGAAGTAAACTCAGATTCCATTTCTTGTTTTACCTTTTCAAGCAAAGTGGTTTTGCCAGAAATCAGAAGTCTGAGTCATCAGATGTTTCTCCTACACTTTTGATGCAGCAGGATGGGTGTGCAGTTTGTTCACTATTCAATACTTCAAACTTTTTAAAGAAAAATGATAACTGTGTTTTTTCCTAGTTTAGTCCTCTTGCCCTATTCTCCAATTTATGCATTTTTGACAGCGGGATTGATAGTGTCACTTCATATTAACTGATCATTCTTGACAGGTTCACTCCTGGGGCAATCTGTTATAAACCATGCCAATGTGACCTCACATTGGAGCTGTTTGAAAACATGATGGGGGCTCAATATCTGACATAGGGATTGTTTCATTACATGTAACGTATTTAACTGAGGTTCATGATTACATCACCAGCAAGGGGTGGCAAAAATCCAAAGTCGCGACCACATCAGTGAAACACATGACTACCGGGTTTCACCTGATCTTGAAAGCCCTTTGGCATTCTTACAGACGGCAAACACAGGATCAAGGTTGCCCCCCCCCCACCCCAATATGGCTGGATTTTCTCATTCTCTTCAGTCCTGCCGAAGTCAATGGACATTTGAATGGCTCTGCTATCCGTCATGGGGAGTCCATGGCAGGGCTGGAAAATCTAGCCATAGTATCCATCATTCTTGTTGTGTCAATGTTAAACATATCACAATGCCTATGAAAATATCACCCATCCTGGTGGTCCATACAGTAGCATTGATTGTTTTTCCTTGAATTAAACATTGGGCCAGACTTTGCCTATTAAGTTTGACATTCTGACTCGCTGAATCCACCTTGGTAAAAAAGTACCCTGAAATGTATGAATGTTTGTTCCATAAGACCATAAGAAATGGGAACAGGAGTAGGCCATTCAGTCCTTGGAACCTGCTCCACAATTTAATAAGGTCATGTTTAATCTGATACTCAGTAAGTCCACTTTCTTGCTTCTGTCTGTAATCCTTACTTCCCCTATTGGTTAAAAGCCTCAAAAATGTTCCCTTTACCCAGGGTAAAGAATTCCAAATATTCATCACTCTTTGACTGAAGAAATTCTTCTTCAAATCCACCTTAACTGAGCACTCACTTCTTCGGTGACTCTGCCCTCTGGTCCTACACTTTCCCGTGAGTGGAAACATCCTCCCAGCATTTACCCTAATGCCCAAAGAATTTTAAATGTTTCAATTATATTTCTTCTCATTCTTCTGACCTCCATGGAGAACAGACCCTATCTGTTTAATCATTCTATGTATAGCAATCTGCCATACCCGAGATCATCTGGGTAAACCTCCTCTGTACCGCCTCCAGTGATAAAATAAATAAGAGGACTAAAAGTGTACATAGTTTGTTAAATGTGGCCTCATTAATACCTTGTATAGTTGCAGTAACGCCTCTTTACTTTTATATTCCAAGCCCTTAGTTATGAAAACCAAGTTACAGGACTTCAGCAATGATTAAAAAGCATATAAATGTTTTAAAAATTCAAGCCTCCACTTTCAGATGATAATATTATCCCATCTACACTGATGAATAAGCAATGTATCATTCTTAAAACATTCGTCTTTCGAAATGTGTAAAAGGAAATTTGGACACAAGAAACTTGTCAGAACTGGCTACTGTCTGCAGAAAGCTACAACAAGCTCATTAGGGAGAATAAAACAATTCACTGCACAAGAGTAGGGGAAGAATCAATGTGATAACAAGAAGCTCATGTCAATATGACAAAGCTCTCGGACTCAACTCCCTTGTGTATATCACCTGTCACCATAGAAACTATTAATGAGCAATTGCTTACAGTGTGATAGAGTTTTATCTTGTGAAGGAAAAAAGATCTGATCACCCCATGAATAACTGTGAATCCCACTGGAACCATTGAGTGTTCCTAAGTATCTTCCACTTTATCCATGTTTAATGTCACATTTGTGTATATCATCCTAGTTTTCCAGCAATTTGATTCAAATGTAGTGCAGCCCCAACACCATACAATGTAGTTAGGATCATATTCCTTATCACTCGTAATATAAGGATATCTGGCATATCAAAGATTTATGAGAGACTGGAAGACAGTACCAGTTGCAGTGTAATGTATGAGACACATGACCTGAGATTAGCAGCATTTGTGGACCGGACAGAGATCTGTGTAAAAGTAAGCATGGAGTTGTTCATTGCTTATGCTCTATCCTGTACAGTGTTATCAATAATAATTAATGTTCAACTATACAAGAGTTAGAAAACCTCTCTGTGAAACCTGATGAATATACAACATATAACTTCACTGTCCTAGATAATTGAGCCTCTATTCAAAGAAATTACAGCTATTGATTATAGAAAAATTTACAGTAAAATAGATTACAGTTCGTGACACACATATAATTTTATTTACCTGTCGGAAACAAAGAATGCCCTGCAACAACTGGAGCCCTTTAAATATGGCAGTTTGAAAACTGTTAAAAAGATTGTTTAATATTATTTACTTGTATCTTTCATACCATACTCTGAGCTAAAAGAAAAATCACAATTTTAAAAACAAATTTATTTATGAGAGGTAGGCATTGCTGGCTAAGTGAGCATCTATTGTCTATCCCTAGTTACCATTGAGAAGGTGGTAGTGAGCTGCCTCCTTGAACCACTGCAGTCCCTGAGATATAGATATATCCACAGTGCATTAGGGAGGGAATTCCAGGATTTTGCCTCAGCAACAATAAAGGAATGGCAATATATTTGCAAATCAGGATACTGAATGACTTGGAGGGGAATGTGTTTGCAGGTAACTGCTGCCCTTGTCCTTCTAGATGATACTAGTCGCGGGTTTGGAAGGTGCTGCCTAAAGACCCTTGGTGAGTTCCTGCAGTACATTTTGTAGGGTACATGCTGCTGCCACTGTCAGTGAGGGATTAAATGTTTCTGGGAGGGATAGCAATCAAACATCGCCCTGGATGGTGTTAAGATTCTTGAGTGTTGTCGGAGCTGCACTCATCCAGGCAAGTGGGGAGTATTCCGTCACTCTCCAGACTTGTGCCTTGTAGATAATGGACAGGTTTTGAGGATGTAGAGATGCCGGCATTGGACTGGGGTAAACTCAGTAAGAATCTGGTAACACCAATTTTAAATCCAACCGATTTATTTGATAGTAAATCTGCGAGCTTTCGACTTTTCGTCTTCGTCAGGCAAATGCAGTGTTCTGACGAAGACGAAAAGTCGAAAGCTCGCAGATTTACTATCAAATAAATCGGTTGGATTTAAAATTGGTGTTGCCAGATTCTTACCAAGTTTTGAGGAGCCAGGAGATGAGTTACTTACAACAGGATGCCTAGTCTTACTTGCACAAGACAATATAGTCAACATATAAGAGGTATTCCAACACGTTTTACTTGCCATAATGGACAGGAATATTTCTCATTCAATTCACCTTCTCACAATTATTTGCAAAATAACTGTTTTCACTTCAAGCCAAATTAGGTTCTAAAATTGCACTAGTTTGCTGAATTTGCATTTTTTTTGCTCATACTCAAACAGACTCGAAATGTTAACTCTGTTTCCCTCTCCACAGAAGCTGCCAGACCTGCTGAGTTTTTACAGCATTGTCTGTTTTTACTTCAGATTTCCAATATCCACAGTATTTTGCTTTTATTTGATCTTTGTTTACATGTCTATCAGTGAATTTTTGGTAAAAATTTGAGGCGGCATAGTGGCACAGTGACTAGCACTTAAGCTCCACAGCTCCAGGGACTCGGGTTCAATTCCGGCCTCAGGTGACTATCAGTATAGTGTTTGCATGTTCTCCCCGTGTCTGTGTGGGTTTCCTCCTCTTTCCCCCCACACTTCAAAGATGTACAGGTTAAATGTATTAGCCATGCCCCTTTCTGTCAGGGAGAATGGCAGAACAAACACTGGGATTACGGAGATAAGGCCTGGGTGGGATTGTGGTTGGTGCAGACTCGATGAGCCAAATGGCCTCCTGCACTGTAGGGATTCTATAAAGTATGAAGGGTGGTCACTTGGGCAAAATGCTGAACATCTGGCTGGAAACTGTGTTACCCCAATCAAACTTGAAAAATTGGAGGTCAAAGTGTCATACAGCCATAGTGGTACAGTAGGAGGCCATTCAACCCGTCACATCCATGCCAGGACTCTGCAGCGCAATCCAGTCAATGCCATTCCCCAGTTCTATCCTTCCAGTAAAACTAAGTTAACATAAATAAGCTGCACCCACAAGTACAGATAGAAAGTGTATATTATAATGCCTTTAAAATAGGTTTATCTGTGGTAAGTATTGAGTTCATAGTCGGTTCATTCTGGATGAATCTTATTAGAGTATCTATGTGCATGGCAGCTTTCAGCAGAGATGCATGGTGTTGTGTGAATTTAAACTAGAAACTGAATGGAGTGCAAAATAGGCACGAACTCGATTGTTACAAAATCAATATATATAACGTCCAGCTGTGTCTTATATTGAATCAGAATGGTGGGTGGCAGCAATCCAGCTGGAGAGTCTAGTTCAGATCTAATCCATTAGGCCACAAATAAAGTTCAGCAATATCACATTAGCATCTTTTCATTGTCCATTCTGAGCAGACAAAAGATATTAGCTTGATTGAAAACGACACTGATAGACTGAAAAGTTCTTCATGATGTTAGATTCCAGCCAGAAACCCTCTCAGCATCAGTCAGCTATTGTGCACAGCAGCTGAAGAAAATGTCACACGATTTGAATAGTGCAACAAATCCATTCAAAATCCTGTGTTTGTTCAGATGTAAAGTACCGTTATGATACTAGGAGCGGTTCAGAACACCTACAGCGCCAGACCTTTCAGCTTTCTAAGTTCAACAAAGAACAGTATAGCACAGGAACAGACCCTTCAGCCCTCCAAGCCAGATCCAATCATGATCCCTGCCTAAGCTAAAACCATATGCACTTATGGAGTCTGCATCCTTCCATTCCCATCCTTTTTATGTATTCCTCTAGTTGTCCTTAAATACTGCCATCGTACCTGCTCCCACCACTTACGGGCAGCACCTCCCAGGCATTCACTACCCTCTGTGTAAAAAACTTCTCTTGCACAACTCCTCTAAACTTTTCCCCACACACCTTAAACCTTTGCCTCCTAGTGCTTGACTTTTCTACCCCAGTAAAGAGCATTTGACTATCCACTCTGTCCATGCCACTCATAATCTTGTAAACATCTATCAGATCACGCATCATGGAAAGTCCATTATGATCCCCTTCCTCTGCTATTTCCTTCCCACATTCCAAAGGCCCCCTCAAAATATTAATGTGGGCCAGTCTCTGAATTCTCAGTCCTTTCTTGCCTGTGTGAAAATTTTTCAGCCATTTCAGACAAACACAAGTGACTACTGCTGCACAAAATTACTAAGACCAGAGAAGCCAAAAATAATCAAATGTCAATAGAACAGCAGTCATTTTTACTTATATATTTTTGCAGACCAATGACATCAAGCAGTCGTGAATGCTATATAGATTTCTGAAAGCCTCATATCGCTTACAAAGTTGTCTTTATATATTGCAGCCATTAATAGGCAAACATTATGGCTGAATTTGCTAAACTTCACACTGTTCCCCCCTCCCCCTGTCCAAATATTGAAAACAATGCTACATCTGCATGCTATCTCACTATGTGACCATCACACATCCTGCATCACAGTCTGTCATTACATCTACCATGGGCTAATTATCTGCCAATTCCAAACATCCAAATGTCTTGGAGTTTATTGGCTGCAAGTCAAATGTATTAATTGTGATTCAATCATGTACAAATCATTTGGATTTCTGGTATCATGGTGGGCATTAGTTGAAAGGGGTGGCAAAGGAGCAGCTGTTCTCTCATCCTGAGAGGGAAAAAGCTACACTACTTCCTTTGTGGCATGGCTCATCACGACCACTAATCCACTGAAGAGCGCACTGTAGGAGATCAGCGATGCAGCTGAAGTCCTTTATCAGTGTGTTTACCAAGCCTTTAAAATGCAACGGAAGTGGTGGAGGCCAGAGCCTGCAGCATTGAAAAAAAGGCTGCAAGAATTGGTGACATTGCTGGGAAGGGGTGGGGGTTCAATTCCAGTGTCCATGAAGGTGACCACATCTGGCATGATAAAATGCGGAATGTTGGAATTGCTCCAGTCACATATCAGTGACATTTATCTCAATGCTCCATCCACCACCTGCCTAAAAGCTGCGCAAATCCAACATTCCCTGTTCTAAGCTGCTCTGACAGACAACATCCATGACAGGCAATGCCGACGAATGGCTACAACCGTATTCATAATTTCTTTGCTTGCAACTAGAAAGGGAAAACAAGGATTGTATATCCATAGAATCCTATGGGGCAGAAGGAGGCCATTTGGCCAGCGTCAAGTCTGCACTAAGTCTTTCCCAGGCCTTATCCCAGTAACCATATGAATTTTATTCCACTAATTCCCCTAGCTTCTATATATCTTTGAAGGGGCAATTTAGCATGGCCAATTCATTTAACCTGCACATCTTTGAACCATGGGAGGAAACCAGAGCACTCGAGGGAAACCTATGCAGACACTGGAAGACTGTGCAAACTCCACACAGACAGTGACCCAAACTTGGAAATGAACTGTGGACCACGCTGATGTGAGGCAGCAGAGCTAACCATTGTGCTTCCCATCAAAAGGGGATCCTATCAAGGATGGATTTCTATTTATTGCTGTTAGAAATCCTGTTATAAACTTTTCTCTTCTGAACTGCTGATGATGTTTAATATTATTTCATCTAATAACTTGGAAACAGAGCAACAAATACATTTTTGACACATTACGAAGTTTTTTTATGTTTATTGATTACTTTTTAAGTCGACAAACTCATTAACAATGCACGAAAAGTTAAATAGTCTCATAGAATCCTACAGTGCAGAAGGAGGCCAGTTGGCCTATCATGTCTATACCGACCACAATCCCATCCATGCCCTATCCCCATAGCCCCATGCATTTACCCTAGCTAGTCCCTCTGACATTAACTGGCAATTTAGCATGGCCAATCTATCTAACCTGCTAACTTTGCTAACCTGCTAACCAATCTAACTTTGGACTGTGGAAAGAAATCGGAGCACCAGAAGAAACCCACGCAGACACAGAAAGAAGATGTAAACTCCATACAGATGTGACCCCAAGTTGAAAATCAAACCCAGATCCCTGGTGCTGTGAGACAGCAGTTGAAACCCACTACGTCACCATGCACCCACAGTCCAGTGCTGCACTGTCTGCTTCTGCATTCCTGAAGCAAGCCAACATAGTGGCTAGCAGATAGAAGACAGAGGGTGGTGGTTGATGGGAGATATTCATCGTGGAGTTCGGTGACAAGTGGTGTACCTCAGGGGTCCGTTTTGGGGCCCCTGTTGTTTGTAATTTTTATAAATGATCTGGATGAGGGTATTGAGGGATGGATTAGTAAATTTTCAGATGACACTAAAGTCGGTGGAGTGGTAGATAGTGAAGAGGGGTGTTATAGTTTGCAGAGAGACTTGGACAAGTTGCAGAGCTGGGCCGAGAGGTGGCAAATGGAGTTTAATGTGGAAAGTGTGAGGTAATGCACTTTGGCAGGAATAATAAATGTGTAGAGTATAGGGCTAATGGTAGGATTCTTAATAGTGTTGATGAACAGCGGGATCTTGGTGTATTTGTGCATAGATCCCTGAAAGTAGGCAGTCAAGTCGATAAGGTTGTTAAGAAGGCATACGGAGTCTTAGCTTTTATTGGTAGGGGGAATTGAATTTCGGAGCCGCAACGTCATGTTGCAACTGTACAAAACTCTAGTGCGGCCGCACTTGGAGTATTGTGTGCAGTTCTGGTCCCCCCATTATAAGAAAGATGTGGAGGCATTGGAGAGGGTACAGAGGAGGTTTACCAGGATGTTGCCTGGTATGGAGGGCAGGTCTTATGAAGAGAGGCTGAGGAATTTGAGGTTGTTTTCGTTAGAAAGGAGGCGGCTAAGAGGGGACCTAATCGAAACATATAAGATGGTTGTGGATGGCTCTTTTTCTGCATGGAGATCGGTCACCAGTGGAGTGCCCCAGGGATCTGTTCTAGGACCCTTGCTGTTTGTCATTTTCATAAATGACCTGGATGAGGAAGTGGAGGGATGGGTGAGTAAGTTCGCCGATGACACGAAGGTCGGTGGTGTTGTGGATGTTCTGGAGGGATGTCAGAAGTTGCAGCATGACATCGACAGGATGCAAGACTGGGCGGAGAAGTGGCAGATGGACTTCAACGCGGATAAATGTGTTGTGGTCCATTTTGGCAGATCCAACGGGATGAATGAGTACACTATCAAAGGTAGGAGTCTTAGCTGCGTGGAAGAGCAGAGGGATCTTGGGGTCCGGGTCCATAAGACTCTCAAATCGGCCTCCCATGTGGAGGATGTGGTTAAGAAAGCTTACGGTGTACTGGCCTTCATTCATCGAGGGATTGAGTTCAGGAGTCAGGAGGTAATGCTGCAGCTTTATACGACCCTTGTCAGACCACACTTGGAGTACTGTGCGCAGTTCTGGTCGCCTCACTATAGGAAGGACGTGGAAGCTATTGAAAGGGTGCAGAGGAGATTTACAAGGATGTTGCCTGGATTGGGAAGCATGCCTTATGAAGACAGGTTGAGGGAGCTGGAACTGTTCTCCCTGGAGAGACGAAGGTTGAGAGGCGACCTGATAGAGGTTTACAAGATGTTGAGAGGAATAGATAGGGTGGACTCTCAGAGACTATTTCCCCGGGCTGAAATGGTCGCGACGAGAGGGCACAGATTTAAGGTGCAAGGAAGCAAGTACAGAGGGGATGCTAGGGGAAAGTTTTTCACTCAGGGTGGTGAGTGAATGGAATCGGCTGCCGTCGGTGGTGGTCGAGGCGAACTCGCTGGGGTCTTTTAAAAGACTTCTGGATGAGTATATGGGATCCAATGGGATTGGGGGTTATAGATAGGTCTATGGCTGGGTAGGTTTTTGATGTGTTCGGCACAACTTGTGGGCTGAAGGGCCTGTTTGTGCTGTAGTGTTCTATGTTCTATGATTAGAGGTTTAGATAGGGTGGACAGTGATAGCCTTTTTCCTAGGATGGAGAAAGCTAGCACGAGGGGACACAGCTTTAAATTAAGGGGTGATAGTTATAGACGGATATCAGAGGTAGGTTCTTTACCCAAAGGGTGGTTCGGGAGTGGAATGCCCTGCCTGCGGCAGTTGTAGATGCGCCAAGTTTGGTGGCGTTTAAGAGGTTAGTTGATAAGTATATGGAAGAGAAGGGAATGGTTTAATTTGGAGGGGCATTGCTTTTTATATTGGTCGGCGCAACATCGAGGGCCGAAGGGCCTGTTCTGTGCTGTAATGTTCTATGTTCTATGTTCTATAGTGGATCATAATCCTGGAACTCCTTTCATCCCAGCACTGTGGACTGCAGAAGTTCAGAAAGGTGGCTCACTACCACCTTCTCAAAGGAAATTGGGAATGGGCAATAAATGTTATCTTAGCCAGCGATGCTCTCATCCTGGGAAAGAAGAAATGGTGAGAAGTTCTATAACCTAGTCCTGTCAGCTTTCATCCGTGATTTCTCAGCGCTCTTTGGGCCCCCTTCCACCACAAAGTATTTGGATCTCACTTTCTCCAAAAAACTGAAATGCCAACAACTCCCAACAAAGCTAAACTTTGCTTCTAAGGCTATAAAATGCTTCCACCCCTCCCACTCACAAATCTTGCAGCCACCTCCTTGTGATCACAAACTTTGGGATGATGCTTCCATTGCTTACTGATCCAAGAGGTTGCCTCATGTTCACAAGATCAGGGATTACCCTTCCAAATGCCCCCCGGACTCCTGTAACTGCAGCTTTACTTGTGTTCTAAAGGCAACTGGCTTATTCAACTCAATGGCTGAAATTTTCCAACCCTTCCCACTGGCAGGATATTCCAACGCCCCCCCCTCCCAACTGCCATGGCATGTTCCCTGGCCATGATGTGGAGATGCCGATGTTGGACTGGGATAAACACAGCAAGAAGTCTCACAACACCAAGTTAAAGTCCAAAAGATTTATTTGGTAACACAAACCACAAACTTTCGGAGCACTGCTTCTTCATCAGGTGAGATGAGAAGGGGCAGTGCTCTGAAAGCTAGTGGGTTATGATACCAAATAAACCTGTTGGACTTCAACGTGGTGTTGTGAGATTTCTTACTATGTTCCCTGGCAGCAGAGGGTGCAGGTCACATTTAACCTGGAAAATCCTGCCACCAGCAGATGATGCACCACCCCTGCCCCCAGAGAAAGCACTGCAGGGGTTCTGGAAGATCCAGCTCATTAAATTACTCCTATCTCCACACATGATGCCAAAGCTGGTGAATACTGCCAGCGCTCTATTTTAATTTCAAATTTTCAGAATTTTTTAAAGTAAAGTTTATTTATTAATAACAAGTTTAGATTAACACAAAATGAAATTACTGCGAAAGTCCCCAAGTCACCACACTCCAGTGCCTGTTCAGGTACGCTGAGGGGGAATTTAGCATGGACAATCCACCTAACCAGCACATCTTCCCAAATATGGGAGGAAACCAGAGCACCTAGAGGGAACACACTGCAGACACAAGGAGAATGCGCAAATTTGAGACAGACAGACCCAAGCCAGAAATTGAACCCAGGTCCCTGGTGCAGTGAGGCAGCAGTGTTAACCACGGTGCCACCAAGCCACCCCATACTACAGCTGCAGTATTTGTGCTTTTACTTTGGGCCTTACTTCAATATACCCTAAATCCCACTATCCTGTGTTATGAGCTATGAAGTTATAGGCCAGCTAGTCTTTCCTCTTCTATCAATTATGTTTGTTTCAAAAGATAGAATTCCAGAGATGGAGGAATGGTACAGAACTGAGGTCAGTAATCCAAATCCCACTAAAATGTCAAACTAAATTCATTTGTCAAACTAAAGTACATTGGGTCATTTATGAACTAACATCATGGAAAAATATTCCCATTTAAATGCAAAGTAAATAAATGTAATGCTATTTAAAAACTTAAAATATTAATTGTTTTCAAATCAATAGTTACAATTTACAGTAGCATTTATGCAATTGCTTCTTTAAAGCTTTTTTGATTAAAATCATCAATAATACCTAAATTAATCTGTACTTTATTGCCTGAAATACACTATATGTGATACTGACTTGTCCTGTTTATAGCCAATGTGAAGTGCTTTAGTTTCCTCTAAATTCTTCTAATCATAGCCATGGCTTGGTCTGCAAAAGCTGAACTTCTTTTAAAACTGTACAGTACTGAACTCCGATGTCCTTCAGACAATTTTGCATTTAATATGAGGACATAATATCCTGTCTGCTCACTTCCCACAATATCATAAAGGTAATTTCCTCATAAACAGGCAGGGTTTAATGAAATAAGTAATTACACTCCACAGGCACTAAAGCAGGTTGCACATGTCTGTTGGTTAATTTTCATTCCATTTCAGTGAAGTGTCAGCGCAGGTCTCTAATAATAGCTAGACTTTCATTAAAAGGTAAAATATTTCACAGCCTACTCCCACTCACTTCCCTTTGTCATTGGAAAAATTAACATCCTTTGTGACGTGAAATTCTATTGTATATCCAGAAATATCTGCTGCAATTATTCTATTTTAGATGAGTTATCAAGAATATTAAAACCTTAAATGATTTAAAATGCTGAGAATAGGAATCCCTCTGGACATCTTTTACAAAACAAGTTATTCTTATGATAAAAATCCATGATTATTGGAATATGTAGGATCATTCATATATGAACAGTCAGGCAACACACATACAGAACTAAGTTAAATATGAGCTTTTAATATTCCTAAAATACTAAGCTACGTGCTCGTTTCAAGCTTCAAATCCTAATTGCATTCAAAATTGAACACCTACTTTGTATTTGCTTGAAAAGTAAACTGGGAAATGATCAGCTTCTGTTGAAGATTTTATCGAGAGAGAAAATGGTGGGAATTCAAAGGAGATCAAAGTCTTTTTACCATTGATGCCAATGGCGGCTTAAACAGGATTTCATTTTATGTCCGCACTTTTATATCCCTGCTGCGCATTTTATTTAAGAGACCTAAGGGCTGACAAATACAAACAACACCATTTCTTTGACTGTCTAAAGTAGAAAACTTTGGCTGAGATGCCTACTTCCAGCAAAGAAAGGTAAGTCTCAATGCCAATCAAACTGCATTTGTTTATTCGGTGTCAGTCAGCTTTTAGACTAGTCTTATTCAATAAGTATTATTTCAATGCACCATTGTACTGTTTTATGGAATAATATATCATAGGGAGCATGCCTATTTCATACAGCATATGAATACGGCATACAGGAGACATTCAGTGGCATAGTGGTTAATACTGCTGTCTCACAGCACCAGGGACCCAGTTTGATTCCCAGCTTGGGTCACTATCTGTGTGGAGTCTGCACGTTCTCCCCATGTCTATGTACGTTTCCTCCGGGTGCTCCGGTTTCCTCCCACACTCCAAAGATATGCAGATTGGCCATGCTAACTTGTTCCTTAGTGTCAGGAGGACTAGCTAGGATAAATACTTGGGGTTGTGGGGATAGGGCCTGGGTGGAATTGTGGTTGCTGCAGACTTAATGGGCCGAATTGGCCTCCTTCTGCACTATGGATTCCCATGATTCATATCGTCTAATTAGCTTCGTACCAGCATCTTACTGATCGCAAAATTTTACATGAAAAGTAAACAATTGTGGCTACAGGTATCAACATTTAAATTTCACACAATTCCTCAAAGGGTCTGAGTCAAAGTAGAACACTTCAGCATTTCAGCTTATTTAATTAATAGCAGAAAGAACTAGCATTTATCTCATGCCCTCAACGCCTAACAACAAATTCATTATTTTTAAAGTTTTATGTAGGAAAACATGGCAGCGAGTTTTCAGAGAACAAATACCAAGTGAGATGAATGGTCAGGTAAACAGCTGTCCCAATCAGGCCCACCATTATTTATATGCAATTAACATCACGACTTCAGAAGGCAGATGTGTAGTAAAACCCAAATATCCAAATATTGCCATTAAAAAAAATGGCTCCACGTTGCCTTAGACATTGTGAAAATGGCACCTCGCTTTCCGCCTCACCATTGAAATCCATCGAATGGCATGGTATTGCTCTAGTTGCATGGTAGCTCTAGTAGCATGGTAGTTGCATGCCAAATTCACCACAGAAAATGTGGTAACAGCATGACGAGTGACCATAAGGCCACAAGATATATGAGGAGAATTAGGCCTTTCGGCCCATCAAATCTGCTCTGCCATTCAATCATGTCTGATAAGTTTTTCAACCCCATTTTGCCGTCTTTTGCCTATAACTTTTGATCACTTTACCAATCAAGAACCTCTGTCTTAAATATACTCAGTGACTTAGCCTCCCCAGCCTTCTGCGGCAATGAATTCCATAGATTCACCACTCTCTGGCTGAAGAAATTCCTCCTCATCTTGGCTGTATAGGGTCATCCTTTATGCTGAAGCTGTGCCCTCAGATTCCAGTCTCCCCTGCTAATGAAAACATCTTCCCCACATCTCTCTGTCCAGGCCTTTCAATATTCTAGTGCAATTACAGAATGCAATTGCAACCACTCAGATCTTTGATGCTGAAAAGTAACACACATAAATGTGGATTTTCACGCCTGTCCAGTTTTACTTGTTAAAGATATTCTAAAGCTTTCAAAAAAATTTAAAAATATTTTTCATCTATGTATCGCTTTTTCTTTCTCTCGTCACTGTCTTTTTCTCTTTCTGAGCCCGATCTGACATTGAGTTCTCCCTCTGTAATTTGTTTAAATTCATTCACAGGGTTGTGGGCGTCACTGGCTGGGCCAGCATTTACTGCCCTTCGCTAATTGCCCTTGAGAAGATTGAGAATTTATACTCCCTGCCCCGTCCTTGTGCTGTTAAATTCCCAATCCTTCAATCTGACTGCTTGAAGAGATCTACAGTTGCTTGCTCTGTTCACTCAGGTCCCCAATGTGCTGTTTCTCTTGCTGCAGTGTCATCAGCCTGCACTTGTGGCAGCTTGCCATACAAATTTTTTTTAAAAGCCTAAACGTGCAGGAGTAAAAGTAACTGACAGCAGTCATCAGTTGATTTTTTTTTAACTGCAGGCAATGGCCACTACAGCAAACGAAGTATTGTTGAAGTGTGTTTGATGTTACGGTGTGAGAAATGTTCCAATTTGCATGCAGCAAGCTCCCACAAGCAATAATATGTAAATAGTCTGATTATGGTCTGGGGTAGCACAGTGACACAATGGTTAGCACTGCTGCCTCACAGCACTAGGGACCCAGGTTCAAATCTGGTCTTGGGTGACTCTCTGTGTGGATTTTGCACATTCTGCCATTTCTGCATGGTTTCTCTCCCACAGTCCAAACATGTGCAAGTTAGATGGATTGACCATGCTAAATTGCCTCTTAGTGTCCAAAGATATATAGGTTTAACCATGGATTAACCATGGTAAATGCACAGGGTTATGGGGAAGGGGTGTGCCTGGGTAGGACGTTCTTTCAGAGAATTGGTGCTGACTTGATGGGCCAAATGGCCCCCTTCTGCATTGTACCTGTTCTACAGTTCTATGGTTCCAATCTGTTTCAGTAATGTTGACCGATGAATAAGTATTGACCAGAACATCCACGACACAGTGTTAGCACTGCTGACTCGCAGCTCCAGGGATCTGGCTTCAACTCTGACCTCAGGTCATTGTCTGTGTGGAGTTTGCATGTTCTCTCCATATCTGTCTGCGTTTCCTCCAGATGTTCCAGTTTTCAAAGATATGGAGGTTAGGTGGATTTGCCATGCTAAATTACGCCTTGGTGTCGGGGCATTAGCCGAGTAAATATATAGGGTTATGGTGGGGGTTGTTGTCAGTGCAAGCTTAATAGTCTGCACTGTAGGGGTTGCTCTATTCTATGAATAATTCTGTTGTTCTTATTCAAAGCAGTGCCATGGTATATCTTACTGATCTCTCCAACCAAGAAAAGAAGACAGAGCATTGGCTTACTTTCATTTTAAAAAGAAAGTAACTTTGTCAATGCAACACTCCTTTCAATACTGAATTGGAACATCAGTCTAGACTTTGGATGAAATTAAATGACATTAAAGGATAACCAAATGCAAAAAAGTTGCAGTGGCCTATTACATCCTCTTGTCCATTTCAAGTATGGGAACTGGACACCCCTAGACTTTGGTTGTTCAAATCCCGGTGTGGTGTTTGAACCCACATTCGTCATTCCCAGAAGAGAAAGTGCTGCCAACTGAGCCTCAGTTCTTCAAACATTGCCATGGGATCAGACAAACAGAGTTTCAGTTGAACATGTTATCTGAAAGCCAGCACTTCTGATAATGCAACATTTCATTAGGCACTGCCGTTCAGTACCAGTCTAGATTATGTGCTCAAGTACTCAAGTGGTGCTTAAAGCTGCAACCTTCTCAGGCAAGAGTGCTGCCAACTGAGCCAAACTTACATTTCAATAATGATGAGCAGATGGCCAATAATGGTAGAATTTAACACAGCAGGAAATGTTATCTCAAAGCTGAGCTAAGAATCAGAATGAAAGCAAATTAAACACAAAACTCAAAAACAGGCACTTAAATCCCAAATAAGACGTACGTATATTTTAAGCAATATCCCCTAATTCATTGCTAAAGTCAGAAAAAGAGGCATTAGATGCCCTCGTCTGAAATAGAAATGAGGATGTGTTAGGTCACTGCAACTCTTCTAGATTTTGTTATTGCTTACTGTCATTTAATTCTATCCAGACAATGAGCTTTCTTTAAAAAAAACAATTCCTCATCATCCTGACACATGGAGAGATGCTACATTGTTGAATGAGTCAGATAATAGAAATCCTTTCACTTGAAAAAAGATTTGAATGTGCATTTGAGCTGTTGTAACTACAGAGCTGTAGAAGATGGGATTAAACTAGAGGGCATTTTTATAGCCAGCATCAGCCAAATGTCCTCCGTCTGTGCAGCAAATGGTCCATATTGAGAAAATGGTATTAAAATTAACTTTAATTGTATCAAACCAATTGTATCTTTTAAAGCTCCATACTTAAATCAAGATACGAACAAGACAAAATGATAGTAAACGATGCACAATAATAGTATAGTTGGTACCAATAAGATTAACTTATTAATAATTATGTATGATTTATTTGCAATCTAAGCAAAACATTTTTAAATATTAAACTTAAATATGACTATAGTGTGAAAAAAGATTGATTGACCAAAGAACCAACAGAGACAAGAGAATAAATATTTTTCAATAGCAAGTTAGGATCTAGAATGCACTACTCAAAAGTACAGTGGGCACATACAATTGGGCTTTTCAAAAAGAGATTGAATAAGCACTGAAAAAGAATATATTTGCAAGGCTGTGGGACAAGCATAGAACAGTGGGATTAACTAAGTTACACTTGCAGACAGTAGAGGTATAGCAAGCCAAATGGCTTTCCTCTGTCCTGTAACCATTCACTGATTTATTCATGTTTGGGACATGGGTGTTGCTGGCTGGCCAGCATTCCTTGTCCATCCCTAGTTGCACTTGGAGAGTCAACCATGTTGCTGTGGCTTGGGAATCACATGTAGGCCAGAACAGGTAAGGACTGCAGATTTCCTTCACTAAAGAACTTTAGTGAACCATATGGGTTTTTCTGACAATCCAAGCTTTTATTTTAACTTGCTTGCTTATTTTGAACTAGCATAACATGCTATTAAAATACTAAATAAAGGACTGTCTTAAAACTTATTAAGAGTGCACATTAATATTCATTCAACGTAATTTCAAGATCATTGTGTTTACTTTGAGAAATAGTTGACAGAGGCTGGCTTTGCTTATTTAAATGTACATGGAAGTTTATTTATTAGTGTCACAAGTAGGCTTACATCAACACTGCAATGAAGTTACTGTGAAAATCCCCTGGTCGCCACACTCCGGTGCCTGTTCAGTTACACTGAGGGAGAATTTAGCATGGCCAATGCACCTAACTAGCATGTCTTTTTGGACTGTGGGAGGAAACTGGAGCACCCAGAGGAAACCTATGCAAACATGGGAAAAACGTGCATGGACAGTGACCCAAGGTGGAATTGAACCCAGATCCCCTGGTGCTGAAGCAGTCACCATGTGCCACATGCCACCCATGATTAACATTCATGCATGAGTTGCTCTTTGACAGCACATCAGTGCTGAAGGAGCAAAATAAATCATGTATAGAAATGCATAGACTAACGTCCCCTGCTTCTTAATCCTGCTGTCAATGCAGATTGAAATAATGTTGAATGAATGGTGGTTCAAATGATAATGTGGTCATTTCCGAGGTTACTCCACAATTTTCAGAACCTTTTATTATTGCTAAGGGATTATTTTTCAACTCAACAGTCCAGGTACAAAACTGTTTCTCATTTTGCTTTGATGGTCAATATTATAAAAATATTGCAGTCACACATGCTTTGCAAAGCTAGAAGCATTGAAAAGTTTTCACTATATAACATCACAATGCTGCAATAAGCTGATGGAAGCATCTGTGGGGAAAGTAGCTCCTGCACAAATTTATTTTTGTTGAATACAGGTGACATTTTTTCCATCCAAGAAAATGTAATTTTGAATAAGACAGTAAGAATAAAGTTTCCACTGGTCTGTCATCAAATGCTTGCAAACGCTATAAATGTTTTGCACCGTATCTCTGGAGAAGGAGGGTGGGGGTGGGGAGAGGTGGGGAACAGAACGGTTTGCCCATCTAGATGCAAATTTAGCAAGGAGCCAACTCACTGGACACCAGCCCACTTCCCCCCCTCCCACCCCACATAACATGCTGCAGGTGGACTAAACTGGCAGCCAGTGGAACTTCTGCCCCTCACTGGGGAAGAAGATGTGCCTTTGGGAGATGCCAGCCAATTGGATTAGCCACCAGCTCCAGCAGTCCCAGCAGCACCAAAAGGGTATTATTAGGTGCTGCCAACAATGCAATCAGAAACTAGAAGAATGCCTAATGGATCTTGACGTAAAGTAAGTCTGGAGTATTGGGCAGGGAGTTTTGAGCAATGTAGGGGTGGGAGTTGGGGTGGTTTGGGTAGGTTTTACAGAGCAGAAAGGTAAGAAGAAAACAAGGCACTGTCTTATTAGGACGGCAAACCCCCTCCGCCTACAAAAGGGGCATCCCACAAAAGATAGAAACTTCCCTGGCTGCTGCCCATTTTATCCACATTATGGCACAGGCTGTGTATTGTTGGGGTCAATTGACTTACTAACAAACTCAATTAACTCTTAATTATTTATTTAAATGCAGTACGCAGGCTGACGATTTCACGTTCTATCCCCACCGAATATGGCGGTGAGCTCAGTTTGTTCAAGAAGAATGGATACCCATTCTTTTTTCATGCCCCCTCCCATCATAAACACATAAATCCAGCCATTAATCCATAGATCATTATAATATTAAAGATTTAAATAATCAAGGTATAAAAATTTCTCATTTTATCTCTATTGATTAAAAAGATTATTCTCGGCGTCCTTTTTCCCCCAATGTGGACAATTTGGCTGATCTCTGTTTAATGGTTCATTACTGATAGAATTATTAGAAATAGTTCAGAAAGGCCACAGGCCAAAAGTACTGAATTATCACATACACTTCATGTCAACACAGTGTTAGGATAATGGCTGTACAAGCTTGGAGTTACAACAAGCAGCATTAGAGAATGCTTAAAGGCTTTGTATAACATTTCCTTGCCCCCCAATTTAACAGAGGTGCCAATCCATTTCTTTAAAATAAGCCTATCTGTGCTGATCTTAATTCTGATACAACAATTCAATACTTTTGATGATGTCATTGGTATTCACGCCTCAAATAAACTTGATGATAAACCAGTTGGAATTGACTGAATGAAACAAATTACAAATTAACAATTTTGTAATGTGTTACAAATTTACACATTACAAAATTTGTAATGTGTAATCATAGCATTTGAATACTTAATATGTTCAAAGAAGGGAAAGGAATTGCATACAAATGCATTAAGTATTCACAAGCCACTACGGCATCCTGGCATACAATAAATCCTACTGCCCTAAAACTCTGTCATTTCCAACATTCCTTATCTCCCCAATTCCTGATGCATTAAAATCACCTTCATCAATAAATCCATCCATGGTTTTTCCCCATTCTACATTTGTAATCCTCTCCAGCCCTGTACATGTGCATATGTCCTCCAGTCTGCTGACTGGTGCTTCTTTAGTAACTATCCCATCATCTCTATCCTCTGTGCAGTCACTAGAGTACCAACCATCTAAATCATATAAATGCTCCAACTTTCACCTACTTGAAAAACATTTTTAAAGCCAAACCCTGATTGTGCTTTTGGTCAACTTCCATAATAATTCTTCCATCTACTGCTTAGTGTCCAGTTTTCATTTTTGTGAAGTGATATAAAGTAATTCAAAGCGATATAAAATATGCAAGCCGTATCATGCAATGTAATTCCTTTCAACTATTAAGCCTTAATTTTTACTTGACTGGATAGGAATGTGGATAATCAAGCAAGTGGATGCTGAGGTAGGCCACAAATCATCTTGACGTTGACAAGTGAAAAACTACCTTTTCCTCTGCAGCAGGCAAATCACTTTGGCAGCATGGAACCCAGATTTTAACTCCCAAATCTGCACTCTCCTATTCATCACCAACTCAAAACCAGTGGGAAGCAGCAGCTGGCCAGTGGGCGGGAAATCAAGTCATACGGCAAAAGGTCTGCTCTTGCTGCACTCAAAGGCACAGGCTCGAGTCGGTGGCACAGCGGTTAGCACTGCTGCTTCACAGCGACAGGGACCCAGGTTCGATTCTGGTCTTGGATGACTGTGTGGAGTTTGCGCATTCTCTCCGTGGTCTGTGTGGATTTCCTATCAAATTTCCTATCAAATTTATTTACTATCAAATAAATCGGTTGGATTATAAATTGGTGTTGCTAAATTCTTACTGGATTTCCTCCCACAGTGCAGGTTAGGTGGATTAGCCATGGCAAATGTGCAGAATTAAGGGGATAGACCAGAGGGGAGGCCTGGGTGGGATGCCCCTTTCAGAGAGTCGGCACAGACTCAATAGGCTGGATGGCCTCTTTCTACAATATAAGAATTCTATGGCTTCTCTTTCCACTGTGTTTACATGGTGGTAGAGCCACAACTGCTTCCACCCTCAGGAACATTAGCAGTTGGGTCTCAATCGTCCTATTTAGAAAAAGATACCATTGAATTCTGGCAAGTGACCTTCCCATATAGAATCCCGACAGTACAGAAGGAGGCCATTCGGCCCATCGAGTCTGTACCGAACACAATCCCACCCAGACCCTATCTCCCTGACGGGGGTCAATTTAGCATGACCAATCAATCTAACACACACATCTCTGAACTGTGGGAGGAAACCAGAGCACCCAAGGAAACCCACACATAGAAGAACGTGCAAAGTGATCCAAGGCCAGTGCTAACCACTGTGCCATCATGCCGCACGTAATGTACTTGATAAAGCAGGTTAAAAGTCAGGGCAGCAAAAAGAGAAGGGAATTTCAGTAGTTCAGCAGTTGATTTTAATAAGTTCAACAGTTTCTGCTGGACAAATAAGGTAAAAATCATACACACATATGAATCTCAGCATTCCCATCTCAGCCTATTCCACCATTCAATAAGACTATGGCTGATCTGGCTATAATCTCCCACCTAACAGTACTGTGGATGTATCTATACAACATAGACTGTAGTGGTACAGAAATGTAGCTCAACACCATCACCTAAAGGGCAATTAGGTTTATCCTTGTGATGTGTGCACATCCTGTGAAGCCACAGATCAAAATGTATTTGAAGAGAAAGAAGTTGTTACTGAATTATTCCCAGTATAAGGGTTTCCTTCATCATTAGCTCTATATTAAACATAAATAAAATGAATATATACTATATATATGTATAAACTAAACAACAACAGTGACTTCACACCCGAAGTTCTTCATTGTCTGTGATACCCTTTGGGAGTCTCTGAAGGGGCACGGTGGCATAGTGGTTAACACTGCTGCCTCACAGTACCAGGATCCCAAGTTCAATTTCCCAGCTTCAGTTATTGTCTGTGTGGAATTTGCATATTTTCCCTGTGTCTGCATGGATTTCCTCCAGGTACTCTTGTTTTACTCTCACAATCCGAGGTTAGGGGCAATGCACCTGAGTTTGGTGCATTAACCATGCTAAATTCTCCCTCAGCGCATTCGAACAGGTGCTGGAATGTGGCAACTAGGTGATTCTCACAGTGACTTCATTGCAGTGTCAATGTAAGCCTACTTGTGACACTAATAACCAAACTTTTAAATTGTGAAAGGCACTATATGAATGCAGGTTCATTCTTTATTTCTTAAAATTGATTTTCCTGTATTGTGAAATAAGAGAATTGTGAAGGAATCACTCTGTCAAAATTATAGGAATCATTTACAAGATGCGCACTGGTGTTTATTCAGCGGTGTTGTTAAATTAAATGCACCCATTGTTCTGTTTAATTAGAATGAAGCCTCAGCCTGCACTTAAACAATATGCCGCTGGGAGAAGGGAATCATTATTAGTCTGTTCTCAGTGGAGAGTCATAACAGAAAACACAGTAAGCTGTTTATTCATAACCCACATGATTTCAGTCCAGAACAACCAAGATCTTATTCCAAAAGCATCATAATCCTAATAACATTTAGGCTTTAAAAACAGATCATAATTTATAGAAAGATTAGTAAAAGTACAATAAGTACTGAGAAAGTACTTGTCAGGACAAGTCTTTGGGGTATATTTATAGCCAACAGAAAGTAACACATTTAATGCCCTGCCCTATGGCGAGTTTGGTGCTGGAGGGATATTTAATTGAGCACAGGATGGCAAGTGAAAACACTGCCACCTCAGAACATAGAACACTTCAGCACAAACAGGCCCTTCAATCCACAAGTTGCGCTGATCATATCCATACCTACCAGACCTATCTATAACTCTGAATCCCACGTACTCATCCAGAAGACTCTTAAAAGACCCCCGCAAGTTCGCCTCTATCACCGCCAACGGCAGCCGATTCCACTCACTCACCACCCTCTGACTGACCTTCTTGTCTCTACCCCCAATTAGGCCCTCGGTGGGAATGCCTATGCACAGCCTTTCCACATTGCCATTGATTGAGGCCCTTGAGTGGGTAACAAACACCCACTCATCCCTCTGCTGCCTGTGGTATTACCCCACAGTCAGGATGGGAACAAAGCTGGAAGAGGGCTGCTTATGTGCTTTCAGGGCCTGCTTGAGGCCACCCACAGCAGGGAAGGTGGAAGCCATCTCCCTGCTCTTTCTGTCGGCTCTCGTCCCCATGGTCCTGCCACCTTGTGATCCCCATCCTGCCGTCACTCACCCATGGCCTGGATCCATGATGATTTTGGGCCTTAAGTGGATATAACACCAGCAACAGCCACCATCTCCCTGGTGGCACTGCTGGAAAATCAAGAGCTGCCATCTTCTTATTGGCTTGCTGTTCTCGGCAAGCAAGGAAAACCCAGGTAATTCTAGGCCAGTGAGCTTGACATCAGTGATAGTGGAATTGTTGGAGAAAATTCTTAGGAATGGGATCTATACACATTTGGAACTGATTTGTCTTGTTAGACAGAGAGCATGGCTTTGTATGAGGGAGGTCATGGCTCACAAATTTAACTGAATATTTTGAGGAGCTGACAAAATTGATTGATGTGGAAAGGGTTGTGAATGTTGTCTACATAGACTTCAGTAAAACATCTGACAAGTCCCTCATAGCAGGCTGAGCAAAAGATTAAATCCCATGGAATCAGGGGTGAACTAACTAGGTAGATTCAGAACTGGCTTGGCCATAGAGGGTAGAGATGGAAGGGTGTTTTTTCTAAATGGTTATCTGTAACTAGTGATGTTCCACAATGGATCAGTGCTGGGATCTCTGCTGTTTGTAATATATAAATGACTTGGAAGAAAACGTAGCTGGTCTGATTAGCAAGTTTGTGGATAATACTAAGATTGGCAGAGCTGCAAATATGATGAAGATTGTCAGAGAATACAGCAAATATATAGGCTGGACAATTGGACAGAGAAATAGCAGATGGAATTTAATCCAGACTATGCCGGGTGATGCATTTTAGTAGATCCAGTTCAGGTGGGAGCAATAAAATAAATAGCAGAACCATAAGGAACACAGAGAGAGAGAGACAGATCTGGGAGTCCACAGATCCACAGATCCTTAAAAGTGGCAGCACAGGTGGAAAATGTGGTGAAGAAAGCATATGGCATGCTTGCCATCATTGGATGGGACATTGAGTACCAAAATTGGCAAATTATGTTACAGTTACATAAAATGTTGGTTAGGCCATATTTGGAATACTGGGTCCAATTCTAGTCACCACACTACCAGATGGAAATGGAGACTTTGGAGAGATTTCAGAAAATGTTTACCAGGATATTGCCTAGTATGGAGGGTATATGGAACTATGAGAAGAGATTGAATAAACTGGTATTATTCTCCCTGGCAACACAGAGGCTGAGGAGCGACCTGATAGAAGTTTATAATATTATGAGGGGTATGGATAGAGTAAACAGTTGGAAGCTTTTTCCCAGGGCAGAAATGACAATTACAAGGGGCACAAGTTCAAGATAAGAGGGGAAAGATTCAGTAGAGATGTGTGGAGGAAGTTTTTTTACACACCGAGAGCAGTGGATTGCACCACCAAGTGAGATGGTTGAGGCAAATACATTAGAGACATTTAAGACTTACCTGGATAGACACATGAATAGATGTGGAATACAGGGATATAAGTGGTTAGACTAGATAGGACAACATGATCAGTGCAGGCTTGGAGGGCCAAAGGGCCTGTTACTCTGCTGTACTGTTCTTTAATAAGCAGAACTCACGCTCTTAGAATCCTTGATCCCAGGAAAGGCTGTCCAGATAAGTGCCTCATTGGAATCTAATTTGGTGGGGCTTCCTGAAATGTGGTGACATGGAGCTTTCACGAATTCACCAGAGACACTTGTCTCCTCCGTTAAATACTGCCATTATTTTTTGAAGCCATATACCTTCATTTCCACAATAGTTGTATAATTGAAGCTAAAAGACAAAATAATGGAAAATCTCAGCAGGTCTGTAAGGAGAGAGAAGAGCTGATATTTTGAATCCAGATGACTCTTTATCAAAGCTGAAGCTGCCCAATTTATTAGTGAGGTTTCATTTGCCTGTATGAAAAGTGTTAGGATCTTGATATTGATATGCGTATTCACTGTGCCACACCGTAACATCATGATACAATACACATTGTTAGGCTTTGTCTTTTTCATCAATGAGCTTCACAGTCATTTCAAATGGACATGTGTGTGATTCACTTATAACTGCACAAGAGATAAATCAAGTTGGCACAGCCATGGGGATTTGCCATCACACACGACCCTATCTCCAAATTGTTTTGGTGTGGGTAATGTTTTCTTTTCCTCCCAAATCCCAGATATGTCCTTGACATTCAGCTGATTATTTCTGTGTGATTGCATGTCTATCAATGTCAACT
Organism: Sphyrna mokarran; assembly: GCA_024679065.1. Lineage (NCBI taxonomy): Eukaryota > Metazoa > Chordata > Chondrichthyes > Carcharhiniformes > Carcharhinidae > Sphyrna > Sphyrna mokarran. The sequence continues at coordinate 49,449,576 of JAGIQG010000016.1, forward strand.
ATATATTTCCCCAGACAACAATCAAACATTTATTCACTGTAACTGATTCCAAATGTGTGCAACTGGTCAATGAGGGCTTTCTTTTACTACGCCATTAATAGCCTGACAATGATTTGCAGTAACAAATGTTCCTGCAACTTACAATGGCCAATTTTAGCAGCCGTCTTAGTAGAAATCCAGCAGTAATAGATTTAAAATCATACCAGGGGACTTGCTGTATTGCTATCCGTACACCAACATGTGCCACTTTAACAGTCTTCTGAGCTGATTGTCTGGTGCTCAGGGTTGTCTGGTAGGAGTGGAGGCAGGTAGAACAAAGAGTGATTCTCCAGATCTCATAAGATCCCCAACAATTCCACCTTTCTACCATTGCAAACGCAATAACCATCGCTACCTTTATATGTCTCTCTACATCTTTTTCCTGATCAAGTTGATCTTTGGGACACTCAATACTGCATCTGCCTGAATCCAGTGTGCTCCACACCCTGACCAAGTGAAGTGCATGTTTGTTCATGAATCCAGACCTCAAGACAGAACAAGACACTGGCGTAAGGCACTGCCAGCACCACTAAAGCCAGCCCAATAGTTAAAATCCAACTTGCAATTTCCAATCATGCAATTTTATGAGCAGGTCATTAGTGAGAGGGGCAATTATATCCTTTATTGAAAGAGAAGTTTTAAACCCAGAAATGGACAACAAACTAGCCAATATAATGGTAATGTATTTAACAATAATCTGGTTAATTTTTGTTGTTACTTTTCCACTTCATTCTCTTTCTTTTCTCTCAAATTCCCAGCATTATTGAGCATGTCACTATTGACAAGAACAGACTGCCAGATTATAGAAGGCTGACAATAAAGTTTTCAGCAAATATTATGGGGTTCACAAGTCCTGGAATAGTGGAGAACAGGAGGTTCATTTTTGAGGAACTTGTTTTACACCAGGTTTTGTTTGGTGTCAGGGTTTAGCATCTCAGCCCATTTCTTTAATTAGCTTTTGCTCTCTATGTTTCAAAGATTGATCTTATTTCTCCAGATATCTAGGTAAATTAGTAGCACATCTATGGATCAAGTAAAGAATCTCAATTTTATTCCTATTTATTTGATTTTGTCACACAACCTCACCTCATATCAGGATTAGGGGCTTTGGTTATGTTGAGCCACTAAGATGTTGGCATTTTCTCCAAAGAGGAGGGAAGATTAAGTGAAATTGAATAGAGGTGTTCAAAATTACACAGTGTTTTGATAGAATAAATGAAGAGAAATTATATCCAGCACTCAATAAGCCAGTCACCAGAGGTCACAATTTTAAGATAATTAGCATAAAAAACAGAGAGAGACAACCAGCTCTTCTGATATGGCCTGCAAGGATGGTGGTAGCATATATTATGATAAACTTCATGAATATATATTTGAAAAGGAGAAAAGAAGGGACAATGAGAGAAGAGTAGGGGGATGGGACTAATTGGATAGTTCTTTCAACTAGTACAATCATAATGGGCTATATGACCTCCAGTGCTGTAAAATGCTGAGATTCAATGTTACCTTCTCTGATTCAGGATAACAGCATACTCAACCCTAATTAAACTATTACCAAACAAGTTCACTAAACAGTAAGGGAATAGCTAAGCAGTAGCAATGATTTAACTTAGTTAAGTTTAATGTTTACCCAAACCTATTACCTCATGTTAGTAGACATATAATGGCTTTGTTCAACTATATCTTTATCTAATAGTCTTTTTCTCTTCTATGGAAAGCACCTGTCCCATCAGTTACCAAACAGCCTCCTCAATTTGAAGCAAAGAGGTTAAGAAATATCATCCACTAAATGGTCAGAATCAAATTTTAGTAACTGCTTGTTGAATTCTCAATAAAATAGATATTTAAACAATTCTCAAAAGAGTTGAATTGAATGGATTGACCCCACTTAATTGGAAAACAACATGTCTGAGAAAAAATTGATTATAATCTGCAATATTATCAAAGGTGAGGACATTTCTCTGTGAATGAAACTGGCTATTAATCTTTTATGCTCCATGCCTACATTAGAGAAACAAAATAATATGTTAAATATTGAGCAATAACACTTCATTTTGCTATTGGAATTTCAAATGTTATTAAATATTCATGCAGGTCTAATCATAATTTGAAGGCCAAAATGTTATGATATGCATTCTAATTTTTACTGTAATGTAACAGCTAAAGCCCCCTGCAGAGCAGAAGTTTTATATACTTATATGTTTGAACTGCCATATAATACAGAATATACTATGATTTGACAATGTGAACAACTAAACATTTATAGCTGCTTGGTGTTACAAAACTTGAGTATTTCTGAAAAGAAGAGATGTTGTCATAGCTTCTGCGGCTTTGTTTCTTTTTCAACAATAACAAAATATTTATTTATTGACAATCAGTATTTACACACTTGAATTAAGAGTAAAATCATCCTCATCTCAGGGCTGAATGCAGCATTTATTCCACATGCGAGGATGATGAGCAGAATATATTCAGAAATTAATAAACACACTTCATGTGTAAATATTATTAAAATATGTATTCTCCAGATATTTAGTACTAATTGCTGAGCAGACTTCACCTCATTCATTTCCCACACACGTAATAGATCTGGAATTGTAAAAAGGAGTTGTTGAATATGTTTTTAAATCAATGATTGTATTCTGCTGTGATTCAAAAAAAAACGTTCTTTATTGTTCAAATAGGTGAGAAATACATAGCTAGAAATTGAAATAATTTCCACTTTTTTTGGAACAGTGGTAACACCGAGCACTTCCAGGTCAAGTGTTTTATAGCATCAGGTGTAAAGCTCCCTCTAGACAGTGCAGATAAAATCCTCACAGTGCCATTAGTGTGACAGCTCCATTCTCCACAATGGCCTTGTGAAATTGTAAATTCAGTAAATATATATTTATATAATTTAGATTCAGCACGCAAGACAGAGGGACTCCCATTAAGTCTGTTTTATTATGACATTAAACTTCCGTAACTGTCTCCCTCTGGACCACCGTCCAACACTGCACAGCATCAGCTGTAAAAGATGTGCAATGTTCAGTTTGCCTTTCTCTCCATGAGCTACCACGAAACTGGGTGTATCCACTTAACGGGGTTCTCTCGGACTTCTCTCATACTACATCCTCGGCTTTATTTTGAGGATTCCCTTGAACCAAACCCTTTTAAGCGACATTCTCACTTCAAGGCAATGGCTAATTTTGAAGTTACGAAAGTTGCCTGAAATGCCCAGATGGATCATTTTAAATATGACTGGGCTGGAGGAGGAGGAACCTTGAATTTGCATCGTGTAGCGGGACAAGAGTTTGAAAGAAACACCAAGGCACCAATCGTAGCTGGGAAGGTGGGTCAGGCAAAAGGCCAGAATGAACTTTTCCTGCTCTCCTTACAATAGTGTCACGAATCTGGAGTGAGTACAAGTTATCAAATGTTGACATGCAGGAGCAACGAGTTATGGCCATAACCTCTAATGAGGGGGTGGGGAAGTCCATAAAGTATCATATGTAGAACCACTGTCTTGTGAATTGGGGGGGGGGGGTGGAATTTGAAATGCCACACTGTCTTTCTAAGGCGGGGATGCAAAGTCTGGATATCGCCTTGCCAACGGGATTTTCTCTCTCAAAAGGATCCTTGCGTCACCCTTTTTCCTGGAACAAAAGAGACCAACACCAGCAGGAGCTGGGCAGAACCGCCAACACAGAGAGGAATTCTCCAGGACTCACCCAGGACAGACACAAAACACAAATCACAAATGACTGTAGCATTTATAACCCGCTGCTTCAATCAGTACTTCGACCACTCTGCAATATATATATAGACAGAGAGAGAGAAAGGCTCTCGAAGCATAATGAACCCACTGATATTCAGCCCAGTGATATTCAGACTTCATGCAAGGATGTCAGACCCTCTTTTTGCTGTTTTCTCCCTCGCTTTTCTACCCCGTTACACTGACTAACTGTAATGTTGGAGAAAGAAAATTAGCGAGGTGCATCGACCCCCACAATCGATTGCCTTAAAGTTCCTGGATAGCTACAATCAGAAAACATTTTAAACAGTCCGCGCCGACTGCCAATCTCACCGGAGGGAGCTGAATGTCCCACATTGATAAAGATACATTTGCACTCACCAGCTGAAGGATACACAGCAGGATTAGGGTACACCGCCCGGTACAACAACCCATCCTCGGGTGGTGCGAGAATAGAGGAGTCGGGGGAAGGGGAGGGGGGGGGGTGGAATCGAAAACGAGGGATTAACAACCTCTTCCCGCTGGCTTGTCAGCGAGGCAGCTCCAGCACCATAACGAGAATGGGCAGATAAAGTACAACGTGAACAGCTTCAAGTGCTGGATTTGTAAGGTGCTTCCTTATCTGGAAGGGTGGGGGGTGGGAGATGGCGATCAGAGTGAAGGGAGCGCTTCTGAGCTGTCTTGTAGAAAGTTCAGTGAATGTGCCTGTTTGACAGGGGGAGAGGGAGGGTCACTAACGGACGGATGTTGCACACTTAAAGACACCAACCCATTTTGGAAGGAGATTTGCCTGCAGCCCAGGCTTTCCTGCCGCACTGAGAGATTTCCTTTCAAATCTTAGCACACCCTCATTTTTCCTCCTATGTAAAAAAAAACTTTTCCCAAGCTCGCAACCCCCGATTTAACAGAAACACTGCTTGCAGGGATCCCATATCCCGTCCTTAATTAGCGACCGACCTTGTCAAGTAATCGGCTAAAGGTTAAAATTGGTCCGCTGAATCTAAGTGTGGAGGTAACTGGGGAAGAGAAACCCAGCATTGTCCCTGCTAGAGGTTTATTCCTATCTATTTCCTGAATGTACTTGTCAAAATATTACAGAAGCGTTTGATATGATTCCTTGTTCAGTGTATTTCGCTGCAAAAGGTTTGCTTGGGTCGTGTCATGTATAGATTTTGACTAAACGTTTTCAAAAATGCATTTAAAAGATGGGGGAGAGTGTTGTATTAGAGTGAGGATCTGGGCACTTAAAATGAGCATTTCAGTAGAGTTTTAGTGGAGGTTGCATCAGGTTTGGCCTAGGTAGGGGAAAAAAAATTCTTCCACACTTCTCTAAACTCTCGATAAATGCAAATGAATGGCTAACAAAGTTCAATGTTCTGCATAATTTCGCATTATTCCTCCTGACAATAGTTACCACAGCAACACACAGCCGGGCAGGGTAAATGCATTTAAACCAAAAGTTAATTCATTTGCATGTACGCCCTGAACATTGAACAGTTTTGCTGCACCGTTTCTCCAAATGTGAAGACATTTGAATTAAATTTCATTACCTCTCTGGGATTCTGATTATTCTCGCAGCAAAATGTTTTGATAAGCTTGAGCCTTTAGGGGTTTTTTTTGACATACCCATGAGGCCCTCTGGTGGCACTGATTACTCAGTGATCCGATATAAAGAAAACATGCAAAACCTCCAACACAAGAATAGCTTCTAGCTTTCTAACAACGATCCGTATTTGTGTAATGTAACCTGGTAGGTTTTTCAAATAATATTAGTCCCAACGTAAGAAAGACGTCTCTATCCTTGTCTCACAAGCCTATTGTTTTGTGTAATAAATACAGGGAATCACATCATAAACATTGACATTCACCTGCCCTATATCGGGGGCAGATGTACCAGGGTGGTATGGTGGCACAGCAATTAGCACTGCTGCCTTGCAGCACGAGGGGCCCACATTCAGTTCCGGCCTCAGTTCACTGTTTGTGTGGAGTTTGTACATTCTCCTTGTGTCTGCGTGGATTTCCTCTGTGTCTTCCAGTTTCCTCCCAAAGATGTGCAGCTTAGGTGGGTTGGCCATGATAAATTGCCCCTTACTATCAGGGAGATTAACATGGTAAATACATGAGATTATGCGGATAGGGCTTGGGTGGGATTGTTGTCAGTGCAGCTTCAATGGGCCAAATGGTCTCCATTTATGATTCTTCGTATCTCTGTGACTAATTCATGAGATCAAGGGGAGCTCCCATAACGATCATGCCGATGATGGACACCCTTGTCAATAGGTTGAATTTGAGGTGCTCACAGAAGGTCCAGAAGAGGAATACTACTGGGCCAGAAAATAGATGTACTGGTCCTGTGCTCATTCATTCCCTCCCCACACCACCCCATCTCTACCTAACAGTAAGTCACTTTATAAAGAAATTATGCTCAAAGCTTTAAGTGTCCAAACTTCAAGCCTGCCTATGGATGAATCAGTTCAAAATGTATAGCCATATGTGTGCAGTCAATTTAATTACTAGCCCTGGAAAATTCTGTAACTCAATAGAACTTGATAGTATATTTGCTTATGTGCCTCTGACTGTGTCAAGCTTGATAAAGTGGCATGCCTCTGTTCAGCAGCTTTTTTTTGCATTTTGGAAGTTGCTATGCATGTTAATTTGGAAGAATAATTCGAGGGATGTTTCCAGGTTTATCTGTCTCCCTGCGATATTAAGGGAAAACTAAAATGCTGCACAGATATCACGTAATACCAGCCCCTTGGAATTAATGACTTCCTGTGAGTGGTAAGGCAATCTTAGTGTGGTATGCAGATGAGCTAATGCATGAATATGTGCAGGGTTAATTCCTCCATCATTTTTTTTCAAATTAAATTCTCAACTTCACAAAACTATGTGTGGACTCTTTGTTATGTGCATTCCTATTACAGTGTGCCAGTCCTATTTTTGAACATTTGTCTTACCCTGAAATATCTTCCTTAAAAAGAAAGTGTATGACTGGACAATAATGACACAATGTTAATGCAACTTGTTGTTGTTTGTTTGTATTAAGACATGACTATTCGCTAATCAAGATGCAAAGCTTATACGCAAATGGTGGAATCACAACTTGTGCAGTGCGTGGAGACAGTAGAATTATAGAGAAATATTTAGGGTAAGTGGGCGGTGTTATGTTACATTAAAATTTAGATTATTTATTACTGTTGTTTCTTTGGTGGTCAAATTTTGTGTTCTGATGTTAGCTAAATCGTAAACTGGCTAGACAGGTAATTTTAATTAACTGCAAGCTAGTATGACAGGGCATCTGGAGCAAATCACATGTACACGCTTTCTGGATCATCCACTACCCCTGATGAAGCACTCCAGGATCCAACAATCCTCTGCTAGAAACAAATTCTTCCAGGCTCTCTGCTTACTCCCTTAGTGACAATTTAAATTAAACAAGATAGCAATCCTCCAAACAAAATTGGCACTAAATACTGTGGTGCTGAAATTAAACCTGGTTTAGTAGCCAATGTGTTCATCTAAAATTTCCATCTAGGCTGATTTATTGGAGGTGTTAACCTGTCTGAAATAAATGGTTTAATGTCTCCAATAAATTAGTGGGAAGAGAAATTTCGATCATATCAACATTTGTCCATGAATTTATCGCTCTTTAATTTCAGTACTTGCGTCTTTTAAATAATGTTTTGGAATCATTTAACATATTTCCTGTTCAGTGTATGCAGGACAACTTGCATTAGCAACTTTGGTATCATCAATCCTTACCCCTGTTTACAAAGCACTTTCATTAACAACCATGAAAAATTTAATTGCGAGTCAAAGCCATGTGTAAATGAATTACTGACTCGTAAAACAAATTGTAATCAATGGCACATTAGGAACTTGCAGATTCTCTGATTTAACCATTGCAAGGAGCAATGATAGACACTTCTTATGGACACTTCAACTGAAATGGTAATACAATCTGTAGGCAGCGATGTGAAAAATAATTTTCACTGTCTCTCACCAGAGGCTATCAACAGCCAGTGGCACTCAATGAGTGGCAGCAATGGACAACAAAACTTAGAATATTGTCTAGAAGGAATCATAAGTATACACCACAACAAACTGGTGTATCTATTTCGAAAGGGACTTCAGCACTGCATACCATCTTGATTGATGAAGCCCATCAAACTGTGAAAATGGGAGCTCACTAATTGTAGTTGAAGAGCTCTGACATTCTTTTTTTCACTCCTCGCTTTCTTTAGAACCTAAATACTCACAGTTGTGCTTTGTTTACAAATACATTTAACTCCAAAATAAGGACTTAACATCCACCTTAGCTATAAAATCATCTGATGCAGCTGATCAGAATTGAATGGGGTGGATGGATTAATATCCTGCATTGTTGATGATTGTCTATGGGATTGGAGCTAAATTGAATAAAGCAGCCTTCTTGGATGTTTTGCTTGTGTTTGGTTGCCTCTCTCAAGAAATCAAAAAGAATGGAAAGTATCCAGGATTAAATCAATTGCAAGAAAAGTGAGTTTGATTATGCATTTTTTTTTCCTTCTATACTTCTTTTCTTGAATTATTCAACTCATATTATGAGAGTAAGCGTAGAAATTGATCCTCACTGCTCATTTTTTTTTGTGTGCAAAACAAAATCAAACAGGGCCAATTTCAGGAGTAATGCTTGTAATCAAAAGTGTGTCCAAATCAGTGCTACCATATTGGCAAAGATGGTTTGACAGACATCCTGAGCAATCGGAATAGCCTCCTGAAATAGATCTATACCTCTGACGTGTCAGGTTGCTGAAATTAGTCTGGATTGACCAAAGGGGCTGAATGTTCTTCACCTCAATACTGTCCTGCAGCCGAGGAAGTGACTGCACCATCCACATCATCAGTCTCTCCCCATCGCCATTCTACTCCCCATCTCTGACTTACCTCTGGATTACTACCAGTGAGAAAACTCAGTCCACACTGATCTCAATGAAACGTTGATCTTAGAGGCACAAGAGATGCTGGCAGCCCATGCAAAATAAAAATGTAAAGGGGGCTCCCAAAGATTACATTTGAATCAACTGTAAGTCTTCCAGTTGGAATGTACTACGTTGCTTATGGACCAAAACAATGGGTCATTACAAACTTCAAGACTGGATTTTTAATACAGGAGTAACCACAATCAACCTTATGTCAAGGTTATTACAGACATAGTTTTATTGCTTAAAGCAATGTCAAGTGACCCAGGGGTTCGAGAGTAGTCTATTCACAACACATATCTCATCCAGTGGCCATTAAAATTGCATCAGACCTTAGGTATTTCTTAGCACACCAATTTGCAGAAGTTCATAAACAACGCCCTAACTCAGGCAGGCACCTTGCCCAGCATGCTTTTGGAGACCAGAACACCTCATTCGCCTGACGAAGGCACAAATGCCAAAAGCTAGCAAGTTTACTATCAAATAAATCGGTTGGATTTAAAATTGGTGTTGTCAGACCTCTTACTCAGCGTGACATGTCCAGAGATAACATGCAGCGAGGGGGAAGTGAGGGGCAGCAGGGCATTAAATACCTCACTGTAATTTTAACTCTGCTATGGCCCCTTTCTGTCAAACGAAGAAAGCTAATATCATCCATCTGAACACTAACTAGTTTATAAAATAATCATTTAACCATGAAAAGCATCTTGTCTTCATGATGCAGCTGCAGCTCCAGAGGCAGTTTAATACTGAGATTACAAACACATGATAAAGGATGTCTTTTGCCTGGGACTCAGACAGATAAGCATTTCCTTTCACTTCTACAATAACACCATTGTAAGTATTTATTTTAACAGTTTTCAAAAATAAAGATATTTTATCTGTAATGGATCTTGGTTACAAGATTGCATTAATCAAAGACTCTGTACCAGTTGGTATAAGTTAACACGTACTGTAGTATGTGGAAGTATGATCATAGATTTCAAAATTTTTGATATGCAAACATTAATAAGTGTGAGATAGAGGCCAGAATTTTAGTCCCCCACCCGTCACGGGAATCGGAGCGAGTGAGAGGTGGAAAGGCCTGTTCACAAAAGGCGAGGTGATAGTCTCGCCTTTACCATCAAATTACAAAATTAAGTTTTTATTTAGTTATTTATGGATGGCATTTTCCCAGTTTGCTGCTATTGATAACATCCAGCTAAACTTCACAAAGCTGTTTGGGAGAACTGCAGGGGGCAATTCTCCCAAAAAAATACTAAGTGCCAAATTCACGTGAAAACTGGAGTAATTCCCACCAATTTTGTTAGCAGGATTTTCCGAATGAATCTCTCACAATTTGAGCACAGCAGAGTGCCTTAGTGGGAATCACTCTGAAAGTCAGGGGTCAGGGCCTATTCCTGTTGGAGTGGTCAGCAGCATAGTGCTGAGTTGGTTATTGCACATGTGCCGATCTGTCAGACAGAGATCGGCACACGCACAGAGGCCCCGTACTGTTGGCCTTACAATCACAGGTTTACTGGACCTTTCTGCGTCATTTTCAATGCCTCTGCCTCCACACCAGCCAGCCTCGATCACCCCAACCACTCCTCCTTTCCCGGCAGTCATGACCACCCCCCTTCCACAGCTCTGACCTCTTCCCTCCCGCCCCTGAAACCCTGCTTTTCCCGCTACAGGTAAGCTAGCCTATTCCGACCCCGATCCCCTGAAGTCCTGAGACCCTCCCCCGATCTCTCTCCCCAGCAGCCCAGACTCCTCCAATTAGCTGGTCTGCCTCGATCACCCTCTTTCCTCCCTCTGCCCCTGAGCCTGAACACAGAGTGGCAGCGAAAATCCCCCCACCCTCACCCCTAACTGATCGGCCCCCAGCAGGGCCTGCCCCCATAGGGCCTCGCCCCTTTGCCCCTTGGCATTACCAAATGCCTGACGGACAGTGGTAAGGTGCCCTTTGTGAATTGTCAGTTTATTCTTTGGGCAGTTCCGGAGGTGAGGCTGGCACTGCTCAAGAACAACCCTCCCCCTCTTTACCCCAACCAACTGGGAGGCCTCCATAGCCTCTGTTCCCTCCAGTGGGGTCAGCCGCCTGTTCCCCGTTAGTGGGGAGCTGCTGTAAACCCTGCTGGAAGGAACCATTCCTTGAGGTGGAGGGGGAGACACTAGTGGCTCCAGAGACTTCTGTCCTGGGCCTGCTAATGATATTGAAATTCAAATTTAAATATTTAAATCATCTTTCTGTCAATTCCCGACACAGAGCTGATTATTCCAAAAATCTTAGGGCCGGAGATGCGTGGGGACCATTGCATTCAGCGTGGAGACTGTTAGCCGGTTCCACTGATGTCTCCTGGCGTGTTGTGCTGCTACAGCAGAACAGTGGGCTGGGAAAATCACCCTCCCAGGTTTTTAATTGGTGCAACTGACTTCCCAATGACCTTGAATCCTATGCACAAACACTAAGCATTTCAGACATTATTGAAACTATAAGTGAGAAATGATAACAAAAAATTCAATTGGAAGCTAAGAGATGTACTTGGAAAAATGTAATTCCATTGAAAGTGGTAAGGAACAGGTGTTGTCTTCATGTGATTCAATTCAGTGAAGACTGCAAGATGAATTAAAGTTGGAAACAAAGTCAGAAAATGTTGGATAAACTCAGCATCTATAGGGAGAGGAACAGAGTTAACATTTTGAGCATGCGTGACTCTTCTTCAGAGTTAAAGAGAGAGAGAAATCTGATGGATTTTATACTGTTTAAGAGGGGATGAAACAGATGGAGGAAAATAGAAACCAAGAAACATAGAAGATAGAAGCAGGTGGAGGCCGTTTGGCCCTTTAAGCCTGCTCCACCATTCACCACGAAAATATCTGATCATCCAACTCAGTAGCCTAACCCTGCTTTCTCCCCATAACCTTTGATTCCATTTGCCCCAAGTGCTGTATCTAGCCACCTCTTGAATATAGGACTGAAAGGTGGGGTGAGAGGAATTTAGAACCTTTGTGCAATCTCTCCTTGCCCTCACCTATCAAAGAACAAAGAACAAAGAAAATTACAGCACAGGAACAGATCCTTCGGTCCTCCAAGCCTGCATTGACCTTGCTGCTGACTGAATCACCGACCTTCTATCCTGCTTCACCTGCTCCACCCCATCTTAAAATCTGTCACATTCCTCTCTCTCTTTAACACTGAAGAAGAATCACATGGACTGGAAACATTAATTCTGTTTCTCTCTCCAAAGATGCCGCCAAACCTGCTGAGTCTGTCCTGCATTTTCTGTTTTTATTTTGCGTTCCCAATATCTATTATATTTTGCTTTTACTTTAATGTAAAGTTGAAATTTGTTCATTTTAAACTGTACATGCCAATGCACAACTTAAAAACCTTCAAACTTCTGAATATATTTTTTGTCCTTCCAGTTATCCAAATGAAGCTGCAGAACAGATGGCATGATATCCAGCTGAAGAGTCTCATCCTCACTTTCTATCTAAATGCCAGGTAGATTTGCGATCATGCTGGCAGTACAGGTGGTGAAGCATACTTAAATTTACAAATGAAGCAACAGGGCAACAGTTTTCCTGGCTCTTTAAAAATATTGGCCATTCAACATGACAGCTGTTATTCATTTCACATCCAACATGTTCAGTATACATAAAAAGAAAGAATTCACCCAACATGCAAACTATTCTCAAAGATATTAAACATGCAGCAGAGGTTTTATTAAAATAACCAGGTATCTCAGGTAGCAAGAGCAACAATTAGTAGGCGACATGGTGGCACCATGGTTAGCACTATTGCCTCACAGCGCTAGGAACTTGGGTTTGATTCCAGCCTTGGGACGCTGTCTGTGTGGAGTTTACACGCTCTCCCCGTGTGCGCGTGTGTTTCCTCTGAGTGCTCCAGCTTCTTCCAACAGTCCAAAGATGTGCAAGTTAGGTTGATAGGCCATGCTAAATTGCCCCTTAGTGTCTGTCAGGGAGATTAGCAGGGGAAAATATATGGAGTTGCAGAGATAGGGCCTGAGTAAGATGATTGCCAGTGCAGGTTCAATGGACCAAATGATCTCTTTTTGCACTGTAGGAATTCTATGATTCCATGAATCTATGAATAGTTATTTGTGATCCAGTTTGCAAGTATTATACTATTAAATGTTAACAACATTGTTGCTAGAGTATTCTAGCAGCTGATCTCCCATAATTTATCTTATAAAATGTGTCTGTTACTGACTGGTGTTGTGATGTTTAGCTACTAATCTTGCATTTTCCTTTATGGTTCTTACTCAGATGTTTCCTGTGGAGAAGTCTTCTAACTAAATGCACTCTTCAGTGTTGGTTTCCTGGGACATGAAAAGGAATCCAGCACATTCTTCTTTTGCCAATTTTTTAAAAAATTACTTTCTGCCAACCAAGAAAGATGGCTGTCACAAGTCATATGGTCACAGGGTTGGCTCTTTTGTTCTACCACAAGAACAAAAAATAATTATTTTTTCAGCTGGTGGAACTTCACACTTTATTATACAGACTCCATATAATTGTGAAACAAAGAGACTTATACATCAAAACCCCGTGAATGTCTGCACAACGCCTAAAGACGCATCCACAGTCTTCAGGTCCATTTCAAAAGAGACATCACTTGCATCTGAAAAGTTCACCTTGCTAGCAAAGTAAGAAGGTCTGTCTAGATAACATCTTATCAACATCAGACCCTCAGCGTGGATGGCAACTCTTTCAACTACTAATGACTGGGACATTTACAGTCCCGAAATCAAATCCAGTTGCAAACATTGAAAGAGCATTTCTTTTAAAGTCATTGTTGAGAAAAAAAAGTCATGTTTCTCAAGTGACCATTTTGAAATTTTTATATACCTTTGAGAATTGAGAGATCCTCAGTCTGTCATTTTCATATCAACTGGGAAGGATTCTAGCCAGTCAGCTGAGAGATCAGTAGGTTACCATAAGACTGTAAGATATAGGAGCAGAATTAGGTTCTTCGGTCCATTGAGTCTGGTCTGCGACTCCATCATGGCCAATAAATTTCTCAAACCCATTCTCTTGCCTTTTCTCCGTGTCCTTTGACTCTTTACCAGTCAAGAACCTATCTATCTTTGAATTAAATATACTCAATAATCTGACCTCCAAAGTCTTTTGTGGCAATGAATTCCATAGATTCACCATCCTCTGCGAATTCCTCCTCGTCTTCATTCTAAATGGTTGTCCCTTTATTCTGAGGCTGTGCCCTCAGGCCCTAATCTTGCGTACTAATAGAAACATCTTTTTAGTTTTTTTTTTAAAGTTTACTTTAAAAAATATTACAACTTTATCAGACCTTTCTGTAAGTTTAAATTCTGTAAGTTTCAAAGAGATAACCCCTCGTCCTTCTAAACTCTATCAAGTACAGACCCAGAGTCTTCAAACATGCCTCATACATCAAACTTTTTATTCACAGGATCATTCTCATGAATTTCCTCTGGACTCTCTCCAAAGCCAGCACATCTTTCTTTAGATGTGGGCCCAAAATTGCTCACAACACTCCAAATGTGATCTGATCAGAACCTTATTAAGCCTCAGCTGTACATCCCTGCTTTTGTATACTAGTTCTCTCGAAATGAATGTTACCATCTCTCAGCTCCTCCATACCTGTCTGTGCTGGAAAATGTCCTACTATTGCCCCAAGAGCAGGCCCAATCACTGCATATCAACTTCTTGCAATCAGCACCTAGTGAAAAGTGAATATGACAACTCTGGTCTTCAGCCAGTTGAACATGAGCTCGTGTGTGGAAGAATTCCTCATTGCTCACTGACTTTGGACTCTGAAAATCCCACGAGCCAATATTCATTGTGGCTCTTGTACTGTAAAATTTCTTGGTCTTAATTTTATGCTCCCCACCCCCACCCACACCCCAATGGGTTTTGAGGCAGGCAGGGAAAATGAAATTGTATAGTTGGAAACTCTGTCCGGAATTCCACATGCTCAGACCAGATGTAATTTTACAGTGGAGTGAATATGGTCACAATCAAGAGGTTCACCCTTATCCCAATTAAGGCCCTTAATTGGATCTATTCTCTTTTAACTCTCCAGTTGGCAGAAGTTGAACTCCTGCCATTCTAAAAATTATGATCCCTTTTTCTATCACCGCAGTACCCTGTGCATGCGCAAATCTGTATATGTGTGTGTGTATGTATGTGTGTGTGAGAGAGTGTATATGTATGTATGTATGTATGACTTTGCGTGTATTTGTGTATATCTGTGTGTGTGCCTTTGTGTTTGTTTATCTGTATGTGTACGTAAGTGTATCAGTGTGTGCATATGTGTGTGTATAATTGTGTGTCTCTCCTGTGTATGTGTGTTTTTGTGTTTATGTATGCATGTATGTTTGTGTATATGTGTGCATAAGCATATGTATTTGTGTGTATATCTCTATCTGTGTGTGTGTGTATGTGTGTGTGTGTGTGTGTATGTGTACATCTGTGTATGTGTGTAGTGAAGTGAGAGGTTGTGGACACACCTCCCTAAGGTTTTTGAATGTGAAATAACAAATCTTCTGAGTTCATTGTAAATCAATTTTGCTACAGATTATTAGTAAATTGAAGCACACAAACCAAGGAATTGGGGAAATATGTCCCTGCATATTTTAAAAATAATTCAAAACACTTTCTGCTTATGGACAGGTGGTGAGGGGAAATTAGTGCAGTTTGCTTATCTCTCTCCGATCCAGAGCAAGAGACTAATTTTATTAGTAACAGCAGGGACTACTTCAGAAGTACTTAATTGGTTTTGAAACGCTTTGGCACAAATTACAGATGAAATAGCTTGCATCTTGTAGAAAGAACAATGTTGAGACTATCAGCACCAGAGTGACCAACTGTCCTGGATTTTCTGGGATCATCCTGTATTCCGGACTCTTGCCCCACACCAGGGCTTCCTGGGGACAAGTTTTGTCCTGGATTTCTGCTTTGACTTGTTTCTGAGAAAACATCCCAACCATCCCCATCTTTACATTTAAAGTTAATTTATTAATCATAAGTAGGCTTTTATTAACACTGCAATGGAGTTATTGTGAAAATCCCCTAATCGCCATACTCAGGCACCTGTTCGGGGTACACTGGGGGGAGAATTTAGCATGGCCAATGCACCTAACCAGCATGTCTTTTGGCCTGTGGGAAGCTCATTGTCATATGAAAGTGTCTGTTAAATTTTTTGCCCAAATTTGGTACTCCCGATCAGGAGTAAATCAGATGGCAACATGTAGCACCTACAATTGTACTGTTAAATGTGGAGATCAGTAGTTACTGTCCAAAATGACCTGCGCATGTTTATTGCACTGGTATTTTGCTCAAATATAGGAAATTGTAGTATTTATCCATCAGATACACACTCATCACAGCAGAAGAAAATTAAGTTGTCATTCAAATCTAACTGAGTTTTTAATATGTGGCAAATCTTAATTACTAGCAAGCAACACTTCTGGCATTGGGCGTTAACTTTTACAAAACAGAATCTCATATGCTCACATTTTAATGAATGTTGGAGGCTCTCAACAATTAAAAATGTTTATTTTACTTTTTAGTTCTGCCTCTACGTTGCTCTCAATTCCTTCTCTCTTTCAACTTCTTATTTAACTTTCCGTACATGATTTGGCATTAAATTAAATGTGCTAACTTACTTTTCCTTTTTAAACTTAGCTCTGACGAAGGGTCATCCAGACTCAAAACACTGGCCCCATTCTCTCTCCACAGATGCTGTCAGACCCGTTGAGATTTTCCAGCATTTTCTATTTTTGTTTTTAAACTTTGCTTGTCTCATGAGGAATGTTCAATCTGATTGATTGAGGAGGTAGAAGCTGCTTGCCGTTAACATAGATCCAATCTCCTGTAGGGGGTGCCACACTGTCCCTTGTCTCGAATTACTGTGAGCTATAGTGCAAAAAGGGCAATTGTACGTGTACGGGATAATAAACTCCGTTTATCCATCACTGACTAACAATCGGCACCAAGCTGCTGCTATATACATGTAAATTCTTCCTTCCTGTAACTAATCTTCCCATTAGATGTTTTTCAGGCTTAGCAACTGTTTGAGTTCTCAAATTGGGGAGAAATGTTATTGATAACCCAGGAAAACCAGCTTTTGTTTTTGCTGTGTTTTGATAGTTTGTGTCTGATGCTAAGGGGCAGGGCTTGCAAATGTGAAAGGACAGAAATCATAGAAACCCTACAGTGCAGAAGGTGGCCATTCAGCCCATCTAGTTTGCACCGACAATAGTGCCATCCAGGCCGTATCCCTGCTTAATTACCCTGCTAATCTCTCTAACCTATCATATCCTGGAACACTAAAGGTTAATCCAATCAACTAAACCGCACACCTTTGGAGTGTGAGAGGAAACCAAAGCACCCAGAGGAAATCCACGCAAACACAGGGAGAATGTGCAAACTCCACACAGACATTGACCCAAGTCGGGTCCCTGAATCTGTGAGGCAGCAGTACTAATCACTGTGCCACTATGGTGGGGAAGGGAGAAAGGAGCTCAGAGGGAAGGGTCCATTGTGTCAATTGCTGAGTGATGGGGGTGTGTTCTGAGGGAATTATTAATAGGAAAGGACAATGAAGGTTACATAGAACATAGAACATAGAACATTACAGCACAGAACAGGCCCTTCGGCCTTCGATGTTGTGCCGACCAAAATAAAAAGCAATGCCCCTCCAAACTAAACCATTCCCTTCTCTTCCATATACTTATCAATTAACCTCTTAAACGCCACCAAACTTGGCGCATCTACAACAGCTGCAGGCAGGGCATTCCACTCCCTAATCACTCTTTGAGTAAAGAACCTACCTCTGATATCCGTCCTATAACTCATACCCCTTAATTTAAAGCTGTGTCCCCTCGTGCTAGCTTTAATCCCCTCGTGCTAGCTTTACAGAGGGCAGTAGATGAGATGGTGAGGGTTCAAGGAGACAGTGGGATGGGAGGGTGAGGGTTTGGCAATGACAGGTGAAGAGGTGTTCAGGGTTGTTGGAGGCAACATGGAGGTAATAACCAATTCTGGAAACTCAGCAGAATGAAGATGGGCAGATCTACTTTGACTGTGGTGAGCTCCTAGGCAAGGTGGTAATGACAGAGGGTGCTGGAAGCAAGTTAAAGAGTAATTTTGGGATTGTCAATTGTTACACTGGGGGGTGTTGGGGAAGATGTGGGTCACGGTGGAGTGGATAAAGATATCGGAGTGCACTTCAAATGTAACACAAACTATGGCCGCACACAATTATCCAGAGCGTTATGGGGAGATCTGGAGATGCTGGATGGGAGATGGCTCATTGACGATGGGTGGAACTGCAGGTTATCTCAGCTGGAGAACTGGAGGAGGACCTCAGTAAGTAAGACTGACAATGCTAGGGTGTTGGGACAGCTGAGAGTGTGATGGGCAAAGACCAGCGTGTGTGGGAGGTTTCTTGCACATGGTTCACAAGGACAAATGCCTTTGTCTCTGGAATCAGACATCCAAGGGAAGGCATATACTTAACTTGGGGCGTCCTTCTGAAGTTGGTGAGTCTGGATGGGAGGTTGGGGGTGGGGGTGGGGAAGGATGGGACACATAGTTTTAACAACTACAGATCGCAATTAAGCCACATCAGATCTCACAAAAGAACAAGTGCAATCTGTTTGCAGAAGTGTAAGATCATTAACAATCATAATGCATCTGTGCAACCACATGTGAAACCCTAACTTCTTAATCTTTGTTTCTTACATTTCTTCTCAGTGTTACCCTGACATCTGCAGCAAGAATGGAGGTGGCCTGCTGACCCACTGGCCCGGCTGCCATGAATAACCTTGGTGACCATCCTCTGGAGATTCAAGGCTTTGAGGGCCTGCTTTATTCTAGCTGTGCTGCTATGGAGTTGCTGCTCCTTCTGTGGTCACAGAGGATGAAGCTGAAAGGGTCACAAGCAAAAGGGTATTCTGAAAGGCTGGACATCCTCAGAAAGCCCAGCTGTAGCTTCCAGGGGTGTCTATTAGTCATCCTCCCTCACTTTGTGGGCCTGAGGGCCCCTAACCTAACTCCTTGAGGGAAAGGGGCACCTAGAGCAGTGGTCAAGGTGCCTTGTCCTGTTTCATGCAGTCACAGCAAAACTTGGACATTGTAGATGCCTCTTCCTCAACAGTCCTCTGAATGCTGGTTAGCTTAGCTGACTCTGCCTCTTCCTGCTGTGGACATGTGTTCATGCAGAGATTATCAGAATGTGAGACCCTGCATTGCATCTAGTGCCAAACGAGATGTGTGTCTCCCTGTACTAGTAGATGATGGAAAGTGACAGTGTGTGTTTCTCTGTGCTGGTAGAGAGTGTAAGTGACTATGTGTCTCTCTGTGCTGGTGGAGGGTGTAAGTGACTGTATGTGTCTCTCTGTGCTGAGGGTGTAAGTAACTGTATGTGTCTCTCTGTGCTGAGGGTGTAAGTGACTGTATGTGTCTCTCTGTGCTGGGGATGTAAGTGACTGTATGTGTCTCTCTGTGCTGAGGGTGTAAGTGACTGTATGTTCTCTCTGTGCTGGTAACGGGTGAAGGTGACTGTATGTGTCTGTCTGTGCTGAGGGTGAAGGTGACTGTATGTGTCTCTGTGTTGAGGGTGTAAGTGACTGTATGTGTCTCTCTGTGCTGGTGGAGATTGGGGGTAACTGCTGGACTCCTCTACAGATGCACTTTCTGGTTCCTCAGTGGGCTGAAGTAGCTGTTGGACGGGGCTTCCTCTTCTGTTGGCACCTATAAGTGAGAAAGGAGAGAGTGACTGATTGCATGAGCTGCTTCCAGCAGGGAGGAAGGCATGATCCTTAGGTTTCTACATGGCATGCATGGAGCCTTATTGACTGAGGCTGCCCACTGACCTCTCCACAGGCTCAGTTCGATTCCTTCCCTGCCAGCTGAGTTGTCCATTAAACCCAATGAGGTTTTTGAGATCAGACTAGGACCCCCTGTCCTCTATCTCTCTCTCTCTCTAATTTGTACAATGAGAGAAGATGGGATTGAGAGCAATTTGTCTTTCTCATGCTCCCAGTCTTACAAAGTAACTCATTGGAATGAATCATTGTTGCACTGTGAGTTACGTGGAAGTGTTTTGGGGTAATACCTTCCGGAGCAGTGAGCCCATACAGATGGAAAAATAAAACTCACAGACAAATGTTATTAGTGGTTCTTGCTGGTGCCCACAATGCCCACACTCCCCTCCTTACCCCCATAAACTTCCCTCCGCCACCCCCAGACAATACTGAGTTCTTTCTAAAGGATGAGATATCCTTCAGAGCGAAAGAACTGCAGTGAATCTATGAGGCATGACCCATGGGCCACATGGATAGTGCCCTTGTCATTGAGGTTCATGTTCTGTCTAATATTCAGCTAGATGAGTTTGAACAATTGGAGGTTCATTTACCTAGACATAGAACATAGAAAATAGAACATAGAACACTACAGCACAAACAGGCCCTTCAGCCCACAAGTTGTGCCGATCATATCTATACTTACCAGGCTATAGACCTATCTGTAACTCCCAATCCCATTAAATCCCATGTATGAGGTTGTTAATCTGTTCCTGGCAGTGCAGGGCAGTCCTCTGGTGGAGACTGTGGGCACTGACCACCTAGCGACTTTCTCCACGCAAGGCGGGTCACACAGCTCACCTGCCTGTATCCTCGGAGTAAAGGCCTACTCCACTGCATTGAGCACCATTTTGAGGGAAACATCACTGAATCTGGTCCCCCGTATTGCCAGGCCTTCACAGTGGTTGTGGCAGAAAGAGTTGATCCCGTTTTAAATGTAACACCCGGATGTGATTGCAAGAGCGCATCATTCAGAATTCCCCCCCCCCCCCCCCCCCCCTGCTCCACCACTGCACAATCAATCAGGAAATCCTCAAATACATACTTAATTAGACCAGCATAGCGTGATTTAGCAGGATATCCCACCAGCCTCTGCAGTGAAAAACATTTTGGTTCTCGTTCCTGCCACAGGGCTTAGGCCCTCGGGTTGGAACTCTTGCATCCTTCAAACTAGATTTCATTGTCCAGCCTCTCTGGCCTGTGGAGTAGCATATGGTTGGAAAATATGGTATTGTTCCTTTCTGCTGCTAGGCTCTTCATCCTGAAACTCAGTTAATGTTCTGGGGACCTGAGTTCAAATCCTGCCATGGCAGATGGTGGAATTTGAGTTCAAAATTAAAAGTCCACTGAACCATTGTCGATTATTGGAAAAAACCATCTGGTTTACAAATGTCCTTTAGGGAAGGAAATCTGCCATCCTTACCCAGTCTGGCCTACATGTGACTCAGCAATATGGTAGACTTGCAACTGCCCTCGGGCAACTAGGGATGAGCAATAAATGCTGGCCAGCCAGTGATGCCCATGTCTCACAAATGAAGAGAAAAGACTTCCAGTTTGTCAGTTTCACTGAAGTAGCATTCTCAAGTGTACTCTCATCTGGCTCAATCTGGTGAGGTCCACACAGCCTAGGAAACCCATGCACTGGCCCTTAAAGCCAAAGTACTGAGTTAAATGCTGAGCTAATTGTCTCTTTTAACATTTTAATGATTTACCGGAGAGTTCATTTGTTTGCACTGTAACTCACCATCCCTCCCTCCCCACCCACATGCAAACCCATCTGCTCTTAGCAGTTCAATTTCTGCCACCCAAAACTGAAAAGCCTCAGTAAGTGCATTTGCAACAGACACTGCAACTGTGCTCACCACCTGCATGCCTGCGGTCTACTCCACAGATGTTACTCATGCTGCTCTTGGTACAGAAAATCTTTTGCACAACATTGTCTGACTGTGCTCCAATTGCATACATCTCACAAGTCGCTTATGCACCTGTTTGTACTACTGAAACATTTTTCTCTTCATTACTGCCCTTGTGAGATCAGGATTCACAAAGCAACTGAGCAGGAATCTCTGCTATGCTATGCCTCCGCTCCGCAGCAAGGAGACAGCTCCTATCCAACGTCGCTGTCCTTTCCACATCTGTGATAAATGATTCATCCCATGTTTTCTGTACCAACTTGTTAAAGCTCTCCAGGGTGTGACTAGTGCATACTTGATGTAGTGAGGACATTGAATGTTGCAGTGACATTTTCGCTCCCCCTGGATCCATTAAGGTAAGTGAAAGGAAAATAAAAAGCTATTTGTATGGCCCTCTTTATTTCCCCCTGAGCCAGCCAGTCAAGCTGTATGTTATATCTGCAATCAGGCCCCAACGATGTTATCAAACCCTGATTTCCATATTTAAAGAAGGACCCGTCCAGCTTTGAGCCATGACAGATTGCCAGAGTGAAAATTACAGCCAGTGGAATCCAAGAAAATTTGTGCAAGTCAGTAAGGGGCAATTTAACTAACTGCCTGTCCAGTTTCTGTTAGGTGGATAAGGTTAAAATCACCTTCATATTTACAGAAAAGGAGCCCCAGATGGAAAGATATGAAATCTATGAGAGTATGAAAGGACATGAGAGATACAGGATGCTTGCAAAAGACATCAAAAAAACAGTGATGTGTTTTATAAATATATGAACAAAAAGAGAGTTGTCAGAAGTTAGCTAGGACTCACGAGAGAAGATAGTTATAGAGAATTACCAAAAAATGGCAGGAATATTTCATATGTAATTTGCACTGTGCTGAAAAAAGAGGAGGTAAATCCTGAAGTGATTGAGATGAGCCAGATTGGCAAAAACCTGGTGGATTTGGGTGAAAATTTTAGTTAATTAAGCAAAAGCACCAGGATCTGGAGAGGATGTGTCCCAGGACCCTAAAAGAGTTGAGGAAAGAAAGTGGAGTGAATTCTTTTCCTAGAGATTATAGTTCAGGACTTAGTGCTGTAGAAAAGCAGAGAGATTGGGGTACAAGTTCAGTGGATATTAAAGACAGCGACTCAAACTGATAAAACCATAATAAAGCTGGTGGAATTCTAGACTGATCTCAAAATGGATAGAACATAAAAGTCAACAGGTAATAATGAAACTAAATAAAAACTCAATAAGACCTCAGTGTACTGTGTAAAGATTGGGTTTACAATGACAGGAAGGATAGCGAGTAATTCAGGCTTTAGAGAGGGTACAGTACAGATTCATGGAGGTACTGACAGTCATGACGAAATACAAATATAAAGAAAGATTTTTTTTAAATGTCCTTTTTATTACATATTGGAGAGCACTATGATAGAAATGTTCATATTTATAAAAGAATAGGAAAGATAGATAAAAATAGGTGTTCCATTAGTTGAGGGGTGTGGAATGAAAAGCCATAAACACAAGACTAAATGTAGGAGATTTAGAACAGGATAAAATTCATTTCCTTACACAGAGGTTTCTGAGACTATGGAATATACCCCTAGGGTTAGTGGTTAAGGCAGAAATTAGGTCAACAATTAAGATTAGACTGGGATAGTCCATGACAGGAATGGGGATCAAGGGATAAGGAACATGGGATGTAAATGTCATTGCAACTGTTTGTTATTTGAAAGGCAAATGCTGGCATGGGTTGAATGATCTGTTTCTTTCTTTTAATGTTTATGCATTGGTGCAAGGGATGTGGATCCAACAATGTCACTTGTAGGCTCTACTAAACAAAGCTGGCTGTTCATGATCTAAGCAAATATGTTGGAAATACTCATCAGGTCAGGTAGTATCTGTGTAGAGAGCGATTGAGCCAATGGGTTGGATTTTGATCAACTCAGGATGAATCAGAAGTCCTTTAAAAACAGCAGCCAGGTCCCATTGCCAAGATTCCCTACCCCATTCTGGGGCTTCGGATTTTGAAATATTCCAATTAAGACTGTGGGCTGGTTCACATTAAAAGCCCACATACTGCACTCCCATCTGGCTGGCTCCATTACAGTAGAGGTCATTTGGCCCATCGATTCAGCACTGAGTCTCTGACAGAGCATCTCTATCAGGCCACTCCCTGGTCTATCCCTCTAATTCTGCACATTTACCGTGACTAATCCACCGAACCTGCACGTCAGGAAACAGGAAGCTTTCAGGTCCAGGTTAAAAGTTTGTGTATCAACCATATTTTTAGCTGAGGTCACAGAATTCAAGGGGCGTTTTTGGACTACCAAAACAATGGTTAATGGCCACAAAATGACTTTTAATTGGATACAAAAGCCAAAGTGCCAATTCTGTCTGAAAACTTGGCCTGTTTGAAACAGATTCCTCCAGGTGTCCACCATGCAACTCCATGGCTAAGGAGGATTCCACTGAAGGAACAAAGCTAGATAGTTGCCTTTCTTCTTTATAAAGGAAGATAAATTACTGAAGTCTTTATATCATCCACAATTAGGAGTCTTCCCTACTGATCTCTCGCTGCCTTGCACTTTATTTACAAATTAGATGAACTATCCTATCCCTCTACTCACCTCGCCCCTATCAAGACAGTCTGAGAGTTCTTTGCTTTTTCCTTGAACAGAAGCTCAGCCAGTCTCTGTCCTTCTCCTCTGCCTGGCTGAACTTGCTCTGACATCAAACAACATTTTGTTTAACTCCATTCACTTATTCCAAATAGATGGCGTTGCTTGCGGAACCATTTGGGTCATGACTATTGCTAGCTTTTCACGGCATCCAGTCCTGCTCATGCCCTCCACCAGTCTCATTCTTTCTCCTTTTACTCAAACTTCAAAATGTTGTATCTAATTTCCACCCTCAGGGTCACTGAATGGAGGTGTATCTCAAAGCAGATATCTAATCTGCATTTGATCTCTCTAATGTAGAAAAGATAACACCATGAGTAGTAAATGCAGTGCACTATGTTATAACTCATCCTCATACACTGAGTGAAGGAGGAATCTGTAGCCATTATTTCCTTACCATTGTTCTATTCACAAAACTCAGAGCATAGACGCAGATTCCCTTTTCCTCTCCCTCACACAAGTGGAATGCTTTACCCTTTCCTCAATTAACAGTATCTGCTCTCACCTACGATCCTAACATAAATATAAATTTCATTACAACAGGAGTCTAACATTAATATTTTATATCAAAAGATGTACAAGCAAATGTTGTTTCAACTGGAAGGAATGTTTGGGGCCCAAGTAGTGAAGTAGAAGGTGATAACAGGACAGATGTTGCACCTCCTTCGCTTGCTGCCCTAGGAAGGGGAGCTGGTGTTCGTGGTAATTGACAAATGGAGTAGGGTATCATAGAGTGAATATCCTTTGGGATTGGAGGGGGAATGTTTGATGGTATTAAAAGGGAGTGAGAGGTGATGTAGTTCAAGATCCAGAACAATCTCCCACAGAGCATCACATCTCAGGGAATTGGAGGCCTTAGCCATGTCAACAGATGGCACATAGTGCTTTTGGTGCTCTTCTGTACATTTTTTTCTCTGAATTTGGCAGGCTGAGGAGAGCATTTTGGATGGTTCTCAACCAGACCAAGATTAGCACTAGCTTTCAAGAGGCAAAACTGCTGTTTGTCCTATCTTTTTAATTGACAGAGACAATGTGGGAACATTTTTAACCAGCTATAAACAGATCTGGAACTTTGCTGAGGAGTATCCAATCTGTGACCTGTGTGCCATATATGGTCATGAACTCTGGCAATTGAACTCTATTGATGCCCATGTTATTACTCACTGACTTGTCCTGTGGATTTTGCAGGCCTGGATCTTTGAAATGATGCATTTTTAAATGTGTTTTTGATGCTTCAATTCTCAACCAGAGCACCAAGATCTTTTGAGATCAGCAACTTGAACTAGGGAACGTGGAATTAAACTTATGTATCTTCCTAATGGTTCCATAATCTAAGTGGCCAACAAAAAGTTTCAACATCTATTTCAAACACCATTTGCATCTATTCGTAATGATCTCAACAAGGCCCATGAAGTATGAGTATGAGTACTCTTGGAGGATGAGCTCCTTGATTGAGGTAATGATTGCCTGCCTAGTCAGGAAGTCTCACCTATGTACACATTAAGGAGTGTCAGGTCTACTGATACTCTGGATTCTCACTTTGTACCTGAAGCCTTCTTCGGAGTGGAGACAAATTTGTAAGAAAAAGGAATCAGCCTTTTTTGGGAACCAGCCTCTGAGGAGTTATTTTAATATCTATATTTAATTGATATGTAATCATTCTCAGGTTTGGGAGCATCGCTAGTAAAAGAATAGCATTTACTACCCAACCCTAGCAGACCTGAAAGAGTGATAGTGACCCTGGACTGCTGCAGAATCTTTTTTATAGCTACATGATGCACTGAGAAAGCTTTGCTAGACCACTTCAGAAGATAATTAAGAGTCAATCAATTATGTAAGATTGGGGAGTTACATAAACTGGGTACGCATCTTTTTCTATAGGACATTACCGAACCAGATGAGTTATTTGAACAATCCAACAACTTGCCAGAGTTACGGCTGTTTATCCTGAGCTTTGGCCGGGTCTGGGCCTGGACCGGCAGCCGCATTTCCCAGAATCACTGTCAGACCTTCAGTTTGTAGGCGATGGTCGCATGTGAAGCCAGCCAGGTAGATCTGTGCGCTGTTTTACTGTAGTGTGCACATTGCCCCTTAGTAACCAGTGATGTCTAGTTAGATGGATTAGCCATGGTAAATGTGTGGGTTACAGGGAGATGGCCTGTCTAAGGTACTCTCTCGGAGAGTCAGTGCAGACTTGATGGGCCAAATGGTCTCCTTCTACATTGTAAGGATTCTATGATTCAATGATGTTGGTATTCTTGCAGTTGTCATGAATCATGCAAGATGAAAAGCTTTGACAAAATGTCTTCGGTCCGCCTTGTCTAACAAGGGGCATGCATGCGATGGGTCTTGAGAGGGCTGTTCTTGGATTTTTCGAGAGTAGCCTAATGCTTTATGTTGTTAGTGTACACTTGACCTGGACCATTTGATGGGCAACACGACAGCTCAGTGACTATTGCTGTGCTATGCAGGATTTGGGCCTGTGTCTGTGGGAATTTGCGCATTCTCCCCGTGCTTGCATGGGTTTTCTCCGGGTGCTCCGGTTTCCTCCACATCCCAAAGATGTGCTCTTAGGCTGATTGGCAGAACAAATTCTCCCTAAATTGTGTCAAATTTAGTTCCAATGCATAGACGTATAAACATAGACAGGGATGACAGGGATCCTGGGTAGAAGTGAGAACATCGAGGTGATGGTGCAGGCTCGTTGGGCTGAAGGGCCTGTTTCCCATGCTGTTTTGTTCTTTGTTCTTTGATCTTTGTTCATGGGGACTTCAAGAGTGGCACTATTACCTCACTGCTCCACGGACCTGATTTCAATTCCCGGCTTGGGTCACTGTCTTATGGAGTGTGTGTGTTCTCCCCTTGTCTACATGGGTTTCCTCTGGGTGCTCCAGTTTCCTCCAGTCCAAACATGTGCAGGATAAGTGCATTGGCCATGCTAAATTGCCTCTTATTGTCCTGGGATGTGTAGGTTAGAGGGACTGGTGGGGTAAATATGTGGGATTATGGGGTTAGGGCCTGGGTAGGATTGTTGTCAGTGCAGACTTGATGGGCTGAATCACCTCCTTTTGAACAACAGGGATTCTATGATTACTGAAACCAGTTTCTTTTTAAATTTTCTAAAGTGAATTCAATTTCTCATAGTGGGATCTGAAATTCTGCTGTCTGACTTATTAATCATGTAGCTTAACCACTACATCACTGTACCCACATTTTTAATACTCTCCTTCCCATTTGGTAAATTGTTTTCTCCTATGTTTATATTTCCTATCATTCATAAATGTGTCATGGCATATAGGTGGCTATATACAATTAACAAGTGTAAGTAGGTTTAGACTAGTCAGATATTAGGTCAACTTGATCATTTTTATATCATTGTAATCACAATGAGATCAAGGAAGTCATTTTAATAACTAACATGTCGCTGAAGAAACCATCTTGTATCACACAGTATGAAGTGGCAGCAAGTCTCAAAACAGTAATGTAAAAGTAATGAACCTTGATTTAGTTGCATTATAAATCATGGATCAATGTAATTGATAATTATATCAGAAAGAGAGTTTTAATTTAAGAATTAATGATTTATCACTTTAAGTTAAAAGTCTTTCTCGAGAGAAGAGAGAGTGCAGTTTCATCTGGAGCTTTTTCTTAATTTGTTTGTGAAATGTGGGCATCACTGGCTGGCCAGCATTTATTGCCCATCCCTAGTTGTCCAAGGACAGTTGAGAATCAACCACATTGCTGTGGCTCTGGGGTCACATGTAGGCTGGACCAGGTAAGGATGGCAGCTTTTCTTCCTTAAACAACATCAGTCCTTTAATCAGGTGGATTTTTTCAACAATCGACAATGATTTCCCGGTCATCAGTAGGTTCTTATTTCCAGATATTTTCTATTGAATTCAAGTTCTGTGATCTGCCACGGCAGAATTCAAACCTGGGTCCCTGGAACATTAGCTGAGTTTCTGGATTGATAGTCTAGCAATTAGACCACGAGGCCATCACTTCCCCCAAACATGATCCATGAATTACAGTGCAACTGAATCAAAGTTCATTATTTTTACATTACTGTTTTGAGACTTGCTGCCATGTCATACTGTGTGATACAAGACAGTTTCTTCAGCCACATGTTAGTTATTAAAATAACTTCCTTGATCTCATTAGTGATTACAATAATATAAAAATGATTGCGGGAATTTTTCTGGAACCCACACAAAGTCCATGAGGCTGTACATCATGATCTTACAAGAATCTAGCTTACTGAATAGAGTTGCTCAGAATCAGACTAAAAGAACAGCATGAAATAATCCCCTTATACTTCTATCTGAGACACTGAGGCTAAATTGTCTCAGGAAGGAAGGAAGACACAAGTAAAAGCCAACCAAATTTACTTAGAAAAAGCTGCTGTTAATCATTAAGGCAACAAAAGCCTATTTCTAACACTGTGTGATAGTCGTACAGAGATTAAATCCAGGGCTTCCATAAGGTTTAGTTGCTGGTCCAATTTTGAACTGCTGGAGGCAATGAAAGATATGTCAGTCTCCACAAGTTAGTTCAAGGGAAGAATCCTGCAAAGGTGATACCTCAATGAAATGCACAATTGGCTGAAAGTATAAAAATCATTGTCCTGAACTTGTTAAATACATCTTCTGTTTAATAAACTTTCCATCACACACTATCCAAAGAGTCTGTTTATCATCTCAATTGGCTAAGTTTCATGTGAGCAAAAGTACAAATCATACTTCACACACATCAAGTTATTAATCAATTTGAACAACTGTTTGAAATTATAAACAAATTGATTTATTACCTCCAAATATGTATACAATGGCAATCAGTTGAGAAGAGGTCGAATGGCTTCCCTTCCTTTTTAACTACGACAGGTTTTTTGCAAAAAGGAGAAATTTACTAATCTGAGTATTTAACTATTTGTGTGCTATGGCCATAAAAAACACAATTGGACAGGTTTGAGTTTTTACAAAGAGGATAGTTTTTATTGTACTTAATCTGGTCTAAGTAAAATAATTAAACAAAAACACTGACTTTCACAAACAGACAAATAGTTTATAGAGTGGGGAGGATAGATTAAGTAATTAGTCCAGTAAAATTGAAGGGGTATATGGCTCATAAAGTGACTTAGCTGGTTTCAAGTTGAAGTCAGTGGTCCTGTTGTAAAGTTACAGAGAGATGATTTGAAGACAACAGTGCTGGCTTGAGTTATTTTTAAAATATCTGTCTGCAGCACCCGGATAGTCTAATTCAGCAGTGAGGGTTCAGAAACTTGCAAACCAGTTGGAGTGAGAGGGAAAAGGAGCATTTTCCAGATCTTGTTCCTTTCACTATCCCAGTTGCTTGTTCCATTCTGCAAAGTAAGCTGATGTTAAAACCACACAAAATGATAACTTGTCCCATAGCTTTCTCTCTCCAACTACCCAATGATCCAAATAAAACCATGGCTAGCGTATTCCAATTGTAACCTATTAGATCAAGACTGGGAATTCCTTACTCGGCTACAATCCTATTGTCCATGTAAATATGTGTAATAATTTAAGTCCACTAAATCTAGTCCATTGCTGATTGTCTGGAAGTTTTGCTATTGCGATAGGATTGGGATAATTGGGATAGAATGGGGATAATTCATTCTTTATCAAGGTCATTGTTCCTGATACAGTTTTTCAGATAGTGTTTCCATTTCAACAAGCTTTGCAATTAAAAAGGTATGCATTTTACTGCACCCAGTTGACTCCCAGCCTCTTTATTTCCAAGGAAAATTATCTTAATTTCTCCAGTCTATCTTCTTAAGTGATGTTCCTTATCTCTGAAACCATTTTCATGAATCTTTCCTGTACTCTCTTCAATGCCTTCAACACCCTTCCATTCAAATGTGTAGCCATCTTTAATTGTGATCTCAAATTACTGGAATATGCATCGAGCCTTTTTTTAATCAATTTCCAAACTGTAAATTTAAAACTCATTTAAAATATATGTATAAAGGATTCACAACAATGGTGCCACTGCTGCATTTGTGGTAGTGAGTTGTGGTATATGTTTCTTGAATGTTGTGTACCATTGGGACTATATAGCACACTAAACTCCCTCGCATATGGGCTTTCAGTTAGGCATTTTCTGGTTTCCATTTCTCACCTGCACACTACCCACCTTTCAGTCTTACTGATCATTTTACTTTCCAACTTCTTGCTACCATTCATTCTGGTTCAATTAATTTCCATTCCATAACTACCAGATGTTAGATTAACTAGCCGCTACATTGCTGTTTGTGAGATTTCATTACATGCCTAGATTGTTTAATTGACCTACATAACAATAGTCACTGAATTTCAAAATAATTACTTATTCTGCTGGAAGGGACAGCCTTCCCTTGTGTCTATCCCCCACCCCCACCCCATCCTATTCATTTTTATATCCCATAAAAAAGGATTAGAGGCATATGAATGACATATAATTGTACTTATTTTTTATTAAACATAAATAGAGAATGGTAATAAGGGAACTTGTGTTTATATGGCACCTTATCTCACAATTGCCATGATAGGTTTGGAGAGTGCTACCCCACCACCTTGTTCATACTTTGTCCTCTTGAAAGTTTCTCCAAAGGCACAGTGCCCACTTCCAGATATTTCTCTCCATCGCCATCATGATTCTACAATCGCCAATGCTGAAACCCCTCCTTTCAAACACGTTCTCAAAATCCAGTCCTCAGGTTGTTCAATTCTTTTGTTACCACTTTTGATCTGTGAGCATTCCATATGCTACATAAATGCAAGTTGTTATTTTTGTTTTAAGGAGTGCAATCTCTCCATATCCCCATGGACAATTATCTTTTATCCTGAGCTCTCTTCCAGCCACTCAGTGTACTAACATGATAGGCTTTTAAACTAGGCTTAAGTGAAATTTTGCCTCAATGTCTAGGAAAAGCAAGGAAAGTCCTTGCACGTTAAGATCATTTTATTTGTTTAATTTAGCATTGATCAACCCAAATGGTGTGTGCCAATCTCTCAATGCCTCATTAGCCATTACATTACATAGATCTTTATTTATTTATCTTTAGAATTGTTCTAGAGTTTGCAAATATGTTTCATATTGCTCTGAATCACAGAATTGTTACAGTGCAAAAGGAGGCTATTCAGCCCATTGTGTATGCAGCAGCTTTCCAAATCAGCAATTCACTTATTACTATTCTCCCATTTTCTCTCCTTAACCTTGCACTTTCTTTTTTTTTGACAAATTATTTTTTGAATGCTGGAACTGAATCTGCCACTGCTACGCCCTCAAGCAGGCCATTCCAGACCATATCCACTCACTGCTTGAAAAGATCTTTCCTTGTGTCGCTTTTGCTTTTTTTAAATCTGCGCCCTCTCATTCTCTATCTTTTCATGAGTGGGGACAGTTTTCCCCTATCTACCCAGTCCCAATTCCTTCTTTCTCATGACAATTATTTTAACTTCTCTAGTCTATCTTTATAACTAAAGTTTCTCATCTTTGGAACCATTTTCACGAATTCTTCCTACACTCTATTCAATACCTTCAGATCCTTCCCAAAGTGCGGCACTGGATGTGATAACCCAGCTGATGTCAAACTAGTGACTTATACAAGGGCAATGTAACATCCTCACTCTTGTACTCTGTCCTTATTAGAATATGATATGCTTTATTAACTATTCTCCCAAGGTGTCCTGCCACCTTTGATTACTTATGTATATATACATTCAGGCCCCTCTCTCTTGCATCCCCTTTGAAATTATACCCTTTATAATGTCTCTTTATATCCTGTCCACCAAAATGAATCATTTCACATTTCTTTGCATTGAAATTCATTTGATACTTGCCCGCCATTCCATTAACTTGCCTATGCCCTTTTGAAGTTCTATATTAAGTACTCTTCACAATTCACAACCCTACCAAATTTTAAATGCATCCACGCAGACCCCTGGAAAACTCCACCACAAACCTTCCTCCATCCTGAAAAACATCCATTAACCACCACTCTCTGTTAAAGTTAAAAGTTTATTTATTAGTCACATTAACACTGCAATGAAATTCCTGTGAAAATCCCCTATAGTCGCCACACTCAGCAAGAATTTAGTATGACCAACACATTTAACCAGCATGTCTTTCAGAGGACATGTGAGAGGAAACTGGAGTACTGGGAAGAAACCTGCACAGGCACGAGGAGACCGTGCAGACCCCACACGGATAACATCCCAAGCCAAGAATCGAACCCAGGTCCCTGGCGCTGTGAGGTAGCAGTGCTAACAACTGCGCTTAGGTCACTCAGCCCATCTGTGTTGCGAGTCACTTTTATTCTATGAGCCACAACTTTGCCCACAAGTCGATTGTGTGGTGCTGTGTCAAGCACTTTGTTTTTTTTTTGGGGGGGGGAAGTAAATGTGCAATGATAAAGACTGACCAAACTGAAAGCACCAGTTTAAAAAACCACTATCAGTTCTCCATTCATTCACGAGCTATTTAGAGTAGCTGGACCATCTCCAATGGAAATCACTACAGGGGTCGCTGCAGTTCTCTCTCCGCTTCATCACATGTTCAAGCTGGTGGTTTATTGCCAGAGTTTGAGTCCTTCTTACTTAAAGATGGGTGAGTACACCAGCCGTACAGAATGAAGTGATTATTTGCCGATTAAATAGCATCGGGAGTGTTTCTTTCCCCCACCTCTCCTCTTGAGAAGCTACATAATGCGATGCAGTAAGTGTGTTGGAACCAATGCTGCTTTTGCATAAAGCACGTTCGCTCCAGGGAAAACCGATAGACACATTACACAGACATCAAGAAGCAATAGCTTACTTTTACAAGATTTCTCATTCTGAGTGAGTATCCTTACTTAGCATTCGTTTACGCGTTGCCGTTTCCTAACAGTCATAAACTGAGCGAGGTAAAGTTTTTAATCTATTAACCATTTTCTTATTGCTAACATGACTTGCTAATTGCATAGTATATGTCAGTGACCTGTTCGCATGTGTGTTTTGTACTGGACAGCGCCAGCTGTGCTGTGCCAGCGCGTTTTTTGAAAAATAGCATATAAATGTAAAAGCCCTGATAGTGTGATGAGATGCATTTGAGTTAACGTTGTCACATGTATTAGTGTACAGTGAAAAATATTATTTCTTGAACGTTATATAATACAATATACTGTACATGGAGAAGGAAAGGAGAGGCTGCAGAATGTAGTGTTGCAGTCATTGTTAGAATGTAGAGAAAAATCAACTTAATATGAAGTAGGTCTCTTCAGTTCAAGTCACGGATAGATAGCTTTCTGATCAATAAGGGAATTAAGGGTTATGGGGAGCAGCGAGTAAGTGGAACTGAACCACTTTGGGATCAATCATGATCTTATTGAATGGCAGGGCAGGCTGGAAGGGCCAGATGGCCTACTCCTGCTCCTATTTCTTATGTTCTTATTAGAAGTCTGATGGCAGCAGGGGCAAAAGCTGTTCTTGAGTTGCTTGGTATATTACTTAGACTTTTACATCTTTTTCCTGATGGAAGAAGGTGGAGGGGAGCATATCCAGGGTGCATGGGGTTGTTTTTTTCGTAGAATCCCTACAGTTCAGAAGGAGGCCATTTGGCCCATCGAGTCTGCACCGATCACAATCCCATCCAGGCCTTATTCCTGTAGCCCCTGCTGGTCCCCTGACACTAAGGGGTAATTTAGCCAATCCATCTAACTTGCACATCTTTGGAGTTTGGCAGGAAACTGAGCACCCAGAGCAAATCCATGCAGACATGGGGAGAAGGTATAGAGTCTGCACAGACAGTAACCTGAGGCCGGAATTGAACCTGGATCCCTGGTGCTGTGAGGTGGCCATGCTAACAACTGTGCCACCATGCAGTCCTTTTTCGTAACAGCAATTTTTTTAAAAAATTGCACTACTGCATTGACCATTTTAGCTCAG
The DNA here is from genome assembly GCA_024679065.1 of Sphyrna mokarran. Taxonomy (NCBI): domain Eukaryota; kingdom Metazoa; phylum Chordata; class Chondrichthyes; order Carcharhiniformes; family Carcharhinidae; genus Sphyrna; species Sphyrna mokarran. The sequence goes on from JAGIQG010000016.1 coordinate 49,483,666, forward strand.
AAGTTGGGGCAGATTTGTTTTATACAAATAAGTAATGTGACCGTTTCCATTAATGTTGTAAAATAACCCCCGGCCATGAAGTTACAGTGTGTACAGAGAGGATTTGCACTGTATGATTCTATGATTTTAGAAATCACATAGCAAGGATTTCTATCCCATGTATTGTTGGATATCACTCAAACTTGAAACTGTCCAAGTTGTTTTGGCTTTGAGATCTTAGTAAAACTGTTGTCATCTCACTGATATCAGTGGTTGACAATTCTCAGTCTTTTTCATTTGCAGCTGTTGCCTGCTGCTACGTTGTTCCCCTTTCAACTACTTGTTCCTTCAATGCATTGTTCATTCACCTATTTATAACCAAGTTTAATAAAAAAAACAAACCATCAGGTGTTCACTATTGAACAAATACTTTCCATTTCTGTACAGTTGAACCAGTTTTCAGATTTGGAAATGTCAACTTCTCAACTAAATGTTAATTTCCATTTGATTACAGTAAAATGCAGCCCACGCGAGGGAAGTTTATATCTTAACTATCGTTTACAGGCATCAAACATGCCATTCACCCCAACTGGCCTATGCTGAAATGAACTTGTTCCCATCCTTCATCCAATCCTATCTACGAATCATAACCCTTTCCTCTCATGTATTTACTTTACTTCCCCTGAATTCCTCTATGACAACTTTCAAATTCTAACATCTCTGCATAAAGAACTTACCCTGAATTCCTATGTTGTGTCCTCTATTTTTGGAATCTCCCACAAATTCCATCATCTTCCCGACATTTTTTTTTTAATTACATCACCCCCTCAGCCTTCTCTACCTGGAGAAGAAGACCAGCCTCTTCTGGGAGTTCAAACAGATAATCATTCATGGCTGTCGCAAAACATACTTCCTGATTTAGGTGACCAGAAGAGGAGAAAGCAGGTCAATTTCTTGGGTGTGGGAATTGTCCACTATATTGTCCACAATTGGGATTAGCTTCAGGGTTTTAAAAAAAACAGGACGGCATGGACAAGTTGGGTCGAGGGGCCTGTTTCCATGCTGTAAACCTCTATGGCTTTACGTGTTTTCACTTTTGAAGATAGTCAAGTTTTTTTTTACCGTCAGTTTCAGGATGATGTAAATTATACACAGACTATTAAACTCGATTTGCCAGCCTTGGGTTACAACAGAGCATGAGCGTGAAGAGTGGAGTCCAGTCCATGAATATTCAGAACTAGTGAAAATTAAATTGTTGTACAATGGTTACCCCAGCAGGAAAGAAAAATGTAAAACCCTAAATGTGGACTGCAACCAGGGAGGCAATGGCCAAGTGATATTATCACTAGACTATTAATTCAGAATTTAGCTAATGGTCTGATGACCCAGGTTCAAATCCCATCACAAAATTTGAATTCAATTTAAAAAAAAACCTGGAATTAACAGTCTATTGATGACCATGAAACCATTGTTGATTGTCAGAAAAACCCACCTGGTTCACTACTGTCCTTTAGGGAAGGAAATGTGCCATCCTTACCTGGCCTGGCCTACATCTGACCCCAGAACCACAGTGATGTGGTTGATTCTCAACTGCCCTCCAAGGGCAACTAGGATTGAACAATAAATACTGACACCATGTCTCATGAATGAATGAATTTTTGAAAACTGAGTATGTACGTGAAAAATGCTGAGAAAGTTATGGAAATATGTGTGTTTCGGCTCAGTTGTGAGAACAAGAGCACACAAGTATTCTCTGAAAATATCAAACAGAGAAAAGTAGAGTATGAGAAGTTGCGTGAAAACTGAACCATTTGGGAAGTTTATGGCCTTGAACTAATAGCATGGTTTTGTGGCCAATAAATATTTTTATCTGAAATTCCACCTCTGCTATTTCAGTAGCGCCATTAACCAATTCATTAAAAATACGTTGGGTAAACGTTTTAAACATTCATAAGCTGGTTTGTATTTATTAATTGTATGCTAACTTATTAGTTGTGAAGCACTTTTGAGTTGACTTCACATTATGTAGTGTTATGTAAAGGTACATTCTTGCAGATCATGTCCTTTCGTTTAATTCTAGTCTCGTCATATCACTATTGTAATTTGTAACCTTTAATTTATGTTTACAACCTGCCATACTTTTAAGATAAAATACATTATTCAAGATATGTAAACTCTTATCAGAGGATGTTTAGCCTCATTTATTTCCTTCTCACACTCTCTTTCCTTATTTTGTTGCATGGCCTACTTCTAGGTCACTTCGAGTGTGGCTCTCAAGTAATCATCTAGAAGCAGATAAGAGTGAAAACACTGCTGAGTTGTTAGTTTCCACTGTGTTACTCTAGTGATGTGCTCAGCTGAAGACAGAATGGGTTTTAGGACCTGGATGAGGCATTGGTATTCCAATATATTACACCACTGAAGTTAAATAAAATGTGTTTCGTTATAGAATTTTAGGAAATCTTAAATCGCTAAATCCTTAAAAGATTCGACTTCACTGCTGTATGCTAGAAATTACTGTTGGTGATATTATAAATTTAATACAAATTTAATACAAATGCCACCTTTCTGAATGGCACTTTAATTTAATTGGGGTCCTCGTCATAATCTTGTAAGCATTTTTACAAAATCGTCCATAACCAGAGCCGTACAGTGGTTAGCGCTGCTACCTCACAGCGCCAGGCACCCGGTTCAGTTCTGGCCTCAAGTGACAATCTCTGTGGAGTTTTGCATATGTTCGGCATGGGTTTCCTCTGGGTGCTCCAGCTTCCTTCCACAGTCCAAAGATGTGCAAGTGAGGTTGATTCGCCATGCTAAATTGCCCCTTAGTGTCAGGGGAACTTAGTGCAGAGTAAATATATGGGGTTATGGGGATAGGGCCTGGGTGGGATTGTTGTTGGTGCAGTGTCGATGAGCCAAGTGACCTCCTTCTGCATAATAGAGATTCTATGAATTCTGGGATGGGGTTTATTTTAATTACTGATCCTGTTATTAGATAGCACAAACATTTGTGCTGAACTAAAAATTAATGCAACCTTACAGTGGAAGCAGAATGGTTTTCTATAACAAAAAATATCTTTCACATAATCATCAAATACTACTGTGCAGAAGCAGCCCTTCGGCCCATCAGATCTGCACCAACACATGAAATGTCATGAGTTGCCTACCTAATCCCACTTGCCAGCACTTAGAACATGGAACATAGAACACTACAGCACAGAACAGGCCCTTCGGCCTTCGATGTTGCGCCGACCAATATAAAAAGCAATGCCCCTCCAAACTAAACCATTCCCTTCTCTTCCATATACTTATCAACTAACCTCTTAAACGCCACCAAACTTGGCGCATCTACAACTGCTGCAGGCAGGGCATTCCACTCCCGAACCACCCTTTGGGTAAAGAACCTACCTCTGACATCCGTCCTATAACTATCACCCCTTAATTTAAAGCTGTGTCCCCTCGTGCTAGCTTTCTCCATCCTAGGAAAAAGGCTATCACTGTCCACCCTATCTAAACCTTGGCCCATAGCCTTGAATGTTGTGGCGTGCAAAGTACTCATCCAGGTACTTCTTAAAGGATGTGGGGTATCCCGCCTCCACTATCCTCCTGGGCAGTGCATTCAGACTGTCGCCACCCTCTGAGTAAAATCCGCCCCCTAAACATCCCACCCCTCACTTTCAACTTGTGTCTCCTTGTAACTGACCCTTCGACTTTTAATCACAGCTTGAAGCAATTTTACATTAGTTTAGCTGAATGAAAGAAAAACAGATGCATCGTCAGTTTCATAATGAAAACATACAATTGTTTGTACAAGTAAAAGAATTTGGAGCAAGAGTAGGCCACTCAGACTCTCGAGCCTGTTCCAACATTTAACAAGATTGTGGCTGATCTGATTGTTATCTCAAAGAGCAAAGAACAAAACAGCACGGGAAACAGGCCCTTTGGCCCAATGAGCCCGTGCCGCCACCCCGATGTTCCCACCTCTACCCGTGATCCCTGTCTATGTTTATAGATCTATGGATTAAAAACCAAACTTGAGACAATTTAGGGAGAATTTGTTTTGCCAATTAGTCTAAGAGCACATCTTTGGGATGTGGGAGGAAACGGAGCACCTGGAGAAAACCCACGCAAGCACGGGGAGAATGCGCAAACTCCCACAGACATAGGCCCAAATCCATGTATCTGCACAGCACAGCGATAATCACTGAGCTGTCGTGTTGCCCATCAAATGGCCCAGGTCAAGTGTACACTAACGACGTGAAGCACTAGGATACTCTCGAAAAAATCCTCTCACGACCCATTGCGTGTATGCCCCTTGTTAGACAACAAGGTGGACCAAAGCACCTGTAGGACAAAAACAAGTACATCAATATCATCATCTATTTACACACTTCCCAGGGACTCCCAAGGCTCATGATCCCTATTTTAAATCAGTTTTCTATACCCCTCCATTCCCATTCTGTTCATGTGCCCATCTAAGTATTTCTTAAATAACTCCAGAATGCCTGCCTCCACCACTTTACTTGGCAGCGCATTCCATACCCCCACCACCCTCTGTGTGAAAAAACTCCCTCTAGCATCCAAATTATACCTTATCCCCCCTCACCCTAAGCCCGTGACCCCTCATGCTATTCGAGTCCATCCTAGGAAAAAGCTTAACCCTGTTTACTCTGTCTATACCCCTCATAATCTTGTACACCTCTATTAGATCTCCTACGTCGTTCTAAGGAACAAACCCACATTTCTACCTATCCCCAATATGCTTTCACCCCTTTGTTAATCAAAAATCTATCTAGCTCTGCCTTAAAAATGTTTAAAGATTCTGCTTCCACTGCCCTTTGAGGAAGACTTCCAGAGACTCTCAATTATCTTAGGAAGAAAAAAAAGCCTCCTCATCTGTCTTAAACAAGTGACCCCTTTAATTTTTAACAGTGACCCCAGTTCTAAGTTCTCTGACAAGAGAAAAACAGGGTTACTCACCTTCATAGGGTGGATTTGATCAATTTCTGAAATAACACATTCTGAAAAAATATTGTTTCAAAAAGAACAAGAAATTCTGTTGTGAATTCTATATTGAAAGTCATTAAGCTACTGGATTAGCCTATTCTCTTCTGAAGATTATTTGTTAGCAAAACTTGTATTAATAAAAAGGAAGACTTCTGTTAATATAGCACTTGCACCACAGAAGTCTCATTGTCCCTGACCTGGTGTTAGCCCCTCAGCTGGACTTGATGTATTGAAAATCAATTCTGGGCTTTCTGTCATATTCTTTTCACATATTTATCCAATCCCCTTTTAAATTAAGACACAGCCCCTATTTCTAAATCACTCATGGTGATGATATGGCAGCATTTCTATATTTTCTTAATTTTTGTCATTCATGGAACTCTGTTTATCTTCATCGGGACAGATCATCCTGATTACCCAATGGTGCAGTCTACCCAGAAAATAATCATGGTACAGGTGGAGGCCATTCAGCCTATCAAATCTGTACCGATCACAATCCCACCCAAAATATGCGTATCTAATATGTCGAGCATTTTTATTTTGTTGCATCCTTTTTTCCTGCATTACCATCAAAAAAGGACTTCATTCTACTGATCGCAACCTCTCATTGATTGAAGTTTTAAATTATTAATGAGAAAATGCCATTTGGATCTGAGATCACACAAGGTTTTGTTTTAAACAAAAAGACAGTCATATTGCAATTTGAGTTGGCCTTATGAAGACCATTAGTGAGATCAGCAAATGTTCAACAACATGCAAGAAAGCTAATTGCCATTCAATTTGAGTTTGCGATAATATCTTTGTTAGTTTTTGGAAATAATCAAGTTTCTATCTTGAGAAAGCTGGATATTGCCTTGTGTTCTTTCTAGTTTTTAAAATTAACTGCCGTAGTAGAGTATTTGGTATCTTATTTCACAAAAAAAGTGATCTTTCAGTATCTATGTATCTTTCCTTTAAAATATGTGGACAAAAAGCTACTGTTAAAATATTGGCTGAGTTTTGAACATTGTGATGAAGGCAATTGTTATGCATTCTATCAGAGTATCTAATGCTTTGTTACTTATGATATAAATTACTTATTTTACAAAAGTGAAGTGTAATTAATTAGGTGGGAGAAACTGAGATGGTCAACAAGTCCAATAAATAAGGCCTAAATTTTCAGTTACATACAGAACAAAGCAGATTATAGGCCAGTGCTTAATGTGATAAAGAAAAAAATGCAAACAATGTGAGTTTATTTCAATTAATATCAATGCTTCTTTTCACATTAAGAAGTCTCACAACACCAGGTCTACCTGGCATATAAGCTTTCAGAGCGCTGCTTTTTCTTACTGTGCCCGCCCCAGTCCAACACCAGTATCTTTACATCTTTTCACATTAGATACAGGAGATTGAAAATTGGATTACGTAACTACAACGTTAAAAATGCACTCAGTGTTAATTACTGCCAATTTCTGGCAATTAACTGCTAAAACCACTGGAACGGTATCGAATGTTATTGCCCAGTGTTTTATATATATAGTGTTTTACGCTTCAAATAAGCTTCCACCTTTTTTTTAGAAAGCCATATCCTTTCAATTCCCTCTCGACAATGCCCAGGCTTTTGGCTGATAAATAATGTGTATGCAGCCAGTAATGATTGTGCGACTGAATTCCAAAGAATATGTAAGTGATCAAAAAGATTGGTTAGATTTCCGTAGCTGCTTTAAAATGTATGAATACCAGCCCTCAGTGTCGTCTCACAGAAAGTATGTTTTCAAAGAGAAATAAAGGGTGGATAGTAGATAGGGTGGACAGTGATAGCCTTTTTCCTAGGATGGAGAAAGCTAGCACGAGGGGACACAGCTTTAAATTAAGGGGTATGAGTTATAGGACGGATATCAGAGGTAGGTTCTTTACTCAAAGAGTGATTAGGGAGTGGAATGCCCTGCCTGCAGCTGTTGTAGATGCGCCAAGTTTGGTGGCGTTTAAGAGGTTAATTGATAAGTATATGGAAGAGAAGGGAATGGTTTAGTTTGGAGGGGCATTGCTTTTTATTTTGGTCGGCACAACATCGAAGGCCGAAGGGCCTGTTCTGTGCTGTTATGTTCTATGTTCTAAAGATCACCTTTTCAACATCTTGACATAAAATACTGAATTTTATTGGACAACTCACCTCTATTAAGTATTCACTAAATTAATTACACATGTGGCTGGTAACTTGCAGTGGCAGTTTAAATCGATAAAAGTGCAGCAAATATTTTCACTTTTACACCTAATTATATAGAATTCTATATTTACAATGGGTATTGATTCATAAGATGTGGAGGCATTGGAGAGGGTACAGAGGAGGTTTACCAGGATGTTGCCTGGTATGGAGGGCAGGTCCTATGAAGAGAGGTTGAAGGATTTGAGGTTGTTTTCGTTAGAAAGGAGGCGGCTAAGAGGGGATCTTATTGAAGCATATAAGATGATTAGAGGTTTAGATAGGGTGGACAGTGATAGCCTTTTTCCTAGGATGGAGAAAGCTAGCACGAGGGGACACAGCTTTAAATTAAGGGGTATGAGTTATAGGACGGATATCAGAGGTAGGTTCTTTACTCAAAGAGTGATTAGGGAGTGGAATGCCCTGCCTGCAGCTGTTGTAGATGCGCCAAGTTTGGTGGCGTTTAAGAGGTTAATTGATAAGTATATGGAAGAGAAGGGAATGGTTTAGTTTGGAGGGGCATTGCTTTTTATTTTGGTCGGCACAACATCGAAGGCCGAAGGGCCTGTTCTGTGCTGTATTGTTCTATGTTCTATGTTCTATAATTTGTTGTCAAAGTAACAAGTGATGTGGATGTGCATGTATTAGGGACCAGATCAGAAACTCCAAGGTATGTTATAAAGTTAGCCTCAATCCTGAATTTTCCTTTTGATTTTGGCATCAGGGTGAGCATAAGATGTTTTGCTCTGGTATAATTCAATTGACCCACTCGGAAGCTTTTATCAAAACAAACTATTCTTAAGAACACAGTTTATAACAAAAAGAGTTAACATAACTTTTACTACTTAAAATGGTTAAACAAAGCTATCCATCTTTATTATTCCAATTTATAGTCATAAAGCTCCTCTTCAAAACCAGTTAGCACCAGAAGTAGATATACTTGCAAGGATGCCTTTTAACATCTCGAAAATGGGTCACTCACCTGATAAGTTTATTCATTATTAGTCACAAATTAACACTGCAATAAAGTTACTGTGAAATTCCCCTAGTCACCACATTCTGGCACCTGTTCGGGTCAATGTACCTAACCAGCACGTCTTTCAGAACATGGGAGGAGACTGGAGCATCGGGAGGAAACCCGTGCAGACACGGGGAGAAGGTGCAAACTCTACACAGACAGCGATCGAAGCTGGGAATTGAAACCAGGTCCCTGGCACTGTGAGGCAGCAGTGCTAATCACTATGCTGCCCCTCTCTAAATAGAGATCTTAGAGACCTGAGAAAGATACATCCTCAAGCAACAAAAATTTAGAGAAATAAACTTAGCTTCTGGCTGATCCATATCTGCAGACTTCAGAGAGGGAAAGGGTCTGCGTCTTTCAAGCAGCAACTTAGCTTGAGTCCTCTTTATAAATCTAGCTCCACCCAGTTACCTGATATTACTGCCAATCAACCAAATCAAATCTTATTTTGCAAAACCCCAGAGAAAAATGACTAAAAACAGCAATAGTATAGGTTAAAACCAACATTATAGCAATTTGAAGCAATTATGCTTTTTTTTAATTCATTCACGGGACATTGAAGTCGCTGGTTAGTTAGTATCTGAGTAATCGCAAATAGCTCTGAACACTGCAGTCGTTGGCCAACATCCCCACTTCTGACCTTACGACAAAGGGAATGTCAATGATGAAGCAGCTGCAGATTGTTGGGCCTGGGACACTATCCTGAGGGACTCCTGCAGAGATGTCGTGGAGCTGAGTTGATTAACCTACCACAACCACAACATCTTCCTATGTGCCAAGTATGACTCCAACCAGTGGAGAGTTTGCCACCGGATACCCATTGATTCCAGTTTTGTTAGGGCTCCTTGATGCCACACTTAGTTGAATGCAGCCATGATGTCAAGGCCTGTCAGTCTCATCTCATCTCTGGCATTCCACCCTTTCATCCATTTTGAACCATGGTTGTAACGCGATAAGGATTTGAGTGACCCTGGCGAAACCCAAACTGAGCATTGCTGAGCAGGATGCTGCTTGATAGCACTGTTGATGACCCTTTCCACACTTTACTAATAATCAAAAGTAGACTGTTTGGGCGGTAATTGGCTGGGTTGGATTTGCCAGGCTTTTTGTGTACAGGACATCTGTGGGCAAGTTTCTACATTGTCGGCTAGATGCCAGTGTTGTAACTACTGGAAGAACTTGGCCAGGAGAAAAGAAAGTTCTGGAGCCCAAGTCTTCAGTACTACTGCCGGAACTTTGTCAGGCCTTATTGCCTTTGCAGTATCCAGTGCCTCTAATCATATCACAATATCATGTGGAGTGAATCAAATTGGCTGGAGATTGGCGTCCGTGATGCTGCAGTCCACTGGAGAAGCTGTGATGGATCATCTACTTGACACTTCTGGCTGAAGATTCCTGCGATGCTTCAGCCTTATCCTTTGCAATGATTGTGAGGCTCCACCATCGCTGAAGATGGAGATGTTTATGGAACCTCCTTCTCCAGTGCATTGTTTAATTGTCTACCACCATTCATAAATGGATATGGCAAGACTGCAAAACTTGGGTTTGATCACTTAGCTCTGTCCTATCTCTTTCTATTTATGCTGTTTGGCATGCAAGTAGACCTGTTCATTAGGTTGAACCTCATATACCTCATTTTTAGGTATATTTTTAGGTTGCTGCTCCTGGCATGTCCCCCTGCACTCTCCATTGAGCCAGGGCTGATCCTCTGGCTTGATGGTAATGGTTGAGCGAAGGATATGCCAGGTTGTAGATTATACTGCAGTATAATTTTGCTATTGATGCTCCACGACACCTCATGAATGCCCACTTGAGTTGCTTGAACAATACAGGATGCTTGTTGTATACCCAACAGCACTGGTTAGAACAGACTGTTTTAGAAAAAAATCCTGCACAAGATGCGTGACAAACTGTACAGATTCATTATCGCAGCAGTTCATCTCAAATGATGGTACTGTTTCAGTCTTCATGTTATTGTTGTCTTTTGCTTTTAGCTGCAGAAGTCAGGTGATGTCAACAATTCAGGAACAGGGGTTGGTTCTCCTTCTCCGTCTTCACTAGTTTTATATGTTTGAGACTTTTAGCTTCTGCATCTCAAACTGAGCAAATATCAGTTTCTTCTTCTGGAACTCTACCAACTTGTGAGGATTAAGTCTTTACAAATATTGCTCAATTCGAACAGTTGGAATTCTGACATCCATCATTATGAAGTGCTTTGAAAGGTTAGTCATGGTACAACTCAGTTCTGGTCTTCCAGATTGCCTGGATCCAATGCAGTTCACCTACCGCTGCAACAGGTCCACAATCGACCTATCTCTCTGGCACTGCAGTCAACCCTGAAACAACTAGATAACAAAGACACATATGTCAGACTCCAATTTATTGATTAAAGCTCAACCATCAACACCATTATTCCTATAAAACTTATCTCCAAACTCCAGGGCCTGGGACTCAGCTGTTCCATCTGTGTCTGGACCCTAGACTTCCTAACCCACAGACCGCGGTCAATAAGGATAGGTAATGACACCTCCACAATCATCCTCAACACGTGCCCCACAGAGCTGTGTCTTCAGCCCCTTACTATACTCTTTGTACACCCATGACTGTGCATCCAAATTATTCTCTAACTCAGTTTTCAAATTTGCTGATGACAGTAGGTTGATCTCGAACAATGATGAGATGGAGTGCAGATACTGGTGTGACAACAATAATCTCTCCCTCAATGTCAGCAAAACAAAGGAGATTGTCATCGACTTCAAGAAGCAAAATGGACGACATGCCCCTGTCTACATCAAGAAGGACAAAGTGGAAATGGTCGAGAGTTTCCTGTTTCTAAGTGTCCAGATCACCAACAACCTGTTCTGGTCCCTCCCTGTCAACACTATAGTTAAGAAAATCCATCAATGCCTCTACTTCCTCAGGAGGCTAAGGAAATTTGGTATGTCCTCTACGACTCTCAGCAACTTTTACAGATGCACCATAGCAGGCATTCTAGGCTGGCAGTCTGGTTATATCATAACTTGGTATGGCTTCAAATCTGACCAAAACCCCAGTAAACTACAAAAGATCACAGATGAAGCCTAGTCTATCTTGCAAACCAGCCTCCCATTCATTGAATCTGTTTACATTTCTCACTGGCTCGGAAAAGCAGCCAACATAATCAAGGACCATGCGCACCCCAGACACACTCTTTTCCACTGGCAAAAACATACAAAAATCTGAGGGCCTCTACCAACCAACTCAAGAACAGCTTCTCCCCTGCTACCATCAGATTTTTGAATGGACCTACCTCATTAATTTGATCTTTCTCTAGCTGTGACTGTAACACTACGTTCTGCACTATGTACGGTATGCTTTGTACAGCATACAAGAAACTGTATTTTTGCCGTATACTAATAGATGTGACACTAATAAACCAAATCAATCTAAAATGTTTATCAGTAAATATTACTGTACCAGTGGCACAAAAGGGAAGGAGTACTGCAAGATTACAAGGCAAGCCCAAATTAGAAAGATGATCTTGAATCTTCATTCTGAACATGCGTGGTGGAATTGCAGAGTGGACTTGGTACCCCCCTGCACCTGCCCCCTCCCCCCACCCCCTCATATCATTGCAGAATAAATTATAATCAATCTGAGTGCTTTGGACAATTTGCATATTAAAAACAATGGCCAACATTGAGAGATGCATTTTTAACATCAGAAGGAAAATTTCTAGTTTGATTCATAAAGATGGTAGTGTAAGTCCTCATTTTTTTTTTCTGTAGCTTTGTAAGTTTTAAATCAGTTTTTCAAGTTTTAAAGTTTATTTATTAATGTCACAAGTAGGCTTACAGTAACATTGCAATGAAGTTACTGTGAAGATCCCCTAGTCGTCACATCAGGCACCTGTTCAGGTACACTGAGGGAGAATTTAACATGGCCAATGCACCTAACTAGCATGTGTTTCAGACACAGAAGTCTCACAACACAGTTTAATGTACAGGAGTTTTATTTGGAATCATGAGCTTTCAGAGTGCTGCTTCTTTACCAGGTGAATGGAGGTAGATTCACAAACATGCATATATAGACAAAAATAAACATAAATATAAAGGCACAATTGCAAGATAACTACAGATTTTACAAGATTCTACTAACTGTTTGGCTTGAGACAATTCACACCTCTTTAACCTGTGATTATCCCTCTGTCCACGCACACTGTTTGTACCTGTAAAGACTTGCATTCCAACTATTCTTCACATTCCAATCTGTAATTATTTGCTGTTGTGTCTTTGCCCATATATGCCATGTTTGTGAACCTGTTCTTCTCCTCCTCTCACCTGAAGAAGGAGCAGCACTGAAAAGCTTGTGGTTCCAAATAACCCTTTGGACTTTAACATGGTGTTTTCAGATTTCTTATTGTGCCCACCCCAGACCAAGGCCGGTATCTCCACTTCATCTTTTGAACAGTGGAAGGAAACCCACGCAGACATAGGGAGAAGGTGCAAACTCTACACGGGCAGTGATCCAAACCATAAATTGAACCCAGGTCTCTGGTGCTGTAAGGCTGCAGTGTTAACCATTGTGAATCATGCTGCCCTATCATTAGACAAAAAGATATGAAAGTTTAACTGGATACAAATGTTCCATACAAGTCTAATACATTTTGATGCTTTATGCACAAAGTAATTTTATTTCCAGGAGTTATACTGGGGATGAAAAGCTGGAAACAAGATGCCAATGAAACAAATGTGGTTTTACCTTGGAAATTGAGCAGAATATTGACAAGAGCAGGGATATATTTTTCCAAATAATTTTGAATTGATATTAATATGAAAGCATATTTTCTACTCAGTGCTTGAATGTTGCCTTGACCCGGTTAAAAACCTATTGACGTGATTTACTGACATGTGAGTCATGTATTAAAGTGAACCATACTTGACATTTAACCACAATCTAAGTCAACAGTTAGAAGGAATGCGGTAGCAAATTAACTTTTGATATTAGAATCTCATTAACCTAGTATGGGATGTTTAATTAAAGTTTTAAGTATATAGGGTCAACTGCATTTGAAATAGGATTTTTTCATATGTTTGACCTCTCAGAGTTGTATTAATAGTGGGAATTGAATGAAACTACTTTCAGTAAAAACAAAAGGGCAAACAGGTGATTGTGGATAAGTTTGTTTAATGTTGTCCAGTTTGTTTGTAGTTTCTTTATTTCTCAGACAATAAATATTAAATACAATACCAATTCACAATAAAATCATAGAATGTGCAGAAGAAGGCCATTTGGCCCATTGAACCTGTACCAACAATAATCCCACTCAAACCCTATTCCTATAACCCCATATATTTACCCTGCTAATCCCCCTGACAGCCTCAACCGGGATGTTGGGTTCATGTTGCACTATCTGTAACCCCCATGACTTGCCTGAGCTTGCAAAATCTCACTAATTGTCCTGGCTGGAGACAATGTACATCTCTTTATCTGTGCTTAACCCTCTCTCCACTCACATTGTCTGTATCTTTAAGACTTGATTACTTGTAAAGTCATTATCTTATAAATTGAGTTTCTGTCCATATATGCTCTGTGAACACAATTCCTTACTCACCTGAAGAAGGAGCAACACTCTAAAAGCTTGTGCTATGAAATAAACCTGTTGGACTTTAACCTGGTGTTGCGAGACTTCTTACTGTGTTAACCCAGACATCAAGGGACAATGTAGTATGGCCAATTAACCTAACCAACACATTTTTGGATTGTGGGAGGAACCCAAAGCACCCGGAGAAAACCCACGCAGACATGGGGCAAACGTCCAAACTCCATACAGCCACCTGAGGTTGGAATTGAACCCGGGTCCCTGGCACCGTGAGGCAGCAGTGCTAACCACTGTTCCACCGTGCCAACAATAGATCTTATGAATGTACAAGTTGAAAGGTGACTAACTGGAAATGATTACTAGGCAGTAAATTATTGGCAGATTTGGATTACATAGAGCTTGAACGCTTTGGAACAATTATCAAAAGCACAAACATTGCAGACATCTTAAAAATCACTCCTTAACAGAGTCATCGAGCAGAAGTTGTTAACAAGCAACAAATGCAGCTCGTAATACCATTTTAGCCACATGCATGAACTTTAGGTAAAAGCACCTCCTATAAGTTCACACATAAGTAAATATTCATATGAGATGCATTTTATCAAACATCTATCATTGCTAACCACCCAGCAATCAAAAAACACTCAAGTACTTTGGTTTGCCTTATTATTTTACTTTAAAAAATGTACAAGACGATTAAAGTTCACATGCATGCGTAATGCAAATACAGGAATTGAGATCACGTGCCCAACAACCCAGTTTATTGTTCACTTTTATTTATACTGTTCAGAAATGCAGTTAGTCACATCTGGATTCCCAATTAGCCACACATGGCTTTCATAGTGGACTGCTTTAGCATCTGTTGTTTATAAAGTACAATTGCTAAAAATGATCCTGAGATCTGGAGCACAACTGTGGAGGTAGAAATTCTGGCATGGTTTTGGCTAGAGGGGGTAAAGCCACTTCCTGGGTTCACTGAGAAATTCCAACCCAGGGCACATGTTACATCTGTCCGCCCCTGTTCCACCACAACTTCTAAAGATAAAATTTTGGGCAGCATGGTGGCACAGTGGTCAGTGCTGCTGCCTCACAGTGCCAGGGATCCGGGTTCGATTCCAGCCTTGGGTGACTGTTTGTTTGTGTGCAGATTGTGTGTTATCCCCTTGTCTGTGTCGCAATGCTCCAGTTTCTTCCCACACTCCAAAAATGTGCAGGTTAGGTGGATTGGCCGTAATAAATGCCTGGGGTTATGGGGATAAGGTGGAGGGGAGGGCCAGGATGGGATGCTCTTTTGGACAATTGGAGCACTTGATAGGCTGAATGGCCTCTTTCTACACTGTGTATGGATTCCGTGGTGCAATGCCAAACTCTTTTGGAAATCTCAAAGTTCTGCTCAGCACACAGCCAGCATGAAACAAAGCATGAAACAAAGATGGCTGTATAACAGCCATCTGTGAAGCCTTTGGCGTCATAGCCAAGCCGTAACTGATCTCAGAGGAAACAAATGTAATTAGGGTAACAGTATAGTATTAGAGTAACTACCTACTGAAATTCTTACTTTTAGATACATGGGTCAGATGGCTACAGAAGTAGAAAGGAATTTCTGTGCTGCTACAGGATGGGTGCACCAAAGAGTCATGATGTGGAAATGCCGGCGTTGGATTGAGATAAACACAGTGAGAAGTCTCACAACACCAGGTTAAGGTCCAACAGGTTTCCCGAGGCAGCGGGAAGTATAACTGGAGTCAACGAATGGGATCTAGTTTGTGTGATGGACTGGGCTACAACCCTTTGTAATTTCTTGTGGTCTTGGTCAAAACAGGAGCCATACCAAGCTGTGATACATCCGAAAAGGATGCTTTCTATTGTGCTTCTGTAAAAAATTGGTGAGATTTGTAGTGGACATGAGAAAGTTCCTTAGCCTGCCGAGGAAGTAGAAACTTTGATAGGCTTTCTTAACTGTAGCATGGAGGCACAAGACAGGTTATTGGTCATCTGAACACCTCGAGACTTGAGGCTCTCAAACTTTTCTACTTGATCATAGTTGATGTAAACAAGGGTCTGTCCTCCACTACACTTCCTGAAGTTGATGACTTCTGCATGATACTATAGATATTTACCTCCAATAGGGCTCTGAGACGGAACTTCAGTTTAACTCCTCATGCAAAGAATGACACCCCCAACCATGCAGCATTTTCTGAAGTGTCAGCTTGGACTATCACTCAGCTCCTTGTAGACTTGCATTCAATTGATGTCAAAGGACAGTACAGCACAGGAATAAGCCCTTTGGTCCACCAAGTTTATGCCAACGCAGATACCTCTCTAATATTTTCTTGCCTGTATGTGATCCATAACTCTCTATCCCTGCCTACTTGTGACCAATGCATCACCATCCTTCTGGTAATGTGGCGACTAGAATTGTACACAATACTCTTAAATGCGGCCTAACCAAAATCTTATCCAACTGGAACATGATTTTCCAATTCCTACACTCAACACTGCAACCACTGAAGGTCAGCATGTCATATGCCTTCTTGACCACTTTCAGGGAACAGTGAATCTGCATGCCTGGATCCCCCTGTATGCTAATAGTTTTAGGCTCTACCATTTACTGTATACTTTTGTTTTTGTAGACTTTCCAAATCACATCACCTCAAATTTTGTCTGGGTTAAATTCCATCTACCATCTTTGAGCCCGGGTCTCCAGCAAATTTATATCTTGCTGTATGTTCTGGCATTCTCCCCACTATCTGCTTATTCCTCCAATTTTTTGTATCATAAATTACTAAAAATGCATCAGGCGAATCTATCATGGTCGTTATTTCAAGTTTTTTGTGACCTGTAACATCCTGTGGTACATTGAAGCATACTGGATTGATAGTATGGTCACCACATGAAGACTTTTTTATACATATTCTAGTTGACCCTTTATCAGATTGTTAATGGAATCTTGGAGAAAATTGTGTCTCTTAAGAAAATGGGCATAAAGTAGTGATGGCAATTGTAATGTGAAGACATTGAGAGTGATTTTGTTCTTGCTTTTGATGGGAACAGAACAGAAGGGAGACTATAATAGTGCAGTGCTACCCAACCTGTTCTGACCCAACACAATTTTAGAGTCAGTCAAAAATCATCATCCAGCGATCTCATCCAAAAGAGGCAGGGAGGAACTGTTGGAGACAATTGGGTGGCATGGTAGCACAGTGATTAGCACTGCTGCCTCACAGCACTTGGAACATGGGATCAGGTCTGGCTCAGGTTACTGTCTTTGTGGAGTTTGCACATTCTCTCATGTGTGTGTGGGTTTCCTTCGGATGCTCCGATTTCCTCCTACAGTCCAAAGATGTGCGGGTAAGGTTGATTGGCCATGCTAAATTACCCCTTAGTGTCAGGGGAATTAAAAAGGTAAATAAGTGAGGTTATTGGGATAAGGGCCTAGATGGGATTGTTGTAGGTGCAGGTTCGATGGGCCGAATGGCCTCTTTTAGCACTGTATGGATTCTATCACTGAAAATGCTCCACTTGAGAAGTAGAAAGAGAATAAGTACATGCAGTTCTTTCCACGTGTTCATGTTACATGGTCAGTTATCCTGCTTGTGCTATCAGCACTATTGCCGGTCATTTTGTATCTGTGCTCTGGTAAATAACAAACATTCCCAGCAGAAAAAAAGTCCTGATCAGATTACTAAAAATGTGTCATTTAATCTGTTGAAAAAAGCCTCTAATCCCTCCTTAATGAACTTGGAAGCAACACTTGGAAGCAGAGTACAGTGTTTGTGATGCTGTTCTGAAGAAGAAATTGTTAAAGGTAACATGCCTTTTTTCCAATTACCAACTATCAAGGGAGCAGTGTTTATGAATGTTCAGATAAAAATTGCAGTGTGCCTAGGTGAAGATTGTTCTATACACTGTCCCCATTTTTATCTGCAACGTTAGCAGCACAGTATGCAGTGCCTCAAAGCAGATGCATGAGTCTGTGGTTATCTGTCGCCCCTTGAGTTAAGTCACACAAAATAGACACCTGGGGAAAATTGTATAGAGGCGAAAACATTCAGATGTGAAATGTCTCACAACACCCCCATATTAATGTGTAATACTTGCCTAAAAGAATCATTTTCTGAAAACCGTGTAATATAATGCTTTACTGCATGTACTTGGATGATGTTTAAAAAAGTTAGGTATTTATCAGGCTGGAAAGAGAGAAAGAAAGCAACTCCATTTATATGGCATCTTTTCAACCTCATTGTCTCCAGATGATCTGGTTTATAGAAATACAGTCCAATTTTACCTCTGTCTGCCCAGCATAAGTAGAACTGGAATGGCCTGAAATGGCTTTGGACTGTCTCCTGTGCGTGCTGTTGATGTCACCACTACCGTCCAGCGTCCCGAGGTCTAGGTGTCTAGTGGGAGGCTACTCCTAATATGCCGGCACTATTGTCAGTTAGTCTTGTATCTCTGCTCTGGCAAATAACAAACATTCCCAACAGAAAACGTCCTAATCAGATTACTAAAAATGTGTCATTTAATCTGTGGAAAAAGGCTACTAATCCCTCCTTAATGAACTTGGAAACGACACTTGGAAGCAGAGCACTGTGTTTGCAACACTGTTCTGAAGAAGAAATTGTTAAAAGTAACACGCCTTTTTTTCCAATCACCAACTATCAAGGGAGTGGTGTTTATGAATGTTCAGATAAAAATTGCAGTGTGCCTAGGTGAAGATTCTTCTATAAACCTCTATTCCCCTTGATTTCAAGTGGGAGGCTACCCCTAATATGAAAACTATGGATCTTTGTGTACATAATGCTGCAATTATACTTTTGAAATGGGTAGAGACTATGTTGAGCAAACTATAATTAAAATCAATCTTTGTTTGTTCAGCTGAGCCCTTGTGTGCTAAATTACCTTCACATTCCTAAAAACTGTACATTGCGGATTTAAATTCTGTTGAACTGAGCTTAATTACAAAGCCTTAATGTGAATTACTTTTAAATTATTTCTAAAGTCGTTGAAAATCTCAAAATGTGACAGAGGATGTCCCTCCATGGTATGTAGAGTTACTATGTGCCCTACGTTGATAGAACATCTTATCCCATGTCCTACTTTGAAAGGATATTTGCCTCCATGGCCTACAGTTATAGGATGTCTACCCTGGGGTCTGCACTGAAAGATTTTTTATCCTGGATCAGGCCATCCACTCCAGGTCAGGAGGGCAATCCGAGGTTTGTGAATCCAATCTTAAAAAGCACTGCCTGCATGCCAGATTTTTGATGGGTTAGGATGAGCTGAGAGGGGTTCAGTGACCCCAGAATGAGAAAGGCATTTCTTGGACGGCTTAATCATTCCAATGAGTTGGTGCACAATCATGTTTAATTCTGACAATCCGCAGGGCAACCTTACTATTCCCAGAGGGTCCCAAGAAACCCAAAGGGATACTTCCCTGGCTATGCAGACAAAACCAACAAGTTCAGATCTCCTCTTGCGTGGTCTGCACTGCACATTCCAGGATTCATGCAGCCAGAGTTCAAAGGTCAGAAGTCAAAAGGAGAAGTTTATTAGTCACAAGTAAGGCTTGCATCGACACTGCAATGAAATTATTGTGAAATTTGCCTAGTCCTCACACTCCTGTTCGAGTCAATATACCTAACCAACGTGTCTTTCAGACTGTGGGAGGAAACCGGAGCAGCTGCAGACACAAGGAGAATGTGCAGACTCCACACAGACAGTGATTTGAGGCCGGGAATCGAGCCCTGGGTCCCTGGTGCTGTAATATAGCAGTGCTCCCCGCTGTGCCACCATGCCGCCTAAGCTAGATGGAGTCAATTGCTGTTTTGAGATGGTCTGCTGCCGCAGTGACTCACACATGCATGGACCCTGGCCCAAATCCATACCTGCCCCTACAATGATGGGAAATGCTGGGAGTGGGAGTAGGACTTTGAATTTTTGGCCATTTCTTTATTTGTGCTAAGCCGGAGAGAGACTCTGTTGCAGTGAAAATCTGGGCCTAAGGATTCAGGTTATCCACTCAATTGACATCGAATCCCTACAGTGCAGAAGGAGACCATTCAGCCCATCGAGTCTACACTGACCACAGTCCCACCCAGGCCTTATTACCCTGCTAAATCTCCTGACACTAAGAAGCAATTTAACATGGTGATCCATCTAACCCTCACGTCTTTGGATTGTGGAAAGAAACTGGAGCACCCAGGGAAAACCATGCAGACACAGGGAGAACATGCAAACTCCACACAGACAATGACCCAAGACCAGAATTATATTTTTTGTGCTTCTTAATGCATTCATTAATATTCTTAACAAAAAGAAGTAAAGTTGAAGTTTGAAAGAACTAGAAAGGAGGGAAATATTGTGGGAAGAAATGGATAAAGGAGCAAGATGAGTGACTTCAGAATAATTGGAATGGGAGGATATAGAAACGGAGCAAAAAGAGGAAGTTATAAGAAAGTGAAGGAAGAGAGAGAGTGATTAAAAAGCAGGAAGTATTAAGAAAGAGGTTTGTAAGTTTATTTATTAGTCACAACTAGGTTTACATTAACACTTCAATGAAGTTACTGTGAAAAATCCCCTAGTCGCCACACACCAGCACCTATTCAGGTAGACTGAGGGAGAATTTATCATGGCCAATGCACCTAATCAGCACGTTCTTCAAACTGTGGGAAGAAACCAGAGCATCTGGAGGAATCCCACTCAGACACAGGGAGAACGTGCAGACTTCACACAGGCAGTGACCCAAGCCAGGAATCGAACCCGAGTCCCTGGGCTAACCACTGTACTACTGTGCTGCCCCAAGTGGATATGTGAGTGGGCAGGAGAATGAAGGAATGGGCAAAATACAAAAATGTGGGAAGGCAACTGCTGAGAGGTTGAGATCACTTTTTCTGTACCAACGACTGCTGAAAAATGCAGCCCTTGTTTCTTCTTTGAACTGGTTGCTCAGTTCCTGTATCCGCCCTTCTGCTAATCTACATCTTTCACCTCAAGCCTTCACCCATCTCTACCCTCCAGCACACTATTTCCCTCCTGTCTTGTCAGGCATCAAAGGGAAAGAGAAATTGAATATAGAAACTTATCATCTCTAACCTTTCGCGGCTCTGATGATAAGCTGTTTTTCTCTGCTTGTGATTATTTCCAGCATTTCCTGTTTCTTCTTCAGGTAAGTTGGGGGCTACAACTTTGACAGTGAATTGTGTAGTGTGCATTAGTTCCGTGGCAAACCTGCTGTATATGCCATATTGGTAAGGGTGACCTATTGCTGCCCAGGGCACTCCACCCGAAATGGGCATGTAACCCTGCATGTGCAAATCTAGAGCTTTAATGCCTATTCTTGGACCCTGTTCTGATATGATATCATCACGGGCTGCAGCAAGCACTGTTCCCACCCCAGCATAAGATGTTGTACCCTGATGATGCAATGGGATCAATTTCATCAGATTGCAATCTTTCCTGGTGTTTTGACATTGCAGCTGGAGGCACACCTAAAGTTAGAACAGGATCCAATTATTTGGCCTGTATTCTCTGACTGATTTATTGGGAGTGATGCCACCGAAGAACCCACACAATATACAAAACATCTTGTGTTGTTAACGTCGACATCCTGTCGTCCAGTGAAACCAATGGCCAACAGCATAACAGTAACAGTATTACTGGTTATTCTTGACTGTTCTGCGGGTGAGGCTAGAACCACAGAAGAATAGAATGATCACAAGAACCCCTATTATTTATCCCCACTACAAAGATAATATTACAACCTTTCTCAGCCTCTTATAAAGTCACAGTAGTTAACGATTCTTCTGATCGAACACACAAGTGCAGCCATGGGAGATTTGATGAGAGCTATAAGACAAGTCTTTGGTGTTCTCTAAAGATTTTACTATGGAGATCCCAAACTTTGGAGATTCAGAAGAATAATCTAATCTTCATTTTGCCATTTCAGCATTGCGAAACAAAACCCTTATTCCACTATCGGTTAAAAGAAGCACCACAGTGGTTAGCATTGCTGCCTCACAAAGCCAGGGACCTGGTCTGTGTGGAGTTTGCACATTCTTCCCCTGGCTGCGTGGGTTTCCTCCGGGTACTCCAGTTTCCTCCCGTTCTGGGAGGAAAGTTTAATATTTTGTTCTTTTGTGGCGTCACACCCAATAAGTCAGTCAGAGAGTACGGGCCAAATAATTGGATCCGGTCTAACTTTAGGTGTGGCTCCAGCTGCAATGTCAAACCACCAGGAAAGATTGTAATCCAATGAAATTGGTCCCATTGCATCATCAGGATACAACATCACATGCTGGGGCAGGAATATTGCTTCCGGCAGCCAGCGATGATACCATATCAGAATGGGGTCCAAAGATGTTCCTCTCCACAACATGTATACCGATTTGGATACTGTTGTGGGGGATGCCTTACCTGGGACAAGCTGCAGCAGCTGGATCTCTGGCACTGAATCTGATTCTGCAGCGCAGAAGGGAGGGTGGAAGAAGAGGAGAGTGGTAGTAATAGGGGACTTGATAGTCAGAGGTATAGACAAAAGGTTCTGTAGTCGCGACAGAGATTGCCAGATGGTTTGTTACAGGGATGGAGCCTGGGCGGGATTGTTGTCAGTGCAAACTCGATGGATCAAATGGCCATTCCTCCACTATAAGGATTCTATCCCATGATTCTATGACTTGCTAAAAGGATTAAATCAGAATTTGAATGTATGTGAAGTGCCCAAATTTAGGGCTTTTGTGAATAAGTGTATTCCAACATGACAAACTCTGGGATTGGAATTCAATTCGACCACTTTCAAGTTATTTTTAAGTTTTTCAATTTTTGTTAATCCTTTTAGGTTATGCTAATTTTTCTGCGCTGTTCAAAAACAACAAAATCAACTTAACATTTGGATGCAAACTACATACAAATTGCGAGACAATTTGCAGAGTGTTCAGTGTAGGGGAAAGAATTATCAAATGTATTTCTAATTAGTTTATGACTTTACAGCCTCTAATGCACAGACGAAATCATTCTCCAATGATGGTTAATTTGGTAGCTGAACTGATGAAAAGGGGAAACCTGTTCGCAACAAGTAGACTGATTAGTTGTGCTATAATTGTTTAATCCATTTTCAGGCTGTTTTCACCCAACGACAACTTGTTTCGTTATAGGAAATGTCCATGTTTTTAAAAATGTGATCGATTAATTAGTACAAAATCAATCTTCTGGCTTTTAATTTCATGTTCAAAGTAACATTTTTCCTAACTGTTTTCAATTCTTCTCTAGTTAGCACCCTTTTTATTCAGGGGGGTTCACTCAACAGTGACTTATACTGTGACTGTACTATGGGGCAGGACGTGGAGGCAAGCTCCCAAGTCTACCTCAGCCAGAATTCAGATCAAACCTCCTGTGCTTTTGGCATCATTCTGAACCACGTGCTAGCCATCTAGCCAGCTAAAGGTGAGGAGGCAATGGTCTTGTGGTATTATTGCTAGACTATTAATCCATAAAAACCTAACTGGGTACCCGAGTTCAAATCCCGTCACAGCAGATGGTGGAATTTGATAAGCATGAAACCATTGTCAGAAAAACCCATTTGGTTCACTAATCCCCTTTTAGGGAAGGAAATCTGCCATCCTTCTCTGGTCTGACCTGCATGTGATTATAGAGCCACAGCAATGCTGTTGACTCTCAAGCCCTCTGACATGGACAATTTGGGATGGGCAATAAATGCTGGCCAGACAGTGACACCCATGTCCCAATTAATGAATAAAAATAAACTTGAGTTAGCTAGCTCCCTGTGTCCTCAATGCCTTTGTTTTCATCATAGAAATTACAGCCGGAACCGTTGTGCATAAACCAGTGCTAATTCTTCAGTTGGAGCTCTTCATTTGAATCCCATTTCCCTGACTTCTCGCTTTTATCCCATTGACTATGCTGTTAACATAGAACATAGAACAATACAGCACAAACAGGCCCTTCAGCCCACGAGTTGCACCGATCACATCTACCAAGCCACAGACCTATCTATAACCCTCTTTCCTATTCTTTTCCATATACTCATCCAGAAGTCTCTTAAAAGACCCCAGTGAGTTTGCCTGAACAACCTCCGATGGCAGTCGGTTCCATTCACTCACCACCCTCTGAGTGAAAAACCTACCCCTGACATTCATTAATTGGGACATGGATGTCAGTGTCTGTTGTCATGAACCCTACAATATTCCCATGAGGCAAATGCTGAAGCTTTGTGGAAAGGAGATTGAACATTGCTTGTTGTTCAATTATGATCAATTCATTTAGTCAGCTTCCTCTGACAGAGGAAGTGGTTGTACACAGATCATGGTGAAATCAACCCAGTCTTGGGCTGTGCAGAAACCAGACCACACTTGTGCACGTTAGGGTTCTTTTTTGCAGGTATGGGTTATCATATCCTATCTGTGCGATTATCTTGTTTTGTCCCGAATTCATAGCATTTCTAAATACAGCAAAGCCAAAACCACACACTTGGAAAGTAGGTTTTACATATGTGTAGAATAACTGTGTTGTGCATCAGTAGCAACTTGACAAAAATAATGTCTTTCAGAACACTGAAGCGTTTGTCTTTTTATATAAACCCACAAGATGCTCAGCATTAACACATTCTGTGTCAGTTCAAGGAATTTTCCATTCATATAATAAGCAAAGAATTATAGTGTTATTGCAGTGATAGGTTTTGAGTTCTTCCAACCAGAGTGTGATTTTAAAATCCCTAGTTTTGTTCACTGCTTTTTCACCATTGCACATTCAGTGGACATAATCGTGTACAGTGAAAATAAAAGGATAGATGAGTTACTACCAGCACTTGAGTTATCTCAGGTTGATTAGCTGTCCGTTGTGTTGGATCCACAAACATTGCATTTTATATCTGGTAACATGTTGTCAAATAAATGTCTTTTTTAAATTTATTGGACGTGAACATCACAAGCATTAATTGCTTGTTCGAGTTGTTAGTTTGGTCATTTTCAAGAGTATTTCAGAGTCAATCTCATTCTTGTGGTTCTGTAATCCCATGCAGGTTAAACTAAATAAGGAATTCAGAATTCTTTCCCTAAAGGACATTAACGAACCAGATAGGTTTTTATGACAATTGGCAATGGCTTCATAGTCATTGTTATACTTTTGATTCCAGATTTTTATTGAATTTAGACTTTACCACCTGTCATAGAAGGATTCAAACCCAGATCCCCAGAACATTGCCTCTGGCTAGTAGACCAATGACAATACCACTATACCATCACCTCTCCTAATGTAACTATATGAAGATAGTAATAATATAATAATATATAATGTAACCTTATGAAGATAGGTTGAGGGAGCTGGGACTCTTCTCACTGGAGAGACGTAGGTTGAGAGGTGACCTGATAGAGGTTTATAAAATGTTGAGAGGAATAGATAGGGTGAACTCTCAGAGACTATTTACCCGAGCTGAAATGGTCACTACGAGAGGACACAGATTTAAGGTGCAGGGAAGCAAATACAAAGGAGATGTCAGGGGTAGTTTTTTCACTCAGAGGGTGGTGAGTGAATGGAACTGACTGCCGTCGGAGGTTGTTGAGGCAAACTCACTGGAGTCTTTTAAGAGACTTCTGGATGAGTATATGGAAAAGAATAGGATAGGGGGTTATAGATAGGTCTGTGGATTGGTAGATGTGATCGGCGCAACTCGTGGGCCGAAGGGCCTGTTTGTGCTGTATTGTTCTATGTTCTATGTTCTATGTTCTATAGTGCTGAGACACCGTAGACTGAGAAAACGGTTGAACGTAGAGCTCAAGGCACCATGTTGTTCTCCTTTTACTCTCCCTGGCACCTAACCTCCCATCGATTTTTCTTTTGAATTGATATTTTGAAACTGTATATTGGTGAATCAATTCTGAAATATCCAATTTGTTCAAAAGGTCACGTGGTTTTACATTGGGTAGAAGTACCCACTGAGGTGGATCTTGACTTTGTGTCATAGTTCATTGAGAAATAGTAAAAATAAAGTGGCTTAAACTGCTTTGAATAAAGCAACTTCCCTGGAACATTTAGACAACAAAGAAACCTATGTCAGACTCGATTTGTTGACTACAGCTCAGTCTTAAACATCATTATTACTACGCAACTCATTTCCAAATTTTGTGGCCTGGGTCTTGGCTCCCCGTTCTGTGATTGAATCATGAACTTCCTGACCCACAGACCGCAATCAGTAAGGATAGGCAACAACTCTCCCTCCACAATCATCCCCAAAATTGGTGAGGCTGTATCTTCAGCCCCTTGCTATACTTATACACCTGTGATTGTGTGGCCAAATTCCCCTCAAATTCAATTTTCAAGTTTGCTGAGGACACCACTGTGGTGGATCAGATTTCAAACAATGACAGAACAGAGAAAGGAAAGTGATAGAAAATTTGGTGAACTGATGCGTTGACAATCTTTCCTTCAATGTCAACAAAGGAGATAGTCATCAACTTCAGGAAGCATAAAGGAGAACATGCCCCTGTCTACATCAATGGAGACAGAGTAGAAATGATCAAGAGCTTTAAACTTTTAGGTATTCAGATCACTAACAATTTATCCTGGTCCCTTCATGCTGACACTATAGTTAGAAAGCCCACCAGTGCCTCTACTTCTCAGAAGACTGAGGAACTTTGGCATGTCCACTACTACTCTCACCAACTTTTACAGGTATGCCATAGAAAGCATTTGTTCTGGTTGTATCTTAGCTTGGTATGGTTCCTGCTTTGACCAAGACTGCAAGAAACTACAAAGGGTTGTGAATGAAGCCCAGTCCACATTCAAACCAGCCTCACTCATTGACACTGTCTACACGTCCCGCTGCCTCGGAAAAGCAACCAGCATAATTAAGGACCCCACACACCTTGGACATACTCTCTTCCACCTCATGTCGGGGAAAAAATGCAAAAATCTGAGGACGTGTACCAACCAACTCAATAACAGTTTCTTCGCTACTGCCATTATATTAAGCTTCTCTACCACCTTAGCTATGACTGTATCACTATATTCTTCACTCTCTCCTTTCCTTCTCTATGTACGGTATGCTTTGTGTAGTGTGCAAGAAACAAATCTTTTCACGGGATGCCAGTACATGTGACAATAATAAATCAATTCAATGTACGATAGATTCAAACAGTGAGTTATTAGATATAATAATGCAATGGAATATTATTACACATCTAGTCTGGTTCAATACTGAATTAATCATCTAATTTGTGTGCCAGTGCTAGTAATCCAACTGGTCAGAGTGTGGGGGACAGGTGACATAAAGGGCTTGAATATCTACGTTCTAACCCTTATTGCTACTGAGATTGGTTATCTGTTCGATTTTCCTCTTGATTTGTTCGGGCAATGAAGGAGTATCACTAGTCCCAATTTTAACTTTGGGCAGGAATCATATGGTCGTGACCAAGGCTGGTGTAAACTGTCCTGACCTTGGCAACAGGACAATCGGGGCTTACTCAGGGCAGGTCTGTAGGCCTTCATTGCTTCCCTGCAAGAAGATGCAGCTGTTGAGCAGGAGGTAAGGCAAGACAATGTACAGCAGCGTTAAGCTATCGCTAGGAAAGGATGGCACAGGGGTGGCAAGTTGGCACAGTGGTTAGCATTGCTGCCTCACAGCGCCAGGGACCTGAGTTTGATTCCCAGCTTGGGCCACTGGCTTGGTTCTCTCCGGGTGCTCCGGTTTCCTCCCGCGCCAAAGATATGTGGGTTAGATTGACAATCCTAAATTGCTCTTCAGTGTCAGGATGTGAGCAGGGTAAATAAGTAGGGTTATGGGGATAGGACTTGGTTTGTGCTGACTTGATAGGCCGAATGTAAGGATTCTATGATCTCAGCACATGGCTGTGTTGGCGAAGGGATTTACATAAAGGCTTTGCCTTTGAGCCGACATGGGGAGAGCCAGAGACAGTGAAGGTCTAAACTTGCCCTTTGAGGGCGCAGACCCATGAGTGCATTTGTATTCCATCTGGCCCCATAGAGAAAAAAAGACATTCTGGGCCTCTCCTGGCTTTGACTCTGGTTATTCTGGTAAGAAAGTCACAACCACTTTTCCGTGAGGCCCAATAGAGGTTGGGCCTTGAGGATATCATTTGAAGGAGGTTTGTGTGGACTAATCGGGGTTCAACTGCCACCATTACCTTTTGGTCATTTCGGGGCATATGAGGTAATGAGATTTAGATGCCAGTTTTACAAATACTTTTTGTGGTTCTGGAATAAACTAAAGCCATTCTTCCACTCTTGACCATTCCTCACAATCACATCTTGCTTTTACTTTGCCACTTCTCCCTGGATTAATATTGCGATCCAATTCAGTTTAGGTTACAGCTCCAAACAGTCACAAACTGTACTGGGGTGATTTTTGACCTATGTTCTCTGTCTGCGGGAATGGCAGCACATGCTCCACCACCACCCCCCCCGCCATCCTGCCCAATACCCATTTACAATGGATCTACATCACCTCCCGGTGAAGTCGGAAGGAGACATTCGCTGGCTTTACCTTTCCTTCGTGTTGGGGCACCCCTTGCTTTAAAGGGGTTGTGAAGTATGGTATGCAGGCAGCGCTTCCCATGTCCCACTTCCTGGGTTCCTGCCCACATTACAGCTGAGGAAGTGCCCTTCCTTAGTGAGGGCTGGCGAGAGGTTGGGAGGGACGTAGCATTGCCATCCTCGAACTCCACAGGGGTGAGGCATGGGGTGAACACGCTGGTTCCCCCAAACTTGTGGCAACACACACAGGGTGAAGATCTGTGGGTGATCAAAATGAAATGTGTTGCCAGCCATTCAAAACAAAACGGGGACCTATCTATATTAGTGCCTATATTCACCTGTGTCCACAAGTGCCCAAGGCATCTTACTGTTCCTCATCCTCCCACTGCATCTAGACGTATCCTCAGGATCTACAATTGAGATTGAGATGGCCTGCTGACTTCCTTTTGCTTGAGATTACCTTGTTGGGTGTCCCCAGGGGGTGGTGATAGCCAGGGCCTTTAGGGTCCGGACCTGCCTTGGGCGGCACAGATGTGTGACTGTGCGCTGCAGTGATGGCACCATCTCCTTGGATAGCAAGCGATGGAACTCCTCCAATTGGCCTTGCACCCCAAAGAGGGCTGCAGTCATCCCTTCCTGAAACTTGTGACTCTGCCTTTGCAGCTCCAGCTGCTGTGGGATACCCTGGCCCAGGGCCACACCATCAACAAGGAGCTCAGCGGAGTCCTGGGCTGCGACATCCCTTCGAGTGCCAATTCACTGGAACATTCCTGCTTCTGCTTGTTGTGGATCTTTAGCTGTGAGGTGGTCACCAGTATGTGATGCAGGAGCCTTATTAGACCCACTGAGATGAGAGTATCTACTTTCATAACATCCGACCCTCATCATGAATCAGAACCTTCAGAAAATCTTGATGTTGTGTTTGAACCAAGTTGAGCTTTTGATCACATGATTGTTCTAGTTCCATAACTTCTGATCCTGCCGAAACCTTCATCGTGTCTTTGTTAGCACAACACTCAATTATTACAATACTCAGCCTCGTATCTTCCATCCCTCATAAACTTGTCCAGGATGGTGCTGTCCATACCCCAACTCGCACCAAATTCCATTTAACTGTCAGTCAGGTGCTTGCTGACTTTGCTTCTGATTTGTTATTTATGACTTACTTCTTTCTGCACTTTAGGGATTCTATGATTTTGCCGGCTGGATTTTAAAATTCTATCTTTGTTGTCAAATCTCTTCATGGCCTTGCTCTTCCCTACCCTCCAGTCCTTCCAAAGACTTTTTGAGATAACGGCCTGATTTCAGGGCAGCATGGTGGCAGAGTGGTTAGCATTGCTGCCTCATAATGCCAGGGACCCAGTTTCAATTCCTGGCTTGGGTTACTGTCTATGTGGAGTTGGCATGTTCTCCCCATGTCTGTGTGGATTTCCTCTGGGTGCCCCAACAATCAAAAGATGTGCTGGTTAGTTGCATTCGCCACGCTAAATTCTGCCTGAGTGTACCCAAACAGATGCAGAAGTGTGGCAACTAGGGAATTTTCATAATAAATTCATTGCAGTGTGAATGTAAGCCTGCTTGTGACACTAATAAATAAACTTTAATTACTCCATCATTGGCAAATTTGTGTTCAAAAGCCTAAGGCTCAAACTCTGGCCTCTTTCCCCATCCCTCCCAACCTCTCTCATCCTCTTTAAGGTGCTCCTTAGAACCTGCATCTTTGACTTAGCTGTTGGTCTTCTGTGGCTTTGTGTCAAGTGTTGCTAACTGAAGAACATTGGGACATTTTACAGTGTTAAAGATGCTTCATAAATACAGGTTGCTGAGTGCTTTCAGTGAAATTCCTTAATTGAAGACATTTATTATAGGCAGCATTTTCATGACTGAGAGTTGATCTGTTTAATGCTCTTTAGGATTGAATTTCTCAATTTATTGTCCTGGTGACAGACATCTGAATAATGCCATAAAGAAGATTCTTTAGTAATTTGGTCAGGATTTGGTAACCTCCGGAATGCAGACAAATTATGTCAATAGCAAAGCTACAAAGAATTAGTGAGGTGTCGTCTAAATCACTTTTGTTTCTGTCCTTACTAAGTGATCATGGATCGACCTGGTCCAAAAATAATCCACAGAATCATAGAATCCCTACAGTACAGAAGGAGGCCATTCAGCACATTGAGTCAGTACCGACTTTCTGATAGAACATTTTACTTAGGCCCTTTTCCCCACCCTATCCCCATAACGAAGGATGTCGAGGCTCTGGAGAGAGTACAGAAAAGATTTACCGGGATGTTGCTTGGTCTGGAGGGCATTAGTTAGGAGAAAAGGTTGAAGAAACTATGTTTCCACTAGAACGATGGAGGTTGAGGGGGTGACTTAATAGAAGTCTACAAGATTATAAGGGGCATAGACAGAGTGGATAGTCAGAAGCTTTTTCCTAGGGTGGAAGAGTCATTACTAGGGAGCATAGGCTTGAAGTGCAAGGGGTGAAGTTTAAAGGAGATGTATGAGGCAAGTTTTTCAAACAGAGGGCGGTGGGTGACTGGAACTTGGCTGCCGGGAGAGGTAGTGGAAGCAGATATGATAGTGACTTTTAAGGGACATCAGCACAAATGCATGACTAGGATGGCAATAAAGGAATATGGTCCCCAGGAGGGTAGAGGGTTTTAGTTGAGTTGGGCAGCTTGGTTTGTGCAGGCTTGATGGTCACCCTAATCAATATGAATGGTGAAGTAGGTTCAAAGGGCTGAATGGTTTGTTTCTATTTTCTATGTTTCTAACAACTGAGAAGGGAATAGAAAGGTTTCTGTTACAGGTGTAGACCAATCATCACACAGGCAGTGTTCTGATGAAATGTCAACACCTCAGCATTAACTAACCTGTTTATTCTGCTCCGTGGTTGGTGCAGGCTTGAAGGGCTGAAAGGCCTGTTCCTGCACTGTAATTTTCTTTGTTCTTTGTAACTCTGCACATTTACCACAGCTAATCTCTTTAACCGAGACACTGAGGGTCAATTTACCCTGACCTGCACATCTTTGCAACTCTTCAAGTGAATTTTTAGAAATAGCTGAACCCTTGAAGTGAGCAGGGATTCTCCATCATATTTATTGATAGAAGTGAAACTGCAGGAATTTGGTCACAATTTTTGTCTTTTATTCGCATTGCTTGAACGAATGGGGGATTTTCACAGTAACTTGAATGCAATGTTAATGTCACAAGTAGGCTTACATTAATAAATAAAGTCAAGCGGTTATTAGATAGACACATGGAACGCAACAGAATGGTAGCTTGATCTTGGGATTGGACATAGCTTGGCACAACATTGGCCAACGGGCCTATGCTGTGCTATAGTGTTCAATGTTCTATGTCAGCTCACACTTGCAAAGATTCCTGGGACCTGGTGATGAAATCTGATGGTGTAATTCCTCTTTCAGACCACAGGTGTCAGTATTCTTTCACATATTGAACAGTAAGGAGCAAAATGTATGGTTTTTGGCACTTGGAGTGAATTTTGGGAGTTAAGGAACTGCAGTTGGCATGTTTTCCATCAGTTAATTTTAAGATGCAACCTGTAAATCACATTCTTTGATCATCTCACTCCAAATTTCTGATTTCTTGCATTGTAAAGAGTTCAGAGCCTTAAATAAAAAGAAAGAAAATCAAAAATCCAGACCTGGTCACAGCAGGATTAGGCTATTGAGTTGGATGATCAGCTATGATCGTAATGAATGGTGGAGTAGGCTCTAAGGGCCAATTGGCCTCCTCTTGCTCCTACCTTCCATGTTTCTATGGTCTGTCGGTGTTTGGGAAGGAGGGGAGCAAACAGGTTAGTTAATGCTCAGGAGTTGGCATTTCATCAGAACACTGCCAGTGTGATGAATGGTCTACACCTTTAACAGAAACCTGTCTGTTCCTTTCTCCACTGTTAGAAATGTAGAAAATAGAAGGATGCCATTTGGCTCTTTGAGCCTGCTTCACCATTCACTTTGATCAGGGCTGACCATCAATTTAATAGCTGGATATTTCCAACGTTGATGTGGAGATGCCAAGCATTGAACTGGAGTAAACACAGTAAGAAGTCTGACAACACCAGGTTAAAGTCCAACAATAAACCTGTTAGACTTTAACCTGGTATTGTGAGACTTCTTACTGTATTGCCAGCGTTGCCAGGTGGCATAGTGGTTAGCACTGCTGCCTCACAGCTCCAGAGACCCAGGTTCGATTCCTGGCTTGGGTCACTGACTGTGTGGAGTCTGCACATTCTCCCCGAGTCTGTGTTCCTTTGGGTGCTCTGATTTCTTTGCACAATCTGAAAGTCGTGCTGGTTAATTGGATTGACCATGCTAAATTCTCCCTTGGTGTATCCAAACAGGCTTCAGAGTGTGATAACTAGGGGATTTTCACAATAACTTCATTGCAGTGTTAATGTAAGCCTTACTTGTGACACTAATAGATAAACTTTTATGCCAATGTTTAGAATGTGAGGAACCAATTGCACAAACTGAACTCTTTAACTTTCAAGATCCATGAGCTTGAATTTATCACTCATTTTGAGCATCTTCTTTTCTTCTGGGCAAAATCCTGGGCAAAAGGAGAATGATTTCCACTTTATTTTGGGCTATTCATGATCACAGGATGTCCCTTAGCATTAGACAGCAGTTGAAGTGCTGTTGGAGGGAAATCACTGTTGTAACAATGAGATGGAGCAATCAGTTTGTGCACAGCAAACTCCCACACACAGCAATGTGGTAAGGACTAGATAATCTGCTCTTGTGGTTTTGATTTGAGGGACAAATATTAGCCAACTCACCAAGGATAACTCTTCCCCCACTCTTTGACGTAGCATCACGATGTAACTTATCTTTTTACATGCAAATCTGGTAAAGATTTGCATATAATATCTTAGCATTGGTATTTATTTTTAATATGTTCAGATTCCAGAATTATCTTCAATTATGGACTTGGGATTATCACTTGAAGAGTAAGGTGTGGAAGGTTTCCACACAAAGTTTAAAGTTTATTTATTAGTGTCACAAGTAGGCTTACTACACTTCACACTGCAATGAAGTTATTGCGAAAATCTCCTAGTCGTCACACTCCGGCGCCTGTTTGAGTGCACTGAGGGAGAATTTAGCATGGCCAATGCACCTAACTGGCACTTCATTTGGACTGCGGAAAGAAACCCACGCAGACTTGGGAGAACGTGCAAACTCTGCACAGACAGTCCCCCAAGTTGGGAATCGAACCCAAGTTCACTGGTGCTGTGAGGCAGCAGGGCTACCCACTGTGTCACATGCCACCTTGGTCAGGATATAGAGTGCTTTGCCACAAGTGATTATTGAGGTTCTCTGAAAAGGATTTGAGTGTGTCATTGTAAAGGAAAAATCAAAAATTAAGACGAGTAGATCATTTTAGTTTGGTGACCTGGCCCTGGTATAGATGCAACGAGTTGAACGGATGACCTCAATGTTATAAAATTTCTACGTCTCTGAAATGGCAATGATGATCTTTGGAAATGTTGAGGTAATGAGTGTATTCCAGACCCCACCATTCAAGCAGCATTTAATTGGTTCAGGCTTATTCTATTGAATCAATACAATCCCCAACTGCTATGTTGTTCTGCTTCATCGGACTGTTGGCCATATGTAGTGAGACAGCTTAACGCTGGCTTGTGACCAGGGATTATAGTGACTGATTGTTTATCTTAGTACACAGACTCTACTGGCAGTTCTGTGGATTTGTCCTCAAAAGCAATAGACCAAGTGGAATAAAGTGTAATTATTCTAGGATTTATTAGGACTTTAGGAAAGCTGTTTCATTTTTTTGGATGCTATTTTGTATAATGATGGGCAGGCGTAATGTAGTGGATATCTTTGGCAGTCTCCCTCATATTGTTGCTCTGTCATGACCTTATTAATGGTGAACCTATTTACTGAGTCAGAATCACAATAAGCTTTTAATAATACACATTTAATCATCTTTGCAGGATTCACTTTAGGAAACATTTGTTTGAACATAGGATTTTGCTGTTCAAATAAACATTTGCTATCTAATCTTGTCTGAGTTCAGATTAACTTGCTGCAATTTTGGGACTCACTGCTCAGAAAGATGAGAAATGGCTTCCATATCTGAAACTGAATTTTTCAGATCATTTGCTGAATGAGGAATGTCCACATGTTGCTCATGAACCCTGGCATGCTGGCCGTTGAAGTCCCATTAGTTTTTATATGTTCCTTATGGGTTTGTCCTATTTTATGCATTTGGAGTTTTGGAAAAGACATTTTCAGCATTTTTACCTCACTGGTAGATAAGTCCTAAGGCCTGGATTTTTGCAAAGCCGAAGGGTTCTGAGGCTTGGCGAAATTGGTGCCACAGCTCCAATTCCCACCTGCGAACTTGGTACCTCCCCTTTGGGGGTGGGGGAAGGGAAGTTAGGCATGTTGTAGTTTGCCAATCTGTGGTTCACAGAGGCTGCAGTGCGTGTAACTGTGCAGCTGCCTTCAGTGGGTGTAGCTTTTGTTACTGCAATGTCCGAAACATCACTAGTGGGCTTTAGCGGTTTTGAGGAAAAGGACAAAAGCTGCTTGAATTATTTTGAAGAGGTGAGGTACAACTTTGGGATTCGTAAGTGTAGGCATGGATGTTTATAAAATGTGGATTAGTTCAGTGGAGCTGCCAAGCCATTTAAATCCCCATGCCCTTTAAATCTTTGAGAAAAAACATAGCCTGATGTGATTCTGTGCACAATTTCACTAGATATTTCTTGATATAAGCCTGAGGGATCTCATTCTAGAATTAGCACAAAATGACTGCTTATACAACTTATCATTGTCACAGCAGGGGCCCAGTAAGTAGGTAGATTGATTGAGAACTCCAAGCGTAATTGCCTTTGTGGGCCTATGAATACAGTTTTCTTTGAAAAGGGATTAACTACTTCAGTGAAATGTTTATTTTCCTGCAGGCTTAAGTAATTGAAAAAATTTCATTATATTGAATGTTTTATCCATGAGTTTTTCTTAAATTGTGGCCTGCAAAGTGTGCTTTATTTTTTATCGTGCTGTGATTCCTGAGGTTGTCCTATGGTGGATTCTGGGTGCGTAGGTTTGAGAATGTACGAACAAAGAGTGGTGTGTGGGCGCATGTGTTGGCAGTAAATTAGCATAGGGGTCATGATTGGCATGAGGTAGTATGGAAAGTGTGAGGATCTATGGGGAGCGATGAGAGGAGCCTGAAGTAGCATGGCTTGGCATGGATGGAGCATGGAATTGTTTCTGATTTTGTTGGCTTCTTCTTTGCAATTTGCCAAGTCCCAGAGTAACAAGGCCAGCTTTTAACCTGGCCACCTCGGCATCCAGCAGTTCCTGTGGCAGCCTCCCAACAGTTTGTGCCCGACTCAAATTAGCACCCACCCTCCGGAATGATAATCAGAGCGACTTCTCCCCAAATCAGGTTTGAAATTTTCCTGATTCTGGACTCTTGACTCAAGAGTGAAAACATTCTGTTCGTTGGGATTTGTCAACTTGGGCATGCAAATTTATGGGATGATGTGTTTAAACTTTGTATGTGACCTTTAACCTTCCAGATGTACCTTGGGAGCTCACAAAGACAACACATTGAACCTCTTTGCTCAGTTGTGTTAGCATTTGCTGAAGATTAGAATAATTATTGTCCCAACTTGTTTTAACAGTGTTATCAATTCAGAAATTTGCAAACTCTTTTGAATGCAGAGATCGTGATACAGATTAGATTAATGATTTCTTGCTGGTTCTTCATTTGACTGCCTGACCTCCCACAAAGGAGAAGAGGACGGACCTATTTACTCGTCTATCATTTCATATATTTATGGTGCTTGCTTGAAAGTATATCTGTTTTAAATCGGACTCCACTATTGGAAGAAAGTTGCTGAAGACAGCTGTCCACTGTGCCATTGTTGAGCAATTTGTAGCAGGAGTTAGTCATACGCCTTGAAGTCAACCACAGTTCGTACATTCCCTAGAGAGAAAGTAGGGCAGAGGGTTGGTCTCAAACTTTGAAAAATAAAGAAGTACAATAGCAGCAGTGGGTGAAGTGCCAACTACATTCTGTTTTTTGTTGTCCTTGAGCTGAGATATTGTAAAGATAATTCTGGTGCAGACGAAGCTGGATAGAATGGCAGCAGTTAGAACAAAATGAATTAAGAGAGAAGGAAAGGGGCAGAAGTGTAATGCAAGGTGGGTACTCCTTAGAGTTAAGGAAATATTACTGATATAGGTATATGCCCGAGGAACCCACTCATTCATCCACAGATGGTGCGAGGCATGATTGAGATGAGAAGGGGTGAATTAAGAACCTCAAAAAAGAGGTAGATGACACAACAAAAAAAGCTGTACCCCAAAAACTCAGATAAATATAAATTAAAAATGGATAAATGAAGTGAATAAGAGAAGATAAATAAAACAATGCAGATAAAAAGATGGAGAGAAAGAATGAACAAATGGCAAAGAGCGAATAGATGGGGATTGTTATGTACTGATAAATTTTAGTACTGATACATTTATCAACTTTATTCCAAATAAGTATTGTGATTTTGGTAGCCCAAGCGTGAGATTAAGTTGTATTCTCGCCTATGATATTCGATGAGCAAATGAATTAAAAGCCCTAATTTCAACTGGCAATCAGGCAAACTAGGGATGAACTAAGCAGATTATGATCCTGGCCCAAGTAGCATGACTCTCAGGCCTTGGTATTTGAGCTCAAGCCCCGGACAAGTCAAACACAGAACCTTCTGACTCGGAAAGAGCATTACCAAGTGGGCCACAGCTGACAAAGCAATGAAGATGCTGAAGTGAAAACAGTAGATCTATAATTTTGAAATGATGCTATGTTAACATTTCAAATAGTGTTTCTTTCACACATATTGTTTATGTGCTGATATACATGTGATAGTTTTATGGCTACGTGGCAGCCTTGTGACAATTTGTTTTCTTGTTTCACAGTTAAGAGTCTGACAGAGGGAAGATTATGGCCCCTCCTCCTCTGCACAAGTTTAGAAAGGGGTCAGGGTTTACGCTGGATGGCCAGCCACAGATCCTCCTCTGTGGTTTTTTAGTGGCTGGGGGAGCATTCCTGCTACTGGTGCTTCTCACATTTCTCTGTAATAACTGCCAAAGGTAAGGAATGATTATCACTTTTGCTGACTAAATGTTTATCTTCTTGTAAACTGTTTCTCACCCTGCCTGTATTTCTGCCTGTTTAGTGTGAGAGGAAATACATTTGGACGCACTCATGGTGAAAGTCAGACCCCAAAATACAGCATTTCCCATCTTTGTGGGGGCGGGACTGGAAGCTGCACGTGCGTAATTCATGGAGGCAGCTGCTCACTTAAATCACTTGCTCTCTGCACTAAAGTGAAATTCTGGAAGTCAGTGAATGTGAAACTGGAGTCTAAACATCAACTAGAAGCAGGAATAGGCCATTAGCCCTTCAAGCCCTCTACCATTCGTTTGGATTGTGGCTGATCATTGAATTCAATATCCTGATCCCTCTTACCCCCATATTTCTTGATCCCTTTAGCCCCAGAGCTTATTTAATTTCTTCTTGAAATCAGACAATGTTTCAGCCTCAACTACTTTCTGTGTTAGTGAATTCCACACATTCACCAATCACTAGGTAAAGAAATTTCTCCTCACCTCAGTTCTAAAAGGTTTACTCTTTATCTTCAAGCTATGACCCTTAGATCTGGACTCCTCCACCATTGGGAACATTCTTTCTGAATTTACCCTGTCTGATAATGTTCGAATTTTGTAAGTTTCAATGAGACCCTTTCTCACTCTTCTGAGCTCCAGTGAATATAATCCTAACCGACTTAGTGCCTTGTCATATGACTGACCTGTCATCCTAGGAATCAGCCTGGTAAACCTTCACTGTAATCCGTCTATAGCAAGGACAGCCTTCCCCAGGTAAAAACACCAAAACCACACACAATATTCCAGGTTTGGCCTCATTAACACCCTATGTGATTGCAGCAAAACATTCCTATCCCTATAACTGAAACGGGTAAAAGGAGGTAATTGAAGCAACTAGTTTGAGATTGGCAGTTGGAATCATTAAACCCAGTCATGTAGTACCCCATAATTTTGCCTGACTTCAATAATTGTTTTCCTGATCAGGACAAATCCAGATAGTGTTGTAATTTAAAGTTCAGTTGTAAGTTCTAGGTATTATTAGAACTTCATTTCAGTTGTTCTCATTTGAGACTTTAGCCATTTAGGCATCAAAAGATAGTTCGGTAAAGTTACTCAGGAAATCTTCGGTAAGTTGTAGATCAATAACTATTAAAGATTGAGCTGGACTTGTCGAGCGAACTACAGTTCTTGCTTTCAGTGCGCAGGTAAATACTCAGGGCATAATTTTCTGGCCCACTCACCCGCCACGTTTCCCATGGTGGGTAGGATGGGAATATCCTGCCCTCAGTCTCTGATCTCTCTCTGGTCAGCAGTCGATTGCTGTGCAACTTGCTCAATGAAATCTTCTGCTTATTAATCCATTCCAACCACGACCCACAGTGTGATCAATGATCTTTGCATTCTAATTGCCCTAATTGAGGAAAGTCTAATTTCTAATTGGATTAAAGTGTGCTTGATCAATCTGTGATTGATTTAGGTGGGCATGATTGGTTTGTTGATGGTGATCTATTGATGTCATTTCCCACTGTCTGACCCTGTAAGGTGCCAATTACTTGTGGAATCATTCCTCTCACTAAAGATTGTTTGTTACTTCTTGTTAAGCTAAAATAAGGACAAGGGAAATCTGCTGTCGTGTTCTCATTATCGATATTTTGCACTCACCATCTCAAAACCTTATTGAATTAGGGAGACAGTGATTTAGTAGTATTGTCAGTGGACTAGTAATCCAGAGACCCAAAATAATCATTGATTCATAGAATCCTACAGCACCAAAAGAATCCATTTGGCCCATTGAGTCTACGGTGACCATAATCCCACCCAAGCCCTATCCCTCTAACCTCATGCATTTGCTCTAGCTAGACTCCCTGGCAATTCAGCATGGCTAATCTGCCTGGCCCTCATACCTTTGGACTGTGGGAGGAAACTGGAGCACTTGGAGAAAACCCACGCAGACACAAGGAGAAAATGCAAACTCCACACAGTCTGTCACCTAAGCCAAGAATCAAACCTGTGTCTCTGGTGCTGTGAGGCAGCAGTGCTAACCACTGTGCCACCATGCTCTGGGGTTCCAGAATCAAATCCTGCCAGGATAGATAGTGAAATTTGAATTCAATAAAAAATCTGCAATTAAAAGTTTAATGATGAGTATGAAACCATTGTTGATTGTTGTAAAAACCCATCCGGTTCATTAATATCTTTTAGGGAAGGAAATCTGTCATCCTTACCTGGTCTAGCCCACATGTGACTCTAGATCAACAGCAATGAAGTTGATTGTTAACTGCCCCTTCAAGGATAATTTGGGATGGGCAATAAATACTGCCCCAGCCAGTGATACCC
Organism: Sphyrna mokarran; assembly: GCA_024679065.1. Taxonomy (NCBI): domain Eukaryota; kingdom Metazoa; phylum Chordata; class Chondrichthyes; order Carcharhiniformes; family Carcharhinidae; genus Sphyrna; species Sphyrna mokarran. The sequence goes on from JAGIQG010000016.1 coordinate 49,523,445, forward strand.
ACTCCCTGTAAATATTTTTTTTAAATCAGACCCTTATCAATAATTCTGTTTTGCAAGGTTATTAGAAGGTTGCTGTTATTTCTCTCTGGTTACTTGAAATGAATCATAGAATCCCTGCAGTGGAGAAGGAGGCCTTTAGGCCCATCAAAGTCTGCACTGATCATAGTCCCACCCTGTCCCTATACCTGTAACCCCACTTATTAGCCTGATAATCCCCTGACAGTAAGGCCAATTTAGCATGGTCAATCAACCTGACCCGCATATCTTTGGACTGTGAGAGGAAACTGGAGTACCCAGAGGAAGCGCATGCAAGGGACAATGTGCAAACTCCACACACACAATGACCTGAGGCCGGAATTGAACCGTGGCATTGTGAGGCAGCAGTGCTAACCATTATGCCACTGCGCCAAGCTAAGGATAGAGTGAGTAAAGTGGCTTATGACCTTAAAACTAATAAAGCAGCTAATAAAATACTAGTATAAAATATATATAAAATACAGGTGTGAATGTTTTTGATGCCTCATTTTACTAGAGATAAGACAGCATTTAGGCAACTGGGAACAATTTCGTGAATGGGAACATGGATTTATTGGCGGTCTAATTGATCTATATGTTACTTCCTTAAAACAGGAGCTTATCAATGTGACTGTTGCTGAGACAACTGCTTTGCTATAATAATTTTTGTTGAATGTACCAGTACTTGGTAGAAGTCAACTAAACTTGCAGAATATTTTTGTAATATTTAAGTTACAGTAGTTACACAGATTATGAGAAAGTATGAGGTTATGTACTTTGGAAGGAAGAATGAACATGTAGCTTATTTTCTAAATGGGAAAAGGCTTTGGAAACCTGAAGCACAAAGGGACTTGCAAGTCTTGGTTCATGACTTTCTTAAGGTTAACATATAGGTTCAGATGGCAGTTAGAAACGCAAATTCAATATGAGCATTCATTTCTAGAGGGCTAGAATACAAGAGCGGGGATGTATTGCTGTGGCTGTATAAGGCTCTGGTCAGACCTCATTTGGAATACTGCGAGCAGGAACGATGTGCTAGCTTTGGAGGAGATCTAGAGGAGGTTCACAAGAATGATCTCTAGAATGAAGGGTTTGTCATATGAGGAATGCTTGAGGAGTCTGAGTCTGTACTCAGTGGCGTTTAGAAGGATGAGGTGGGGTCTCCTCGAAACTTGCAGAATACTGAAAGGCCCAGATAGAGAGGATATGGAGAGAATGTTTCCGCTAGTGGGAGAAACTAGAACTCGAGGGCACAATCTCAGGCTAAAGGGACAGTCCTTTAAAACTGAAATGAAGAGGAATTTTTTCAGCAAAAGAGTGGTGAATCTGTGGAACAAACGGTGGAGGCTTGGTCATTGAGTGTCTTTAAGACAGAGATAGATAGGTTTTTGATCAATAAAAGGATCAGTGATTCCAGGGAAAATGTAGAAGAGAATCATATCAGCCATGATTGAATGGCAGAGCAGATTTGATGGGCCAAATGGCCTAATTCCACTCCTATATCTTATGGTCTACATAAAATGTGTATCAATGCTTGAAAGTGATTAGTGTATTAAATACACAGAGTTACAAAAGGTAATTACAGAACTTCATTCTAAACTGGTAAAATCAAAGATGGTTACTTTGTGTGAAACAGTGACTTCCCTTAAACATAGAACATAGAACATAGAACAATACAGCACAGAACAGGCCCTTCGGCCTTCGATGTTGTGCCGACCAAAATAAAAAGCAATGCCCCTCCAAACTAAACCATTCCCTTCTCTTCCATATACTTATCAATGAACTGCACTAATTTAGTGCGCAAGGCAAAATGTTTTAATACTTGTTTTTCTTTGCACAATAGGAATTTGAAATTAAAGAATGGAACTGATCATTTTATTTGAAAGGGAGGTGGATGGTTCCATACCAGTGATTGTTCAACCTTGGTGTCTTGCATCAGTAGCTTCAAGAGCCACATTTCCTTCCTTCCTTGTCGATTTTGAGTGTCATGCCAAGACCAAGTCATGTGATGACCTATGTTCCAGAACTCAGCATAAAACCATGTCGGGTTGACATATTTTGATTATTTGACTAATGCCACAATCATTTCGAGTTGAAATGATTCTCAGAGACTATTTCCCCGAGCTGAAATGGTCACTACGAGAAGACACAGATTTAAGGTGCAGGAAAGCAAATACAGAGGGGATGTTAGGGATAAGTTTTTCACTCAGACGGTGGTGAGTGAATGGAATCGGCTGCCGTCGGAGGTGCTAGAGGCGAACTCGCTGGGGTCTTTTAAAAGACTTCTGGATGAGTATATGGGAACGAATGGGATAGGGGGTTATAGATAAGTGTGTGGCTTGGTAGATATAGATATGATCGGCGCAACTCGTGGGCCGAAGGTCCTGTTTGTGCTGTAGTGTTCTATGTTCTAAACTCTAAACTAAGTGAAAATGATTTCAAAACTAAACTTTCCTATACTATGTAAATGTTTACAGTAACGCAAAGGAACTTAAGGAGGTCAAAGTAACTCACTGAGCACTTATTAGACTGGAATTGTACTGGAAATGATGTCAAACTCAATTAGTTTCTGCTTTTGGCTTCATGTCGCTTCTGTTCAAGATCAGGTCAATATCTGACTGCACACTTATTCTACAACTTTGGTGAGGCCACAGCTGGAGTACTGTACGCAGTTCTGGTCAGCACATTATAGGAAGGACATGGACACACCAGAAGGGGGTGCAGAGGGGATGTACCAGGATGCTATCTGAAATGGAACATTTAAGAGAAGTTAGATAGGCTTGGGTTGTTTTCTCTGGAGCAGATTGAGGAGCAGCCTATTGAGGTATATAGGACTATGAGGGGCATTGATAGAGTGGATCAGGAACAGATGTTCCCCTTAGTTGAAGAGTCAGTTACGAGAGGACACAAGTTAAAAGTGATGGGTGGGAGGTTTAGTGAGAATTTGAGGAAAAACGTTTTTTTACCCAGTGGGTGGTGACGGTCTGGAATGCACTGCCTGGGATGTGGTGGGAGGTGGGATGCCTCACATCCTTTAAAAAGTGACTGGATGAGTACTTGGCATGTCATAACATTCAGAGCTATGGGCCAAGTGCTGGCAAGTGGGATTAGATGGGCAGGTCAGGACCTTACATGCATCGGCGCAGGCTCGATGGGCAGAAGAGCCTCTTTTGTACTATAGTATCAGTGAAGTTTAACATTGCTGCAAATCCGAAACCAAGACCTCGGCAGTGACAAAAATACATGAATGTATCCTGAAAGAAATCTAATGATCAGGAGAGATTGCTTGGTATGATGGGCCTTTGCCTAAACATAGTGGGCAGAATTTTCCAGCTGTTCGCACCAGCGGGATTTTCTGGTCCTGCTGCTGTGAACGGAGATTTGCCTAAGCGCCAACTTCTCCACCCTTGCAATGGTGGGGTGTGAATGGCCAGAAAATTCCAGCCAAAGCATTCTATGGCTGGATGCCAATGGACTTGAGGCCTACTGTATTGGCTTAGATTGTGCCTTCTATCCTAACCAGCAATTTGGACTGTGAGAACAGTGTTCCTAGTGTTATGTATTGTTTGAAAAATAGGTGCTACTCCAATATATTAAACAACCGTCTTAGAATTGGGTATGCCCATAAGCCTGATACTATATGATTAGCCAGTTCAGGTTACTGGCATAGATCTATTTTGCAAATCTCATATTAATATAATCGTCAGCTTCCCATGAATCATATATCCTTTTATCCTGGTGACATGGTAACAGCTCCTATTCCCCTTAGGTCTTTGAAATCAGGTCAGCGCAATCTTCTGCTTAAATGCAGGGGTCACATCATTTCAGAATGAAAGCATCCAAACCTCACTGGGAGATGAGTTTAGTACCAGATATTAAAGTGTTCACTCTTTCTGCTGACATTTGGAACAGGCACAAATGATAAATTATTCAACAATTGCACAAAGAACATATATTACTGGGGTACTAAAATGCAAATCACGTGCCAGTGACTCAGGAATGGGGAGCTAGTGTTTATTAAGCTACCAGAAGCATTGTACTGGATTAAAATGGTGGGATAACAACAAAAAATGTGAACGAATCCTAGAACCCCTTTGGTGGAGAAGGAGGCTATTTGGCCCATTGAGTCTACACTGACAACAATCCCACTCAGGCCCTATCTCCAAAACCCCATGTATTTACTCTGCTAATCCCCCTGGCACTAAGAGTCAGTTTATCATTGCCAATCTGCCTAACCTGCACATCTTTTGAATGGTAGCAATGCTGAAACACTGGGGAGGTTTTCCATTTTCTACACAGTGTCCAAATGTGATGTGAACCAGTGCGCAGCTCATAGGCTGCGCTGCCGGCTTTTCTCCCTACATAATCAGCAGAAAAAAATCATGAAGACATCACTCACGCCACTACGCTGGCAGGGCAGGGCCAGGAAAAACCGCAAGCATGAATCCCAAGATCAGGGTGCGCTTTGATCTCCAATAGGCAGCATAGGAACCAAGGCCTCTTATACATGCTCACAAGAGAATTCCCCCTCACCAGCACACATGCACAAGGTGACTGCCTCCTGGATGCAGGGTACTGCCCAGGCATATCGTAGCTTCTCCCCACTCCCCGCCCTACTCCACCGAGGGGGTTATAACCTACCTGTGTGCCTCCAATGTGTTCCCTTTGCAGGGTTCATGTTTTTAAAAGCCAGGTGTAAACCTCTTCTGTCTGATAAATTCCAAATGTGGGGAGATGATACAGTGAGGAAGACTGCAAATTTTATTGAAATTTAATGAAATGAGGTTCCAGGCTCTTACTACATCACCAGCTTGGGTGTGGGGTGGTTAGGTGGGAAGATCGTGAAAATGAAATTGCCAGTGAGAATCTTGCTTTTCGAGACTTGTGGTAATTTATGTTCATATTGCTGTTTGCTCTCGTGCCAGCCACAGATGCAGAATTGTGTTCATTAAGTGGACAATAGTGTTTTTAAAGACTCTCAAACTCCAAATCATCAGATAATACACCAAGAAAAACAAGTCATTGTCATCTGAGTCTAACTTATGGTCTATATAGTAACTAGGTTTTATCTTCTATCTGAGATTTATCTCCAGTACACTCATCATCAGTGCATTCCAAAGGATTTGATATGAAATAAGTTTAATGCTATGATGGTAGTTTTTCAATGGAATAGGAGTGTCTGCTTATCTTACTTCATAAAAGAGTCCTGTAGCTGTAGTCTAAGTTATGCTTGGTATGTGAAATCTGACTAGATTTCTCCCCTTTCAGAACTTTTAAAGGCTGACCCCAAAAACAATACTTTGAAACTAATCTCAAGTAATGTAATCTTAAAACTCGCAGCCAGCCAGTTGGAAGAAATGCACATTTAAAAAACTCTTCACACAAAAGGGATTAGCAGGGTGATTAAGCAGGGATGGGGCCTGGATGGGTTTGGTGTCAGCGTAGATTTGATGGGTCGAATGGCCTCCTGCTGCACTATAGGTATTCTATTCTATTCTAATCTCACAGCCTTTTACTTTGTGCATTAGCTTCTTATACAGCACCTTGTCAAATGTCTTTTAGAAATTTAAATCCATTATGTCTACAGTCAGGAATATGACACAGAATACCAATACACATATTTGAATGTTTTCACTGGTGTTAAAACTATTGTAAAGTTGAAACCAACATTATAAATTCGAAACAGGGTGTCAATTTATAAACGTGGTAATTGCCTGCACATTGTTCCTGTGTGTGTGCCATCGGTTGCTAATGTGTGGCATTCATGCAGTTAGTAGCAACACCGAAGTAAATTTGCCACGTTCATTAAGCTTAGCAGCCAAGAAAAGCTCAGGTAAATTACAGCCAGCAGCAAAGCAATAGTTTTCACCACTGCCTTGAAGAACATGCCCTTACAGATGTAGCAATCTCTGTGGTGTAGTTTTCTCATTTCCTGATAGCTGGTTAAATCTGGTACCGAGCCAAGGGGATGGCATCCTGGTGTACAGCAGTCGTGCTCTCAGCAAGCAGGTAAGCAACCAATCACTTTGAAGTATTCTTACAGACTGCCAGAAAGTTAAAAGCAATTAACAGCTTTCAGTTGTAATATAAATTTCCAAGTACCAAAAGAACTGGAACTGGTTGGATTAAAATGGAAGCTAAAATAAAGATGAACAAACTTTTAAAAAGTCATAAAAGATGTAAATTTTTTTAAAAATCATTGTGGAGAAATTTGGCAATCCACAATTGTGCTTCTTGAGGCCAGTGAGAGTGTTTAGCAATAATTAGCAAATTAGTACGGCATTCAAAAACCAGTTACATTTCATTCAAGAGCTGTAATCTTTTCGTGGGTTTTTACAGCAAGACTAACAGTTAAGAGTAGAAATATGCGTTAGTTCATGGATTTCCCATTGATAGCAGCCTAGGAGTGCGTGAACTGTACATGGTCTGGAGAACCATAGAATCACTGACAGCAGTTTTGGATTTCCACATTATTCTGTGCGTGTATGGAATTTTTGTCAATTTCAGTGGAATAATGGACAAGAAACAGGGAAGTTTCACCGTCTTTGCCATTGTGAACAAAGAACAAAGAAAATTACAGCATAGGAACAGGCCCTTTGGCTTCCAAGCCTGCACCGACCATGCTGCCCTACTGAACTAAAACCCCTTACCCTTCCACGGACCATATCCCTCCGTTCCCATTCTATCCATATATTTGTCAAGACACCCCTTAAAAGTCATCGTCGTATCTACTTCCACGAGCTCCCCCAGCAATAAACTCTGAACAATGGCCAATGTTGAGAAAAAACAAAGTTTAAGCTTCTATCCCAGCAAAGTGCACACTTTTACACACTTGTAAGAGGGTTTGTGGCAATAGTTTCTGTTTCCAATAACACATCTTATGAAAAAATGGAAAAGCTTCCAGTTATATAGATACAAATGTAATAAACAGTTCTGCTTTTGACCCTGTGCCAATTCAGTCACCTGAAATCACTATCATGATCTCTTCCGACCAATATTTTCATGTTGATTTTTTTGAGTATATTAAAAAGTTTGGTGACTGATGCTTGCAAATATGGTGATAACTGGAGCTGAAGCTTCAAGAATTGTTCATTCCAAAACATTGTCATAAAAACATTTAACTTGGCTGGATTGCATTTTGTACCAATTTTAAATTCCAGCCTTTAATGCAGTTCGGTTCAGTGAGTAACTGCCATGCGAAACATTGCCTGCCTTTCAAGGATCACTAAATTATTTTACCAGGCATGGGACTTTTCTGTTCTAATTTTGCACCAGATCTCTGCCAGTTCATTCGAAACAGGCAGGGGACTGAGAAGAGATACCTTCCAACAGAAAGAAGGATGTTTTGATTTGATTTATTGTTGTCACATCTATTATCATACAGTGAAAAGCATTGTTTCTTGCATGCTCTTCAGACAAGGCATACTGTTCATAGAGAGAGATATGAGAAAGTGCTGAATGTAGTAATACAGTCATAGCTAAGGTATAGAGAAAGTTTAACTTAATGCGAGGTAAGTCCATTCAAAAGTCTGACAGCAGCAGGGAAGAAACTGTTCTTGAGCTGGTTGGTACATGACCTCAGACTTTTGTATCTTTTTCCTGATGGAAGAAGGTAAAAAAGAATGTCAGGGGTGTGTGGGGACCTTAATTATACTGGCAGCAGGAAGTGTAGACAGAGCTAGTGGATGGGAGGCTGATTTGAATGATGGACTGGGCTACATTCACAACCTTTTGTAATTCCTTGTAGTTTTGGGCAGAGCAGCAGCTGTCTGAACATACAGCCAGAAAGAATGCTTTCTGTTGTGCATCTGTAAAAGTTGGTGAGAGTCATAGCTGACGTGCCAAATTTCGTTAGTCTTCTGAGAAAGTAGAAATGTTGACACTGCCTTACTCTCATGTGCCTCTGATAGCTAGCTTAACAGTACAATAGTATTAACAGCGGGAGGAGATTATCTGACAACCTGTGCATTCACTGTGCATCCTTCCAACATTTCATCTATTATATATCTATGTTAATTTCTTTCATCGTCCCACTGTCCTACTGCCTTTAGAATTTCTGCCATTTAAACATGTCCTGTTTTCCACTTAACCATTTACGACCAAGAAAAATTGGACCAGAATTAGATGATAGATGTGGAGGAGCGAGAGAAGAATGGATGTTGAGGGATAAAGATCAAGGATAGAGGAGAATTAGATGGGGAGAGAGATGATAGTGGTAGTTATAGGACGGATGTCAGAGGCAGGTTCTTTACACAGAGGGTGGTGAGAGCGTGGAATGCCCTGCCTGCAGCAGTTGTGGACTCGCCTACTTTGGGGGCATTCAAATGTTCGGTGGATAGGCAAATGGATGATATTGGAATAGTTTAGGTTAGAGGGTCCACTGGCCGGCGCAACATCGAGGGCCGAAGGGCCTGTACTGCGCTGTAATGTTCTATGTTCTATGATATAGGGCGTATGGGTCCGGTGGATTGGAGCTCTGGGACAAAGGGAGACTGAGGATTGAGGAGATTGGGCTCAAGCATTGGAAGGGAGAGAATAAAAATGGGGTGGACATCATTTCTGCAGAGGTGTGGCTAGCAGTGGAGAATGTGTGGCTTGAGAGAGGAGCAGTTCTAAAGGAATAAGTGAAAGCTGGACATTACCATGGGTAAATAATGAAAGGTTGTTCCAACCAAATGCAAGTGCACAGGGACCAAAGATTTACATTGGAAGAACCAAGGAGGAAGGTGAGGACAATTCCTATGCTGAGGAATGGAAAAGCATGGAATATGGTGTAGATACTAACGTGCATTTCAAAGGACATGAGATACACATTTGAAAAGCAATGGATTGTTGGTGAGAGGGAATGCAGAGAGGACCAGCACCAAGGACTTTCACTATGCTGTAATTTCTATAACATTCTTCTTTTATCGAGTCTGAGCTAAGGCAGTAGTTTCAAGATGTTGATGTTGAGTAGGGTTTAGAGCAGCTTTAATAATTGGAGCACCCGACTGCTCTCTGTGCAATGCAATGAAAGTGTGGTCATCGTCTCAAGATCAATATCAACCGGCTAAGTATTTACTATTGGGTACAGGTAGTATACTACCAGTTATATCTACTTGTGAGTTATTGTGTTCTGTTGGTATGAGAGGAATTTGAGCGTTACCAGCACTTGTAGCAACTAACACAATTTTAGCAAATTACTATTAGTTGACGTGGGACCAACATTCCTGCTTGATTTCCCATTTGTGAAATCAACCTCCACCTTCAGTTTCTTCTCTGTCCTGCCTTTTTCTTCACTTGCTTGTTGACTTTTTAAAATTTATTTATTAGCATCACAAGTAGGCTTACAATAACGCTGCAATGAAGTTACTGTGAAGATCCCCTAGTTGCACACTCTAGCACCAATTCAGTGCACTAAAGGAGAATTTAGCACAGCCAATGCCCTAACTTTTCAGAGCATGGGAGGAAACCGGAGCACCCGGAGGAAATCCACACAGACATGGGAGAAAGTGCAGGTTCTGCACAGACAGTGATCCAAGCCAGAAATTGAACCCAGGTTCCTGGTGTTATGTGGCAGCAGTGATAACTGCTGTACTATCGTGATGTCCCAAGTGGATATGTGAGGGGACGGGAGTGAAAAGATGGACAAAACACAAATGGTGGGGAAGGCAGCTGTTTAGAGGTTGAGATGAACTTTTTCTACCAACGACTGCTGAAAAATACAGCCCTTGCTTATTGTTTGAACTGGTTGATCAGTTCCTGTATCTGCCCTTCTGCTAATCTACATCTTTCACCTCAAGCCTTCACCCATCTCTACCCTCCAGCACACTATTTCCCTCCTGTCTTGTCAGGCATCAAAAGGAAAAAGAAATCGAATTAACATAGAAACCTATCATCTCTAACCTTTTGTGGCTCTGATGATAAACTTGTTTTTCTCTGCTTGTGAATATTTCCAGCATTTCCTGTTTCTACTTCAGGTAAGTTGGGGGCTACAACTATTTGATAATGAGTATGTGGGGTTACGGAAATAGGCCTTGGGTGGGATTGTGGTCAGTGCAGACTCGATGCACCAAATGACCTCCTTCTGCACTGTAGGGATTGTATGTACACTGAGGAAGGATTTAGCATTTAGGGAGAATGTTCCTAACCAGCACTTCTTTTGGACTGTGGGAAGAAACTGGAGCACCCAGAGGAAACCCACACAGATACAGGGAGAACGTGAAGACTCAGCACAGACAATGACCCAAGCCGGGAATCGAACCCAGGTTCCTGGAGTTGTGAGGCAACAGCGCTAAGCACTGTGCTACCACACTGCACAACTTATGGTTGATCTCATGCAATTCTCTGAATCTTGTGCGCAAGAGTTGCTGTTGTAAATCCCCAGGCAAAAGTAGACTGCCATTGTAGTGTAAATGCAGTAACATTGTCTGTTGTCACGTGATCGTAAGTTACTTGGTCAGATGTCATGTGATCAAAGCTTCAAGAAGACCTCCAACTAGTGTTGGCAACCTGCATGGCTGGCCAGCAGAAGCCAGGAATTTTCTTTGAAAGAAAACACCTCTTGCTCCTTTTGGCCCCTGAAGAGTAGAAGTTAAAAGAAATCTCAGTCATTTTCTTAGTGGCCTTCATCGCCTCAAGGATTGGTGACTGGGCCACATGCACACTGACCATTTATGTCTCAAAATTGTAATTGGGGCCCTATATATTTATCAAGGACCCCAGTTTACACGTTGCTTGATGCTGCTGTTTGAAATGGACCATTGCTCCAGCTACCTATCTCAGCATTCTACTCAATGCCATTTCTAAAGATGGCGGAAGGTTAATGCACCAGTGTCATTTTCTAGCTCTGCTGCCTTGTATATTCCAGAAAGAGGATCTTAAAACCTGCCCAGCGAGAGTTTTTGCTGCTTATGACAGCAGCTAATCTCTTCCATTTGATTAAAGTCTTGTAACATGTCTCAAACCAACTGCTATTTAATTTCTGTGGTTGGAAGTTTTTGGAACTAACCAAATAATTTGTGGTTTCTGGGATCTTCATGGTTGGAGTTTCATGTATATTGACTTCTCCTTATTCAAACCTAAGGTCCTTGAAGAACATCTGTAACCTAACGTCTAATTTGCATTCTAAAATTTTTACTTGTTATGTGTATATCACTCGGAGCATGAAACGTTCATTCTGTAATTACTTTTATTTCAGCAATAAGTCTCATAACTACTCTCGGCAGCACGTGTTTGTCTGGAAGCCTTCAGGGAATATGTGTACTTATTAAAATAATTAAGATATCGGAGCCAGAATCATCTGTCAAAACGTACTGCAGTGGCACTAATTTAACTTAAACTGAAGAAGGAGAATTAATGGTAACTTGTACTTATATAGTGCTATTGCAGAATAAAATGTTCCAAGGTGTTTTACTGGAGTTTAAATCAGATAAAACTTGAGACCTAGAAGAAAATATAAACTTGGTCAAAATGTTTAGCAGCTTGAATGAGTGTGTTATTAAGAACGATATTTTTTAATTTGTTTATGCAATGAGAGTTTTGCTGGCAAAATCAACATTTGTTACCCACCCACTAATTGCCTTTGAGGAGGCGGTGATGAGCAACTATCTTGAACTACTTCAGTCCATCTGGGAGTTCCAGGTTTTTGATCCAGCAACAGTGAAGGAATGGCAATAGAGTTCCAAATTGAGATAATGTGTGGCTTAGAGAAACACTTGCTGGTGGTGATGTTCCTGTGTGTCTGCTGCCATTGTCCTCCAGGTGGTAGAGATCACGAGTTTGGAAAGCACTATTGAAGGGGGATGGGCAAGTTGCTGCAGCGCATCTTGTAGATGCTGCAACACTGTTGCTATTGTGTGCTGGTAATGGATGAAGTGAATGGGTACAAATCAATGGGTTTACTTTGTCCTGTTAAGTGTTGAGCTTCTTGAGTGTTGCTGGAGCTGCACTCATCCAAGTAAGTGGAGAGTATTCCATCACACTCTTGACTTATGCCTTGTAAATGGTGAACATTTGAGGAGTAGAGATTTCCCAGCTTCTCACCTGTTCTTGTAATCACATTTTATGTGGCTGGTCCAGTTGAGTTTCTGCAAACATAGGAACATAGTAAATAAAAACAAGACAAAGACCATTTGGTCCATCGAGCCCACTCTGTCATTCAAACAGATTGTGGCTGATCGTCTACTCCTCTGCCATTTTTTCTCAATATCTCCATTCTCTTTGATGTTTTTAGTACAAAGATCTTATCATTTTCTATCCTGACCATGCTCAATGATTACACTCCCATAAACTGCTACCCACACCCCCCCCACCCCGAAATTATTCCTCTTCTTTTAAATGGCCTACCCCTTTTTCTGAGATTCTGTCCCATGGTTCTGGGCTCACCAACCTAGGGGAAGCAGCCTACTCACATCTATCCTGCCACACTGTGTAAGTTTCAATGAGATTGTCCCTCATTCTTTGATAATCTAGAGAATACAGGCCTAGTTTCCTCAATCCCTCTCAGAAGTCAGCCACACCTTCCCAGGGTACCAGTCTGATATGTAGCACTCAATCTATAGCAAATATTTCCTTCCTGGAATAAGGAGACTAAAACTATACACACACTGCTCCAGGTGCGATCTCATCAACGCTTTGCACAATGACAGCAAAATATCTTCACTCCTGATCAGTGGCAACAAAATAAGATTTTGACAGTGGGGAGTTCAACAATATTCAAGGGGAAATAGGTATGTTCTCTCGTGCTGGAGATGGTCATTGTCTGGCATTGTGTATGCCAATGGCATTTAGCAACTCAAGCTTGAAAATTGTTCAGGCCTTGCTGCATGCAGACTGTTCAGTGTCTGAGGATTCACAATTGATATTGAACACCACGCAATCATTATCAATGAATATTCTGACATGATGATGGAGGAAAGTCATTCATGAAGCAGTCGAAGATAGACAATGAGGAACATCTTCAACAATGTTCTAGGTTTGAGATAATTGACCCCTCACAACCACAGCCATCTTTCTTTGTGCAAAGTTGGACTTCTGAGTTTTTCCTTAATTCGCATTGACTTCAATTTTGCCAGGGGCTCCTTTTTGCCACACTTGGTAAATACTGCCTTGATGTAGAAGGCAGTCAGTCTGATTTCATCTGTGGAATTTAGCTCAGTTTTCAATGCTTGGCCTAAGACTGTAATCTAATCTGGTGTTGAGTGCCCCTGGTGGAACCTAAATGGAATAAGCTATTGCAGAGTAAAAGCTGCTTGATAACACTGTCAAGGACAAATTCCATCACTTTGTTAATGCGTGTAGATTGATAGAACGCAATTCACCGATTGGATATGTCCTGCTTTTGTGGTCAGGACATACCTGGACAATTTGTCCATATTGTTGGATGGATATCAGTGTTGTATCTGCACCGTAACAACTTGGCTAGGGGCATAGTTAGTTCCAGAGCAGGAATCTTGTATAGCCAGGATATTATCAAGGTTTGTGTCATTGGGGTTAGGGTTAGCATTGCAGTATCTAGTGCCTTCAGCTGTTTATTGATATCCCAATGGGGTGTATCAAATTGGCTGAAGACTTGCATCTATGATGCTGGGGATCTTGGGCAGAAACCAAGATGGATTATCTGCTCGGCACTTCTGGCTGAAGATTATTGCAGATATTTCATGATGTGGAGATCCCACTCCCCGCTCACCTGACGAAGGAGCAGTCTCCGAAAGCTGGTAGTACTTGCTACCAAATAAACCTGTTGGACTTTGACCTTCTGTTGTGAGACTTCTTACTGCAGATATTTCAGCCTGAAATTTCTGTCAGCCAAATGAGCCAGATTGTGATATTAAGAAATGGCTGGGGACACTGGGTACTGCAAAGGCAACTGGCCCTGACAACATTGTAGCAATAGTGCTGAAGACTTGTGCCTCAGAACTTGCTGCGCCCCTAACCAAGCTGATCCAATGTAGCTACAACACTGATAGCTATTCAGCAATGTGGAAAATTCCCCAGATACGTCCTGTACACAAGAAACAGGACAAGTCCAATCTGATGAATTACTGCCCCATCAGTCTACGCTTATCATCATCAGAGTGATGGAAGGGCTCATCAACAGTGGCATCAAGCAGCACTTAGCAGTAATCTGCTCACGGATGCTCAGTTTAGATTCTGCCAGGGCCGCTCAACTCCGAACATGGACAAAAGAGCGGAACTCTCAGAGATGTGGTGACAGTGACTGTCCTTGACATAAAAGCAAGTAAGACATCAAGAAACCCTAGAAAGAATGGAGTCAATGGAATCAGGTGGAAAACTCTCAACTCCTTGAGTTATACCTGGCATAGAGCAAGATGGTTGTTGTGGTTGGAGGTCAATTATCTTCACTGCAGAACATCACTGCTGGAGTCACTGGATGTTGTCTTAGGTTCAAGAATCTCTAACTGCTTCATCAATGACTTTCCTTCCGTCATAAGGTCAGAAGGGGTGAAGCTCACAGATGATTACACAGCGCTCAGAACCATTTGTGACTCCTCCTGAAGCAGTTCAAGCAGTAAGACCCACACAATATTCAGGCTTGGGCTGACAAGTGGTAAGTAGTATTTGTATCACACAAGTGCCAAGCAATGACCATCTCCAAAATGAGAGGATATAACCATTGCTATCAATGTTCAATGGCATTACCATTGCTAAATCCTCCTCTATCAACATCTTGGGGGTTACCATTGACCAGAAACTGAACTGGGCTAGCTGTGTAAGTACTGTAGCTTCAGAGCAGGTCAAAGGCTAGGAATTCTATGGTGAGTCATGGAAGCAGTGCGTATCAGTTATAAGATATACTGCAGAAGCTCACAAAGGTTCCTTAGACAGCACATTCCATACCTATGAGCGCTACCACCTAGAAGGACAAGAGCAACACATACCTCAGAACATCACCTCCTGGAAGTTTCCCCTCCAAGTCGCTCACCATCCTGACTTGAAAATATTTCGCTGTTTCTTCAATGTCACTGGATCAAAATCCTGGAATTCCCTCCTTAGCAGCACTGTGACTGTACCTACTCCTCAGGGACTGAGGCAGTTCAAGGAGACCGCCTTCTGAAGGGCATCTAGAGTTAGACAATAAATGCCGGCCTAGCCAGCAATGCCCACAACCTGTAAGTGAAGGAAATAAAATGCACCTCACCAGATACAGAACTCATGATGTCAGAAAGGTAAGATGTGGAGGGGTGGTTGTGGTGGCAGAGGTTGGTGTCCCAGAGTGACAGCATCCCAAATGATTGATATTTTTTCAGAATGCTGGAGGATTTCTCTTGGATTTGCAAAAATATTCTGAGACTGACCTTTTATTGAACTTCTTGGGGTCTCTCCCCCATGGAACTGGGCAGCACAAATTGAAAAATGTAGAGAAGGTGCCAATCTCACCCAGAATAAAGACTGTAAGGGACACAATTGAAACATAACAGTGCCCTCTATGGTAGCAACTCTGGTAAATACATTTATTGTTACAGTTAAAATGCCCAAGCAGAACAGCAATCATGAGGAGAAAATGATGATAGATACTTTGTTTAGCCATGACTAAATTGTGACATTAAATGTGAAAAATTGGAAATGTGCACGAATGCATAACTTTTAAAATGTAGATATTCAAAGGGTATGGCATTTAATCTGCTTTTAGATGGAAAAATGTTTCTATCCTTCTTATTTTTTTCAGCTAGATTTTCCC
Organism: Sphyrna mokarran; assembly: GCA_024679065.1. Classification (NCBI taxonomy): domain Eukaryota; kingdom Metazoa; phylum Chordata; class Chondrichthyes; order Carcharhiniformes; family Carcharhinidae; genus Sphyrna; species Sphyrna mokarran. Next base: position 49,539,142 of record JAGIQG010000016.1, read on the forward strand.
AGAGACTTCCATTATATTACCGGCCTCAAACACTAACTCTCTCTAATAAATTCAATCTTCTGACGGAGAGCTCTGCAGATTTTCTGTCTGACACACAAAGATAATAAAGCAAAATTTCACAGCTGCTCATATCTCCTCATCTCCACTATCTAGCTCTGACTTGTTGCTTTCCATAAATGCGTGGGAATCAACATATTCCATGGAATATGGTTTATCATTTCTGCTTATCTTTATGGCCTTCAATATATATTCTTAAACGTATATTTATCTAATTTTTTGTTAAAGGCAATAATTTTTGAAGCTGTGATTTGCATTGCACCAAAGCTTATTCTAAACCTAAACTACAGCTGTTTTATTAACTTTAAACAGTACAACCACTAAATAATATTGGACAGGACAATAAATATGGCAATAAAATGCACTTTATTTATGGGGAGAAAAGAGCAGGAACATTTGCTTGATATTGACATTATTGCAAGACAGTAATATATTTTTAATGTATTTTGCTTCTCTGGCAAACTCTGAAAAATTGTTTTGCCAAATTACATATAATCTTGTCAGTAAAAATTGTTAAGAGCCCAGAAGATACAGTTATATATTTTGTGTTGTGAGACACCAAAGCTTTTAAGTCTCTTTCATGTCTCTGACACCAACAAATAATAAATATTCCCTTCATTATGAATTACAATTATATTTTTATTGCCAAGATAGCATGCTGACTTGTTAATTACAAATAATATAATAAACTATACTGTAACATCCTACTTTTTTTGTACACTGGCACTATACAAATGCAAGTTCTTCTTCCCATTGAGTATTATATCAAACAACAATAGAAAGTTGGGCGCTGTGCACATTTTTCAGCTCAATAGCCGATATCTGAAGCGGCGGCAAAGGGTGTAGCTCCTAAGAAAGGGCTGAAGGAAGCGGTCACCAAGAGGCACGCCAAGAAGTGTAAGAGCGGCAAGGAGAGCTACAGCATTTACAGCTACAAATTTCCATCCAGACACTGGTATCTCTTCCTCAGCCATGAGCATCATCAACTCATTCGTCAACAACATCTTCGCACAGATCGCCTGCGAGGCCTTCAGCCTCATCCGCTACATCAAACAGCAGACCATGTCCTCCAGGAAAATCCAGACTACTGTCTGCCTCCTGCTGCCCAGCGAATTGGCAAAACATGCCGTTTCTAGGGTACCAAGGCGGTCACCAAGTACATCAGCTGCAAATAACGAGCGCCTCTGTACATAGACAGACCACATTCAAAAAAAACCTCAGTCATTGTGGTAGTAAAAAATAGAAGATTGATTCAACAAATGAATATACTTAGCTGCTATTTGCTCCCCTCAGTGTTGTAACTCAAGCAAATATGAATTGAGAGCAATCCATTTTTTATGATAAAAAATGATAGAAAACAAATTATTGCTGATGCTGGAATCTGAAACCAAAAGGGTTTTTATGTAGTCATGATGAGTTATTTTTATGGTAGATTTGTGTGTGTTGAAGCCGCTGTGTTAAATTGCTGTTTACCTTTCATAGCGTCATAGAATCCTGTCAGTGCAGAAGGAGGCCACTCAGCCCATCGAGTCTGCACCAATCACAATCCAATCCAACCCTTATCCCCATAACCCCACATATTTACTGTGCTAATCTCCCTGACACTAAGGGGCAATTTAGCATGGCCAATCCATCTAACCCGCACATCTTTGGACTGTGGAAGGAAACTGGAGCACCCGGAGGTAAACTGCACGGACTCGAGGAGAACGTGCAGACTCCACACAAACAGTCACCCGAGGCCAGAATTGAACTCAGATCCTTAGAGCTGTGAGACAGCAGTGCTAACCACTGTGCCATTGTGTCACCCCAGTCTGTAGTGGGATGCACACCAATGACTTGACAATCAAGTCAATATGAAGAAGATATGTTTTTAAAAAAAACGGGGAAGAGGAACATTTGCCTGTAATTTTACACTGCAGATAACATAACACTCGGGACATAGCAACTGCATTTTAAGACTGATGAACTCATTGGGTGGGATTTTACCTCACTTGGATGAGATCATAAAATGCGCCCTCGGCCAATGGAGAGTTCTGGAAACCTTGCCCGCCCTGATTTCATTGTGGGTGAGTTGGTGGAGTTTCAGCCATTATTTTTTACTGTGCAAAACGTAACAAAATGTTAATTAGCATTGAAGATACAGAAGCTACGAGAAGAGGCCCACAATGCTCAACATCTGTCTTGCCAGCAAATCCCTCATTAATTGCTGCCTTTGCTATGGGTTCCAAATGAGATCTTTGCTGGCTCACTTTTGGTTTTGTACAGCCCATCGAGAGAACATTGATTTTTATGTTATAGAAGTGTGGAATTCTGTTTTTATCTCAAAAGAGATTGTTTCTCCTGTACATCATAATGAAAACAATATCTGGATTTCTGTCTGCTATGCACTGAAGACCAAATAATTAGAGCTATTCAGTAATATTTTTTTCCAACCAAAATCTGCCAGCTGAAAACTTCTTGAATGATTTAACAGTCTGTAAAATTGACATTCGTGTTTTGTAACAGTCTGAAGGGAGGGATAGTCACAGTAATGGTAGTGAAGTTTATAATGAATGTAACACTTTTGTATATTGCATGAATTGTGTATACCATACTGGACCACCATCTGCTAAAGTCTGCAACTGCAATCATTTAACTTTCCATACAGAATTGAATGTTAATATGGAATTATAAAAGATCAATAAGATGTGGAAAATATTTTCCAATATAATTATGTCATGTGTACATGTAGTGTTAATAAGTTTCAAATTTGAATTGAAAGAGAGATTGTATGGGTGATTCGATAACGCAGATCTGTGCCAGCCATTTCTCACATGCCTTGTTCCCAAGTGTAGTCATTGGGAATTGCCTGGTAGACTGCAGCCTCTTTCCCCTGCAACAATGAGGAAGCGTGATTGGAGGGCAAGTCAGGACAGGCTCTCCTTATGTACCATCTTAAGGCTAACTAGAGCACAAACAGTTTTTCAAATTATTCTCTTGAACATGAAATAATTCCGAACAAATAGGATTTAGAAAATATACGTAAAGCATAAACAGTTCAATTTGTATTTACCTTTAAACAATTAAATATTACTACCAGCTGATCTTTGCAGTTTGGCTCGGTGAAAATAATGTTTTTTTAACGACTTTTTCCCCCCATTTTGCGCAAAGCGTGGTGTCATATAAGGCAGAATTTAACGTCCCTCCCCCTCCTCCACTCCTCATCAGCAAGTTTGGAGGAGTGGGAGGTATCTAATCAGATGGCAGAGTGTGGACAGAGTACACCAATTGATTCTAAGGCGGGAAGACCCCAGCATAATCCAGACGCTAACTTATCTGTTCCCTTAAATGGGCAGTTTGCCTGCAACAGTCTTATCCCATTGGCATGCCTTATTAAACATTTCCTCAACCTGCCCTGTCACCTTCAAAAATTAATGCTCCCCAGGGCCTCTCCCTGCCTGCACCTCTTTTAGAATTGTACTCTTTACTCAAAGCCTCATAAACTCTCTCTTGTCTCATCAGCAAAAGCCAGGTAAGTTAATTAAAAACAATTTGTCTTTAACAATTCCCTGCTGGCTTTCTTCGATTAATCCACATTTGTCTAAATAACTTAATTTTGTTCCTGATTATTATTTCACAAGTTTCCCACAACTGAGGATAAACTGACTAGCCGGATTGCTGGATTTATCCTAGAACCCTTTTCTGAACACTTGCAATTTTCTAGTCTCCTGGCATTACCACTGTATATGGGGACAGTTGGAAGATTATGACCATTGTCTTTGCAATCTCAACCCTTTCCTCAGTCAGTGTCCTTGGATGCATCTCCTCAGGTCTTAATGATTTATCAATCTTTAGTTACCTTTCTGATACCTTCTCTATATCCATTTTTAGCTTGTCCAGTGTTTCAACTACTCTATTCCTATTTCGCAATGACTTTGGCAGTATCTTCCTCATGCTAAACACAGATGCAAAGTATCTCCCATGTATAAATTCGCATCTAACTCCCATGTATAAATCCCCTTTTTGGTTTCTTATCAGTTCCATGTATTTTTCTAATGCCCTTCACACTTATAGAAGACTTTTGGATTCCCTAGCCAACTTTGTTAGTCAAAACACTGTAAGGGGTTAAACAAGGGAAAGACTACTTTGATATCTAAAGAAGAGAAATTAATTATTTTGTACTTTTTTGCATGTGTCCAAACAAATTTGTATCTTGTGTTAACTCAGCAGAAACAGCAAGGAAAAGAAGATCAAGATTGATGGTGTGAAGTTAGTTGGTATGGTAAGTACCTTAACTGTGAACTTGATAAGAATAAAGTGTAAAATTCACTTTCCCGTTTTGCTTAACCACAATTTTATTTTGATAGCTTCATTAAGGTTCCCTTCACTCAAGAGGATGAATCCAGACTGGGAGGTGATTCTCCTAGCCCAAGCACTGCTCGAGTAATGCAGCGGACTGGGATACATCAGCGGAGGCCATTTTGTAGGCTTACTGCTCGGAATCAAGGTCTCCGAGACTAAGATTTCCAGCATAACCAGTCCAACGCCGGAAATCAGCATGGAGCTGATTTCAATCTCGAAATTGGCATTTGCATCCAATCAGCGGGCCCGGGACTGAAGTTTCTCCACCCAGTGCCAAGGGGGCAGAGCCTACTGGGGGGTGATCGGTTGGGAGAGGGAAATTCACTGCCGCTATGCACTTGGGATGACTGAGAGAAGGAAGGAGGAGGTGGGCTAGGCTAGCAATCTGGGTGGGAGAGGGAAGGCTCGGGTAGTCGCAGACTGAGGTGGGACTCGGTACTGTCTGGGTAGGGGGTGGGTCAGGAGGCCAGTAGTGGAGGGGTTTTGGGGCTGGTCAATGATTGGGGGAGGGGGGGGTGTCACTGTGCATGTGCTGAAAGATGGGTGCATGCATTGGAAGATTGGCACATGCGCAGTGGTCCACTCAGCACTGTGCTGCCAGCTTCTGGGCAGGAATAGGCCCTGCCCCCTAATTCCCAGAGTGAATCCTGCTGGGGCATTCAAGAGGGGGCTTTACTCCCATTTTCCCACACATTGGGAATTTAGAATTTTTTTGTGTGAATCCTAGCCTGTTAAACTGAATGAGATTAGCCTTACCTTGTGGCACAGTTGAGTATTGCTATCAACCTATTTGAAACAGAGTACATCTCCAGACCTTCATAATGACCTCCTGGGCAGCACAGTGGTTAGCATGGTTGTCTCATAGCACCAGAGACCCAAGTTGAATTCCAGCCTTAGGTAACTGTCTCTTTGGAGTTTACACATTCTCCCAGTATCTGTGTGGGTTTCCCACAGATGCTCCAGTTTCTCCCCACGGTCCAAAAATGTTAGGTGGATTGGCCATGCTAAATTGCTTCTTAGTGTCTAGCGATGTGCAGGTTAGGGGAATTAGCCATGGTAAATATGTGGAATTATAGAGATAGGGCAGAGGGGAGGACCTGGGTGGGATATTCTTTGAAAAATCAGTGTGTACCTGATGGGCTAGATGGCCTCTTCCTGCACTGTAGGGATTCTAGGGATTCATCATCTTATCAAAAGTTGTGGAACTGTGTGCTAAGAAAGGCAACACTTGTGCAAAAGGTGATTTGTGGGAATGTTGACTCAAATTGAACCTTAAAACCCGAAGCTATTTGTATTCCATTGTGTAAATATCCCCTTCCAATATTTGTAACTAATGTAGTCAGTGTTACACTCACAGTGCCATGAATACTATTTTGTGATCTTGCCAACTTTGATGAGAAGGAAGGTACATAGCATTATCTTGCCTCTCATGATGCCCAAAGGACTTCATGCATTGTGAAATATTGAGAACTGCAATCATTGTCATATCTAGACAAATCCATCAGCCAGATCTGGTTCCATTAATAGAATTAGAATAACATCAAGTTTATCTATTTTGGTGATTTTGATTGACAAAAATGTCGGTCAGAATACCAGGAGAACTCCATTTTTCACTTCAAAATAATACTTTGGAATCCTTAACATACACTCAAACTCTCTCATTGCCCAGCCCAGGTTTACTATCTTAGAACATAGAACATAGAACAATACAGCACAGAACAGGCCCTTCGGCCCTCGATGTTGTGCCGACCAAAATAAAAAGCAATGCCCCTCCTAACTAAACCATTCCCTTCTCATCCATATACTTATCAACTAACCTCTTAAACGCCACCAAACTTGGCGCATCTACAACAGCTGCAGGCAGGGCATTCCACTCCCTAATCACTCTTTGAGTAAAGAACCTACCTCTGATATCCGTCCTATAACTCATACCCCTTAATTTAAAGCTGTGTCCCCTCGTGCTAGCTTTCTCCATCCTAGGAAAAAGGCTATCACTGTCCACCCTATCTAAACCTCTAATCATCTTATATGCTTCAATAAGATCCCCTCTTAGCCGCCTCCTTTCTAACGAAAACAACCTCAAATCCTTCAACCTCTCTTCATAGGACCTGCCCTCCATACCAGGCAACATCCTGGTAAACCTCCTCTGTACCCTCTCCAATGCCTCCACATCTTTCTTATAATGTGGCGACCAGAACTGCACACAATACTCCAAGTGCGGCCGCACTAGAGTTTTGTACAGCTGCAACATGATGCTGCGGCTCCTAAATTCAATCCCCCTACCAATAAAAGCTAAGACTCCATATGCCTTCTTAACAACTTTATCCACTTGACTGCCTACTTTCAGGGATCTATTGACACATACACCAAGATCCTTCTGTTCCTCAACACTATTAAGAGCCCTACCATTAGCCCTATACTCTACACATTTATTGTTCCTGCCAAAGTGCATTACCTCACACTTTTCCACATTAAACTCCATTTGCCACCTCTCGGCCCAGCTCTGCAACTTGTCCAAGTCACTCTGTAAACTAAAACACCCCTCTTCACTATCTACCACACCACCAACTTTAGTATCATCTGCAAATTTACTGATCCATCCCTCAATACCCTCATCCAGATCATTTATAAAAATTACAAACAGCAGGGGCCCCAAAACAGACCCCTGAGGCACACCACTCGTCACCGAACTCCACGATGAATATCTCCCATCAACCACCACCCTCTGTCTTCTATCTGCCAGCCAATTTCTAATCCAATTAGCTAAATCACCCTCTATTCCACACATCTGCATTTTCTGTAGAAGTCTTCCATGGGCCACCTTATCAAAAGCCTTACTAAAGTCCATATATACTACATCAACCGCCTTACCCCCATCCACCTCTCTGGTCACTTTCTCAAAAAACTCAATGAGGTTAGTAAGGCATGACCTACCCTTCACGAAATCTTGTCTGAAGGTTTCCTCCGTGCTTGAAGTTGAAACCTAACTAAATGTTCAAATACTTGTGGTATTGAACCCAGAACTTTTGACTCTGAAATCCAATTTCAATTAATTAATTCAAACTATACGTTCTTTTTTATTTTGATTTGATTTATTATTGTCACATGTATTGGCATACAGTGAAAAGTATTGTTTCTTGCGCACTATACAAAGCACACCATTCATAGAAAAGGAAAGGAGAGAATGCAGAATGTAGTGTTACAGTCTAGAGTGTAGAAAAAGATCAACTTAATGCAAAGTCGGTCCATTCAAAAGTCTGATGGCAGCAGGGAAGAAGCTGTTCTTGAGTCAGTTGGAATGTGTCCTCAGAATTTTATTTCATACAAAGCCATACAAAGCTGTGAAACAACCAGAAAGCATACTTTCTATAGTGCATCTGTAAAATGAATACCTTGATGGAGTGCATTTTGCTATTGTGAGGGTCAATCCAGATTTCCAGTTTTTAAATTGGATTATACTTTTTCAATGGTTATGGCACCTGGTAATAGACAAATTTGGGTATTAACCAGTGAGTATGTAGTTAACCTTTGGTTCTTGAGTTTAAAAAGCTGCAAATTATTTTTGATGCTTTGCAAAATCTGTCATTGTAAGTTATAACATACTGCTTAGAGATATAATTGTTAACTTTATGTTAAAGATTAGGAGATGCATAATATGTCATATATTAAATATTGCATGAAAATAAATTAGTGGGTCAAATATATGTTTTATGAAATATTATTTTGTTTAGTCTGTAGGGCATACAAGACAGCTTCGACCTGTTAATACACCTGACATGGGAGTACACAATCCTAACAGAGTATCTTGCTACAGTGAAAGTAAGTAAAAATATAAAATTATAATGTATATTAATTGCACTATAATTGCAAATAGATAGCAATAAGTTGTCTAAATTAGAAATGAAGGTTAAAACAAGGTTGAACTCTTTGTACTTGGAAGGAGATGAACGATTATGCTCGGTAAAAATAGTTAATTCTGAGCACTATTTTAAGTTAAAACGAAATTGCAGGACACACAGATATGATAAGAGGCAAGTTCATGGCTAATATCTGAAGCTGTTCTTCGTGCAGATGGAATTAATATCTAAAATAATTTTCAGCTTCCAGTGGAAACAGAAAATGAAGGAGGTAGATGGTAGGTAGGAGGTTTTTAAATTTCTTTGTAAGACTGAATCAGATAGGTCAAATTGCTTCTATCGTCTAGACCCAACCTAATTTTGAATGGATGAACCAGATAGGTCAAATTGCTTCTTTCATCTGGACCCAACCTAATTTTGAATGGATGCAACGGCCAATCTTACAGCTGAGTGCAAATTCACAGTCAACATACTTTAATCCATGGACTATTTCATTATTCATATTACATCTCCTCCCTTTGCCCTGATTTAATTTTTTTCCAGCTGAAAGGATTCAACAATTGTCAAAAACTTTTTGAGTAAAAATTGGTTTTGGCCTGATTTTTGGATGCATAACCAAGGAGCTGCATCAGCAGTTTCCTCCCCCCACCCCAACCGTCAATTTGAGAGTTTTATAATGATTAACTTTCTCTCTGAAATTCTTTCCCACATCTCTGCCTTGCTTTACCCTTTAGCTCTTTCTACATTCAAAAATCTCAAAACCATTTTCTTCAACCTTTCCAGAAACACTCCTGCCAAATTCTGCCTGACGTCTAAATAGTAAAAGTGCTACATTACATGTAAATAATGTCCAGCATTAAATGATCCCTTAAAATGTTATAGGAAAAGTGCTCATGGATTTACATTACTGGATCTAATGATTTGATGTTATCTCTTTGTGGGTAGATGGTCTCAGAAACTGGCGAGACAGTATGGACTATCTACATCTGTCGGAAACCGAGGTTCCAGAGGAGGGAGATGATGAGACAGGAAATTCAAGAATTCAACAGAATAGAATTTTGCCCAAAGTTCCAGGGAATAACCACACTGCTGGAAAACTGCCTACTTTGAGAAAAGCATGTGGCATGGGTTCTGTTTATTCACAAGTTAAAGAAAATTCCCGCCAGGAGAACTCTATTGAAGACTCGTTGTATGAGAGCATTGAAACAAAATATGAAGTAGATCATATTAATATTCAATATGATGGGCAATCAAAATCTGAAAGTGAGGCTAATGAACAGGAAGTACCTTTAATGTCTCAAAGGCAACTGGCACCTGGTTTAAAGGAACCAGCTGTAAACATGAACGTCCCAGAGTATGCCTCAATTCTGAAAGCAAAGAGGAAAGACAAGATCATGAATCGGGAGAGTGCACCTGAAAAGCAGCCGAGGAGAAACGTAAAGAATGGCTGTGTGTTGTTACCAGAACTCCAAGAACAATTAAAATTGAGAGAAAGATCTGCTGCCTTTTTACAGGCTGAGGTATGTCGTTTTCCTCTTTATTTAAAATTGCCAATCTGTAGTTTTTACAAAAATTTATTTTTCTTAACTAAAAGCTTCCATACATACGCTAAATCATTCTTTCGATGGCTATCCCAAACAATGTTAAGGTGTTCAGTTGTTATAGCCATATGATGCAGGATTCTTTAGTAATCGTAATGTATCTGCAAACACTCTCCTGAATGATTAAAAATCTCTGTTGTATTTTCAGTCTCATCCATTGGTCGTGGGTGATACGTGACATGTTTCCCCCTCAGAACTATGACATTTAATAACCAAAAGCAACGTATTATTGCGTTATCTACTAAACCTTGATGTCCCTGCTCGCAACATGGTTTTAATGTAATACTCTTAATGTAGACATAGCAAGTCTGGTGAAGCATATCAAAGGCCGCTGAAACACAAACAGCATTCCTTCGCCATCTTGTTCCAGACTTACCATCGCTGCATGTGCCATTTCCACTGCAACTACTTAATTGAAAAAAAAACCACAGTGCTTATTAGCGGAATTTGTACAGCAGCTTGCTCCTCTTATATTCGACCTTTCTCCCTTGGACAATCTAATTAGTGTCTTTTTTTTAATAGCCATTGTCCATGGTAAGACGGTAACAATGAGGTCTTGTTACTTTGCATAAAATTAACTGGAAAGAAATTACTCCTCCCCTCCTCTCCTCCCCCCTCTCGCCCGCCGCCCTCCAGTCCTGTAACAGGGGTGGGCTGGAGAGGGTGCATTGGCTGGCTTGCATTTCTACTGATGTTGTTCAAAATGGAACATGGCTTATTTGAAATTCTAGTTCAAGAGTGAAACTCTGTAACCATGTAATAGCAAAAGCACACGCTTACCTGGTGTTGGTGAATAAATTAAAGCACCGATGACCCTGTGGAGATGCCATTCCTTTTTACTGACAGAATTATTAAGATTGAACTATAGCATATGAATCTGCTCAAATATAATCATTCAACTAGTCTTCCACAAAGGCAGTGTGTGTACTGCCCATTTTATAATTAAGTTTCTTTTAGAAACGGCCAGTGGGAATCTTTGCCTTCTTTTATTTTAAGAATTGGAATATCGCCTTAAACCTGCTGTTTTAAGACAATTAAAGTCTCCTCAAAACATAAAAGCCGATTTGAGTTGTTCTAGATTAAAGCATTGTTTATAGTTTAAGCTTTTTTGTAGCTTTTAAAAGGCAGACTTGTTTGTAAATTGGACTTTGCTCCTTTTGGCACCGTGCCTCGTGTGTTAAAATGGCAATCAGATGTTGGCAGCACCCTTTAATCTGTTTTACATTCCAGAATCACAGTTCTGGGATACAAGGCAGCCTGAAATCTATCATAGAATGTGAAGCAACAAAATCGCTGGAAGAATATAGGGAGGAGAGGGCTGCATATGTCAATTTAGCCGAAGGACAGCCAAGTGCAGATAGTGCCTGTTTTAAGGTATGTGCGCAAACCAAACCAGAGCTTTTAAGAACCATTGCTGATCATTTTGACTTGACCAAATGGAACAACATAAACAAGCAAATCTGTTATTTTTCCATTATAATTTTGATCTTTTGAAGATTTTTTTTGTGCAGGCAATTATATTTTACTGCTTGTTTTCAATTTGATTTAATTGCTTGTCGTACTTCATCATTTTGAAAATTTGATGAGTAACAGCATTTGGGAAGCAGAGACAGGCTGATCGCCAGCCTATTTTGTGGTCCTGCATTACAATTTAATCCATTTGGAAATGACAATCAAACTGTCTGTCTACAGTTTCAAAAAATAAAATTATAAAAGCCACATTCTGTTGGTAAGATTAGTGAACCTTACTACAATATTATTAATTTGTCAACCACTCTAATAGAATTATTCAGCAACTTATCTCACAATTCCCTCCGCTAATATATTAGTTGGAAGAATATCATATGAACATTGGTTCCTAACTTTGCCAACTGGACTGTACAGTTTCCAAACTGCTTGAGGAACACTTTATTAGTATTCCTTTATTCATTATTTTTTATATTAGTTTGGATGTATAAGAGCAAATTTTCCAAGTCCCATGTTGGCAGGAGGGAATAGGTTAGATAGATCAGGAAATTGTGGGATTGGGATCTGAGGTTGTTCATCCCTTTAACGGTGAGGTTCCCAGAAGGTAAGGGCCAGAAAGCTGAATGTGCTGACAGCAGATGAGGAACTCTGGAAGGGAATGAAGAGTCAAAGGAATATCAGGATTTTTCTTTCATTCGTTCATGGGACATGGACTGCATTTATTGCCCATCCCCAGTTGCTCTTAAGAAGGAGGTGGTGCACTTCTCTCTTGATACAACTGAGTGACTTGCTAGGCCATTTCAGAAGGCAATTGAGGGTCAACCACATTGCAATGGCTCTGGAGTCACATGTTAGACCAGGCTAGGTAAAAAGACATTAGTGAACCAGGTGGTTCTTTTCTGATAGTCGACAATAGTTCATGATTATCAGTAGATTCTTGATTCAAGATATTTTTTATCAAACTCAAATTCCACCACCTGCCATGGCATGATTTGAACTCTAGTCCCCAGACCTGAGTTTCTGGGGGATTAATCGTCCAGCAATAATACCACTAAGCCATCATCTCTCCATAATGGGCTACGATTTCAGACTGGAGGAGGTTACAGGAGAAGGATAAAGAAATCCCTTGAAGAAATTTTTAAATTGAGGGAAGGGATTTTGCTTTGGATGTGTTGGAGACCAGGGCTACAGTAATGCAAAATGTAACTGAAGTGTTAACACATTGTCAAGATAGTAGAGCAGATTACTGTATCAATACAGTATGAAGTCTCACAGCACCAGGTTAAAATGCAACAAGTTTATTTGAAATCAAGGGCTTTCAAAGTGCTGCTCCTTAATCCAGTGAGTTTATTAATACAACAGTAGTCCAGAACATACTAGATGGAGAATGTGTGCACAGAAGTGAGTAGGGTGCAAAACGCCCTTTTTTGAGGTAGAGAAAGTTAGTCAATCAAAGTTCACCATGATTTTTCAGGCTTTTCATTATAGGCTTCTAACCAATGTTTTGTCCATTCTGCCTCCACAATGGCAGATAGAAGAATGAGTTATCAATTCCCAAGCTGGGGTGAGCTGGGAGGTAGAAGAAAAAATCATAAGGAACATGCAAATAAAGTCCTTTGGTTTTCTCCTGGCTTGTTTAAATATTAATAACCAGAAAAAAAAACACTGATTGGTTACCAGCAACTGAAACAATTCAAAGGTCTGACAGTCAAATGGAAGTAAAGAAATGAAAGAGGAATCGAAGAGAATTGGTAAAGTTGAAACTGGGAGGTTTTTGTAAGAAACCAGCAAATGGGATTTCAAACTTTAGACATCGTAAATAAAAGCAGGAGTTCTTAGAGTTTCCTCCAATGGAGTGCTGAAAAGATTGCTGTTTAGAAATAGATTGATGTTACCTACAATTTATGTGTTCAACTTGCATGTTATATTAAATTTACTCACATTTCTCATCATGGCTTACTATCAAAAAGTGAAGAAAAATATATTAACAATTAGTTGGAACTTACCACCTTGTTAATCTCTTAAATATAATGTTGCATTTGTTTCCAGTTTAGCAATGGTTTAACAATCTGATGGAGATTTGGGATGGGGTTTTCTTTCCCTCCTGCCATGGGAATCGTAGTGGCCATGTGAGGCAGTGCGGAGGGTGGGGGGGTTGCGGAATGGAGTGGGCGGAGGCAGGGCAAACAGACAATGCAAAGATCCATTGATTTTCCAGTCTTGGAGTGAGTGAGGCCAGAAAATCCCTCCTAGCTAGCAACATAGGTGGTGGCAGCAATGTGAGAGGTTATGTTCCAATCTATGGCCATAAGCCGTCTTTCTAAGCGTTCATACCGGTATCAAATTTTCATTTGAAGGCGTCAACTCCTGTATTGTCTAACAGGGTAAACTGATTGATGGGGTTCCCCAAATTTTGATGATCTGAGTCACGTTCAGGGTTGCAAGATTCCATGACAAGTGTTGTAAAGTCATATGAGAGTACCAGTGAGTGTGAGACTGTGGGATGTGTGTGCAATAGGGCTGATATAAACCTAAGCAACCTGTGGAATATCAAGCTTGCCTTCACTTGAGTTTTTATTTTGTATGCCGAAACATGTGTTTGTTGCTAGACTACAGCTGTTTGTCAAATGTATTTGATATCTGAGTAATTTAGTTGGCAGGGTAAATATATATGTTTACAGCAGAAATGATTACTTGCAGTTGTGCAGCCGTACAAACTGGAACATTGCATCATTTTTGTAAATGAACTCTGCCCTGTCTTAAACTTAAGGAACAATAAATTGAAAAAATAATAATAAATTTATTTAATCTGACAAATATTGGAAACCAAACCACCTCAGTTAAGTGACTAGATTCTACTCCCTGTTTCCTGCCAAGGTACTTCATCTATAATAGCGACTCAGTGGTATCAAAAATAAACACTCTGATGGCAAGACTTGGGGCCTGGGTTAGAGGGCAGGATAGTCAGGGTCCATTGAGGATGGAGAAGGGGAGAGAGTATCTACAATGAGGAGTATCCCTGATGGGCAGAAGTACATGCCTGATCAGTAAAAGCTGTGATGTGGGGACGCCGGAGTTGGACTAGAGTAAACACAGTAAGAAGTCTCACAACAACAGGTTAAAACCGAACAGGTTTATTTGGTAGCAAATTCTTCTGGCTTTCGGGGTTTGCCCTTTCGTCAGGTGAGTGGAGAGTTCTGATCACAAACAAAGCATATAAAGGCGCACACAGTTTACAGAATACTGATTAGAATGCAAGTCTTTACAGCTAATCAATTCTTAAAGATGCGGACAATGTGAGTGGAGATAGCTTTAAGCATAGCTTAAAGAGATGTGTATTGTCTCCAGACAGGACAGTAAGTGAGATATTGCAAGCCCAGACAAGTCGTGGGGGTTACAGATAGTGTGACATGAATCCAAGATCCCACTTGAGGCTATTCTCATGTGTGTGGAACATGGCTGTCAGTCTCTGCTCAGCGACTCTGCACTGTCACGTATTGTGAAGGCTGCCTTGGAGAACGTTTACCCAAAGATCAGAGGCCAAATGCCCGTGATCGCTGATTGCCACCAGAAAGGGAACAGTCTTGCCTGGTGATTGTCGAGCAGTGTTCATTCATCTGTTGTCATGGCATGCTGTGCTGTAATGCCAGTTTAGTGTTTTATATATTAGTGTTATGAGTAGCCTTACATTAACACTGCAATGAAGTTGTTGTGAAAATCCTCTTGTCACCACGTTCCAATGCCTGTTCAGGGACACGGAGGGAGAATTTAGCATGACCAGTGCACCTAACCGGCACACCTTTCATACTGTGGGAGAAAACCAGAGTACCCGGAGAAAACTTATGCAAGCAGAGGGAGAACGTGCAGACTCCACATAGACAGTGGCCCAAGCTGGGAGTTGAACCCAGGTCCCTGGTGTTGTGAGGCACTAAGGCTAGCCACTGTGCCACCATGCTGCACCGGGTAGGCTGTTGACTTCAGTAAGCCCCATCTCCTGTCAGCAGCCCATTATGCTGGGTTTGAGTGGGATGATGGTGGACAGATCAGCAAACATACTTTACATACCCTTTCTTCCCCCTACCCCACCCCAATCTCCTAGCCATTGAAACCCAGCCCAGAATGTACATATCCTAGGTCCAAAACTGATTCTAGAATGCAATCATTGAACAATTTATTTACTCTGAACAGCAAAGTTGCATCCAGTTCAAACTCCAATCAATTGCATATCAGAGTCTATTACTGTAACTACAAACCAACCTTTTTGTTTGGTTAACCAGGCATCCATTGGGTGCACAAACCTACAGTCCTATTTTGGAGCCTCCAGTTGGAACAACTGAAAACTCCGCACTCACCTGTTGAGTCACTTTTTTCCTCATCTGGGTAGTGCATTAGCAAAATCAACAACTCAACGTAAATCAACACAAGTTAAGTGCAGGTTAGAAGGAAAACGTACGGGGATTCCCAAGAACATGTCAGGATACTGATGAAGTTTAAAAACTATTACACTTGACAGGAGATCCCTGGTAAACGCCTCACTAATTGACTGGCAAGGAGTTTTACCTACCTAGCTCCTGTACTGTTGTTCTGTATAAGTGGGGAAACTTGTAACTTCATGCTTTTTGGTCACCATTTCACGTTGTGACAAGTTTGCCACCCTTTCTGTGATCTGCCACTTAGCTGTTTGAACACTTTAAAGAATCTTAGTAAATTTACACTCAAAGCCTCAGATAAGATCAGGTTTGTGAAGAGCAAATTTAGGACACATATCCCGCAGTATTGCTTTCCTCAGAGACGAATTTAACAGTTGGAACAAATTACCAAAAAGAGTAGTTGAGAACAGGATGCTGGACACATTTTATGAAAGAGTAAGATGCTTTAATAGAGATCCAGTGAGATTGCTATCATAACACAACAACAACCAAAACTTGTACATTTTTATAGATAAGTTTACATGACACCTTTAATATAATAAAGCATCGCAAGGCACTGCACCAGGGTGTTATAAAACACAACATGACACTGAGCCACATATAGAGAAATTGGGAAAGGTGACTGAGAACTTGGTCAATGAGGTAGATTTTATGATAGGCTGAAGAGCCTCCTTCATCTAAGCTAATCTTGTGACTTTGTGGTATGATCAAAGTAATAAAAGTAGAGGCCCTAAAACAATACCATTATTTTCACAGCCTTATCATGCCCTGCTGATGTGTTCTTGGTTTGTGTCTGTGTAAAATGCTAAAGGATTCTTGTAGTACTAAAGGCTAAATGCAGAAATCCCATGCAGCCTGCAAGAAGCATGGCTCAAAAAGCACAAAGGTCAGAGATCAGCACTGCGGTGTTGCAACCCTGCCTTCAACTCATGCACCCTTTAAGCTTAGCTTTCCAAGGGGACATGGACTCAGTGAATTTAATCTCAGATGTTTACACTGCGTTTGGTAAGGCTTAGTGGAAAGAATATACATTTTTGCTCAAGTGTGAAATACCAAATGTCAGCTTCAATAGAACTTAGTTGAATTGAAAATGCTATACTGTGAACAGAAAAGAAAAATCACGACAAACAGTCATTTATGTAGAGTCTTTTACATCAGCCCTCAGGCCATTGCAAAGCACTGTGCAGCCAAGTAAATACTTTTGAAGTGTTTCCACTGTTAAAATGCAGGAAAGTAGCAGCCAATTTGCACACAATAAACTCTCCAAAAACAACAATGTGATAATGACCAGTCTGATTTGGTGATGGTTGAGGGCTCAAGGCCATCCTAAAGCATGGAGATATTAAAGCCACTGACTGGCAGGCGAAGGCTACTTCATCTGGTTTATCAAGGTGCAAGCCACTTGCTTACCAGCAAAGCTGAATGGTGGTAGCAGAGGAAGGAGTAGGAAGCCAACCCAGGGCTGTGAAATCTACTCCGCCGTGCAACAACACGTCTCCCCACTGCAAAAAAACTTATGGATCCAGAATTGGGCTCCTCAGTCATCACAAGACTCACCAAGCCTGACAGACATTATCCTCAATTTCCAGAGATCGCCAACAATTGGCCGGGGCACCAAGGAAAACTCCCTGCTCATCTTCAATAGCAAGAACTGGGGTGAACACAGTAAGAAGTCTCACAATACCAGGTTAAAGTCCAACAAGTTTATTTGACAGTAAACCCACAAGCTTTCAGAACACCTGACAAAAGGGCAAACCCCGAAAGCTTGTGGGTTTACTATCAAAATGAACTTTTTGGACTTTAACCAACGTGTTGTGAGACTTCTTACTGTGTTTACCCCAGTCCAACGCCAGCATCTCCACATCACATCTTCAGTAGTGCCATAAGATCTTTCATGTCCACCTAAGAGGGAAAACTCCATGGTTTTCCATTAATTAATCCTAATATACCTAAGCCCAGAAATGGGCATAGAAGCAGTATCTGTGCAATTTAACTGCATTGATTCAGGCTAACAAGTCTTCTTGGGGTCACATCTTGAGCAGATAATTGAGGCAGATACTCCAACGCAGTACTGAGAGCATTAACAATCAACTGTAGTATGGACCTGTCAAGATAGACTGGGTAGTGATAACTGATCCTTTCCCTGAAAGACAGTAGCCAGGAGTTTATCACATGTCAGCACTTTAAATTGACTTGATTTCACAATTTTGAATGGTGGGATTTGAACTCAACACCTGTATTGTTAGGCCACAAGATGATTGCTAGACCGAGCATTTCCCTAAGATCGGTTAAATGCCAATATTGCTGTTTGCTATCTGTAATAGAATCAACTCAAATAAACTGTTTACACTGGCTAAATGGCCCATAACCAAAGGGCACAAATTAAAGATTTATTCCCATAACAAGTGGTTAAGATTTAGAATGCAGTGCCTGTGGGTGATGAAAACAGATTGAATAGTAACTTTCAAAAAGGAATTGCATAAATTACATTGAAGATGAGAACATAAGAAACAGAAACAGGAGTAGACAATTCAGCCCCTTGAGCTGCTTTGCCATTAAATCAGACCACTCTCCTGCCAGCCCCCCAATCCCCAAATCTTGACTCCCTGGCAAGCCTTGTCTAATCTATCTTCAGTCACCTGGTTTCATGGGGTAGAGAATTCAAAGATTAACCGCCTTCTTGGAGAAGAAACTTGTCCTTTCCCTGTCTTAAATGGGAAACCCTGATTTTGAAATACTGCCCTCCCCCTGTTCTAGATTCCCCCACAGAGGGAAAGAAGGAAATGTCCTCCTGGCGTCAACCATTCAAGCCTCCTCCGAATTTTACATGTTTCAGTAAGATCACTGCTCATTCTTCTAAATTCCAGTGAATATAGGAGTTTCTTCACAAGCCAACCTTTCATCAGCCTAAGTAACCTCCTCTAAACTCTTCCGTTGCATTTATATCCCTTCTTAAATAAGGAAGTCAAAACTGCTCAATACTCTGGATGTGGTCTTCCAAATGTATGACGCCATCCCTGTTGTTATGCTCCAGCGGCTTTGCAATAATGGCCAACTTGCCTTCTGAATTACTTGCTATCCAGCATACTGTTTCCTTCCTAATAATGTATTCATGTGAGAGAGAAAAATTTGCAGGAACATGAGGAAAGAGTATGGAATGGTCCTAAGTGGATTACTCTTCAGAAGAGTTGGCACAGACTTGATGGGCCAAATGGCCTCCTGTGCTGTACATTACTATGATCCTATAAACATGTACCATATCTACTTTTTTTGTGTGAGTATAAGGATGTTTTCCTGTTGTGTAATAAATGTGTGGGTGGATCTTTAGACCACTTCTCAGATTTAAGTTATACAGTTATATTCGTGCATGGGTGCTGTAATCTTGCATGGTAGGCATGTGAAGAGGTTAAGTGCTTTGAATGTAAGAGGAGGAAAGGCGGAATAGATTATATGAAGAAACACTGCAGCTACTTAGGTAGAAAGACAGTTCTTTCTCGTTACCTTGGACCTTTCTTTAGGCCCATCATCTTCTATCATATTAAATTTCTAGGGTCTCCCGGTAACATCAGAAATACTGACCTCCTCTGTTGCATCTTTGCTGTCTCAGAAGAAAACTTTCCTTTCACTATTTCCTAAAGCATGATCAAGTCTAAATGGGACAAAATCAGAAGCTTCTATTTCTCTGGAAATTTCCCTGTGCTGTTCTATTCAACAATACTGCAATTAAAATGACTTTGAATTGGAATTTTGAGGCTCTTCAACAAGTGGATTGACACCAGCCCTGCAACACCAGACTGGGCAACAATTGTAGCGCAGTTATTAGCTGTTGGATACTCTTAAATAGTTCCTGGCACTGATTTTTACTTTATTAAGCTGATTATGTAGACAAAAGTCAAGCACTATTATATGGAACAGGATATAATAACACAATGACTTTTGAAGTAGTTTTATATTAAACTTAAATATCTGTAAACTGTAGCTAGCTATGGAACATGTTTTAAAGCAGGCTACAAGAAAATGTTACAATGTACTGTATTCACCAAAATATTTTCCAAATTACAGAGAGAAGGCTACAGCTTCAGTAAATCTCTTGACAG
The DNA here is from genome assembly GCA_024679065.1 of Sphyrna mokarran. NCBI lineage: Eukaryota > Metazoa > Chordata > Chondrichthyes > Carcharhiniformes > Carcharhinidae > Sphyrna > Sphyrna mokarran. Next base: position 49,558,992 of record JAGIQG010000016.1, read on the forward strand.
ACTCCATTCACTCACAGATGAAGAGGTTTGTACTTGTAAATTTTGCTTATTCTTCCCATTTGCCTACTTACCTATCATGCCCCAAGCTATTTATTTGTTTGCTTATTTATCTATTTCTGCATATTGTATGTTTGATTATCTCCTGTTTATACCCATTTATCAATAGCCACTTGACTGTACAGAAAAGAAGCATGGAATTGAAAGTTTTTGTCTTGTACTCATCAGGACAGAAGCAAGAATGCCAAATTTCAAAGAGAACAACAATTTGTACTGCATTAAAAGGGGGTGCTATTTTGTTGGCAAGCTGTCTGGACGAGATGTTGGCATGGTGAAGGCAGCAGTGAGCTATTGTTCAAAAAAGAATACAATGTCTAGATTTATTCCTTTTATCTGCAGAGGGCAGGTCCCTTAAAATGAATACATGCAGCTTCTAGCAAGGGTAGGTGAGCTAAATTATAAGCCCAACTAATGATCTTAAGTTAGTTGTTACTGTAATTCTTGGCACACTTAGGATTGTTCAATAAATGCTCCCAATAACAGAATCGCTTCTAATTTTAGAAATTGGCTGGAATTCTCCAGCCATTCATGCCTTGTCACTGCTGCCAGCGAGAATGGAGAATTTGGCACTCAGCCATATCTCAGTTCATTGCAGTTGAACCGGAGAAGCCCGGCTGTGGGTGAGGTGTGAGAATCTGCCCCATTATGTTTTATAAGCACAGGTTGACTGAGTATCATCAGTAATCTGCCTATTGCACACAGATGATGGGACATGCTGTTCGATACAATCCATTAGTCATTGAGACACGTGGTCTACAGACCTGCTGTCACACTGGCCTCAATGTTCACACATCACATTGCTCACTTGTGTGGTAAGCAGAACATTTTTTGGCTTGTTTGCAGCATCCTGTTTGTGGAAAATGCCATTCGCATTACCATCACTAAGTAGCAGCAGCAGCCTGAAACTGCTGGTTTCTCCTGTTCCTCAAATCTTTGAACTACCTTACTCTTCCAAGGTAATCTGAGGCAGACTGGGCACTTCTCAGATAAAATGTAGTGGTCTCAGGATGATCCCTGAGAATTTGTGATATATATTTGGAATGTAGTGTTCAATTCTGGTCGCCACATTACCAGAAGGATGTAGTGTGGACACAGAAAAGATTTACCAGGATGTTGCCTGGCATGGAGGGCATTAGTAATGAGGAGAGTTTGGAGCAACTTGGTTTGTTCTCACTAAGGCGATGAAGGTTGAGGGGTGACCTGATAGAAGCCTACAAGATTATGAGAGGCATAGACAGAGTGGATAGTCAGAAGCTTTGTCCCAGGGTGGAAAAGTCAAGTACTCGGGGGCATAAGTTTAAGGTGCAAGGGGCAAGGTTTAACGGAGATGTACGAGGCAAGTTTTTTTACACAGAGGATGGTGGGTGCTTGGAACTTGCTGCCAGGGGAGGTGGTGGAAGCAGATAAGATAGTGACTTTTAACAGGCGTCCTGAAAAATACATGAATAGGATAAGAATAGAGGGATATACTCCCTGGAAGGGTAGGGTGCTTTAATTCAGTCGGGCAGCATTGTCCTTTCAGGCTTGGAGGGCCAAAGGGCCTGTTCCTGTGCTGCAATTTTCTTTGTTCTTTGTTCAATAATCTGATCAGGGCAGGCATGATCCTGTCGGATAACTTTGATGCAATCTATTTCCGTATCAAGCTCACACAGGGAGCCAATGGCTTGGGCCTTGTTTACAACATTGCTAGTGAAGAGAATCTTGAAGCACGGTGAGCTGCAGAAATCCCATAAACATAAGTCATAAAGTCCCTACAGTGTGGAAAGAGGCCATTTGGCTCTTTTGGAGCACCGACTCTCCAAAAGAGAATGCAACCAGGCTTTCCCCTCCGCCCCATCCCCATAACCATATGCATTCACAATGGCCATCCACTGAGTCCATGAATCCGTGCACATTAAGGGGCAATTTAACATATCCAAACCACCTAACCTGCACATCTTTGGACTGTCGGAGCATTTGGAGGACACAGGGTGAACATGCAAACTCCATATGGATGGTCACCCAAGGTCAGAATCAAACCTGGGTCCCTAATACTGTATGGCAACAGTGCTAACCATTGTACCATCATGCCACCCCTTGTGTATCTGACCAGTTGCAGTGGAAGTAGCAGAGAATCCATTAGCAGATTTCTCAATTGGTGTGTCATACTGAAGGAGGTCATTGGATCAATCCATTTCAAATATTAATTTGAGCACAGGATGGAATGTAAGGACGTTCTTACACAGATTCAAATATACCAAACATGTCATCTACATACCATAAAAGTGTAGGAGGTTATGAATATGGCAACTTGCGCAGTTGAATTCAGTTTTAATGATACTATGTATGCCCAAATGGTGTTGCCATTGCTTTCCTCTAATCTCAGCCTTCATCAACATTTTCTGGATAAAATTAGTAGTCGCGTTGATTAGGAAGAGCCTACATGGATTTCTAAATAAGAAGTCATGTTTGACTAGCTACAGTTTTTTTTTGTAGGAAATGCCATTGATGTAGTCTATATGGACTTTCAAAAGGCATTTATATCAGTGACATCCAACAGATATGTGACAGAAGTTACAGCTCCTGGAATAACAGGGACAGTAGCAATGTGGATGCTTAAACTGAGATAGAGTGCATCCAAACTACCCTGTGGGATAATGGTTACCTTTGTCCGATCATTGCTCACAGTATGTTGTGTTTACTCGTAAATGGATTAAAAGACACCACTTTTCAACCCAAAAAGTTTTCAATCCTTCTGAAATCATCCTGGAAGAGTAAGGTATCATAAAACTTGGAGCAAGAGGTGAAGCTAGCTGCTTCACGCTGTTACATGCAGTGGCAACGAGTGATGTTTTTCACTAACAGGATGCTGCTATCAAGCCTAAAACCATTCTTAGAACCTCACAAATTAGTAATATGGTATATGAATTTCAATGATGGCATGAGGGTAGGAATGTAGGCTACATATCCGATCTTTGGCAGATCATATCAAACAGCTCATCCCTTCAGCTGTTTGCAATAAACTGAGCACTGGCTATTCTCAACCAACGTGTGCTTGCAAATCTCAGAACATAATGCCTAATGTTAGATATGATTCTACGATTGGACACTGCTCGCTGAGTAATCCCAAGCGTACTAAGAATTATATGAACTACTGATTTGGGCTTATCTGTCAGGAATGTAGCTCTCCTATGCTTGCTAGAAGCTACATATATTCATACACCATGACTTTTCCTCTGCAGGCAAAAAGAATGGGAGAATTCTCTGGCCTCCCAGCTGCATGTTTCTCAATAGCAGGACGTGGTGCACTGTCCACTGGCAGCGGGATTCCTGCTGCCGTCAATGGGATTTCTCATTGATGTCACTCCACACTGCCACAAAACTTTCAGAAGAGGGTATGGTGCCAGCAGAACCAGAGAATCCCGCTAGCATGAACAGCTGGAGAATTCCTCCAGACAATTACACCTTTCCTGGAATAAGCAAAAGGCTTGGTGACAATAGCTCCCCCCGTGCAATTGTCCTAACAGCAGTGAGACAAGTCAGAGCCAATTTGCCACCAACCAATCAACACTCCTTTTCTCAAGCAGTACAACTCCTTTGAAATTTGGCATTCTTGTGTCTATCCCAATGAATGAAGGACAAAATCTTCGTCAGTATCTACCTTTTTTCAGCAATACTCTTCTACCAATATTCAAGTCTATTTAATGCTCATGTTTCTGACTATATATCTGTTAGTCTGTAGGTGTCATCCTTGGCTCAGTGATAGTAGACTTGTCTCTCGAGTCAAAAGGTGTGGTTTCAAGTTGCTTGTCACAGATCTGAGTACATAATCTAAACAAACACTTCAGTGCAGTACTAAGTACAGTATAGACCCTTGAAATGAGATGTTAAGCTAAATCCCAATCTGCTCTCTCAGCTGGGTGTTGAAGAGCAACAGAATATTCTCAATGTGCTTTCTTTGCTGTTCGTGGATCCTTTGCTGTGAGCAAATTCACTGCTGCATTTCCAAGTATTTCACTGATGGTAAATTGCGTTGTGACACCCTGAGGTGGGCTGGATTCTACAGCCTCCCATTGGGAATGTTTTGGCAAGGAATGGCGAGTAAAATATGATGGGTGTCTGACGCGCGACCTTCTCACCTTCTCCCAATCTGGTGCCCATAATGCAGCAGGCATTGAAATAAAGAGCATGCCCACTGCTTATTTACTAAAAATAATTAACAGGCAGTTGAGCAGCCAGTTGGCTGTAGATTATGGTATGGTCAGCGTGGGCAAGCAAGAGAAGAGTCAGAATATTTTTAAACATGTTACGTATTGTAAACCAATACATCTCTTTGTAATATGTCACATGGTTACATGGTGACATCAGTATTTGGAAGATTTTCCCTCCCTTCTTTGCCTGGACTACAAGCAAGTAACACCCATCTAATAAAGGTCCCACTAACTGGTTAAATAATCTACTGTATAGCGATTTTTCCATTCTTTTAGCTTAGCTGTTAAAGTGAGCTGATCAGTAAACAACAAAACACAATTCATTTAAAGGTCTGATGGAAGTGATGGGCTTTTTTTATTCATCTATGGGACATGGGCAACGCAAACAACATTTGTTACCCATTCTTAGTTGCCCGAGGGCAGTTGAGAGTCAACCACATTGCTGTGGGTCTGGAATCACATGTTGGCCAAACCAGGTAAGGATGGCAGATTTCCTTCTCTAAAGGATATTAGTGAACCAGATGGGTTTTTCCCAACAATTGACAGGTCATCAGTAGATTCTAAATTCCAGAATTGTTTTTATTGAATTCAAATTCCGCCATCTGCCGTGGCGAGATTCAAACCTGGGTCCCAGGAACATTAGCTGGATTAATAGTCTAGCGATAATACCTCTAGGCCTGCGAGGTGTCCTTTGCACTTGGAGGATACCACAAACTCCCTGCCCCACCCTCCCAAGATGATATCCTTTTTTTGAGTCTGACCCTGAAGCCCATTCCCCACCCCTCCTAAAAGACCGTGACTTCACTTAGTCTGGGATCCATTGCTCTTCTGCTGAGATGCTGCTTGAAATCCTGGCAGCATCCTCTCCTGAATTCTGGGACGGCTAGAAGGGCAGCCAATCCTACCACTGCAGGTTGGAAGTTCCACTATCTGCTTGCTTAGGCCATCCTGTTATTGCTGTGGGAGGCCTATTCTTACATTGGTGAGATTGAAACTGACCTTTGTAACAAGTGGAGCAAATGATACCATCTCACCATTCACATCCTGTAAAATTCAGCCCATTTCTTTCATCCAATTTACCTCAATTCCTTTGCATGCTTTCTTACAATAAAATGCCATAAGCCCACAGTAAGTACAATCCAAACTTGCTGTGACTTTTTCCGAACAATGGAAGCACGGTGCACAGTGGTTAGCACTGCTGCCTCACAGCACCAGGTTTACCTGGTGCTGTGAGACTTCTTACTGTGCTTACCTCAGTCCAACATCACATCATGATCTCACAGCGCCTGGGACCCAGGTTCAGCTCCAGCCTCCGGTCTTTATGGAGCTTGCATATTCCCTCCGTGTTTGTGGATTTCCTCTAGATGCTCCGGTTTCCTCCCACAGTCCAAAGATGTGCAGGTTAGGCGAATTGACCATCCTAAACTGACCCCAATATCAGAGCAATTACAGAGTCAATATGTGAGTTATAGGATCTGGGAGGGATTGTAGTTGGTGCAGACTCGATGGCCTGAATAGTGTCCTTCAGCACTGTAGGGACTCTGTGATTCTATGTGTGGAAAGGTATGTGTACATATATTCATGACTTCATGTCAGACTTTGTAATGGGATTATAGAAAACAACTTTCCAAAGCTGAATAGAGCGATAGATTTCCAATTGTTGTAAATAAGGTCTCAAAATTTGTGTTTTAAAAATGTAGCCCCATCTCTGGCTTGCCTTCACCACATGGAAAAACAGTAAGCTTTGCAAATATTCCACTGTTAGGATACTTACATGATGCCACGAGGAGCAGGATATCTATGGAGTCGAGACTCTATTTGAATGAAAGCAATGAAACTAAGCAATCTGAGACGCTTTGCAGAAACTTGATTTCAACACCATATGCAGGGTGACTTGGATACTAATGCAAGCCAGGTTTAAAAAATGTCCAAGTGGTAGTACATTGGACTTCCTGTATAATTTCTGAACTTATTTCAAAGCCCTTATAAGGCTAGAATGCTTCTGCCAAGAACTCTCAATGCAATATGTATGTCAGCTGTGCATTCCGCTATCAAACTGCAGTAGCACTAGAAGCTTTAAGGAGCTGCTTTGGAAAAGTTTTGACTGAATAGAAACAGCCTGTGCTATCAAACCATCATGATTGTCACATATCAGCATCCCAGATTCCTTTTCCAATTACTTTAGGCCAGAATATCTTCTAATGTTCGATGTAGCATGGAAATAAGCTATTAAAATAGATTTAATTATTGGCTACAGGATAGGGTTCCCTCCATATGACATTAGGGCAGAAGTTATTATTGCTAATGTTATCGTTCAAATGCAACAGGCTAAGTTCATTTTGCATGGAGCCATAGCCCTTTTAATTGAAAGTAGCTAATTCCGCTATTAAAATAGCTAAGACAGAGGAATTTGGTATGAATGTGTGAAAGATTTGTCTGTTACAACTGAGAAGTAAACAGATAGTTTAATAGTTAGTCTGATCACATTCATGTTATCAGCTAAGGCACTCCAGCAAGTTTTAAGTTTATTTATTATTGTCACAAGTAGGCTTATATTTACATTGTAACTAAATTAATGTGAAAATCCCCTAGTCGGGTACACAAAGGGAGAATTTAGTATGTCTTTCAGATTTTTGGGGGGAAACTGGAGCACCTGGAGGAAACCCATGCAGACACGGGGATAACATGCAGACTCCACACAGACAATGACCCAAGTTGGGAATCAAATCTGGGTCCCTGGCCCTGAGAGACAACACTGTTCAATTGTGTGAACATATTTTATTTATTAACAGCAGTTGTGTTTAGAAAATAATTTCTTGAAGCTGTAGACAAAAGTATTCAGAATGCAAGTGTTAAGTCTTTAGGTGTTTAACCAGCAATTTGATCTGGATAGAAAAACAACATAAGAGCAGGCCATTCAACCCAACAGTCTCTGCTGATGTTTGTCTTCCTCACGTGCAGGTGTTCTAACTCCATATGCCTTCCTTCCTTATATCCCTGTATTACTACTAGCCAGAGGACAGAATTGTGAGAGAAAGAGATGGATGCTGTTCTCTGCAGCAAAGAGCAAGAGTCCAGATAGCCGTGTTTCCTGTCCGGTGCCAGGGTTTGGGACATCTGCTCAGGATTGGAGAGGAACTTGCCATAGAGCAGGATCCAGTTATTGTGACCCATGTCAGTATGAACAACATCAGTAGAACTAGGAAAGAGGTTCTGCATAGAGGGCATGAGGAGCTAGGCACTATGTTAAAAAGCAGAACCACAAAGATAATCTCCGTATTGTTTCCTGAGCCGCATGAATGTTGGCAACGCTGCCTAACTTAGAGAAATGAATGGATGGCTGAAAAACTGGTGTGGGAGAAATGGATTCCAGTTCATGCGATACTGACACCAGTAGTAGGGAAAATGGGAGTAGTCTAGACCTCAACATTCCTGGACTGGTAGAATCCTACAGTGCAGAAAGAGGCCATTTGGCCCATTGAGTCTGCACTGACCACAATCCCACCCAGATCCTATTCCTGTAACCCCATGCACTTATCATAGCTAAGGGGCAATTTAGCATGGCCAGTTCACCTCACCTGCATATCTTTGGACTATGGGAGGAAACTGGAGCACCCAGAGGAAACCCATGCAGACACAAGGAGAATATGCAAATTTCACACAGACAGTTACCCAAGCCAGGAATCGAACCCTGGTCCCTGGCGCTGTGAGGCGGCAGTGCTAACCACTGTACCACCCCATGTCCTAATATGCCACATAACTAGGTTATTGTGACAAAAGCTCATACTGTAAGGGATAACATATTGGTATGCAGAGAAGATTGGCTATTGTGCTGTAATGATTTCTGAAATGGGCTAAGTAGTTGGCAAAAACCTACCAAATGAAACATAATGTGGACAAGTGTGAAATTGCCAATTTTGGCAGAAAAAAGGAGAAATAAGCATACTAGGCGGGGTTTTCTGGCCTCGCCCCAAAACTGGAAAACCTCACTAAGGCCAACGGACCTTTCCATGGCCCACCCTCACCCGCTCCAATTCCCATGGCAGGTTGAATGGTAAAATTCCAGCCATTATCTCAGTATTGGGAGCAGAGGGATGTGGGTGACGAAGTGCATGAATCACAAAAAGCTATTATGCAGGTTCAGCAAGTTATGAGGAAAACTAATTGAGTGTTATCATTTATTGCAAGGGGAATTAAATACAATAGGGGGCTTGTGCTTCAGTAATAAAGGACATTGGTGAGACCACATGGCACAGTATTGGTCTCCCTATTTAAGGAAGGTTGCAAATGCATTGGAAGAAGTTCAGAGGAGGGTTTGCTAGACTAATAACTGGATTGGACAGGTTTTCTTCTGAGGAAATGTTGGACAGACTAGACTTGTATCCACTTGAGTTTAGAAGAATAGAAACAACATGATTAAAACTGACAAGATCCTAAGGAGTCATTACAGGGCTAATGAGGAGAGGATGTTTCCTTTTGTGGGAGAATCTAATATGAGGGGCCATTGTTCTAAAATAAGGGATTATCCAATTTGGACCAAGTAGGGGAAGTTTCATTTTACTTCATGCTGAAGGAAGAACCCTAATCTTGCTGCCAACAGCAATGTTTTTCTTTGTTAATTCATTCTTTTATGGGATGTGATCAGCATTTGGCAAGGCCTGCTTTTGTTGCCCATCTCTAACCATTCATGGTACTTCAGAACATCTGTGGCAAAGATTGCCACTCGAAGATTGGACTCTTCAGCCATAACATTGCAGCATGGCAAAAATAATTGAACAGCTTTGATGCATACACAATTTGTTTTGGGATGGGCATTCACCAAGTTTGTTCACCCAGTAATTAATGGTTGTAGCCTAGATTTTCCACTGTGGTTACACCAATGGAAGATAACAGCAGCTCAACAGGATGATTGTTCCTCTGGTTCTCTTTCCTCTGGCACAGCAGTTAGCACTGCTATCTCAAAGCGCCAGGAATGCCAGTTCGATTCCCAGCGTGGGGTCACTGTCTGTGCGGAGTCTGCACGGTCTCCCCATAGCTGCGCAGGTTTTCGCCAGATGCTTCAGTTTCATCCCACAGGCTGGAAGATGTGCTGGTTAGATGCATTGGCCGTGCTAAATTCTCCCTCAGTGTACCCAAACAGGCACTGGAGTGTGGTGACTAGGGGATTTTCATTAATTTCATTGCAGTGTTAATGTAAGCCTACTTGTGACATTTCTGGCATTTTCCAATGGGATAATTTCCCATCATTTTCATTTCAGTAATGCTGCCGACAGGGACTTTTATTTCTCCTTGGTATCCAGTGTTACTCTGATAATAGACTATCTAAATTTTAAGACGTGCCAACAGTGGAAAGTCAAGTCAGGTGAAATGTATGGCTGATTTGCTTCTGTCAGTTAACTATTGGGCTGATTCAATTAAAATTACCCTGGATTGTTCTCTGCTGCATCTACTCTAGCAAGAGAGAGTAATCATTTACTCATTGTGATGGCTTTATCTTGTGCTGATTTCCCTCAGCTTTTCTCTCTGGAAACCAAAACCCCTTTTTTTGAAAAACATGTTTCAGTCCTGTTCTCAAACTACTCTCCCCTAAAAGGGTACAATTGAAATTGAAGGAGTACAAGGTACTCCGTGGCTTTTGTGCAAAACCTATTCATGGCCACAACACTTCTTTCAATACAATGTCCTCGCAATACCTATATTCAATCAGTTGGCTGATTACAATCACGTAGCAGACACTAAGCAACATCCAAGGCCTCGGATTCAAAACGAATGATGAAAATTTCCAGCTACACTTCTCGAGCTGTGCTAAAGTTCTTGATGATGTTACTTCAGACAGTACTTAAAATCGTAACATGGACTATCTAAAAATGTATTTGCAAAAGTTCATGATGCAGCAAATATTGCACCAGTTGTAGCATAAACTTGCTAATTCTTTCAAAACAAAATTTCAGGACAAGCTGTCCCTAGATATTCTAAGGACTAAGTCAGTCAGATAAATATCCAAAAATACCTCATCAAGGATAACTTGAAAAAGGTCACGTATCAACTGACTCAAGAACAACTTCTTCCCTGCTGCCATCAGACTTTTGAGTGGACCTACCTTGCGTTAATTTTATCTTTCTGTACACCCTAGCCATGACTATAACACTTCATTCTGCAGTCTCTTATTTCCTTCTCTATGAATGGTATGCTTTGTCTGTATAGCACTGCAAGAAACAATATTTTTCACTGTATGGTAATACATGTGACAATAATAAACCACATCAAATCAGAAGTTTTCAAACAAGTTTACTGGACCTCAGGATTTTTGGAAAGAAGTCTCAGGGGATTTAGATAATAATCATATTGGAGTTCTGTGTTTTTTGTAATTATTAATTTACTAACATTGTAGTTCTATGCTATTAAAATTTAGAAAATCACTCTTTTCAAAGTTTTCCTTTTTGGTAGTTAACACCATGTTCTCTGCGCATTAAGACATGAGGTCCTTGAGAGTGTGGCAGTATCTGCAGATGATAGAGCACACAGAAAAGTTTAAAAACTCCATTCCAAAAAAACAATTCTGGTTTTCCTCCAAAATGATGGCATCAGGCTAACATTGTGCAATAACCAAAAAAAAGGTCAAAATGTGAACTCAACTTAACAAATAATTTTATTTAAACCTTCTGGAATGTTACAGAATAAAAAAGTCTGCCGAGAGTTTTTAATCTCAGGCCCATTTTTCTCATCTCTTTATTGCTACATTTTTTTCAAGCAACAATCTATTTTAACAACATCCATGGAGCTGTTTTTAACAATAGCTTACTGTAGAGAATTCCACACTAGGACTGCCATCTGTCTTGAAAATTAATTCAAATCTCTCATTTAATTGTTTTGGTAGCATCTTAAATCTGTGACTTATTAAATATCCATACATAATGGTGGACTAACAAACATGCAGCTCAATTACTACGTTTTTTTAATCATTACGTGTTAATTAGTGCCTAAGCCAAGATATTGATAAACAGGATTACAACAACAAAGGGGTAATTCATAGCAAATCCAAAAGGCATTAATTCATTACGTTTAAAGCATTAGGTTCAAGCTTCCCAGAAGCTAACATTCCAGACCAGATGTAGAACAATTCCATGTGTTTTCAACTGTTTAGCTACAGATACCCAAATCCATTTGTCCATATGCTGAAGAATTTAGGGATACTTGCACAGAATCACAGAAAGTCAACATGCAGTTATAGCATATGGCTGAGAAGGCAAGTTGGCCTTCATTACAAAGTGATTGGAGTAAGGAAATCTTGCTGCAGTTACTTAGGGTTTTGGTGAGATCATAGCTAGAATACTCTGCAAGGTTTGGACTACTTGGCCAAAGAAGGTGTTATAAGCTCAGTGCTTCCAGTATAGTGCCTTCATTAGAACTGAATATAACATAGCTGCCCTCAGCTGCATGGCAGAGGGAACTTGACTACAGCAAGCCAGATAGGACTTTTATACATGATTGCATTTCAATACGAAGTACCACTCTTTTCATAACAAAAGACAAATTTGCAAGCAGTCTCATGTGTAACTTTGAATTATCATGTTAGCCACTGTTCACCCATTCTTCTGCATTTACAAGTGTTCATTGTTCCATTCAGTCTCAGCACATGTAGTGCATACATAGTCATTAAATCAAAGAGATGCCTTAATGGTACTCGTGTTGTCATTGGCTGCTTGGGTGATCTGAGTGTCATTTGTGTGACGCTTATTGCCTTGGTAACTGTTGTTGTTCCATTTCTGTTGTCCGAGACCAGTGGATCTCTGGGAATGACGGTGGTTCTTTACTATGAGCAGCTGATGAGATTGGTCACTTGCAGTGAAGGAGCAGCTTCTGTAGTTGTTTGTGTATGCCTGCAGTCACGTCAATATATTTGGTGGTTCATGTCCATTGTATACGATTGTGATTACAACTGCTCTACACGTGTCCCAAGTTTCCACGTGGGCTGATTCTTGTTGAGAGCATTGAAAGTTTGTACTCTGATTTCCTCTCCGATGCTCAGTTCTGACAGTGGTTTGGCAGTTTTGTCAAAATGAAATTTGACTTTCTGTCATTTCACCTTGATTGTTGTTTCACTCCAACTTGTTGCTGTTTCTGGCTTGAGTAATATTATTGCTATTGGGCGAGTAGCAAGAATGTGATTTGACACTAGTCTATGGACTGGACTACTTTTCAGTCAGTATGTTTCTCTACCTGAGGATTGCCACATATATATTTCTGCTAGATTTGCTCAATGTTTTCCTTAAGATTTTCACTGCTAGCCCAGCATTTCCACTCAACTGAGGATAGTATGGAGTTGATATACAGTGTTGAATTTCCCAATCCTTTGTGAAGTGGCTGAATTCTTCACTGTAATGAATGCCAATGGCCCTCAGTTCTTAAATGTCTCAAATGCCTTACTGACTGAAGTATGCTTTCAGCCATTCTATTATCTCACCAGTAGTTGATTGTGGTCTACCATAAGAAGATAATCCGTTCCTGCAATAGCGAAGAGGTTTACTCCCAGCTTCATCCCTGATCTGTCTTGGATGCCATGTGTCATCTGTGCTCTCTTGCTTGCTTAATTTGGTACTCGTTGCAAGCACTAAACAAATTGTTGTGGTCCTTAACTTCATTGCTCTTGTTTGGCCCACAGAGCACTTCTCTTGCCTTCCTCAGGCTCAACGCAATTTCTTGTTGACTTGCATGGATGCACATCAGCATCTCTTCTTGCACCTCCTTGGAGCTAATAACCCTATTTCCTTTGTACAAGATGCCATCTTGGCCTATCAATTTAACACTATCCGTAATATGCTCACGTGACCACAGGTCCACAGCTGTATCATTGACTGTCTGCAACCATACTATCATCAATACTACTTACAGCATGTGGAGAGTTGCATCCTGAGGTATTTGCCCCACACCTCCCTCCCCCTTGGTGCTGTGACAACCTGCCATTGGTTGGTGGCAGTATCTTCCAGGATTTGCCGTAATAGGTTTTCCCATTGTTCACAATCTCTGCCACTGCGGAACCCACAGTAGTAAGTTATCATTGGTAGGACAATCTGGAAAATCTCAGGCAATGTCCCTGCAGGGTTAATGAGTTGCTACTTCAACTTGAATCTGGAAGATTTCACATTCTATTTCAACATCCGAAGGGAGTGTTGCATGTGCAACATACAAGTGTTTTCCATGCTATGTCATGCCCAGTCGATGGGTGAAATTCTCCCAAAAAAATTTGAAGTGCCAAGTTAACGTAAAAACTGGAGTAAATGCTGCTTGTCTTTTCAGTAGGGTTTTCAAAATGAATCTCCCAGATTCTGTGCACCATAGAATGCCCTGGTGTGAATCTCACTAAAAATCAGAGGGCAGGGCCTATTCCTGCTGGAGAGGTTGGCAGCGTAGGATTGAGCAGGCCTGTGTGCTATCCGCCATAGTGGAGATCGGTGCACGCACTATAATCTGCACTGCCAGCCTCCCAATTGCTGGCCAATACAGCAACACCACATCACTGCCTCTCCAACTCTCCTCACCCCCCAACCTCCTCAACTGTGACCGCTGGCCAACCCTAACTAACCCCTCTCTTCCCCCCATTTTCCTATCCCTGCCTCAATCAGCCCTTCCCTCTCACTGTTGCTGATCCAAATTACAGAGTGGTAGCAGGAAGCCCACTTCCAGAAGCTCAGCCTGATGCCTGGTGGGCAGTGCCAAGATGCCCCCAGGCATTGCCACCTTGCCCTTTGGGTAGTGTCACAGGGACACCTCTTCCCTTATCCCCAACATCCTGGGGGGGCATGGGGGCCTCCCTTCACTCCAGTGGGGACAGGCTGCCATTCGTGGGGAGCTGTTATAAATCAGTGGTAGAGGGACTGATCTGGGGAGGCTAGTAGGCCTGGAAACTTCAGTCCCAGGTCCACTAATAGGATTGAAATTAGAATTTAAATATTCTAACCAGCTCCATGCTTAACAAGTTTCATGATTACTTGTGTAGACTTGCTATTCGGCCAGCCTATACTGCACTGTCTACTTATCTTGCGAGTGTCATGCTATTGTAACTCCACCTATATATTCTGTGCCTGTCTCCACTTCATCTCATGAAGGAACCGCGTTCTGAAAGCTCGTGATTTCAAATAACTCCGTTGGACTAAACCTGGTGTTGTATGACCTCTCATCTTGTTAATTTCGACAGGAGTTGAGAGAGGAAAATTAACTTGCCCAGTTTATTTGCTTTCCTTCTCGAAGGTTTTTTTTTCTGAGCAGATTTCTGCAGATCAGAACCTTGTGTTCCGCTTTCCGTAACTGTGCCTTTTCTTCAGCTCTTCAAAGCTCAATCTTTGCTCCACTTCTGACACCATGTTATGAGCTCAAATAGTGTGGTGCTTTTCATGCAATGTCTGTTATTAGAACTGAATGTAACATAGCCAGCCCTGGCCTGTGCCTCATGGCAGAAGCCACATGACTAATGTAAGACAGTCATGACATGACTTATGATAAATGACTGCATTTCAATCCCAAACAAAGTGGGCACAACAAAGATTCGTGGGATTGATTCCAAGGACAAATGTTGTCCAGTGAAGAGAGATTTGAGTGGAATGGGACAATGGGGCGACATGGTGGCACAGTGGTTAGCATTGCTGCCTCTCAGAGCCAGGGACCCCGGTTCAATTCTCGGTTTGGGTCACTGCCTATTTAAAGTTTGTGTGGGTTTCCTCCGGGTGCTCTGCTTTTCTCCCGCAGTCCAAAGATGCACAGGTGATTTGGCCATGCTAAATTCTCCTTCAGTGTACCTGAACAGCTGCCGGAATGTGGCAACTGTGGGATTTTCGCAGTAACTTCATTGTGCTGTTAACGTAAGCCCACTTGTGACTTCTGGACTTTTGAAAAATTAGAGATAATCTTAAAATATGTAAAATTCTGAGAGACATTGAAAGGGTAAATGCCTTAACTAGAGAGTCTAGAACCCATGGTTATTGTCTGAGGAGAAATGGTCAATCACTTAGGACAGAGTTAGGATTTTACCATTTGGACAGATCCCACCTGGAATGAAAAAACATTTAGAACATAGAACATTACAGCGCAGTACAGGCCCTTCGGCCCTCGATGTTGCGCCGGCCAGTGGACCCTCTAACCTAAACTATTCCAATATCATCCATATGCCTATCCACCGAACATTTGAATGCCCCCAAAGTAGGCGAGTCCACAACTGCTTCAGGCAGGGCATTCCACGCCCTCACCACCCTCTGTGTAAAGAACCTGCCTCTGACATCCGTCCTATAACTACCACCTCTTAATTTAAAGTTATGTCCCCTCGTGTTGGTCATCACCATCCGAGGAAAAAGGCTCTCACTATCCGCCCTATCCAATCCCTTGATCATCTTATACGCCTCAATTAGGTCACCGCGTAACCTTCTTCTCTCTAATGAAAATAACCTCAGGTCCCTCATCCTTTCCTCATAAGGCCTTCCCACCATACCAGGCAACATCCTGGTAAACCTCCTCTGCACCCTTTCCAATGCTTCCACATCTTTCTTATAATGCGGCGACAAGAACTGTACGCAATACTCCAAGTGCGGCCGCACCAGAGTTTTGTACAGTTGTAACATAACCTCACGGCTCCTAAATTCAATCCCTCTACCAATAAAAGCTAACACACCGTACGCCTTCTTAACAACTTTATCAACCTGGGTGCCAACTTTCAAAGATCTATGTACTTGTACCCCAAGATCCCTCTGCTCGACAACACTATTAAGGGTCCTTCCATTAGCCCTATATTTCATATACCTGTTATTCCTACCAAAGTGAATCACCTCACACTTATCCGTATTGAATTCCATTTGCCACCTCACGGCCCAGCTCTGCAACCTATCTATGTCCCTCTGCAAACTGTAACATCCATCCTCGCTATCGACAACTCCCTGCACTTTGGTATCGTCAGCAAATTTACTAATCCAACCCTCTACACCTTCATCTAGGTCATTTATAAAAATGACAAACAGAAATGCAGAATTTAGAAATGCAGCATCAAATTTGTGTCTCACTCTAGATGTTACTATTTTTTCTTTAATTTCTGCAATTCACTTGGATGCAATAACTCAAATGTAAATATTATGAAGTGGTCATTCACTATTCCATGGAAAAGGAAAAATATAAATGATTGCTTTGAAATTGAGCCATGTGAACACAACAAATTTGTGAGAGATCGTTTTCCTACTACTTTAATAGAGGCTCTGACCCCTCTCATTTAACGTTGTTAATCTATAAATCATAAACAGATGGATGGTTTAAATGATTTGCTCATCATTAATAAAATAGCTCAACATCAGGAAATATGTCAGAGAGCAATTTTAGTTAGCTCCTGTGGTATGAGGACCTTATGAAAAATGAACTTCATATTCCAGCAGTTTTAATTTTTGATTATTTCCTTCCATGGGATGGCATCGTGGCACAATGGTTAGCAGTGTTGCCTCAGCACCAAGGACCTGGGTTCGATTCCCCAGCTTGCTTGGGTCACTGCCTGTGTGGAGTTCTCCCCATGTCTGTGTGGGTTTCCTTCCGGTGCTCCGGTTTCATCTCATAGTCCAAAAATATGCAGGTCAAGTTCATTGGCCATGATTAATTGCCACTTAGTGCCGGGGTGGGAGGGGGGGTGCTAGCAGGGTAAATATGTGGAGCTATGGGGATGGTGACTGGGTGGCATTGTGGTTGGTGTGAACTCAATGGGCCAAATGGCCTCCTTCTGCACTGTAGGAATTTTATTCTGTTCTATGGAATGTCTACCTGTCCATTTCTCTACTTAATGTACATTTTCTCTTATAGATTGCAGCAATGTACTCCAAGGTGTCAAAAAAAGATCCCAGAAAGGGAATGTCATTGGCTCTACATACAGGACTCCAAAAGGAAGGCAACCTAAGTTACCACTCTTGGTCAACAGGGAACCTGAATGAAGAAGAATCAGAATACGAGTCTATCAAGAGTCCACGGTGGCATTCAGGCAGCCAGATACCAGGGGATGATCCTGAGTATGCTTCAGTTAATGAAAGGACCTGGGGAAGGAGGTGCGAGAACGAAGATGAAGAGGAAGAAGAAGAACCTGATCCGGGTTACGAAGCAATTCGTACAAAATGGAAGAAAGTTAATTTTGCTATTAAAAGTGGCAAAGTACAGAAGATCAATCATGAGAGGCAAACAGAAAACTATTATGAAAGTATCAGTGAACTGCAGCAGAGCTGCTCACGTACACGAGTACTAACCTCAGGCAATGGCAAAGAGGTCTATATAACAGGACTCTAGTTGAGCATTTGCAAGGATGGAGAAATCTAAATTAAATGACTCTCAAAACAATGTGATTATTTTAGAGAAACAATCATTGATGCCTTGAGTGATATTACAGACTTTCTAAATTCAATGGCTGGAATATAGAGTATAGAATATAAAATTGCCTATAGTTGGCAATATTAATAGGCGAACATTTAACATGAACTGAGGAATGTCATATGAAAACATTAACTCACCTGCTTTAAATTAGTAGAGACAAAATCAGCCTTCAGCAATCACTGCAAATATTGGCAACTATTATTTCTAGATTAGCATGTTTACTGTTAATTTTTGAAGAAGAAATTGGTCCTATTATGTTGTGGTAAATATCAGTAATTTACGCATTAACAAAATAGTTCCAAATTTCTAGATCACACATAGATAATGCTGAAATTTATGTTGGTTTCAGTGGGAACTTGTGGCCAAGTTTCCTGCACAGTTCATTTATCAGCACCAGAATGTAAAAGTTGACAAAACAAGTGAAGGTAGAAGGTAATCAATAGGAGCAATAGTCAATAGAATCCTGTCCTCTACCATAACACTCTGGTTAAGTGTGGTGCAGGTCACCATCGCTCTTTTTGTATCACTTCAAAATTCCAGAAATCTTAATTAGTATCAGATAACTTCAGACCATGCATGCGTGTCATGGTGGCTTAGTGGTTAGCATTGCTACCTCACAGCGCCGGGGACATGGATTCGATTCCCGGTTTGGGTCACTTTCTGTGTGGAGTCTGCACATTCTCCCCTTGTCTGCGTGGATTTCCTCCAAGTGCTCCGATTTCCTCCCACAGTCCGAAAGATGTGTTGGTTAGATACATTGGCCCAAGCAGGCGCTGGAGTGTGGTGACTAGGGTACTTTCCTCAGTAACTTCATTATAGTGTTATTGTAAGCCCTACTTGTGATTAATGAATAAACTTTAACTTAAATGTTTTGGTAGCACATCATTCACACGAACCCAGGAAATAACAGTGTGCAATTTTCAACAGGTCTGAACAATATCAGTGAGATGGTGGAGGAGTCTGGCAAATGTATCTTTGGAAGGAGTGCAAACAATGGAGGAAATTTACTCAAAGTAGTGGCCCAAGCCTTTTTGAGGAGAACCAATCATCATCGTCATCAACCTTGCCCTCCTTGACCTTGCTCAGCTCTTGTTCTGAGGCTGACCTTAAAAGAAATGTAGAATACAGCCTCCTCAGAGTGCTGTGGAGTTGGAGGAAGGCATGAAAAGGCTCCTTTTTACACAAATAATTGTACATCATAAAGGTTCATTGTGAGTGTTGGGGAATGGGTAAGTTGGTGAATAAATGAATCAGTAGGTGGGTGAGGTGATAAGTCTGTCGGGAGATGGTGGGTAGGAGGTAGGCGGGTAGCTCGATATAGGTGGCTTGGGGATACTCATGTCGGGAGGGACAGTCAGATTGGGGATTAGGCAGGTTAAACTTAAAAGTTATAGTTCATTTAGTAACCACAAGTAGGCTTACGTTACTGCAAAGGAGTTACTGTGAAAATCCCCAGGTCGCCATACTCCAGTACCTGTTCAGCTACATCCCCTAGTTGCCACACTCCGGTGCCTGTTCAGGTACACTGAGGGAGAATTTTGAATAGCCAATGCACCTAACCAGCACGTCTTTCAAACTATGGGAGCAAACAAGGGCACCCGGAGGAAACCCATGCAGACACAGGGAGAACATGCAGACTCAGCATAGACAGTGACTGTGCCTGAAATCGAACTCAGGTCCCCGATGCTGTAAGACAGTAATGCTAACCACTATACTGCCATGCTGCCCTTCGGGTCAGGGTTTAGGTGTCTTGATTGTTTTTTTTTTGGTGAATAAGTGAATTGGTAGGTGGGTAAGGTATTCAGGGTGGTCAGGTGGTGAGAGGTAGTCAGGATTGGGAGGGATAAGCAAGTAATGGGGTTCGGTCAGTTCAGGTGATCAGGAGGTGAGAGCTGGTTGGGATCCAGTAGATAGGGTATGAGGCTGTGGGGGTGAAGGGGGGATGACGTTTGGAGTAGTCAAAGTGTTAGTGTGAGTGACTGTGGTGGGGGGGGCAGGGTGGGCTTATCTCTGCAGTTATCCATGCGTTGGACTAGGTTTAAATCCTCTGTTTCTCTAACTCTTTTTCTGCCGTCACCCCAGTTTCCCAGTTGCTAGAGTGAAATTTGCATGGGATAGAGAGAGAGCTGTTGCACTGGTTGAGGGGTGAAACAGCATAGATATAGGCACAAGTAATATTCAAGACACCTACAACTTTGCAAGCACTACTGGTGTCAGTGATTGAGCCTCCGGATTCATTGGATTTGACCACCCACCACACAGAATGCATTAAAAGGGGCCTCACAGCCAATCCCAGGCTTCTCATCAGTCTTCACTCCGCAACCTCCATTGCTGCTTCAGAGCTTGCGGTCCCACTTGCTCATCCCATAACCCCCTGGGTCTCATGACGCACAGTTAGGGAATTCTTATTTTAATCCGTAAAACATTTTCCAGATAACTATTTTGATAAGTACTGCAGAACTGTCAGGCTCCAACTCTAGTTCAGGTTCAATGATAGTCATAGAGAGTCCTGGTGGATAGGGGAATTACCCATCAGAAGTTAGATGGACGTCAGCACATCAGGACTTCTGCACTGTCCCGACATGCATCTTGGATCTGACATCCAGCCTCCAACGATATGGAAGCAGGAACATCAAGGTTAATATTTCCATTTAACCACAAGACCAAGGTAAATCAAGGCAATACTTCAGATACGGCCTCACTGATGCTACATATGATTGCAGTAAATCTTCCCTATTATATATTCAAATCCTCTCACTATAAAGGCCAACATACCATTTGCCTTCTTTCCTGCCTGCTGTATTTGCGCACTTACTTTCAGCGACTGATGCGCAAGGACACCAAGCTGAGTATCCACCTCTTCCAACTTACAAAAGATGCAGAAGGTTATCTTTGCTGTTTAAGATGGTGGAAAACACATCGCCGCAATTAGACCATAGTGATACACCTACCAAATAATTCCAGGCTATTATTGATGTAATACTTCATTGTTCACCATTAGGGCAGCTTCAATTGTTCCAACGTCTTGCTGTCTAAATGGGTTGAACCAATCTTTAAAATGTAGAATACAATCCTAAAATGAGTCTATCTCCTTTGAGTTTTATTTTACCTTTTACGCTTCACCAGTTTTGAACCTTGACTGTTCCATTTTAAAAAGAATTGGCAAATCTGAGTTTCTGAAGTCTTTTTAAATTGAAGTTGCCTATCTAAAGCAATTAATTTGCTTGTACTTAATGTGTTTGCAGTGTTATTTTTCACAGATTTTTTGGCATTATATGACCTCTTAATTTCTACAGGATTTGTTGTACATGAATGGTGGAGGTAAATGAAGGCACTCTTTAACAAAATGAATTCAAAGCCCTGCATTCAAATAACATGCAAGTCTGTAGTTTTAGTTTTAAAAACTTGATACTTACTCATACAGCCCTTTTATTTCCTGTAGGAGTTAACTTATAAATCCCTCAAAATATTTGCGTTGGCTGAAAAATCAAACTGCCGTATTCTCTTGTTGGAATTGGCTTAAAAACATTTGTTTCCTATAAAAGTGTTTTTGTTTTTCATATAATATTTCTTAACAATAAATCTGCTTACTTCTATTGGATTAATGTATTAAAGCACAAATCATTTAGATATATCATATCGCAACGTGTAATAGAATAAGTTCAACTGTAACATTTATTTTGGATAGTCAACTCACATTGGTGGAGAAAGAATAGCAATATTAGTTAGACTGTCTTACACTTCTAATCATTTATTTATACTCTATTTCAAGTCAAGTCAAATTTGGGGTGTGGAATGCACTGCCTACTGTGATAGTGGAGTCTGACACTTTAGGAACTTTCAAGCGATTATTGGATAGGCACATGGAGCACACCAGAATGATAGGGAGTGGAATAGCTTGATCTTGGGTTTGGACACAACATCGAGGGCCGAAGGGCCTGTACTGTGCAGTACTATTCTATGTTCTATATGTTCAAGTGGCTAACATAATAGCTGAGTCCAAATTACTAAACCTGCAACCATTGATTTTTCATAAAAGATTCCATAACAAATATCTGGAATTAAGAATTTACCATCTGCTTCATTAATGTCCTTTAGGAAATGAAATCTACTTTCACTTACTTAGTCTGACCTACGTTTGATTCCAGAGCCTCAACAATGTGAGGCAATTAGGAATGGGCAATAAATGCTGTCCAGCCAACGACATCTATGTCCCATGAATGAATTTTTAAAAATGTTTCAAATACCTGAACCAACTTATTAGTGTTTATGACAATGCTTTGTTATAATGTTCCATCTGCACTATTTTGTAGAATTATATGGAAGAGGCCCTTCAGCCCTTTGAACCTGCGCCAACATGCAAGAAACACCTGACTTCCCATCTAATTCCATTTACCAGTACTTGACCCATAGCCTTGAATGTTATGACATGCCAAATGCTCATCTGCATACATAAGAACATAAGAAATAGGAACAGGAGTAGCCCATCTAGCCCTTTGAGCCTGCCCCACCATTCAAAAAGATCATGGCTGATCTGAAATGGATTAGTTCCATATACCCGCCTTTTCCCCATAACCCGTAATTCCCTTGTCTATCAGAAATCTATCTACCCTTTCAAAGGATGTGAGGTAACCCACCTCTACACTCTCCCAGGCAATGTGTAAATTATGTTATTAATTTAAATGATTAATTATTTAAAATGGTCTCTTAAGATATCAGACAAATGAACTCACACAAATATATAAAATATTTGTCATGGTTTAATTTCTAGACTGCAGATTTTAAATAGGCAATCATTGCCTAACATGTACCTCAATGACCACATCTAGATATTGTAGAATAAATGTTATTTCTATGTTTCAGTTATATGTATATTCAGAATGCTCTTCACAAAAATATTTACACTTTTCAACATTTTTAGGTAAAAGAATTTTTATCAGTTTTAATGTTTGAAAATGCATAAAACTAAGCAAACTTGAGAATGAGAAGCCAAATAAGTTGGAATTAACATCTCAGATAAGACAAACATTGCCTACATTAAGGGAATTTAAACAGAATACCATGCTTGATATCTCTAGGCATGAACCATCTGGAAGGAATACTGCAATGATATGCTAGTGGAAACCAGACACAAAAGGATAGTTCAAGAACCAGCAGCTGTTCAATGTTTTAACACAAGTCAGAAATATTTTGTAGAAAATTTTGACCTTACAATACTGATTGTCTCTGCTTCCTACATAAATCTATGTTCATACATAACCCATAAACCCATAGATGGTTATTATAACTTCGAAATTTTTTCATTGGCATTCCTTCCTGCGGTTTAAGAAGCAGAGTAAAAATTAAAACATACTCCTGTATGTACTTTTAGTAAGTCTTGCAACGAACAGTAGCCCAAGTTATAATGCAGAGCTTATGCTGTGTTCTACTAGTAGTGTTGTACATTTTTTAAATTGCATATCTGCAATAAAATAAAAGCCATTTTAGTAAGTTGTCAATCTTTTTATTTTATTCCTTTTTGGAATATCAGCATAGTTGACAAGGCCAGCATTGTTGCCCAATAGTCAGTACCATTCATGACTCCTCAGATACTAAAGCTATGTTGCGTCCATGTCTAACAAAACCTGAATATCATCCAGGCTTAGGCTGTTTGAGTAGAAATGGTGGCATAGTGGTAATGTAATCCAGAAGCACAGGATTGATGATCTTGGGACATGACTTCAAATTCCATTACTGCAGCTAGTGGAATTTAAATTCAATTTTTAAAACTCTGGTTTCAGTAACAATGACAATAACCCATGGGTTATTTGACATAAAACCCATCTGGTTCACTAATGTCCTTTATGACAGGAAACCTGCAATCCTTAATCTGGTCTGGCCTACATGTGAATCCAGATCCACAGTAATGTGGTTGACTCTTAAACTACTTCTTAAAATGGCCCTTCAAGCCACTCAGTTTAAGGGGCCATTAAGAAAGGACAACAAAATGCTGGCCTTGCCAGCAACACCCACATCTTATGAAAGAGTTTTTAAAAAGTAGTATTTACTCTAGGAAATGATAATCTTCAATGAGAGAGAATTTAACCATCTCCCCTTGGCATTCAATGGTATTATCATCTTTCAATTTATTGCCCATCCATCATTGCCCTTGAGAAGGTGAGGGTGAGTTACCTTTTTGAACTGCGGCAGTACTTGTGGTGTATGTACATCCACAGTGTCATTTGGGGGAGAGTTCCAAGATTTTGACTCGGTAACAATAAACACCTCACCGTCAATATCCTGCGGGTTACCATTGAGCAGAAACTGAATTGGACCAGCTATATAAATACTGTGGTGACAAGAGCAGGTCAAAGGCTACGACTTCCGTGGCAAGTAACTCACTTCCTGTATCCCAAAGCTTGCCCAAGTGGACAGGAGTGTAATGGTATACTCTCCACTTGCTTCGATGATTACAGCTCCAACAACACTCAAGAAGCTTGAATCATTCAGGACAAAGCAGCCCACTCGATTAGGACACCATCTACCACCTTAAATCTTCCTCCACCACTGGCATAAGTAGCAAATGAGTATCATTTACAGGATGCACAGCAGCAATTCATTAAGCTCTTTCAACAGCACCTTCGAACCTGCAACCTTTACTAGCGAGAACAAGGACAGCTGATGCATGGGAACACCACAAAATCTGCAAAGTCCTTTCCAAACCATACAGTTTGGAACTACATCGCCATTCTTTCACTGTCACTGGGTCAAATTCCTGGAACTCTCTTCCAAACAACACTGTGGTTACCCTTACATGTACTGCAGAACTTGAGATGCACAATCACCCTCTGAAAGGCAAAAATGCTGGCCCAAGCAATGACACCCACATTCCATGAAAGAATAAACAGAGAAAAGTAGTTGATTGACAGTAACGCATATGGGATGTCTTGAGCTTCTGAAAGGCACTATATAAATGCAAGTTTGTTCATTGTTTGCATGTGTTTTAAAATACAGGTTCACAGGTTTGTTATTGTTCCAGAATTATTTGTATAATGTATTTAAGTAATGCATTGTGATTTCATTCATTGCTTTGGGATTCTGAGACAAGCAGTAAATGGAACTTCTTTCTTCTTGCAATCCTTCAAAAATATGAAACCAATAAATAAAACATGGCACACAACTTCCCAAGTTATGGTTCAGCCTTTAATGTGATGATTATTTAAAAAGTGATGGTCTAAAAATCCTCATCATACTTCTGAAGGTGAATAAATTTGACATTGTTTCACCCCATGGCAGCTTTGCAAAATACAAAGACAGGGCAAAACTTGAAATGTAGCCATATACCTATTAAGCCTTGAAATTACATGAGATACTAACATAATAATCCAGAGCATAATTGTATGAAATGCTTCCCTCTTTTTCTTTTAGCAGAGACAATAACCAACTTATCTTAAACAGGAAAGAGCAATTTCAGATCAATGTTTAAAACATTTGTATTCTGATATACTGTGGCATAATTTGAGTCAAAGTTCTGAATTCCTACAAAGAATTATAAAGACTCAAAAGTGTTTTTTTATTAGTTTTTTGAAAAACTTGTATGGTCAAAAGGGACTCTGGGAGAAACAAAATCAATAAAAGCAATTTAACATTCCCCCTTCTTCGAGTACATGCTCATTTATTATATCTTCAATGTGGTTTTGTTAAATATTAAATTATAGGCGCTGAGGAGATTAGAACGAGCTTTACCATGAACATGTTGACATTTTCAAAGTTCAGTTTAAGTATTTATTGAAACAGGAATCTATCGTCAGAATGTATGAACATGGTAAAATATTCAATATATCAGTGCAATTTTTATCATATACATTTTGATTTTCTATAGTATTAAAAATTGGTTTACTTTGCAAAATGTGTGATTCCTGATCAGTGCCTAGTCCCAGTGAAGCAGGTGCCATGTAAACCTTGTGCTGTCTCCTCATTTGAATGATTGCAGTGTTCAGCTGAGTATCACCAAGCTACTGACTGACTGAGTATTGTTATGACCAGGTGAGAGGTGAGAACGAGTGAGCTGACTTCCTCTATTTAACTTCCTTACTAAACAAAGTAAGAAGTCTCAAAACATCAGGTCAAAGTCCAACAGAGCTTTTGGAGCACTGCTCTTTTATCAGGCGACTCAGTTGATGAAGGAGCAGCACTCCAAAAGTTTGTGATTCCAAATAAACCTGTTGGACTTTAACCTAGTGTTGTGAGATCGCTTACTGTGCCCAGTGCAGTCCAGTGCCGGCATCTCCACATCATCACTAAACAAAGGCTTAAGTTTTTTTCCTTCATGAGTCTTTGCTATTACCAAATCAGAATGTAGTTTATTATTTATTCTGTGAACAATAAGGAACCGATCACATAAGGCTTTCTAGAGTCAAATAGCAAATTTATTAACCATTACCTGAGACAAATAATGAAAATGTGACATCAAGCACTTGGCCCTCTTGCAGTAATTCGGGCCCACGTCCACGTACATACACATGTATCAGAAATAAAGGAAGTTAGAGTCCAACTTAAAAAAAAGTTCAAAATATATGGTTAAATGTACTTTGTCCTTGTGGCATAGGTTTTAAACATGCATCTGATTTAGGTTAACTGGCTTCTTGGATGCAGTCAAATGTAAAAGATGTTGAAATCATTACTGATAAAGTTGGCTCTTGAACCATGTAAACCATGATGGCACAGTAGTAAAGTGGGTTAGTACTGATGCTTCACAGCGCCAGTGATCTGGGTTCAATTCCTGCTCGGGTCACTGTCCGTGTGGAGTTTGCACATTCTCCCGTGTCCGTGTGGGTTTCCTCTGGGTGCTCCAGTTTCCTCCCACATCCTGAAAGATATGCTGGTTAGGTGCATTGACCTGAGCAGACGCCAGCCTGTGACAACTTGGGGAATCTCACAGGAACTTCATTGCACATTAATGTAAGCCTTACTCATGACTAATAAACTTTTTTTTATATAAGAAGGAAAGAAAGTTTTTTCCTCTGCTGAAAACTTTCTCGATACCATCTATGTCACTGACAATTGGGGGGATTTTCCCCTCCGACTGGTTACAGGAATCATGGTGGATGGAGGATGGACCATGCAAAGATCTGTTGACCTCAGGCATGATTTTCCTGTTTTGGAGCAAGTGTGGCCAGAAAATCCGGTCAAATATCTTTCAAGACTGAGCAACCTTGCCTTATGTATATTTAAGAGATTTTGGGTGTGTGACAGATATTGGAAAAATGGCTAGTATTTTGCTTTCTTAATGTATCTTCCTTAGAAAATTACAAGTTTTGATGGGTTATAGAAACCAGTCACATTTTTCTGAGGATTTATTTGTTTGTCACCTTCACCTTGGAATGTGGTCTTGTGGCCCTGCATTTTTAAGCAGTTCGCTGTGTCCTGTTAAATTTGCAAAATTCTCGGTCAGTTGAAAAGTCTTTTTTTTCCAGAGGCATAGTCTTGTGACAAAAATCAACAGAAGAGCTGATGAAAATGGTTGAACGGACACCGCGCAATCATCGCCAGTGTTCCCTCTCACTCGGAGAGCACTTCAATGGCCAAGGACATTCCTCCTCTGATCCTCAAATAAGTTCCAGTTCCAGTTCCATTTCCAGGCAATACAAAATCACCAAACAGAAACTGATAGCCAAGTTTCACACTCGTGAAGAAGGACTTAACTGAGATCTTAACATGTAACCCTCACCATACAGTTCTGTGGGTTAAAAATCTTTCTGACTGTCCTATTTTGACATCATTCATATCATGATTATATGTGATGATTTCTCTGCCTGAATTAGTTTGCATAGTGTTTACCGCCATCTTACTCTTTGCCCAAAACCTTACATTATGGAAACAGTTTATTCCTTGTCTTATGCATGCCTGCCATAATCATATGCACTTCTGTCAAATCTTCTTTGTTCCAAGTAAAACAGCCCAAGCAGCTCTTCTTCTTCTCTACTACTCCACTGAGGAACGTTTCTCTTTATAGCAAATTCCTGAAGAAACAGTTGTTAACATCCTTATAATCAGTGCAAATCCTCTGTAAGAGGACCAGGCTGCTTCTTGGAGACTCAGGATAGCTGAAACATGTGCTAACAGCTGGCTCTTCTGTTGATATGAAAATGCTGGTATTGGATTGGGGCGAACAGGATAAGAGGTCACACAACACTCGGTTGTAGTCCAACAGGTTTATTTAAAATCACAAGCTTTCAGAGCACTGCTCCTTCATCAGTTGAAGTGGAGAGAGGCCACTGCGCATGCATTGATCTCCATGCTGACAGATTGGTGCGTGTACAGTGGCCTGCGCAGTGCTATGCTGCTGGCCTCTTGAGCGGGAATAGGTCCCACCCTCTACTTTTCAGAATGAATCACACTAGGACACTCTGCAATGCACAAGAGTGTCAGAGATTCACTCTGGTAGTATGCTAAAACAAACGGTGGGATTTACTTCCATTTTCCTACTGGTTGGGAACATTGAATTTTTTTGGGAGAATACCAACCTGTAAGTATTGATTAACAGGAGATTTCTTTGATATCGATAAGCCTGCAGCCATAAGATCCAGAATCAATGCTGAGGTTCCCATGGCCTTTCCCAATCGATTGCATATCACCGTCCCTTGCCACTTTAGAAATAGAACATACCAGACATAATGATGGAAGAATCTGGAACAAATAGCCTTGTATATTTGTACTTAAATATTTGTGAAATATAATGGAAAGCTCCCTCAACCTGTTCCCTGGTGCTAATAGGAAGGACCTTGCATAGTGGATTGGGTTGAGATGGTTTAAATCTTACCCTCAGATGGGGCATTGCCAAAAGGTCCAATTTTATTCCTCATTTTGAGTTTGGTAGCAATGAACAGTTTGTTAGACCACATTAGGGAGGCATTAGCAGTTGACCACATTGTGTAGAATGGAAATCAGACCATGCCATGCCCTCCCACCAACGCCACATTGCTCTCACCACCCCCCCCCACCCCCCCTCTCCCCACCCTTCATGCCCCTTCCTTGACAACCTATTACATAGGCTAGATCAAGCAAGGGTAGTTGGCCTTCTGTACTGGAAGACATAAATGAACTGGATGAAGGTTTATGATGTATTAATGTTAAGAAAGTATAGCCAGTTCCTTTAGGGGCATATATTCCAACCAACTCAATTTTCCAATATTCATTGCACCTAGGAGATCAGGTCCACCTGACCACAGACCCGGGATAATCAGCCTATGAGTGTAAACGGTGGAATTCACAATGTAATAAAGCTGACATAAACTGTCCACAGGACATATTGCAGAAAATTGCCAAGTCTTTCATGGCACAACTTTGCAAAGTCAAAAGCTCTATCTCTGCATGGTTTCCAAGGAGCCTGAATCTGGTTAGAACCCGCACAGAATGAAAATCCAGCAAGTCGGGCAGTTTCTCCCAAATTGGATTTGTTGATTTGGGAAATTTCCTGACTCTGCGTACCTGACTCAAGACTACAAATTTGATCCAAAGTGTTCGTGTTTTAAATTTTAAAAAAGTACAATTTTGCTACAGAATCCAACCCAAACATTTAACTATAAAATTGAATTAGGTAGATTGAGATTTTGATATTGTTTACATGATTTTGGACTATGGCCAGAGTCAGTAGTGACTTATCTCCCCTAATTCCTGACCTCTGTGATAAAATCTCAGCCAAAGGACCTCACAATAGTTAATAATTTATTTAAACTCTATGTTCAATGGCTTTCATTATTAGTCAGGAATGGGAGTCAAACGCTGAGAATGCATATTATTTATAATTGTTTAAATCATTTGCATGAGAGTGTCACAGGTTCTGGAAGAAAAAGTAAAATATGACTAATGCAGAAGATTTCACAATGTGCTTCACAGGTGAGCAATCTTATTATGCTAAGTTTGAACACCATTGTAAATGTTGCCGTTTGTGATTGGATTGTGAAATAAAGCACAACAATGTTTAAGAAGGTTATGTCTTGCCTGTCCTTGTCTTTTGTAAAAATTTGACTCCTTTGCAAATCCAAGCACCATCACACTTCCTGTTAAAAGTATTTTGATGCCGTGAGCATTGCATCTACCTACCCTTCATGACAGTCGGTGCCAACGTATGCCCCTCTTTCAAACCTCACTGCCCTTTATAGACCCATGCTAACTTAGTCACAACACATGCCAATCCATGATATCCCATTTATTCCAATGGTCCTTCATAGCCCCTTATGCCAACTTAGCAGCAACTCATGTCAATTTATGACCCCTCCTCCCCCATTCATCCTCATGGCTCTTTACAGTACCTTTGCCAACTTAGTGCCAAGTCATGTCAACCCATGTTCCCCACTCACTACCCTTTGCCTTGATTCTCGCCATGCCAATTCACCCTGTATCAATTATGCAGAAGCTTCAGAACCATGCTGAGATGAAATTTTTAAAAATTCTACGTGTCCATTAGAAACTTAACTACATTTAAAAGAACGTTCTCATTGACAGAAGTCCATTTAATGCACTTAAATCCCTTTATGTACTTAGTTCCTTACAAAAACAAACATTTGTTTTATAGTTCCACAGGGAAGACAGCTAATCATTTTATAAACACTT
Source organism: Sphyrna mokarran (assembly GCA_024679065.1). Classification (NCBI taxonomy): domain Eukaryota; kingdom Metazoa; phylum Chordata; class Chondrichthyes; order Carcharhiniformes; family Carcharhinidae; genus Sphyrna; species Sphyrna mokarran. The sequence continues at coordinate 49,589,213 of JAGIQG010000016.1, forward strand.
GGAGTTGTCAATCAAACTGTTAATTTACAAGCCCCTACTGTGGAAATGATAGTTTGTGGAAGGGGACAAGTAGCACTAACCTTGTAATGATAGCCCTCAGGCTAATGTCAACAAACAATCCTGAGATTGCAAGCGCCTACTTTTTGGCAGGCTGTTTTCTTTTTCAAGAAATTGAAGCGCAGTGGAATTAAATGACTGGCAGCTTGCTAATTCTACTTTGTCCAGTTTATATGCACGTTCATATCTACTCTTAACAATCCCAAAGGGTGCCTCACCTCTCCCAAAATGTACATGAACACTTGCAAAGAGCACCTTACCTCACTCAAGAACTCCAGCAGGTTTAGGCCTTTTTGTCAAGTTTATAAAGCCCTTGAGTCATGTTTCAACACCTTTATGACCAACATTGCTTCCAAGTGAAGGCAGCTGCACTATAAAAAGCACAGCTGCCTCGTGAACCCAGAAAGGCAACATATGTTTCACCCACACGCCAGTAAAAATGGGTCCAGTTGAGTTTGGGAGCAGGTATCGAGTGCCATTTTGGCTAAGGCAGAGAGCTCCTTTGAATCAGTGAAAATTTGGGTCTTCGTACCATTTAAAAGATATCTATATCACTGAAATAATCCACGCACACAAAGAATGGTAGCAGACCCTCAGTCCTACATGGATGTATCAGCCTATAGCATTTATTTAACTTCTGGAATGAGCCTTGAACTCACAACCTTCTCACTGAAAGGCAAGTAAGCTACTAATTTTCCCTCTAACCAAATCTAGCTACAAACGCATAGCCTGTTTACCAGAGATTGTCGCAACTTTTTTTTGGAAAGATATTCAAGATTTTGCAAGTGCACCAGAAACTGAAAAAAACAAGATTGCATAATGATCTGTGTGAAGGTCTGAAAAAAAATTTAAAAAAGGATATTTTCAACAATGGGCAAAAATAATGAAAATTGAAACACTGGCCAAGTGATGTAAGAAAATGCAAGCAGTGGTAAATTGTCAATATGGTGTTACATGCTAAATCTTACTTTTCACAGGTAATGGAAAGTCAATGTTATTTTGAAATGCTGGAAGTCTCTGCAATATGAGCAAAAGTGCAACAAAACTAAGATAGCAGGCTAAGAGCACTAAGGGCTAAATTATTCATTGAAATTATGGCCACCAAAATTTTAATACACAGCTCCTATCTAGCTACAATTCCTTCATCAATCACTACTACAAACATATAACCTAATTGCAACAGAACTCAAAACATGTTAGACTTCACCATTGAAACATTTGTGGAATTAATAAGGTTTAAAAAAAACTACACTGTACATAGGTTTACTGATGAACAGTCTTCATTTGTAGGTATTGCTTTCATTTTTCCATGGAAAGTAGGCTAATACAGCATTTATTATCCATCCATTGTTGCTATTGAGAAAATGACAATGATCTGCTGTCTATTTAGTGTTAGTGTTTGAAGGGAAATTTGCCTTAACAGGTCCAAGATATCAGTGTTAGATCAGCATTACAATTCAGTATTTGGACAAGAAGTAATTGCTTTAAGAAGAAAATGAAAGTGAAAGCTGCCTTCAGCAACAATTGTCTAAGGGAAAGAGAAAAAAAATTGCATTCAGGAAATAGCAGAAATAGATTGGAAAACCTGAAGTCTTAAGGGGTTTTGTATCTCTATTAGAATTATATTGATTGTGGTAGCATGCTCAAAACTTCGAGAGTCGAGGCTATGTTCTAAGCACCAAGAAGGGAAAATCATAAAGATCCCAAGAAACAGGGGAAGACCCCAGAAGTCCTGAGATCCATGGGGAAGACATTGTATCATGCCATGCCTCAACTAGAGGAATGTTATGTATTAATATTTGTAACTCAATAAATCATGTTTGTTTGCATTCTAAATTAGTGATTGTCCTTTTCCCAATAAGGTTGTTCCCCTACGAAAGAATTATTACTCTGTGATTTAATATAGAGTTCAAATCTCAATGCATAGAATTAGATTCACATTCAGTACAAATTGCATCAATAATTGAAAATATGATGATGGAGATCTCCAATCAAATGAGTTTTAGTTGTTATGAATATGCTGAAGGGGAAGGAGCCAAATTATGAATGAAGCTAAATATGGGAGCATGTAATACCTTGGAAGCCAAGTGAATCTGGTAAATGATTTGTCTGCTAGGCAGTTAGGTTTTGCAACCTCAAATCTATTCAAACCCACCTGATGACGTGATGCTATTGTGATCTGTTAATGGTTATGTCTTCCCAGGAGTCAGGATTAATACTGCAAAGTTTTAAAATGACTTGTCTTTAAAGCATTTATTCCACCCAACTGTGTTTCAGTAACCGGACTGCAGCTTGCCACAGAAGGTGGCCTTGGAAATTTTATAATTAAAAATGCAAAAGATAAGCCCAAGCCAATGTAACTGGACCATTTAATATGTATATATGAGGTTTGCAGTGTCTTTCTAATTTAGGGTAAACTGGCCCTGTGACTCTGATTCCTTCCTTAAAATCAGCTTGGTGGCATGATTGTTAATGGAGACCCAGATTTTCTTGCTGTGAAGAAGGTATAAGATAATCTCACCTGTAAACAATGACCAGGGCAGCAGTGCTGACGAAGGATAGATTATAGTCTCCAAATCACAAACAGATGTCAGGAATGTTTGATTATATAAGCAGTTATATTTTATAATCGATTTAATTAAAAGATTGAATGTAATAGGGGTTTAGAAGATAGTTAATCACCATTTCTACCTGAATAATAGGACCATTTGATTCACATTGTCATCAAGATTGACTTTGATGGTAGGGGGGACAGACCATAATAAACCAATATAGTATTTGTTTATAGGTTTTTCTTAAAGATCCTTGAATCTCATTGACATGTCAGTCTGAGAGAGAGAGAGAGAGAGAGGGAGAAATGGAGAAATGGAGGCAGCTAGTTCTGTACATTAAGCACAAAAAATACTGGTCTTGTTGGTGACCCTGCAAAACATTGGTGGGAAGTTCACGTTCATATTGAAGAGATCAGGTTTGTAAGGATTCAAACAAGATTAGAAGATTTGTTAGTTTAGCTAGAGGAAAGAGTCTCTAATTTTTCCCTCGTTATGAAATTCAGTTTTGAGATTAGCAGTTATCTGGCTGCAAAAGGGAAAAGAAGACAAGCCATTAAGATCTGAGAATAGTTTTGGGCTGGTTCCTGCAGAATGTAGTTTTCACTTAAGAGACAGCATAAACTTAATAATGGAAATGGATTTTCTGTGGTTTTAAAAGTTAAATGGCAGATAATTTCTGTAATTTAGAGTATAACTTGTCTACTGAATAGTTTTTAGACAAGGCTGCTTTTATTTTGTCTATTGCAGTGTAAGTCTTAAAATCTTGAAATCTTGTGTTATTCTTTCTAGTCAGGAAATTTGAAAACCTTGTTAAAATTTATCAATCTTAGCAGGAATTGTAATGGACTTTTTTCACCTGATTTGAATTCCAGTTGTTGGTACAATGTGAGATTGTAATATAGGCACCTCACCCTACCACTTGCTGCCAACCATTGTCATAGACAATACAAGTAGAACTGGACAAATTATTTGATTTGACTTTGATAGCAGTCCTTGATTTCACTCTTTTGTAAGATATCAAGTTCTGCAACTTGGTGTGTAGCATTTTTGTTGGTAAATCTCTAATTCTTGCCTCAGTCAAAGGCAGAATTAATCTCATCAACCTGGTGAGTGACGTAAGTGTCAATTGTAGCATTTTTCAAGGGATCATTACCAAGCTGGTAGAATATAAGAGCTATTATCAACCTGCTGCTTCAGAGCACATAGGGCAAAATATAAAATGCATACAATTGTCAAAACTGCAGTAAAGTTTAATTTATTGTCATTTGATAGTACTGAATTTGAATGTTGCTGAAAAAAAGAGAAATGCCGTTGAGGTTTATCATTTTGTACTCAGCAGGACACATTTGCAACAATACCAAATCTCAAAGAGAACAACAATTTATACTGCATGATAAGAGGATGCTGATTGATTGCCAATTGGCTCTGGTCGGTAGAGGAATGGAGAATGCAACAAGGAACAGTTAACTGATAAGCTTTTATTTAAATTCCAGTCATGCAAATTAACGCTGACTGATCAAGGCATTGCCATGGGGAATGAACTAGCAGATAGCTGTCCCCAAAACCTTTGTTCAGTTGAAATAGGCACAATGCATGGACATGATCTCTCTGTTTGCAAAGGAAAGAAGGGCCCTGTGTGAATACATGGAGCTTCCAGCAAGTGCAGTTGAGCCATGCTAAGCCCAACTGATACCTTAAATTAATTATCAGTGTAAGGATTGTTTAACAAATATTATCCAGTTACAGAAATACTAATATTGAACAGCAAGTTCTAAGCTTTGCAAACACAGGCTGGTTTATTATGATCAGTACTTTACATGTTGCGAATAGCCAAAGGGACATGCTATTTGATACAATCTACCAGTTGTTGGAAAGTACAGCCTAAATACATGGCATCATATTGCAATTTAATTCATATATTAGATTACTAATTTGTGTGGAAAGTAGAACATCTTTTCAGCTCGATGGCAGAATCCTGTTATTGAAGAATACCCATTCATGTTACCACTGCATAATAATAGCATGAAACTGTTACCTTCACCCATTCGGGTATACTGAGCAAGAATTTAGCTCGGCCAATGCAGCCAACCAGAACACCCAAAGGAAACCCACATAGACACAGGGAGAATATGCAGACTCTGCACAAAGTGAACAAAGTCGGGAATCGAACCCAGGTGCTGTAAGGGGGTACTAAGTACTGTGTCACCGTCCCACCCTCATTTCAGAACTGAAAGTGGCAGTCTTCAGCCCATTCATGAGTTACAGTATAGATAATGAGCAATGATCTGATTAGGGTAGCAATTATCCTGCTGGATGATTCTGATATGCCCTTTTGCACGGTGTTGCATAGTGAACAAATGGCTCAAGCTCTGTTTATGGTTTTTCTGATATGGACAATTTATAGGAATCCCAACTTATATATTGACCAGTGAAAGTGGGCTTGTGATAGACAGTAGTAGAGATCCCAGTAGAACATCAAGGAGAGGAAGTTATCTGACTGCTCCATTTCAGAGGTGAGGTTGAGTGTAGGATGGACTTCAATCAAACCTAGTACGCGCAAGATGAAAAGCTTTTACAAAATGTCTCTTTTCTGAGCAACACTAAAGTTTTATTTATTTCCATTGTCAAAAATGAAATACAATAGGAATAAGTTACCTTGTGCAGTTAAATCAGTTCTCAAAGATACAAAGAAGTGTCTGGTACAGCGCTTACAAAAAAAAGTTCAAATGTCACCGGTACAAATATTGACAAAGTTATGTTGCAATGTCAAATTTATCTATAATTGCAGAATCCTTCAGGGCAATGTAGAGAATTTGAGTGAAATGAAAGCCAAAATTGCTTTAAATGCTTTTAAATTTCCAGTTATGGAAAGACTCATTGAAACTGGGACACACCTATTATCTCCGTTTAGTAGGAATTATCAAAAGGAAGCAGAATAACAGAATAAAAGAAAAATCCCTAAAGTTTTTGATGGTTTTCAATTGTATTCAGTAATTAGGAATCATTTTCATAAAATCATAGAACATGTACGATATAGAAAAAGGCCATTTGGCCCATCATATCCACTCTTGTTAAATAGCACGAAGGGCAAAAAATAGTCTAAAGTGCACTATCAAGCCACAACAAGTTAGGGCGAGGGAAGTGGTGTGGAGGACAGGAGTGGGGGAGGGGATGAAGGATAATGGGAGTGGAGGAGGCACAGAGGGCAGGGGGTGGAGGGAACAAGTAGAATAGCTACCCAGAGTAGTTAAAGGTATGCATTGAAGCATAGCTTCATACAGCTGCTTGAATTTATTGGCACTTTTATAGAAAAGCAGTTGTATAACTTGGTTGTGTGTTTAATTGTTTCTGACTCAATGATTATAGCAGACTATATAATACTATTAAAGCTTCTGTTACCATTTTCAATTCTTAGAGTCCAATTTTACCTTCGCGTTGCACCCATTTTCAGTCTTTTTGTTCCAGTTCCCCCTTTACGAAGGCTTGAAAATGGCCGCCATCAGGACCATGCCCAAAATGAGCGCGATGACTATTTAAATGCATTTGCATGCATTTAAATTGACTTAGTGGGCTGCGCGTCCAACTTTACTGGCACTTCCCCCTTTACCACCATGTTTGCCCATCTGGAATCGGTGTGAAACAAGCATGCTCCATAGAAGTCCGATTCAGGTGCTTCAGTTAGAGAGGAAATAGGTGCCTAACCTTCGTTCTCAGCTTGACAATGGCGAGGAGCGGGAAGCGGGGGGAAAGGATCCACTGCCACTCTGTCTGAGATCAATGGAGGGTCTCTTGCCACTCTGCCTGAGAATGGACAAAAAGGGGGATCTGCTGCCAGTCTGCCTCAGATCAGTGAAGGGTAAAGCGGACTCCACTGCCACTCTGCCTGAGAACCGTAGAGAGGAAGGAGGTTCTGCTGCCACTCTGTCTGAATCGATGGGGGGAAAGAGGGGAAGGAGACCGCGATCCGTCTGGATGGCAGGGGGTGTGGAGATAAGGGGGTCAATAATGTTGTAGGGGTGGGGCAATATCTGTGGGACCAGAAGGAGGCGTTATCCAGCTCAGGAGGGATATGGGAGGGAAGCAATATTCTATCTTTTTTTCTGCACATGTGCACTTCCAGTGCCGACTGGAACTGCAGGGTTTCAGGCATGTTAAGCCCCACCCACAGGCTCCGACAGCATAATTTAGAATCACTGATACTTTTGCAGGCAAAGTGTGTGTGGAGGCACATCCTGAAACACTCCTATGTTCAAGTCCACCCAACACTTAGAATCAAAATGGTAAAATAGGGCCCTAATCTTTCTATTTCAATTTGATCCATTAATTTGAATTGAATAGTATTGGCTACTGGTTAGTTGGCAATGTTTATTTTTGCCTCAGTTTTGACAAATGTCTTCTCTCTCTGGATTTCTTCTATACAATTTCCCTGCCATAATGTGCCCCTCTCCCCGTTAAGTAGTGCTATCAAGAAATACAATTTTTCTTCTACTGCTGCCTGTTCTATTCAGCACCTACTCTGATAGAAAAACAAGGAACACAGAACTTAATGACTATGGAAATTCAAATAGAACAAGGCAACTTTATCTTTTTGTCTGTGGGTGTGAATAGATATAAAGCTTAAGATGACAATTAATCAACTTGCACGTATGATGGACTGGGGTGGCACAATAAGAATCTGGTGTGAGAATTCTCACTTGCACACAGTAATTCATCTCAGGACATGCTGGGTGACATATTTAAATGTACCTTGCCAATATTTGATACAGCAACAGTACATAGTAGCCAGGAATAACAGTACATTCTCCCTTGGTGATATTTGTACCAAATTTAGAGTGAAGTGAATTAAGATACGTGAGGCTATTTTGATCAAAGGGTGAAAATAGGCACTAAGTGAGCGCTAGGTAGCAATGAACGTCTATTTGAAAGCCTAGATTTAGCACACAATTTTCAGGTTAATTGATGACTATCTTGACTCAAACGTGCCAACAGACGCTGCAACTGACAACTGCAGGTTAGCACTCAAGTGCTGATTAGATGCAATTTTCCTGTTTGTAGCCTCCGCTCATCCAACTCAGATGAAGGTGTGACAGGAGAGGAGCCAATTTGGAGTATGTGTGGGTGGGTGTGTCTGTGTGTGTGTGTCAGGGATCTGGAGAGGGGATCCAAACGTGGATCCCCAGGGGATCTGGATGCCATGATGGAGGAGGTGGAGGAGAGGAAGGATATGCTCTATAGATAGGAGGGAGGGAGGTCACAGAGGCAGCTGATGTGGTGCATGCCTAAGGGCTAACAGTTAGGAGGCCTGGCGATAAGAGATGGGCTCTTAGGAAATTTACTGACTATGACATATGTTCAGCATAAGAACATAAGAAATAGGAGCAGGAGTAGGCCATTTAGCTCTTCGAGCCTGTCCCATCGTTCAATAAGGTCATGGCTGATCTGAAGTGGATCAGTTCCACTTTCCTGCTTTCTCCCCATAGCCCTTAATTCCCTTGTCTATCAGAAACCTATCTACCCATGACTTAAATATATTCAACGAGGTAGCCTCCACCTCTTCAATGGGCAGAGAATTCCAGAGATTCACCACCCGTTGAGTGAAGAAATTCCTCCCCAACTCTGATTTAAACTGCCTCCCCCCCTTATTTGAGGAAGTGCCCTCTAGTTCTGTTATCTTTTCTAAGCAGGAAGAATCTCTCTACCTCTACCCTATCTATATCCTTCATTATCTTATATGTCGCTATAAGATCCCCCGTCAGCCTTTTAAACTTCAACGAGTACAGATCCAGTCTATTCAATCTCTCTTCACAGGCTAACCCCCTTATCTCCGATATCAGTCCAGTGAACCTTCTCTGTACTCCCTCCAAGGCCAATATATCCTTCCGCAAATGCAGCGACCAAAACTGCACACAGTTCTCCAGTTGCGGCCTCACCAGTACCCTGTACAGTTGCAGCAAGACCTCTCTGCTTTTATATTCTATCCCCCTTGTTATAAAGGCCAACATTCCATTTGCTTTCTTGATCACCTGCTGCACATTTTACGATTTGTGCACAAGGACCCCCAGGTCCCTCTGCGCCATAGCATGCTGCAGCTTTTCATCTTTTAAGTAATAATTCCTCCTACTATTATTTCTACCTAAGTGGATAACCTCACACTTGCTAATGTTATACTCCATCTGCCAGGTCCTTGCCCACTCACTCAGCCTATCCAGATCTCTCTGCAGACTTTCCGCATCTTCCACACAATTTGCTTTTCCACTCATCTTCGTGTCATCAGCAAATTTCGTTACCCAATTCTCAGTCCCCTCCTCCAGTTCATCTATGTATATGGTAAACAGTTGAGACCCCAGCACGATCCCTGCAGCACTCCACTAGTCACCAACTGCCAACCAGAATAGCACCCATTGATTCCAACTCTCTGCTTCCTATAAGCAGGAGATATTTCTCTATCCACACTAAGACCTTACCCCAACTCCTTGCATCCTAATCTTTTGCAGCAATCTTTTGTGAGGCACCTTATCAAACACCTTTTGGAAATCTAAAAACACCACATCCACCGGTTTCCCTCTGTCTAACACTCTAGTCACATCTTCATAGAAATCAATAAATTTGTTAAACATGACTTCCCCTTAACGAATCTGTGCTGCGTCTGCTTGATTAAAAATAGTGAGCAATTAGAAGATTGGGAAAGATTTAAAAAACAACAAAGAATGACTAAGAAAGGAAAGATAGAGTATGAAGCTAAACTAGCTTTAAATATAAAAAATGATAGTAAAAGGTTTTACAAATATATAAAGAAAAAGAAGAGACCGGCTAGAGTGAATGTTGAACCCTTGGAGGACGAGAGGGACAATTTAGTAGTGGGCGATGAGAAAATGGCTGAGGCTTTAAATAAGTTTTTTGTGTCGGTCTTCACAAAGGAGGACACAAATAGTTTGCCGGATATTAAAGATAGAAGGATGGTAGGAGATGAGGCATTTGTTCCAATCTCACAATCAATAACTGCACCAACACCCCCAGCATTACATCTCAATTCATTCAGGGTCCAACTACACTGACCTCACAGGCACTACTCACATCACAGATACATAGCCATTATTCAATCATGTGAGACATCATATGCACACATACATCTCTGTCTATACACTCATTTGTGATTTTTCATGGGGAAGGGTCCAAATGCTTAATGCATCGTAAAATGAGATGTATATAATGTGGCAACATGTCACACAAAAGTACCCTTCAATTAGATGGTGGTGAGCATCCCTCCCTGGTGTGAGCTGTCTACTGGGAACCTCTAGTACTCACCTCTATTATGGTAATCTGTTGTGATTGTCCCTTTAAGGGCAGCACAGCAGAAGAGGGTCATCTCGCTTGGGAGCACAACTGGGACTAAAAATGGGAAATACCCCAGGGAGTGGAGTTCACTTTGCAGCAGAACACATGTAAGGACTAGGGCAGCTGTGTGGGCTGCTGGCTGTTGTACAATTTTTTATGAATAAGCACCTGCTGGGCATTATCTTACTGGCCATTTTATACTCTGCTATCGCTTCAACAAGGACAGCGAATTTGGCACCGAGTCAAATCTTCATTCACTGCGGTGAGTCTGAAAATTCCACCATTGTGAATGGCTGGAAGATTGCATTTACTGTTTTTCTAGTGAAATTTGTGAATGTGTATTAATGTAGAATCTCTAAAGTGCAGATGGAGGTCATTCAACCCACAGAGTCTGCATCAACAGAGCACCTTACCCACAGTCCAAAGATGTGTGAGTTAGGTTGATTGGCCATGCTAAAATTACCCTTGGTGTCCTGAGATGCGTAGGTTAGAGGGATTGGTGTTGGGGATATGGGGAAGGGCCTGGGTGGGATTTTGGTTGGTGCAGACTCGAGGGGCTGAATGGCTCTTTCTGTGCTGTAGGGTTTCTATGATTTCTATGATTACCCAGATCCACCCCCTCATCCAACGCCCATAACTCCACACATTTATCTCACTAATCACTTAAACATAACATTTTGAGATGCAAATAAACAATTTAACATGGCCAATCCACCTAATTTGCACATTTTTGAACTGTGGGAGGAAACCAGAACGCCAGGAGGAAACCCACACAGACACTGGGAGAACACGCAAATTCCACACAGACAGTAATCCAAAGGGGAATTGAACCTGGGTCCCTGGCATATGAGGCAGCAGTGCCGATCACTGTGCCACCATGCTGCCAACTCGAAATAAGGATAAAATTATGATGACACTGTCTCTGGCCCGATATCTGTGAGTATCTTGTTTTAATCAATATCTGAAGAAAGAAGTACTGACCCGAAAATCTCAATTTGAGTGAGTGGGCTTATTTGAGATGTTAAAATATTGCCTGACCATGGGGGACAGATCCAGAGCAAACCTGGATTGGCCAGCAGAGCCAAAATTTAGAAGCATATAGGGAAAGAAATGAAACAACACTCAGAAGCAAGAGCTGTGACTTTGAGTTTGAGGAAAAGGTAATTTGAGTTAAAGAAAAACAAAGAGTTGCTGCATGCTTTTTTTAAAAAAGAGAAGAGAACACAGAAAACAGGCTCTGGGTGAACAGGATAAAAATGTCTTAAAGAGCTGCAGTGAGTTGTCCAGAAGCATGGGAAAATGAAGAGGCTGAAACTGAGAGGTCCCTGATCAGCAAGAGCGTGCGGAGGTTTTGTGACAGTAGTGTCCGCATCAGTGGACTTCAGACGGGAAAGATCTGATGTTTTAAAAAGTAGAGAAGTGTTCTACATGTGTATAGGGTATGAAGTTAAGAAATTTTAGAAACAGTCCTTTGGACCTTAAGAGCACTGGGGTCTTCCAGTGAAATTGACAAATATAACAGGCACATTAAACAGCAGAAAGAAACAGACTCCCCAAACAGCCAGACAAAGAGAAAAGCTGCACGGATCATTAAAAGAACTTTCCATCAGTACAAGTGAAGCTTTGGTATTTTAAGAAAAAAAGCAGCCATTTTCACACCTGGGCTTCAAAGATGTGGGAGAAACACAGATAGAAGGTAGGCAGCTACAGGCAGCTCAATAAAAAACAGTCTTAAAGAGGTAATGCATTTAAAGGGGCAAATAAAAGAAGAAATAAACGGCAATGGACAAGAAGATCGGAGAAGACCCCAAATAAAGGGCAACTCTCCATAAAGGCCCATAAGCAACAAATACTTCAAGGAAGAGATAATACAAGACCTCAGAAAAGGCCATAAAGATCTCAAGGAAGTGGCAACAGAAGATCTCAAAAAAGGCAAAGGAAAACTCCAGAAAGTAGGTAAAAGAATATCCAAGACAGGGAGCAACACTAAAATCCAGCAAAAGGGCAAGGAAGTCTGTGAACATATACCATTACATTCATCTTCCTCCTCCTCCTCTGATGGCAATAGCTGGTCTCGCATGAATGTTATATTGAGAAGCATGCAGCAAATCACCATGAATCTGGACACTTTATTGACCAAATACTATCCAGACAGGTCAAGGTTTCTAATTCTCTGCTTCAGAATCCCAGTGGTCTCTTCAATTATAGCTCTGGTGGCAGAAGAGTGTTCATGGTAAGAATGCTCAACTGGTATCTGGTAATTTTTCAGCTGTGTCAATGGGAGCAGAAGATATCCTTTGTTATTTAGTAAACATCATGCACAATACATTTGGGCTCAAAGATCCGTTGGCAAGATGACTGTCTCTTAATAAATGCACTGTGATAGCATCTTGGATAATGGATGTTTACCTGCAATGATGCACTGCTGTTGGTTGCAGACAAGCTGCGCACCGAAGAATTGGAATCCTTTCCCCTTTCTGGAAACCTTCAGTTTAAATGAGGGATATGCTTGGCCGCATAAGGTAAGGGGATGGCCCAATGGTATTATCGCTAGACCATTAATCCAGAAACTCTGTTAATGTTCTAGAGACGTGGGTTCAAATCCCGCCGTGGTAGTTGGTGGAAATTGAGTTCAGTAAAAAAATTTGAAATTAAGAATCTACCAATGACCCTGAAATCATTGTCGATCTTCAGAAAAACCTGAGTTCTCTAATATTCTTTAGGGAAGGAAATTTGCTGTCCTTTGACTGACATGTGACTCCAGAGCCACAGCAATGCGGTTGACTCTCAACTGCCCCTCTGAATGAAGGCAACTAGAGATGGGCAATAAATGCTGGCCACCCAGTGATTCCCATGTCCTATGAATGTATTAAAAAAAACATTTGTACTGTCAATGGCTTCTTCATCATGGAGAGTCTTGCAACGAACTTGATAATCCAACTGCTAACTCAGTGCATTACATACTGAGCATTGCCTGGTTAAATATTTGTTCTAGTCTTGCATTACAACCTTAGATCAATAGGATGAACCATGTACTGGTTTATTCAAACAAGAGCCTTCCTTCATACATTTTACTAATCATTACATACAAATAAATATTACTGCAATGTAAATAAACTAATTTATATGAACAAATATTTCTGAATACTCAGCGTGAAAATATTCCAATGTAAGGATTCGATTTCATTCACCTTAAATTTCTACCCTCTTTCTCCGACTGAATGTACTTCTTCCCACCAGAATTTCACAACAAAATGTTCTAATCCTTTCATCTTCGTTAATTCACAGTCATTTAGAAACTAAACTCAATTACTGTACAGCTTCATGATTGGAGCTGTGTACAATTACTTGAGAAAAAAGCAATGCATGTTGGAAATTTTAGAAATCCCTTTAGTAATTGTAGAAAGAACTCAAATTCCATACTATTGATTAGCTGAAGCATTTGAATAAAAATGTTAATGAATGTACAAAATTTGTTTTGGAGGCCAAATCATAAGTTTTTTCTAAAAAAAAGTTGCGGTCAAAAGGGAGGGAATTTTCTGACCATTCATGCTGAGGGATTTTCTCATCCCACTGCAGTGAACAGAGATTTCACCTGCAGTCAAATTCTCTGACTTCACTGCAGTGTGAATGGGCAGTAAAATTGAACCCAGGTGTTTCAAAACATTTTCCAGGATGACTGGTTTGCCTCTGTCTCTCTCTGTTGTACATTTTGATGACTGTTTATAATGATGCATCCATGTTAATACTGTTTCTACTTGCTTTCCTTGTACTTATTTCATATGTTCCCTACGTGCTCAGCCCAAAGAGGTTGTACATATGCTGTTTAATTTTACCCTTCACATTGGGTGAAGGCCCTCAAAGATAACGGGGGCGGGGTGATTTTCCCACCTCACTGTGCCTGGTTCTGATCACGCAGATCCAGAAGAATAGCATGGGGTTTCTCACCCAGCGCCAAATGTTTTGCAATCCTCCCAAGCCCTCTCTATTGGCGCGCAAGTAGCATTTCAACATGCATACCCATTCAACACCTAATGCACAGAATTTTCGGGTGTGCATGGGAACTGTGAGAGCCATTCTGAGTCTCCATTAGTGGAGACCTGGTGAAATGACCACAATGGAAGCTTGGAGGCCATTGAAACCCCTGGATGGCCAGGGGCGTGGCTATCAGTGCCCAATGGACACCTTGCCATGGCCACTTGGCACATTGGCAGTGCCAGGTAGGCACCTCAACAGTGTGCCAGAGCAGTGCCAAGAGTGTGGGGCCTGAGTGGGGGTGATGATGGGAGAGCTACATAGAGCAGATATGATGGGGATGCTGTGCATGGGGGAGGGGGCATTTTGGCAATCATAATGTGGGGGGGGGAATCATGATGGGAGAGGGACATGATGTCCCAGTGTCAATGACCCATGTCAGATAGGGGGTGAGGTAACTTACTTCCAATGGGGCAAGGGAGATTCCATGCCCATGCTGGGGCATGGGTCTCCTAATGCACTGTGAGATCAGGGTGCCCTTGCAAAATGACACCTGAGTGCTCTGAAACCGGGCTCACCAGTTTATTTAGGCTCTGACCACCTCCTCCCTATACCTGTGCAAAACTCTCAATTCTCCAAAAAGTGATGATTGCAGTATGGTGCATGCCTGAGAGACCAGCATGGATTGCGTTATTACACTGAGCCTGGAATTTTCCAGCCACTCATTCTTCACTCAGCTTAATCTCCATTCACTGCAGCAGGAACAGAGAATCCCACTAGGCATGAACAGCTGGAAAATTCCAGCCTGAGTTTATTTTTGGAAAGATTCTACTATTCCTTCCTTTCTCCCTACTTTCCGAAACCCACCATCTCTTCCCTAAGCTCCTGCCAACCCACCCTGCCCAATACTCTTGTCTTACCTTGGATCTGGGATCCATTTGACCTTCTCAGGACTGGTTACTGTTCTGACAGTGACCACTGGTAAGATCTTGATGCTGCCAGGCCTTCTGAGTGGTCAGCCAATCGAAAAGACCGGCAATTCCTGAGGGTAGACTTCCTCCACGGTGCAGAGTGGAATCCCACTCTTTAACAATTAAGCCTACTTGCAGCATGTTTATGGATACAGGGCAGGCTGGCATGGTGCGAGTCTGCTTCTGATTGACTCTACTTCTGAGGATGTCGAGCTATCCACCCTCCCATAATATGCAATCCATGGTTGGTAAATGTCATCTTTGTGAAAGGAGCTTTGGACTTCTGGTTTGTAAAGTTGCTCTTTATAAATAAAATTTCTTTATGAATAAAATATATTTTTTGTCTTCTTCTGCGGTAATCCCTACCTGGTAGATTAAAAGGGTGCTTGAAAAAATATACTAAATATTTTAGTAGCAGAGCAGAGTTAGAGATTAAATGTTAGATTATGCAGCTGTTTAACTGTACAAATTGTTTCAGATCAAGATAGGCGAGAGTTAAAGCCAGCGAGCTCAGACATCGCCACTTGTGGATGAAGTGGATACAGCTGGAAGAGGATCTGAGTGGAAAAGAAAGTCCCTCCATTCAAAAGATGAAACAATTCAACTTCCCAGGAGCTAATGCTGCCATCCTGGGGAAGAGAAAGATCAAATCAGCCATGCTACTCACACAACATGGCTGTACATGCTCTGAAAAAGGTTTCTAATTCATTCATTTAGTAGTCTGTGGATATGCTAACTGAGATTCGGTAAGGTAAGTTTGAATTCAATGAAAACTGCACAATATAAGTCTGGTCAATTTAGGCCTCAGTTATTTCTAGCCTTCTGTTGGGTGGTAAGTGTATGATGGTTCCTGATTCCTTCCGTCTACTTTATACTTTTGATTGTGAAGTAAACATAAAAGCATCTCCAATCAACTCTAATTTTTCAAATGTTGGTGAGCATTCAAACACACAGAGCCACAGCTTGGTTGAGTGCTTCTACTTATGACACTTAAGGTCAGGTACAGGTTTTTTTTAATTATGACATTTGCTTCCTGAGGAAATGTTTTTTTTTCTCCATGACTATCCATGGGTAACAGGCACAGTTGGTCTGCCCTCAATAAACAATCTTTGTGGTGTGCCCGAACAGAGGCTATTTTAAACACATTGAGCTAATATCTGTGCCTGGAAGAGAGAGAATCAGAGAATCCTGTACGCAACTTCAAAAGTGCAATACAGACTATGAACGTGGAAAGTCCAAATAGCTAGTTTCTTCTTTTCATGGTGACAGGTAGATTTTTTTTTGCGTGGTGGCACAGTGCCTCACAGTGTGGGATTTTCTGGCTCCTCTGACTAGTGGGATCTTTCAGTCTTGTTAAAGACAGACACTCACCCCTGCCCCCCTCATCTTTGCAGCTGGTTCCTAGGCAGTGTGATAGGCAAGCCACGTAAAATGCTATTGATATCGGCAGGGCTGGAAGATCCCGCCATCCACCAATGGTGAGCTGCCTCTACTGCTGGAAAATATGCCAGTGTGGGGCAAAGGGTACGGTTGCAAAGTCTAGCCCTATAATTCTATTCTCTCAGCAAGTAAATTATTGTTAAGTTTTTGCTCTGATTTATGCGTACTGTTTTTTTCGTATCATCCGATCTGACTTCCCTTCCCATTATTTCTTAATCTGTATATTATTTAATTCACCTTATTTCCTCCTCCATTGTTCCTGTTTCTTTCTCATTCCTTGAAGCTCAGCAGTGAAGGAGGTGGACAATTGGTCCTTCATTCACCAAAGTCTCCCATGCCGCATTAATTTGCTGCATAGCCGTTGGCTCATACTTCCAGCAACTCATCAGGCAAAACATTTCAGCTGAAGAACGAAGGAAGTTGTCTAATATGCCACACTGCGAGATTCCCTGATCCAGGTAAATTGAGACCATTATAAACAAATATATTAACATTTTAAACAATCTGAAATTTGGGGCATCATGGGAGCACAATAGTTAACACGGCTGCTTCACAGCTCCAGGGACCTGAGCTCAATTGCCGGCTCAGGCCACTGTCTGTGTGGAGTTTGCACATTCTCCTCGTGTCTGCGTGGGTTTCCCCCAGGTGCTCCGGTTTCCTCCCGCAGTCCAAAGATGTGTAGGTTAGGTTGATTGGCCATGCAAAAATTGCCCCTTAGTATCCTAAGATACTTAGGTTAGTGGGATTAGCAGGTAAAATATGTAAGGATTTGAGGGTAGGACTTGGGTGGGATTGTGGTTGGTGTAGACTCGATGGGCTGAAGGGCCTCTTTCTGCACTGAATTGTTCTATGATCTAAGCCGTAACAAAAAAAATCTGAATTAAGAATCTACTGATGATCATGAACCCATTGTCGATTGTCGGAAAAAACCATGTGGTTTAGTGATGTCCTTTAGGGAAGGAAATCTGCCGTCCTTACCCAGTCTGGCCTACATGTAAGACCATAGGACATTGGAGCAGAATTAGGCCACTCAGCTCATGGCTGATAGTTTTCTCATCCCCATTCTCTTGCCTTTTCCCCATAATCACTGATCCCCTTATTAATCAAGAATCTGTCTTAAAGACACTTGTCTTAAACGACCTGGCCTCCACAGCCTTCTGCAGCAAACAGTTCCACAGATTCACCACTTCCTGGCCGAAGAAATTCCTCCTCATCTCTGTTTTAAAGGATCACCCCTTTAGCCTGAGGTTGTGCCCTCTGCTTCTAGTTTTTCCTACTGGTGGAAACATCCTCTTCAGGTCCATTCTATCCAGGTCCCACAGCATCATTAACTTTCAATAAGACTCCCCGCTTATCTTTCTAAATTCCAACAAGTACAGACCCAGAGTCCTCAACTGTTCCTCGTATGACAAGCTCTTCATTCCAGAGATCATTCTTGTGAACCTCCTCTGTTCCTATTCCAAGGCTAGCACATCTTTCCTATGATATAGGGTGAAAAACTGCTCAAAATACTCCAAATGGGATTCCAGAGCCACAGAAATGTGGTAGACTCTCAACTACCCTTGGGTTACTACAGATGGGCAATAAAAGCTGGCCAGTGAACGACGGTCAGGTCCCTCGAATGAATAAAGAAATATGAGCAAGGTTTTACTGAATATGAAACGGTGATATACATTAGAGGCCAATTAGTTTATGCAGAATTCATAATTTTAGCAATAAACCAAGTGCCAGTTTTCACAAATGAGAAAAAGGTTACTTTAGGCTGCTTGTATAATAAATACAAAAAAGTTTGGTATAACATTGCTATAAAGCACTTTTAAAAGTTCAGTAAAGTTGGCAAAATCTTTGAAACAGTAAAGATGAAGTAATGAGTACTGGAATACTCCAGTTGGTAATAGCATAATTTATTCCGCATAGGCATGTGTCAAAATCATGGGACTATCAGACCATATGAAAGCACCAATTATACTTCAGTAGCTCAGATTCGTCCATCCATTCAAATAGAAAATAAACTTTGCTCAGAATGAATCCATCAATCTTCTGCTTTTTCCCCAATATTTTTGAATGTTATTGAGCTTAAAGTGCCTGGTTTTCAAATGTTCAAAAGCAAGAATTGACATGCAAATCCATGAATGTAAGTGTCAATTTGGTTTCTTTCAAACCACCCTACAGACTGTGTAAAAAAAAAACACTCACAGTCCGATAAGAGGAAGGATCTCCCAGCCAATGTGGACTCACCCAGAGGGTTTTTCACCTGGATATCTCTGTTCATTAAACCTCCCTGAAACTCAGCAGTAAGAACTAGGAGCAGGAGTAAGCTACCTGGTCCTTCAAGCCTGCTCTGTCATTTAAAATACACAAACTATTTTCAACCATTACCATGTTGCTATTGTTTTGTTTTATTCACATCTACAGATACCTTTCCACAATGCTTTATGTACACAAACAAAAGATTGTGGGCCGTGAATATGCATGTAAACTGGCTCCTTCATTCTGCCTCAACTGTTTCTATCCCAAACATTTTAGGTAGATAACAAGATTCTATTCAGTGGTTATGATATCAAGATATAGCTCGTGTCCTACACAAGCATGTCATTGACCTACCTTTGCACATTGAAGGTGTAGATTTAACTTCCCGGCAGATTAGTAAGTGATACACTTTCTAACTGTAAGAAAGCTTCAAAACTATTTGATATGTTAATGATCATTCTTGTAAAAATTACTCTTTTCTTGGAAAGCAACAGTATTAAGAGACATGATGAAAAATCAAACAATTGACAAGAAGGTGGAATTAATGTGAAAAGGCTGTTTTCATTCCTATGGATACAGAATAATTTATTCCTACTCCATCTATTCTACAATATTGTCAGTATGAATTTTCCAGAAGGCCTGCCCTTGCCCTAGCTTTGAAGAGAGTGCAAAGGAGGTTCACCAGGGTGTTGCCTGATCTCAAGGGCATTGACAATGAGGAGAGATTGAATAAACTAGGATTGTTTTCACTGAAAAGATGAAGGCTGAGGGAAGATCTGATAGAAGTCTACAATATTATAAGAGGCATAGACAAGGTGGATAGTCAAAAGCTTTTTCCCAGGGTGAAGGTGTAGTTACAAGAAAGCAAAATTTCAAGGTGAGGGAGTAAAGTTTAAGGGGGATGTCGATGGAAGATTTTCATGCACAGAGTGTGGTGGGCGCCTGGAACACGCTGCCAGAGGAGGTGGTGGAAGGAGGCACATTAACAACAATTAAGTGACATCTGAATGGGTATGTAAATAGGGATGGAATAGAGGGATATGATCCGAGTAAGTGCAGAAGGTTTTTTTGTTTAGTTAGAGCATGGTGATCAGCACGGGCTTGGAAGGCTGAACGGTGTGTTCCTGCTCTGTACTTTTCTCTGTTCTTTGTTCTATTAGACCTTATTCCCACCCAGACTCAATTTTCAGGCTGGCGGGCACTAGCTAAATAAGGTGAGAAATAGAAACATTCATTGGTCTCAAACACGGGCAGAGGGGGACCGTCTGACTTGGGGCACCCTCCTCTCATGGACTGAAGCTTCCTCCCCCACTGGTCTATGTCCCGATTACCCTCTCGCCTATCCCATAATTCCCCAGAGCACCTCTATCCTTTCTTCCCTGGGACCCTGCCACCTACCTCACACCAGCTCCCCGTACTTAGTGCCTGGCATTGTGGGCAGTGTTTCTTCAAGCCACGGCAATGTTGTGCCTGGATAGTCTGGAGAGTTGCTAGTTTCTCTCCAAAGTGACACATTCTTCCAACTGGGGAATGGAAGTCCCACTTGCTGCCTGTCAACAGTCAAATGAGTATAAATTGGTAGTGGGCCTGTTGAAGTTGGTGGGGTTGGTGGGATATATTTATCCCAGCAATCAAACAGACACTGGTCAGTTATTCTAAGCGCCAACATGCCATCAGGCCTTTTGACAAATCCTTACCAAGCAATATTTAGATTATGAATTACCCAATTAACTGAATGCACGAGCACAACTACCGATGAACACGTATTTATTACACTTCATTAATACAGATTTCAGATCATTGGCAAGAGAAGAAATTAGGCGTTTTCCTACAGTGAGTTATAACTAGCAACTCACAAGACCCTTTGACAGCGTCTTCAAAATCCATGACATCTACTATCGTGGATGCTTGAGAACACCAACATCTGCAAGTTCCATTCCAAGCTACACATCACCCTGACTTAGAATTATTCCTTCACTGTTATTGGATCAAAATCTTAGAACGTCCACATATGCAGCACGCTAACTGTGCCTATACTAGATGAACAGCAACTGTTCAAAGTAGTGGCTCACCACCACCTTCTCAATAGCCGTTGGGAAGGCAATAAATGCTGGCCTTATCGGTAATGCATACATTCCATTAAAGAATAAAAAAGGTTTGGAGTACCTAAAGGGATGGTGGAATCAGATCCAAAGGTAACTTTTGAAAGGGAATTGGATAGGAAAAGGAAGATTTTGCAGGGTTTGTGAACAGAGTGGGGCTAATTTGCCAGCTCTTTCAAATGATGGGGCAAATGGCTTTTATCTATGCTGTAAGATTTTATGGGGGAATTTTAACACCCCTCACCCCAATCCCAGGATAGGTGTTTTTTAGGTGGCTGGGAAGGTAACTTTGCTAAAGCACAACCACATTTGATGTCACTTCTACAATCTGCTTCCATAACCTATTAGATCCTCCAAAGTCTATTTTTCCATTTGTTTAGACTATGCACATCTGTAATGATCTCAGTGAGACCCAGGAGTTGGGCCTTTTGGAGAATGAGCTTCCTAATTGAGGTAATGATAACCAGCTCAGTCAGGGAGTCTCACCTGTGTATATATTGAAGAGTCATGATGTGAAGATGCTGGTGATAGACTGGGGTAAACACAGTAAAAAGTCTTAAACGCTAGGTTAAAGTTCAACAGGTTTATTTGGTAGCAAACACCACCAGCTTTCAGAGCGCTTGCTGCTTCTTCATCAGGTGAGTGGGTGATCTGTTCACAAACAGGGCATTTAAAGGCACAAACTCAATTTACAGAATAATGATTGAAATGCGAGTCTGTACAGTAATCAAGTCTTAAAGTCTTAAAAGTCTTTTTTTTAAGTGGAGAGAGCATTAAGCACAAGTTAAAGAGATGTGTATTGCCTCCAGACAGGACAGTTAGTGAGATTTTGTAATCTTGTAATTTTGTAATCACTCATCTGATGATAAAGCAGCATGCGCTCTGAAAGCTAGTGGCATTTGCTACCAAATAAAAGTGTTGGATTTTAACTTGGTGTTGTAAGACTTACTATATTGAGGATTGTCAGGGCTATTAATACCCTGGATTTTGACTTTATACTTGAACAATCTTGGAAGTAGAGGTAAATTTGGAAATAAAGGGAATCTAATGAAAGGGACACTGGCTTTTGAGAACTTATTTCAATATCATGCACAATGTTGATGCTAGGAGTCAAAATCTGGAAGTACTATTTTAACTTGGTCGTCATGTTTAACTCAGATTCTGCCCATTAAATTTTCTTCAGGGTTTTGTGTGCAAAAGCTATTATCTAACTTCTTGACTGAAAATCTTCCTCTCTCTGGATTTTCACTTTTTAGTATATTTCACAAATTACTACCTCACAATGTATCAATGCTATTAACCAGAAATCAAAACTTCCTCTTTTTTGAGGCTAATAATACACATTATTGCCAGTGAAGTGAGTGAAGTAATTCCCTCTTCCCCCCCCCCCCCCCCCCCCCCCCCATCCTTATATTGTTTTCTGGCTATAGAACGAATAGTAAAAGAACAGTTCAGAGATTCTGGTTACAATATATCTTAGTTCAATCTCAAATGAGCAGCCATCAATACAACAGTTCAGCATTTCCTTCATCATTTTCCCTGAGTTACATGTTCTCAACATAAGTAATTTTGAACTGAGCTGTTGCTCAAAGTTATGCCACTTAGGAGGCTCACTGAACAAAGACAAGACAACCATTTCATCACGCTTGGCTGGATTGAAAACTAGTTTTTGAAATGAATGGAATCATCCAGTCTCCTCAAGATTGGTAAGAATTCTCAACACCAGGTTAAAGTTCAACATGTTTATTTGGAGTTTTTGGAGTGTTGCCCTTTCATCATGTGAATTGACTCACCTGATGAAGGAGCAGTGCTCCAAAAGCTTGTGCTACTAAATAAACCTGTTGCTCTTTAATCTGGTGTTGTGAGACTTCTTACTGAGACCACCCCTGTCCAAAGTTGGCATCTCCACATCATGGTCTCACAGGAATAGGTTATGGCGCCGAAGTGAGTTGGGAAGATACTTCATGATTAGATTCTTTACCTTTCTACCCTCTAATACAAATGATGATGTCTGTTGGCATTAAAGCTTGGGTAGCCAACAGCCCTCTACCACATTGGCCAAGTGCTGTATTTTCTGTGAACATTAGAAGGCAATGCAATATTGGGTTTAGACATGGCTGTCGACGTCCTAATGCATTTTTTCAGCAAGGGTCATAATCAAGCCAATGTAGGAAGTATGGCCAATTTCACCTTTCTAGCTATTCAAAAGTCTGCTCTATTCAAATGGAATGTAGGCCAGCTGTATCCCAATCACTAGTTCAGCACCAGGGCATTTACAAAAGTGAATTTATATAGCACTTCTAAAATAGTGAAACATTCCAACGTGCATTATCAAATAAAATTAGATACTCAACAACATAAAGAGACTGGGTCGCTCACCACCACCTTCTCAAGGATAACTAGGGATGAGCAATAAGTGCTGGCCAGCCTGTGACACATATGTCCCATGAATCAATTAAAAAATTGATATAAAAAAACTGGTTAGAGGCTGATTTTAAGGAGCATTTTAAAGGTGGGGTGGGAGCTAGAGAAAGAGGTACAGAAATTGAATTCCCACACTTGGGGCTGGGCAGCTGAAAGCATAAGTAACAGTGAACAGCAATTAAAACAGAAATGCAAACTAATTGTAGCAGCAAACGATCTCAGAGGGTTATAGGGCTGGAGAAGGTTACTGAGATTGGGAGGGCTGAAGCCATGAAGGAATTTGGAGGAGGATGAGAATTTTAAAATCGGCGTGTTGCCAAACTGGAAGCCAGTGCAGGTCACTGACACAGGGTTGATGGGTGAACCAAGTGTGGTGTGAATTAGGATATGGGCAACTGAACTTTATAAATAGTTAAATGTGCCACCGTACTAGCAGTTTCTGAAAGGATTCTCTAATGAGGTATTGATTTGTTAGCTTGCACCAATTTCCTCTTCAGGAAATGCTGTCAATTTCAGATTCAAAGCTGCAGATACCTATGATAAGACAAGCATTTCTAGACACCTTACTTTAGTTTAGTTTATTTTTTATTAGTCACAAGCAAGGCTTACATTAACACTGTAAGGAAGTTACTGTGAAATTCCTCTGATTCGTGAGATGTATGAAGATTAAATTTTAATGCATTTACATGGTCAGCATTTATGGATATGTATTGCAAAGATTAAATAGTCAGAAGCAGTGAGTATTTTTAAGTGAGATTGATTGCAACCCCATTAAATTCATGGATTGTTTTCATAATAAATCATATATTCCACATCAGTAGAACTAATTGAATATATTGAACTGAAAATGAATTGAAGGTAGCAATACACAATGTAGTTTTGCATCATTTCTTTCCATCCTCATCCTAGATAGGTGATTGGCCAACCACCTACTGAGGTGACCTCCACCAGCCTGTTTTCCCCCACTATACCTTTAACTTAGCCAACGGTTCAAAAATCTTGACATCAATTGTTATCTGAAAACGTTGGAAAATCTCAGCAGATCTGACAGCATCTGCGGGGAAAAAATAGAACCACTTTTGGCTGTGTTCTCTCTTCACAGATGCTGTCAGACTTGCTGAGATTTCCCAGCATTGTCCGTTTTTGTTTCAGATTCCAGCATCCGTAATATTTTGCCGCCTTCAATTGTCTCTATGCTCGTAAGAAACTTGCAGGAATCCAATTCATGGAAAAAACAGCAGTGTTTTAACTTTTGTAATAGCAAAAAAGTGCAAAGTTCCAAGACAAGACTGCAATGGGAAATAATAGAAATTCCAGCTTAGAAGTATGCAGCACTGCAGAAATAAATTCCCAATGTTTATAAGGAATTACCCAGAAATTTCGCCTCACCCAAAATTGCAGTTGAAAACAAAGCGGGACACATCCCCAATTGGAACAAAAGAAAGGACAATAACCAAATAGCTTATCGCGGAAATTCTCAATGTATTCAAATCTTTCATAATTTAATTCATAATGGAGATTATGTAAAAAAGTAAGCCGTAGAGGAAGTTTTTTTTGTTTGTATGGATATATCACCAGAGGAAATTTGACATTATCTTGGTGCATAAGAAATCCGCAGGGTCCAGTGTACTTGCTAGAAAGAAGAATATGACTGTCATGTTAGTCATCCTAATTATATGCAGATTGTATTATTTTCGTCTGTCACTTATCAGCTTTTTAAACCATATTATGTTTCACCTCGTATATAGTAAAATGGAACTGGTTAGGCGCTCTAACTGGCTTCCCCAGGAAACCACTGGGAAGAGGTTAATTTAGCTATCAAGGCTGTGGTGCAATGGTCGGAAATTCTTAAGATTCATATTTTTAAGGGGGGAATAAAAAGTAAGTGGGCAAGACTCAACACGGCTGCCATTTTCTCTAAGGCAGATTTGCAGATCTATTGGTCTCCCGTTTGAATAACGACGTGCGCTACGTGCTGTAAACATTACAGTGTCAAGTCGCTGCCAGCGCTCTGATATGATTGATGGGCGGAGAAACCGGCCGGCGCGGTCCGCAAGCCCGTTCCCTCTCACTCTCTGCTGGACGGGCAGATCGCAGGGGCGGGGAGGGAGGGAAAAGAGAGAAGACACCGCCGCTTCTTCCGTGCAACTTTCTGCGGGCAAGAAAAGCAATCGCAAGCAGTAGCAGCTCGCAGGTGAACTGGCCAACTAAGTGAGTAACCAATAATTTTGGGGGGAGGGGGGATTGCAATTACCAAAATAGAAGAGGCGTAACTTCTTAAATCTAATGGAATGGAGACTGGATTAAAAATATATCGAGTGGGGCGGGACGAAGGTTGGAAATTAGTCATTTTCATGCACATGTGGGTTAAACGAATTGCAGTATTTTGACCCAACTTTGTTTGCAGAGGGAAGGGTGGGAATGGGGTGAAGGGGTTGAAACTGGCTTTGCGCTGCCCGAGTGGGCGGGGCTAGAAATTGGCTTTGCGCTGCCCGGTGTTGAGCGGATCTAGAAACTGGCTTTGCGCTGCATGGGGTGGGCGGGGCTGGAAACTGACTCCTAAGCTGCCTGGATGGACAAGTCTGGAGACTGGCTTTGCGCTGCGTGGGTGGGCGGGTCTGGAAACTAGCCTTGAGCTGCCCAGGATGGGCGGGTCTGGAAACTGTTTTTGCGCTGCCCGGGCTGGACGGGTCTGGAAACTGTTTTTGCGCTGCCCCGGAACGGATGGGCATGGAAATTCGCCCTTGCGCTGCCCGGGATGGGCGGGTCTGAAAAACTGGCTGTTGCGCTGTCCTGGGCGGGTTGTTGCTGAGTGACAAGTGCCTTTACCAGCCGCGTGCTTTGTTGCTAATGTCAGCGTTCGAAAATGGAATGTTTATAATGTGCGCCCACCAATCGGTGTGAATGGGAGGCGGGGCGCGCGCGGGGGTAAGGCTGTGAGAGAGGGGCGGGGACCGGCCGGTGCCGGAGAGAAGCAAAACAATTGTGATCAGCAGCAAGGCGGGCTTGCAGAGAGGAGGAGGGTGGCAGCTTTTTTTCCCCCCCTCTCTTACACACACACACACACACCCCCACCCCCACCCTCCCTCCCTCCCTCCCCTGCAAACACCCTCTTCACCCAACAGGAATGTAAAAAAATGAATTAGCCTTTTTGCTGATCGCTTTAGCTTAACTAATTTTCACTCCCACCCCCTCTCTTCTGTCTCTCCCCCCCCCCCCCCCCCTCCAAAAAAAGACTATGAGCTCCAAACGTCTGAGCAAAAAATGCAAAGTTGTAGGTACAAAGGTTTGCGCGCCAAGTTCAGCCGGCGAAGTCAGAATCTCTGGAGTGATTCAGGCTTGTAAGAACGACCCCGCGGGCAATAATTCATACACAATCATGCTAGATGATGGCTCTCTCAGAGAGTATGCAGAAGAAGAAATAATCTGCATCGATGGGAAAGGAAAGCCCAGATATAATCAGAAGGTATTTAAGCATCCTCTGTTAACTTTCTTTTTTAAAAAAAAGCTTCGACCGTTTGCAAACTTGGTGCATGCTTTCATTTATGTTTTCTTTATTTGCAATCAGACATATTGCTTTTTATATTTTTGGAATATATTGCAACTAAGATGGCGCCTGAAGTGCACGTCTAAAGTTTAAAGAGAGCAAGGAAGCCGGTATAATTAAATGCCCATCCCCTTGCAAGCAAAAGTAATCGCCGGCACCACCACAAAAAAAAAGCAATGTTTCACCATTATTATTAATTATCAGTCATGGTCCAGTCTTTGAAAGTAAGCACTCTTGTCATGATAAAGTGTATTCCTGAGGGGTGGAACTGTCTAAGCAACTTTACCACTTGTGAACTTTAAATAATTGGACACTGAGTTATGTTTAGTTTTGCTTTACCAACAGGCAATGCCTGCATTTTTTTTAGTTTTAAGAGTGGAGAAACCAACTTGCATTCCTCTTTTTATTTTGAACAGCATTTTTTTAAATGGAGGAGGAGCAAGGGAGACAAAAAAAATGACAGCTTTCGGGTTTTGTGAATTTTCAGATGCTTTTGAATTGCAAAGGCAACGAAGCTGTTGAGGAAGGAGACAGGAACCATGTCTCTTTAAGATCCCCAGAGCCACGCGGCCTGACAGCCAGGAGAGCAGAGGACCGGTATCTGGAAAACAAATGTAACAGGACTCGAGAAGTGGAGAAGGAGTCTGTGACCCGCCCCCCTGGCTCGGTGTCAGAACACAAACGCCTCCTCGCTTCGGCAAGCATCGACGTTCCTCAGAGGTAGGGGTTTGTGTTGGGTTTTTTTGTTTCGCAATCTTGAGTTGCTTTTCGGACGTCTAGGAAAGGATTGCAATCTCAAATTCAACTAACCCATGTACTGAACAAATATCCTTTGTACCGCTCCTCCCCTACCACTTTAAAGTTTGTTTATTATTGTCACAAGTAGGCTTTTTACGTTAGCAATGCAACGAAGTTATTGTGAAAACTTCCCAGTTGCCATGCTCTGACGTCTGTTTGGGTACACCGAGGGAAAATTTTAGCATGGCCAATGCACCTAACTAGCCAGTCTTCCGGACTGTGGAAGGAAACTGGAACACTTGCAGGAAACCCATGCACACCTGGGAAGAGCATGCAGACTTTGCATAGACACTGACCCGGGGTGGAATCGAACCTGGGTCCTTAGCGCAGAGGCAACAATGTTAACCACTATGCCAGTGTTTGAGTGCACGTCAGCTAAAATGAAGCTGTTTGTGCATATGCTCATATACATGCACATGATCTTTCTCTATTCCCTAGCTATGACTGTAAAAGTACATTCTGCACTCTCCCTTTTTCTTCTCTATTTACTCCAAGAGCAATATGCTTTCTGTATGGTGCACAAGAAACAAAACTTTTCATCTTTTCCCAGTACATGTGACAATAGTAAATCAAATCAAATCCAGAGCTAAGCTGTGTTCTCTAGACTGCAAATAATTACCTGCAATGCAATTGAAAATCAAGCCAAAGTACATAACCATTGTATTTGTTAGTTGTTGAAATTTAAAAATCATTTGACTCTTTCATAGTTAAGAAGGTTTGTCACAGTGTACTTCAATTTTTGTTATGCATTGCTGTTAAGTTTAAATTGCATATAATATTGTGGCCAAATGCTTGTCAGTTTTTTGGAGCATTATTTGGATTGTTAGGTGCTTCAGTCATGAACTGTCAGCAGCATTTTATGCTAACTGATGTTGCTGTTACTCCAATGTGTATTTTCTTGTAATGTTGATAAAGGTATCTATTTGAATACTGAAAATGAGATTGTGGTTGGCCCATGCAGACGAATTAATACACTACCTGAAAAGGATGACTACATAAAAGACAAATGTATGGTTACACATTGCTTTCAGTAAAGCAACGTAGTAGTTTCTTGGATGCAAAGCAAATAGCACCTATAGATCATTCAACAGTTCAGATTTTAGAAATGCAGAAAAATGAGAGAAAATACATTAATTTGACATGTTGACATTAGAGAAAACTGGTTAGTTGGTGTTGGAGAAGCATTAATTATGTGGCCAGACAAATGGTTGCTGAAGTATTCCAGATACTGAAGCAGCTAACTCCATAAGGATTCAAGTAGTGATGAGTGATTTGTGTACTGTTCTGTATAAAATGCTAAAATATTTATGACTGCATTTCAAAACACTCTTAAGAACTTACATGCTGCATTTAGTAAAGCCTCACTAATTGATGGGTGTAAATGTCCTGTGCTCATGATCATGTGTTCCATCTAAAATCTTGTTTCTTTTTAATAAAAGCACGCAGTTTTTCATCTTAATTCAGTTAATGAAAATATTCTTTTGTCTCTTCCACACTGAGAATTGAAGTAACTTCAAGACCTCCTTCACTACCTCCAGAAGAAAGGGAAGACATGACTGGGTTTAGAGCTTATCAGAATGCCTGAAGAAACGGGATCTATGTCCAGACCTTAACCACTCTTGGGGATTTGCATCTGTCACAAGATCCTCCATGTGGCCAACTCCTGCTGGTATCACCCAAGTTGGCGATCCAACAAAAAAAATTTAGAGGAGAACTTCTGCATAGTAGATGGATTTTGGCTCTTTACATCACACCCACCCTAACCATGCTCTGGTGCAGTTATCAGGCTACTCAAAAATGTCTGAGCAAGTACTATGAAAATATTGGATGACACATAGTTAGGCAGAATAAGTTGGCTGTGTAGCTAATCTGATCAGAATGGTCAGGGAATATGTCCCCACCCCTACTCACCATTCCCCACATCTGTGTGATTGCCATTCAGAACATTCACGTTGCTTCTGAAGCCAATTATGGATTTAGTTCCAGTCCAGTTCCGTAATCATTCTCGTGCTATCAAGTCCATGAAATTACCTCTGAAGTGACGGTTTTCAAGTGTTTCTGCATTTTCATTTATTCCACTTCAGACATTCAGACTTAATTCATTTTCTTTGAGGAAATAAAGGTAGTTACTTCGTTTTTTTTTCCTGGGTTGATCACCTTTACATTTCCTTGGGGAAGGAGTTGGAAATTTAAAGCAGTTGCCAGTCTACAGAGATAGTTTATCTTCAGTTAGCCTCAAATTGAGTCTGATCTATTTTGATTCGTGAATGTTGTTCATCGGTGGTAAGTGAGAGGTGTAAACTGAACGTGATTTTCCTTTCAGCGTGTTGTTTCCATGCTATGCTCTAGATCCCAGACTAACTTAGCAATACCATCGAGATCAACTTCAAATTGAATTAAATAAAATCCAAGTCAGTTTCAGAAAGTTTTTAAACATGTTACATTCTTCCAATGTGTAGTCTTAATGCAGTGCTTGGAACATCTGAAATTTTTGCCAACTCAGGTATTAGAAAAAGCAAAAAAGGGTTATGTGAAATTCCACTTTTTTGACTTTTTTCTCTCATGCTGTCGTCTCAGATTTGTTGTCTTCTAGCTCTTTAATTTACTTCATAGGACAATGCATCTCAATTTTGAGTTTGTCACTTGAAACACTTTCTGCTCAAATGCTGCAACTGAAATCTTTTAGTGTTCATTTAAGGTATTTCATCAATACATAGTTAGGCAGATTGTCTTATTACGTATGGGACAGATCCCTTTGTAATGTGGAACTGCTGGCATTGGACTGGGGTAAACACAGTAAGAAGTCTCACAACACCAGGTTAAAGTCCAACAGGTTTATTTGGTAGCAAACACCATTGCTTTCAGGGCTCTGCCCCTTCATTAGGTGAGTGGGGAGTTCTGATCACAAACAGGGCATATAAAGACAAGAATCAGTGATCTGTAAACTGTGTGTCTTTATATGCCCTGTTTGTGATCAGAACTCCCCACTCACCTGATGAAGGGGCAGAACCTCGAAAGCTAGTGGTGTTTGCTACCAAATATATCTGTTGGACTTTAACCTGGTGTTGTGAGATTTACTGTACAAATCCTTTTGTCAGGGAAAGAAAAAATCTATTAGTAATGCTTGAGTGTTTTATTTTAGATAATTTTGTGTGGTTCCATGTTTTAAGTCTTGTCACACATAAATGACATATTGAGTTTTACTTCTGCTCGTAAGCAAAAGGTTGCTAATATTGAAAAAAATCATAGATATAATTCAGATTGGGTCCAGCCCCAATAACTGTTTAAACTCCCACAGAAAAATAAACTATCACTTCACACTGTTAAAACCTTAATCTGGACACGTGAAGGGTGATGTTTAGTGTGCATATCTGTTTCAAGTTTAGGGTCATTGCAGTACCATTTTCTCTAAACTTGGATTGGACGTTAAGAACATAGGAAATCGGAATAAGACATACAGCCCTTCAAGCTTATTCTGCCATTCAGCTAGAGTTCCACACCCCACCTGTCACAAGAATCCGAGCAGGAGAGGGATGGACAGTGGAAAGATCCATTGGCCTTGGGTGGGATTTTCCAGTCTTGGGTCAAGTAAGGCCATAAAATCCTACTCAATGCCATTTTCCAAACTTTTTCCATATTGAGATCTTTAATATCTATAATTCTATCAATCTACCTTTTGAATAGGCTCAAGCCTTCACAACCATGTGTATAGAAAATTTCAAAGATGTGTGAGTTAGATTGATTGGCCATGCTAAATTGCCCCTTAGTGTCAAAGGGACTAGCAGGATAAAAGTTTGGGTTATGGGAATAGGACATGGGTGGGATTGTTGTAGATGTAGGCTTGATGGGCCAAATGGCCACCTCCTGCTATGTGGGAATTCTCTGATTCTAAATTGCTTCTTATCTCAATTACTAACAACCTTCCCCCAAAGAAACCAGGAAAGCATTCTTCCTTCATCTCTCTTCTTGAGCCCTGTAAGAATTTTCAAAGAAATCACTTTCACGTTTCTAAAGCCTAGTGAATATAGACCCAGTCTCCTCAATCTGTCATAAGAAAATCTCACCAACCCTGCTACATATGCCATGCTAATAGATTCCCTGTTCAATAGTTCCCTGTGTTTTCTCTCTCTCCTTTCTTAAATAGTTGGGATACATTTGCTACCTTACAATCTACAGGAACTATTCTATAGAATCTTGGAAGATGGCCATCAGTGCATCCACTATTTCTGCAGCCACCTCTTTCAACACTCTGGGATATAAATCATCAATCCAGGGGATTTATCAATTTTCAGTAAGCATTACTAATGTTACTTGACTAACACTAATTTCTTTCAGTCCTTCATTCTTTCTAGTCTTTTGTTCGCCAGTATGTGTGGGAGGTTATCTTCCTCCGTGAAGACAGACATATTTTGTTCATTTTCTCTACCATTTCCTTATTCCCCATTATAAATTCGCCTTTTCTGTCGTAATGGTCCATGTCTGTCTTTGCTAAACTTTTCCTTTTTGCATACCTATTTAAAAACTTAAGTTGATTTTTTTAATGTTTCTCACTAGTTTCATTTTCTGGATAGGATGCTCTTGTGGAGAGTTAGTTAATTTCAAAATGCTCCCTATCCTCAGGGCTACTACTTGGCCAACTTTCTAAACCTCTTCATTTGATCAAATACAATCTTTAATCCTCTTGTTAACTATAATTTGATCATCTTTCCTGCTGAGCTTTTGTGCCTCAAAAAATGTAAATTTGTTGTAAACCTTGTATTCTTTAATGTTGGTCTGTCTGCCATTAAACCTTTTAATGTAGTCTCTCAAATTGTTACAGCAGACTTGCCTCTTACGGCTTCCTTTATTTAGATTTAAAATCCTTGTTTTGGATTGAACAATGTATTATGGTCACTCTTGCCTCGAAGCCCTTTTACTAGAAGATTATTAAACAGTCCTTTTTCATTGCAGAATACTTGGGGGTGATTTTCCGACCTCGCCAGCACGATCTGCATCAGGTGCGACTCCCGAGAGCAGCGTGCGATCCTGAAAATCATTTTCATGCCTGGCACCAAACAGTGTGTGTGTCTCCCGGCTTCTTTCTAATGGCGTGAACGTGGAGCTCACCTAGAAAGGGTGCAAGGCCGATTAGCTTATTTAAAATAGCATTTGAATATGCTTAGCTCACTCATTCCAGCACGTGGAAAGCTCTGGCTTTTGGGTGTGACATGATAAGAGAGTCATGACTCATTCCCACCAATGGAGACCAGATTCAATTGTCACTCTGGAAAGGTTCTGAGATCATGGAAATCTCAGGATGGTTGGGGGCAAGGTTGGGCATGGGTGAGGTCTATCTGGCACACTGGTCACCATGCACTCTGGTGGTGGCCATTGGACACCCTGGTAGTGCCTGTCAGGCATCACCATTGTTGAGACAGTGGCAAGGAGCTGGGGCTGTGCTGGGGATGGGGGAGATGATGCAGAACTGGATCGTCATAGGAAGCATGTTGAAAAATTGTGGTGTGGAGCTTGCCTGAGAGACTGGCAACTGGCACAGATCACTCCAGTATTCTTTCTGTTATGACACTTTGGTTTTATTTTTCGGAGAATTTCACCCTTGATTTTAAAATTGCATGTTTTCTCATTGGTTCCTCAAGACTGTTCTAGAAAACTATTATATGATTCCAAGAATTCGTTCTCCGCATTGGTGCCAAGTAGGTTTATCCAATATATCCAATATATGTAGATTGAAATCCCCCATGATTACTACATTATTTGTTAGATGCATCCCTAATTTCCTGATTTGAATTGTGTCCAACGTTATCACAACTGGTTGATGGCCAAAAACACTATCTGCCAATGTTTGCTGCTCTGTAATGTTTCTTAGTTCCACACAGTGGATTCTATATTTTGATCCTCTGATCTCAGATCCTCTCTCACCAATGTACTCATCTCCTCTATTAAGAACTCCATCCCATGTCCACTTCCCCTTTCTCTATCCTTAAATGTTGAATGCCCTTGTACGTTCAGTTTCTAGTCTTGGTCGCTCTGCCACCAACCTCCGTAATAGCAATTAGAGTACATCTATTTACTATTTCCATTTGTGCTGTCAATTCATCTACTTTGTTGTGTGCATTCAGATAGAATGCTTTTAATGCTGTCTTTTTTATTACTTTCACAGCCACTAGCTTTGTCTGCAGTCACACTCTTAAGCTTGTTCGATCCGTCCTCTCCTGCTGCACTCAGATTATCAATTCCCTTATTGCTACCATGCAGTCTTGCTTTGACCTTCCCCTCTTTTAACTTATCCCATCTTCCTTCACTTGATCACATCTTCTTTTACTTAAAGGATGACCTAATATTAAGACTCACCTGTTATGACCTAATGTCACCAAAATAAAGCTAATACACTATCTCTACCAGGGTATAACATGCTGGTGTCACATTGAGGGGTGGCTTTATGTTCAGCCTGCACTATCACTGCAAATGTAACTATCACGGTATAATAGTGCAACTGCACGCTGTGACTGCTAAAAGGTACCCTTGTTGAGCAACTGATGCTTTCACCTTCAGAGTAATTGTCCAGTGAAATTAATCACACTCAAATTTAGGATCTCCTTATTCCTCTAATAGATCATATTTAACCTAATTGAACGTGATGTAAATTCTTGTATGCAAACCTGTTTCAAGTGTTGTGTGAATGGGGGTATGTAATTTGAATTTGGATGTAGTATAGCAAATTAAATCTTTCAGTAATGTTAATATTTGCAGATAGTTTTAGATATAAGTGCACAACAGGAAACTTTCCTGAGAAGTGTTAACATACTTCACAGATTTCCAAACATTTTTCACTATAACAAATCTCTCATTCCTTGAGGATATAGAATCCCAACAGTGCAGAAAGAGGCCATTTGGCCCATCGGACCTGCATTGACAACCATCCCACCCAGGCAATATTCCCATAACCCCTTGTATTTATCTTGCTTATCCCCCTGACATTAAAGGATAATTTTGCATGCCAATCCACCTAATCTGCACATCTTCGGACTGTGGGAGGATACACAGATCACCTGGAGGAAACCCACGCAGGTATGGGAGGGTTAAGTGCTATGATTCTATATGTCTAATATCTACATACAGTCATTTGAGATGAGTTGAACCCAGATCCCTTTTGCTGTGAGGCAGTAATGCTAACTACTATGCCATTGTGCCACCCTTACATTCTGTCCACATAGTGCTGTTCCTAAACCTCACAACCCCTGTCCTCTTATGCATGTTTTTAAAATTCATTTTTTGGGCTTGGGTGTCATTTGGCAAGGCTGACATTGTCCATTCCTGGTTGCCCTGAGAAGGTGGTACAGCCTGCAGGAGTCTGAAGGTACTTGCACAAATTTGGAAGGTAGTGTGTTCTAGGATTCTGGCACAGTGAGGATGAAGGAATGATAATATAGCTCCAAGCTGGGGTGGTGTCTGACTTAAGGGAAGCTTGGAGTTGGCATTGCTCCCATTCATCCTGCTGCTCTTGTGCTTTTAGATAGTGGAGGTTGAAAGTTTCTGTTAAAGAAACATCACAGAGTTGGCAGTGTATTGATACTACACACTCAATCCACGGATCAGTGGACAGTTGCTAATGACCTTGATTTGGATGGCATTTCATGCTTGAGTATTCTTGGAGCTGTAAAATTTTGGCTTGTTGAGAATATTTCATCTCAATCCTGATTTATGCCTTTTAGCTGATTGTGAGATTTGGGGAGATGAATGCCATGTTGCAGACTCCCTAGCCTGCTCTTGTTGCTTCTGAACTTTTGGCTGGTCTCAAGAGCTTCTGGTGACCAGCAAGATATTGACAGTAATGCCTATCATGATATCGATAGCGTTGTAATGTCATTTAAAATGAAGGCAGTGTTGGGACTATCTCATGTTGGAGGAAGTCATTGCTCATCTGTCACCTGAATGTTATTTTTCCCTTCTAAACTCAAGTCTGGATGGTATATCTGAGGACAGACCGCTTTGTTATGTGAAAAATTGCAAATGAGGCTGATCATCAGCAAACAGACCCACGTTTGATCTTATGGTGGGAAAGTTACTGAGGAAACAATTGAAAATAAAAGTTATGTCCTTCGTCAACCATTGGGGCTGATTGTGTTTCACATAATTCTGCATTTAGTATACCACCTATAGGCCTAGCCCTATTTACGTTTTGGCCTACTGAATCTGCTCCAACAACAACTTTTACTTAAGGTGTGTTAACCCCCTTTTTCTACATGGGTTCCAGAACAGGGAATATTAAGAGACCTCAAAGACCCACTCATATGTAACCTGAAAGGTGGTAAGACTGTAGGCCTCATTTACCCCACCTTAGTCACATCTCTGAGAGAAATACAGAAGAGAACTACTCACTCTTCCTTCTCACAATACCTGGTGTGCGCTCACACAGATAACTCCTTGGTCTCTAGTGGACTTGATCATTACCTTTGTTGATCACTGCCACTCTAGGCATTTACAGAATATTTTGGAATTCTACCCAATGCTGTATGTACACGTACACGTACACACACACACACGTACACCCCTCCCTCAAGGCCCCTCTTTACCTCCAAGTTTCTCCTTCCCACTTTCCTTCCCCCTGTCATGTACCTCGCGTACAAAAGACACCCCCTTTTCTCATCCCACCACATAAATACACCTCTATCCATCCCTCCCCCAAAAGATGACTACCAGGAATAAAAATGGAAAGCTCCAGAGGACAAGCTGACCAGCTACAATATAATGTCTCACCGGACGATAAATACAGGGTATCTGTAATTTTCTATCTGTGATACCATCTATGATTCTGCTTGTAGGAGAGGGTTTGTAAGATTAAAAAGTGCAGACAAACAATTTGTCTTCTCCTATTAAAGATTAGATCTGCTCAGCAAGGCTCTTGTCAACTTGGGTTGGAGACTTCCCGTGCTAAGGCCGCTGAGGTTCAAAGTTTGGATGTGTTCGGTTTCAGATTTATGGATAAAATATACTTGACCAATACTTAGACCTTGGATAGTGACTTGAGGAATACCTGCTAAGGATGACCTCTATCAATGTTGATTAGCCATTATATTTTTATTAGGACAGTTGGGTGTTATCATCCATTTTATTAGTTCCCACCACTTGCACCATTTTTATTTTGGTAGTTGACTATTTCAAGAAAATGTTAACAAATCAGCGTACCATCAATTGTGAAGATATTACTTATTAAGGACACCAGATATTTTGTCTGGTTCCATACCAGTCATTTTTTTACTGGTTATATTCAATCAACCTTGATAGTGGTATGTTATGTGCACTGTTAAGAATATATACAGGTGAAAACCACTGATCGAGTACGTGATTTGAGCATTTATAAAGGGTTTTTTTTTCTCTCGCTGGGACATAGAGTAGCACGTATCAAGAAAGGATCTCTGCTCAAGAATCTGCACCTCCCCCTATATGGGTTCATGTGGCTGGCAGAAGAGGGGGCTTCTGTTGTGGGGGGTTTCTTTCCCTTTTCCATCAGGGATTTGACATGGAAGATTGTTGCACATGACAATCTTTTGCTGCACTGGACTATGATGGTTCCCAGACTGCTTGTCCTTTTTGAGGAGTTCATACTGACATAGGTTGCGCAAATTCGCAGCCCTTTTTATTTGAGGGAGGTGCTTCTCAGGTTTGGCTTGCACTTAAGTCCCGTGCTCCTAATTTTTGGTCACTTGGTTGGAGAAAGCGAGCATATGGGAAGGTCTGATCTTAGATCAAGGTGGCTATAAACTGATTCATTTGACTGGATTGTCTGTCTTCTGCTCCTGGTGGGTCCTGCAGAATCTGAAGTCCGATATTTATCTCAACCCAAAATTGACATTGTAATTTAATTTGTCTAAAAGTTTTGTTATTAAAGAAGTGCCCTTTTAAGGGCTGGTTCTTCGATTAGTTTACTTTGTTAATTCTGGTAGACTCAAACGAGTGTAAGACAGTGATGGGGAACCTGCATCCCAAGGGCCACGTTCATCTGGATTCTGAGTGTAGCCCACAAGTTGTTTTATTGACCGTTGTCAAGCACAGGTTTGCCATATTCTGCCGATTTCTATCTATGTAACTTTTTTGTTTCCTACTGTTATAATTGAAGAGACATGAACATAAAGCAAGAGCAAATGGAGTGAAGTGCATGCTAATTGTTCACATTGGATGCATCCACCAAAGTGTAAGTATTCATTTTGCTTTTACACTTTGAGGTTGATAGTTTGATTTAACATATAAATGATTTAAGCATTTGCTACAACTCATTATGAAATATTCAGCATGTATTAAATGTTTTTATCCTTAATCATGGTCATGGTTAGCGAATGAGCCTAATTTCAATCTTGTGGCCCACTGAGATGGAGGGCTGTTCATGCTGCCCATTCACTAGCCTAGGTTGCTCATCGCTGGTTCAAGAGACACTTTCCAGAAAAATGTTATTTTAACTTAATTTTGTAAGTTTCCATTAAAGTTTTATATTTATTATAAATGCCTCTTTAAGTGGTTGATTATTTAGTGAAATTATGACAATACCCCATAGTATGAAGAGACGCTTTTGGGACACTGAGTAGGGAGGAGGTAGACATATGTAATATTGCATGTTGTAAATAAATCTTATGAGTGAACAGATTGGTATCTGGTTTACTATTACACAATCTGGCTTCAGAATGAATTAACACCGTAGCAAAGGTTAGCTGTTTAGAGGTGCAGGTTGGAATTTAAGGTTTCCTTTCTAACAGAAGATAGTAATTTGAGTTATTTATGCAAAGAATGTCTAAAAGCAAATGTAAATTGTCAGTACGATTGCTCACTGTTCTCTGAATCTGAACCTAATGGGAAAATGAAGCGGATGTGTGTTACATCCTTACCAAAGACCTTTGCATTGTCTCTTCCTAACAAAAATATAAATAAAAGCAAAGTATTTTGAGCTGGACTCCCATCAGTTGGATACTGATGAATGTTTGGATCTTATTAAACTTCTTGAATGAAATTTGGAAGAAAGATGTCCAGATGTATGTTTGGATATTGATTTTGATAGATGGGTGGTCATTCTATTGAGGAACGTGGACATTACAGAAATTCATTTTGCAGGTTCCTTATTGAATGCTCATGTTTAAATTGATGGATTGTGCTAAAGTGTTGCATATGAATAGGATCCTGGTCTTAATTAGGATTCTGTTCACAGAAAATGTCATCTTTTTGAATTAAAATATCTGCTACTTTGAGAAAAATTTCAGCTCAGCAGTCATTTCCAGGAGCCCTACTGGCACAAGTAGGATGCCCTGTGATGTTGCAAAGGATAGAGGTCTCTATGATTGTAGCTTTTCAAGATTATTCACACGTGGAGTGCAGGCATCAGTGCGACAGATGAGTTACTGACAGAAGCAGTGAGGATGAAGGCAGTTTCAGTTCATCTGGTAGGTGACCAGATTGGAGCAATGTTAATAGATGAATGGACCCCAGGAATATTGGGGGAAACAATAATTGCTTCAGATATGACTCAAAATCACCCTATGATGAGCTGACTACAGAAGGGTTTTGGAATGGACACCCAATGCAGAGAATTTGGAAGTTGAAGATGGTAATGATCAGTCTCAGGAAATTGTACTGGTCACAATAAGCTTTTGCTAATGGACTACAGTTTATTTTGCTCTACACTTGAATGCTTTACGCGCAGGAAGAAGCGCAATCATCAATGTGGAAACCTTCAGAGCAAATTCAGAGAATTCTAATGTGTTGCATTAAGCACAGTGGTTCGCACTGCTGCCTCACAGCGCCAGGGACCTGGGTTTGATTCCCAGCGTGGGTCCCTGTGCGGAGTCTGCGCATTCTCCCCATGTCTGTTTTTTTTCTCCAGGTGCTGTGATTTCTCCTCAGTTTGAAAGACGTGCTGCTTAGGTGCATTGGTCATGCTGAATCCTTCCTCAGTGTATCCAAACAGGCGCCGGAGTGTAGCAACTGGGGGATTTTCACACTAACGTTTTTGCAGTGTTAATGTAAGCCTAGTTATGAAAGTAAATTTAAAAATCACAACATCCATGAGTTTTAATCCTGGAAATTTGTATACAGTAAGAAGACCATAAAGAATGGGAAGGTCTGGGTAAGGTGATAGGTGTGATGATAAGACCATGGCTTTCTAACAAGGCAGTCAAGCTATTATGGTCCATTCATCTCGGTGAATTGGGATTGATTACAAACGGTGACCTTTAACCAACAACTTTATTTAGCAAGTGTTATTCTGATCTTGTTAAGTCATCACAAAAAGATGACTTCAGGAAATGTAGTGGAGGAGATGTCCCTGTTTACATCAACGGCAATGAAATGGAAATGGTTGAGAGCTTCAAATTTCTCAGTATCAAGATCACCAACAATCTGTGCTACACCCTCCACACTGATCCCATGATTAAAAAAACCCACCAATGCCTCTACTTTTTCAGAAAGCTAAGGAAATTCGGCCTGTTCACTACAACTCTTAGCAATTTTCACAGATGCACCATAAAAAGCACCCTTTTCAGATTTATCACGGCTTGGTATGGATCCTACTCTGACCAAGACTGAAAGGAGCCACAAAAGGTTGTGAACGAAACCCAGTCCATCATACAAACCAGCCTCCCATCCATTGACTCCGTCTCCACTTCCTGCTGCCTCAGAAAAGCAGCCAGCATAATCGAGGACCCATGCACCCTGGACACACTCTCTTCTACCTTCTTCAGTCAGGAAGAAGATACAAAAGTCTGAAAATGCTTCCAACAGACTCATATGCTTCTTCCCTATTTTCATCCGACTTTTGAATGGCCCTATCGTATTTTAAGCTGATCTTTCTCTTCACCCTATCTGTAACTGCGACGCTATATTCTGCACCCTATCCTTTGCCCCTCTGTACTCTATGAATAGTATTTTTGCCTGTATAGCATGAAGAAACAATACTTTTACTGTAACCAAATACATGTTACAATAATAAATCAAATCTTGCATCCAAAGATGAAACAGAACACTCAGAAGCTTGATTGGATAATTGTATTAGCAGTGAACCCAAATAAGACCGGATGCCAGTTCTGATGTATTGGAGCTAAGTACTGTGATGAAACACTGCAATTGA
Source organism: Sphyrna mokarran (assembly GCA_024679065.1). Classification (NCBI taxonomy): domain Eukaryota; kingdom Metazoa; phylum Chordata; class Chondrichthyes; order Carcharhiniformes; family Carcharhinidae; genus Sphyrna; species Sphyrna mokarran. The sequence continues at coordinate 49,629,772 of JAGIQG010000016.1, forward strand.
AGATGATTTGAGGGTAAAGAGGAAATTTTTCAAATATGGAGAAAATATAAGTTTCCAGTCTTGTGAGACCTGAAAGACATGAAATTAGTCTTTTTTAGTTATGTTTCTCAGACCAGTCTTCTAGATGGGTATTCAAATACAACTGGTTTGAGAATTCTTGGTGAGTGAACATGAAAACTGTCATCTTTTGGCATGAGAAGCTAAGAAAATAAAAACATTTAATAAAGTAACATAGCGTGTCAATACTGGTTCTTGGCAAAACAATAGAAATGGGCTGTTTTAGTTGTCAAAAATCTAAGAGAAATTCTGTACAAGGGTGTTCTGAGAATAGTTTGCCCATTGAATATTATATAGATTGTTCCCTGTAGGATAACATACGTTTGATGAAACGTGTGACTGTTTTTAAAAAAAAAAGTTAGATATTGACCTTGCTCATGCAAAGGACTTGCTCATGTAAAAGAGTTGCCAGAAAGAAAATAAATCTTCAAATTAAAATGAGTTGACACAAGTGATCATGCTTTAGAAAAAAATGTCTTCATAGTCGTTTTGAAGTCCTAAAAGAAGGTTGTCCCATATTACGATGTGGCATGCAGAATGCCACATGGAAAATCTAGAGATATCTGGGACTTTGCATGTTGGTGGATATTAAGTAAAAGATTGATGTCTGGTTTCCTACTTCGCCATCTGGCTTCAGAATCAGTTAACATCTTGTTCTGCCATAAAGACATAAAGAGAACACACTGTAGACCAGATCTTGCACTAAATGCATCAGCTAATTTGAAACAGCTCAAAATTGCCACCGTCTCCTGTTGCTTAGTGCAACACCTGATTGAGCTACCCAAAATATCCATCAGCTGTGCCCACTGTTGACAACTATGTGAGCGAGTTGGAATGCAGCCAGAACGCAACACTCTTGAGCAGTCAGCCGCCCCAGGTCATGGCTTCCAGAACACCTGTGAGTTCTTCTTGCAGCTAGTTGAGCCTAACGTTTCTAAAGAATGTCTTCTGGAAAAAAAATAATTACACAGGCCACAGCACGTAATAGGAAAATTATGTTGAAATAAATACACCCGCTACATAAACTCAGAACCTACTCCCAAGAGTCAAAACCAAGTTTACCATTTCAGGGAAGCAGATTAGAAGGTCAAGATGTACAGGTATAATTAATTTCCCTTTTTAAATATGTGCTTTTCCAATTTTTATATATTTGCGTCATTAATTTGTATGTTCATAAAGGCTGTAAGAACTTGACATCTGGTGATTGTTCTGTCCTGAAGGTGCCGTGGCACTTTCGCTGACAGGAGAATTATTACAGCACGGCAAATTTACATTGCCAGTTTCCATTATAAGTTAATAGGAAGAATTGATGCCATGTGTGCTGATGTAAAATATCTTGTATATTTCAGATGAACTGGCAGGAGAAGCTAGAATTTTAAAAATGCATGATAAAGACATCAACTTTGCATTGGACGGATTGTTAAGCCATCTGTGGCATAAAAGTCCCATGGATTAACAGGAGATTGGTTCCTGAACTCTGCTTTCACTGAAAAGTCATGTCCCCTCTCTGTCAGTTTGTGGCATTGACACCATGAATCACCCCTTATTTGATACTTTGTAGTTTTGAAGAGAAAACCAGTTTACTCTAATAGTAACTGTGGAATAGACATCTGACTTGCCCGTTTCTGCTGAGTCCATTAGTCTTAAATGGGGCTTTTGTTATGTTTAAAGTTTGTGAGATCGTCCATATCTGAGAAGCAATTTGCCTTTCCTTACACTGAAAGGCAGTAGGTCTCTACCAAATCTTAAATGTTAGAATTAACTTGGTAAACCTCTGTAAGCGATGCCTACAAATATGGCGAGTAGATTGACATTAGTCCTGCCTGTATCTCTCAGATTGGTGCTGCAGAGGAAAATTGTGTCATTTGTAGCTCTTTTCTTATGAATTAATTTGACTATGTTGTGAATTTTTCTGGACAATTCTGTTTTTCAAGCACTGGTGTTCAGCATCAGTCACTCTGATGCACTGAGACCCGATGTGCTCTGCCCAAGACATCTCCAATTATGATAAGATCTAACAGCTAGCCACACTCTTAAATCCAATCCCATTTCTTCAAAATAAAAGTCACAAAACTAGTTTAATCTATTGGTTACTTGTGTATATTGATTATCTATTGAAGGGAGGCAATAACATAATGGTATTGTCATTGGACTAATAATCCAGAGACCTAGGGTAATATTCTGGGGATCAGGGACAAATCCCACCACAACAGATGGTGAAATTTGAGTGCGATTTTTAATTTGGAATTTAAAGTCTAATGATGACTGTGAAACTAGTCAATTGTCACAACCCATCAGGTTCACTCGAATCCTCTAAGGAAGGAAATTTGATGCACTTACCTGGTCGGGTCTATATGTGACTCCAGAACTACAGCAGTGAGGTTGTCTTTTAAATACGTTTTGTGATGGGCAATAAATGCTGACCCAGCCAATGACGTCTACATCCCATTTACAAAAAGAGGATGGAACCCACTTAATGATTTTATGCACATCCATGTCCCAAAAGTTGTGCATTTTTATTTTCCATACTAACCAAACTCTTGCCTCGGAGTAAAAATATTAATTGGAAGAAAGCACAGCACAACCACTGAAGAGTGATCAAAGTCACGGAGGCAGAACCAAATTTGGCTTTCAGCTGTGTTGCGCTGGATTGGTGAAGACACAATCTTCAAGGTAAAGACATCAACCTTGCATTGGATGGATTAGTAAACCATCTATGGCTTAAAGGTCCCGTGGGTTAACAGAAGAGTGGGTGGTTTCTTTCTGATATCCCAGCCAATGCTCATTCTTCAACATTTAAGATTTGGTTGGGATCTATTGCCTTTCACAATGTAAGGAAGGGCACATTTCTTCTCAGATATAGATGATCTTACAAACAATAACATATCAAAAGGCCCAGTTTAAGACTAATGGACTCAGCAGAAGCTGGCAAGTCAGATGCCTGTTTTACAAGGAGTTTGTGTTTACTTGTTGTAAATTGGCTTTCTTTTCAAAACTATAAAGCAACAAATTATGGGTGATTCTGTACCTCTGTCCATGGTGCCCAAATTAATTTTGCACTGAATCCTTAAAACCAATGGAGAGGAGAAATGTGGGTTAATTTATATAATTCATGATGCTTAAGGAATTTTAAACAGTTAATATTTCTGCAGGACTAGCAGAAGTAAGAATTTCAGACCAATGCTCGTATTTCATGGTGTGATGACTTCTCAGTGATTCTCCCAACTTTTTTCTTGATCACATAATATTACTGGTTGTGGTATTAAAACCCAAATTTAAGTTTATAGCTGATATGAAGGATTAGATGTAACATTGGCTTGTTTGATTAAGCTATTTCCCCACCCACTTCAATAATAAATTTGTGCGTACAGTCTTTGGTTGATGGTGTCGAGTGTATTAAATACATGTTGGAACAAGCAAGTTGCTTATTCAAATAGAAAGCCTATTTAAGCTAGGTTTAATATTTTCTGATATAGTTGACAGGTTGCATTGCTACATTAACTGATAAGATAGTTAATTTTACACCAATCTGCTTTTTAAAAGCGACTGATGCTTTAATCAGTATGCCTGGGACTGATCGATAGATACCATTCAATTCAAAAGCAGCGCTCGTGAAATGAATGTCAATGCGCACACAATTATTTAATGTTGTACATGGTAGCTGCCCCACATCATCAAACCCAAGAGCCTTGCAGCTGTATTGATAAGTTGTTCAAGAGCAACTTAATTGGCTTGTCAACATAGTGTTCCAAAACCCAATACTTAAACAGATAGCTAAAGCTTAATACTACAGATGCTGGAAATCCAAAGCAGCTGAAACAGTTTCTTTTGGTTCTGTTGCCAAGTAGGATGTGAATAAAAGCATCATAATTCACTTGAAATCAAGCTTTAATTTAGATCTGGTCTTTTGTTTTCACATTGTCCGAAATATTGGCTGACTAAAGTACAGCCTGAACCAAATAACTTTGTTTACTGCAACAAACTCAAAAGGACTGAAGCAATTAGCACGGTATAAGGATCAAAAATGACAAATTAATTTATGCAAACGGTTTCTATTTAACGATGACATTTTTTACCTTGCCAATAGTGAGCACTTACTTAGTGGCTAGGATTTCCTGTCGAAGAAGAGATTCATCCAGATGGAATGGCCAGTAGCACAACTGCTTTTGCTCATGTACCAATGTGCTTATTTTTTGGTTATTTTGAGTACTGTTAATAAAAGTCTTTAATTTCATGGTGTTGTAGGTGAGGCAGGTGTGCATTGTCCATTCCTAGTTGCTGTGTTTAATGCAACTGAGTGGTTTGCTTGCCATTTTGCAGTCATCTGTGAACAAACAGGGTTCATTGTTCGTTACTCATGACAGTCATGCATGGACGTTTCGCAGGATTTTGAGCAGCCTTTTATGGTTACTGGAGATCCTTTTCAGCATGTTGTCATTTACAGGCAATATGGGGAATGTGGGACAGAGCAACAGCTTATCTCTTCAAGCAACCAGAGAACCCTTACCAAGGTTGGATGGCTGCAGAGGCAGCTGGGCAGCACGATAGCTGTTGGAGTGTGACATGCCAGCTTGCTGTCATCTTCCCACCTTGGTCATTTTCAAGGAGGCTTGGGGGGAGGTGCGATTGTTGTCTGGCTGCAGAGTGTAAATAACTGAAGTAATTAAAGGGTCTGTTATAAAACCCTTTCCTTACGACTAGAAGCAGAGCCGTCCCACCATGGTCAAAACACAGTGAATGGGGTTAGCCTCAGACATAGAAGCCAGGTCTCCCAAACTATTTTTACAAGCTCCCCAGCCCTGCTGACAGTGCAGAAAGGTAGCCATAGGCTTTTATCTCCACTATGGCAGTCTGGCAACTGTAGTCATTTTTTTATTTTCACGACACCTAGAAATGCTGAGAGCATGCATCTCTTTTTTTTTTCTTCTCCCTTTCCCTTGCGTATGTTGTCAGATAGTTACTGTTGGTGCTGAAAGACCTCCCATTGACCCTTCAGCATCAAAAGCTTATCTGTCATCCTTGATTGGACAGTGAGTGGGCCCTCTGGCCATTAATTGATTGGGCGATTAATGTTGGGTGTCTGATTCCAACCTGGGGAGAGTTGGGAACTAAACTTGATCCCAAGTCAAAACAGAAAAAACCATCCTCGTCGTGTCTAAACCAGGAAATGTCAGTTGGCTATCATACACGTGCAGTGAAGACATATGAAGAAAGCCGAGGTTAAGGGAGAGATAAAGACAAAGTATTTCCGACAGTACTTAACATTTGAAGCGATGAGACTACGTATGATTTTTCATTGAGAACTATTTGGTAATAAGGCACATGATGTCATTAGACAGTTATATTTGAATAAGCCATAACTGGTATGCTTCTGACATACCTGGTGCATAAGTGGCAACTTCAATCATATTTTATTGCTGATTCTCTGTGAGGTGCATATGAATTAGTAGCATGAATAGGCCATTCAGCCCCTTGAACCTGCTCCACGTTTGATAAGATTATGGCTTCTCTGTTTTCCTGTCTGCCTCATATACCTGTTAACTTCTTTGTCAGTTCAGAATCCAACTTGGCCTTAAACAGAACTACCATGCCTTCACTGTTCTCTGGAAAAGAGAGTTCCTTGACTAATGGAGAGAAGGTATCTCCTCACCTCTGGGTTAAATGGACAACCTCTTATTTTAAAACTCTGTCCCCTGGTCTTAACCTGTCCCATAAAAAGAAACATCCTTTTAACATTCATCTATTAAGCCCCCCACTCCTGTATCTTGTATGTTTCAATATGATTACCTCTTCTAAACTCCAGACGTTCCTCATAAGACAATCTAATTCATCCCAGGAATCAGTTAAATAATCTCTGCACTGCTAATTCAATTGTATTCTTTCTTAAATAATTAAGGAGACCAAAAGTGTACATAGTACACTCAATGTAGTTTCACCAATACCCTGTATAACTGTAGCAGTTGTTCCTTTTCCCTTGCAATGATCAACATCATTCCATTTGTTAACCTCATTACTTGCTGTACCTTTATACGAATGTTTCAAACAAAGTGCCAGGTTGTCCACATCTGTCCATACCACTGAGTTTTGCAATAGCGTTCCATTTAAATTTTTTTTGTCAAAGCAGGCAAGTTTACATTTTCCTACGTTATACTCTATCGGCCTAATTTTTTTGCTAATTAGTTTATCTATATCCCTTTTCAGCCTCCTTATTCTCTCTTCACAGCTTACTCTCCAATTATCCTTGTGTTATCAGCAAATTTAGTAATTATACATAAAGAACAAAGAACAAAACAGCATGGGAAACAGGCCCTTTGGCCCAACGAGCCCGCGCCGCCACACCTACATTCCCACTTCTACACGCGATCCCTGTCCATGTTTATAGATCTATGGATTAAAAACCAAATTTGAGACAATTTAGGGAGAACTTGTTTTGCCAAATTGCCTAAGAGCACATCTTTGGGATGTGGGAGGAAACCGGAGAAAACCCAGGCAAGCACAGGGAGAATGCACAAACTCCCACAGACACAGGCCCAAATCCATGTATCCGCACAGCACAGTGATAGTCACTGAGCATTGGTGTCTTCACCCAAATTTTTGATATAGATTAGAAATAGTTGAGGCCTTAGCATTGATTTCTGTGGTTCTCAGCTAGTGACATCTTGCATATCATTAATTAACTCATTTATTCCTCCTTCCTGTTTCCTTTTAGCTAACCAATTTCTCTATACATGCCCATATGTTACCCCTACACCATGAACTCTTGTGTTGTATTGTAAACATGGACGTGGCACCAAATCAAATGCCTTTTTGAAATCTATGCATAGCACATCTACAGGTTTCTCTTTAACCATGTTCCTTCTCAAATAATGCGAATAAAATAGTCCAGTCCAATTTTCCTTTCTCAAAACCATATTGATTTCTGTTTGCATTAATATTTTCTAAGTGCTCTGCTGGAACAGATGTTAGACTATCTTGCTTGTAGCCCTGCCCCATGAGTAGAGAAATTACACTTGCTGATTTCCAACCTGATGGGATCTTTCTATTGCAGAGAAGCAGAGATGGCAGCTACCTGATTTTAGCAATCAGCTGCACATGTACAGAGATCAGGGGCTGCTGTCTGAATAACATAATATTGGAGAGTGCTGTTAAGCAGTTCGCTATTATTCTTAGTATAATACCTGAGCTTCTGCCTTTGGCTTTGCAACTGCGGCACAGTGGTTAGCACTGCTGCCTCACAGTGCCAGGGACCCGGCCTGGGGTCACTGTTTGTGTGGAGTTTAAATGTCCTCCCTTTGTCTGTGTGGATTTCCTCCGTGTGCTCCGGTTTTCTCCCGCAGTTCAAAAATGTAAGGCTTAGGTTGGCTGTCTGTACTAAATTGCCCCTTTTATTCAGAAGACTAGCTAGGGTCAAAATGTGGAGTTACTGGAATAGGGCCTGAGTGGGTTTGTGGTTGGTGCAGACTTGATGAGCGGAATGATATCCTTCTGCAGTATTGGTGGCTGATACATTTTATTTCACAACCTCCCCCCCCCCCCAATCATTGCCACTCTAGAGCTCCGACTCTTGTTATTGCTATCATTATCATAGTCCTGTGTGGTGAGCTGTGCCTGCAGCTCACTAATCTTTATTTTATGTCCCTCTTGAACTTGCATTATCATAGGATTTCTACAGTGTAAAAAGACATTATTTGACCCATCAAACCTGCGCCAGCAACAATCCCACCCAGGCCCAAATCCTCGTATCCCCCATGTATTTACCATGCTAACACCATCACCGGCTTCCCCTCCCCTCCTGGACACTATTGAACACTTTAGCATGGCTAATCCATATAATCCACACGTTTGGACTGTGGGAGGAAAATGGAGCACCAAGAGGAAACCCATGCCGATCCAGGGAGAACATGCAAGCTTCACACTAGACAATCATCCAAGGTCGAAAATGAATCCATGGTCCCTGGTACCATGATTTTATGTACATGTGCTTCAAACCTATCATGAGCCAGTTTACATTTTCCAGTTGGCCGATCTCTTCTGTTTCTGAGGTTTTTTTTTACTGTTCTCCTCCCAGCCCTCTGTACACCTTGTTTCTCCTTTCATGTTTCCTCCTGATGCTCATAAACCTGCAAAATCAGTTTAAATCAATTCACAGCCCTCAGCAGTATGTAGCTCTTCCATCTTTTTCTTTGTCTTGCCTTGTTGGGGCTGCACAGTGGTTATCACTGCTGCTTCACAGCACCAAGAACCAAGGTTTGATTCCTGGCTTGGGTCACTGACTGTGTAGAGTTTGCACGTTCTCCCCCCTGTCTGTGGGTTCCTCTGTGTGCTCCAGTTTCCTCCCACACTCCCAAAGACATACTGGTTAGGTGCATTGGCCGTGGTAAATTCTTCCTCCATGTATCCAAACAAGTGCTGGCATGTGGTGATGAGGGGATTTTCACGGTAACTTCATTGCAGTGTTAATGTAAGGCTTTAATCCTACCACAACAGATATTGAATTCAAATTTCACTATAAAAAGAAACAAACAATGACCATGAAATCATTGTCGATTGTTGTAAAAATCCACCTGGTTCACTAATATCCTTTAAAGCAGGAAACCTACCATCTTTACCTGATCTGGCCTACACATGACTCCAGATCCACAGCTATGTGGTTAGCTAGTAAGTTATTTAATAAATAAATAAACTTCTTTCTAACTTTAGCCTCTTGCTTTCTTTGTTCTCCTCACTCTATTTTCCCTTTTCTAAAAATATCTCTTCAAAATCCACCTTTGACCAATTTTTTTACTCACTACTCATCTCTCCTTTTTAGGCCTCCTGTCAGACTGTTTTCTGGAACCTTTCTGCAAATCACCTTGAAGCATTTTTGTATTCATGGTGCTATACAAATATAAGTTTTATTAGTACTTGCTTAGCACTGTTTTATTTGCCCATTTGTGTTGTTTCATATTTCTCTACATTAATTAATCATCCTTTTTTTAAATTGGATTATGCGTCGTTCTTCCTCAACAGTTTGCCAAATTTAGCATCAGTGCACATTATGTAATCCCTCTTGTTTCTTTATCCAACTCATCTTTTTAAATTAAGAATAGCAGAGATCCTGGCACAGATTTCCCAGAAAGAATATGTAGCCTACTACACTGCAGAATTATATGATACATTGTTGGATATTGTGATTTTTTTTTTCAAAATAAATTCCTGATTCAAGGTGGAGAAAATAGAAGGGCAAGTTGATTCATGCTGTTTTTGCATGGTTAAGAAAGTGGAAACCTGGCATTGTTGCAGTTCTGTCCTTAGACAACTCAACTTCTTGACAAAGACATGTAGTTTTAATAAAGGTTGTTGATTTCAGCTTGTCCATACTGTTGTTTATTTTTGTAAGGGATGTGGATGGCACTGGCTGGGTGAGCGTTTATTGCCTATCCCTAATTTCCCTTGAACTGAATAACTTACTAGCTAACCACATAGCTGTGGATCTGGAGTCATGTGTAGGCCAGATCAGGTAAGGATGGTAGGTTTCTTGCTCTAAAGGATATTAGTGAATTAGATGGGTTTTTACAACAATCGACAATGGTTTCATGGTCATCGTTTGATTTTTTTTTTAATGTATTGAATTCAAATTTCATTATCTGTTGTGGTAGGATTTAAATCTTTATCCCCAGAGCATTACTGTGGGTCTCTGGGCTACTGGTCCAGTGATTATACATTATGCCACCTTTTCCCCAGTCTTGCAGGTACAGAGAGCCTAGATGTGAGCACTGAGCAATTAGATCGGAAGTGAGTACTCTCACTATGTGTCATTCATGCAGAACATACCTTTTGAAGAGCATTATGGCTTTAGCATATTATTAATGCAGGTGTGTCACACAGCCAATGCTTTGCCTTTTCTGCAAATTGGATGCATTTATACTAATGAAGCAGTTAACTACATGATTATTATTAAAAATATTGCAGTATTTTAGAGAGGTTCACAGGTTCAGCACGTTGACGTTCAAATGTCTCTCTCATATCTCCGTGTCATTGAAACAGAGGAGACTAAAGAACCAAGTGTCAGATTGGCTGAAGGTTCGTACTATGTTCTGGATCGGGAGATTATGGATTTAAATCTTACTCCTGCTGTTCGGCGCATAATCTGAATTGACACTTTAATGTTTTGGAAATGTCATCTTTGAACTGCAATAGCAAATCTTGCTGTGCTCAAATTGGTTTTCAACGTGACAGTAGTAACTATTCAAGTATTTAATTGGTTGTAAAGCACCCTGAAGTTGTGAAAGGCACAATATAAATACACATCACTTGTCATCTTTTTTGCGTTGGCTTGTAACCAGTTTGTAATTCTGTGCACTCACGGAATTCACAACAGAATGTCTGGTATGATTACAATTAGAAACTACCTGTAGCATGGTGGCACAGTATTTGGCCTCATAGTACCAGGAACCTGGATTCATTTTCGACCTCGGGTGATTGGCTAGTGTGAAGTTTGCATGTTCTCCCTGGATCTGCGTGGGTTTCCTCTTGGTGCTCCATTTTCCTCCCACAGTCCAAATGTGTGGATTATATGGATTAGCCATGCTAAAGTATTCAATAGTGTCCGGGAGGGGAAGCGGGGTGGGGGGGGGGTGGGGTGGGGTTGGTGTTAGCATGGTAAATACATGGGGATTTAGGCCTGGGTGGGATTGTTGTTGGCACAGGTTTGATGGATCAAATGATGTCTTTTTACACTGTAGAAATTCTATGATAATGCAAGTTCAAGAGGGACTTTCAGTTTGAATCATAACTCTGCCCTTTAACATCAATTTGTATTGCACTGATGCTCCTAAGCCCAGTGGTCCCTTTCTGCTTGCTTGTAACAGTGTTGTTCAGTAGGAGCACTGGCATGGCTACAGCAAAACAGTTTTGACAGTAATTTTAGTAGAAGGCATCTTACAAGCAATACAAATAAATGTTAGCACTTGCATACTTTTTAATTTCATAAAACTTTGCAGTCTGTCTTGTGCATTGGAGTTTGGTTTCTAGTGTGAATCTATCAGATGCAGATCCTCTTTCTGCATGTTTTATTATTTCATTGGTCTTGTCCAGCAGTAATGAGCTGTGTTTCATTTCATTTTACACAAGATGAAGTCAACCTAGTAAATGTCCTGGTACAACCTACTTCCAAGGTTGTTCGTGTATTTAAGTTCCATAGGGACTTGTCTGTAGAAAAAATAATTTACAGGGGGTGGGGTGGAATGGCAGTAAATACATACAGGGGTCCAGTTTAAAATAATTTATCAACATTACATGAGAAATCCTACCATAGCAGAAAATAATTTCCAAAGAACACATACATCAAGGAGCCCTCCTAAACTTAAAGGACAGCCCAGTTTACAGAGACCTGCTGCTTAGCAACAGCATATTATCTTGCATATGACATGATAGAGTGAACTATCCCTGTTTTTTTTTTAAAACAGTTGCATATCACCTGATTGCTAGTAATGTTTATATAGTCCATTTTAACTTGGGATTGTTCAATTGCATTCTGGAGTGAATTTGGGAATGCGACGTATTCATCGCATCTGTTCCATAACCACATCATATTGCTGTGGTTTTTATCTTCAGACAGATGATGCATTCTGGCTTCTCTTACCATCTCACTATAGATGGTAAGCTGCAGTGCTAGCTTGTTCCTGTGGCAGCACTGTATCCTATTATGTATGGTAACTGGAAGTTCATAGAATCGCTGCAATGCAGAAGGAGACCATTTGGCCCATTGAGCCTGCACCAATGACAATCTCACCCAGGCCTACCCCGCAACCTGATGTATTTACCCTGCTAGTCTTGTTGACACTAAGGGGAAATTGAGCATGGCAAGTTAAGCTAACTCGCACATCTTTGGACTGTGGAAGGGAACCATGGCATCCAAAGGAAACCCACGCTGACACAGGGATAATGTGCAAATTCCAAACAGAATTATCCGAGGTCCCTGGCACTGTGTATTGCAGCAGTTTAATCACTGTGCCACAGTGTGGCCCAACAAGTTCTGTTGATACTAGTTCAAAAATTAATAGGCAATGACCTAAAACACTAACTGCAGATAATAAAATAAATTTAGATTGTAAATTTTTATAGCACTGTACATGGATCTGCATGTTTTATGAGTGAATAGACCTGCTTTGAATCGAACTTCTTGTGCATTTTTCTCTTTGATAAATGTTTTACATCAGAATTTGAATTTTCAGTTACAACTCCCTTGTGATAGTTTTTATCTTTTTTTTTAAATATGCCTCCACAAAGTTAGCTGTCTGGAATCTGAATCTAAGTGAAGCAAATGTATGTGCTCTACCAGGCCAGCAAAAAAAATTAAAGTTCATTTGCGTGGTTTCTTCCTTTCTGTCAAAGTTCCTGGGATCAGTTGGGATTCTTTATTGATGATGTGACTGAGATCAATATTTTGTTTGAGCAGTTTTCAATCTACGTATTGCACCACATTACTAATTGTGGTAATCCCCTTGAGGTCCGTAGGGAATCATCTAATAATCTCCCTGCGGGGCTCAGAATATAAGTTTGCCTGATGATGGGCAGTGCTGTCCTGCCCTGCTGGAACTAATTACCTGAGCCTTCTATAAGGCAGGCTCGAGACTGAGCTCACTGAACTGTGATCCTAGGCAAGGGCTAGTGTGTGTACCCTGCCGTAGTGGTTTTACTTTGCATTCTGTAATGAATTATGTTTCTTTTTGGCTAGGCTTCCTGACACATTACACCAACTAAAATATTGATTTCTCTCCATACCTCAACTTTGCAGTGCTTTTGCAAATGTTGATTCTTTTTCTTTACAAAAAAGTTTCTTTCATGAAGTTGTGAAAATAATTGATTCTCTTAATTCAATCTAATAAGTGTTTTATGATTTACTTTATTATAGAAGAGACTATACATAGAGGTCATTTGACCTAATCAGTGCATGCTGATGTTTCAAGCTACACTTCAACATCCTCCCATTTTTCCTCATCTATGTGTCAATTTAACCCTCTATTCCATTCTCATATGCTTATCTAACCGCCCCTTAAATGTATCTGTGCTGTTTGTCTCAACCACTCCTTTATTATCTGACAGAGTTTCTCTGCTTGTATTCAAAGGTGTCACTCTTTGATATCAGTTATACTTTTTGGACCTCAGCTGGTGCTGCTCTTTCTTTCACGTTTTTTAATTCTGTTATCAAGGGAAAGCTGAGCAAGGTCTTGCTTGTTCATGTTGCTGCCCTTATTTTGTATCTGGTAGAAAAAGCAAAGGTGCAATTGTGGCTTTGGCCTACTAGTGTTAAACCTGACAAGTTCCAAAGTGTTTGGAATAACCAGGCACACACAAGCTTTCTAAAAGTCCTGAGTGTAAATGGAGCATTATTTTGTTTTTCCCTTAATTTGCAGATGTTTATGTGTAAGACATGATCAATTTTGGAAGTAATAGAGGGATGGCAGCATTCTGGGAACTGTAATCTCACATTGGTCACTAACTTCAGGGAGGGGGCAAAACAAACTATGGCAGCAATAGATGGGGAAAAAAAGGCAGAGAGGTGATGAAGTAATCAATGTTTAATTTTTTTTGGAGCTCATTTATTGAAATATTACAGCATTTCATTTTTATCCTAATATTGGGGTAGATTTTATTTTGTCTACCATTGTTATCCTCATCACAGATGCTTTGTAAGGATTTTCTACAAATGGAAATTTTAACAACTTCCATTCAAGTTTTCAATTGATTTTTTAAAAACACTTTGATAAGTATAGCTTATTTTACAGTTACAAAATCTGGATCCATCCCAGCTTTCTGGTAGAAATCTAACTACGCAGGATCAGAAAAGAGAGCTATTATTTCTGAAAAGGAATAAATAGCAGTGAGCTATGTTCTAATGAATTGATCCATCCTCACTGGACTCGTATGATATCAGCAATTGTTCTTTAGTGCCAAACTCCAGCGCACAACTTGCTATCCAAACATCATCCAAGAACTAACTAAATTTATTTTTGATCAGGCAGTTTCAATTTGTTCGTTTGTATCTTTTTCATGTAGGACTGGTCACTGACCGAGTGTGCAAAATGAAGCCACACATTTTTTAATTGTTATGTTGGGAGTTGATTTAACTTCATTCTGTTAACCCTTCTATCTGTCCCTTCCTTGCTTTCTCAATTGCAGTGCTGAGGTATTCCATCGGCACTGACAACCTTCCATTCCATCTTGTTTAAGTGATTGTTCTTGAATGAAATTGGATAATAAGCATCAAGCTGTTATTTGGATTTGGTTGTAATATGGGAGGGGCAATGAATTAATAAAATTAATAGAATCTATTGATAACCATGAAACCATTGTTAGAAAAACCTATCCTGTCCACTCATGTCCTTTAGGGACGGAAATCTGCCATCCTTACTTCGTCTGGCCTACATGTGACTCCAGAGCCACAGCAATGTGACTCTCCATTGCCCTGGAGCAACTAGGGATGGGCAATAAATACTGGCCAGCCAGTGATGTTCACGTCCCACAAGTGAGTAAAAAATAAACTCATTCAAATCAGTCCTTATCTGGCATCCTTTACTTTCCAATAGGAGCAAAAAAAAATCTTGATTTCATGTGCTTTACATTACAACTAATTAATCTGCAAAGTACTGATTGCTGTTATGTAGGTGAAGAAAGAAGTTGTGTTCTTAATGACCTTTGAAACAGACAGTTAACTATTTTATTGAAACGATGAAATCTGACAGTACTCATGCCTTCAGTTTTGCACAAGCTTGTGCTTTGGATTTGGAACAGGACAAGTGTCTGACTGGCAATTACAGAGCAGAGACTGATGGCCAAGTTCTGCACACATGAGGACAGCCTCAACTGGGATCTTGGGTCCATGTCACACTATTTTTAACCCCCACGACTTGCCTGGACTTGCAAAATCTCACTGTCTTGTCTGGAGACAATGCACATCTCTTTAAACTGTGCTTAATACTTTCTGCACTCACATTGTCTCTAACTTCAAGACTCGATTAGCTGTAAAGACTTGCATTCCAACCATTATTCTGTAAATTGAGTTTGTGTTTTTTATATGCCCTGTTTGTGATCAGATCTCCCACTCACCTAACAAAGGAGCAGCAAGCACTCCAAAAGCTACTGGAGTTTGCTACCAAATAAACCTGTTGGACTTTAACCTGATGTTGTAAGACTTCTTACTGTGATTACAAATAATCAGATTCTATTGGGTAGCGATTGGGATATTTAGAATCCTCTCTCACCTCGGTCGCTAAGACCAGCTTAGATCGAGGTTGGATAATTCACTAACCAAAATTCAGATCTGGGAACTTTTTGTGATTTTTTTTTTTTTTCCCCCCACCCCCTGAGCCACGGTGGAAATCCCTGACCTGTAAAGTTTTTACATGTAAAATTACTCAATTAGGAGTTTGTAGAACCAATTCAGCAAATGTCTGCTGTTCTGGTTTAAAACTGCCAAAGTTTTTTGGAGCTGTTCAATTCCAAAAAGGGGGGAGAAAACTTTAACTCACCTAACTGAATTTCCATCGCCAAATTTCATGAATGTTGTTTTGGATTTTGTTTCCATTTTGTCACGGGCAGAAATTTCTTTGGCACTCAGACCTGCTGCGGGGACAAAAGATGGAAGGTTTAATTTTTGGTAGCTCTCCTAATGTGAAGTATTAGTCCCTTAACTAGACACTTTTGGGTTCAAGTGCAAGTCTTGACTAACAATGGAACTTCACAAGTATTGCCAATTCTTTTCTGTGTCAAGACTGAGCATAATCCTGGCAAGCTTCATAGGAAAGAGGAAAAAAATAAGTAATTGAAGTGCATCTTTCTTCCTTGTTGAATAGCCCCATTTAAAATTTTGATCACCAACATACAACATTCAAGTCCTGACAGATCTCAGAGGAGACATAAGGCAGATCCCTAACAATAAGAAACTGAACTATGGGGGAAAAAAAAATTAAACTTTCCAGCATTAATAGAATGCAGTTAAAAAGTGACTATAAATGGAATAGGAAAGAAACGTGGATCAGGACTTTTGCTCCCATGTCAAGTGGCCTGAGTCACAAAATTTGGTGGCTCGCTATGCTTGCCTCAGGAAGACTGCCCCTAAATGGTGAGAGAGCTTCGTTCCAGAGGGCGGGTGCTGGATGGAGTCCTGCCCGCCAACTCCAAGCACATATGGCCTGTGTCAGTGCCAAAGTGTTTTTTTTTAAACAGTTCTGGATTGGAATATTACTGAAAAGAGAAAGATGTTGCTGAAGCTTCTCGTCTGGCACTCATCATGTCAAACGCCTAAGTGCCAAATTTCAATGAAGCACAACAGTTTATACTACAGGAGAGAAGATTGCTGATTGGTTGGCAGAGGGATCCTAATTGGCTGAGACTTTGTAATGAAGAAAGGAATTAGGAACTGTAAACTCTCCAAGCTGCTGAGTATTTCCAGAAAGGTGTTGGACCTGTTCCTTTTGTTTGTAGTGAAAGGGTCCCTGAGTATGAATGGATGTCACACATAGCAAGTGTAAGTGAAACCACGTTGAGTTTGACAACAAATTTAAAATAATGTCAATATTAACACATTCGGGGTTATTCAGCAAGTGCTGACTAATTGCTAGAATCATATTTTAAACATTAGGATGAGATTCTCCGGCTTCCCAGTCACGTGTTTCCTGCTGGCAGGGGGTGACACGTTGTTTGCTAGCAGTGGGAGTCTTTGATTCTGCCACTGTCAACAGGAGTTCCCATTGATGCCAGTCCATGCTAGCTGGAAACCCATGGGTGGATGCACTTCCAGTGGGACTGGAGAATCCTGCCAGTATGAACAACCAGATAACAACCTAGATGTTTCGGATTTTGCCAGTGCAGGCTGTTTGAGTACGGTCTGCATTGTGCCTATCATAAACAACCAGTTGCTAATTTAAAATAATCAATCCCCGTGATATAAGTTTGAAAAGGATATGTTCCAGCTGTGCTACTTTATTGAATTATCCAGGGGCCAGGGAGCCTATTGTTCACCATTGCTTTCTCAGCAATTTGGAGTCAACGTTTCCCCCCACCTCCCCATCAACGTCCTTTTTTTTCCTTGAATTGTTTCGATTGCTTGAAATCTGACTTTCTTGCAATTGCCATGCGTGTGAGCCAAAAAAAAAATTGGTGATATGTCCATCTTTTCAGCAAGATTCAAATTCTGGGTACTACCAAGTGACTGTAATCCATTGATGTTATAACGCTGTAACACTCTGAGGATGTGATCTTTCATACGGTCTTCGTCTAAGCGTGTGGTTTTACCCCCATATATCACTACCAACTGATGTTACAGGATCGAGTCTCGCCAAGCAAAACTAAATTGGAAACTCAATACTGGAAAAGTTATAGAACCCACAAACGACATCAACAGATGAACTAAGCCACAAGTATCTAGGCAACACAATCATTCACAGTCCAAGACAAATTTGTTAATTTTATTTGAGCCCAAACTTGAGGTTGCAGCTTAAACATAAAGGGTGCCAGGCTAGCTTTCCTGTTGTATTTTGCAGCCGACCCCAAATGTGTTTGCCTGCACACTTTTGTTCATGGTGTTGAACTTATTTGAAATTGTTTTGTAATATTGGAGAAGTGGACGTGACAAGCCTGCAGGGAAAAATTGTTTGCTATTGTAAAGCTTTGTCATATATTTCATGTGTATTTAAGCAGAGCATAGCTAGTAAGTACAAAATGTTTGTTTACTCACAAAATATTAATTGCTGCTTAGGTTAAAAACCGCTGTAAAATCTTGTGAAAGGGGATAATTGAAACATCTCACCTAAGACCATGGGTGTGATGAACTCCTTTTTGAGAATGATATTTTTGAGCACTTTGCAGGTGTAGCTTTCCATTTGTCCCAGTAAAATAAGTATTCTACCCTCAACCCTAGGGAGATTGGCCATTCATCTGCCTTTAGAACAGGTGGAGGCTGTCATCAAGTATGGGTTCTTCCAAGTAAATTCTGCAATGTATTGACAAAAGCTACACAGGGTCGTTGAGTTAAAGTGGGTTGAAAAGATTGCAAATGTTTAGAAATCGGACCAAAGAGATTATGCACAATTGTTCACAAACATGCGAATTAGAAGTGGGGGTGTAGGCCATTTGGCATCTGGATTCTGCTCCACCATCCAATAAGATCATGGCTGATCTGATCATAACCTCAGCCACATTTTTTAAAAAATTTATTAGTCACAAGTAAGGCTTACATTAACACTGCAATGAAGTTACTGTGAAATTCCCCTAGTTGCCACAGTCCAGCATCTGTTTGGATCAATGAATCTATTTCCTAACCCCACCTCCCCCACCCCACCAAAAACCTTTCAGCCCCTTATTAATCACACATCTATCTAGCTCTACCTTAAAAATGTTCCAAGATTCTGCTTCCACATCTTTTTGAGGAAGAGGGTTCCAGAGATTCAAGATCCTCTTGAGAGAAAATATTGCTCGTCGTCTCTCTTTTAAATGAGCAATCCCTTTGTTTAAAACTATGAACCCCCACCCCGTTCTAGATTCTCCAACAAGAGAAAATGTTTTAGCATTATAGAAATAAAAATCTGTGTTGTAGCAGCACTGACCAAATAAATGTTCTGCTTTGTCCTCCTACTGCTTTGTTCACAAAATCAGCACCCCACCCCTGCCATATGGTTTATGAGCTTAAGCAGTATGACTTAGGGAAATTTAGGTCCCTGGGACTATTTTGAATGATAAAAGCCTTCCAACTTGTCATTTCATATCTTTCAAAAAAAAAACAACTCTGGTCATTACAGCAGGCATTTCTTCAATCGACCAAAAATTCTGACCTCATGAGCCCTTTTGACACTCTCCCCTTAACTGTCTCGATAATGAAATATTTCCATGGCCAGAATTTTATGTTAAGGGTTCAGGCGCATGCTCGAGCCAGAAGCGAGTGAAATTGTACAAAATGACATCCCATATGTGTGTCACGACCACGGTGATGTTTTAGTTGGTGGGCACATAAGAATTGGTGGTATGTCTGTCGGCAATAAAGGAACCAATTTGTTTACGCACCAGTTGACTGTAATTTTATGTGGCCCATCTGCCTTTGTGGTTGGTGGTTGAGTTGATTAGCCAGACACTCTTTACGTTTAAACTGTAACCTCAAGTCCGGGCTCAAATGAAATCAGCAAATTTGTGTGGGGAATGAGATCTGTGAATGATTGTGTTGCCTAGTCGCTTGTGGCTTAGTTCTTCTGTCAATTTGTTCGTGTTCGGGTTAGATCGATTGGCCGTGTTAAATTAACCCTAATGTCGGGGAATTAGCAGGGTAAATGAGGGGTTATAGGAATAGGGCCTGGATGGGATCGTGGTCAGTGTAGACCCCATGGACCAAGAGGCCCCCTTCTGCATTATAGGGATTCTATGGCTTTGCATCTCCCTGAGACAGCCTCATAGCCATGGTGTGGAGATGGACTGGGGTAAGCACAGTAAGAAGTCTCTCAATACCAGATTAAAATCCAACAGGTTAATTTGGCAGCACAAGCTTTCGGAGCACTGCTGATTCATCAGGTGAGTGAGGGCCTGCGTACACAAACAGGGCGTATACATAACGCAAACTCAGTTTACAAGGTAATGGTTGGGATGAGAGTCTTACAGGTAATCAAGTCTTAAAGGTACAGCCTCACAGCAGCAGTACCCCCTGAGGGAGTCAGTTGGAATTCCGCAGTCTTCCTTTTCTCAGCGCTTAACCTTTCACATTGGTTGATCTGCCACATGAAATTGCGCTCCGGTGCTGAAGCGTTTTGCACATATGCATCCGAGCCCACTGAGTGCATGGGCCCAATGGGCTGGAATGTTCGCTGTGAGAGGACACAGGTTTATGGTGCTGGGGATAGGTACAGAGGAGATGTCAGTGGTTAATTTTTCACTGAGGGTGGTGGGCGAGTGGAATCGGCTGCTGTCGGTGATGGTGAAGGCAAATTCGATAGGTCTTTCAAGAGACTTCTGGATGAGTACATGGGACTTAATAGAATTGAGGGTTGTTGGGAAGCCTAGTAGATATGGATATCATCAGAGCAACATGTGGGCCAAAGGGCCTGTTTGTGCTGTAGTTTTTCTGTGTTCTATGTTCTGTTCTAAATTCATGCCCAAGTGTCTATTCACCATAACACGACAGCTCAGTGACTATCGCTGTGCTGTGTAGATGCATGGATTTGGGCCTGTGTCTGTGGGAGTTTGTGCATCCACCCCGTGCTTGCGTCGGTTTTCTTCAGGTGCCCCGATTTCCTCCCACATTTTCCAGGTGCTCTTAGGCTGATTGGCAGAACAAATTCTCCCTAAATCGTCTCAAATTTGGTTTCAATGCATAGATCTATGCATAGATCACGGATAGAAATGGGAACATCGAGGTGGCAGCATGGGGTCATTGGGCCAAAGGGCCTGTTTCCCTTATTGTTTTGTTCTTTGTTCATACCAAAGGTGTGGCCTGACCAAGGGAAGGGAAGAAACACAGCAGTATCTCCTGTAGATTTGCACTCAACTGATTTATACTGTGGCATGATGAGGGAAATCGATTTTGGTTCAATTATGCATTCCCTATGTTACATCATCTAACTTTTTAGTTTAAATTAATTTTAAGTTGTTATGTCATGCAAAAACTGTTGCATTTTCTCCAGTCTTCCTTTGAAATTCATTGTTTGACTGCAGTTAATTGAATAGCTGTCTTCCACACACGTTCCATGTTTTAAATTTTTATTTTTTCTGTTTTACTAACAAATTTAATTCAAGATGTGGTCTTGACCAGAAATGTCTTTACGTGGCATTTCCTGACTTGGGACTGTACACACCAACTGTGATATGTTGAAACTGCTCAAGGAATTTGGCCCAGATATCTCAGACTTGATATTCCATCAAGTAACCCAATGGGAATTCATCCTCGCAGATTTGCTCTTTGTCATTCAGCGGGGGGTGGTGTAGTGGTTAGCACTGTTGCCTCATAGCAAGAAGTCTCACAACACCAGGTTAAAGTCCAACAGCTTTATTTGGTAGTAAATGCCATTAGCTTTCGGAGTGTTGCTCCTTTGTCAGGGAGTTTAAGTGGGAGTTCTGTTCACAAACAGGGCATATAAAGACACAAACTGAATTCACAGAATAATGATTGGAATGTGAGTCTTTACAGCTAATCAAGCGTTAAAGGTACAGACAGTGTGAATGGACAGAGCATTAAGCCAGGTTAGAGATGTGTATCGTCTCCAGACAAGACAGATTTTGCATGTCCAGGCAATTCATGGGGGGTTACAGATAGTGTAACATGAATCCAAGATCCCGGTTGAGGCCATCCTCATGTGTGCGGAACTTGACTGTCAGTTTCTGCTCAGCGACTCTGGGCTGTTGTGCGTCGTGAAGGCTGCTTTGGAGAACGCTTACCCGAAGATCAGAGGCCAAATGCCCGTGACCGCTGAAGTGTTCCCCAACAGTCTTGTCTGGTGATTGTCGAACAGTGTTCGTTTAGCCATTGTCTCCCCCGTCTACCATGCCTTGGGACATCCTTTCCTGCAGCGTCACAGCGCCAGGGTCCAAGGTTAGATACCTGGCTTGGGTCATTGGCTGTGTGAAGCATGCACATTCTTCCCCCATGTCTGTGTCGGTTTCCTCTGGGTGTTCTGGTTTCCTTCCACAGTCCAAAAATGTGCAGCTTAGTTGAATTGGCCAAACTAAATTGTCCCTTAGTTGATAAGTTTATGGAAGAGAAGGGAATGGTTTAGTTTGGAGGGTCATTGCTTTTTTTTTTCACAATTGGTCGGCACAACATCGAAGGGCCTGTTCTGCGCTGTAATGTTCTATGTTCTTAGTGTCACAAGCTAGGGTAAATACACAGGATTGTGGGGAGAGGGCCTGGGTAGGATTGTAGTCGGTACAGACTCAATGGCCAAATGGCCGCCTCCTGCATTGTTGGACTCTGTGAGTAAGAGTAGCAAATGCCTCGTTTGGTGTTTGGGTCAATGACCACAGGATCTGCTCATCTGCTGCTGCACTCCCAACTGAGCTCAACTTTCTACTCAGTAAGGTTACCAGCCACCATCAGCCTTGCATCAAGCACTTTGTATCCTACTCCCCTCCTATTGTTATGTGTCTTCCATGGCTTTGTCATTTGAAGTGCTGGGGCAATATTGGTGATTAGAATTTACCAAATATCCTTTAACAGCATTAAAAGAATTTGTAAATGCTTAGACACATCAGTCTTAATGTTGAAGCTAGGCTACTGTCAATTTTCTGCTGGTTTACAGGACTCCCTTGAATCTTCTGTACATGAGCGGCACAGTGATTAGCACAGCTCCCTCAGAGCACCCGGGTTCCAGGTTCCATTCTGGTCTTGAGTCACTGTCTGTGTGAAGTTTGCACTTTCTCCCCATTTCTACATGGGTTTTCTCCAGATGCTTCAGTTTCCTCCCACAGTCCAAAGATGTGCGGGTTAGTTTCATTGGCCACGCTAAATTGACCCTAGTGTTAGGGGCATTGTAGGTTAAATGTGAGGTTACAGGAGTAGGGCCTGAGTGAGATTGTGGTTGGTATATACTCAATGGGTCAAATGGCTGCCTCCTGTACTGTAAGGGTTCTATGATTCTAGTTTTTCAAAATTATGTGCATGAAATGCTGTATACTTTAATTTCTTAAGGCATTATATTGTAGTAGTGTTTCAGACTTCCATGTAGAGAACCCCTGTAAATATTGACACAACTCTATGAATCTTCCCTGCCAACATCAACCTACGCCCACAAACCCCTGGCAAATATTCTATGACTTTCCAATATTGACACATTCCCAGAACCTGTCTACTAATATTGATGGTGGGGGGAGAGGGGGCCGAGAAGATGGTGAGGAGGAACCTGCTTGATGAAGAAAAATATTTCGCTTTCTAGCAAGACCTTTGTCGGTTAAATGGATCTAGTTGTTCACATTTACTCCTGTGGCAGCTTTTTGTAACAGTTAAGTCACTCTTTTAAATTTAATATTTGTCACCCAAATGGCGCTTTCTTTTTGTTGTCACTGAACTTGGTGGACAGCCTGGTGGCACAGTGGTTAGCGTTGCTGCCTCACAGCAGCAGGGACCCAGGTTTCGATTCCCGACTTGAGTCAATGTCTGTGCGTAGTCTGCACGTTCTCCCTGTGACTGTGTGACGTTACTCTGGTTTCCTCCCACAGTCCAAAAGACGTGCTGGTTAGGTGCATTTGGCCATGCTAAATTTCTCCCTCAGTGTACTGAAGCACGTGCCAGAGTATAGCAATGAGGGGATTTTCACAGTAACCTCATTGCAGTGTTAATATAAAGCCTACTTGGGGCACTAATAAATAAACTTAGAAACTAATCTTGTATTTGTTCAGTTTTGGTGGGCTCACTACTGTGATGGAGCTTTCTTTTTCAACTGTTCTCTCTTCTGGAAATGTTAAAACAAGAAGCCTGGACACACTCTAATGTCTTTTAAAATCGTATGAAGTTACAGGGAGGTGAGTTTTGAACTCTGCCTGTCGTTTTAAAAAAAAACCTTTTCCTTCTTCTGTTGAGCTTGGCCACCACCTGTGATGCTGATTGTGGATCTGTTGCTGCAGCTTTCCATTAGCTGCACTGCAAGTGTCAGATCCTGGCTGATGTCACCCTTGAAATGTAATTTTTTTTTATATACTGTATTTTGCTGTGCCTTCCTGTGATTCAGCTAGGTCTCTACATAGCCAAAAAACTCAGGTTTTTCTTCTTTCTCATTTAGAATCATAGAATCCCTACAGTGCAGAAGGAAACCATTTGGCCCATCAAGGGTGAGACGGTGGTTAGCACAGCTGCTTGACATCACCAGGGACCCGAGTTCAGTTCCCAGCTTGAGTCACTCTGTGTGGAGTCTGCATGTTCTTCCCGTATCTGCGTGTGTTTCCTCCCAGTGCTGTGGTGTCCTTCTGAAAGATGTGTTGGTTAGGTGCATTGACCCACGCAGGCACCAGGGGAATTTCATTGTAACATCATTGTAGTGTTAATGCAAGCCTTACTTGTGACTAATAAATAAACCTTAAAGGAAAAGTCAGCGTTGACCACAATCCCACCCAAACCCTATTCCCACAACCTCTCATGTTTACTCTGCAAATCTCCTTGACACTAGGGTTAATTTAGCCTGGCTAATCAACCTAACTCACATATCTTTGGACTGTGGGAGGAAACTGGAGCACCCAAAAGAAACCACACAGACACAGGAGAATGTGTAAACTCCACACGCAGTAACTGAAGCCAGAATTGAACCTGGCAGTATGAGGCAGCAATGCTAACCGTTGTCACCCACATTACACAGTTTTTTCAGTCTTTTTTTTCTCCCTCTTTTTGAATCAGCTTATTTTTTGATCTAGCCAGGTTCCTTGATTCTGCCTGGCAGCAGACCTCTGTGTCTCAATAGAGCCCTTTAGTTTGTGCATCTTTTGCGGATTGTTTTATTTAGGCACTTTCCAAACTGGGTCTTCAATTTGGGCACATTTCTCCTAGGTCAGACTTTTGTTTCTTTAATTTTTGATGCTGGGTTTCTTCCTCAGCTTCTTTGAGATTTCAAGGCTCATCCTTAACTATGTTGTATGCTTGGTGTCTGATGGAGAGGTCAGAATGCTTGTTTGGTAGCTCATAACTATGTACGTATTTAAGGTATTGCCATGCATGGGTGCTTTCTCCACGTTGGCTGCTTCATACTCCACTACGTACAGCCTATTATTGACTGACACTCTCCCGTGGGTGTACTACTCTCCAGTTTCACGTTAACCCATGCTGTGCTGAACACCTTGTATTGGAGTTTGAAGCGTGTGTGTCACGTTTGTTGCTTTCCTTCTTGGTGCGATGCTTCTTGTGTTCACCATCTCTTATTGCTTCATGTGAGTGACTGAGCTTGTCCCCAAAAATTGTTTTGTGCGGTAGATCAGTTTAAGGGAGTAAAAGAGTACTGCACGATGTTTTCAGATTCATATGCTGCTTCATATACCTGTCAGCAATATCCCCTCTAATTTCTTGTGCACGGTTTGTTTATTTAAGTGTATGATATCTTAAACTGGCAATTTTTGTGTTGTCTGCACAGCACATTCCAGGTAGAGACACATTTTGAGCAGCCTGGAAGAAGCATTACCTGTCAGTGTGTAAGGTGTATAAAAATATTTTGAGCATTTTTCTTTACATTTGAAAGAATATAAATCTTGCTTCCCTTCCTCTTCCTCCTCTTGCCTTTGGTCACCTTTTCTCTCCTTGCTGTCCATTCCCCCCCACTCCACCCGCCCAAAAATACCTTTGCACGTTTTCATTTTGCTTTACAGTAACATGCCTGAACACCTTTTACAAAATGTATCAGTGTTTTAGAGGAAAAATATGTTGTAGAAAATAAATCAATTTTATGAAGCGGCATTGTATTCTCATCCGTGTTCTTGTTCACTGTTCATTCTGTTCAATTGTTTGATCTTTAGTTATTTTTGTGTGGTAATGCGATTTGTATAGTTGAAGGGAAAGGGTAGCTAATTTTTTCGAAAAATGAAGGATAGACACTGTGGTATCATTGTTTGAACGTGGCATAAATCTGAAAGTTGCAGTTGGCAGCTTCACGTGTAGGTCATGATAAGGACTTGAAACTGCCAATTGCAATGTTGTAAAATGTAATTTATTGATGTCGGAACACCTTGGCTGACTGTTGCCTGTAAATTATACTGATAACTGCAGTATTTTGTTGGCCTCCGTCCAGGCAACAGAGAGACATGTTTAAATTGAATAGTGAAGTTGAACTGGTTTAATAATAAGTTAGTCTGTTGTTCTGTGATCCATAACCCTAGTCTCTTTGAATGACAAGATTCTACAAGCACTTTCAGAATTAGATAGTAAATGAGTGAACAGTCAAATGGCACTCCCAAGAATTGAAAGGAAGTAATGATATCCTGTCTGAAACATCATATCAGTTCCATTTTCTTTTGAGTTGAGACAGACCATGGAATCCAGCTGTTATAACCACTTTCTGCCACACCCTGCTCCTTGCGAAGAACATCCAAGCGCAAATGGTGGTACCATTGGAAGTTAGCTGATGCATTTCCCAACAGTTGTTATTATAACTGAATCTATTGTGAATGCTTGGCTGAGAATCAAAAGTACTTATCCTAGTGGGAGTTGCGATCATATTTTGTTTGAAAACTTTAAGAGACTTTTAAAGGATTAGCTATCTTTGCTGTGGTTTTTGAATAGACATTTGTTTGCTTTTACGACAGAATGGCTACCACATCTACATCTCTGTACATTTGTGATTCTTGCACTGCAGATTTAGACCCATGGAACATCAAAAATGGAGTTTCTGAACTCCGTGTTAATTTTCAAATGGTCCTGCTGAATTTCGGCTTCTTGTCTGGAGGTTACAGTGGGTCCATTTTATGAAACAAGGATTGCAGAAGAATTGCCTGGCAAGTTTTATCTTCTGTAGAATGATTACCATGTACCTGGGACCATCCGGATATCTAACTTAAATCAGAAAGTTTGGTTGGTTCAGATTGCAATAGCAGAATAATTACCCAGGAAAAGGTTGAAAGATTAAAAGCACTTCTAACTTGGTAAGTATGGAACTGTCCCCCAGCCGCACTCTATCCTTTTACCTTCACTTGTGTCAAAATGGATGGACCCTTTGGTTTATGACAGTTAGTGTTGTTTAGAAGGCGTGTGTCTTCATTACTCCTCCTACGCCCCTGCCCCCAACAAGACCCATGGGTTGGTTGTTTGGGCAATAAATGTGCAGCGTCAGCCAAGGGTAAGTAAAAATGGAGTGATTGCCACTCCAAAGAAGATTCAGCCTATTAACTCTTGTCAGACCTGGAAACTCTTGCATTGACACTATTTTGTTTTGATTTCATACTTTTTTAAATGTCGGAACCAGATTAAACTTAGAAATTTCGTTAGAAAATGATTTCTGAGAGGAAGTTAGCATACGTGATGTGCAGTGCTCTGGGAATCATTAATCTATGTCAACTCAGATCTGCAGACTCCTCCTGTTAAAACACAGAATCCCTTCAGTACAGAAGAGGCCAGCCAGCCCATTGAGTCTGCACCAGCATCCCACTCAGTCCTATCTGCATAACTAGATGCATTTACCTCGGCTAATCCACCTAAACTACACTTATTCGGGCGTCAAGGAACAATTTACTATGGCCAGTCTATCTAGTCTGCCCCTCTTTGGACTGTGGGAGGAAACCAGAGCACCCAGAGGAAACACGAGCAGACATGGAGTGAGCATGCAAACTCCATACAATTACCTGAAGCTGGAATCGAATCCGGGTCCTTGGCGCTGTGAGGTAGCAATGCTAATCACTGTGCCACCGTGTCCATCCCAGTGTGGAAGTAGAGTATTAATAATTGTAAACCTCCAAGCAATTTTACACCTGAACTTGTTGAAATTAATGGGGTTTTTTTTGATCTTGATCACGGACAATAGTAAAGGAGGAGAAAAATCTGGGTTTGTGAATCTTTAATTATTTTGTGATTAACCAGAAAGTTGTATAAAATAGTTTTAAGTGGAGCGTTCGTTCTTTAGAACTATCTGAGTCTTGACAGCTTGGTACTGCAAGTTGTCTATCGGGTCTTGAGCAGACGGGATTGTTCATGGACAGCAGGGTGACAGAAATAACTGTCTAGAGTCTGCAAAGCGGTGTAACAGAATTTG
Organism: Sphyrna mokarran; assembly: GCA_024679065.1. Classification (NCBI taxonomy): domain Eukaryota; kingdom Metazoa; phylum Chordata; class Chondrichthyes; order Carcharhiniformes; family Carcharhinidae; genus Sphyrna; species Sphyrna mokarran. Next base: position 49,657,500 of record JAGIQG010000016.1, read on the forward strand.
GGTCAATGACCTCTGTTCTAAATTTAAACCTGCTTCACTTTCACGTCCACACTTTGCAACTGCTGGGCTGTACGTTTTGGGTAAGGCAACGCTATGGTACTTCATTGCGAATAGCTGTCTGCCTTGTTCAAATGGCATTTTGTGAACCAAACCTAGTTTCCGTTTAGTTTGAAGTTTTCTTTATAGGTACAAATAATTTTAAAATTGCAAGATTTAAAATTATTTTTACAAAGGACTCAATTTAAGAAAAAAAAAGACGTAAAGTCACAAATCTATGCCAAAAAATAGTTTAGTCAGGAAGGAATTTTAACTGAAGAAACCTGGGGAGAATCTCACAGGATAGGAATGCTAAATAATTTTATTATATTGGAATTATTTCCCTATTTCTTCAAAGAAGTTAATTCTGCTGGTTCATTTAAACTTTTAATTCAGTTGCATCCCAGATAGTTTTTCAAAGTTCATAGAATCACTACCGTACAGAAGGAGGCTATCGGCCTGTCAATCTTTGGCATGGTGGCTAACACTACTGCTTCACAGCTCCAGGATCCTGGGTTTGATTCCCGACTCAGGTCACTGTCTGTGTGCAGTTTGCACATTCTCCTCGTGTCTGCATGGGTTTCCTCCCACAGTCCAAAGATGTCTGGGTTAGATTGATTGACCGTGCTAAGAAATTGCCCCTTAGTATCCAGGGATACGTAGGTTAGAGGGATTAGTGGGTATAATATGTCGGGATATGGGGGTAGTGCCTGGGTGGGATTATGTTTGGTGCAGACTCGATGGGCTGAAGGGCCTCTTTCTGCACTGTAGGGTTTTATGGTTTTATGGTTCTATGATCTGCACCAAGCATAATCTAACCCAGGCCCTGTCCCTGTAATCCTGATGAATTTAACCCCATTAGTCCCCCTGACACTAAGGAACAATTTAATATAGCTCATCAACTTAACCTGCATATATTTGGACTGTGGGAGGAAGCCAGAGCACCTGGAGAAAACCCACACAATCACGGGGAGAATGTGCAAACACCACACAATCCACCCAAGCGTGGAATTGCACCCAGGTGAGGTGGTACTGCTATCGTGCTGCCTATAAGATGCAAGAAGTCTTCTAGCCTTCGTCCTGTTTTTGCTTACCGTGACAATTGCAAGCTTATTTTTTGTATTCAAACATTGAATTTCCCTTCACCCTAAGAAAGTTTATCACAAACTACATGTGACCTAACTCAAGCCACTGTTTCCATAATAATAGCATGATTTGAAGGCAGTTGGATCATCTTTAATCATGTACAAGTTGGATCAGGTTACAAAAATCATATCCTTTTTGTTTTCAGTGGAGTTTACAATTAAAACAAAGTTCTCACTGTCATGAAGGTTAGTAGAGCTATTTTCTAATTTCCCTTCGAGGGAGAGAAAATCCACCAAATCAAAATACTGAGGATAACCTTCAAACCTTCAGATCTTCATCTGAACCTCTGTCAATGCTCTTATTATTAATGAAATAAATATATTTTTAGTAGGGCACAATACAGAATTCTCCACATATTCAGTCCTAGATTGGTAGGTATCTGACTAATGCGGGGAATGTCTTCCTGTCAGAGACGTTGGTCCCCAGTTGCAGGGAACATCTTGTGGTTCAGAGGCGTAGGAAAACTGGTTTTTTAGAATCATAACTATCTTTTTTATAAGGTGGGGATGCCTGTTTTAGGACACAGAATCTTTTGGAATAATGAGTAATTTTTTTTGCAGCCATGGTGGAATCTTACAGTGTATTTTGATTGGAAATTTTCTCTTTATTAGTGTTTTTAAAATGCATGTAAGATGAACAAAAATATTCTGGTGATGAGTGTGATCATTTCGATGACACTCTTCTGTTATCTTGCCTGTGCATTAGTAATGCAAAATCTCAGAATTCAAAAAGGAAAAGATATGTACAGGAAATCTCCAACCTTGTCCATGGTTGCACATTCTCCTCGTGTCTGCATGGGTTTCCTCCCACAGTCCAAAGATGTCTGGGTTAGATTGATTGACCGTGCTAAGAAATTGCCCCTTAGTATCCAGGGATGCGTAGGTTAGAGAGATTAGTGGGTATAATATGTCGGGATATGGGGGTAGTGCCTGGGTGCGATTATGTTTGGTGCAGACTCGATGGGCTGAAGGGCCTCTTTCTGCACTGTAGGGTTTTATGATTCTATGGTTCTATGATCTGCACCAAGCATAATCTAACCCAGGCCCTGGGTTATTCATTACAGCGGATTCTCCATTCATTACAGCGGATTCTCTGGTGCCGCTGTAATGAATGGAGTTTTGGCTGAATGCCAAATTCTCCATTCCTGCTGGCAGCAGGGCAGGAATGAATGAGATGGAGAATCCTGTCCATGATTTCCTGGTGCCCAATAGTGTTCTGATTTTCAAAGACACATTTTTTGGTTGGTATTATTAATCCATTCAGAGAAGAGTCATAGAATCACTACAGTGCAAAGTTAGCCCGTTGAGCCTGCACCTAGGCCCTATGCATGTATTGTTCCTGCTCATCACCCTGACGCTAAAAGGGAATTGAGCATGGCCAATCCACCTAACTCGCATATCTTTGGACATTGGAAGGAGACTCACACAGACACAAGAACATGCAAACTCCACACACACCAGTCACCCAAGGTTAAAATTGAACCCGGGTCCTTGGCACTGAGGCAGCAGTGCTATTCACTGTGCCATTGTGCCTTCAGTAACCTTCATCACATGTGGGTTTTATTTTTGAACCATAGTGAAGAGGATTGGGGAAGTAGAAGGAACAATTGAAAATGTCTCGCACCTGACAATTAACCAAAACCTTCTAAATCTTGTCATGGGATGAAGTGTGCTTAATTTTTAGTTTCTCAAATTTCAAGTAAGTGTGTGTTAAGCTTGATGAAGTTTGTATGTAAATCTAACGCCCACATCCGTGGAGAGTCCTAAACATGGCCCAAAGCTTTGAGGACCAATAAAAAGAAAATGGCTGCAATTTACTATGATGGGAGTTTTAATTACAGTAAAGTTTATTAGTGTCGCAAGTAGGCTTACATTAACACAACAATGAAGTTACTGTGAAAAGTCCCTAGTCACCACATTCCAGCGTCTGTTCGGGTACTCTGAGGGAGAATTTAGCATGGCCAATGCATATAAAAGCACATCTTTAGGAAACCCACGCAGACACAGGAAGAATGTGTGGAATTTGCACTGTCATCCAAGTTGGGAATTGAACCTGGGCCCCTGATGCTGCGAGGCAGCAATGCTAACCACTGTACCACCATGCCACTAATGCACAAGGATCAGTTCAACAAATTTGTGTCCCTGCCCCCTGTTCTTTCCCACCACCTCCATTTGATTTTGTTCAGAATACTTATTTATCTATCCACAATTTATATTTGAAATATGGGTGACTTGAGGAAGTTGTGATTTCACAAGAGATACAGTTGTTCTACCCAAACGTACTGTCAGCATGCTATAAGTTAATAAATTCAAATTCCCGGTCTCAGAAATGGGAATTTGCTATAATGAAACTATATATTGCTTGATTTATAATCTTTTATTCCTTCTTGAACACCTTTTTTGTGGGCGTTGCTGGCTAGATTAGCATTTACTGCCCATAATTTCTCGAAGGCAATTCAGAGTTGGACAATAAATGCTGAATTAGCTAACGAGGCTCAAATCCCATGAGACTTTAAAAATGAATATTGTGGATTACTTACGCTGAATGGTAGTGTAGCCATTACTGGTCTAGTCCTGCTGCTACTGCCGCCTAGCCAGCACTTCACTGGGGAAACTAGATGACAGACACGCATATGACTGTGTATATGTTTTGTGTCTTTATTTAATTGGAGAGTCATCTGGTTATTTTTTGCAAAAATTAAGTCTTGGAAATTTGCCATCTGAGACGCTGAGCTGAGCCAGAGGATTGGGAAAGGGATGTGGCATCTGCTCAGATATATAGGATTTGGAAGCCCAGGCTCTTCAACCAGGAATGGAAATTAGTCCATGTTCGGAATCAAGAACTGAAATAGTACCTGATCCTAATTTGTAATGGAATTTGGGAATTCTGAACGTTCAGTGTGATAAATGTTGGGAATGACAAAATTGCCATATGAAAACATCCTTTTACCACACTAATGTATAAGAAAGGCCACTAAATTTTATTTGCATATGCACAGACATTTCCAAAAATACTTTTAATATACACTCTACAGGCATACAAGATTTTGAACAACAATGCAAAACATCAGGTTTGTCAACTAACTGGAAACCCAAGGAAAGATATGCAACAAATATTACTTTTCTGCCCTCCTTAATGCATGTTTCCCTTTTTTATTATTGGTCCTAGAACTTACTTCACTGAGGTATTATAAATAAGTCCTGCATGTCCATTGGTCCTATCCCTCCTACCATAAGAGAGCATAGAAAGATCAGCTGCTGCTGTTGTCCATTGGTGACCAGGTCCCACGTCTAGTAATACAGCAGAAAGTACTTCATAGTCTCTCATTGCAGTCAGCATTGCGTTCAACACTGCTTTTAGGTCAATCGTGACAGCTGAAGTGCAACACTCCAGCAGAGCCTCAAACAGCTGTTGAATGGAATGGTTAGTTTATATATAGATCAGAATTTCATAGATACTAACCAAATGAGAGATTTTGTTTACGTTCAACATGCAAAATTTTTAGTTTGTTAGGAACTGGTGCTGTTTGTACCTGTTAGTGCTGTGGGTAAACAATTGCAGAGCAAACATCCTCTTGCCCTACAGTGTCTCATTGCCAAAGGTGTTATTGCAATAGACTGGTTGGTTGTGGCAGTGAAAAAGCCCAGCACGTATAGATTTCTTTTGGAGCTTTTGCTTCCTGTACAGCAGATGCTTTTCCTTTTCTTGTCCCTTGCATTCTGTAATATTTCTGTTTTTGTCTTGCCACTTGGCGTTATAATAATATACAGCCTGGAAGCGATTTGGTGTTTCTTCCACAGCCAGCTCTTTTCATTTATATTGTAAATAGCAATAGCAGAGTAGAAATCGAGCCAAATAGTCCTTCTACAAGCTTCTCTTTCTCTCTCTGAGGAACTTGCTTGTCTCTCAATTTTGGAAGGGGACCGCAGTTTCAGGGAAACAAATCCATTTTAGTTTGTTCAAAGAGCAGTATAAAATGGTTCCTGGTAACCTTTGCAGTACTGTATTTGAACTTCAAATAGTTCAGCTTTTAACTTTCCATGTTATCTTTCCCCTATTGTTTCCACTATAGGAATCTGATAAAGCTCTGAGCTCTGGACTCTTGAACTCATGGTAGTCTCTTTTTTTTTTTAATTTTTCTCACTTGGCAGAGCAGAAATAAAATGAGTGATATCGTGGGACTTTCCCCTCCTGTTGCGGCTCAGGATGATGCTGACAGATAATCGCTTTTTAGCGACCCAGTCTTTGAGTTTTTTTTTTGGTTTTGCAATTACTGTTTTATTAAATAAATCTGTTGCTTTGTTCAATATATTTTACTGTTTATTGGTGCCTGAATGTATAGTGTACAAAATTTCTAAAGGGTTTTTTTTTTGACACTTTAAGGGTATGGGGGCCAAATCTGTTGAATTCAGTAACATTAGAAACACAACTTTGCGGAAGAAGTAGGTTTTAATGCTGAGGAACAGGAAGGTTTTTAAGGTTATGAGGAGATGATATCATTGAAATCCGAATTTATTTATAGAGTTCTGATAGTCAAGTACAAAATGATAGGGCCAAACAATTGCTTTAAGTGTTGTAGATTATTCCTGTAATTTATGTTTTGTTTGTATGTGCATGTGTGTTTACAGAAAACTTGATACAAATTATTGAATTTCTGCTTTTCAAAACTGAAACATGGCTCAGTGAGAGGGAGTTTCAGGTGCTGAGCTGGTGGACAGATTTATCTTTTTCACGCATTTCATTAATTTTTTTTTTAGTTTCTGGTGATGACTTTTGTGGGAGGAACAAAATGCTGTAATGGTGTTTTGACCCCACCGACCTGGTGTGTTGCTTCGTGTTGTTTGAAGCTGTGTAGAGATGGCAGAGCTCTGAAATAGGAGGATACCTGTTTTCCCCTTTGATTACTCACATGAGCTGTGTAAGGCGGAGGTGATGTACCTCTTGTCTTCATCTCGATATGTTGATAAAGAGGGAAGGAAAGAAAATGGGAAAAAAAATGAAGGCATATCCACACATTCTCCATACACCACAGTAGCAATTCACTTGGGGGCTAGGGGGAATTAGGCAGAAACAAATAATAAAAAAAATAGCAGAGGGGGAGGAAAGTGTTTGGCACCATTTTTATGTTTAAAAAAAAACGCCACTGTGCACTTCTGCCTTGGCAGTCAGACTCTGCTAAAATAGATGGTTTGCTGGAAAAAAACTGAATTCAGGTATGTAAACATAGGCAAGCTAGGATTAGAGCTGATTAATGTTAGTTGAGGCCGTGCAGATACATATAATACCACAAACTTTTCAAGGGACTTATCTGGTTTCACATAAGTGAGGAATGCCTTTCCTGTGATGTAAAATATTTGCTCAACTTGTTCCGATGGATATAGCTGGGCTAAAAAGAAAAAGTTTAAAAGCATGCACTTCTGGCTGCAGTTAATATTTGCCTATTTTACTCTTTGTCACTTCATCAATTTTATTTCTGGAATGCTTAAAACTTCCCCCTCTTGCACTTCTCAAATCTTTCAAGCCAGTGGGTAGCTAGATATTGCTAAGTTAAAACTTTGTTGTATCTAGGACTGCAGGATGTGTGATGGGTAACTGGTTTATATTGAAAAGAAATGCTGGATGGAACAGTTTTGCAATTTTGACCTTTAGAGCCAGGATAGCAACTTATCTTTTCTTGGATAATTGGTTTCTATAGTTACCGCATTATCATTGGAGGATTACCTATTAGACATGTATTATGCTATAAAGCTGTATTTGCATTAAGCACCTTCATAGAATTACAGCACCTATACAGTGCAAAATTATACTAGCTACATTACCTTGTGCAGTGTTTTGGGAAGTTTAATTATGTTAAAAGGTGCTATATAAATGTAAGTTGCTGTGTTAATGGAAATATCCAAATTTACATTTCACCTAACACAAATTTAGGCCAAAACAGAATTTTGAATGTTTTTGAGTAAAGCAGTTTGAAATTTTTTTGTCAGTGATTTGAAATGCTACACGAACAATACGGAATAAAGGGTGAGATCTCAAGAACTGTGCCAGTGTTAAAACTGAACAATTTCTGTGAAATGCCAGACTTGATTGTCTACAGCATCTGTGTATCAACAATGTGTCAATGATGATCATTATTGTTCAGACTGAAAGTAAATATTTGAGTCCAGTCCCATGGGTGGGCAAAACTGCAAGGGTTTGTGCACTGTTCCTCCTTCCTGAGGTGATGTCTCAATGGATTGGGTGGTTAACTCTTGTTTATTTATGCCATAAAAGAACTACTAATCCTTAGTGAACCAAATTAGTCTCTTTCTACAAGCCCTGACCAAAATGTATTAGCAAATTCTGGGCTCCCTTTTTGTTCATTCCCATACTTGCAAACTAGTTAATTTTTTTATTTCTTAGTGTTGCACATACGCTGCAGTGAAGTTTAAAAACTGTTTGTTGGTGTACTGCAAGGTCTCTCCCCAACCTTCTTCCAAAAATAAAATTACATTTAACTTGCTGGTTAATTCTTCACTAATTGTCAACTGTGGCAGAATTGACAGCTTTCTTGCCTCTGAGTCACAGGGTTCTGGGTTCAAATCCCACTCAGGACTTGAGCAAGCTATCAAGGCTATCAGTCCAGTGCAAAGCTGAGGGAGTACAGCACTGTTGGAAGTACTGTGTTTTGGGTGAGATATTCCATGTGCTTTGTAACGTGGATATAAAAGAACCTTTGGCACTATTTAGAAGAGCAGAGGAATTATGCACATTGTCCTAGCCATCACTTGCTATCACGGAGGCAAATCTTGTTGTTATCATTGCTGTTTGTAGGAGCTTGCTGTGCATAAATTGGCTGCTTTGTTTCATACTACAGTTGCTATATTAAAAAGTTGGCTCTAAAGCCCGTTTGAGACAGCGGTGGTCATGTAAAGCACTATATGAATGCAAATCTGTCTCTCATGTCTGCTAACCAATTTCTGTAACTAAATCCTATCCACTATAATGCGCCTCAGTAGCACACACTCTTAAAAATGTTGCATGTTCTGGGATCAGAAAATATGGTTGATATGTGAATGTATTTGGTTATCTATCACTTGGGAATTGAGCAAAAACCCATTTGATTCCTTCAGTAAATAAGGGGAATGTTGACCTGCAACTAGAAATAACTACAAAACCATTCAAAGCTACTTTTTTAAAAAAAAACCTAACTCGAGTGACCTGAAATCAGTAACTAAGATAAATCAAATTGCCTGAGTGGCTTTTAGTATATTTGGTCGCCTATTTTGATTTGCTGAAAAGCAAAACCACCACTTGTTTTGTTCAGTGACGTGTAGATGATAAATATATTGAAATGTATTTAAATTGATCAGAATTTGGCTATTTGTAATAATTGCCTCCATCAGCCTATAATACCACTGGCCATTGGAAGTTAGGAGTACTCCAAGTTTTTTTTTAAAAAAAGCTTATATTTATTAGTGTCACAAGTAGGCTTACATTAATACTGCAGTGAAGTTCCTGTGAAAATTCCTAAGCTGACATGCTCCAACACCTGTTTGGGTACATTGAGGGAGAATTCAGCATGGCCAATGGACTTAACCAGCACGTCTTTCGGAGGAAACCGTATCATCCGGAGGAACCCCAAACAGACATGGAGAAAATGTGCAGACTCCACAGATAGTGACCTCCAAACCAGGAATAAAAAGAACCCGGGTCGCCGGCACTGAAAGAGATCAATGCTAACCACTGTGCTACCGTGCTGCCTGTTTAACATGACCCAGGTTCCACCAGGATCTCTTGGTCCCAGTCCTCATAACATCCATGGGGATAAACGATCAGAATTGTTGAGGTGAGGTGAAAGTACATCCAGATAACAACATTTGGCTGAGTGTGGCATCAAGGAGCCCTCGTAAAATTGGAAGTTGATGGGAATCCAGGGAGAAAATGGAGTCATACCTAGCACAAAGGAAGATTGTTTTGGTAATGAAGGCCAATCTTACCAGCTTCAGGACATCAGTGCAGGTATTTTTCAGAGCACTGTTCAGAGCACTCTGTTTTTCAGAGGGCCCAACCATCTTCAGCTGCTTGATCAATGATCTTCTCTTCTTTGAGGTCAGATTTGGGAACGTTCACTGATAAATGCAGAGTGTTCATAACTGTTCACAACTCTTTAAATGGAAGCAGTCCAGCCTGCAAGCAGCCAGATGTGGAAACATTTAGATATGGGCTGATAAGTGAAGTACAGGAGTGCCAAGCAATGACCATCTCCAATAAGAGAGAATTTACCCAACTCACCTTGAATTTTGAGGACATTACCATTGCTAAATCCTCCACCATCAACATCCTGTGAATTTATGACTCACCAGAAACCTAACAGGACCAACCACATAAATACTTTGAGTACAAAAACAGGTCAGAGTCTGGGAATTCTATGATGTGTAACCTATCTCCTGACTCTCCATTTGCAAGGCACACATAAGGAGCATAATGGAGTATTGCCCCACTTGCTGGATTAGATATGACTTCAACAACAGCCAAAAAGTTCAACGCCACCAGGACAAAGCTGCATCCTGAGTTGTTATCCCATTAAACTCCATAACCTCGCCAACAGTGGAATACTACGGTTGTTGCGTACAACATGTACAAATGAAATGCAACAACTCATTAAAGTTTCTTCAGTGGCATCTTCCAAACCCACAACCTCTACCACCCGGAAGAACAAGGATACCACTACATTGCAAGTTTCAGTCCAAGTCGCAAACCATCCTGTCTTTGAAAGTAGAATGCCATCATTTGAGTTTTGTTGAGTCAAAATCTTGGAACTTCTTCCCTAACAGTACAGTGGATGTGCTTGCACCACAAGACAGCTCATCACAACCTTTGCAAAAGGCAGTTAGGGATGTGCACTAAATGATGGCTTTGCCATATTTAACAAAGGGGAAAAAAAAGCCACTGGGCATGTTTTGTGACAGCATTTGTCACATGATAGCTACTTGTAAAAATTGATGTCATAAAAGTCAACCTCATGACTTCTGGCCTAAAGAAATGTAACTTCTCATATACCTCGTAAAAGTATATCCTAGTTTGTCAGCAGTCCATGTTGCGTAATTATTTACTGGTAATTACTATAGTTCATTAAGTTAAAGACACACGCCCAAATCATTAGATTTTCCCTCTGTCATTTCTAGAGGCAATTTACCAGCCAGTCACCAAGATTAATGTGTAGCACATGATCTGTTCCAAAAAGAATAAGTACACGGCACATTTTAAATGGGAGGAAATGAGCAATATCATTATCGTCTGCAAATCCACCTCGCTGTATGCCCTCATAGAAGCCAAGAAAGATCTTATTCGAGAACTCCAGACGTGTGGCTGGTCGTGCATGAAGACATGGTTTAGTTTTCTTTGAAAATGAAAGTTTCACAGTATCAGCCACCTGAACTGAACAATAGCATCACCAAACTTCTTCAAATTGTCATCTGACTTTGAAAGAAGAATGCATATCAGTTGGTCTACATTGGAAATATGGGCAAAACACTGAGCTACAACATTCCAGCAACAAGACTGTTAGCGAGATTAGTTGAATAAAACTACCCTTGCAAAGAGAAGGCACAATTCACAAGGTCCTGTCTTGTATGACAGACAACACAAAATTCAAATCAGTTGTCCAGAAACAAATTTCAGGCCAATCGTAGAATCTCTACAGTGCAGAAGGAACTCATTCGGCCCATCAAGCCTACACCAACAACATTCCCACCCAGATCTTAACTGTACGTATTTACCCTATTAATCTCCCTGATGCAAAGGGCAATTTTAGCATGGCCAATTAACCTAACCCATACATCTTTAGATTCTGGGAGGAAACAGGAGCATCCAGAGGAAACCCAGACAGACCCAGGAAGAATATGCAAACTCCATGCACGCAGTCACCCAAGGTCTGAATTGAACCTGGGTCCTTGGCATTGTGAAGCAGCAGTGCTAACTACTGTACTGCCCATTGTCATCCATTCTCATGAGAAACCGCTGGAGAAATAATGTCAGTTACAAAAAATGCATCTTGGATCTGGTGTAGAACCTGAGACCAGGAGGACTAGACAAATAATGTTTGTTCATCTAACAGTCAGTAATGTGAGATTGACCAAAACTGACGTGAGTTTTTCCCCTGCGAGTGTTATGAATGTTGTTCAGCCCTTGGATGCGAGTATAAATAAATCCCTCAAGGACAATATCCAAAACATGTGGAATAATAGGACACTGGAAGGGAGAAAAACTTTGATTTAGGGCAGAAATATGCGAGCAGCATTGGGCTGATTAAATAAGCTGTGCATGTGGACTGTTGACATCTAGTGTAACCGAGAGCAAGGCCCACCTCCACATAGCCAGCTCATCCTGCTTTAATATTTTAGATGACAGGGACTTCTGTCCGTTTTCAAGAAGATGTCCTGCTTCATGAAGCCTCATTGGCCAATTGGAGATGAGGGACTCTCTGCCAGCAGGAGCGGTGGCCATTGCTGATCTTACAGATAAGTGAAAGAAATTGCGTTCAGCAATGGACCTGGACATTCAGTTAAGTCCCAGATGCCACTGGAGCAAAGCTGACAGGCTCCGGCAAAGGATAACGGGGAGGTGAGTGGATGGAAAAGATGTGCGGGGGCATGGAGGAGCCTCCAATTGGCAAGAGATACACGCCCCCTTTAACTGACCAGTATAACTATCTACAGAAGTCATAGAGGTTAAGACTAGAGTGATTGACTGCCTGTGTTCTTCTCGATGACGATGCTGATGGGACCATCACATATTCACATGCAGGACCTCCAGATTGACAGCATTGAAACCATACAACCTTTATTTTGTAAAGCATATCTCTGCAGAGACCCTACCCTTTTGCCCATTGTTTGTATCTGTGCATGCTTTTAAAAATGTGACAGTTATAATTCCAAAGTGGAATTGTCAACCAGTTCTTGTAATTGTTTTAAAATGGGAGTTTTTTTTTTAATAAATCAATTGGAGTTTATTGAATTCTCTTTTATTCTGGGGCTAACAGTAGCAAGGGTAAACAATAGGCCATTTGGTTTAAAGTAACAGTGTGACCTGTAGAGTAGTGGGAGTAGAATAACTCCCATCCTGGTTGTAATACATTTGATACAATGAATAAATGTTAGAAAATTAAAATGAATTTTAATGTTTTCACTTAATTCGATTTGTGACAGTTTTTGGCTTCATCTGGCCCCAAATCAAATGTACATGTGAAGTAACGTTTGAGAAACCTTGTAAAAGTTGAGCTCCCATAAATTTTAACCCATAAAATTGGTCTTTAAAAAAAATTTGACTTTTATACCAGTATACATGTTAAACAAAATGTTTGCAATTATTGAGGCACGATGCATTTTAAGTAGATTTTATTGTTTTTTGCATTTAAGCAATTAAATACATTAAAAATGGTAATTTCTTGCACTCCTCATTGAATCAGATTGATTGCCTGGTTTAATGGTAATGTTGAGACATGTGTCAGACCTTTTAAGTTAGACTGCGGTGAAATACATTTCTAATGCTGATGGCCCATAGGACTTCCATGGATGCCCAATTTTGCACTGCTGAATCTGTCCCAGTTAGTACAATGTTAATTCCACACATGATTTAGGGTATCCTTAGCTTGAAGTTGGACTTAGAATCCCTATTGTGTAGAAGGAGGCCATTGAGTCTGCACTGAGAAAATCCCACACAGGCCCTCTCCCTGTAACCTCACTTATTTATTTACCTTGCTAATCCCCCTGATACTAATGGACAATTTATCATGGCCAGTACACCTAACCTGCAAGTCTTTGGAATGTGGGAGGAAATCACAGCACCCAGAGGAAACCCATTAGGCATGATGCGAATATGCAAACTCTACACACAGACAGTGACCCAAGCTGGGAATTGAACCTGAGTCCCTGGCGCTGCGAAGCAGCGGTGCTAGCCTACATGCTGCCCTAAGCTCACCTCCATAAGAGTGACAGGGTGATCAGGTTCTGTGACAAGTCCAATCTGGCAGCCTAACCCTTCAGGGCTTGGTCCATTGCAGTACTATATTTGGTGATGGACACTGACTTCTGCTTCTCTCTACCCACGCTGCTCTTGGATCTTCTTCCAAATTGTATTCTGCATGAAAGAGAATTAACTCATCAGCTGAAGGAAGGCAGTAGGTGGTAATCAACTGACAGCATGAATAAGGAAGCTGTTTTCTCTTTCTAGCTTTTTATTATTCTACTCTTAAATTTTCCAGCCAGAATTATACTCCCTTTCTTCCTTCATTGAAAATCTCTGCTCTCCCTGGAGGCACTTCCTCAAAGATCTTTCGTACAGCTGCGTTTCTGATTAAAGTTTGATTTATTATTGCCGCATGTATTTAGTATACAGTGAAAAGCATTGTTTCTTGCAAGTTATACAAAGCATACCATTCATAGAGTTATAGGGGAAAAGGAAAGGAGAGAGTGTGGAATGTAGTGTTATAGTCATAGCTAGAGGATAGAGAAGGGCCAACTTAATATGCAGTGGGCCTTTCAAAAGCCTGACGACAGTAGGGAGGAGGCTGTTCTTGACTGGGTTGGTATGTGACATCAGACCTTTTAGGACTCCAGTTGAAGGATAGTTTCTACCAATAACTGATGGTTGTGTACACGTTGATCAATTCACCTGAGGCATTTTTATTGTCAGTAATGTCAAATATTTTTAAACAGTATTGAAATGCAGACTTGCTCTATTGGATGAAATTTGCAACTGGTCTAATTATAGGTTTGTGGTTAGGCACTGGAGCATTGACCCAATTTCTAATGTTTAATGTCAGTCTTTGCAGATTGAAAATTAAAACTCAGGTGATACAGATACTTTGACACTTTCTCTCCTGACAAGGCCATTTGCATTCTTTTTTCTTAGAGATGCTTTTCTCGGTTACGTTTCCATACTTCTGACTGTCCCCCTCCGTCTCGTGCGCTCTGTCTTTCAAGATGTGGGTGAATCCTTTGGGGCCTATGCAGTATCTTTTGTTAATTTAGTGAGATGCAGTATGATATTGGCAAAGGTTACAAATTAATGACTCGTCCCAATTTTTTTTTTAAACGGCAATATTGGTATTTTATTGGACTAATTTATAAAAAGAAGTTAAGCGCAAATCTTCCAAACAACGTGTGCGCTTTCCAGGAGGAAAAGTGGTGCAATTCCTATCAGGTGGCTCAGTGCGATTCAGATCGCAACCCACCCACCTGTAAACAGTTATTTGGAGATTGAGATGATTGTACTGTGAAAGATAGATGCAAGGCCAGTCCCTCAGAGGGCACCCCAATCTCAAAGTGAAGTTGAAGATTCCCCCTCCCCCCTCACCCCCACAAACATTGAGCCATTTCCCCTCTGCAGGCATGAGGAACATCCTTAACCCCAGAGAGGCTACCTTCCTCCCCAGCACTAAATGCCCAAGTCAAATTCACCCCTCCTCCCCCACCAATACAGGTATCAGTCATCAAGCCCCCCACCCCCCCAAGCACTGTGAGTGATGCTCCATCCTTTGACAGTGGCATCCTGGCAATGCCAAGCTGGCACTGGTAGCTATGTGGTGCCAGGGCAGTACCTTGCCGTGTCCTGACTACTTGGGGGCGCCTATAGGTTTTCAGCTCCCTAGAGTGGCCATTACACTATCTCAATGGGGACCAACAATGATTTGTGCCAGTTTCCTGTTGCGCCACTGGGTCAATCTGGTTAAAGCCCAGTAATGCATATTTAAATGAGATTTAAATATGCTAATCTGATTCGCGAACTCACTGGAAGGAGGGGGTAGAGAATTACAAAAAAAGTTCCCCCTGGTGCAAATCACATGATTCTCTGGGCATAGCACGATTTGCTCCATGGTGTGGTGCTGGAGAGTTGCCTTCTTTGTCGTTTCAGAAAGACTATTATTCAAAGATTGAAAGGAAACTAATAACTGGATTTCCCTCCAGGGATAGAAAACTGTCTGAAGCACCTCACACCTACTCCCTGTGAGCTGGCGAGGGAGGGAAGGGTTGAGTAAATACATATTGGGGGGGGAGGGTGTGAAAGAAGACATGAGGCGTTTGGGAAGAGCTTATTTTCTCAAACTCTGTTGTAATGTAATAATGCTGTAAAAAATCCCATTTGAAAGCAAATATTTAAAAACGTTTCCACACCATGTGCCCAGTGTTAACTTGTTTCGTATTAACAAACAGATAAAGTCCATTTGACACTGATATAGATAAATTTTAAAGTTAAATTGAGGACATTGTAGTTTTATCCTTTTTTTGAGTGCTGATTCTTTCTAACCTTCAAGAGTACAAATATTGTGAAAGATGATCTAAAAGGTATCTGTAAACTGGAATTGGTCAAATAGTGGAAGGTCGTAGGTACCTCGCCATGAATCCTAAAGCACTAAATTTCCAAATTCACAAGTGCAGGTATTCAGAATAACATTTAAAGAGGTAACATTGAATAGAGGTGAGCCCCAAGTCAGACCTGGACCCTCTTGCTCTTGTAAAATTGCAGCTTCTAGAGGTCTGAGATCTGGCAGGTGATCCTGTCACGGAATCAAAAAAAAAGTCATAACACAGGATGTTGTTTGGTTCTTCAGGCCTGCGGCACTGTCATTGCTCGCCTACTGAAACAATTGAATGTTGAGAGTATTTGGAAAAGGTTATAAAAAGCTGATGATTTCTGATTGGTGCAGACTTGTTAGGCCAAGAGGCTTCTTTCTGCATTGTAGGGATTCTCTGAAAGTCCACTGAAGATTATCTTCATAATGGAGTTCATAACCAGCGTATCCACCACCTCTGCAGATATCTCAGGGAGCACCAAGTGGACTAATTTGCTCCCAGACCACATCCTACCATTTCTGGGTAGGCCATCAAGGTGGAGTGGCTAAAAGGTAAACGTAGCTTCCAGTTTAACCTGGTTCAGGAACAGTGCATTCTCTCACTGTGATGCTACTACCCACTTGTGCTTTCTTGCATTATACTATTTGACTGTTAAAACGGCTGTGGGTCACTCGTTTTTTTTTAAAAACAGGAATTGTGGTTTGAAAATACGCTGACAAAGTAAAAATATTTAGTTAAAATGAACAATTGTACAAAATGCGACATGTCCCAACTTGTGCTGCTGTAGGATACTTTAGAGTAATGTGAGAACAGGATGGAGGAGAGTTGCTCAAACCCAACAAATTACAGGATTAACATTGATTCCTATGTAATTCTCACGTGGTACTGTTTGAGAAAGGCCCTGTATGTTTATCTTTAATTGGGCTATTGTAAACTCTCTTTACTGTATTGTTTGCAGCTATATAAATCCTGCTTCTACACTGTTGAATAAGCAACATAATGCAGTGATAAAAACGTTCACTCCTTTTTGATATTTAGCTTGGGGTTTAAGAAGGCAGTTTACTTTATAGTTACAATATTACAATTATACAGTTGCTTGTTCACAATTTTTTGCTTCAGTGAAGTGAATGCTGATGGCTATTAGTAAGCAGGTTATTAAATTGACATTCTGGTCAAAGGAGCAGACATTAAAAGGTGATTTAAATTCTAGGTTTTTAAAACTTGCATTGTGATAGCATATTTAAAACAAATTTCAAAGTGCTATGCTTCATCAACTTGCTTTACTTGGTGCCTTCCCATGTTCTGATGACATCCCAAAATGCTTTACAACTGATGAAGTGCAGGTGTTTTTCTTGCCTAGGGAAATTATGGGCACATGAAAAGCACAGCTCATTTGCAGTGAAGGAAGAAACCTTTTAAGCTGATTATATTATTACATGGTGGTTAGCACTACTGTCGCGCAGTGTTGGAGACCCACGTTCGATTCTAGCCTTTGGTGACTGTCTAAGTGGAGTTTGCATGTTATCCCCATGTCTACGTGGGTTTCCTCTGGGTGCTCCGGTTTCCTCTCCCAGTGTGAAGGACATGCTGGTTAGGAGCAATGACCTGACCAGGTGCCGAAGTGTGGCAGCGAAGGGAATTTCACAATAACTTCATTGCAGTGTTAATGTAAGCCTACTTATGGTAATAAGTTAAAACTTTAGGACCTGAGTGGGGTTATTGTCAGTGCAGGCTCAATGAGTCTGCCTCCTGCACTGTAAGGATTCTGAAAGACATGCTGGTTAGGGGCATTGGACATAATAAATTCTCAATGCACCCAAACAGGTGCCGAAATGTGACAGAGAGGATTTTCATGGTAACTTCATTGCAGTATAAATGTAAGCCTACTTGTGACACTAATTTACACCTTTCTGCTTCCATGGCTTTGTATATTCATCCTTTTAAAATACTTATCCAATTTTTTTATTCCTTTATGATGCAATTGTCTCTTCATCAATCACTCCTGCAGCAAAATCTTCCATGCTCCCTACAATGTGGAGATTATGATTCAGTGCCCACTGACACAGCAGTGTGAAGAGCTTAGTAATACCTTGTCATGTTGAAAAATACTGTTGCAGAATAATACAGTAATGTTTCTTCTGTCAGTGTCATTGATTTTTCATCGCATGGTTACCCCATGAGTATTCAAAATAGTCTCCCATTCTTAGTGAAGCAAGGCACAATGAGTATATTTCTAATTTTATTTCGGCATGAGTGCAAACTCCATAGTCATATCCTGGCAGCGGTAGAGAGAAATGTATTCGGCAGAATCATTTTCAGATCAGCACTGTAATATTTACAATATGTAGACAACATAGGGCGGCACGATAGCACAGTGGTTAGCACTATTGCCTCACAGCATCAGGGACCCAGGTTCGATTCTGGCTTGGGTCACTGTGCGGAGTTTGCACGTTCTCCCCATGTCTGAATGGTTTTCATCTGTGTTCCAGTTTCCTCCCATAGTCCAAAGATGTGCAGGTTAGATGAATTGGCCATACTAAATTGCCCTTTAGTATCAGGGGACTAGTCAGGGCAAATGTATGGGGATAGTCCTGGGTAGTATTGTGGCCGGTGCAGATTTGATGAGCTGAATGGCTTCCTGAACAGTAGGATTCTATATGGTTGCAAAACTGCAATTGTTTTATTGATCCTGATTTATGGTGTGATTTAATTCATAAGTAATATAAGGAGATGATTTTATTTCTGACAGTAAATGTTAAAAGTAAGATTGAGCTTAAAAATAATCCCCCCCCCCCTCATTACCAGCTCCCATTTGTGGGGATTTATATTTACATGCATATATATATGTGCATGTATTATATTTTTTACAGAACTTGAAATAGGGTACAACTTGATACATTGAACAGCAATATAGTAACGTGGTAGCCATACCTAGTAGATTCTGACATGAACAGAAAAATGAAAAGTTCCACCTGTGGTCACAGTATCTATCCAAGAAGAGACATATGTAATTTTAGAGAATAAGCCTTTTAGAATCAGTGATTTTCAGTGCTAATTGACCTCTGGATTTACTTAAGCACAACTAAATTTCAAATGGATCTTGTGCACATTTTATCAATAAACCTTTGTAGCCTGAAAGGTTACAGGCTGTTTTACACACTGATCTGCTTTAGCTAATCAATACATTCTACACTAAATGATAAAATGTTATTGTCATTACAAAATATTCTCTCTAACATACAGGAAAAGCCATGATGGTCCTCTTATTAAATGTGTTTTACAAAATGGTTGGGATTTTGCCTTTACTGTAGGCTTGTGCCGTTGGATTAGAAACTTTGGTTTGCAAAAATGGTTAAGTGCATTTGGATGTGTGAAGATAGATTTTATGAATTCCTGCTTCATGAATCACATTGGTGGTAATCAGCAAGAATTTGGATACAGAAATTTGGGCATTGAGATTTTCTGTCCATCAGTTGAATGAATTAACTGACTTCCATGTGCACATTGATATTTATGTACAGGAAAAGTAATAGCAAAATGGGTAGAGACGGATTGCAGAGAAGAATGAGGAAAAGGTGGTGTAGAAACAGACTTAAGGTTTGGTGTCACCTAGTATTATGTTCAGTTTTGAACACCACGTTTTAGAAATCATGAAGAGTGATCTTACAAAAAAAGTTTCTAAATGCTGAACAAGTGTGAAAACTGGAGAGAATCACATCTTTTTTTTGGATGAGCTCCCAAACTATGGGCAGGATTTTAGGGCTTTGCTCGTCATGGAACTGTAAGTTTCTGCCAGAATTCAACTGATCTTCCTATTATCCGCCCCCTACCTGCTCTGATTCCCATGTGGGTGGGACAGTAAAATTCTGGCCACTATCTTATTTCACTTAGAAAAAAAAATCCCAAATATGATTCTTGCCAGTAGGGGAGTGGGCAGAGTCTGTTAACACTGGGAAGCTAGCTGCTGAGGTGTATTTCCACATCCCATCGCTGCCCTGGCCAAATTCTCACCCATTCCCTGCCTCCAAACACCTGGGGAGTCTCAATGGCTTCCAGTCCCCCCAGTGAGGCCACCATGTCAAAGTCTCGATTGATAGGGAACATACATGATCTTTTGCAGTGTGGACCTAGAACAGCATGATCATTAAGGCAAGTGAGCCCGGACAACTGCATTTGGGGCTTTTTAATTATATTAAAATGAACTAATGAATACCTGAGCATGAGGCTGGTTTCGTTGGCACAATGATCTGGTAATTTCATAAGAGGAAGAAAAAACTTTTTTTTTGCCCCTCATCCCATCTTACTGCCTCTCACTCCAATCGATCTGTTGATTCATCAAATTATCAACAAGCTGATAAGATTATCCCAACACCGCCTCCCCCCCACCACCCCACCCCCCCAAAAAAAGAAGTCTTTAGAAGAGTGAAGAAGTAATTCAGTGGAATGGTAGTGGGAGTAGATGTACAGTTGTTGGGACTGGAGATGCTTGGATTCTTGGAGTAAGGAAGGTTAAGGTTAATGGTCAAAAAAAAAGTACATGAGAAACAGTTTCCACAGGTGGGTTTATAACCAGAGGGAAACAAGTTTACAATAATTGACAAAATGGGAAATTAACTTATTAGACAGTCAATAGTTATTAGGAAAGCACTTTCTGAAAGGGCAGTGGAAGTAGATTCAATAGTAACTTTCAAAAGAGAATTGGATCTATATACTTGTAAAGGAAAAAATTGCAGTGAGTGGTACTAATCAGATCTCTTTTTCAAAGAGCGGGCATGATGGATCAAATGGTTCCTTCTGATGCTATTGCAGTTCCCCAATGTTACACAATATAATGTCAAATGTAGCATCTACATGAAGCCAGAAATAAAACCCAGTTACAGACATGCCTATTGTCTTAAAATGATTAGATTCATTGAACTGTTCCTTACTGGTTAAGTCAATTACAATTATATTGTAAAGTTCACACTGGGGAAAGGCCTTGATCACTGCAGGTCATAAAGAGATGGTGGCTGTTGTATTGAGATGAATTGGAGTTCCAGTACTGAAGGAGTTAATTGTTTCGTAGCGACATACTGCAGAACAGGTCGAGACACAATTCTGAGCAAAAGATAAAATACTTGCAGTTGATAGTAATCCATCGAGAACTCTTGATTATTACGGCAGTGATATCATGTGTGATTTTTGCACTGTTAATATGGTGCGTAGTGAATTTTTAAACTGCACTTTTGCAGCTGCAATGTCTAAAGCAACAGAAAAGTTGCTTTTAAGCAAGTGAGCTGCAGGAGTTTGGTCGCTGCCAATTGTTTGCTTTTTATACTTCTCTTAAAGCTTTACTTTGACTGCAAGCCAACCAATAGAAACAGTTCCATACAACCAGCCTGTTTTTCCTCCCTCTTTCAGGCAGTGGCAGTCAATACTATGACCTTGTTTGTTTTAAATTGCAGCCAGTCAACATTGACTGGGAGGAGCTAATGTGGGAGGTTGTTAAAACTGCTCTTGCGCCTGGTGGAGAGATATTGTCAAGAGATTAAAACTACTTTTAATACTTGCATTATGCTTTTAATGCTTTTTTGTTGGAGCATTTGGGGAGAAAAAAGCTGTTTCTTTGGTAATATTCCATAATTCTTTGAACTCCCCATTGGCCAGTAGATCAATTGATTGACCTAGAAAATGTTTTTTTTGGCATTTTGAAATGCTGTGGTCAGCATCCTGCCAAGACTTTCGGCTATTTGGCTTGGTTTACAGTCAGAACCAGTTTGTGCTGGTTATGCTGCACAGAGCGCATGGGGGATATCCTGTGGATTTTAAAATTTTGTCATTTGGCTTGTCCAAAGACTAATTTTAGCTACAAATCAATTGATAGTTTGTGTGTGTGTATCACATATTGTACACTTTCAAAATACATCATGATAAAATAGTAAAATTAAGCAATCTTAAAAAGTACGAAATTTCTTTCACCAAGCTTTTTGATCTCCTGCCCTAAAGCTTCTTCCTTTTGATTCAATGCAACTTGTGCACCATCGGACATTTTACAATATAAGTGCAAGTTGTTACTGTTGGTGAATTGATTAAAATTTCTCTGTAGCTCAGGCTGGGGAGCTTGGAGAACAAGGATTTCTTTCCTGAAACTAAAACAGATTCTGAAGAATTTCCCAGTTCTGATTGGAACATGGCTGAAAAAATATGTAAGGAAACCGCAGACAAGAATGAAATCAAAAATACTGATCTGGGGAATCTGAAAATCAATGTAGACAATGTTGAAAGGCAGTGTACTTGACTTGAACAGCATGAGGATGTGACAGGGTCTATAACATGTCTATCTAAGTTGTTTGCATTGTCAACATGAAAGGGGAATTTACAACAGAAAAGATTGACATGAAATTTGTACAAATCCAATTTTTTTTTTTAAGAATGCAAATGAAGCTTTTTCCTTCCACCATTACCCCATACTAACTCGTACCCTGGCACTTTCATTGTCTCTGTTGCAACAGAAAGAGAGAGACTTTGATAGAATGATGAGATACAACTCATGGCTTTATTATGAAGTTTATTCTAATTTAGACAGGCTTCTCAGCAAGGATTGAAATCTTCTCTTAACTCATTAACACACAGTTGTCATTGTACTTGATGACTCAACAAAACTCCCTCAACTTCTAACTCTCAGCGTTAGGAGTATGGTGATACTGCATGTTTTATCTATGTGATTGGAGGGAGTTTTTGATAGTTTTGCAGATCAGATTTATTTGAGCAATGGAAGATCATAGAATGATAGTGGAGACATGGGAAATGGAGTTCACCAAGTATGAAAAGTACTTGCTGAATGAATCCTGTCTAATTATATTTCTTGATGTGTAATAATGCAAGTTTATGTGACAGATTACAGACCAAACTGGATTGCACAATTGAAAATAATGTGCTATTGTTCATTTAACTTTAAGTTAAATTCCCCCTGCACCAACATCACTTAAGTCAATCTCATCCATCCTCATGCTGAATCATAGAATCCTTACTTTGCAGAAGGAAGCAATTTGGCCATCAAGGCTGCTCTGACAGCAAGGCCCACCCCCTCCCCATAACCCCATGCATTTATCCTGCTAATCCCCCTAACCTACACATCAAGGGACGCTAAGGGCAATTTACCATGGCCAATCTACCTAAACTGAACATTGTTGGTCTTTGGGAGGAAACCGAAGCACCTGGATGAAGCTCGCGCAAAATGTGGAGAACTTGCAAACTCCACACAGTCACCAAAGGCCAGATTTGAACCCAGGTCCCTGGGGCAGCTAACCACTGTCATTCTGCCTGAAAAGTTGTATTTTTCTTCTACACCGGGTCATCCAACCCTTTTCTCTTTGTGGTTGTACAGTTACATATCTCAGGAAGTCAACTGTTTAAATATAAAATCAGTATTGCTATCAACTTGCAAGATGTCATAACACATTTTGGTCTGAGTTAAGACTTCATAATCGGGTAACGATGGCAAGGGCTCCATTTCCAAAGCTGAATATTCAAACTGACAAAAATCAGCAATTAAGAAATATTAACACAAATAGGATTGAGTGTCTCAGCTTTGGAGATCTAGTTTGCTGGACTTTACTCTGCAATTTGAACACTTCTGTCTTATGCTGCCCAACAAACTATTTTAATGCTTCTGTTAATCACACTGCATAATCCAATGGATAGTATTGGAAAAGGACTGCTACTATTTCAACCAGAGGAGTAGTGAGCTATCTTAAGAAATGATGGCTGTTCCTTTAGATATATTGGTGTTGTAAATAGTACTTGACGTTGTACTTGAACTGGCTCTTGAAATTTAGGAGTACAAATTTTTTTAAAAAGACTGACCATAGACCAAAATATAAGCATCCTAACACTTTTTTAAAAAATGCTTCTTCTTTGTCAGTAGAGAATTTTGGCAAAATTAGCAAATATATTATACATTTTTCTTGTGCATTTTCCTCCCCAGTGTAGCCACCTCCTGCATTCTTTTCTTTGCATAATATCTGCTGAATATATTGCTATGGAGCACAGCCAGCTAGATTTGATGCTCGGAGACAAAAAAACAGCAATTACTGTGGGAAGTACCAATAAATACTTGAACTGTTTTGATGCCAATGCTCTGTCTGAACTCCTTATTGCTATTGCTAATGCCAAAGTACCTTCCAACTTCAAACACTCAACTCCCACGATAAGTGATGGAAAAATTCACCGCCTGTACTGATCCACTTGGTATCTCGATAGCAAGTGAGCTGTTACCAGTTTTTATATTTCAGCTTCATAAATAGGAATGTGCTGTGGTCTTGTAGCCATCTAGGACATGTGTATATCCAGAGTTTCCAGAAGCTATGGCAACAGTTTGTTTTCCTTCCAATCCCTTTTTTTTTCAACTTGGACTGTAACCTTGAATCATGGAGCATATTTTCCTTGAAAGGGTGCACTTCACCAGAAGTTTTTGACTACAGTTAGTTTTTGCCATATTCAAAAATAGGACAGATGTTTCATAGCATTTTGAGATGTGTAATTAGAAGGGGAAGTGGGAGGGAATGGTGGGATGAGAAATGATGATGGGACCCTTGAGTGCAGTTCCAGATGAAAATCATTTTTCTGTTGGGGAGGTGATAGAGAGTTTTTTCATTCTAGCCAAGAAGCATAACCAAAGAATGAGGTTCAGCAGCATTGCAAGGACTCCTGTTAAAAGTTTATAGATTCAGACTACAGTTTAAGAAGTGCTTAAGACGTTATTGTGTGCACACATAGTGAGAATTTCTTTATTGTACATCAGTAGCAGCACCACATCCATGCCTCTCTCTGCACTGGCAATGCCATACTTGTGATTTTCATTGAGTGCAACTGGTGGGCAAGGCTTTGGCTCCAGCACAGATATTGGAAATCTGCTGCCTGGACTTGTAAGGTTTTTTTTTGTTGCAGTAATTTATCATTTTTGTCTCCAACATTACGTTGGCATTTCAATGATGAATGAAATCTTCTAAATTATCCCTTGCTATTTCCAATTTATTAATTAATGGCTTTTTAAGTTATATTTTTAGTTGTTACCTCCAAGTCCAACTCCACACGTTTTCAGATAGTTTTTGTAAGCATCTATCACATAGCAACAAATGATGGTCATTCAGTTCCTCAGGTTTGATCTCACCAACACCATTAGATCATGATTAAACTATACTTCCACTCCCAATTTATACACCTTTTGACATTGATTAGATAACCCCTTGAATGTCAAGACTTGGGAGAACCAAGCTAGATTGATGCAACCTAGTAACTTAACCATTTAATCCCAGTTTGAATGACTTGCTTACATCACAGTTCAAGAATGAGATTTGTGATCGTGCCAAATATTCAAGATGTGATTATTTTCCAGCACATGGTTTCTAATGGGTAGTGTTGCAATAGAAATAATATAGTTTCAAAACAAATGGAGCAATGATTAACTGTTCATTTTTAGTTGTAGTCAAGTTGAGCTACTTCATTCCTACCAATGGTAATATTGAGAATCATGTAACATCCTGTCCATGTTGGCATTCCATCTTTAAAGTAGCTAAGTTCTCTCTTGGTTGGAGAATGTAGTCTAATGCAATGTTCATTCATATAAGATGAGAGGTCACACAACACCAGGATATAGTCCAGCAGGTTTATTTGAAATCACAAGCTTTTGGAGCACTACTCCTTTGTCAAGTGAAGCCTGGCAAAGAAGCAACGCTCCAAAAGCTTGTGATTTTAAATAAACCTGTTTGACTCTTTCACCTGGTGTCATGTGATCTCTCATCTTGTCCTCCCAAGTCCAATATCAGCATCTCTGCTTCATTCATGTAGTGAAGTTTCACCTACCAGCTGTGGGTCATTAGCTGAAAACAGGACGGGGGCGGGGGGGAATGCTGCTGTGATGTTTGAATTTTCCCATCCTGCCTGGCACGGGAATTGTAGCAGGCTGGGGGTGGACCATGGAACAGCCAATTTACAGCGGGCAAGGTTTTTCCAGTTTTGGAGCGAACATGGCCAGAAAATCTCAAGATTTCAGTCTTCTAATTGTAATAGAGTTACAACATAGTAATCATTATACTTCTCAATAATTAATACAAGTTGGAGGTAATCCACACAAGGCTCTGTAATTTAGATGTATCTTTTTAATCCTCCCTCAACTTCTAACTGTCAGCGATAGGGTTGTGGTGATACTGCAGTAGCCTGAGTTCTGAGCTGAAGGAAGGAGTGTTTGAATAGCTGCCCAACAAATAATTGCGCTGACCAACCAGCACCGCCCACACTTTGTCATGTTAAGCATCTTGGGACTATTAACTGTGTTACAGGAGTTACATGAATTAACGTTATTAGCAGAGCTGCCAGTGTTTTTTATACATTCTCCCGATATGTTTGCCTCACTGTACATAATGCAGCACTTTTCAAAGTGTATGGTTTTCAGCAGCCTTGCAGTGTGGGAGCCTGGCAGTGCACCAAGTATCTGGAGGTTTAAGCATTGGGCTTGTCACTTATGCTTTAAATGATGCATAACTTTAGCATCCCACGCTTGAATTTTCAAACCATTTAAAGCAAACAGGAATGATAATGACGCACACCTGACAGTCGAGGCTTCACTATTTGGATTGAATTATGCAAGTCAGATTGGAATTATTTTATAACAATCGAGAGAGAGCAAGCTTCTTCAAAGATGGGATGTCAACAAAGATAGGCTCCTCCATGGTTCTCTGTTACCATTGGAAGAGATGAAGTAACCTGATTCAAACCAAGCTAGTGTGGTTGGAATTGTTTGAGGAAGGAAGCATCAGGAGTGCGGTTCCTCCCTCCTAAACACAGTGTATCATGAGGCTTAATGGCCTTAGCATATCCAAGTGCAAACCCCCACACACTTCCCTCAGCATGGCGCTGCTCAGATCGACAAACATCACAGACACGCCCATTCCTCGTGTCTTCATCTGACCAGCCAACATTCTTATTTGGTCATCTTTGAGACAAATCACATTTATCCCTCACGCTGACCCTATTGTCTCTCCTTCCTCTCCACGTTTCTCATCACTCGTCACTCTTTTTCTGTCCTTGCAGATGTAGAGGGTGCAAGAGCCAGGTGAGGCAGAGAACCAGGGGTGGCCCTCCAATCATCGTGACTATGACTGCTGCCTAGGAGGACAGACTGGAGAATAGCAGAGACTTGGAACAGTGGAGAAATGGTCTGGGATGAGAATGGGATATCATCCAGTTATATAGCATACAGCACTCCTTTATGTTGGCTTGATGTTAGAAAGCAATGAAAATGATGATCTGTCCAATGATGACTGAAAATCCTTGTAGCTGGACGGTTCTAATTTGTCTTTCATCTCTCAAAAACCTTGCGAGCATGGTTGAGGAGCTGGTGCTGAAGAAAGGTGAAGAGGAGTAGGGGATTGCATACCTGTCCCATAACTTATGCATATTATGTGCCAATTTGGCTCACTTTAGTGGGTGTCTTATGGTGAGGCACACATCACAAGTGACCAGAATAGGATGTTTGAACTGGTAACAGCAAAGGTGAGTTCCCATCTGTTGTTGAAAGATCTTCCAAGTTCTGCTTATCTGGGCACAATTTGAGGTTTGTGGGACAGGTCATTGACTAAGAAGACAATTCTGAGCTAAGTCTCAATCAGGATGGTGCTTGACTTGGAAAGGAACTTGCAGATTATGGTGTTCCTAAGCATCTGCTGCCCTTGTTATTTTTGGTAGTGGAGGTCATAAATTTGGAAAGTGTTGGCAAAGGAACTGTGGTGAGTTGCTACAGAGCATTTTTTAGATGATGCACACTACTGCTGCTGTAACCAGTGGTGAAAGGAGTGAATGTTTAAGTTAGTGGATGGTGTGCTCATCAGATGGACTGCTTGCTCCTGGGTGGTGTCAAGCTTCTTGAGAGTTATTAGAGCAGTACTGCCAGGCGAGTGGAGGATATTTCATCCCACTTCTGACTTGGGTCTTGTAAGATGTGGACAAGCTTTAGGTGATTTACTCTCTGCAGCGCCACAATTTTACCAGGTCTTCTGGCCACATCACTTGTAGGGTTTGGTCAGGTTTTTGGTAACTATTGACCCTCAAGATATTGATGGCAGATTCAGCAATTGTGTTGCCATTGAAAGTAGAGTGGAAATGATTAGATTCTTCCTTGTTGGAGAAGATCATTGCTTGGTGTTTGCGTGACATGAACATTAATTCAAATATTACTCCTCTTGTTTCTTGTCAGATGCTCAAAGTAGAGTTGTATAAATGAGTTACAAACAAATTTGCAAACTGGGTCTCTGTTCTCTGGAGTTTTGAAGAATGAGATTATCTCATTGAAACTTACAAAATTCTTAAAAGGTTGTACAGGGTAGATGGAAGTAAGATGTTTCCCTTGATTGGAGAATCTAGAACCAGAAGGCACATTTTCAAAGTAAGATGGAAACCACTTTGGACTGAGATGAGTTTTTCTTTAATTAAATGGGTTGTGAATCTTTGGAATTCTGTTATGCAGAAGGCTGTGGAGGCTCAGTCATTGAGTGTGTTGAAAACAAACATTGACATATTACTAAATACTAATGACAAAGAGAGATGGGGATAGTGTGGGAGAGAGGCATTGAATTGGAGATCAGCCATGATCATATTGAATGAGGGAGCAGGAGCTGAATGGTCAACTTCTGCTCCTACAAAAAGAAGGCTAAATGCAACTTGGAATAAATAAGAACTCCCCAGGTTGCATGAATGGCCTCCAAATTCTTTGAAAACGCCCCTAAGGCGATAAAAATGTTCTTTGAGCCAAAACCCTTCCATTTGGGCAAAGAAATGGCTGTCATATTTCAGCACTTAGAAGCCTGTCAGTTGGTCATGCCTGCCAAGTCCCAATATCTTCTTGTCTTGTTCAACTTGGTGAGTTCCAGGAAACCTAGGAACCCATGCATTGAAGGTTAAAATGCCCCTCCATTGCCTGTTAACAAAAATTCAGCAACAGACTTGTTCCATGGAAGATTCCCTCATGATACAGAGCATGCTCATGTTAAATGCAGAAAGTGGCAAGAATTTGCGTCTGCCTATTTTAGCAAGTTAAAACTATCCCAACCCCTAGGTCTTTAAAAATGTAATGGCCCAGGGAGTTCATCTCCAGCTAGACATCTTGGGTACTGTTTATGTTAAATGCAAGCTAAACCCAACCCTACAACCCACTGTGAAGCATGTCCACAATGCTCTATAGTTGGTGTGGACTTTGAGTCTGGACTTTCACTGCGGAAGTTTGGTTTGTGAAAAGTGATAATCACTTTGCAATGCTGTTAAACTGTGTGCAAGTGCAATTTAAGAATTTTTATGTTGAACTGTGTGGAGCACGTGTACAGGAAAATGGGGTGCGCTTCTGCAACATGAGGAAAACCTATGTGGATCAGGCAGTTATGTTAAAAGGCAATAGAGGTTCATTTTAACCATGGATTCTTTCTTTAACCATCAATGCCTGGGTTTCCAAATTGAACAAGGCAAGAAGAATAGGTCATAAGTGGGATTGTGATTGGTGCAGGCTTAATGGGCCAAATGGCATCCTTCTGCAATGTAGGGATTCTACAGTTATAGCTCAGAAGTATATTATTATATTTGTGAAAGGTGGCATTAATCTTCAGATGAAACAGAATTGTCACTGAGTGGGGAAAATCGGTGTTGTTTGAATCCATGTGGGGTTTATCTGTGATAGCTGTGTTTTGGAAGTCATCCAGCAACTTGTGATGTTCTCTTCAACTTGGTTGAGTTGTTTTACTTAATATGCAAATTAAACATTCCAGCAAATGGTGAAGAATTATTTAGCCCACATTATTGGCAGGGTTTGGGAACTTTTCTGATCTTTCCTGGCACAACTATATTTTAAGTATCTGTTCAAACGACAACATGATCTTAATAGTAATAAAATTATTTGAAAGTCAAAGAACTACTCAAATATCAATAACCTTTATTACAGTAATAATTCTATACTACAAACTAAACATTAGTGTAGCTTTGTTAAATGTCCTTAAATTGAAAAAGCAAATAATTGCCTGCTGTGTCTTCTGTTTTCTTTCTTGTGTTCCTCACTCTCCTATTAGTATCTTGCAATTTTTCTAACTAATAAGCCTTGCAGCTAATATAGGGGCTTTTTTTTAAAGCCCCTTTAAACATTTTGATGCCTTTCTTCCTGTACTTTCCCAGACTTGTCATTTTAATGTGGGAAATCTGGGTCAGGGCAATGTTTGCAAAAACTTAGCCTAAAAATTGAGACTCTCAAGACCACTTAATCTGAGATAAAAGTTCTTATGTTAGGAATAATCTGTTAAAATGTTGCCTGTTCTCTTACTGCCAGCCTTTTTGCTCCTACATATCTAAAATTTAATCTGGTTTTAATAATCTAATCCCTGCAAAGCTGAGTGGGAGGGTGAGCTGTGAGGAGGGTGCAGAGAAGCTCCACTGTGATTTGGACAAGCTGTGTGAGTGGGCAACTACATGGCAGATGCAGTATAATGTGGATAAATGTGAGGTTATCCATTTTAGTAGCAAAAACAGGAAAACATTATTTGAATGGCTGTAAATTAAGAGAGGAGAACGTGCCATGCAACAAAATCAGGGTGTCTTCGTACACCAGTCGTTGAAGGTAAGCACGCAGTTGCAGTAGGCAGTAAAGAAGGCAAACAATATGTAAGCCTTTATAGTGAGAGGATTTGAGTACAAGAGCAGCGATGTCTTGCTGTAGTTGTGCTGGGCCGTTATGAGGCCACACCTGTAATATTGTATGCTCTCTTCATCAAGAGAGGGTGCCCTTGTACTGGAGGGAGTGCAGAGGTTTACCAGACCAATTCCTGAGATGGCAGGATTGACATTTGAGAAGGGATTGCGTTGGTTAGTATTGTATTAGCTGGAATTCGGAAGAATGAAGGGGATCTCATAGAAACCTATAAAATTCTAACAGGATAGATGCCAACTGGATGTGCCCATTGGTGGGGGTGTCCAGAACCAGTGGTCATAGTCTGAGGGTACAGATAAGCCTTTTAGGATTGAGCTGAGGAGAAATTTCTTCACCCAGATAGTGATAAGCCTGTGGAATTTGCTGCCGTAGAAAGCAGTTGAGGTCAAAACATTGTATGTTTTCAAAAATGAAGTAGATATAGCTATTGGGACAAAGGGAATCAAAGTATATTGAGATGGGGAAAGGGAGAGGCAGGATTAGGATATGGATTTGGATGATCACCCATGATCATAATGAATGGCAGAATAGGTTAAAGGGCTGATTGGCCTACTCTTTTCATTTTCTATGTTTCTATTGCATAATGAGTGTTAATATTGTTGACTATTAATCCTCCCCAATCCTGCTGTTTAAATTTACATTTATTCCTCAAGAGGAAATGATTGGTTAGTGCTACATCTGTGTAATGCGAGGTGTAATTATATCTGTAAAAGCTTAGTGTGCCAATGAACTTTTGTTTTAGGTATAACATAAAAAGCGGAGCAGCTGAATCTCAATTTGCCAAACTGAGTCCTACTCAAGATTGTAGCCGAAGCGTTGAGAAATGTCTGCTCTGGCTGAACACCATGATTTCCCCAGAGACTTGCATTAGCACCGTTGTATATTCATCTATTGGTGCAAATGTGACCTCTTAGACCAGAAAACAGTATGAATTATGTGTGTTAATGTATTTTGCACACACTTTTGTTAAGAAAATACCTTTTTTGTCCAATATTACTGCAGGTTTGTAGGTGTGTCTGTCTCTGTGCCTATGTGTGTGTGCGTACGCTCATTGTGTGGCTGCAAGATTTAAGTCATCAAAAGGGCTAGGTTTAAAAGCAGGCATTTGAAGTGGCAATGACCAAACTAAAATGGATTACTGTAAATACAATCCAGGTAGAAATTTGGATTAAGAGATAAGTGAGGATTTGGATTTTAGCTGTTGAAATTCAAAAGAGAAATATAAAAGAGATTTATAACTGGCAAAGATCACAAGTGAATGAAGCAAAGTTATTAAGTTTATTTTATCCTAAGGTAACTGCCAATGGGAAAACATGAAGGATTTCTATGTTCTGGGAAAGGTGACTTCCAAAACATGATACGAATAACAGGTTTGAGATGAAAGAGAAAAGAAAACAGTCAAGTAAGAGGAAACGAGGAGCCCTGGGAAATAGTTCTCCTATGGCAACAATGGTTGCTTTGTAATATTACTGGATTTATTCATAGGGACTTGTTGCCTATGGATAATTAAGTTTATTGGTGAATCGAAATAGAAATCCTTTGAGGAAAATATTTATGAGACTAATTTTAACTGTGTAAGTGTAACTTTGGATGTTTACCTTTTTTTTAATGTTGTAATTTAATATTTAAAATCTCAAAGTAGTTTTGGAATTTTTGACTCCTTTAGTGCACGTACCATCTCATAATAAAATATAAGTTGTGAATATATTGGGATAGTTTGCTCTATTTTCCCTTTGGAAATGCATCAGCCTGGCAATTACCACTTGCCATATCATAATATCTCTGAAATTCGGAGCATTGTTGTATATGCACTCATGTGCACAGTGCTGCAAGAATGTAAGCATGTATGTGTGTGAAATGATCAAAATTTTGGAGGAAGTGCAAATTTGCAGTCTGTATGTACAGTCCACAGAGTGAGTGTTAACCAGTGTGTTTGCAATGCGTTTCAGTACACCAGATTATATAATAAGAGTATGAAAATATTAGAGATAACAGTGCTGTCTGGTTAAAATGTGAATTTGTCCCAGACCTTCATAAAGTATTTTTAAAGACTTACAGATGATAGATACTAAGTGAACAATCAGTCAACAGAGTTTCTGAAACATTTTTAGGTCTCAGAAGTATTTTTATCACTCCTCTTTTCCACATTGAACATGAGCACAAAGTGACAGTGCTGTTGCATTGTAAACAAATGTGACAAATGGAGTTTTTAGCTTTAACTGTTGTTATTCACAGTATAATATTTGTTTTTACAGGAAGCCTTCAGAAGAAGCTGACATGGATGAAGTTATGGCAGCTGCAGTTTTGACCAGTCTCTCCACCAGCCCACTGGTGCGCAGTCCACCCTCAGGGACACACACATTAGGTAGGCTTTTAAACTAGAAGGTCTTAATGCTCAGCCAGGATTTTCAAATGTTGCTAAATTAATGTAATGAATAGTTCCACTGACATGCTTGTGGGTAAGTTGCATTCTTTACCTGACTATTGTTCATACCGTGAATTCCTGTCTATAGCTAGACCACAGGAGCAAGATCTTGAGGGTGAATGCTTTCTCTTTGGACGAATGCGGTTCCTATGAAGTCAGAAGTGCCTTGAGAACCTGACAAGCTGACCCTTGGCTTCCAAAGTGGCATGTTAGGCAGCCAGTGTAGTCATAGTCTGCAGTAACAGAAGGTTTGAAATACAGGCATTTCATGATTATGCAAGGCAGGAACATTCTTTGTTTGGGATTTTGAAACAAGCACGAGATACAATATTAGGAATGTTGCTGATGGCTGGGATTCTTAGACAAGACCTTCATTTCTGGATGTTGTTATTGAAGAAACTCGGTTAAAAATGACAGTGTGGAAAATGTATTTTTAAAAAAAAGATAACTTGAAAGGTTAGGAAATGTAAGTTTCTCTTCTCTAGAGGTCTAATGATTCTGTTTCAAATTGTTGAACTTGATCAAAGTTGGCTTTCTCTCTCTCTCTCTCTCTCCATTTGTCTCACTACAGAAACAGATACTTATTGCAGTGTCTTAACCAAGAAGATGACCCTTCCAGAAGTTCAAGACCGGCAAAGTAAATTCTACTCAATGTCTGAATTTTCTTTAAAACTTTTGTCAGGGTGGTTAGTAATATTCCTGCGATTTTGGAAGCTGATTCTTATCTAACTGTTTCCCGGTGGAGAAAATTTCCATTGCATTCTCAATGTGGCATTGCTTTGACCTATGCTGCTCTGCCAAAAATATTTGCTATTAGTCAAGATATCCTAAGAATGGGTTTGTGAGTCGTCTTTGCTAAATTTTAATGTAACATTAAGTGGAACAGAGGAAATGGTGTAAACTACAAACGGATATATTTTCCAACCCAAGCTGTTTGCTTATGATTAATTAACATGCTTGAGTTCTGCAATGTGCTACTGCTGATCACCTGTTAAAATAACCAGGTTCACACCTACAGTTAAAGTATACATAACAGTTTAAGGCAAACGTTCAGGTTTATACAAGGCAACACATCAGGAAATGTATTTTTCACTTTCTTCATTCCAAAGTTACAATACTTTCTCTTTTTTTAAAACTGTGGGATCTACCTTTCTCAATGCCACAACTGAGCCTATGTCTTTGTGTGCCATCTTTTGGATGAGATGTAAACCAAGGCCCTATTTGCTTTCAGGTGGTATGTGAAGTGGGAATTTTAAGAAAAAAGTTTAAATGCCAAGCTAGCGTGAAAATGGGAATTTCAGATCCATTTTTTTTTTGCCCAAGTCCAAAATTACAATCTTATGCACTTAGACAAGTTTTTAAAAATGGACTAGACTGTTTTTATCCACTAGATAATGGGTTGGGCTTAAAATGCCAACAAGCCTGTTGTAGCAGCAAAGGGAACTATTGTGCATTAGCAGATCTCTACGGCTACATATGCAACCAGCAGAGGGTTACTGGTCAGAGAGAGAGAGAGAGAGCCAGCCTGGAACCCCAACCGCCCTCTATCCAACTACCGCGGGGGCCTGCGACCAATCGCGTTCCCTGTCCCTTTCTCCACCTGCAGAGATGTAGCCCCCATCGGTCTGCTGTAGGCTTTGCCCCAGCACTGCCCGTTGGATCCTCAATAGCCTCACCAGTAGAAGTAGAGGCTATCACGACTGATTGCTGTTCATGGGAACCATATGTGATCCTCGCTAGGGAGAACCTCTCCTGGCAAGTCCACAAATGCAAGTGAGCCTGGACGATTACTTAAGAGAGGATATATTGGCACTTAAGTGGGTGCAGAGGAGATTGACTAGATTGATTCTGGAATTGAGAGGTTTGGCTTATGAGGAGAGACTGAGTAGACTCATTGGAATTTAGAAGAATGAGGTGGTTCTTGTAGAAAACATAAAATTATGAAGGGAATAGATGCGATTGAAGCAGAGAGGTTGTTTCCACTGACAAGTGAAACCAGAACAGCGGGGGAGCAGATTTAGGACTGAGTTGAGGAGGAACTTCTCCACCCAAAGGGTTGTGAATTTGTGGAATTTCCTGCCCAGTGAAACAGTTGAGGCTACGCAGTTGAATGTTTTTAAGACAAAGATAGATTTTTGAACAGTAAAGGAATTAAGGGTGTTGGTGAGTGGTCAGGTAAGTGGAGCTGAGTTCACGAAAAGATTAGCCATGATCTTATTGAATGGCAGAAGAGGCTCAAGGAGGCAAATAGCCTACTTCTGCTCCTAGTTCTTATGTTCTAATTGCCTCTCTGGCTCATGTAAATACTATTTAAAATAAATTTAAATAATTTATGCAGCCTATCACCTGAAACGGGTAGGATTCTGAATGCACCCAATGTCTGGTGCTGGGAAGATCGAGAGGTGAGAAATTGGGCACAAACCTGATTTCTTGCTGTCGCTCGATTTTACCAGCCTGCCCCACCCATTGATGTACAGGGTGAGCTGATAAAATCGGCCCCAAAAGATCATGTGGCTCTATGCTGAAGAAGAGCAAGGGAATTGCGTCTGGAATCTTGGCCAATAATTAACCTTCAATGTTTCTCAGAAAAAAAATAGATCACCTCTATTTCTTTGCCTGTAAAGCACTTTGAGACATCCTGTAATCATGAAAGGTGCGATATATAGTGCAACTTTTACTCTTCGTTTTCCCATTCTGCAATCCAGTCCTGTTTCTTCCTTGTTCAGTTCTTATTTTAGGACCACATCTACTCAATTTTACAGTCTGAGATTACTTCTCCCTTACTTGTAAATCTACTATTACGGTGTACCTCCTGTCTGCAATTCCATAAGGTTTTTAAAATCTCTTGCAATGTTTATTGTTATTCCTGCGGTTTGTTTACTCAGCAATCATTAATTTTATTTAACAATGCCCATTACTTATTGTAAAACATTGTTTGGAGTAGTCCTTTTGCGTAGTCGTCGTAAATACTAAAATTACTTAAATAGCCAGCCAGTTTGTTGTGCAAGCTCCACACGAATAGTGACCCGAATCTGAATTCGAACCCAGGCCCCTGAAGCAGTGCTAACTACTGTGCCTTGTTTTGGCATATCCTGTATGGAGACAAGATTGCAGAAGCGTTTATCTTTGGTTTACTGCTGTGCATTTCTTCTAGTGAAAAGCAGCGTTGGAGAGAACATTTGAAGGGGGTGGTTTGCCTACCTTGGCTACACTGAAAGCGCTTATTTTCTGATGCAAAACGACTCGTTCAGTGTTGGATTTGATTTTTAAAATAACTTATTTAAATATGATGTAATTATGTATGTTTTTTATTTGTCTGTAGTAGTGGCACAGTGGTTAGCACTGCTGATCCTCAACACCAGGGACCCGGGTTTGATTCCCAGCTTGAGTCACTGTCTGTGCAGAGTTTGCACATTGTCCCCGTGTCTGCATGGGTTTCCTCTGGGTGCTCCTGTTTCCTCCCACAGTCCAAAGGTATGCGGGTTAGGTTGATTAGCTGTGATAAATAGCTCCATAGTGTCAGGGGGATTAGGAGGGTAAATATATGGGATTTCGGGGATAGGGCCTGGATGGGATTGTTGTCGTGCAGGCTCGATGAGCCAAATGGTGACACCCTGCATTGTAGATTTTATGTTGCACAGCACAAGGGGAGATGATGGCCTTGTGATATTATTGCTAGGTTATTAATCCAGAAACTCAGCTAATGTCCTGGGGACCCGGATTCAAAACCCACCACGGCAGATAGTGGAATTTGAATTCAATATTTTTTTAAAAACTGGAATTAATAATCTACTCATGACCAGGAAAGTATGGTCGATTGTTGTGGGAAAACTCATCTAGTTTGCTAATGTCCTTTTAGGGAAGGAAACCTGCCATCCTTACATGGTCTGATCTAAATGTGACTCCAGTGCCATAATAATGTGGTTGACTCTCGACTGGCCTCGGCTAATTAGGGATGGGCAAAAATGCTGGCCAGCCAGTGATGCTTATGTCCTATGCATGGATAAAAACAAACTAATTACATTGATCACTACTTACCTCCCTTTTATAATGTCAGAATTTGCTCTTATTGCTTTCAGATAATTGTAAAGTGTCAAAGGAAGGGCCAACTTTGTCTGCCAGCTATGGCAGCAGCACCACCAGTGGCAATTGGAGTTGGGACATTCCAAGCGACCACTCCAACCCATCCACACCATCACCACCGTTGCCCGGTGACAGCTCCAAACCATTATCTGGACAATCAGACGATGGCATTGATGAACCAGAGGCATCTCACTTCCTGTTTGAAGAGCCTGCTCCCAGGAAAAGAAAGGTTTGTCGTTTTTTTTTTTCAAATTTCAGTACTGGATCTGCTCTGAATTTATTTTGTAAGCAGAAATCACTTAATTGCTCTGTAAATTGCTTTACCAATGTAGTATTTAGCTTTTATCCTACTGAGTCATTGCCCATGTGGTTTTGCTAATTGACTTGGTATGAAAGTTGCAACCACTAAGCTTTTTTTTAAAATGTTTTGTTTTTCCTTTTTCTTTCTCTCTTAATAATTGGCTCTGCAACCCTGGTTGTGTGTCATGTTCGCCCTGAAATCGGGTTTTGTTGCCACACGACCAAACTCAATTTTAATCAAAATAGAAAATAAAGTTGCCTTGCTTGTATTCAATCTCTCTAAAGTAAAGAACCAAATGAGACATTGGAGAGTTCTGCCAATGATATGGGATGTATATTTTTGTTGGTCCGACACCATTGAATGCTTCAGCAATGGAGACATTATAATGGTATCATACTGAATATGAGTTTTGAAGAGTTCTATGTTATATGTTCTGTTGTAATGCTGCACAAAATGCATGTTGTGCAATACAGCATGGAAATGGGCCCTTCAGTCTGACTGGTCCACAATGCCCTCCCAGCTGGTCCCAATTGCTTGCGTTTAGCCCGTATTCCTTTTAATCCTTTACAATCCATGTGCTTATCCAAATGCTTTTTAAATGTTGCAAATGTACCTGCCTCAACCACTTTCACTGGCAACTCTCTTCACATACGCACCTCGGGGTCCTTTTAAATCTGTTTCCTTTCACCATAAGCCTATGCCCCCTAGTTTTCAATTCTAGTTCCCGGGAAAAAGATCTGTCTACCTAAGATTACAGTCACTACACCCGTTTTGGGTTTCTTTGCACATTTTGACATTCTTGAAAAACTTTGCAGTTGGTGTAGTGTGTGTGTGTGTGGAAGAGGGGGGTGGATTGGCAATGCTAAATTGCCCCTTAATGTGTAAATGTGTGGTGATATGGGGATAGGCTGTGGGTGGGATTGCAGTCAATGCAGACTCGATGGCCGAATGACTTTGTTCTGCTATGATTTTATATTTGGTAAAATTAGTATGGTAAGTTCCATCTTTTTCTCCCTTTAGTCACGTATCGGTAACAGCTTACAGTTATGTGGAATCTTAAGTATTGCAAAATATTCCAAGGTGATTTACAAGATGGGGGAGCCTCCGAAAATAGAGGAGCATCTATGGAAA
The DNA here is from genome assembly GCA_024679065.1 of Sphyrna mokarran. Classification (NCBI taxonomy): domain Eukaryota; kingdom Metazoa; phylum Chordata; class Chondrichthyes; order Carcharhiniformes; family Carcharhinidae; genus Sphyrna; species Sphyrna mokarran. The sequence continues at coordinate 49,695,674 of JAGIQG010000016.1, forward strand.
ATGATTTGGGATGGGCAGTAAAATAGTGAGGTTAGAGTTAGATAATGAAATATGACTGAAGTTTAGAGAGAATTTTCTAATAGTGCTGGGCGGTGATGGCTGAGGATTGTGCCATTCTTCATACAACTCCTGCTGTGTAGGAGACCATTCGGCCCATTGAATCTGCACCGACAGCAATCCCACACAGAGCCCTAGCTTCATGCATTTAGCGTACTAATCCCCTTGCACGCTAAGGGACAATTTAGTATGGCAGGTCAACCTAACCCCCCACATCTTTGGACTGTGGGAGGAAACCTACGCAAACACGGAAAGAATGTGCAAACTCCACAGTCACCCGAAGCCGGAATTGAACCCTGGTGCTGAGAAGCAGCAGTGCTAATCACTTGGTGTATGTGATGAGGACTTTGTAGAGTTGGGCTGTTGAGGAACTTGTAGATATGTTCAGCACGGTTGGAATGATCAGTCAGCTGGATGTTGTGCAGAAAACAAAAGTAAGTAGGAGAATATTGCTAGAGTATTATATCATGACAAAAGGTTTTTGCATAGAATCTCTAAACGTTTTTCCTAAATCAGTTATGTTTTGGATCAGTAGTTAATAATAGACTGAAGATGGAGGTGGAGGTGTACACCTTTCTTCAGTGGGGGGAAAAAAAGTAAGAAGTTTTATTCAATGATGTTTATTAGGAAGTATTGCAATAGTTGATCTCAAATTGAAGTGTTCCAATTAGAGAAATTCACAATTATTGTACGCAGAAATATGTTTATTCTGCAAAACTGACTATTTTACTTTTAAAATATTCCATCTTTTACTATAGTATGAATTTAGAAAGCTTGTAGGACATTACAGCTGTATTGGACAGAAAGATTGGGGGTAAATCTCTTGCAAGAAAGTTTGTAGAATGCAGTATTGTGTGCACATAGTTTAGGAAAGTGAAAGGATAAAATTTATCAACATGAACAAATGACCACTTACCTGTCTGCAAAGAATATTAAATTCTCAAATCAATTATGCTATCATTGTGCTTATGTTTGGAACTTAGAATTAGCTGCAGACTATTTGTCCTTGGCACTCTGCATGGTACATTGTTGGACTGTTTTTAGAGTTTTCTGTTTTGGCAATGCAGGATATTTGAAAACTTGCTAGCGAGTGAACAACACCCATTCTTTTTAAAACAAAAATGTCTGGGAGTGTAATACAACTCCATTGAATTTGCAACATGCACAGACCATTGCAATTTTAATCAAGTTTTTTCCCGCTTTGGTCTGGTGGGATGTTTTTGAAGCTTTCATCCCTCTGTCATGCGTGTGAGACAGTTTACGCATTTGACTGCCCCATAAATAGTGTCCATCTGCCTAAATATGTTCTTAATTTTGAAACATAAATTAGCTTTATTTTTAGTGAGAATTCTGTCAAGAGCTTATTCAATAAGCCATTTAGGTTTTGGGAAACCAAAATGGAAGTTAGCAGAAATCTACCCATTTGTCTTCTCGAGCCATCCATACACCCTGTAGTGGCCGGGAAAATGCTTTCTGCTTTCTGCTGTTGAGCTATCAATGCATTTTTATAGCAAGAATTTTTTTTTAAACATGCACTGGTAATTCCTTTTACTTGAACCCCTCATGCTAGTCTTAAATTATCGATTTTTTTTTTTTATTTGCACACATCTCTTTTGCTGTGTATGCTTATAATCTTTGCTTAAAATCTAATTTGAAGGCTGGCACTTGGAATTGTCCCAACAATGCAACTTCTGCTGCAACCACACAGGAGCCTTCTGCTGTTGAACAGGCTTGTTCACTTCTGGGTTTGTTTTTTCTCTCTCTGTCTTTCATATTCACTAAAACGCCTTGCAGCTATTTTCCTTTATTGACAATGGGAGGGGATGTCCATGGCACTTCTCTAGTCTAGATTAATAATTACTTGAAATGGGAAGATCTAACTACTCTACTTTTTCTTTGCAGTAATTGCTACTTTGTAAGTATATATTCGGCTTGTTTTACATGCATGTGGTTAAAACTCTGCGGATCAAGAATCTTAAACATCAGTGTCTCAAGTTTAGCATGTGGTGCTTTAGTGGAGGGGGAGAAAAGCTGGGATTGTCGAGACTCTGGTTGTACAAGTCTTGAATTTTTTTGCATTTAAGAGAAACCACACACGAAGGAGACAGAATTGCAAAGATATTCTGCAATTTATTTAGTGTTTTTGCCTTAGTGTATTGGGCAGTGGTATATTTCTGTTTGTTTCTTCGTGCCATGTTGGCATGCAGCTTTCTTGGGTCCAGCGAAGGTTGAGTTTAAAGTGGAATATATTTATTAGTCACAAGTAAGCTTAACATTAACAATACAGTGAAGTTACTGTGAAAATCCCCTTAGTTGCCAATGCCTGTTCAAATATACTTGCAACCTGTTTGCCCATGTTATGAATGTGTTTTTCCTTGGCCATCGAGTCCTGGGGTGAGACCTAAACCTGGCTGCAGGCTACTGCGCCACAAGCAGTCATTTCACCTAACCAGAACATCTTTCTTTTTGGATTGAGAGGGGAATCTGGAGCACCCGGAGGAAACCCACACACACACGTGGGGAGAATGTGCAAACCCCGCACAGACAGTGACTCAAGCCGGGAATCGAACCCACGTCCCTAGCACTGTGAGGCAGCAATGCTACCCACTGTGAGTTTAACTGTAGGATAAGGCTCTTTCATATGTCTCGAACTGTAACTTTAATTACAGCTTTAAAAGGGTACTTCTCCCTACGCTGCTGCTTTTCTCATTATATGCGAAGAACGGGAAATTGGGAAATTCACAACTACAGTGGATCTCTGCTCCCAGGTAAAAACTGGTTTAAGAGACTGTCAGCAGGCAAAGTGAAGTCCACCTTGCGCATAATTTTGGAATAGAACTTGTGTTCATTGCACCAATTTTGGTGAAACCAAAGCATTGATTTTTAGAAATCCTTTTCATTTACTTGCAGCCAAGTACTGGCTGTTGTTCCAAGAGTTTTGCTGAAAATGAACATTTCGTCAAAGCTTTTCGTCTTGTGCTGATCAGGACAATCACAAGAATACCAATGTTGGGGATAACTTTATGAGAAGAGAGTGCTGATGGGTAAAGACATTGGCATGCAGATGCCAGTGATGAATTTCCTTCCACACTATAAGGAAGATTGTTGCATTAAAGGGAAAGTGGATAGTGGAACTTGTCAAAGGAAGGACTTGTCCTGATGTGGTGTATTGATCTTTTTTTTTGCTCCTGAAAGGGCAAACTGTGTGAAGTTCTCCTGCCAGCAGAGAGCCATAAAACTGTAACCCCAATTCTGTTTCCAACTTGATGCTGGGCAAGTTTTGTGCTTGGAATGGTGCCTTTCTGAATTTTCCTTCTGATGTTTACTAGGATTTAGTATAATAGCTTTGTTTATTTTACTCTAACTGTTCCTCTCTTGCAGAATTCCATGAAAGTCATGTTTAAATGTTTGTGGAAGAATTGTGGAAAAGTTCTGAGTACGTCATCAGGGATTCAGAAACACGTTCGCACACTCCATTTGGGGTAAGTCTGAAACTTGGGCATTTAAATGATGAAATGGTGTTATGACCTTAGTCACGATGCTTTGTTCTTGAGTATCTTTTAGTTTATTTCAAGAAAAATCATACTATTATCCAATCTTCTGCTCTGCATGAACGTAAAAAGATGCTTCTCAAGTAGATACTACTTGTGACTGGACATCTTTGAGTGTTAATTAAATTTCAAATTGAGTGCAACCAAGGCTAATTGGCTAAATTGGTAAATGGCTTTCGTGTTCAGAAACTGTAATCAATTTTCACCTACTAAGGTATGTGTGATGCAAGGTTCTCGTACAGTTGAAATTCCTCGCATTGTTGGGATCACTGATATCTTTGGATGTTATTATTTGGACCATGTGATGGCACTCTGCTGTTGCACAATTACTGAAAATAGGTTTTGGATCCTTGAACAATGAGCTTAATGTTTTGATCCAATGAAGCAATTAATTATAATACTCTGGTTTAATACACAGTTAATACTGATTTGAACTCCTGATGGTGTAGCTGTTAATTCCAATTCTTTTGTCACACTTAGTGGTGCACTAAGGCAGACTTTTGTCTGTTCCATTAGCTAGTTACTCTTGGAATTGGTCACTAATTTGTCGTTAGAGGCTCATTGCTTGAGGGGTGCCACTCGCATTAAGCATGATTGACCAGGAGAGTCTCCCACTCCTACTGCCAGTCATTGGTCTGTTGGATAGATTTGCAGGTTGACATACAATCTATTTGACCATGTTATGAACATATTTTTCTTGGCCATCAAGTCCTGGGGTGGGACCCAAAGCTGGCTGCAGGCTTAGAGCTGGGGAATGTATCCACTGCGTCACAAGAGCTCTTGGGTATTAAGGTCATCCTTCTTAGCTTTTCATGTCCATTTTGACAAAATTAATTGTAACATGGTAATCTGCATATCCTGTGAACTGACTTCAATTCAGTTAATACTAAGGTTAAATGTTAACTCTAAGATGGAACTTGTCCATACTTCTGGACTAAGATTTTTCTGTGCTGAATATGTCCTCGTCTTTAAGAATTTTTGTGCGTTGCTGGAAAGAGACATCCCATCAAAGCTTTTCATCTTGTACTTTGCAGGATAGCTCCCAGGAGAAACCAATCATAAAGAGAAATCAATTTATACTGCATAAGGGAAGAGTGCTGATTGGTAGGCAAGTGGACTTTGAGTGGTAGAAGCATTGCTATGGGGAATACAGCAGGGAACTGTTGACTGGCAAGTTTTTGTTTCAAATTCACACCAGAAAGATTGACTCTGGTCAAGGCATTGTCATGGGAAATGAACCAGGGAATGGCTGTCCATTAGGCTTTGCTTAATTGGAAAATGTGTAATGCGTGGATGTGCTCCTTCCATTGGCAAAGGACAGACAGGACTGTGAATATATGTGCCTTCTAGCATTAGTAGAGTGAACTTCTTCTGCACTTAGTAGAAAGTCTGCCACCCATAGAGTAAAGGAAAATTAACAGTCCTCTTTTGGCAATTTAAAATTTCCAAATCAGTGTCACCACAATTTACTTGCGTTTTTAAATATTACGCCAATACTTTACCTTTCACATTCTGTATCATATCACATTATTTGTGATCATGATGCTATCATGTGACTTGCTAGTACTGAAATTTTTTTTAAAAGTGCGGTGCTGCTTATCTCTATCTTGGATGAAATTAGTATAGGTGTATGGCGAAATTCTCGAGAGAAACACTTGAAAAAAATGACCTGGGGCAAAGGACATGTTTAAAGGGATTGTGACATGATAGATTAGAAATTGGTTAAGAGCCAGAAAACAAGTAATGATAAAATGGATTTTTTTTTTGGTGTAAGGGTTTAAACACTGGTTTTTCCGGAATGAAGTGTTCTGTCAGTTGCTGTGATGGATTAAGATTGGAGATAAAGGATAGAGTTATAGATTTTGCAGGTGACCCCAAAAGATAGAGTATGGTTAACTGAGGGAACTGTTACAATCACGTTGTTAACAGGGAATAAAAATTTATGTAAAGAAATGGGATAATGAACTACATGGAAAACTTGTGAAAGAAACAGCTATTTAGAGGTCTGAATACAAAACCTCTTAAGTGAGGGCACAAGCTGATAAGACATGTTATCATTGAATACTTGCAGTGCAGAAAGAGGCCATTTGGCCCATCGAGTCTGCACCAACCATAATCCCACCCAGTCCGTATTTCCAAACCCCTCATATTTGCCCTGCTAATCGCCCTGACACTACGGTCAATTTAGCATGGCCAGTCAACCAAACGCACACATTTTGGTTTGTGGGAGGAAACTGGAACAGCCGGAGGAAACCCACACAGACTGTGGCCCGAGTCTGGAATTGAACCTGGGTCCCTGGTGCTGAGAGGCAGCAGTACTAACCACTGTGCTACTGTACCATCCCTGAAACCTAACAGATAAATTTCAATAAGCTTAGAGAATTAGGAAGAGGAGGAAAATTCTTTCAAAGAGCTACCTCAGGCATAGTGGGCAGAATCTTACGATGGTTGTTTATGTTCAGGATTAGAAACCATTCCAGTGCCGCAGGGAGGCGGGATCCTAATTGGCCAATCACATGCTCACTGATCTGCAGGTTACCATGGCTGCAGGCCCTATCAAAGGGCTCGCACCTCTGGAAGGCTGGCTGTCTCACTGGGGGAAGTGGCTGCGGCTAAGGCTGAAAGGAGTCTGTGAGGTGTCTCAAAATGCCCTCAGATACGTCCAGAAAATGAACCAATTGAAGACGTACAAAGCCAGTAAGCCCCATTGGCGTGGAGGTAGAAATCTGTCTGGAGGAAATGTTTAGGGCGCAGGTGCCTTGCCATTGGAGCGTAGAGCCTCTGGCTGTGATGGCCACCCAACTTCCTGCCAAAGGTTTGCTCAGGTATCAGAAAATTCTTGTTGAATCCTCCCTGTTCTCTTCATCAGGTTCTTAATTGCTCATTATTGCCTACCAGCCTCTGATTTATTCTTCAATGGGATATGGACAAAGCCCATTTGTTGCCCATTCCTGTATTGCACTTGAACTGAGCAGTTTGCTTGGCCATTTCACAAGACAGTGAGAATTAACCACATGGTTGAGAGTCTAGAGTCACAAGACCAAGTAAGAATGGCAGATTTCTGTCCCTAAGGAATATTAGCAAATCAGATTTTTTTTCCTTACAACAATCTATGATAGTTTCATGGTTGCCATCACTGGGACTAGATTTCAATTCCAGATTTATTAATTGAATTTCAATTCCATCAGCTGCCACATGAGGTTTGAATCCATATCCCCAAACTGAGTCTCTGGATTAGTAGCCCATCGACGTTATCACAATGCCACCATCTCCTGATAAGACAGTTAGCCACTAAAATTATTCATCCACCTCCTGCAAGCTTGTGATAAGAAGCCTGTCTGCCAACCCTAATCTCCAAATTTGCTTCCAATCCTGTCTTCAAACCTGCCTGCACAGGACCAAGCTGATCCCAAAATGCTTCAGGTACTTAAAGTTGGGAAGGCATGAATCAGGGAATGAACGATTTTTGGGAAGGAATTCTAGAGAGCTGGGCATTGTCAGAGTTTGTAGAAGGGCAAAGGGGAACTTAATCCAAACTGAGGAAGAGAAATGTTGGAGCTGGCTGAAGACAGCCAACAGAAGGGTAAACTGCAACTCTGATTTCAAATAAAAGTGATGGAGAACAGAGCTTGCAGATCTGTGTAGCAAAGTTGTCACTAATTCATCAACTGAGCAAGAAACTCAACAGTTACTTTTTTGAGCTAAACCTGAAAGTAATTGATAAAGCCTGATGCAAAGCCTTTATGACCATACAACTATTGTATGTTACAGACATAATGGTGACTCTGACCATTGTGATGGTGAAGAAGACTTCTACTACTCCGAGGTTGATGTGGATGTGGACTCATTGACGGATGGATTGAGCAGCCTTACACCAATGTCTCCGACTACCACGATGCCACCAGTTTTTCCTAACGTGGATCCTGGATGTTCAGATCCAGCTTTGGTGAAGAACGAGGAGAAGTTGGTGACTCCCTTGAGCCAGTCTGCACCAACTAATTTGTATCACGTACGCACTGACCATGCTTACCAGGTAAATGATCAGGAAAAATGAAGTGATGGCACGTTCTCTTTACGTCTCCCATCAGACATGTCACCTGGTTTTCAAAGCTGCAAACGCTAGTATAAATCTGCTGATGCAGTGAGGCCAGAGTTGTACAACTACGCCATAGCATTTCTCCCTCCCCGCTACTCCAATGGATGCTGCAGGCTATTGAAATCTCCTTTCCATTTGATGGGACTCTAGTAACCTGCTTGGCGGTGGGAGAGGGGGGAGGGTGCGTAAAATCCTGGCCTTGGATTTTGTTTAAATATTGGACACAATATTGCCTAAGTTTGCAATAGACCATTTATAATTTAACAGAATTAATTTCAACAAACATCATTGGTAGAAAGAACAAACTTGCTTTTATATAGCAAATTTGTTTTTGTTATTGGGACATTCCTAAGCAACGCATTTACTTTCTGTCCTGCAAGCAAACATGACCGTTCATTTACACATAGTAAAAAGCAAATGTGAAGTGGTTCGTCTATCTGTTTTCATTGCAAATGGTTAAGAGGGTTGCATTATCCAGGATGCTGGGAGCAGACCTTTCTCTTCAAATGATGCCACACATCCATTTACTTTTGTATCTCGTTCAAAAGATGGCAGCTCCGATCGTGTAGCAATCCTTCAGCGCTGTACAAGAGTGTCAGTCGAGGTCAATGTCCTTGGGTTCTTAACATGGGACTTGAACTCACACCGTGGAGGTAAAAATGTTACCATTGAAGTAAGCTGATTCTGAGGAATTATTAATGTATTCTGTCTTGCTAGAACAGTTTCTGGTAAAACACTGTCTTAGACAAAATAACTTGTTTTGAGCCTTTAGCTGCAAGAACTGCTGAGAAAATCAGTGCTCGATGTCCTCTCCTTTTCTTTCCTAATGATCAGGATTGAGGCTGTGTAGAAAATGGGAGCTGAAAGGTGTGCTTGCGGGCAGCAGGCATCCTTTCTGCACTCTGTTACACCACCCCACCCTCATCTGCCCCAACCCACATACAAATAAAACAGTAATCATGGGTTATTAAAGCACAGAAACTAACCTCAGCCCATCAAGTCTGCACATGAACCACTTGGTTTTATCTGTCCTCTTTGCTGTCAGATCACTTCAATATTTTCAAGTAACTACCTAATTTCTTTTTCTAAAAAAAAAATGTACAGATTCTGTCTCCATTGCGGTTTTTTCAGTGAACTTCAACCTGTGAGTTTTTCCCACTCCCTCTTTAAGTCACTGTCAGTCTACAGTGGCTATTTTGTTTTCTTATCTTCAATAACGAGAGTGCAAGTTTTTATCCTGTTTGCAAAATTACAAGTTATAACTAGGTCTCGTATATTTCCATGAGAACTTTGTCAATGCTTACTTTCTCTGGCATCTATTGATAGAATTGTCTTGCCCCACTGGATGTCAAGGCCAAAATATGCAGTCAATCAACATGTTCACCTGAAGTTCCTTCAGCTGCTATTTTAGTGTTGTCACTAACATGTAGAAATCAAATTAATAAATTAGCAGAGGGACAAAATTTTAAACTTACTTTAAACAATCATACACTAGTAAGAGTGCTGAATCTGTGGAACTCTTTGCTGCAGAAGACTTTAAGACAGAGATAGATAGGTTCTTGATTATTTAGGGGGTCAAGGGGTTATGGGGAAAAGGCAGGAAAACAGAGATGAGAACAATATCAGCTATGAACGGTGAAGCAGGCTCGATGGGCCAAGTGGCCTAATTCTGCTCTTGTGTTTTATGGTCTTATTCCACCACATGATTGTAGGATTCACATTTATATCACTAACATCTTAACCTTGGGTATATTAAAAAAAACTCAAAAAAAAATTTTTGCAGAAACATCTACAGGTATTACAGTGAAATTCGTGTTTGTTGTTTAAATCACTTTCTTTATAGATGTCCCAATCTACCCTATTTTATTCTCAAAAAAACTGCGTGAAAGCCCAAAGTGCAGAAAATGGCCAAAGTTCAAAGGGGAAAAGGCTGATTAGATGCTGAGCTGGAAGTTTTATTGTTGGTAGATTGTCTGTTCTGCAGCTCTATGCTATCTACAACAGTAATTACCTGTAATGATCTTAGTTAGCCAATTGAGGTTGGCCTTCCTGAATATGAACTCCTCAATTAAGGGCCAAATGAATGGTCCGATCAGAGAGCCCCATGCTCTGTACATAAATAGGCGTGTCAGTTCTTCTGGCACTCTGGATGTAAACTATATACTGACAGCACTCTATATAGTGTTGCTTGATCTTATAAATAAAAGAATTCTGGTGAAGGGATTTCCATCTCCGAGGCCTTATTACACTCCCTTCAAAGGTGCTTGGGCAGAATATGGTGAGTGCTGAACTAACTACAACCTAAACAGAAAATGATGGAAGTGTCCAGCAGGTCTAATGCTGTCTTGTCCGCTGAACATTTTGTCTACATTGCAGAAGTACTTTTGTAGTTGTAAAGTGCATTGGGATGTCCTGAAGTCATAAAAGACCATATAATGCAAGCCTTTATTCTTCTGTTTTCTGCTGGTAGTGTTCGACCATTAGCTGCCAGTGATGGTGATCATTTCTGAAATTGAATTCCACTTCAAACTTTGGATTTTACTTGGATCTTCAAAATTCATGTACCTGGATTATTTACATTCAAAGCAGCTGTATGTGATCAATTTTGAAATTAGATGACTCCGTTCTGTTACGCAAACTGCCCAAACACTGAACAGGCAAACGTCTTGCCAGAGGCTGATTGTTTGGGTGGCAAGAAATCTTGGGTCTACATTTGCAGCTTTCTACTTTCACAAACAACTTCCTATCAGTTCGTATGAAGTATTTGTGTTAAGCATTCCCTGGCTGTCGCTGCTGGACAGCCACAATTCAATCCCTTTCTTTCCCTCTCCCTCTGTAAAGTAGTATTTCTCTATACTTTGCTTAATAGCTCACAATGTTTCCATGTACCTGCAACATGCCTCTGATAATCATAACATGGATCAAGATAGGATGGTGAGACTGAGGAAGGGGGAATATAAGATGAATGATATTAAGAGCACAGGATATGAAAGAGGGAAGTCCAGAGTTGTGGTGGATATCAGTGCAATGTGCCACTACAATTTAAAACAAAAAGTAGGCGAGATCTTTGGATGCAGTACCAAAGAGATAAAACAACATAAGTTTTTTTTTTAGATAGTGTTAATAGCAAGATTGCACCAATTTGGTCTTGAAAGCAATACTGCAGTGTACTATCCTGATCACCATGTTAACAGGATGCAGCATTCTGGTTTGGAAAGGATTTTTTTAATTGGCTGAACCAACATTTATTGCCCATTACAAACTAACTACCATTTCAGATGGCATTTGGGAGTCAATCACATTGCTGTGGCTACTGCATTTACTGCAGGTGTTCCTTAGGGTATGTCCGAGGCCCAACCATTTTAGCTAATTCATCAATGACCTTTCATCATATTGTCAGGAGGTGAGGATGTTAACTAATAGTTTTACAATTATCAGTATCACTCACAATACCTCAAATACTGAAGTAGTCTGTGTTCACATGCAGAAAGATCTGGACAGCATTCAGACTTGGACTGTATGCTGTCCATACAAGTACCAGCCAATGGCCATGTCCAACAAGAAAAAACCGAACCACTTCCCCATGACATTCAATAATATTACTGTCACTAAATCTTCCACTGTCAAACATCTTGAGAGTTGCCATTGACCAGAAATTGAACTGAACCAACCATATAATCACTGTCATTACGAGAACAAGTCAGAGGCTGGGAATTCAGTGGTGTGTAACTCACCGTCTAACTCCCCAAGATGTGTCTACCGAATACATGGCACAAGTTAGGAGTGTGATGGAATGCTCTCCACTTACCTGGATGGGTACAATCCCAACGCTACTCAAGAAATGTGACGCTATTCCGACAAAACAGCCTGTTCGATTGGCACTCCATTCACCACCTCAAACATTCACTGTCTGCAAGATGCACTGCAGCAATTTGTCAAGACTCATTTGACAGCACCTTCTAACCACAAAGCTTCTATCCTCAAGAAGGAAAAGGGCAGTTGATACATGGAACATCACCTTTTGCAAGTTCTCCCATCAGGGAACACACCATCCTGATTTGGAACTCTATTACTGTTTCTTCGTTGTCACTGGGTCAAAATCCTGGGACTCCCTCCCAGACAGCACTGTGTATGATGTACCTGCACCATGTGGACTGCAGCAGGTCAACAACACAGCATACCACCACCGATTGAAGGCAGTTAAGGATGGACAATGAGAATGCTGACGTAGCTAGTGATGTTTACACCCTGTGAAAGAATTTTTCAAAACCAGATAGATACCATCAGCAAATTCAGAAGAGTTAAATATATGTTGTGAAGAGATTTGAGAGATATGACAAAGTATAGTTTTTTTTAACTTTGGGACCTTTTCAGTCTACATATCCATGTCTCCAACCTATTGACATGCTATCTGGAACACAGCCTTTTCTTTTGTTATCATTAAAGAGTTAAATTTCCTTATTTTACAGGCCACAGCCCCTATGAGTATCCCTGTATCATCAAAATTCATGCCAAATGGTACTGGGTTCAGCATATCATTGCAATCACCACCTATAATTTTTAAAGGTTCACAGGTGAGCAATTTACATTTTTGTTTTTGAACAGTTCCAAAGAAAACTCATATTGGACTCTGAATATTAACTCTGTCTCTCTCCACAGTTCATGCCAATCCTGCTGTGTTTTTCCATTACTTTCTGTTCCTATTTCAGACCTGATATGGAGATGCTGACGTTGGACAGGGGTAAACACAGTAAGAAGTCTCACAACACCAGGTTAAAGTCCAACAGGTTTATTTGGCAGCAAAAGCCACTAGCTTTATGAGTGCTGCTCCTTCGTCAGGTGAGTGGAAGTTCTGTTCACAAACAGGGCACATAAAGACACAAACAGGGCATATAAAGACTCGCATTCCAACCATTACAAAATAATGGTTGGAATGTGAGTCTTGGATGGCCTCAACCGGGATCTTGGATTCATGTCACACTATCTGTAACCCCCATGACTTGCCTGGGCTTGCAAAATCTCACTAACTGTCCTGTTTGGAGACAATATATATCTCTTTAACCTGTGTTTAATCTTCTCCACTCACATTGTCTCTACTTCTAAGATTTGATTACCTGTAAAGACTCGCATTCCAATCATTATTTTGTAAATCGAGTTTGTGTCTTTATATGCCGTTTGTGAATAAAACTCCCACTTACCTGATGAAGGAGCAGCGCTCTGAAAAATGATGGCTTTTGCTACCAGATAAACCTATTGGACTTTAACCTGGTGTTGTGAGACTTCTTGCACTATTTCAGACCTCCAAACCCAAAATGTTGGGGGTTTTCTTCATTTCTTTTTACATAGCTGCAGTGTAACTTAGACTTTCAGCTAGGATAATCCAAGCTTGTAAACCATTGAGTCATTTTTGGCATTGGTTTTAGACCTCACTTATATCTGTAAATCGTAGAATCTCTACAGTACAGAAGGAGGTCATTTGGCCCATTGAGCTTGCACCGACAGCAATCCTCACCCAGGCCCTATCCCCGCAACCTCTCATATTTATCCCTGTAATTTCCCTGACATTAAAGGGCAATTAATCATGCCCTGTTCACTTAATCTGCATATCATTGGACTGGGGAAAAAAATCAGAGAAAACCCGTGCAAACTCCACACAGACAGTCATCCAAAGCAGGAATTGAACCTGGGTCTTGGGCACTGTGAGGTAGCAGTGCTAACCATTATGCTGCCCCAAGTATTATCAGCGGGCTGTTTCTGCCTGTCTTGTCAAAATGTTCGAAGGCTTGACTTTGCAAGATCCTTATAAGCAGCACAAAATTAGCTGTATAAACTTTAAATGTTGGAGAAAAAGAATTGTTTTTCTTTCTCCAACTTCATATAAAAAGTCCTATATTGATATTCATGTATTTAGGCACACCTTTGCCTATAACCAACATAATAACTTGGCTCACAGGATTACCAGGTTCAGATCTGCTGAAACAAAACTCTTAAAGCGGAAGTACTTTCTTCTGTTGATTTTTGGATATTTTGACCTTTCCATTTACTTTCATGCTTCATTTAGATTTTCTGGATAATCCTCCATGTTTACATTTTTCTGCCCATAACTTGCTTTAATCATTTTAAAAGATTGTATTTATTATAGTGCCTTTCACAAAATCTTAACCATTGAATTACTTCGGAAGTGTTATATAGGGAAGTTTGACTGTAATGTTGCATTCAGCAAAGTACCTCAGCAAGGGAAACTTATCAGTTAAATTATTTTGGAGATGTTTGTTGATGGATAAATGTTGGCCTGAACATTGGGTGGATTTACCTACTTTTTGAATAATTCTATAGTTTATTTATATGGACATAAAGATTCTAAGGCCATCTGCCTAGTCAAGTGCTGCACTAATTTATCGGGCCAGATTCTGTGATTAAAATTCCAACATGAGACGTGAACCCGAATCATAATTCAGAGATACAGTTGCTATTACTGAGCTATGCTGACATGATTTACGATGAGAAAAAGAGAGTTTGGGGATCCAACAAAAGTTGGTTTCCCATTGGAAGTGTCCAGACTTTGAAAGAGTGGGAACAGTAACTGAGAAGTGCCCATCTGATCAATCAATACCTACGTTACAACAGTGATTACATTTCAGAAATACTTCATTGGCCAGAAAGGATGTTGAGACACCTAGTGGTCGTGAAAGGTGCTATCTAAGTGCAGGACTTCTGTCTTGTCTGATTGTGACTGCAGAGGCTTCACTTAGCCACTACTAACATACACTAATTGCTATAAGATTACTTGGCCCGTACATGCTACGGCTGATATTGTGCTGCATCTGAATGCTGGTGACTGTTTTGGCTTCAATCTAATGATCAGTGGTGCATTGCAAGCTGTACTATTGAGATATTCTTTGAGAAAACAGTTTCTTCACTCTTTCGATCATACATCCAACTTTGATAGGTTGAGCAGAGAGCACATTTGTTACTACCCCAAGGGATTGCACTTCCCTTTATATTCATTCCTTCCATCTAATAGTCTTAGACAGTAGCCCAGCATAGAAGTGTTTTGTCATAAAGAATGCATAATAGTCCAAAGAGGTTAGGGATCATTTTGGTTGGCTTAAACAAACCCATCTCCAATTCTTGCCAGAAAGTACAGCTCTTCACAAACTGGGCAACCCAGTCTTTCTTGGACAGCAGTTTGAATATTGGTGAAAGAGTACAACTTTCCTTTAAAGCCTCTGTTCTGAGGATCTGAATAGCTCGAATACCCATGGTGGACAACAAAGTTGTAAAGTCCTTCAATAATGCCCTTGTCGTGCTGTTGCTAGACACTAATACCCAAGTTTGACCTGAACTACACTTTTTGACATAGCTTTTATTCCTTGATGCTTTTCCTGCATTTATTTTAAAGATGCGGCAATGCCAGCATTGGACTGGGGTAAACATGGTAAGAAGTCTCAAAACACCAGGTTACAGTCCAACAAGTTCATTTGATAGTAAACCCTCAAGCTTTCAGGTTTTGTCCCTTCATCGGGTGTGTGGAAATTTCTGGTCTCAAACAGAGCATATAAAGATTTATATGTAAACTGTTTGCTTTTATATGCTCTGCTTGAGACCAAAACACTCCACTCATCTGACGAAGGGGCAAACCCCGAAAGCTTGTGAATTTACTATCAAATAAATTTGTTGGTCTTTAATCTGTTGTTATGAGACTTCTTACTTTAAAATAAAATACAGACCTATGAAGTGTCCCCAGGTTTTCCAATCAAAGGATTGCAAAACCTAATCCTCTGTCTTCTGTTAGGGCATGGATCAGAAACCCTAAAACATGTTATGAAGCCTGACTCAACGCCAAAAGTTTTTTTTTATTTTGGCATTAGTGTGAAGATGAGTGTTTTACTCCAAGTGTAATTCTATTAATAAACTGGGAAGCTCGTATCAGAACAAGCTTTATTTTAACAAAACTTTTACCTATTAAAATACTTAAACATGACAAGATACAAATTCTTAATTCCTTTTGATTCTTATTCAAAAAATATTCCTCTTGTAGGCTTAAACTCTCCTTTTAAAATCAGTTAACAACACACAGACTTGCATGCTGGAACGTGGATTGCCAGTCTTTGAGTCCCCAGAACACCCCTGGAAGGAGAGAGAGACATTTTTCCTAGCAGGTCCCATACAGCAGAGAGCAGGACAAAGAGACAGACCCCTTGCTTCTTTCAAAACCAGACAGAAAAACTGCTGTTGACTTTTCCCTACAGGTTTAGCTCAGCCCATTAACACATGGCTGTCTCTGTCAATCAACCTGATCAAAATCCTCTTCTGAAACCCTTGGGTTGGGAGGGGAGGATTCAAAATAAACAAAATGCATTAAAACAAACCTACCAGTAGCTAAGATCAGTCTTCCATCTGCATTCACAGCAGGTGAGCTGTCTGGTGCAGACAAATCCGCATTGTGTCAAAGGAGCTGAATTTTAAATACATCCCTTACAAGAAACATGACATAAATACACATCTTAAAGGTATCACAAAATTATCTGGCTTCTGCCCTCAGGATTTGTTGCCCCCGTCATTTGCTGGGACAAAGAGATTGGACAATTGTGGAACCATGTATCATAATTCTGCAGTGCACCTTCCTTTGCTTTGGGCTTGTTCACTCCTTCCCAATTAGAGGATTGCATAATCTAAGCTTCTGTCTTCTGTGAGGATGCGGATTAGAAACCCCAAAGTATGTTGTGAAGCCTGACTCAACGCCAAAAGAGAAATTGAGAACGATCTCTTTATTCCTGTACTCTGCAGTAAACAAGCGCCAGCAACCACAAAGGGGATGGTGCAAGGTGCAGGCAGCAATAACATTCTATATATCACATGAATGGAAAGATTGTGAATGAACATATCCAAATGAATGGTGTGCTCTGGGGCGTATGGAAGTTTCACTACATCAGTAAGCTATTAAAGCATTTTAATGTAGTGTGAGCTGCAGGTCATGTCAGCTTCTTGTGGAAATTTTCCAAGCTTCTTGTGGATCCCATGACTGAAGGTACAGCTTGTGAGCTTCTTCAGTACTTACAGTGAATTTGTGTATGGTGTTAGTTACTTCTGTCACATTGGATCTGTGAGCTCAGTAAACTTGAGCTACCACCTGGTCGAGCTGGAAAAGTGGAGATGGCACTGTGCGGCTGTCTTTTGCCACTGACTCTCGAGTGTTTCCCTTTCCGTCTCGTCTTCGAGGAATATTTCTGCTGCACCTTCAGGGAATCTGGAGAGATCTGGTCCCCCTGAAGAACTGACGGCCAGTCTGCAAACTGTGACCATCTTTGTCTGGAGATTAATGATGCTGCTTGCCTCTTTTAAAATACTGGAAGGCTTTTGAATTTTGCCAGCAGCATATTGATTACCTCCTATCCCTGGTTGACTGAAATCTCAACATGAAGCATTTCTGATAGATGAAGTTCAGCCAAAATATATGAATGACGTGGATTCTGGAATTGAAAGAATAGTTGATGCGTATCACAGCCAGTGGATTCAAATTACGCTGGAACCTGCTCCTGGGTCAGGTTTGTCAAATTGGCAGATTCAAGCTGATATGTCAGAAGAGGAAAATAAAATTAAGTTTGTAGCTCCAATTATATCCAATAGGTCCAGCACCATAGGAGGCTGGAAAGAATCTAAAGTAGCAATTGTCAAGTAGTTAACATGAAACTAAATTGAGCTGACCCTTGGAACTATCAGTGGTTTGAAGTGACTTGTTGGAGAATTTAGAACTCAAAATTATTCATTTAAGATTAAGGTTGAGCACAATTTTTTTCCTCTTGAAGTCCTGAGTCCACTGTCTTTTGTGAAATAGAGTCACAAAAAAAATAGAAATAAAAATAGAAATATTTTTAAGGCAGAGCTAGATAGATTTTTGATAAACAAGGTGGTGAAATATTACTGGGGATAGGCAGGAAATCGTACAATCTCTAGAGTGCAGAAAGAGGGCAATAGGCCCATCGAGCCTGCACCAATAACAAACCCACCCAGGCCCTATCGCTTTCTGCCCCCAATATTTATGCTATTAATTCCCCTGATGCTTAAGGAGCAATAGCATGGTCAGTCAACCTAATCTGCACATTTTCGTGGGAATGTGGAGTGTGGGAAGAAACTGGAGCATCTGAAAGAAACCCACACAGACATGGGGAGAATGTGGAGTTTGCACACAGTCACCTGAGGCCGAATTGAACCTAAGTTTGCTGTGAGGCAACAGTGCTAACTACAGTGTCACTGTGCTGTCGCAGTTCCAAGCAGATCAGCCAAGATTTTATTGAATGGTGGAGCAGGCTTGAGGGACCCAGTGGCCTACTCTTACTCCTACTCCTAATTCATATGCAGAAGGCATTTTTTTTAATTATGAAAATCTGAGCAATGAATGTCTAACGCAAAAGGGATGTTAATTGACACGATGCATTCCAGTCTCTCATATGGGTTACAACGAGATTTTGGATCTTCCATACAACCATCAATATCAAATGGTACTTTTTAAATCAAAAACAGAATACCATGTGGATTAGGTAACAATTGTGTAGAAAGAGCATGTCAACATTTCAGTCACGGATATTCTTTTTTGGGTTTTTGCTCTCAATTTGCATTGTTTTGCCTTTTATTTGTATTTTTTGATGTAATGTTGTGAAAACTAGGAACTGATTTGAATCCCTGATTACCTTTAGGATCCACTAGCACAAATTCGTCCAGTCAGTATTGTTGAGAAGCGACAGATTTCTCACCCATCCTTAAAGGTACATACTTCTCTCGTGTCATCCTCTAAACCAGGGACAGGAACAAGGTACTGTCTTCATTTTATGTTCCATATTTTAGTTTGGTGTAAGGATTTGAGTGACTGGCACAAAAAAAAAATTCTATTAACCTGCTGTGGTATTTTTAAAATCAATTTTGAGCGAATAACTTTTTGAAGAAGTTTTAGGCTACACTAATACTTCATCATTATCCGGGAAAAGGAAATCGATAGGAATTGTTTGAATGGGTTTTAACTGGTATTTACTGTTGATGTTAATCATTGAGCAGCTCCACTGTGCTTTACAAAACCAATATGAACGCAGAATCATAGAATGGCACGGGGAAAAATGAGGTCCTTCAGCCCCCCTTTTTTTCTGTGCCAACTCTTTGAAGGAGCAATCAAATTCTCCCATTCCCTTGACCTTTCCCCGTAGCCCTGTAAATTTGTCGTGCATGCTCGTGTTCCGTATTTATGGCACTTGCGTGTATATGTTTATGGAGGCCATTCCTTCACGTTTCTTCCCATTTCTTCAAATACTCCACAGGTTGTAAAATAAGATGTGGATGAAATTAAGCTAAATTGTTAATTAAGGTCACAGTGTAAACACTGCTGTAGTCCTAAATAGCATCAGTGAACTACATCTGCTATCAAATTAACTGTTCGACAAGGGTAGCACATGAATCAACATTTTTCCTGCTGATAGTGGATCATTTCCACCCCCCTTCCTCCCCCCCGCAGTTCTCTCATAATTCAGTAATAACTAATGACAGATTCAAGTGTCTGATAGCAATGAAAATTTGAAGACCTCATGTCATGAGCGTTTGAGAAACTTACTAGCTTGAAATGTTGCCCGTCTCTGGAAGGTGGACAGTGAGAAGTTTGCTTTGTAGTGTGTAGTTAATAAGTTACAAAGCTAGTGCTTAACATGTGGAAAGTATTGCAATCATGTTTGTTTCAGTATCATACTCTGTGACCTTAAGATTTGGAAGAGATGGCTTGGAATTTCCAAAGGCTCAAACTGTCCACAAGCTTGAAGCCAGTGAATAAAATACAAATGACCGGGCATCAAAGAATCAAAGTTTATTTATTAGAGTCACAAGTAGGCTTAAATTAACACTGCAATGAAGTAAAAATCCCCCAGTCACCACACTGTTCGGGTACATTGAGAGTGAATTTAGCATGGCTGCTACACTGAACCAGCATGCCTTTCAGACTATAGGAGGAAACTGGAGCACTTGGAGAAAACCCACACAGACATGGGGAGAACGTGCAGACACCCGACAGACAGTGACCCAAGCCCAGAATCGAAACCGGGTCCCTGGTGCCATCATTCTCACAAGTGTTGCTGGTAGTTGAGTCGGAGAAGAACATGTGGTGGCTTGGGTTTCTCTTAAAGAAGTTAAATAGCAGGTGTATGAGCAAAAGCGTTTGCTGTGTTTTTCACGAATCTACACGTCTTTCCTTTCAGGAAGCCTAGGGGTGAGGGAAAGAAATGCCGAAAAGTTTACGGAATGGAGAACAGGGATATGTGGTGCACTGCCTGTCGCTGGAAGAAGGCCTGCCAGCGGTTTGTTGACTGAAATATGGCACTTTCTGAATTTTGTACACTCTAAGATTTGACAGCATGCTGTTTCCTGAACAATCAATGGTAACAAGAAAAGGGCAAAATACTTTAAAGCAGGGAATGCTTAATGCATGATTCTGTTTGGATGATGCACTTGTAATTATGTGTGAATGCAATCAAAAAAATTAATTCTTTTAAAGTATGATAACTGTTTTTGCTTTTACAGTTTTCTTTGAACTTGCTGTGTTTTTAATGGCACTTGAACCAGCTGGCAATTTTGCTGTTTTTGTTTAAATAATGAAATCTTTGCCAATTTGATTAAATTCCTAAACAGCAGGCTTTTTGACTGCTATCCCTTCACCCTCTCGTCTCATTTTATTTTAGCCCCTTTAAAATAATCTTTAATCTTGGAGAAGAATTGACTCTTCATTCCACTGCTGAACCATTGGTTCCTCATAGGACCGGTATTGTTCCAGGAAACACATGCAGATTTTTTTAAAGAAAAGGAAGCAAATTGAATTTATTGCTGTAAAACTTTGCTTTTACTGCATTTCAAAAACAAATGTAAATTTTACAGTTTTGGTTTTTGATAGTGTATGGAGGGGGGGGGGAATCTTTTAACCAAATTTTAATTGTTTTTTTTTGGTGAAAACACTTGTATATTGTGTCATATTTTTTTTTAAACTGTTTTTTGTTATAAAAAATTTGGCTAGCAATTTGGAAGTTAAAAATAGGGTCAGACCTGCCTGAAAATTCAGGAAGTGCCAACGGGAAAAACCTCGTTGAATTGCACTAGGCTGTACTGCACAATGAATAACCCTAGAAACACATGGAGGTTGCCAAGTGTGCAACATGATGTAGTTGCGAGGAAGTATGTGAGATGTAAATAATGTCTCTTCACTGTAAAATAAGACTTGTAGCATAGCTTTAGTTGAGTATTTTGAGAAAGGAGAAGAAAAACCTGATGAAAATGGTTTTATATTTGAGATCCATTTTCATGAATGTATGAGAACCATCCTTTCACAGTGTTTAGTTAATTCTTCAGTGCTGGTTGCCATTGCAATATTTTTCTTTTTAAGCTGTTGCATAACTATCTGCTTTACCACTGCAGTTTATTATTTTTTGTTTGTTTTCTTGATTGGTTACTGTTAACTACTGTGACCAACAGAGAATGCTGCACCTTTTTTTAGTACCAGAATATTAAGCTAAATCCAATTCAATTTTTTGCCACCAGTTATCTCTCGGGTCTTCAGGCATAAGTTTCTGCCAATTTTTATAACAAGTGAATGGAACTGGCAGCTTAAAACTTTTAGCAGTTTGATTAAATACAGGGTTTAAGATTTCTTTCCATCCAGGTAGTCACTGGCCTGTGAGTAAATCACTTATTGAAGGGTCTAAATGTATTGAAGTAGATGGCAGAGTGATGCTGAATGTTGCCAAAAAAAAGGGTTGATTGAATGCTGTACAAAGAACTGCTTTGTATACCAGATTTTTAAAAATAATTATAATGCTCAGATATGAAGATAACTTTTAAGTTGTGCTGACATCCTGTGCTCCTCCATTATTCTTGCAAAATCCAGCTCTAATGAACCATTTGTTTCCATAGTTAGAGAGGAAAATCAGGCATATCTCTTGGGTTTTTATCAGTGTTCATATTGTAGTATTTTAGCGATAACATACCAAAGTAAGTCTCTCCATGGACAGTTTATGATGATATGCTGAATTCTCAGGATTTAAATGTTTATAACAACTGTAAAATGGAACAGCAGAGACTCTAATATTTTTAATTATATACTGGATTTTTTCTTTTTTGATTTTTAAAAAAAAAAAGGGCTTACCTGTAAAATAGATCTTGCATAAATAGCTCTAAACTGGTCTCTGACCACAACTGGTGACATAAGCAAATGAATGTAAACTGTTAACTCTTGCAGCTTTCATTACATTAATTCTTTCCTTTATATGTGGAAAAAAATGATCAATGGTTAATTTTCATTATCATTATGCAAAGGAAACTTCAACCCACAACATAGCTTGTTTTATTGCCAAACTTTGTATTACATAATTGTGGCAGTAAACATTCCAAGAGAGAATTTTATTTCTGCTTTGAAGACTATGTGTATTACCAGCAGTCATACCAACTTTGGTTTCAGAACTTAATCATTGAACAGGTGAAGAAATCATAATCCTTTTGGGAAAAATGCACTTTTTGTATGAAAAAAGTTATGGATGATAATATGTATAGTGTGCTTTTTATTAATGTTGGAGAGGTGCAGCATTTGTTTCCATACTGTCTTTCAGTGGGGGTGTAAAATCCTCATGGTTTTACAAAGGAACATAATTACTAAGTTAACCAGAATGGAAAGGACCTCTTATTTCTGTACATACACCTGTAATGCTGTGCCAGTCTTACATGGCCAGCAATGCCTACTGCTGAGGTTTACGTGCCAATGTAATGCTGGGTTTCATATTTTTTTAAAAAATGCAAGAAATAAAGATCCTCAGAACCGTTCTTGTTTAGTTGTAATGCATTTTAAAACCCTCACTGGTATGAATACCGGCACTAATGGACAACGAAGCTTCAACCCTGTTGGGGTGAGTTGAGAGCAACATTAGCATCATGGGAAAGTAATTTTACTTTGGATTAATACAAAGCTGGCAACACAACTCTGAATTCAGTCCTGATTTGACTCCTGACACCAGAGCAGAGCGGTTAAGACCTGCTACAAGATGTGATCTATAGTGGAGTGAAGTAAGCTTAAAGAATTCATATATGAGTCACCTTTACAATCAATATGCTTACTTTTAAGTTTGTTTATTAGTCACAAGTAAGGTTTACATTAATGAAATTACTGTGAAATTCCCCTAGTCGCCATACCCTGACACCTGTTTGGGTCAATGCACCTAACCAGCACATCTTTCAGACCGTGGGAGGAATCTGGAGCATCCGGAGGAAACCTACGCCGACGCGGGAGAATGTGCAAAATCCATACAGAGAGTGACCCAAGCCAGGAATCGAACCTGGGTCTGTGGCGCTGCAAGGTAGCAGTGCTAACCACTGTACTGTCCCAAACAGCTAACAGTTGAGCTATGTGTGTGCATACAGAAGTGAGGATGCATCAGTTCTTTCCTCTGGTCAGGGCAATTTACATTAAAGCCATGCAGTGTAAATGAGACATTGCCTGATTAGAACCTGAACTGCAGTTACTAATCTCAGCCCAGTGACAACCACATAAGCCCTATATCAAACCTGATGTGTCTGCGGCAAGCAGATCAGAAACATGGTACATTAATGGTTTTCAAATTCCATATTCTAACCATTTTGCAAACTTTACAAAAATTCAGTATTTAAAGATGAAAATGACAGCACAGGAACAGGCCTTTCAGCCCTCCAAACCTGCACCGATCATTGCTGCCCCTCTGAACTAAACCCCTATTTGACCAGGAACCATATTCCTCTATTCCCATCCTGGTCATGTATTTGACAAGACTTTTTTTTAAGAAGTCATTATCATATCTGCTTCCACTACCTCCCTTGGCAGTTTAGATCCAAGGATTTTTTTTAAAGGAAAGCTAGACATACAGTATAAAGTTAAAGTAATAATTAGCTGTTTGCATTTTGAGCTTCATTTTATCATTAAAGATAAATATCCATAATGATCAAAGTACAACACTGAGTTGAATTTTCCCGCCACAGGAATTGTAGCAGATGGGACATGGCTCATAGAAAGATCTGTTGACATTGGACGGGATTTGCTGGTCTTGCAGCAAGTGTGGCTGGAAAATCCCATCCATGACCCTTGTTAAATTCTCTAATGTTTGCTATTTTCTGGCTTATTTTAAAAACAGGTTCATTTCTGTTGAAGTAGCAAGAGAGTAACCATACAGAAACTCTCTTTTTAAATGTGCAAAACATTGGACTAGTCCATAAGGCTGTACTTTTGCCAGCATGAATAAATAATGGTATGTTTTAAAGATATAGGGGACAATTCTCCCAACCTGCTTTTCTACCATTTTAGGGGTTTCCTACTGGCCGCCATGGCCTCCGAGTCTCCAGCAGCCAGGTTTCTGGCCCCAGTGAACATTTTAATGTGTTTAATATATAATTAGCAGCCCTGGGACTGATATCGCCAGGGGGAGAAAGCTGGCCCAGACATGTTTAGGGAGCCAACAATTGGGACTGCGGGAGGGTCATACGAACAGCAATGCAGAGCTGACCATCAATCAGGAGGCCGGCAGCGTAAGGCTACTGCACATGTGCCAATCTCAATGGTTCACTCAGCACTATGCTGCTGGCCTCTTCAGCAAGAATAGGCCCCATGCACTGGTCTTTTGCATGTATCAAGCTGGAGCACTGTGCACTGCACAGA
Organism: Sphyrna mokarran; assembly: GCA_024679065.1. NCBI lineage: Eukaryota > Metazoa > Chordata > Chondrichthyes > Carcharhiniformes > Carcharhinidae > Sphyrna > Sphyrna mokarran. The sequence continues at coordinate 49,720,074 of JAGIQG010000016.1, forward strand.
GTGTGGGAGATTCATTTGAAAATCCTGTTTGAAAAAAAACCAGTGGGATTTACTCCAGGATTTTTTTTTTAAACATGAATTTGGTACTTCAAATTTTTTTGGAAGAATCTTATCCATTGTTCTATCCAGACTGAAGAATTTTCATCTCTCTGAAAGAAAGAAATTGGAAAGAGTTAGAGACTTTTTGTGGCTTATTTTAGTATTACACTCAGCAACATAAGCAGAAGTTGGGAATTACAATAAATATTTTGAACTGAAAAATGTAACATTGTAAATCATTTTTCTTAATACTGTAGATAAAAATCTATTCATGATAAAATACTTATTTAATTATCAGAGTTTACCCTTGCTCATATTATTGTGAAAACATATGTCAGGTTGGTGTTTTTTTTATACATTTTTCAGTTTAATCTTTATTTAGTGGGGATTTTTTCACACAGCTGCACTACACTGTATCCATCTTTACTAGTCACGAACTATTTGAGTATTGTTCAATAGTGTACTTTAAGAACACTCCCCGACTAAATTATTAAAACTACTAAGAAATTTTGAATCGAATAGAAATAAATTATACGAAAGAAATGGAGCATAAGGAGTGGACAGTGTCAGCCACAATGCTTATTTTTTTGACCACTGTGATTCTCAAATTCAGTAAGTGTAGCAGCTTCTGGGGTTTCCTGTGTTATTGAGAAGTTTGGTAATGAAAACGTGAGGATTTTCAAAAGCATATCTGCCGTCATAATAATCAGACTTCTCCATCTGACCCAAAGCCATTTACTTATAAAAGTTCAGATAATTGATGTTGAATTAATGTCAGGCAAGGAGGAAATGGTCGAGTAAGAGAACCTTGGTGTACAAAAAAAGTTGATTTGCTGGTTAAAAGGAAAAAGGAGGCTTATGTCAGGATGAGGCTTGAAGGCTCAGTTAGTGCAATGGATAGCTATAGATTAGCCAGGAGGGAACTAAAGAGTGAATTGAGGAGAGCTAAGAGGGGACACGAGAAGACTTTGGCTGATAGGATTAAGGAGAATCCTAAAGCTTTCTTTAGATATGTTAAGAATAGAAGATTGGTTAGGACAAGATTAGGGCCAGTCATAGACAGCAGTGGGAAGTTGTGCGTGGAGCCTGAAGAGATTGGTGAGGCACTGAATAAATAGTTCTCTTCGGTATTCACGCAGAGTGCTGGAAATGTAGCTATGGAGAACACTGAGGTACAGGGTTGCAAATTGGGAAGTATTGTAGTAGATAGGGAGGATGTGTTAGATATTCTCGAGGGTTTGAAGTTGGATAAGTCCCCTGGGCCGGACGGGATTTACCCTAGGATTCTCTGGGAGGCAAGAGAGGAGATTGCAGAGCCTCTGGCTCTGATCTTCAGGTCCTCGTTGGTTACGGGTGTGGTTCCGGAGGACTGGAGGATAGCGAATGTGGTCCCATTGTTCAAGAAGGGGAAGAGAGACCTTCCAGGGAATTATAGGCCAGTGAGTCTTACTTCTGTTGTGGGCAAAGTATTGGAGAGAATTATTAGGGATAGGATTTATAGTTATTTAGAGAGAAATGAATTGATTGGGGATAGTCAGCATGGTTTTGTGAAGGGTAGGTCGTGCCTTACTAACCTCATTGAGTTTTTTGAAAAAGTGACCAAAGAGGTGGATGGGGGTAAGGCGGTTGATGTGGTATATATGGACTTTAGTAAGGCGTTTGATAAGGTGGCCCATGGAAGACTTCTGCAGAAAATGCAGATGTATGGGATAGAGGGTGATTTAGCTAATTGGGTTAGGAATTGGCTAGCAGATAGAAGACAGAAGATGGTGGTTGATGGGAGATATTCATCGTGGAGTTCGGTGACAAGTGGTGTACCTCAGGGGTCTGTTTTGGGGCCCCTGCTGTTTGTAATTTTTATAAATGATCTGGATGAGGGTATTGAAGGATGGATTAGTAAATTTGCAGATGACACTAAAGTCGGTGGAGTGGTAGATAGTGAAGAGGGGTGTTATAGTTTGCAGAGAGACTTGGACAAGTTGCAGAGCTGGGCCGAGAGGTGGCAAATGGAGTTTAATGTGGAAAAGTGTGAGGTAATGCACTATGGCAGGAATAATAAATGTGTAGAGTATAGGGCTAATGGTAGGATTCTTAATAGTGTTGATGAACAGAGGGATCTTGGTGTATATGTGCATAGAATCCTGAAAGTAGGCAGTCAAGTCGATAAGGTTGTTAAGAAGGCATATGGAGTCTTAGCTTTTATTGGTAGGGGGATTGAATTTCGGAGCCGAAATTATAAGAAAGATGTGGAGGCATTGGAGAGGGTACAGAGGAGGTTTACCAGGATGTTGCCTGGTATGGAGGGCAGGTCTTATGAAGAGAGGCTGAGGGATTTGAGGTTGTTTTTCGTTAGAAAGGAGGCGGCTAAGAGGGGACCTAATCGAAACATATAAGATGATTAGAGGTTTAGATAGGGTGGACAGTGATAGCCTTGTTCCTAGGATGGAAAAAGCTAGCACGAGGGGACACAGCTTTAAATTAAGGGGTGATAGTTATAGGACGGATATCAGAGGCAGGTTCTTTACCCAAAGGGTGGTTCGGGAGTGGAATGCCCTGCCTGCAGCGGTTGTAGATGCGCCAAGTTTTGTGGCGTTTAAGAGGTTAGTTGATAAGTATATGGAAGAGAAGGGAATGGTTTAGTTTGGAGGGGCATTGCTTTTTATATTGGTCGGCGCAACATCGAAGGCCAAAGGACCTGTTCTGTGCTGTAATGTTCTATGAAGTTGAACATGGTGATAAACCTCAAGTATTTTTCATTAATTCCATTAAGTCAGTTGCCACAGTGAACTTGGAAACAAAATGATTTCAAACAATTCTTCACATAAGAAATCCCATTGCAAGTGCTTTTAAGTGGGAAGTTTTTTTCCCAGGTGGGAGGTGATGATCACGAGGGGTCACAGGTTCGAGGTGAGATTTAACTCCTATCAGAGGGATGTTTTTTATACAGAGGATGGTGGGGGTCTGGAATGCAATGCCAAGCAGGGTGGTGGAGGTGGACACACTGGGATTATTTAAGACTTATCTGAATAGTCACATGAGCAGACTGGGAAGGGAGGGATACAAACAAATGGTCTAGTTGAACCAATGAGAGGTGCAGGCTTGGAGGGCTGAAGGACCTGTTTCCTGTGATATTTTGTTCTTTGTTCTAATATGGAAAGGGTATAAAATTTTCTTTTTTTTCTAATCTGCAGCGGCAGGAGTGTTTACTTCCAAATTTGAAAACGCAGATAAAAACGCAGAAAACTAATACTCCAATTTGTTGTGCCACAATTGGCTCTGCTGTACAGAAGGTGGAGGGGAATATGTGGGGATGCAATAGCTATTGGAGATAGATGTTTCTGTCGCCACAAACAAGACTCCAGGATTGTAAGTTGCTCCCTGATGTTCAGGTCAAGAGTTGCTTAGAGCTACTACAAGAAATCCTTGCAACAAAGCTGTGGGAGCAGAGTCCTTGTGTATTTTTAAAGCTGAGGCAGACAGATTCTTGAACAATAAGGGAATCTAGGGTTATGGAAAAAAGGCAGGAAAGTGGATGTAAGGAATGTTGGATCAGTGATGATTCTATTGAATGGCAGAATAGGTTCAAGAGGCCAAACAGCCTACTCCTGTTCTTCTTTCTTATGGAGCAATGAGGAAATCAGAGAAGATATTCCTGTTCTTGAGCTCTCCTAAGTTGGAAAAGGATATTGTGTGATGAATGTTGCTATTCATGCACATGAGAAGTGTGTAAAAGGGCAGCATATTTGAAATTGGAAAAACAGAATGATTGACAAGTTATGACTATAGTAATATTGATCAAGAAATTGTTATCACAAGAGGAAATCTAGCTGTTGGCAATTGGGAAACATAACTGCCACAAATATCAACAGATAGAAAAGCATGGAGCTACTAAAAGTGGAAACTTTTGAGTTTTTATGGATGTAGAAAGCTATCTTTAATAAATTTATCATGCCAGGATTTGACAATTGAAACAGTGATTCAACTATTGTAATGAAACAAGATTAAACATTGAGAAGTTTGGAAGTAGTCATAAATATGAAGGATGGTCAAATCACTAGGCAAAGCCAACATAATTTTTTGGCCATCAATATTTGAACTCCCTGTACTAATGAGTAATTATTAATCAGTAGTTTGGGCTCTTGCTGTTTGAGAGAAATTTTTGTTGAATGCAGCATATGGTATGAATTTCATTTGTATTCATTTCCATGTTATTTACTTTTGCAACTACCTCATTGCATTTATACTGCTTCAAGGTCAGATACCTAAAAAGGCCAATTGTCTTGAATCCTATTAATAGACAGTCAATTAGAGTTCATTTTGCACTAAACCTTGTGCCCAAGCTCTTGGAAACATGCTGAAGTTCTGAATGAAAGATGCAAAAATCAGGGAAGGTCCTTTCTTTTCCATGACTCAGGGTAACACAGTGACACAGCGGTTAGCACTGCTGCCTCAGTGCCAAGGACCCGGGTTCAATTCTGGCTTTGGCTTACTGTGTGGAGTTTGCACATGTCTGCATTGGTTTCCTCCAGGTGTTCCCATTTTATCCCACAGTCCAAAGATGTGTGGGTTGGCTTGATTGGCCGTGGAAAATTGCCCCTCAATGTCAGGGGAATTAGGAGGGTAAGAATGGGGGGTTACAGGTTCAGGACTTGGGTGGGATTGATGTTGGTGCAGGCTTGATGGATCAAATTGCTGCCTCTGCACTGTAGATTCTACTTAGTAAGTGTTGTTTCAAATTCCATTTAAGTATCCTATTATTGTAGAGAAATATACAGTGAAGAAATTATCTTGCATAATTATTGATTAAGTGACATTGATTAAGTATGCCATATAAATGGGTGTGAGGTTTGTCCAGTGCTTTACCTTCAAGACAAGTAGGCAGATCTGGACAACTCAATCAAGGATATCTGTACTAATAGAAATCTCTGCAGTTCCTTACCGCATGTAATGTAATTGGTGTTTCACAGCCCATCGTTTTCCACTCAACACATGAATCATAGAATCTACAATGCAGAGGCAGCAATTTGGCCCATCAAGCCTGCACCGACATCAATCCCACCCAGGTCCTGAATACGTAACCCTCCCATTCTTACCCTCCTACTCCCCCTGACATTGGCCAAGAGAAATTGCCCCTTAATCAAACCAACCTGTACATCTTTTGACTGAGAGAGGAAACCAGAGCGCCTGGAGGAAACCCATGCAGATATGGGCAAACGCCACACAGTAAGCCAAGGCCGGAATTGAACCCAGCTCCCTGGCACTGTGAGGCAGCACAGTGCGTAAAAGAAAGGACCAATAGCTAATAGCATCTTTCATTCAGAACCTCCAGGATGTTTTCAAGAGCTTGGGCACAAGGTTTAATTGCAAAGTGAACTCTATCCAAATTGACAAATTCTGTTTGTAAGATTCAAGACAATTGAGGAATGCCATTCAACTATCCTACCCTACTGGGGTAGTGGGTTGGTTCATTTTTATTATTCATCAGCCAGGATCATTCATAACACATGCAGAAGAAATTTAAAGATTGAATTCTTACTGTTTGAAATCATTAAACTCAGGCAAGGACAAGATGCAACATCAAGCACGTAAAAACTTCAGTTTGATTTTGGCTCTAACTATGTAAAGCTTCTTTAGTTGCATCTTGGCAAGAGAAATAGCCTATATAAATACCACATGCTCAGGCTATTCCTTTTGCACAGTCAAATCCTGATCTTCTATTCCTGACTTTTGGATGGTAAGGGGAGATGGTGGTGTGGTGATATTATCACTGGATTAGTAATTCAGAGACTCAGGTTAATCCATGTTCAAATCTGACCAAGGTATATGGTGAAACTTGAATTTTTTTAAAATCTGGAATTAAAGATCTGAAAATAACTATGAAACCATTGCTGCTTGTTGTAAAATCTGGTTCACTAATGCCCTTTTGAGAAGGAGATCTGCCATCCTTATCTGGTCTGGCCTATGTGTGACTCCAGTTCCACAGCAATGTGTTTGACTTTTAAATGCTGGTCCAGCCAGCGATAGCACATTGTATGAACGAATGAAAAAAAAGGACAAATCTGCAGTTTTGTTTGAGAACAGCTACACCACTACCATTTTTACCTCTAATACCGAGAGTGAATGACTAATGGATTGCATAGCCTCAAAGTTTGAGACCCTAGTGCAACTCAAAGTGCCTGCCTTCTGTAAAGTTCCTCATCACACTAACTATAATCTTCATCACTCTGAAATTTTTGTCCTTCAACCTCTGCAAATACATTTATAGAACCTGTCTCCATCACACCTTTTCCTGATCAGCAAATCGCCTTTCTTTTCCCTAAGACATGGAATATTAATCATTTTCTCTGTTCAGGAGCCCACATCATTGCTATTTTCTCTTCAAAAAGCCCACCATGTGTTTCTTCTTACAAAGCCCATCTTTGGACTCTTTCTGCTTTCCACTTGGCCAATGTCCTTGAATATATCAACACCTCCCAACAGTACACTCACCTCTCCTACAACTGCCTGGAGTGATTTTAATCCTACCTACTCAGCAGAAACCATTTAACTCTAGTTTTCAACCTGCCCACAGCAACGAAACCATCCTTAGGTAAAGTCACTGAAGGTGTGATGTGCTGTGAGTGTATATAGAACTTACAATATGGAAGGAAGTACATTTGTTGATGCGGTCGACATTACGGTTTATCGCACACATGATCAAGAGGTCTACTCCTGGCAACGTCTTGTTCCCATCTTTCCATTTTTATTTCCTTCAGCACCAACCAATTCTTGAATTTGGTATGGGATTTCTATTCCAATCATTATCTTCTGGAGTGCATTCCCAATGAATGGGCCCCCTTTTCCGTTGTTCTCTAAACTCATTCTTCCTACTCCTGACCCAGAGATAACTATTCTGAGTTTGAGAGTGAGAAAGTAGTGTCCACTTCCATGTTACTTATTTTGGAAACGATCTCAGAAACAGATCTTTAATTTGCAGAAGGAGCTGATGGCGGAATGAGAAAGAAGGCATTACTGGCTAGAAGGTAAGGAGACATTATCTCTTGGTTAAAGAACAGGTGGCTCTGCAAATCACTGAACCTCAATCATAACACTGCTCACAGTAGGGATGGGTAATAAATATTGTCAGTGACATCCACAGCTCGAATAAATATTTTTAAAATAGCATAATTGTGATGTGATACAAAGGGAACAGAGAATAAGAAATATCCTGCAAAATACGTAATAAAATGGTGTTGTGAAAACATTAGAATCCATCAAACTCGCTCTCTTCATTCCACTACCCAGTACCAAAATTCTATAGTCAAAGCCTATGCATTGAACTGATGACTCGCCTCAAATGCTTAGTCTAGAATGCTCTACATTAACTAGAAGCCCTCTCTCATATTGCACAAAGCATTGGATTTGCTGCCAGCATCTGCCACACATTTCTGAGCTAAGAGGTGACATTTTCTTAGCTTCGGCTCAGAAACATCCTTTTCAACTTCCATTAACTTGTTTTCTGACTTCCCTATGTTGTGCAGCACCGAAAGTTCACTCCTCATCTATTCTACCTATTGTTCCTCAGTAATTCTACCTGGGAAATTGAGCATGACTGAGTGTGTGTAATTTGATTGAGTGCCCAAGTTGTTAAGGCTGTCAACTTTGTCTGCTTCCTTCGTACACACCTTGGAGGGAGAGTTATGACAGAAATAAAATGTGTTTCATGCTTCCTTCCTGATCTTCCATTTAAAGGCAGAAAATATAATGTAATATTTTACTCCATGAATATTAATATTTGTTCTACACAGACCAATTGTGGATGCAGGAACTTTCACATTCCCATCTCTCATCTCAGCTAAAGGGTATCCCAATTTCCTTCTGCTGTCAATGTCCATCTCTTAATTATCCTTGAGAAGACAGTGATGAGTGACTTTCTTGAATTGCTGCAGTCTGTGGTGAAGGTACTTCACACAGTTTCAAAGGGGAGCACTAGAATTTATACTTCACATCCAAATTGTACAGCATCTTGACTTGATGGTCCCATGACCCTGCTATCTCCAGCTTCTAGGGGATAGGAGTTGTGGCTTAGGGAACTGCTGTCAAAGAAGCCTCGGCAAATCTTGTAAAAGACACATCCTGTAGTAATATTGTACCAATGATAGAAAAAGCAGATGTTTAAGGTGATGGATGGGGTTCCAACCAGTTGAGGTGCTTTGTCCTGGATGTCATCAAGCTTCTTCAGTGTTTTAGGAGCTGCACTCGTTTAGACAAGGAAAGAGAATTAAATCACCATTTCAACTTTGTCCCGTAAGTGGTGGAAAGATTTGCAAGTTCTTTGGTCTGATTTGATTTGATTTATTATGGTCACATGTTGAAAAGTATTGTTTCTTGTAGACAAAGCATACTTTTCATAGGGAAGGAAATGAGACAGTGCAGAATGTAGTTAGAGTCATAGCTAGGGTGCAAAGAAAGATCAAGTTAATGCAAGGTAAATCCATTCAAAAGCCTGAGAGCAGCAGGGGAGAAGCTATTCTTGAGTCATTTGGTATGTGACCTCAGATTTTTGTACCTTTTTCCCAACAGAAGGTGGAAGAGAAAATAGCCAGGGTGTGTGCAGGCCTTAATTGTGCCTGTTGCTTTGCTGAGGCAGTGGGAAGTGTAGACAGAGTCAATGGATGGGAGGCTGCTTTGCATGAGGGATTGGGTTACATTCACAATCTTTTGTAGTTCCTTGCCATCTTGGGCAGAACAGGAGTCATACCAAGCTATAATACAACCAGAAAGAATGCTTTCTGTGGTGCATCTGTAAAAGCTGGTGAGAGTTGTAGCTGATGTACCAAATTTCCTTTGTCTTCTGAGGTAGCAGAGGCAGTGGTGAGCTTTCTTAACTACAGTGTCAGCATGGAGGGGGGGGAGGGACGGGGGTAAATCAGGACAGGTTCTACACTAGGGAAAGTTTTGTTTGATGTATTTGGAAAAGTCAGGAAAATAATTAAGGAAGCTGTATAAATGGTCTCATCTTAGTGATAAAGTAGATCATACTTGTTAGAAAACAGGAACTGAGACTTTTTTTAAAAAAAGTTTTAAACTGGAGAACAGAAGCTGGGAGTTATCTTTGCATTCTGTGATGACCTGGAAATAGCAAACCCGATCGATAGAGGAGAACAGGACCCTCTTGACTCATCTACAAAGCACAAGTCAACAATGTAATTGAATACTCTCCGCTTGCCTGAATAAGCGCAGCTCCAACAACACTAAAAAAACTCAATAGCCCACTTGATCGGCCAACCGCCACTTTCAACATTTACTTCCTTCACCAGCAACTCACCTTGACAGCACTTTTCAAACCAGCAACCTCTACCACTTAGAAGGAAAAGAGCAGCAAATGTATGGGAACACCATTCTCTGCAAGTCCCCCTCAAGTCTCATGCTGTTCTGATTTGGGATTACATTGCCTTTCCTTCACTGTCACTGAGTCAAAATCCTGGAATCACCTAACAACACTGTGGATGTTCCTATACCACAGGGATCACAGCGGTTCAAGGCAGCGACTCACCACTACCTTCTCAAGGGCAGTCAGGGCTGGGTAATAAATGCTAGCAATGCCTACATGCTGTATAAAGTATTTTTGGAAAAGCATGACCTGCCAATGAATGGCCAAACCAGTTGTCTGCTATGAACTCACTTGTCTACATCTCTTAGATTTAAGAGAGCACAGAGGAAGGCTGCATGAGGGAAATCAACGAGAGAGAAATGAATGGCTTTAACAGGAACTAGGGCATCCAAGGTGGAGCCTTGGAGTTCTCTGAGGAAATCAACAACTGCAGAAGAGGCTAGACATTTGAAAATTATAAATGATTTGGGAAGATATTTTATCAAGGATAAACACAGAAGGAAGGGAGATTATAAAGACAGAGGGGGAAGTGAGATTAAAATGAGGAGGGATGAAAGGAACTGATGAGTGATGGCCTTTTCTGAGATTGACATGATAGGTGCAGAGTGATCAAGCAAGGTGACAATGTCAAGGGGCTAAATGAGTAGAAGAATATATGGAGGAAATGTTTTAAAGGAGCATACAAGTGCTGTGATCTCAGGGAAAATCACTCAGAATAAAAGGTCTTTCCATCCACCTCACCTGAGGCTGAGGATAGAAAATGTTGATGATACCTCAGACAGAAACTTGACATGGTTGAGAAGGACAATTTAAGCAAAGCGGAACAAGGTAAAGTTAAAGTTAATTTATTAGTTACAAGTAGGCTTACATTCACACAGCAATGAAGTTGCTGTGAAAATCCCTAGTCGCCACACTCCAGCACCTGTTCAGGTACACTGAGGGAGGATTTAGCACGGCCAATGGACTTAACCTGTACAGCTTTGAACACTTGGAGGAAACCCATGCAGACATATGGACAACATGCAAACACCACACAGACACTGACCCAAGTCGGGGATCGAACTCAATTCCTTGGCACTGTGAGGCAACAGTGCTAACCACTGTGCCACCATGCCCCCCGAGATGTTCCAAGGAGCGGGAAGATTCCAGGACAGTGAGATTGATGATAAAAGCCAACGATAACCATGAGAATCCAGGCAGAGCAAGCAATGAATGATGTAATAGGCAGGACTGAGGGGAAAGAGATTTTCACTCTTCAGCTAGATGTCGATGAAATTACTCACAGTAAATTAATCAATTGGTAGAGTTTACGGGGCAGGAGTTAGTAAATAATTGCTTTTGAGATGGGTAAACCTGTATTTAATTAAGTTCACAGAATTGTACTATTAAGTTAACTAGCAGATCTTAATATTAATATGTTTAATGTCAGGACAGCTTGATCAGGGCCACATTCACAATCTTGAATATTCGCTCTTCCCACTACAACAGCAGCAGTGTGCATCATCTACAAGATGCATTGCAGCATCTTGTAGATGATACACACTACCACTTGCAAGTTCTTCCCCAAGTCACACACCATACTGGCTTGGAAATACTTGCCTCCACTGTTGCTGTGTCATAATCCTTCTCTAACGGCACTGTAAGAGTACTTTCATCACATGAACTGCCGCAATTCAAGACAACTCACCATCTTTGAAGGGCAATAAACACTTGCCAGCAACACATGAACTTACAACCCTGTGGGCGCGGCTGAACCATGAATAGGACCGATCATGAGTTTTCCCAACTTGCCCTCCCATGCACAAAATCAAACAGAATACATTTCACCTGTTCCAATGTGAACCACACCTATATTTGCAAGTTTATTTTAAATGGACTGCTTGCAGCTCAGGAAACAAGCCCAGCCCTGCTCCTTCTGGCAGATTTTTCACCTGGAAATGGAGCCCAAAAGGTCAGAAACAATAGTGCTGGCCACCGATTTTGGAGCCTTCTGGCTGCTATCCAGAAACAGCAGCTAAAAAGCCTGGAGTGTAGATTCTCTTTGACAAAAGGAAATATTTACCTTCTTGCTGGGTTCAGTAGATGGCAGTATGGCCTTGCTCAGATGCTTTCCTCAGAGGGGCTGGGCACAAAATCTGTGTGTTCGGTTTCTTCCAATGAGCACTGAGCTGCCATTCAGAGAGGAAAAGAGACGGAATTTGCTTCATTTCATTCAAGCACTGTGACCCCAAAGTTAGAAAATATGGGTGAAGAAATGAAAAAGAGTCTTCGCCGGTTTGCCTTCAGTTTTGAGTATTTGCAAAGCAGAAAAACACTCAAAATTGGAGCTGGGCCATTAAGAGTGACATCAGGAAGTATTTTTCAGTCATGTAAACCTACCAACGTTCTTTAAAAAAAAGCTAACTTTTTACTTAGCAATTGTACGAAGTACATACATGATAAAATTAATCCTTTTAACACTTGTAGAATTTTGCTACAGTTTGCTCTTCATATTATAGCTGCAAGTGTTGGCAATTCTATTTGCAAAATATTAGTTCAATGTTGGTATTATTATACAATCATATGGTACAGCATCCTGTTCATACCAGCTCATCTGAGAAGCTATTCAATTGTTTATGGTTCTTGCCACCTAGCCCTGCATATTTTTCCTTTGAAATATATATCGAATGCCCTTTTGAAGCAGCACTGGACTGATGGAAGTGCCACCTTTCAAATGAAATGTTAAACGGGAGGCCCCATCTGCTCTCTCAGCTAGACATTAAAAAACCCTATGTCAGTATTCAAACCGCAGGGAATGTCCTGGCCAACATTTATCCCCTCAACCAATACCTAAAACAGATTACACGAGCAAACCATTGCAGAAAACAAAATCCTGAAACAGAAAGAGAAAACGCCAGAAAGGTCATCAGACTGAAACAGATGTCGTCAGACCTACCGAATATTTCCAGCATTTTCTGGTTTTACCCAAAAAGGATTATCTCGTCATTATCCTGTTCTTTTTTGTAGGAATTGCTATGTTTAAATTGGCTGCCAGATTCAGTCATTTCAAAGGCTACAAATTGCACTGAGACATCCTGAAGTTGTTCATTTTGCAATTTTTTTTAAAATTAAATCTGCTTCCAACACCTTTTGTGCCGTACATTTGAGATCATAGGCTACCTAAATTATTTATTTTTGATCTGTACATTTTCCATGTCATTTCTCTTTTAAAGACAGAAGCAGGAACCCTTGGGTAAAAATGAATATGATTTTACAATCAAGTGTAACTCATTATTAGCCTGCAATGTTCCTGTTTATTCGGATATATCGGAGCTGAGTATTATGTTGTCACAGACTTGATTCATGTTGAAGGCTGTTTTACATGCTTATTTTACTAACCTTCCTGTAGCTAGTCCTGACAGAACCAGATGGCTCCTGCTGCCTGGTCATGTGAAAGAGAGAGGATATCTCAGTTGACCCTGGAGGTAATTCAAAATCTCTTTAATGTAAACTTATCAGCAACTGTGCGTGAGGCCAATCTGCAATGAAAAGTTGAATTCAATGTCACACTTTCTGCCATTTACCATGCAATATGTATTGCATCAATTCGAGCACAAAATATAACAACTTAATTTTCTTTTCAGTTCCTTCTGCGCAAATTACTTTGGTGCAATAAATTATAGGAAGATCAAACACCTGGGAGTTAGAACATAAATGAAAGGGAAAGCAGAAGTGTTCTCAGTGAAACACGAACATGATTTAGAGTTGTTTGTTTACTACTATTTATGTGTGGGCAAAGTACTTTTCATGGTCATAATTTGACACAATAACTTGGCAAAGGAACTTCAGATAGAATGTCACCTTTGAAAGGGCAAATATAAAGATTGAATTTGTAGCAAAAATTTCTAAATTGATTCAATTTGGTAATTACCCAAAGTTTCACTTCAAGCCATTTGTAAATTAATACTTTTTTTCTAATCATGGAATCTAATGGATATTTACAAAATTATATAAGGTCTGGAAAATACGAGTAGTGAACAACTGTTTCTGTAACAAGTAGACTTCAGTCAAAAGAAGAAATTACGCGTTTTCATACGGGTCTCTGAACAGGAAATACTTGGCTGCACAGATGATTACTGAAGCAGAGATTCTGAGAAACAACTTGCTCCCAAAGTATGTGACAAGTCAGCATCGTGATTGCTTTGCAGTCCATGCCAGTCCAAAGGCCTTTGGTAAATTCAGTTTTCTTAAACAGATGACCAGAATTTTACTTTGGGTGATGTCGTTTGATATTAAGTATTGCCCAAGGAGAGGTGCTTATGCTGTTCTTCAAAATAGTGCCATGGGATCTTTTCAACCACCCAAAAAGAGGGCCTAAGTTTAACAGCACACTCCAAGGACAGCACTTTTGACAATACAGCACTGCCTCAGTGCACACAAATTTCTGGACTGGGCCTTGAACACATAACCTATTGCGTCAGAGGTGAGCAGGCCACCAACTAAACTGTGACTACAGTATATACTGTACAACTAAGTTATTTTGATTTTCCAAGAACTTTTTAACTGACTACAGGCATAATATGATAATCCAGATACAGAGATAGTTTTGATGGTGAGTGATGCTTCTGTTTGTCTATGCAACAGTGGCAAAACGTCTATCCCAACCAGACTGCCTACTCCACCAGTACTGTGTACCCATAAATGAATTTAAAAGTTACAAAATCATTAAAAAAGATTTTAAAAGCCTTGGTGAAATTCTGATTCAAAAATCCATGCTGTCATATTATCACAGACATTTGAGTTACAGTAATACAGGCATAGAGCCTGGGTGAGGTTGTTGTGGGTGTAGGTTCAATGGGCCGAATGGCCTCTTTCGACACTACAGGGATTCTGTGACTCAATATTCATAACATAATGGCTGTTATCAAATAACTGTTGGCATATGATTCGCAGGTGAAACTGAGCAGCAAACTCATTTATTTCAGATTATTTTAATGAGTTTAGCTATGGCATGGAAAACTTCAGTCCTGATTTTAACCCTGGGAACGACAGATTAAAATGGTAGTTTGCGCCCCCACCACCCTGTCCTTTAACTCACTAAACATATTATTCAGGATGGAGAAATACTACAGGCATACAAGGCCAATCTAACATTCAGAAGTTTTGACTTGAATGATATTTTAACTGTTTCAACATTTTTAAGTGGAAACATCAGATTGCATGGCACCAAAATCTTCACATTCAACGATTGTGTTTTCTTTACAAGTTACAAGGAGCAGAAATTCTATAAAGCTTGCCTCTCTCTCCCAGCATTGGCAATTGTTTGGAAACACCTTCTCCAGTACTAACCTTTAGTTTAGTAAAGGTTACTAAACTAACCTTTAGTTAGTTTAAAGGTTAAACTAACCTTTAGTTTAGTTTAACTAAACTATGAGATTAGTTAAATCTCATAGTTTAACCTGATATCTCATTGAGATTTCACTCCTGTTGCCCAGTCAGGATGTAATTTCCACCAATGAGCAAGAAACATTTCAGAACAATTTCAAGAAAGACTTCAGTTAAAATAGCCTGGGTGTTACGCTCAATTCTCCATGGGGTTTCCCATCCATTCCGCATTTCACCTGCCTTGATAATACTTATTCAAATCAAATTTAGTCAAAAATTTCAAAAATTCTTGTCAACCATTGGTTCCAGATTATTGAAAGTTTGATCAGGTTATGGGCAGTGTTGAGCAGAGGCCAAAGGAAGGAAAAAAACCATTAGCATAGTACCTCCATGTGATCCACTGCAATTCTAACCACATCCTCAAAGCAGATCAAACCACCCAGTTCATTTTCCTACTTAGTATAGACTTAGGGGAGACCGAGGACAAGATCCAGGGACCAGGGTTCAAAACCCACCATTGCAGATCGTGGGATTTAACTTGCATAAAAATCTGGATTTAAAAGACTATTTGGTCATGTAACCATTGTCAATGGTTGTAAAAAGGAAGGAAATCTGCTTATGACTCCAGATCCACAGCAATGTGGGTGACTTAAATACCCTCTGAAATGGAGGGCAGGAAGGATGGGCAATAAATGCTGGCCTAGCCAGTAACACCCACATCCTGTAAATGAACTTTTTGAAAAAGTAGACTACGTACAATTGGGAGAGTTGTGTGATTGTTGAAGAATGTCAAAAACAACTGTAAGAGTGAAAACAGAAATATTCTGATTTCAGCACATGGACAGCACTTATCTAATGAACAGCAGTTAAAGTAATACTTAATATTGCAATACTCGATATATAGTATTTTAGTGTAGTGTAACAAAACCTGAAAGATAATGTGAATTAGATTATTAACAGACAGCATGTTGTCTAGCACTGCTGTCTCACAGCCCTTGGTATCCCAGTTTGATTCTGGCCTTCGGTGACTGTGTGGAGTTTGCACATTCTCCTTATGTCTGTGTGGGTTTCCTCTGGATGCTTCACTTTCCTCCTACAATCCAAAGATGCGCTGGTTATGTGGATTGGTCTTCAAGTGTCGTAAAAAATGTAGGTTAATCTGTGAGGTTACAGGAAATTGTCTGGCATGGGGCTGGATGCTCTTTTGGAGAGTTGGTGCAGACTCAATGAGCCAAATGGCTTCCTTTTACACTGTAGGAATTAGGAGAGAATGCATTCACACTAACATTTCAGAGAGTTTGGGGATGGGCAGGTTAGTTTCACACTGATGTTGCATTTAGTGTACCATAAAGGTAGCATCACACACTTGACCTGACACCAGGAGGAAGCTTGCAAGACTCCCTGGGGAGAGTGGTCTTGCGCCACTTTGATTTAGAATTAGTTCTGACCTTGGCAACTGCTTTGCATTCCAAGTTTAGCAGTGGTGTGAAGCAGTCTGTGTTTCACATCGACACTGATATTTGAATACACCCTCGGGTTCACTACTGAGACGACATTTTTTCCAGCAACATTGAATTGTCGACCTATTTTGATGCAGATAAAAAAAATTCTTGCAACATCAAATTTAATCATTTAAGTAGTTAAGTAATATTGTGTCTCTACAATTACAATATGGTATTAATACTAAAGCAGTGGCCATCTCTGACAAAAGATGGCATTAAGAGATCAGCACTTGTACCTCAGCTTATAGTCAATATCAAGGACTTAGATCAGGGACCAGTTGTAATATAAATAAATTTGCTCAAAACAAAACTACATATAAAAGCAACCTGTGAGGAAAATACAAAGAGGTGGCAAAGTGACATATATCTGCTAAATTGATTGAGCAAGAATGTTGCAGATGGAGTAAAATGTGCAAAAGCATTAACATATTCACTTTGATTGGAATGGAAGAGCAGTTGTTTTTCTTCAGTGGTGACAAGGAAATGTTGGGATTTAAAGGTATTCTTCACGTCCTTGTATATCAATTACAAAGTACAGAGAATAAACAATTAGGAAAGCAAGTGATATGTTAGTCTTTATTATTAATTTATTTATAATTTTTGGTGAAGGGCCAGAACCTTTGCTGGAAGTTCAATGCATTAGGCTTATTGTGATGACATCTAGAGTTCACACATGAATAATGGCTATTTGGATGAAGGGCTGGTCTGCAATCAGCATCCTCTAACCCAAAGAATCAACACCTCAAATGAAGTAAAGGGGGAAAAATTAAAAAGGAGAAAAAACCCATCTGAATTTGTACTGGATTAACAAAACAGTTGCCTCAGTTAGCAGGCATGTTATTTTAGCTTTTGCAGTATTAAAAATATCTCACTTGCCTTCAACTTTTAATTCCTTTAATGTATAATGTGAATATATCCAGCTCATATTACATAAAAATCTGTAGTCCCCATCCAAACACCTCCAAAAAGTTCCAGGATTGTACATGATCCAGATGACCATTCTGGGTATTACTCCTTCTATGTAGAAGTGCTTCCTCAAATCAATCCTGATCTTCATCAATTTGCAACTTTGGTTCCTAATCATGCTTTAATTTGAATTAATGTATAAATCTAACCCTTTCTGTTCCACTTCATATCGTAGGCACTTCTCATTCACGCCTTTCTCAATATTCCCTCAGAATTTAGATGTTAGGAATCAGCAACACTTCTGGGATTCTGCAGATTCTCTTGGGCCTTCCTGAACATATTATTCCAATTATGTCCTAACCAGAGCATTTCAAGCAGGATGCCTTTAAGCTTGGGCTTGACTGATTTATAGAATCATAGAATTCCTACAGTACAGAAGGAGCCGTTTGACCATTAAACCTACACCGACAACCATCCCACCCAGGCCCTATCCCGATGTATTTACCCTGCTGGTTCCCCTGACACAAAGGATCAATTTAGCATGGCCAACAGTGTCCTCTTTTACTTTATTGACTTCTACTCTCTCTGATAAGCATAGCGTCTAATTATTCCACAAAGTTTCCAATCATGTCTCTAGTCTAAGTCTAAACTAAGCAGCTTCTGGGTGAAAAGACCACAAGATTAGTCCAGCTGAGCCAAGTCAGCCAAATTCAATTTGCAGAACTTAGAAGTTAAAATTGGTGCCCTTTGTAATATTTATTTACATGGTTTTAGCTGCCTCCATGATTCAACACTTGCTTCCTTTCTCAATGTGGTTTTCATTATATCCCTTGGCAAAAAACCAACCAAACCTGTTATTTTAAATTAAAAAAAAACCCCATCTGGCACTGTCTTATCTGTTAATAGAAATTGCATAAAGCACTCTCATAAAATGGTTTGGTTGGAGAGTTTTTTTTAAAATATATATATCTAACTGTTGGTAGCAGACTTCTATTTAAATTGGAAATACAATCCCTATTTTGATGTCTTTCTCTTAGGACCATCAATTAAACATGATCTGGTGAATTGGTGATTTATTCCTCTGCCAATATTGTTTTGCACGATGCTGCTGTGATATTCTGCTATTCGGACCTTTAATGGAAAATTTATGAATTCACTGAAATATCTTGTGCATATCTGTATTTTTTCAGTTTTTCTGATTTGAAAATTGTGCTCACACTGAGTATACTTGATGAGTGAAGTGTTTATTAATTATTTAAGTGTGAAGACAGAATTGACTCTTTTATTCACATCTTGCTAGGTTTCATTTCTGTTAATGCAAGCAAAACGTGATTAATTCAGAAATTTCCTTCTCAGTTTGAAAATCTGGCGGAAGGCATTTAGCGTTCTAACTAAAGCAAATAGTGTCTTTTAGGTCGTACTCGTACACTATTTTAAGTTAACCACAGCAAATGTTTGAGGAGTACAAAAGATATTTCTTAATTTAAAAAAAATGACTGACATGCTTCTCCAAAGTGTCAGTTTCAGAGAGAGCGAGCAGGCAAAGGTACAATTCTTATCGTACTGTTACAGCTCCGATTATCCAGGAGAACTATTCCAGGTAGAACATTATTTTTCAACATTTTCAAATGGATAAAGTGAAACACTGGATTCAAGGAGTTGCCTTTTTGCACTTGAAGAAATGAATCAGCTTTTTGCATCCACACATAGGGTAGTAATTTAGAGGTAGTAAGGAAAGGAGGCTAGTGAAATCCAAGACGCAGAACGATTCACGGTAATGTTCATTATTTTCCCAAGTACAAAATTCCATAGATGTCAATTTTTAAACAATTGTTCTGTCTTTGAAATGCTCCTTTCAAAAGCAGTGCATATAAAAGCACACATAAGTATCACAGAAAAGCTTTGAAACGAGCACAGCAATGGTTTGCTTTGGCAGCACTTCCCGGTTTATTTAAGATTGATTTGGGTGTGAGTATATCCAAGCTATTCCCAGCACATGAACTTTAGGCAGACCTTTGGCATGCCTAAGATACAGAAAAGCATAATCACCTAAAAAAATGTAATTACTACATTTACAGAGATCAGTACAATGCACAGTCATCTTCTCCCACTACTCATAACTAACTCTGAATATTAAACACATCTTGAATACAAACACAGGTTTATAATTACAAAGTCAGTATCATATAGAATAATATTCCAAGCAGAGAAGATTTCAACAGCTTTAAGCTTTTTTAACAAATCCAGCTGAAAGCACGTTGAAAAAATAAATATATGAGAGCATACTCACACAGCACTCTTAAAAACTTTCATCAGGCAAAACTCCTAATGTAAAAGGCAGAAATCTGAAATACAATATAGATTTCTAAAAAGTAACCATAGTTATGGCTTAATTTAGTAAAGATTTGCACATATTACCACTAACAAGCCAAAACATGATAAGATTTTGATTTTCTGAAATATATTGAACAATTCCAGTTTTTTTGCATTTTCTAAATGATAAACAAAAATCATCAGTAAAGTATCCAAAGTAAATTCTATTAAAACATATAATTTGGTATATATTCAGTATTTAGTGTATATTATAACTAAAAAAAAAGCATGTGCTACCTTTTTGTCAATGCAACAAATAAGTTAACTCCTTACTTCCTTGTCTAAAGAGCAGAGATCTGGCACAGCTTTGAACTTTATGAAAGCTTCATGTCGTGACACAGCCAAAATTAATCTCCACGAGAAGGCCAAAACTATAGACATTGAAATGTTAAAGTAACAACGCAGCACATGACTCACACCTGCCATAGCAAAGAAGCCCCGTCATGAAACACTTGTTAAAATGCACTAACTCAGAAAACTAAACCTATGATAGAATTTGTGTGCACAGAGACGTTACAGAATGAAGGAATGTCTCATCTGTTTGCAAAGTGGAGAATCATTTTTTTGGGAATGTACACCTTTCTTGTTTTATGCATAATTTGTCACTGATGTCTAATCTATTAACACACAAAATGAGGGCGGTTTTCACATCAATATGCACTTCTAGGCTGCAGGAGGGAATGATAACTTCAACTACTGTAGATCAATATTTGGGATGCAAACAGGTAGATAAAACCTTTGTTATTCAATGGCTGTTTCATATCTCTCAACAGATAGCAATGTACTTTGGATCCTGCACACACACATGGGCAACCCAGATCCAGATACATTTTAAAGGACAACAATAGCTCAGAAAATGATTGAAAATCTCTAAATTTACCAACATTCTTCAAAAAATATTATGAAATTTAAGGAGGAAAGGTGTATAGAACCACTGGTAAAATGCCCCAAATTTTAACATCTAATCCTAAATTTCACAAGTGGACAATGAACCTGAAAAATCACTGTGGTGTACATATCTTTCTGAATAGTATTCTTTGTAAATATAATGTTCTTGTAAAACTGCCCGACTACAATTTAACAGGTACATTAGTGAAACAGCTAGCACTCTAAAGAACTATAGTGCACTGGTGCACTCTAGAATGTAAAAGTAACCCAAAGGCTACATTTCTTGTGAAATCCATCCAAAATCCTTGTCATCTGCTACAGGAATTTCCTGATTCTCTTGGTCTTGTTGGGAAACGATCTTATCTTCTTCCAGAATTATATCAGCCTGGGGAATCACATCATCATCCTTCCACTTCATATCCTCCTCACCATCTGCCATTTCTTCATCAACCTCCCTTTCTCTGTCCTCATGATCTTCAGGGTACTGGCTTTCCCCATGTTCATCGGGGTACTGGTTTTCCCCATGATTGCCAGGGTACTGGCTTTCCCCCTGTTCATCAGGGTACTGACTTTCCCCATGTTCACCAGGGTACTGGCTTTCCCCCTGTTCATCAGGGTACTGACTTTCCCCATGTTCACCAGGGTACTGACTTTCCCCCTGTTCGTCAGGGTACTGACTTTCCCCATGATCATCAGGGTATTGACTTTCCCCATGTTCACCAGGGTACTGACTTTCACCATGATCATCGGGATACTGACTTTCCCCATGTTCATCAGGATACTGGCTTTCACCATGTTCTTCAACGTACTGGCTTTCACCATGTTCGTCAGCATACTGGATTTCCCCATGGTCATCAGGGTACGGGTTTTCTGCTGAGAACATTCCATCTGGAGACTCATCTGCACCATCCTGGTCTAGCTGAGACATCAGACTTCCGCCAGCACAATCCACACATATTCCGTGACGTCTAGAGCCATGCTTAATACCAACACTGGCTGCTGACATAAAGACTCGATTGCAGACTTTGCAGACATATTTCTTGTCCTTGCTGTGCACCTGAATAGATCAAACAAATTACATTTAGTGGTTTTTCTTTAAAAATGGATTCTACCTAAAAGAAAATCCCTAGTGGGAAAAAAACTTGTTAAAAGTGATTTGGGAGATCATTCAAAACAATGATGTGAAGCCAGAGAAGTTTTGAGAAAACATTTCTATCACCTTTTTTCCACCACCTACGGTTTGCTGCAGTGCAGCTTTTTAGGGACCCTTCTATATCTCTCAAAAATAGTCACTATTTAAATATGTAAACCACAACTGCAAGTGCTAGCAGTTTATTTGACTTCCTTGACATTACTCTGGCTCTCTGGATTACTGGTCCAGTGACAATACCATAATATCACCATTTCCCCTCCAAAGAGCAGTGCAATGTCCAAAATGTCATGAAATAGAAAGGCTCTGAAGACGTATCAAAGGGCCACTAGATTAATCTATTCTCATAGCAAGTAACAGCGACTCTGCTTAGAGATTATTTACAAGTGAAGTTCTATCGGCTTTGTAATTGGGTGTTTTCACTATTTTCAACAATGATCTGGATAAAGGCATTGTGGGTACAGTCTGCACATTCATAGACGACTCAAAAATCTTTGCTGGGAGCACAGCCTAAAGAAAAAAATAATAATCTGATCTTGATACAATGGAAAGATAGGCCATTAATATGGGAAGTGTTGAGGTTTAGTGAGGTAGGGGTTGGATGACATTTAATTCAGATTAAATGCAGTGTAGTACATACCATGTTGAATCTGAATTATAATCTGTGAAGCTTTGATAATGCAATAGTTCCTAAAGATGCTTGAGTGATGTGAGGAAGGTATATTGAAAACCCGAGTATTGGAATGCATTGTTGGGATGATTCACCACAAAGAAGTAAAATGTTCAAAACCTCACATGATGAGAAACAGAAAGGCTTTGGAGATGTTTCAGAGGGCCACTAGATTAACATGCTTTTTAAAAACTTTGGCTATGAATATAGCTTTAGGAATTGGGTCTTTTAAATTGGAGGGGTGGAATTTGATTGATGCATTTAAAATAATGAAGGGACTACACTGTCCACATGTTGACAGACTATTTAAAGAGAGAAAGACGGATAAATACAAGTTATTTAAGCAAGAAATTAGATCAAACGTCTGAACTTTTTTCCAAAGAGTCTTAGATGTTTGGTAAATTGCCACCTGGTGTTGTGGGTACAGATTCATTACAACATTCCAAAAAGTGAACTAAATAAGCTCCTGGAGAATGCTGGTCTCAATGTTTACAAAAGCTAGGTGGGATAGAGTTTAATGGACCCTGTCATCACTATTATCTCCTACTGGAGCTTTCTTCATCATCTTCAGAAGGGAATTTCCTCAGATTTTATTTCTCTAAACTGGCACAAGTTTATTTTTTAAATTTTCTTTTCCTTTTGCCAGGAGATTATATGGTTGCTGGTGAATAAGGGTGCACTGATGCTTAGTTACAATATAGCTGAGTGGGCTTTACTGAATGGATCAGCTGATCTTTCTCTTTTCATCTCTTCTGTATGATCTCTTGTGGATCTACTGTGAGCACTGCTATCCCATGGCACCAAGGATCCAGATTCAATTTCTGAATAAGATCTGATGGGAGAACTGGTGCAGAATGCTCTGATTCTAATGTTCATTCTATATATAAATGTTTCATTCAAGTGGGAATGCAGGGTATCGTACCTGACTCTGAATTATTATGACCAATTTTAAGTCAATAATTTATATGCAAGTATCAGGTTCCATGTCAGAAAGGAAAGCCAAACATTAAGATAATTTATATCTGTATCGGTACAAAAGACATAACTATATCAAGATGTACGGGCCAAACTTTATAGAAACTACTATAACCTGAAATCTCCCGTTCATACATGTCAAAACCGCCACTGATGTAGGTCTGGACATATATGTAGGCCCAAGTGTATTAGAATGCCTTACATATTTATTTCTATCATTTGGAACTGGTGACATATAGGCTTTTGATGTCTGGCAGGATATTTTACCCAAGCTGAGAAGTTCAGAGTGATAGAGACAGAGTTTCATGGCACAGAAAGAATTCCTTTGACCCATAGTATCGGTATCAGCCATCAAATACCTATCTATTCTGGGAAGACACAGGGAAGTTCTGAAGAACAAAGGCTATTTGTTCACAGATCTCTAAGGTGAAAAAGCAGATAGATAGGGTGGTGAGAAAGGCATATGGCACACTCGCCTTTATCAATCGGGGTTTAGATTACAAAAGCAGAGAGGTCATGTTGGAGCTGTATAGAACTTTGGTGAGGCCGCAGCTCGAATACTGTGTGCAGTTCTGGTCACCACATTATACGAAGGATGTGAACTCACTGCAGGAGGGGCAGAGGAGATTTACCAGGATGCTGCTTGGGATGGAACAATTATGGAAAGATGTTGGATAGGCTTGGATTGTTTTTGTTACAGCAGAGAAGACTGAAGGGGGCAACCTGATTGAGGTATTCAATATTATGAGGGGCGTGGACATGGTGGATAGGAAGCCCCTCTTAGATGAAGGGTCAGTTACAAAGGAATACTAGTTAAAATTAGGAGGAAATTTGAGGAAAAAACCTTTTTACTTAGAGGGTGGTGAAGGCCTGGAATGCACTGGCTAAGCAGGTGGTGGAGGAGGGATGTCTCTCATTCTTTTAAATAGTACCCGAATAAATACTTGGTATGTCATAATATTCAAGACTACGGGCCAAGTACTGACAAGTGGGATAAGGTGGGCAGGTCAGGATATTTCATGCATTGGTACAGACTCGATGGACTGAAGGGCCTCTTCTGCACTGTAATAATCTATGAATCTGTGACGCTCTGATCCTATTTTCCAGCACTTAATCTGTAGTCTTGTATACTATAGCATTTCAGGTGCTCAACTAAATGCTTCTTAATTAACTAAAGGAAGGTTTATTTTTTAGCTTCCAAGTTCAGCTTATCAACCAAAAAGGAAAGGGACGACTGTCATTGCTATGGTCCTTTGATCTAATAAGAGCTCATTGATTTTTTTGCACTTACGCACCTGAAGTCTTGCACATGTGCTCAAATTTTTGATCTGTTTCCCTCTTCGAGAAAATTATACAACACCAAAGGCGCATCTCCTGACTTCATACAGAAGGGATAACAGAATGAAAGTTATATGGACTTGACTTGGGCTTTCCCATCCAATCTTTTTTGATTTGATTGTAGGATGTGAGTACTACAAATAAGCTGACAATAACTGGGCTTCCGAACTTCCGAGGAACTGCTGTAGTTTGATGTCCTGGGGCTGAGATGACTGGCCTTCAACAATCACAACCATTTACCTTTGTGCTGAGTGTTAATGCAGCCACTGGAGTTCTTCTCCCCAGCTCCTATCAAGCTAAGCCTTGATGTCAAGGACAGTCAATCTCAACTTTGTAATTCAGCATTTTTGATTCTATTTGGACAAATGAGGTCTGGCCCTGCAGGAACCCAAACTATATACTTACAGGTAAGTGCTGCTTGAAGCTTCCACCGCTTTACTGATGACTGACAACAGAGCGATGAGATGGCAACTGATTGGGTGGGATGTCCTACTTCTTTATGGTTGGGACATAGGCAATTTCCACATCTTTGGGTAGATGCCAATGTTGCATCATTACTGGAACAACTTGGTTATGGGCATGGCTAGTTGTGGAGCAAGTCTTCAGCATTATAATCAAGATATTAATGGCGCCCATGGCTTTTGTATCTACTTTTCTCAACCAGTTTTATGCATTATCAATCAATGCATCCAATCATGAGTAACTTAAAAACTCATTTTGTTCAGGCTGTTATTGTGGGTGACAGAAATTTCAGTTACTGATAAATAAATATAAGCATAGCAAGCATTTGCAATCATTGCTAGGAATCAGATGACATATGCTGAAATTTCCTGAGCATTAAATAACATTTTCACACAATGTCCGACATGGGAATAAAATGTTTTGCAGTTGCTTAAGTATTCAACGAAACACTAGTCCGCATATTAAATTTAAAATGTAACAAGTACACAAAAATGTAATATAGAATAAGGAAGAAATAATGTGAAAGCAACAATCAGGATTGAGAGAGTTGACAGAAATATAAATCTTGCAAGTGCCTGTGCCACTCAATCAACTTCCATTCAATGTGGGGTGGTGGTGTTTGTCATTAGTCACTATCAGAAATATAATTCGGTATATCAAATCACTTTGAGGTAGCCACATCTGGAAGGTTAATTAATAGGGCTTTCAGTATGGAGTGCTCAATGGCATAGGTATATATACTAGGTGAGAGGAGGAGCAATGTGAAAATGCTTTGGCTATACTATTGCTTGTATTTCAGCCAGCGATTCTCATGCTTTCATTTCTGGAGTTTATTTTTCTAATTACGCTTATTTTATTCACAATGCTCTATACATTGTTCAGTGGTTTAAGTTCCATTTTCATCGCTAGCGCTGAAGAATTACTATCTGTTGTAACAGTGGGCACCAAAGTAAATATGATCTGTCAAAAAACTTCTATTTACAGAAAATACAGTTTTCTCAAACTGTAAAGGTCATGTAAAGTCTTCCTCAAGTCTATGGTAAGCAAGTAACCCTATTTCTCACTTTCAGCTTGGGTATAGTGTTGCTTGTAAACTTACCACTTGTTCAGCACTTGCTAGTGTATACCACTGTGACACAGCTTACAATTTCTCATTTATTCTAAACCACTTTCCATCTTTATGCCCTGGCAGATACGGCATTATCATCACTAAATTGCCAACTTTCACTATCCCTGGCACTACTATTGACCAAAAACTTAACTAGATCAGCCATATAAATATGTGACTACGCGACTTGGTTAGAGACTGGGAATAACTCATCACCTGACTCTCCAAAGCTTGTCTGCCATTGAGGTGCATATCAGAAGTGTGATGGAATACTCTCCATTATCTGGACAAGCTCAGCTTCAAGAACAACACTCGACGCCACGCAGAACAAAGCGGCATGCTTTACAGCATCCTATTCACCAACCTAAGCATTCATTTCATCCACCGCTAATGTACAGTAACAGCAGCGTGTACTATATACAAGAGGCACTGGAACAACTCATTAAAGCTCGTTTAACACATCTTCAAAACTCGCCACTTCTATCACTGAGAAAGGATAGCAGACGCATGGAACACCATCTGCAAGCTCCCCTCCAATGTATCTTCTGAAGTTTTACTGCTATTCCACCTTGCTACTGGATCAAAATCCTAAACACCCTCCCTAGCAGCATTGAGTCTATCTATGCCACATAGACTGTAGCAGTTCATATTAGCTCATTGCTACCTTCTCAAGGGCACTTAGAGATGAGCAAGAAATGCTAGCCTAGCCAGCAAAGTCCAATACCCCAGGAATACATTTTTAAAATTATTGATCTAAAAGTAACTCACAAGTAACGCAATGTATTGTTGGTCAATGAAGCTTCTGCAAAATGCCCACCCTTATTTTAAGGCCCAATATTATTCACACATAGATCATCAAAAGTTACAGCATAGAAATAGATTCATCCCATCTACTTTAATGATTTTTTGTTTTCAACAATGACTAAATCACCTAATTTAATCCCCAGTTTTAACATTCTATCAGCTTCCAATCTCTATTTTAAACTAACACCCCAAACGTTTTCAAGGTCTGAAAAATGCTAGTGTGGAGACTTCAATGGCCTTCATAGCAAGAGGATTTGAGTATAGGAATAGGAATGTTTTACTGAAATTGTATAAGGCGTTGATCAGGCCACACTGAAGTACTGTGTGCAGTTTTGGTGTTTGTATCTGAGGAAAGATATCCTTGTTATAGGAGGAGTAACAGCCAAGATTTACTCAGTTAATTCCCGGGATGACAGATCTGTCATATGAGGAGTGACTAATTTGTTTAGGATTATATTCACTGCAGTTTAGAAGAGTGAGAGGGGATCTCAGAAACTTACCAAAATTCTAATAGGATTTGACAGGTTAGATTCAGGAAGAATGTTCCCAATGGTGGAGGAGTCCAAAACTAGGGGTCATAACTTGAGGATAAAGTGTAAACCTTTTAGAACTAAGATGAGAAATTTCTTCACCTAGAGGGTGGCAAATGTGTGGAATTCACTACTATCTAATGTAGTTGAGGGCAAAACAGCTGATTTCAAGAAGAAATTAGATATGGTTCTTGGGTCTAAAGGGATCAAGAGATATGGGAGTAAGGGGAATTTGGGTGCAGGGTGGATGGGGGGGGGGGGGGGGGGGGGGAGGTATTGAAATCAGGATATTGAATTCAATAATCAGCCATGGTCAAAATGAATGATAGAGCATGTTCATAGGGCTGAATGGACTACTTCTGCCTCCAGTTTCTATGTTTCAAAGAATGCAACATCTATGGTGCAAAATAAACAAAAATAATTCTTCTTTAGGATTCAAAGATTACTCGGCACATTTTACAAGACAAAAGATGAAGACTTTTAATTAAGTGGATCCTGCATTTAATATTCAGTGGTTATAAACTATCTAGTTTTGAGCAAAGAAAACAGAACACTCAAGCACTGTGATTTATTATTTACTAAGAATAATTTATTTCATTGCATACCAAGATATTTCAAAAAACAACTTATCTGTTGTGGCCATATTTATATTGCTGTAGCACATTGAAATAATGTTCAAGCAAGTTTAAAAAACAATGTTACATGATTTAAGTACAGTCTGTGTTGTTCAATGCTGGTACCAAGTGTAAAGAATGCTTACCAACGTGTGCCTTTTCATGTGTTCCCGCCGAGTAAACTTCTTGCCACAGATTTCACAAGGATATGGCCTTTCACCTGTGTGTGAGCGCATGTGCCTCTTCAGGATACATTGATGCATAGCAGAGAAGCTGCAGTATGGACACTTGAACTTCTTTCTTATCACAGTAAATTCGTTAACTGTAAAACGAGAAGCAGTAGTTTTATTTAGTTTTGAATGCACGAGCCAATTCTTTTTCAGTATGACTAATTTTAACATTGCAACAGGTGGGCAACATCAGAACTAACTGGAGCCTACAGTGCATTTTTCCATTAGTGATAATATTTTGGGTATTCATTTATTTTCACAGCAAGCTTCCTACTTGATGCTACTGTATTGTTATAAGGTGCTGAGCCATGGAGATGGGAATTTATATTGAAACCTTCAATTCCTGAAAAACTCCCGACTTGGAACAGTGATATCAGAGGATCTGGGAATTTGCAAAGATAAAGTACCTCCTGAACAAACACCCAGTTAATCAACCAGCCTGGACAATTTCTCGTGACTACTTTGATAAGACTAATGTCCTCTGCCAATAAATATCATAAAGCCTCAAGAGGAGAGAAAACAGAAAAACTGCACTGAATGAAAAACACATCCCAACTAAACTGGGTGTGAAGTTTCTGTCTTGTAAGATGATGAAAAATACAGAAATAATACATGAAACATGTTGAGGAATGATTTTCAACTCGAGATTTAAAAAACAATGGGGGAGAGAGAAGGAGAAGAGGAGGAAAAGAGGCCAAACTCTGAATAATCTTTTAACTATTTTTTTCCATGAACTATAGTTTGTTGACTAGGGACATCCTAGTGATTTCATGGGAATCAAGTAACGGAACAAAAGAAAAACTCAGCAAATATGACCTATTCTTCCTAGAACATATGGCCAGACAACCCTGAACTACTCAACTCAAATGAATATACATGAGCATATGCAAGAGGAAAATTACTACTTGACATATTGGTGTTTATGGCAGCAGAAGGATTGCTAATTATGTCCAGATGAGTGATGTAGATATATGACTCAGGATAGTTAGACCAAAATCAGTGCTTTAAAATGACAGCAACGCTCAATGCAATTAATTTCTGACATCAGGTCACATATCCAGAGTTACACTCATTTTTTACATCATGGGCATACATGCTAATTACAGATGAACCAATCTTTCCTTCAAGTCTGAGTGGCAGTATTGATGGATACCAGCTTCGGCTGAGAAAAAAAACCCAAATTTGATCTCAAGAAGATTCATCATTTTCCTTCAAATTAACCAACTCATCAAGGCTGCTGCTATGAATTGACTGTGAATAGATCTCAAACTATTAGGCAATGCATAATTAAAATGGGAGTTCAGTGTCAATGAAGCTTTTGAAAAATTAAGTTGCACAGTACTGAACAGTATCTACATTCACGTTGTTTCTGTAAAAGAAGAAGAAAAGTCACTTCCCTTTGGATTACATAAAACCAATTAAGCTGGAAATTGAGACAAGATACCATTCCTTAAGCACATTAGCTCAAATATTAAAGGACATCTATTGCATGACAGAAATCTTGCATCCTAACACACCCATGTTAAAATGAGTTATTTTGACATAGCATCTATTGTGCAGACCATAAGTAGCAGTCAATTTATGCATTTCAAAGGTTCCACATACAACAAGTGAGATGACCAATGGGTTAATTATTTTAGTGGGTTGCAGAAGGAAATGTTGGTTAGGACACTGGAAAAATTTAGCCATCTGCGTACCAGGTGATCTTTATGGTTCAATTGAAAGGTAGACTATTTTACATCTCACTCTGCAGCACAACCTCGGAGCTCCATTTAAGTATAGTAAACTTGGTACTCAGTCCAACAGAGGCACAGTATTGCCCAGAGCCAAACTGGTATCATGGAATGTATAATCGTGTATTAGAAAGGCTGAAAGTTATAACGTCTAAAAGTATAGCAAAACTTCAGGAGAAATGCAGCAGTTCAAAATGACATTTGAAGACAATCTGATCATATTGAAGGGATAACTGCAACCAAAACCTATTTGTTACTGGCTTTGATACTTTTGAATTGTGTACTTCTAGTTCATCAAAATGTTTTTTGTACATTTGTCTGGAAGTCTCTCCAAAGGACATTAACGTAAATTAGATCCTAACGTGTTCCAATTATGATATTTTAATTTAGGATAAAGAAAGCCTGAGGGTGTTTTTAAAACTATGCTTACAATAGGCTATCAAGTTCTAATGGACAAAGATGTGTAGATTAGATGGATTAGTCACATTAAATATGTTGGGTTACAGGGATAGGGCAGGGGAGGGGGCCTGGGTAAGATACTCTGTCAGAGAATCAGTGCAGACTTATGGACCACTTGGTCTTTTTTGCACTGTGGGAATTCTACGATAACAATTATTACATCAAGCATGCAGCTTTCATTTCAATGCCTCATTTTGACTGTAAACAATACATAGATAATAAGCAGCCAAAGTATTCTTTTCTATCCAGAAATCCAATTCCCATTCCCAGAATCAGTTACTAGCAATTTTAGGAACTTATAGGATGTGGTGTCCACGGGAGAAGATTATACTTAGGATAAAGCTAGTGTGGATAGATAACAGATTTATCTAGAGATGCAAACAATGAGGAAAAAAGGCATCAACTATCGAACATGGGCAGGATTGAGAAGTATATGAATAAAGTAAAATTACTTCCCTCCATTCCAGACAAATGTCACAGCATTCACTCCACACATAAAACCTGTATCAGATAAATTTGTAAAAAATTCAGAAAATGAACACTGTTGCCAGAATTGATTACACGAGTCCTTAAAGACAATAAATATGGCAGCATACTTCATTTGTGAAATAGAATCAATGCTAAAATTAAATTTCCTTTCTATTGCAGATTGTTGGCTTACACGGTGAACTAGGACTACACTACAATAGTCCCAACACACATACAGACTCAATAACTGTATAATTTATTATAAGACACTGCAATAAGTGCTGTAGACATGTGCTAGATTTCAATATTGTAGATTTAAACTGCAGAAGCATTCTATAGTTGTTTCAGTAACAG
Source organism: Sphyrna mokarran (assembly GCA_024679065.1). Taxonomy (NCBI): domain Eukaryota; kingdom Metazoa; phylum Chordata; class Chondrichthyes; order Carcharhiniformes; family Carcharhinidae; genus Sphyrna; species Sphyrna mokarran. The sequence goes on from JAGIQG010000016.1 coordinate 49,751,414, forward strand.
TGAAATTGGAAGATCTTATGGGATTAAAGCAAGACAGAAGAAAACAAGTACAAATTTGCCACATTTCGTAGACAACATGAGGTGACACAGTGGTTAGCACTGTTACCTCACAGCGCCAGGGAACCAGGTTCAGTTCCAACTTTGAGTCACTGTCTGTGTGAAGTTTGCAAGTTCTCTCCATGTCTGTGTGAATTTTCTACGGGTGCTCCAGTTTCCTCCCATAGTCCTGAAGCATGTGGATTAGGTAGCTTGGCCATTTCAATTAGCCCTTAGTGTCAGGGGGATTAGCAAGGTAAATACATGGAGTTACAGGGATGGGGCCTGAATGAGATTGTCGTCAGTGCAGACTCAATGGGCTGAACTGCCTCCTTCTGCACTGTAGGGATTCTATGATTACTAAGTGGCTGGATTAATTAATTCCTGATTCTACTATTAAACAATAAGTATCAATGCATTATTCTGCAATTATCACTACACAAACAAAAAATAATTAATCTGATGTCTTGTGATACGTAATAAATCACTTAAAGATGTTGCATCCTCTGATAATCCCTGGGCAGGTTTAAGATTCAATTTAAATTCATATGCATTTAAAAAAGGTGCAAACAGTTTAATTTGATTAGATGTCTATCAATTTGCACCACTTCCATGCCAAGCAACTCTGTATCCACTTCACATGCTCAACTGAACATTCTAAAATACTGCATCCATTAACTTTTCACAGAAATGTAAAATGGCTACTTTAGTAATTAAGCAATTGTCTCCAAACTGTCAAAATACCTCCTATTCATGCAGGACATTTCTCAACTTGCCAGTGGGAAAACAAGAGCAAGTGGCCAAAATCAGGGTTACTATTTTACATGCGTTTCATAAATATTCAAATAAACTCACTGTAACTCAAAAGAAAATTTGCTATGTATTTCATTTTATAATTTATTAGGAATTAATAACTTATTGGAATTTATCAGTACTTCAGTATTTTACTCAAGCTACCAGGTTATGCAGATACCAAAGAACTCAAGAAAATTTGAAGTAATCAATTTTGTTTTATTTGTAGTCTAATTTACAGAAAAATTATCTGAAGCATTTAGCAGCATTTCAAACTGAAATGGCCAATCAAATGAAACATTGGTGGAATGAAGTTTATTTATTAATGTCACAAGTAGGCTGACATCAACACTGCAATTAAGTTACTGTGAAAATCCCCAACTCTGATGCCTGTTTGGGTACGCTGAGGGAGAACTTAACATGTCCAAAATTGGCACGTCTTTCAGACTATAGGAGGAAACCGGACCACCTGCATGAGACCACAAAGAAACAGGGAGAATATGTAAACTCCACACAGATAGTAACCCAAGTCCCTGGTACAGTGTTAACCACTGTACTGCCAAGAAGTTGAATCTGGATCAGAAAAAAATTCAAAGTTCCACTCTGAAGTTGACTGGATAGTACTGAAATTCACCTCCAAATGTAAATAACCAACAGTTAAAAGCCATTAAGCTTGTAAAATCTGTCAATTTTATTAAGTAAAAGTTCCACTAATCTTCATAATTGATCCTTTTGATCATTTCATCTAGACCACTACATAGTTTTCCATAGTTCTCTCAATGTAGGCTTTAATCTTGAATGCAAGATGTATTTTAAAATACTAACACTATCCAACTTCAACACAAATGTACCATGGCAACCTTTCCCAATCATTATGGGGTCAGTAGGAGTAAACAAATGCAAATAAACCAGAGTTACAAAAGCACTGATATTGCTTAGTGAAGGAAACATTTATTGTTTGGTTCATATGTGGCTAAATTAATTGCTCAAATAAAAATTAAGGCATAACATAATATATGTGCAAGCAGATAATGTAGTGGGGATCTAGAAAAATTGCTCATGGTGCATTCTTAAATGGAGAGTTAAGTATAGAGAAAGAAAAAGACGAATAACAGAAGGATAAATGAGAGTGAATTAAGAGGCAAATAAGGTACAGAAAAAAATATAAAGAGAATGAAAGAAAGGCTAGGAACAAGGAAGGAGGCAGAGGAAAATAAAATAGAAAAGGGCTTTTTATTGAAAATCTCCAAAAATTAATTTCAGGTAGGAATGAGATTGAACACTTTAAACTGCTCTCACACCGGAATAGAAGTTGATAGGGTGTTAATCAACACCAATTTTTAAAAAGTTACTTAGTCTGACACCAACATTGCAAACTTTAATCAGTATTGTCATTTGTGAAAATCCACAATTTCTTAAAAAGATATGTATGAATACCTAAAAGGAAATGTATGAGTAAGATGCTAATTGTGCGAAGTAAAGAGCGGAGCAGCACAAATTGACGAGATATTTTTGAAGATTCAAAACTCACGGGTTTTCTTTCAATCGCCATAAACATGCAGGCTAGTTTGCTCAATAATGATGACATGCATCATTAATATGACATTAGTTCCCTACCAAGATCCAACCCAATGTGTCAACTTTTCAAGTGGTTCAGTCCTGAGAACAAAATTTTACAGCAATATCATTGCAAGGGGAGCAGTAAAATTTCAGTTTGTGTCAGTACTTGAACATTTCTCCAATCCTCGCAAAAGGGCAAGATATACTAACTTCATTCATTTGTACAGCTGCTTACTGGAAACTAACAAAATAGAAAAGCATTTTGCAGAATAGACCATACATCTGGTGCCAATCTTCACAATCCCTACTAACAACTTAGAAGATCAAAATACCAGGATAAAAGTAATTCCTGATTCCCAATAGTTAAGAAAAATTCAGAATACCAAACTTACAGGAACAAACCAGTTAACTAGATTCTGAACCATCATTATTTGATAAATTAATAACAACATAATGCACACTAAATGGAGACATTAGTACTGCAAGAATTATGCAGAGGATTTTAAAGGAAATCCCCATCTTCACAAGCACTTCTCACCACACCACGATATATGTACTAGCAGTAATACAAGCAAAGCAGCAGATTTACCTCTGCCCTGATAATGGTTTGAGGGATCAAAAAGGAGACAATAAATCATTTCACCAGTAACAATACACTTGTGTATTTTCCTCAAGCAACTGCATAATGCATACATTCTTGCACAAATAATTTAACAGCTTTTCCTCAGTAAAGTCCTTAATTGCTAGCGAATCACTTCCAATGTTTAAGCTGGTTTATTTATTAAGCAGCTCACCAATAGAGACCAGAGATTCCCAAGCAATTCCCTTCCTGTGGTGTTAACTGATCTTCTGTGGGATGGGTACAGAAGTGCCATAAGAAGCCTCTGAATCCCAGGGTTGGAAAGAGACACTTGGAAGAAAACAGAGCAAAAAAAAAAGCTACTTGTAATTGCCATTTACTGTCCCTTACCCAGAATGAATGAGAGGTAGCAATGTGTTTTAAAAATACCTGGCTGTAATACATGTCCTTTCTGGTCAGAGACCATCAAACATCAAGTCCCACTCACTCCACACGCACCTCTCTGTTCCAGGGTTGAACTGATGAGTCTTATTCGCAAGTAAGCCTTTACTTGGACAAGAATACTCCATCTTCTTGAAACATTTAACAACTGATGCAATCTAACTCGTTTTTCCTTTTAAGGGTGTAAAATCTCTTTCTCTGATAAAAAGGTAATGAAAAATCCAACCATCACCTATAAAAGGCAAATAGCCCATCAGCTTATATTCGGACAAAGGAAAATGGTTATGGTAGGCAAATCTCTCATTACCAGAATGTCGCTACAAGAGTTCCAAAGGATAATGCCTTAACCAAAACCATTTTTAGCTGGTTCATCAATGACCTTCCCTCCATCATAAGGTCAGAAGTGTCTATGTTCATTGTGCAATCATCAATGTTCAGTATGATTCACAACTCCCCAGATACAGGGAAGCAGGCCATATTCATATACATCAAGACCTAGACAATATTGAGGATTCAGCTGATAAGTGAGCTTCAAATATTCAAATTGTACAAGTGCCCAGCAATGTCCACCTCCAATAAGACAAAATCAAACCATCCCCCACCTTGACATATGCCATTACCATCAGTGTATCACCACTACCAACATCTTGGGAATTATCACTGACTAGCAACTTATTTGAAACAGTGAAATAAATATTGTGGATCTAAGAGTAGGTCATCAGTCAGGAATCCTGTAGTAAGTAATTTAACTCCTGACTGCCCAACCCTGTCCACCATCTACACGGCACAAGTCAGGAATGTGATGGAATTCTCTCACTTGCCTGGATGAGTGCAACTCCAAACCAACAATATGCAGAAACAAATTAATCGACTTCATCAGCACCCTATTGTCTTACAAATATTCATTCTTACTACCACTGACACAAAGTGGCAGCAATGTGCACTATATTCAAGATGTATTGCAGTAACTTATACACGTTCCACTGATAACTGACCACCCCCATGACATGCCAGCTAGAAGGACAAAGGCAGCAGATGCATGGGAACACCATCACTTTAAAGTTTGCCTCTAAGCCACACACCATCTTAACTTATATATCACTGCTCCTTCACTGTAACTGGGTCAAAGCACTGGACCTGCACCAGAACAATAGTGGTTCAAGAACATAGAACATTACAGCACAGAACAGGCCCTTCGGTCTTCGATGTTGCGCCGACCAATATAAAAAAGCAATGCCCCTCCAAACTAAACCATTCCCTTCTCTTCCATATACTTATCAACTAACCTCTTAAACGCCACCAAACTTGGCGCATCTACAACTGCTGCAGGCAGGGCATTCCACTCCCGAACCACCCTTTGGGTAAAGAACCTACCTCTGATATCTGTCCTATAACTATCACCCCTTAATTTAAAGCTGTGTCTTTCTTGAATCACCTTCTTTAATTTAAAGAAAGTGATTCACCTCCACCCTCAGAGGCAATTCGAGATGGGCAACAAACGTTGGCCTTGCTAATTCACCCAAAGGAAGAATTAGCAAGCTTGAGTTACCCCTCATGCTCTAAGGTGCTAAATTACTGCTGCAATATTACTGTTCAAAACAACTCAACATACAACAATAGCCAGCTTGCATTAACTAACCATTTATTTAGACAAGCTAGTAGTATTTGTAAACCACCGACAGAACCAAGAAAAGGACGAGCAGTATAAATAAAATCAAGAAACTAATTCTGAACAGACACAGCTCAGATGAATAACGTTTGACACACCATGTTTTTGCAAAAGTGTACTGGTGATTCAATTGTAGGTATTGACTGCCAAAAAACTTAAAAACTGTATTCTGAAGTTTTCAGTTAGTTTTGTGAAGGAGTTGGCAGCCAGGGAAAGGTTTCTGGAAATGTTGGGGACTGTGGCAAGAGAGATCGTCTTTTTTAAAAGGTGGTAAGGAAGGGGGCTACAAAATTAACCTAAAACAGACCCAATAAATTAAACAAGGGAAGTTTGTAACTAATTATGATTTATTAATGTAGCCTTTAGGGTTGTGTTTCCATTTATGGTATAAGCAGGAAGTTATGCCCAAAATACACTCTAAATTACACTGTTGGTTAGGCTGCAACTCAAGATTCTGCTAAAACACATTTGCATAATCAAAGAAAATCTTCCATGAAGCTGCACAGATAGTAAAATAGAACTTAAGTTTATTTTCTTCCATAAAAAACTCTATAATGGTAACTTGGCAGAGTTTGATTAGTACAACTGAATGGGTTTATCACAAAAATAGCGTCCAGCAATCCCATCTGTAAAGATGTAAAAAAGGCACTGAATGTTACTTTCAATCCTGCTTTAAATTCCCTGATTTTTGCAGATTCAGTTAGTTAAAGGAACAAAAATTCTAATCCTCTCTTTAACAAATTGACTAATACAAGTTAACATATGGCTTTTAACCATATACTTCCAAAATCAAACATGTTTTAAATCTGAACCAACTTTGTCCTTTTCAGGTATTCATGCCAATTTCAAACTCAAGTGAATCCTACAAAACACGAAAGGACAAACTTTCGCATCACGATATCCTCACTGAATATACGTATGTGACCCAATAAAGTAAACATTTTACTTTTCACAACTTATTTTAAAAACAGTTAACGGAAATAGCTGCAGTACAACCATGACTGCAAAGGAATGAAGTAACTTTGGATAAAGGTGTTCCAAGACTGTGTCTTTCGAAGCTCACTAGTGATTGTGATTTATGAAGTTTAAATCCATGTTTTTATTAACTTGAATACATTTCAAGTTGCTGATGCTCACAATTCTTGACACTGTGATTCCTTTCCCAAACACCACATCCTCAAAATGCAGACAGGGAAACTTAATTAAAAATACAAGTGTAAGGATACATTGCTTAGACTCAGGGTATGTATATGATCCAAAGGTCAAACGTTTGGATATACTAGCAATGCATCATGAAATTCATTTCAAAGACATACGAGAAGGCTGGATAATATTAATAGCCTTATGGATCTAATTAATTTATTCTATTAAGAGCAAATACAGGGACATAGGAAATAGAAACAGACCACCTGGCCCCAAGCCCACTCTGCCACTCAATGAGATATGGCCAATCATCTACCTCAACACCACCTTTTACATATCCCTTAGTGTCAAATTCTAATTTAATCATTGTCTAGAATTCAATCACTCTTATTTTTAAATATACTCATTGACCAAGCATCAATAGCTCTTTAGGATAGCAAATTCCAAAGGTTCTCTGAACCTTTCTCTGAAGAAATTATTCTACCTTCGGTTCTATACAACCTACCCCTTAATGTATGACCCCCACACTACCACCCCCCCCTCCCCCGCCACTGCCACCGGTGAAGGGAAACATCCCTCATACATCTACCTTGTCAATCACTTCAACAACTTTGTGCATTTCACTGAGATCACTTTTTAATCTTCTAAACTCTGGAGAAAATAGGCCTGGTCTCCTCAATTTCTGGACAGCTAAAGACAAAGGAAACAAATCTGTATATTTATTGTGCCATTCAAAAACCTCGGTGTCCCAAAGCACCACGAGCTAAGAAAACAAATGCTATTTAATTGATATTTTAAAATCAAACTAATGTAAGGGAAGTTAAAATATTTTCTAGGTCCTCCTAGTTAAAAAAAAATCTTTGCTTAGAACAAGATTAAATAAAAATTCTGCAAAGAGCATAGTAACATGTTCTATAACATGCCTTTTGCAACCACAAGGAAGTGGTGGCAGAGACAATGCATTTTCATTTTCAGCCTGCATCAGGAGGAGGGATGCACAGACACTTAAATTCACCAATATTAATGAGTCAGAATTATCCTTGCTTTTCAACTTGTCATAAGCCAAAATTTCCAATCATAGCAATGCATTGAACGCAGCATTAAGGCGCAACTTAAACAATGCTATTATCAACACAAATGTTGAAATATAAACAGGAGGGAGGCAAATCCTGATAAAATACTAGCACGTGGTTACAATTGGTTTTCCTGTTCTTTAACTGAAAGGAACAATTCACTCTGGACAAAAATAGGAATGCAGCACACTTGATTTGTTGGTGGTATCTAAATTTTATTGAATTCAAAGCAATTGAAAACAATATGATCAAATACATCAGTGCACTAGAGAGCAACATATTTGCTATTTCTATAAAAATAAAGGTAATACAACATCATCTTTTGTCAAGATGTGCAGAGAATTCCATAATATACATGAATCTACAGTTGAGTGACATGGAACAGTTACAAATAACCTCTATTTTCCTGTCTTGAACAAATCAAGTGCAGAGCCAAAGGAAAAGCGGTCTCCAGTTCACATCATGAAGATAAACATTGCTTTTATTGTAGTTAAAAACATGGCTAAAATGTACAAACAGAATCTAGTTTAAAAAGCAGGATGTTAACATAAGCGATTCTAGAAAGTATATGAGCCAACATTAAATTTACAAAACATAAACTCAATAGGAAACACTCAATGAACGCAACAATTGTAAACATATTTAGCATGTTCAAAGTAAACTATTGTTTTGAGATTATATTGTTTGGGTAGCCCAAAAAAAATTACTTTTCAGTATAATGAATTGAAAGAAGAAAGCTCAGCCTTTTCTTTGGTGACACTAGACAGAGACCAGAACTTCCTAACAGAAATAAAAATGAATTTCCTCTCCCGTCACATGGGCAAAAGAGTTTGCACTCATTCTGTCACTGCAGTGATAGGAAAATCGACATAATGGATAGAGGAGAATTTTCTGAAGGTCAAAGAAGCTAATGCTGATCTTTTCAAGAGTAAAAACTGATCTTGGATTAATAAATAGTTAGGAGTCCACTTACATGGGATCAACATTCTTCAAATAATGTACTTCTGTGTGAAAAATTTGAATACATAATACATCTATGGTCAGTTTAAATTTACAACTTGCTCTTGCATATATTGTAATCTTTGAGTCAGGAACTCTTGTAAAATCTTATTAAACAGAATTTTGCATAACCCAAATATGCATCACTGAGATCAAAACTGAACATTTCAGAAATACATCACTTTTAGTCCAAAATCTCTCATTCAACAAACTAAATTTTAAGAAACTAAAAACTATGCCGACCAAGCTGGTTTCCGTAAGGGATGCAGCTCATGTCGTCAAGTTCAGGTGCTTGCCACCCATATCAAAAATGGCTTCTATTTCCAAAAGAATTTGAAGACAGTTGTGGTGCTGTTAGACCACTGGCTGCCTATGATCGTGTGGTATGCCGATCTGCTCCTAAAGCTATCTTGATGCTTCCAACCTGATTCAGGACAGGTGAAACACTCCTTCACAACAGATGAATTAGAATCCACCACGGACAAAGGAGAAGTGCAAGCAGAAGACCGGCCAATGGCACTCAGTACTAACTCCCACGCTATTCAACGTACAGACAAATGACCACTTCCTATAAGTTCTTCTATGCTGATGATGATGTGCCACCCAAGTCCCATCCTGTGCACCCTAGACCGTTCACAATTATTCATTAAGGTGTTTCACCTTAATGAATGTTGCAAAGTTGATATCTTGTAAGCACGTGCTATCTTGTACTGAATCCTTTTAAACGCATATCCACCGCACTTCACCTCCATAATGTCAGCTCCAGAAAGAATTGTATATGTACATGGATGGTCAGAGACTATGGTACAACTCCAAACTAATATACTTCAAAGTCATTCTTGAAAGGACTCTGTCCTTTTAGAAACATGTGAAGAAAATTCTGGTCAAAACCTGAAACCTACATGCAGTGCAAATGCCACATCACGTCAAACCTCAGCTCTTGTCCCATCATACTCTGCAGCTGTCTGCTATAGGTCATTACAAACATTTTGTTGGTATTCAATTGAGTATCAACAAGATTAATATCGGAATTAGGAGCAGTAGTAGGCAATTTAGCTTCTTCAAGCCCACTCCGTCATTTAACATAATCATGGCTGATCTTATCCTAGTCTCAGCTCCACTTCCTGCCTGCCTTTTTGTCCCACTTTTCATTGGAATTTCTTGAATCTGCTGACCAATTTTGCTTCCACTATACTCTGGAGCAATGAATTCCACAGATTCACAACCCTCAGAAATAGTTTCTCCTCATCTCAGTTTTGAGCCTACCTATATTACTCTATCCCCAAGGCCCCTTGTTCTAGACTGTCCCACAACGAACACCCATGTCCAGCTTATCAATCACTTTTATCATTTTTTATGTACCTCAAATCATATCCAGCAAATAAGGCCAAGCTATTCAAGCACACCTAGTACACTTTCTGATCCAGGCACTTCACTCAGAGAGTGGTAGGTGAGTGATATCATCTGCTGTTGGTGGTGGTGATGGTGGTAAACTTGTTGGGGTCTTTTAAGAGACTTCTGGATGAAGATATGGAATTTAATGGGATTGAGGATTATAAAGTAGGCCAGGTAGTTAGGTATATGATCAGTGCAACTTGTGGACTGAAGGGTCCATTTGTGCTGTAGTTTTCTATGTTCTAACTGCCCTTTCATCCCTGGAATCAATCTGGTGAACTTCCTCAAGGTAAAAGACAAAAACTGGACACAATACTCCAGATGTGGTCCATTTGTCTTTTTTTTAAAAAACATGCTGCACCTGCATACCCCACTTTCTGATTCAGGCACAAGGACACTCAGATTCCTCTACATCGACACATTTTGTATCATTTTCCATTTAAATAAGAATTTGTTCTTTTATTTTTCCCAACCAAAATGGGTATCCTCACATTTATCCACATTAAACTCCATCTGCCAGATTCTTAAGTCTGTCTCCTCATCTTTCTCATCTATTTTAATAATGTCCACACTCTGCTATATTCTGTCCCCGCTTGCAGATCCATTCAGATGGATTATAAATAATTGAGGTCTGAGAACTGAATCCTGCGGCGCCTCCCCGGTTAGAGAAGTACCATTCATCCCAACCTTCTGTTTTTTATCCATTGGCCAATCCTCTATCCAAGCCAAACTCTATCCCCAACCCAATTGGACCTAACCTTCTGGATCAATCAAATGCCTTTTGGAAATGAGACATATCACATCCTCAGGATCACTTATCCACCTTCTGATTACATCCTCAAAGAATTCCAACAAATTTGTTAAGCACAACTAGGACTTCATAAAACTGTGCTGACACTGATAAATTGAGCTTAGTTTTTCCAATGTTCAGTTATCTCTTCCTTAATGATCGATTCCAACAGTTTCCTCACCACTGACATTAAACTAACTGGTATATAGTTTCCCACTTTTTGTCTCACTCCTTTTTTGAGTAACCATGTCATATTAGCCTCCTTCCATTCACTGGTACCTTTTCATAATCCAGGGAATTTTGAAATAGTGGCACAGTGACAAGAAATGCTGTCTCCCAGTGCCTGAAACCCATCTTCAATTCCAGCATCGAGTCACTATCTGCATGGAGTTTGCACATTCTCCTCGTGTCTGCATTGGTTTCCTCCAGTTTCCTCCCAAAGTCCAAAGATGTTTGGGTTAGGCTGATTTGCTATGCTGAATCACCCCTTATTGTCCCAAGATGTGGAGGTTCAGGGGATTAGCAGGATAAAAACATGGGGTTACAGAGTTAGGGGCTGGGTGGAACTATTAGTGCAGACTCGATGGGCCAAATGGCACCCTTTCTGCATTATAGGGACTCTATGATCATAATCCACAATCTCTGCTGCCATCTCCTTTAATATCTTAGGGTGCAAGCCATCAGATTCTGGGGACATACCTGCCTTTAATCCTGTCAGTTTATTTAATTCTCCCTAATTCTAACAATTCCACTGAGTTCCTCTGTAGTATCTGCAGTTTTTTGGGGGAAAAAAAATGATCTTTCACTGTGAAAACAGAAAAATATTGGTTCAGTTTTGAGTTTCCCATTGTTACCTTGGCATCTTCATCTTCTAAAGGGCAAACACACTTTCACCATTCTCTTCCTGTAGAATCTCTGTATCAGTGCTTATGTCTTCTGCTAGTTTCCTTTCATAGTTCACCTTAGCTGTTTTGATTTTGCTTTTAGTAATCCTTTGGAGTTTAAAATTCTCCCTATCTTCCGGACTGCCACGAATCTTTGCAGTATGATATACTCTCATTTTTGCCTTTATTTATTATCTTCCTTATGAAGCCATGGATGATCTTTCATCTTGTTACAATTCCTCTTCCTCTCAGAAATACACTTCAATTGAAAGGTATTTAGTATCTCCCAAAACATTTGCCACTTTTCTTCAACTTCCTGTCCTTGAAAATTTTAGCCCAGTCCACTATGGTCAACTCCTTCCTTAGGCCTGTATGATCACCTTTGCCCAATTTTAACACTCTAGTATGCAACTCCGTCAAAGAGGATCCTTAACTACAAGACCATTTATCAAAATGCAATGCACATCACAACCAGAACTCTCGCTCAACACCTCTCCTCACCTTCTTGCAAATATCACTCTCCTACATATCTGCCAAAAACCTAAAAGCTGGTTGAAAACATCTGTGACGCACCTCACTTCAAATCCACCTTCCATCATGGCATCCCATTTGGAATAATCATCTCAAATAAGGTTTATCAGCAGACAACCTTTGCATCAATGAATGGGAAATCACTCATAAGCTGCCCAGGACAAATGCCACCTGTCAAATGGTTCTTCCACAGCGAGAGTGGTCTTTGCTAAACAGTTAAGGTCCCTGTGCTGCCAACCTCTATTCTTGGGGCTGCAATATAAAACCCTTACGCACTTGTGGAGAGACACACAAACAATGCTGTACATAAAGTCTATAGGATGCCCCTTCCATAGACTTAAGTAGCAGATTAATCATCACTAATGAGGAAGAAATTGCTTGGCTCTGAGGATTTGCATTTTCCAAATAAATACAAAGTATACAGGGTTTTGCGCAACATTTAATGTAAAATATGTATCCATTTCTAGCCACTATACTGATCCATAATTTGAAAAGTGCCTAGCAATCTAAAAGAGTAACTTCGCTCTGCAAAGTCAACGTGCTACAAGTGCAAAGAGTGCACTGCACAGTGGGAAAAGAATAGTCTATTTCTATTAATAAGATTTGAAAAGGCATGATTAGGTTCACTGAGTAACAAAATATAACATTCTCTGTACACACGTTGAAGACTTCGCAAAGTGTTTATTAGACAAGAGGAATAATGCAAGAGCTAAATCTAAATTGATATACTGGAAATTATTCTGACAATTCGATTTCACTAGGCTGTGAAGTGGAGAGCTGCTGGATGGTGCCAAGCACTGGTGCATCATCATAACATTCAAGCTGCTCCTCAATTTTTAGAGCATCGTTATCTAAAAGTTGGTCAGGAAGTTCAACATCTACCTGGGTACTATCCTGATAGCAAATTCTCATGTGATTCATTAGATTTTTCTGTATACCAAAACTCTTTCCACAATTACTACACACAAAAGCACGCTCACATGAATGTACAGATGCTACGTGACGGTTTAGATCAGTTCTATCACGGAAAGATTTCAGGCAAAATGAACAGTGTAGGTTTTTGCGTTTGCAGTGGACAGTTTTTTCATGACGTTCAGCATTTGACTTCAATGTGAAGCTGGCAGGGCACCTTGGGCATTTGTATCGCAAAGCTTGCCCAGGAAACACAAACAAGCCTGTGGTTGCAAGGATTGGCCTCACATAATCAGAAGTATCAACAGGCAGCATCGTTAATGCATGTCGATACTCATGTTCTCTATGTTTTTCAGGGTTGTTAAACCCTAACTTACAGAATCTACATGTCAGTTCATCTTGATGCCAATTTGTGACTGGCAATGGAGAACTGGAATCCTTTAAAACTTTGTCTGGTGTGAAGCTGGTCCCCATTTTTGGATCTTCATCTTTCAAGAAATCTGTTGCAATGTTGACATCAAGGCCTTAGAGAAGGAAATCCATGCATTAGAGTTCAGCAATGTTTCCAGGGGAACAAAATCATGCAAACTTAAAAACAGTGCTGGCTTTACCTGCATTGGAACTTTCATATGCCTTTGATGTGGTCAAGATTCCCTCTGTACTATCTACCTTGATCTGAAATTGCAAAATGGCACAAATTAACAAATGAATTATGATTTTTTTTGTGAAAATTAATACATAAATAACTGTTTAAAATAATTTGAATGTTTTAAAGTGCAACCTTTACAGGTGTTTAAAAGTAGAAGCTAAAATGATTACATAGAGCTAAAATTCCTTCAATGTGTACCAATTAAAAGACCCCCCCCCCCTTCCTCACTGATTTACATTTTAACAATCCTTTAACCTTTACATTTCTTTGAATGGCTCACAGAACAGCCTTGGATTCTTACCTGTGATGGTGAGTCAGTTGGTTTGTGTGACATTTGTTCAGGCAAAATTTCATCACATTGCAACATCCTAGGCATCCTAGGACTCTGTTCTGGAAATTGGGAAGTCAGTGGAGACAAATCTCTTGATTGGAAATCATGTGCATCTTCTGCATGATTCAAGTTATTTCCAGGCCCTGAGGAACACAGGAAACGAGTCTCACCCACGTAAACTAGCACCAGCTGGCTTTCGACAAAAAAGAAACTCACTGAAGTAAAGTGTCTTTCTGTTTCTCTTCTGGCAGTAAGAGGAAAAGAGATCCTCAAGTTTGAAAAGGATTGCACAGAGTTTCAAAAAAACTAAGTGTCTTAAAATAATCAAGGTGTTCAAGGTTATTTCTTTGAAAGAACAAAGCACACTAAATTGTTGCTCACGTTGAACAACACAAATTGGCAAGTTCAATTTACCAATACAGTCAAAAATACAAACTATTCTCACAATACCATAAATTTTCTTCACAAAGTAAATTACTGAAGTTATACATTAATGATGATTAATAATTGAAGTCAACTGTGTATTCCAGTAATTTTAACATAGAAACCCTGCTCAGGCAAAGATAGCTCACCTCACCTTCCTACAAAGGTTGCTTTCAGTAAGTGTTTAAAATGGTATCAAACAATCATACTTTATCTTCATGATATCAGCATATTAGTTATGAAAATGCATAAAGTTCTTAACCATTACTGGATCATCAATAAAATATTCAGCTTTATGATTTTAACTATCAAATAAATATTGTAGTGAATGAAAACACAATAACAAGTGTTTTCTTGTTGGGTTTTCATCATCAACCTGCACATAGTTAAATTGTTTGAATCTTTTCAACTGTTACTATATTCTTGACATAAAAATAAGGCATTCCTGAAAAACCAGACAGAGCAAATCTTGAACACTAATTCATCTAAGATGCAAATTGCTCAGCTTACAAAAAGTTGTGGCAAGTTGTTTTTAAAAGGAAAACTTTGGTTCAATAAAATGGTCTGACACATACAAGATATTTTGGCCATAAGAATGCATGTAGTAAAATTTGCTGTTTGAAATTGTTGCTTAACTGCAAGGTTTAAAACCACAGCCTCCACACCCAAAATGAGAAAATATTTCCAAACTAGAATATAGTACAGAATCTCTTTGGACTTTTATCACTTACAAACTCTCAGGTGTTACTTGAATAAAAAGGACCTAGCTTATCACAGCTAAAAGGACAAGCTCTGAATTAGTTCAAGTTTCAAAATGGTTTACTCCCAGAGGGCTTCTTAGCAACCGACAATACTTACATTAACACAGGTCCAATGCAAACATACATTATATAGTTCTAGGCCCACTGCAGAAGAGCATCACGTTCGCTGCTGAGGTGCTAATATCACAAAAATGCTTCCTCGAGAAATTTCTCAGATCTTTTAATATAAGGTTCATTTTTAAATGACAATTTTTGATCAGTTCTTGTGGATTTTACTAAGTTACTGAAACATGGGTGTAGAGGATTTTCAGGCAAAATGCTTAAGTTACAGAGCCTAAGGCACTTTTTTTGCTTTTTCAGTAAATACAATACGTAATTCAATTTATGTTGATGCCATACTGCTAATATGTTTTATGTTCGATGTAAAGAATCCAAAATAAATTTAACAGGTTATAATACAAAAAACTGAAATAGTCTAGTTCTAAACAATTATTACATTTGGTGATCACTTGCAACAATATCACTTACCTGCTCACCGTGACAACCCTGAGGTGTTTACTTGAAAAATTCATGGATTACCTTTGTATTAATCTAAATTCAATGCCTGAGGGTAAAATTTAAATTAGCAAGGAAATCCTTGCTCAATTTATTTAGCAGATACATCAATAAAGATTAAAGACGAATTTAATGAGTTGTCTTCTCTGCATTAGCTCAATTGTGCATCCTGCATGTTCTAATCCCCAGGCCAGTTGTTTCATTTTGCCAGGCCTTCAACTGTTACTGCAACTACTTCACAAACTTACTGCCAACCAGCTCAGCATAGAAAAAGTTCTCAATGCCTTTTAATTTCTAATCTTACCTTTTATTTGGCCCACTATATGCCATTTTAAAGCTTCCTGTTGCAGACGCTAAGTTTGGCTAAGCGCAAACTGAATGAACTGAATACACTGCTTTAGATGTTGCTTTTCAAGAAATCAAACCAGTTTCAGATAGTTGTTCATCAAAGAACAGTACAATCGTGTAAACCAAAACAGTGAATGCTAGTGAACGTCATCTTTTAAGACAATACTAAAGTTTAACCAAATCTACCTGCACTGTTCCAAATGCTGACACTGTCACTCACAGGCAACGTCATGGTGCATCTGCCATAAAAATGAAGTTACTTGTTTAAAAATGCCCATCCATTAAAAAATGGTGGTGCCAATATGATTTGAGGTGAAAATGAGATTTTCCTGATGGTAACTGCATTTGACAACACTTAAAGGGTTTAGTAATCAAAGACAAAGTCACTAACTTAATTAGTTTCTCCCCATTTAGTCACCTAAAATAGAACACAATTTACCAGCTGAAGGGTAGTATAGTCATGCTCCTAGAGGAATATTCTCACACAATGCTAGCAAATATCTTTAATTAGTTGGATTTTATTTTGCTCTTGCTTTTCCATGAGAAATCTGGTAATCAGGCAGAGAATGCCAAAGGAATGCCAATGCCAGAGGCATTTGTTTGCCGCTGACTTTCAAAAAAGATCAAATAAAGATAATTTATACATTTTAATGTTAGCATAGTTGCTGCACATAACACTGAACCCCCACTATGGGGAAGAACTTTCCACCCATCATTTCTCTTTACAGATGACAATGGACTCGTGCATTTCCAGCAATTTTTAATCTTTTCCGGCACATACATCAAACTTTCTCCACGCACAGTGGCTTTCAACTGAAGTGTTTTCCCTCACTAACAACTCAACTTCATTCCTAAACGTGTATTTGACATATTTAGTTTAATATTGAACTGTGAGATTCACGAATGTTTCTAATTTTGTTGAATTGGTATTTGTTTAAAAAACCTGCAGCTGTTGACCAAGCAAAATAAATCATTCATCTCAAATGTTTTCCAGTGATTAGAAATATTGATTTACACAAGTAAATATGCCACATTTATTGATCAAGATTAGCAGCTCAAGTATAACTTCTGGCCATGCAGCACCTTCCTATCATGCTTTGCTCCATTTTAAATCTTGCAAACCAGGGAAAACTCTGCAAGCTTGCTCATCATTGAAGACACCAATAACGCCATTTAAGTAACCAGGTTTGACACTGCGCTAGAGTTATGCTGCACACACTTTGATCAAAGCAGTGTAAAAAATTACCCCCCTCCAGAGAGTCTCTCACTGTTCACCCACAGAATCAGATCAGGTCATACTTCCAAACTAGTATTACTGGTTTCGCATTTGTGACACTGAATGTCTAGTATTAATGTCATCTTAATGCCTTCAGAGGCACACGTTCTGTATCACAAAAGACCACCAACTCTCAGGTACAATAATAAAACCTGAAAAATATCAGATGCTGTCAGATCGGTTGAGATTTTCCAATGTTTTCTGTTTTTGTTTCAGTTTCAGAGTTCAGCATCTGCAATGATTTTCTTTTAACAGCTACTTTGACTAGGCTTCACATCCCAATTTCAGCAAGAACTCGATTGCATTCTCACATTTCTCCATCACATCTGATCAGTTAAGGCATCCCTCCACTCTGATAGCTCCTCCTTTCACCCAACCAGCCTCAATGTTCACCAGATGATCTTACAACATTTTCATCATCTCCAGCATAACTTCACTATCAAACACATTACCCCCTCCTCTTCTAGCATTTCAAAAATACTTTTTAAAAAATTTATTCATGAGAGACAGCACTTAATGCCCATCCCTAATTGGCCTTAAACCAAGAAGCCTGTCAGACTATTTCAGGGGGTGTTTAAGAATCAACTACATTGTTGTGGGTCTGGAGCCACAGATTGGCCAGACCATGTAAAGATGCTATTTTACCTTCGCAAAAAACACACACAAGGTGGATTTTTATGACAAAGACTTCATGATCATTAGACTTTTACTTCTAGTATTTATTGAATTCAAATTTACTCATCTACCATGATGGGATTCAAACCCAAGTTCCCAGAGGATTGCCCTGGGTCTCTGATTACAATAATGGCAATATTACTATGCCATTGTTTCCCTTCACAGCTCCTCTTGTCATCACCAAAGACACGAAATATTCCCTCCAGGTGAAACTGCGAATTTACACTTCTTCCAATTTAGTATCCTGTATTTACTGTTGCAGTCTCGAAACGAGTCAAAAGCAGGAAGGGTGACTGCTTTGTGGAACATCAAGTCAGCCTGCAAGCATGACCCAGGCTTTGAGATTCATTATTTTAATTTGCTGCCTTGCTCCTACTCTGACCAGTCTATCCTTGGCATCCTGCAGTGCGCCAATTAAGCTCAACCTAAGATTGAAGAATATCTCTTCACCTTTTGATTAGATATCTTACAGCCATCTGGACTTATCCTGGAGTTTAACTACGTTAAATTACAACTTTTACCTTGTTTTCTTTTATATTTCTCTCACGGTTTTGTCTTTCAAACTTCAAGCATCTTTTGTTTCTTCACTTTTCACACTACCACTCGTTTCAGCCTTGCACCATGAAAACCATCATCATTTTATCACTCCTGCCTTCCAGCCTGATCACAGACATCTCTTTTGCACTTTTCCCCCATGCTCTCCTCTTCCACTTGATCAAAGTCCAGTATATTTATAACCCCTTTCCAGTTCTGGTGAAAGGTCACAGACGTGAAACATGAACTTTTATTTGTTCTCCAAGTTATTTTTTAATTCATCACAGATGTGGCTAGCCAGCATTTATTGCCCATTGCTGGTTGCCCTTGAACTTAGTGGCTTGCTAGATCATTTCAGAGGGCAGTTAAGAGCCAACCACATTGCTGTGGTTCTGGAGTTACATGTAAGGCAGGCAAGGATGGCAGATTTTCATCCCTAAAGGACATCAGTGAACCAGATGGTTTTTCTCGACAGTCAACAATAGTTTCATGGTCATCAGTAGATTCTTAATTCCAGATATTCAAATTTCACTATTTGCTGTGGTGGGATTCAAACCCAGGCCCCGGAACATTAGTTGAGTTTCTAGATGAATAATCTCGTGATAATATCATAGGCCATCGCCTTCTCTTATAACCTTTTACACTCAGTAATCTTCCAAGTTCCGAACACTCTTCACACCATTCACAGTCTTACTCTTTTATGAAGTCAAAATACTTCCTAGCACAAATCTTTATCTTTATGGGTATGTACCATAGCACCTTGAGCATCTTTACACACAATGCAAATCTGTACCCTCACAAACTGCTAATCTAAACAGATCTTGTTTCTTTGGTCTAAAATTTGTTCACGAGCTAGACAACTGTGCAAATTTCAAAGACCACAAAGTTAAATGTCTAACCAGCATACAACAAATATATTCCCAAGCAAGAATCATTTGCTTTGATTTCAATGATAAGATTATTAGAACTTTGGGGATGCGCAAGGCCCATGAGCTGCAAATAGGACACTTTAAGTTCACAGCCCAACCAGCCTCTGAGCGAAAGGATTTTACCACAATACTGCTTTAAATAATTTACTACTAAAACTCCACGACCCCTGGTTATTTATTCCTCTGCTATGGGAAAGATTCTTTTTCCCACTCTGCTTTGACCCCACAATTTCTGCATGAAGTTAAAACTTCCCCTCATCATTTGATCCATCATGGAATACATGAGCTTCTGAAATCTTTCCTCTTCAGCTAGCAATTTCAATTCTCGCAGATCTTAATAGCAGGAATCACTCCTTCCTTTAATGTGATCAGAACTGCATGTAGTACTCTAGCTTAGCAAGTCTTTTATATAGTTTGAGCATAACTTTCCTGCTCACATTCTATGCCTTGGCTATTAAAGGAAAATATCCCATATGCCACCTCGACCAACTTATTCATCTAATCTTTGTGAATCTACGGACACGCACTCCATTTACCCTCTGTTTCTCTATTTTGCTTAGTTATCATACCATTTGTTGTGCTTTTCCTTGCTTTACTATCACCTCCAAACTGAATTAAAATTGCCATTTTGCTTCCCCCAATGACAAATCCATTGATGTCTCGTTACAGTCAACAAATTTCTTTTCCCTCATCACCAACCATCTGTAAACTTCAATCATACTCGTTACGTGCAAGTCAAACTTTTTTTTATTCATTTATGGGCCATGGATGTTGCTGGCTAACCAGCATTTATTGTACAATGTGAGAGAGAGAGAGAGTGTGAGAGAGAGAGAGAGTGTGAGAGAGAGAGAGAGTGTGAGAGAGAGAGAGAGTGAGAGAGAGAGAGAGAGAGAGAGAGAGAGGAGAGAGAGAGAGAGAGAGAGTGAGAGAGTGAGAGTGGTGAGAGAGAGAGAGAGAGTGAGAGAGAGAGAGAGAGAGAGTGTGAGATGAGAGAGAGGTTGATGAGAGAGAGAGAGAGGAGAGAGTGTGAGAGAGAGAGAGAGAGAGAGAGTGTGAGAGAGTGAGAGAGAGGAGAGAGAGTGATGAGAGAGCGAGAGAGAGTGAGAGAGAGAGAGAGAGATGAGAGAGAGAGAGAGAGAGAGAGAGAGAGAGATTGTGAGAGAGAGAGAGAGAGAGAGAGAGAGAGAGTGGAGATGAGAGAGGAGAGAGATGAGAGAGAGAGAGATGAGGAGAGAGAGAGAGAGAGAGAGAGGAGAGAGAGAGAGACGGAGAGAGAAGAGAGAAGTGAGAGAGAGAGAGAGAGTGATGAGAGAGAGAGAGAGAGAGAGAGAGAGAGAGATTAGAGAGTGTGGAGAGAGATGAGAGAGAGAGAGAGAGTGAGAGAGAGTGTGAGAGAGAGAGAACGAGAGAGAGAAGAGAGAGAGAGTGTGAGGAGAGAGAGAGAGAGAGATGAGAGAGAGGTGAGTGAGAGAGTGAGAGAGAGAGTGTGAGTGAGAGAGAGAGAGTGGAGTGAGAGAGAGAGAGAGAGTGAGAGAGAGTTGTGAGAGTGAGAGAGAGTGAGAGAGGAGTGAGTGAGAGAAGAGTGTGAGTGAGAGAGAGAGTGAGTGAGAGAGAGTGTGAGTGTGAGAGAGAGGTGAGTGGAGAGAGAGTGTGTGAGAGAGAGTGAGAGCGAGAGTGTGAGTGAGAGTGAGAGAGAGTGTGAGTGAGAGAGAGTGTGAGTGAGAGAGAGTGTGAGTGAGAGTGAGAGTGTGAGTGAGAGAGAGTGTGAGTGTGAGTGAGAGAGAGAGTGTGAGTGAGAGAGAGGTGAGTGAGAGAGAGAGTGTGAGTGATGAGAGAGAGTGTGAGTGAGAGAGAGTGTGAGTGAGAGAGAGAGGAGAGAGAGAGTTGAGTGTGAGAGTTGAGAGAGAGTGAGTGTGAGTGAGAGAGTAGTGTGAGTGAGAGAGAGTGTGAGTGAGAGAGAGTGTGAGTGAGAGAGAGTGATGTGTGAGAGAGAGTGAGAGGTGAGTGAGAGTGAGAGAGAGTGTGAGTGGAGAGAGAGTGTGAGTGAGAGAGAGTGTGAGTGAGAGAGAGTGTGAGTGAGAGAGAGTGTGAGTGAGTGAGAGAGAGTGTGAGTGAGAGAGAGTTGTGTGAGTGTGAGAGAGAGAGTGTGAGTGAGAGAGGAGTGTGAGTGAGAGAGATGTGAGTGAGAGATGTGTGAGAGTGAGAGAGAGAGTGGTGAGTGAGTGTGAGAGGTGTGAGTGAGTGAGAGAGTGTGAGTGAGGTGAGAGAGTGTGAGTGAGAGAGTGAGAGAGAGTGTGAGTGAGTGAGTGAGTGAGTGTGAGTGAGAGAGAGAGTGTGAGTGAGTGAGAGAGTGTGTAGTGAGTGAGAGAGTGTGTGAGTGAGAGAGTAGTGTGAGAGAGTGTGTGAGTGAGAGAGTGAGTGTGTGAGTGAGTGAGAGAGTTGGTGAGAGTGAGAGGTGTGATGTGAGTGAGAGAGTGTGAGTGAGTGGAGAGTGAGTGAGTGAGAGAGTGTGAGTGGAGAGAGTGTGGTGAGTGAGAGAGTGTGAGTGAGTGAGAGAGTGGTGAGTGAGTGAGAGTGTGGGAGGTGAGAGAGTGTGTGTGAGTGAGTGAGAGAGTGGTGTGAGTGAGTGAGAGTGAGAGTGTGAGTGAGTGAGAGAGTGTGTGTGGAGTGAGAGAGTGTGTGAGTGAGAGTGTGGAGTGAGAGTGAGTGTGAGTGAGAGTGGTGAGTGTGAGTGAGTGAGTGAGAGTGTGAGTGTGAGTGAGAGAGTGAGTGAGTGAGTGTGAGTGAGTGAGAGTGTGTGAGAGAGTGTGTGAGTGAGTGAGAGTGTGAGTGAGTGAGTGAGTGAGAGAGTGTGAGTGAGTGAGTGTGAGTGAGTGAGAGAGTGAGAGTGAGTGAGAGAGTGTGTGAGTGAGAGAGTGTGTGAGTGAGTGAGAGAGTGTGTGAGTGAGTGAGAGAGTGTGAGTGTGAGTGTACCAAATTGCTGTGGCTATGGAGTCACATGTAGACCAGACCAGGTAAGCAAGCCAGAATTGGTTCCCTAAAGGATATTACAGAACCAGATGGGTTTTTTTTAAACAATCAATGGTTTCATGATCAGTAGATTCCTAATTCCATATATTTTTATTAAATTCAAATGCCACCATCCGCCATACAGGATTCAAACCCAGGTCCCCAAATCATTAGTTGAGTTTCTGGATTAATAGGCTAGCAATAATACTGCTAGGCTACCGCAGCCCTCAATTATTAACATATACCAAAGAACAACCACCACCCTATACTCAGCCCTGCAAAACCCCAGTGGAAACAGCTTCCTAGTCACAAACACTGGTCAACTATTATCCTTTGCTTCTTGACATAGCCCATTTTGGATCCAGTTTGCCACTTTCCCTTCTGTCCACTAAGCTTTCAATTTTTAGGCCTTTCTGACATGTGAAGACTGTGTCAAAAGTCTTTGTAAAATCCATGTAGACGCTATCAAACCTACTATTCTGAACCTTGTTCCCTCCTCAAAAATTGAATCAAGTTATTCAATCGCAATCTTCCCTTAAATTCATATTATCCTCTGCCTCTCTAAATGATTAATGCTACCTCTCAGCTTTCCAAAACTTTGACCAGCACCAAGCTTAGGCTCTGACTAAACGGGAAATACATGCTCTATCCCTTGCTCGGTTTTTAAGAAACTTCTTCCTACAAACTACAAATTGTCAGAAGTGTTTGGCATTACCCAGTTTACTTATTTTGTTTTACCCCAAATCTATTGCTGTCCTGTAGTATGGTTTCTCAAGAAAGGCGGTATTAGAAGTCTCCCAAATGTTGTAGATGTCCTCGTTATTATAACTTAACGATTTAGATAGTTAACAAAAGGTTAACAGTGAAAACAGATTAAGCAGGTTTAGATTTGGATTTTACTAAGAATAGATTCACCTTGAAGCTTTTTGCCTTGCACTCATTAAAGCAAATGCAAAAATGCCAAATTTCAAACAATCATAATTTATATAATGCCAGAGGGCATTTACTAGTTAGCAAGCTGATTCTGACTGGTCAATGCATTTTTATGGAGAAAGCAACAAGAAAGTATAGGCTCAAGCTCCCAGGTACTTAAAAGGCACAAATCTTGAACATATTCCTTTTGTTTGCAATGAATGGGTCCCTATGAATGAATTATGTGGCTTCTAGCAATCATAAATGAGGATGTTACAAGCTTGACTCATTATCCTAAATTGATTCACGTAGCTACTAGCGCACTCAAGACCTTTGGGAAAGTGCTGCCCTAACTGTAGATGTTTTCTTTTGGGGTTTGTGACTGCAGGTTGGTCAGGTACGGTCTGTACTGTTGCTGTTTACGAACAACCCAAGGAACATGCTGTTTGATTCCATCAGCCAATCACTGCAATCAACACCTTATGTGGCTGGCATAGCTTCGGCACAGAAATTCAAACATGATGTTGTTACGACTTCATGATGGCAATGTGTTTTTCAGCGGAAATACCATTGTGCAACCACTGCATAGTAACTTGAATTTTAAAAATGAACAATAGGTTAAGGCAGTCATTTCACACCACTGCTATAAATTATCGTTTGAAATCTGACATTCTTGCATGCAAGATTAAAAGCTTCAGCAACATCTCACACTTATACATTTTGAAGTTGGAAGATGTGCAGGTTAGGTGAATTGGCCATGCTAAATTCTCCCTCAGGAGTTCAGAACTCCTTGAACAACAGATGCCAGAATGTGGCAATTAGTGGATTTTCACAGTAACTTCGTTGCAGTGTTAATTTAAGCCTGGTTCTGACTAATAAACTTTACATCTAGAATTGGTAGATTGTAACCAATGATGGGATTGGCAAATTTAAAATCCATCTTCCAAACACCATTCTAACTGTTTATCCAACTGTCAGGCTCAGCAGGTTTTTTAGATCAGCTACGAAACAGAACAGTACAGCAGCATAAACTCTAATCTTCCTGCAGCTAGAGAAGGGAGTGTGAGGGGGACACGAAGGGAGAAAGACAAATAAATCAGGATCAAGCCTGTTTACAGAAATGGATCGACCACCATTGAAATCAGACTCTCAAATAATCAAGTTGCCCTGTTGGAAACTGCCTTCCCACTTATAGGACAGCACTTCCAAAATATGACTCTTTTCCCTCTGTAGGTGCAGTTCATTTGGAAATCTTGCAGGTATGACTTGGGAAGGCTCTAAAGTTCCAAACTCGCAACAGCCAGGATTAAATCTCTGCAGAAAATTGTTCCACTAGTCCTCCTCTTACCCTACCGAGGGCCCCAAGTATTAACCATTGTCACAAGTAACCAGGCTGTTGCATCATATCCTTTTAGCAGTGTAACAGGCAGTATAAAAGTTTGAGAATGGGACATGGGTTACAGTTAAAAATAGGAAACACAGAAAATACATGCCCATATAGATAAAATACTATTCCAACAGCATTATTAAATACAACAGATATTTTTCTTCAATGTTTAAGACTGTTGTTCAAAAATTCATTCAGACATTTGGTTAGAAATCCACCTACAGCAAACTACAAATCCAATTCAGCTGTGAACTAGTTTTTTCCTGTACGGTTTTATTCATTCAATCAAAAACTATCTGTGCAAAGAACATTTCAAAACCATTTTTTGCAACAGATTTACATCTGCTGGAGTTGTTCATCACTGCATATAAAAATAAAACGTATAAACTGAAGTACTATTTCAAACACAAGTGTGAAACATTTGAGAAATTGAACAATGTGCTAGTCTAGAAATGATACAATTATTAAACATCTGAAAAAAAAAGTCACCAGATTTTCTTCATTAAGTATTGCTGCACAAGTTTCTCCGGTGCCAGCCAATACGTTCCCACCACCTGATAATTGTAATGGAATACATGGTGTGCATATGATCAACTGCCATACTTCAAGTAACTGCACATCATAGCTTTGGTGCAAAGTATCTGCAACTCCAGGGTCATACTCGATGACAGACGTACCACAACTACTTTTCTCCGTGATTGCCTCAAATTTTTCACTTCATTGCTTCCAAAAGCAAATTCCAAGAACTCATGCAACTCCATCTAAGTATGTTTGTCATAACGTTGCCTTCATCACCTCTCCTACTCCATGAATGTAACAACTGCCTTCCTATTCCATTTGTTTAAAAGAATCACATTCATATTTCAAGGTCTCTGTCGACTGGCCAGAAGTATTGCTTTCAAAAATGCTCCTTCGTTCGTTCAATCAGCTGTTCAGAAAACGGAAAACAGACAACTGCTGACCTTCTAAGAAAATTTTAGGTAAAGTTGTATGATTTTCAACAGGATTATGGATTATACAGTAAGCATTCTATCAAACAACTATACAGGAGAAAACTTCAAACAGTTGCAAAATGTTTGCTGTAAGGAATATACCATGTTACTGACAGGCTTAAAAACAAAAGGCAAGGTATGTTTTCCTCCCCAAAGCCATGCTTAGCCAAAGTAGCGACTGTGGGGACTAAATTAATCTGATTAAATTCCCAAGGATTAACGAGATAAGCAAAGATCAACGTGTCTGGGAGAAAAACAGGTCCAGGCAGCTCATTAAAAAAATCATGAGGTTATTTTGAGAAAATGCAAACTGTAAATCAACCATCAGAAAGCTGAGCATCACAAAAATGCATTCATCAGAATTAATAGAGATAGATTCAGAAGGACTGTTTCTATACAAGCATCTTACCAGTCAACACATCTGGCAAACATGCTTTTTGGTTTATCTCTCCAGCTAAAGCCAGTTATCACTTCAACAAGGAGTGGCAGTCTAGCAAACTACTCCAACAACCATCTGGTGGAAACTCTGCCAGCAAGTACATAAAGCAAGCTTTCCTGCATAATCTACATGAGGAATTGTAAAAGCAGTTCCTTTGCATCCTTTTTAATGGAGTATATACAATTTACCATAAACCATGAAAATCTTAAAAAAGATGCATGTTGTACCTTTAGGCAAGTATTCAAAAATAATAGGATTATCATCTCCTGGTTGGTCAGACTTGGCAGATAAGAAATTATGCTTGC
The DNA here is from genome assembly GCA_024679065.1 of Sphyrna mokarran. Taxonomy (NCBI): domain Eukaryota; kingdom Metazoa; phylum Chordata; class Chondrichthyes; order Carcharhiniformes; family Carcharhinidae; genus Sphyrna; species Sphyrna mokarran. The sequence goes on from JAGIQG010000016.1 coordinate 49,777,744, forward strand.
TCAGGAGCGCAGCTCTCAAGTTGGCCACTGTAGACGCTTGCTGTTCTTCTTTTACGGAGGCAACGAACTGAGAAAGATAATTTGATTCTGCAACAGCTAGTGGCTCCTCAGGATTCTGACAGAAATCAGATCTGTCTCCTCGACTATCTGAGCTGCTGGGCTCAGTGACATCCGCACCTAAGAAAACATAAGCAAGTTAGTAAGTTATGCAAATTCTTTTTAAATGCAAAAGTCAAACTAGCCTATTCAAATGAATCTTGACATCAAATATGTAAATACTATCCAAGAACATTGTAAACATTTAAATGACTCTCCAAGTGGGTAAATTTATGACATTGTTGTGCGCCATTCTGAAGTACTTTTGAACAATTTCTAGTTCATGACTTACTTAAATGGAAGCAATTACCTATTTCCGGGATTTGAGTGGGCAGTTAGAATACTGGTGCCAGAGAACTGCTGATTTGAAATACCAGTGGTTTGAACCTATAATCAACATTCTGCAGAAGCAGCATGCAATAAGTTGTGTTCTTTGATTGCATGAGAAAAAGTTGTTACTACTGTTTTCAAAAATACACAGCCAATTTGCATGCCACAAACAGCGAGACCCCAATACTGGCCAGGAACTTTTACTCTTCTTTGAGATCATATCTTTGGATCCTTTAGTTCCCCAAGGGAAGAGACAATGTACCGGTTTAACATTTTGTTCAACACTTTCTCAGCAATGAACTGGAGGTTACAACCTATTGGTGTGCTCAAGTTTTTGGAGTGGGGCTTGTTCCCATAATCGTCTGGTTGAGAGACCAGAGTTTTACCAGAGTTATAGCTTACACCATATGTTCTAAGGAACAAACTTCAAATATGTCAGCAAATTCCATTAAACATTTGATAACAATTTACAACATGTTGAAATGTAACATTAAATATCATTCCGATGCTTATTTAAAAAAGCAGATTTAGTATATCTAGATGGGACAATAAATTTGGCATTTTCAAAAAAATGGTTTAGGGATGAGGATATGTGCACATGAACTAAAATGCACACTGGGCTATCATGAACAGGTGAAATGGCAGCATTAACGTAAGCAGAGGCTCCTTCTTAACAGAAACAATTGTTGCTTCAGCAACAGTGCAAAAACATTTAAATTGATGGTTATGAACAAGACTTCAGCCTGTATTTGCAGGTTAAGGCTCAGGTTCAAACTACAATTTCATAATTACAATCCATATATAATTTCACGAATCATGTCAGTCATAGCACACTAAAATTAATTAGTTTGATATTAAACTCTGTTGAGGTGTGTTTAAATTTGTTAAAAACGGCAAAAAAAACAAAAAATTAAACTACAAATTTCTCTAAACTTTTGTTGCATAGAAAATTAATTTGCCATCTCAATCATCTATTCCAAACAGTTACAATACAAATAATTTATTACACAGTCAGAAACCATTAAATGGGAATATATGAATTAAACAGGTTTGGCATTTGCATAACTGGACATAATTAATAACCAAACTGCAATTTCCAATGCAAATCATCAAGTTGTGCAGCTCAAACAACAGCTCACTGGAACCTGCAAGACATCTGCATTTTTAACCACAGATGCAAGTATTGGTGCATGGGTATGAGGCTGAGGCTATCAGGAAGTCCAATTCAAGCCACAGCTTTGACTGGTGTCATAATTTCTTGAACCTCTTAAGCAGTGACCCTCAAACAGAAAATTCCACTACCACAAAAAAATCTGCTCCATTCACTACAACTCATTCTAATTGCCACAGTAACTCTGGCCGAGTCATGATGGCCACTTACACTGGGACTCAAATAATGCAGAAGGTCTGACCGTGGTGTAGTAAAATAATAGGAATGCAAAACATCTTTGCAGAACTTCAAAAGATGAAAGAGGCATTAAGAGTTCTAAGTTTTAAAGAAACCGAATAGCAGTTATAATTAGAAGATGATGCACAAATTTAGGTTTGTATATGCAGACAGCCATTATGGCCAAGCACCTTGTATTTAAAGAAGCTAGCAAATCCAAATTATTTTATGCTTAGCAAAAATCAAAAACAGTGACATTGACTTTAAAAAGATGAGTATAGATGTTTTAGTTTAATTGTTTCTTTAACCAATCTGGGGAGGTCCCCTCACATTTCCCAACTATTTCCAGAATATCAAGTTGACAGCTTGATGATGATGTTGGCAGATCTTGATTTGACAACAATAACTTCCGTTTATATAGTGCCTTTGAGAAAGTAAAACATCCCAACTCACCTCATGCTTGAATATTTGCCACCAAGCCGTCTAAGGAGCTACTCTGAGACAGATGAAAACAGATGAGTTCAGGAGTATCTCAACATAAAGAGAAGGGTTTACAGAAGCAATTTCTGCACTCACAACATGAATACCAATGGGGGAGCAATTAAATTTGGGGTACTCAAAAGGTCAGAAGTTGATCTGATGATCACAGCTTTTTCAGAATGTTGCAAGGATGAATAAACTTACACAAATGGGGAAGGGTAAGTTTATGGAGGGGTATGTAAACAAAGATAATATTAAAACCAAAGTATTGATTTATATTGGTACCAATTAATGAATGCAAGCATGAAGGAACCTGATGCAAGTTAGAATCTGGGTAGTCGAATAGGAGTGGTCAACCAGGATTGTATTGGATTAGTCAAGATAAGAACAAAGGCAGGATCAAATTTTTAGCAACAGATGAACTGAGGCTGGGGTAATGTTCAGTGAAGTCCACAGAATATAAGGGACAGTGAGAGCATAGAAACCAAGTTGCTGAGTGAGAAGTAGCAAATGGTTGTTTTTCAGGCTGAAGGAAAATATGCAATGCGGTTCTCTACTTCTAAGGGAACTAGGGCCACTGCTTTTCTTGATACTGATGACATTGAGATGCTGGTCTTGGGCTGTGATAGGCACAATAAGAAGTCTCAACACCAGATTCAAGTCCAACAGGTTTATTTGATAGCACAAGCTTTTGGAGCACTGCCTTTTCATCAGGTGAGTGAAGAGTTAGGCTCACAAACAGAGCACATGTAGACACAAATTCAATTAATGGTTGGAATGCAGATCTTAACAGGTAATCAAGTCTTTACAGGTAAAGACAACGTGAGTGGAGAGATGGTTAAGCACATATTAAAGAGATGTGAGTTGTCTCAAGCCAGGACAGCGAGTGAGATTTTGCAAGCCCAGGCAAATCGTGAGGGTTACAGTTAGTAATACATGAACCCAAGATCCTGGTTGAGGCTGTCCTTACATGTGCGGAACGTGGCTAATAGTTTCTGCTCGCTGATTCTGCGTTGTCCTGTGTCTTGAAGGCTGCCTTGCAGAACGCTTACCTGAAGGTCACAGCCAAATGCTCTTGACTGCTCAAGTGTTCCCCAGCAGAAAGGGGACACTCCTGCTTGGTGATTGTCGAGTGGTATCCATTCGTCCATTGCCATAGCATCTGCATGGTTTTACTAATATACCATGCCTCAGGACATCTTTTACAACACTGTATTAGGTAGACAACGTTGGCCGAGACGCAAGAATACATGCCATGTACCTGGTGGATGGTGTTCTCACATCAAATAATGGCACCTATCAGGGAATACTTCAGCTATCAATGGCATTCAGCCTCTGATCTTCAGGTAAGCACTCTCCAAGGCAGTCTTCAAGACACGTGACAATACAGAATTGTCAAGCAGAAACTGATAGCTAAGTTCAACACATATGAGGATGGCCTCAACCAGGATCTTAGTGCGACATGAACCTATCTGTAATCATCACAATTTCCCTAGGTTTGCAAAATCTCATGAACTTTCCTGGCTTGAGACAATTCATATGTCCTTAAATTGTGCTTAACTCTTTCACTACTTACATCGTTTGCATCTGTAAAAACTTTTATTACTTGTTAAGATTCGCGTTCCAACTATTATCTTGTGATTAAGTTTATGTCCATTTATGCCTGTTTGTGAATCCAACTCTTCATTCACCTCAAGCAGTAGCTCTCCGAAAGCTTGTACTACCAAATAAACTTTATGGACTTTAGCCCGGTGTTGAGACTTCTTACTCTTTCTTGATACCATACACATAAATGGCCTGGACTTCAGTGCAGAAGGCAAAGTTTGCAGATAGCGCAAAACTTGGAATTTGAATTATAGATAAGTGGATAAAATATAATGTGAAGAAATTATCAAGGTGATACAGAATAAGGAGAGACAATAAATAGAGTCAGAGTACAAAAGCAAGGACGTAATGGTGAAACTTTGAGAGAAAAAAAAACAATCATTCAGCAAAATAGCCAACTGTGACATGAACTTTTTTTTAAACATGCAGCAACTGCACTGCAGTGTGTGGTGGAGGCAGATTCAGTCATGGCAAATTACAACCACCCCAACAGTAAAAAACTGCAGGACAACAGAGAAATGGCAAGACACAATGGGTGAAGTGGGCTCCTTTTGTGGAATACCATTTTATGATTCTGTGATTTTGATCACTTTGCAAACTTTTTGACAATATGAATATCTGGCCAAGGTCAAATACATCACCAAATTTGTGAAGAGCCTGATTCAGCCTCATACAATTGCCAGATAAAGGGATAATAGATTCAATGACTGAGGAATGGAGTTTACAATAGGCAGAAAAGATAGTGACTTCAGTTTTCCGAACAATTCATTCGGAGACAATTTCTGCTCGTCCAACATTGAAGATCTGACTCGCAATCTAACCATTTAAACAGTGATGATGATAAGAGATGTGGTGAAATAAAGTTGGATGTTATTAGTAATCAAAAAGGGAGGAGATGGTCTAATTGTTGGAGAACAATCATTTTGTCCCAGAGAAACTAAACAGAATTTCCAAAGCCTAGACCCAATTATATTAAAATAACTTTTATGTCTCTCCCTCAAGGGCAGAAATGGGGACCTTCACTGATAATTGCTGTGTTCAGGTTTATCCACAATGCCTCAGAAATACAGGCCTGAGTTGAACAGTGCAAACTAACAATGCGCCACATGATACCAGGCAATGTCAACCATTGCCAAAGTCTGGCCATCTCTCCTGAATATGCAACAGCAATATAAATTCTGCATCAACACCTTCAGGGTCATCATTGACCAGAAACCTAATTGGAGCAACCACAATGGTAACTGGTCAGAGAATGGGTATTTTGCAGTGAATAACTCATCTTGACTTCCCAAATCAATTTAATCTTCTGCACAACACTAGTCAACTTTGTGAAGGAATATCCTCTAAATGATCTGGTATATAGCTCACTTAATTGACAACTTAAATATTCAACTCTACCATTCAGAGCACACTCGGATTATTATGGTCAGCTCCACAATATGTACTGCAATAACTCACCATGTCTTCTTCAGCAACTTTAGATTCATAACCTCTTACCACCCAGAAAAGCAAGGGCAGCAGACAACATCTACAAACTCCTTTCCAAGTTAGTTACCATCTTGATCTGAAAGTATTTCATCATTCCTTCATCACTGCTGGGCAAAATCTAGAAATCCTCAGAAGAATTGCAGGGGTACCTACGCCACACGATCTGTAGTGGCTCAAGGAGGCGCTCACCAGCACCTTCACAAAAGCAAGGAAGAATGGGTAATAAATACTCAATTTCACAGCAACACCTACATCCCAAAAATGAAGGAACTATCCAAAAACTGATGCTGTTCTCAAGTAATGTCACTTCAGCAGATAGTTGATAAATACGAGGGGGCCCAATGACAGAGTTTTGGGAGACATTTGAGGTAACAGTGCACAAGCAGGAAGAAAAGCCATTGCTAGTGACTCCACAGCTACAACTAGATAGGCAAGAATGTAGCAACCAAACTATGAAGGAAGATGGATGTGACCAACTGTGTCAAAGCCTGCAGCAAGGTCAAAAGGATTGTTTACCACTGTTGCATTATGATAGGATGTCATTTGTGACTTGGATTACAGAACTTTCAGTAGGGTACTGGGGCAGAAACGAGATTGGAGAAATTCAACCACAAAGTTCAGGAAAAAATGGGTACAGATTTGGGATGCAATAGCATGTTTAAAGACTTAACAAGAAGGACAATTTGCAGATGGAGCAATTGTTTAAGGACAGAGGGGTCAATTCTGCAGATTTTTCCAGAAGATTCCTGAATGTTGCCAGAATGATTCTTTTAACATTTTTCCTTCACAGATTCTGAAGAATATTTAATAGAGCAATAGCTTATGGACAAAGAAGAGCATGACGACAGTGGATTTGAAGTAGAGGGTGAATGGTGCTTGAGGCAAGAGGATTCTCAGCATTATCAGTTAACATGGGGACCAGGTGAAGTTGACTGGTCAGATGTTTAGTGGGAATAAGGAGCAAGAAATGGGTTTCATTGACAAGGTGAATTAGAAGGTAGCAATCAGGAGAGAAAGAGAAAGAGAAAGAGAAAGGTACAACTTCAGATCCAGGGCAAGAGAAAGCTTAGCCCAGTAAAGTAGACAACAGAGTCAGGAGGGACAGATGAAAGAATTGCCTTAATCTCACGTAACAAAGTTGTCCGTGGACTCCTTACCATGTTGTTGGATGGGAAGATGGAGGCAGCAGGAGAGGGAAATCAAATTTTCTTGCAGTGAAGAAAATCCAGGAGTTAACTTTGCATTCCAAGATGATTGTGGAATAGTTAATTTCTGTTGCGTATAGCCTGACCCAAACTGACAACTCATTTTCTGTTATTTAACTGTGCCAAGGATTCATCAAATTGAAAAATAAAAAGTTTAGCTGCTATTTGTGAAGAACCAAAACCAAGGAATATATTGAAATCAGGGAAAACTAATGCAATTAGACAATTCAGGTGAAATTTCTGAGACAGAGTAATGGATAAAGGGAAGAAATTTCTAATGCAAGCAAATAAACAGCAAACTTGGAGAGTTTGAAAATGTAGAAAAGGTTGCTGCTGCTTGAAATTTTTCTTAACCAAGATATTACAATGAGATCTAAGAATACAAAGAATTTGGATGCGCAAAATACATGGATTGAAAAAGTTACTTGCTGCCCAAAATACTTCATTACCCAAGCAGTCAATTTTATATCACCCACGAGCTGCAACATAAATCTCAGGAATTTCATCACTTCAAAGCTTTACGAAACCATTCACACACAAGTTGTGAGCTCAGAATTGATCGAGAAAGCAACTGCAAGCATTGGAAAGACTCTCCACAAGGAGAGTTAGCTCACTGCATGCAAACTTGAGAGCAATTAGTCTTCATTTTCAACAGACTGCTTCCTGCTCACAAAAAACAATAACATAAGGATACATGGCCTAAGTGAATATTAAAAAGGGCAATGGGGAAAGACTGCTATCCTTAAAACTGTTGAACTGAATCTGTTATAATTACAGCTGTCCTTTAGAGGTTTACGACACCAGTTTTCCAACTAGAGCTAAACCTACAGTGGCCGGGTGTCTTTTGTTAGTTTAAAAAAAGTGTTATTCAGCTGGAATTCAGGAATAGGTATAATAATAAATTTAAATGGTTTATTTAACTTACTTTTTAAAAATGTTTGGCTTTAGCTGAAGCCTGTACTCCAAATACACGATCAAAAGAACTAATCATGAAACAAAAAAAACCTTTTTATTCATGTCCTTCCTGAAGGAAGTGCATAAACGGAAGGTGGTAAAATTTCTACGTTATATCAATGTACCAACACACTAAACCTGAAGTCTGTATTAATATCCCACAAATAAAAAGGATTCCTTAAATTTTTAAGTGGGAGTCAGCTAATTTATGAATATTGAAATTAAGGTCTAAAACAACTAACACTAAAAAAAACAGATTGCTCTAAGCAAGTGACTTTTTATGTTCAAGTGAGGTTAATATAATTCTAGATTTGAGCTTTGTATCTGTGGTTGCATTGGAGGCCACAGGAGAATTGAACAGCATGGCTGGTATGTAGAACAAAAGGTTACAAGGTGAGCATGATTAGGCAAAACAATGGATGGATGAGTGAATAGGCTTTTTAATTCACCACACTGGATGTTAGGAAACAAAGTTTGGCAATAACAGGGCAAAATTGCAGATAGCACATGTAATAGAACGATGCTTGCCAAGTTAGCAAGCACAGCATCGGCGTAATCAACTCCAAACATAAAGTTGGATATATGTTTGATAGTAAGGGGAGGCAAGACAACATCCTTTACGATAAAAAGTTCACTTAGCAGCTATATTCCACCTAACAATTGCTCTTCAACAATCTTATTGCATGGTGCTAAAGTTCTGAATGCAAGTGATAAGAAGTTTGGACTCAACATATAAATACTGGAATCAGCTACTGTGGTGTGTAATAGAATAATATCCCATGGATATTTTACGTCATATGTTCTAAAAAATTTGTGCTTGGCTGAATTGTTCTGACAATAAATATGCATCACTTGGAAATTGCAAATATATTTCCAAGACAACTGTATTGGAATCTAAGCACTTACTAAAGCTATATTTGCTCAGGGATGGTCCTGACCATCTGATCTGAGACTGGATCATTTCAGTATGCTTCAATATTACATCAAGACTTAAATTGTACCTTAAGAATTTAGTAAAATTGCTATAGGAAGATATTTTATTGGATCAAAACTCATACAAATCCGAACTACTAACTTTGAGCAATAAAGATTGTTGAGAAATCCACTAAAATAGTGTTTTGCACAAAATATTGCAAATTCTTTGAATAAAATATTAGTTGCTCAAAAAAGCATAAGTGAACCACCTCACATGCAGATTATCCGTTCTAACCTTTATCAGTTTAACTTCAGACATTGGGGTGACTAGAATACCATGTTCCCAATCCTGATAAAACTTCAATTATCACAGTAGCAGCTGGGATAGATGTGCTGGTATTACTAATGCTACAATCTGAAAGCTAGGAGAGGAACACCTTGCTTGTTGAGCAATAATTCTGACAAGACCAGAGAGGTTTCACTTTTCCTTGACAGCAGTCAAAAACTATCAAACTGGATGCCAGCCTAAAGGATGCAAGCATCACTAGCCATTATATATTGCTCAAGTCCAGTTGCCCTTGAGAAGTTGGTGACTGATCCAGTTATATTTGTGGCTGTTGGTGATCCCAGGATATCAGTAATTTCACTGAATTATCAGATGGTTAGAGTCCCTCTTGTTGGAGATGACAGATGTTTTGCATTTACACTCAGCAACTGTTACCTCCCACTTATTGTAAAATTAGACATTGGGCAGAGTTTGTTGTACAGAACCACAAGCTGCTTCATTGTCAGAAAATCAAAGTGAAAATTGCAATAAACTTTGCTGCTGCTGACCTTACGATGGAGAAAAGTTTACTGACAAAACAGCCGAATGAAAATGGTTGAGCCTAGGCACTATCTTAAGGAACTCCTACACTGATATCTCTGGCTAAGTTGATTTGTCTCTGACACCCACAGCTGGCTGTACACTCACTGTGACTTCCGCCGATGGGGAATTCCCCACGACTCCTAATTCACATGACCCTTAACGTTGCAAGAGTTCCCTAATGCCACACTCCATTAAATTCTGCCTTTGATGTTTATAAGTCCAGTCCCTCTCACCAGGCTTGTAGAATTACATTATTTTGCCAATATTTGGATCAAGGCTGCAACAAGGTCTGGAATCAAGTGGTCTCAGTAAAACACAACAGGTCATCGTTAAGTGCTGCTTGATAATAACAACATTAGTGACTCATTCCATCGCAGATGATCAAGAGTAAACTAGTGGAATGTTAATTGGACTTGCCCTTTTTGTGGACAGGATATATAGCTGGGAAATTTTCCACTTTGAGCAGAAGTATTGCACATACAACTTCACTGGAGGCATGGCTAGCTCTCGGAGCACAGCCTTGGCTGCTTCCAGTATACTCAGTTATCTAATCATCTCTTGTGAAGTGAATCAAATTGGCTGAAGACTGGCATTTGTGTTGATGGGGATCTCAGGAGGAAGCAGAAATTCTGGTTGAAGACATGATAGAATTTCTTTCAAACATCCTTTGATCTAATGCAAGTCTATGCATTCTTGTTTTAGTTCAGAGAACAAGGTAAATCTTTGACTGACATGATAAAGCCCATTTTTATTCAACTATGATGTTTCCTCAAATATCTTGCTCATTTGAACAATTTCATTTGGAGGTGGTTTTATGTTATACTAATACGAGTGAGATATTTTGTCATTAGATGCAAGTGCCTATTAATGGAAGTACCTATCCTATCCCATCCCAAGAAAGGCAGAACTGACACACGAATGAGGGGGTGACAACCTTTCATTACTCGACTAATTCAACGTATCCAAATACTGCAATGTTATGTTAAAGTGGTACCATGATAATCATGTTGATATACAGGACAAATTCAGCATCAAAATTTGTGCACTTTATTTCTACAGCTTTTCCCATTTCACGTGAAGTCACACAATGCTTGTTGATCACATTTCATCTCGTGTCTCAGCCACTCCTCTTCCAATTGCACTATATTCCCGTTTCCTGAGACCACATCTTCCCATTCAACCTTCCACCTGTAATTCTGTCAGGCAGTCCATCTCATATCACTCAATTAGCCACATTTCCTCTTGCTCCTCAAAAAAGATGATCATGCTATTTCAATCCCTTCTCGGCTGCTTTCTTCATTCAATTTCCTGCAATCTTTACCTCCTATTCTTGGCATTCTCCTTCAACAACATTCCACACATCCATCTGACCATCCACACCTCACTAGTATCCAGTCATTGTTCCTCTCCTTGATGTTCCCCCAGTTTCTGGATGATAGCACAACACCAGTCAAAACTGTCTTGTAGATTCACTATACTTCTTCCAATTAGTCCAACTAGAATGAATCTGTTGCTTAGCTTTTATTTTCATGCTTCCACCTTCTGCCACAACTGGCACTCCGTGTACAATTCTCGTAATAATACTACGTACTTCAGGATTACATAAATTTTAAAACATGTCATGGCTTCTTCTTAAGGATCCGGTCATAAGCCCTCTCTCAATTGAATAGAATCTTCATGTTGCACTGGTCTTCCCGGTATTTTTCCATTACTTGTCTCAAAAGCAGAACAGCATCGGTGGTGCTTCCACTATGCACGAACCCCAACAAGGATTTCTAATAACTTTCTCAGTTTCTATTCCATGATTCACTTCATCTTGACGGTACGTGTTACAAGAGTTGAATTCCTTGGTATTTTTTGTCATCTTGAATACCAGAATTTAAAGGAAAGGGAGGCACAAAAATATTTTGCTGCCCTGGAAATTGAATCCCTTCTTGGGCTTCAATTGAATAGTTTATTCAAGACCTGGACCTCAGTCACCGAGTCAGGTCCATACTTCTGCTGCTGTCATGTGGATTCTTATGCTTTGTTTTTTCTTCTAGTGCTGTTTTCATTTCTTCCAGATTGATGCTAGTTGTCATTTGTTGATTTTTAGCTACCTCTTCTTAGGTTACTTTATTCTTAAACCAGTTGAAGTACTGATCCCACATCAACCTCTTTTGCTATGGTTACTGATCTGCAATCTGGATTGGAGGTACATTTCCCAGCATCAAAATCAGGCATTGAGAAGTTACAGTACATCTTAACTGAGTTAATTGTTATCAACTGAATTAAACTGGCTTCACAGCAGGAGCTAATTATTCTAACTATTATAAATTGTGGAGGAACTTGAGTATATAAGTAATGCACTTACATATAAAACTGTATGAATCAAAACCAAATCTGTGCGTGCAGCCAAACTGCAGAAGATTTTAAAATAAATAGCAATTCTTTTACCATCACTTGCATATTAATTCAACTGCCTAAGTTATAATATAAAAAGATCGAAAAGAGAGAGAATTGGAGTGTTTAAAGTATGGTATATCATATTTAATAGCAATGTTACAAACAGTTAAAATGATCAGGATATTTGAAAGGTTATGTAATCTAACAAACATTAAAACGCAAACTGCTTAAACACAAGCTATTAAATATAACACCACCGCAAAGGTTCAAATTTGCGGAAATTCCTTCTTGTACTGAACAAGCAGTCTACGTAACCTCGTATTTCTGGCTGTGTCATGTCCTTTCCTGGTTTAATTTCGATGTTGCCCTGTGTTTTTGCTTCACCCCTTTTTTTTTTTAAATCTTCCAAGTGCTTATAACCAATAAGGCACACAGGTGGCAAAGTAGGAAAATCCAAAAGAGAATACAACTAGCAAACCAGTAATTCACACAAGAAATCAGGCATTAACAATAAACGAGGAACAAAAACTGCTTTTTGACAAGGAGAATAGCAAACCAAGGCTAGGTATTTACACTCTCCCCTGTAGCCCCAAATATCAAAACAACGTTGCCCCCCAAACATCAAGACATTTCCAGAAACACCAGTGACTGCAGTTCCTCTGGAGTTCCAGGGAAATGTCCGTTCTTCAACTCCATTGCAACTGCACTGTCGCATTAGAATGACACTAATGCTTTTCATACGCCTTCCTCTTTCCAACTGAAAAGCCCTCAGAAGCTGACTGTCAAGGTCCTTGGACACATCCATTACATTTCTACCTTCAATCTTTCCCTTCCACAACCTGAAAAGGGCTTTGCACGTCAAGTTCCACTGCACCAACATTCATATTGCCAAATCCATCATCTTCAGCATGATGCCACAACATACATTTTCCTCTCTTCCCCTTTCAGTCTTTCCCCTACAAGAGCCTGGTTCACTGCATACAACCCTAATACTCTTTTCTAAAAGCAGGGGATGCAATGCAGCTTTTTAACTTTCTCCTTTCCTCCATCTCTATCTGAGGATGTTGATTTAAAGGCCATCCACTTGCCAAACAGACCAAGGCACCAGGACACGAAACACTAAAAATGAAACAGTGATTTGCTCAAAGTACTTGCAATTTAGTTTACAGTATCAACTGTTCACAATACAGTTTCTTTGCATTGGAGTGAAGATTGGGTGACCACTTTCTTCAGTTACAAGCATGATCCTGAATTTCCAGTCCTCTGTCATTTAATTCTCTACACTAACTCTGACCTCTGTTCTTAGTCTCCTGCAGACTTCCAACGAAGCCCAATGCAAGCTTATGAAACAGCATCTAATCATTGGACGAGGCACTTTACAGCCTGTTGGATTCATTGAGTTTAACAATTTGAGATCATAACTTGTGCATCTATTTGCATTTCTTCCTCTTGTTTGTTACGTTTTCTCTTAACTCATTAGCTGTTCACCATTCTAACATTCACAGCTCCTTAAGGTGCAAGACTTTTCTCTTTACTTTCTTATTCCCATTCTGTTGATCCTTTGTCATTTAATCTTTTTCACTGCATCCTTCCCTTTTATTGCCCCCTCTGCCACCAAACCCAAAGCCATCCATTTCACTTGCTTAAAAATTATAATATTTCTAACTTTTCCCAATTTTTATGAAAGATCGCAAATGTGAAAGATCAACTTTAGTGTTCTCTCCATAGGTACTGCCAGACCTCATATTTCCCGATTGTTCAGTTTTGATTACACAAGATACTAAACACTGCCGTTGAACAGAACCATAAATGACACAATAATGTCTGTCGCAATAATTACAGATCTTTTCATGAACTCCTCATCCCATAATGTTTTGAAACTTAGATTATCACCACATTCTCTCAAGCTCTCTAGTGACAAAACAAATTTTGGAAATAAAGAAGCACCATTCAGAAGATTAAGATGCAGAACAAAGCTGAAAAGATTGATTTAAAATATCTTACTAGTAGGAGGGAGGTTGTATTTCAAACTGTCTGATTTCTTAAATCATTTGCCTACAATTACATTAGCTAAAATGGAAATTTTAAAAGATTGGGGCAGGAAGAGGATTTTCACGTTAAATAATTCACTCAGATGTTAAACAGGATGTCATTTCCTGGAAAGTAAACGAAAGCAAAAAGAGAAGATGCTTGCAGGATTCGGTGTAATCCGCCCAAGTTAATGCAGCTTAATGAAATGGTACATTGATAGGGAAGGCAAGATTTTCAAATAGATACAAGTAGGAAAGCACACAAATTTTGCTCCAACCAACTCCATGTAAAACAGTTTGTGTATCAACAAAACCAAACAGAGAAACAAAGACTCAAAACTAGCACAACATTATGAATAAATAACGTACTTGTCAAACAACAGACTGCAGATCAAGTTGATTTAGTTTGCATGACAAAAGTTAAAGAGCTGTATTATATCAAGACCCTCATTCTGCAAGCTTCTCAGGGTTATGAGATTTTCATCACCTGATGCACAAACTTGAAAAGCATTGCATAAATTGAATGACTGAAGGCTGTTAGTTAGCTTGGTGTTCAAAATTACTCAACAGTATGTATGTCAGCTAGATTTTTAGTGAATATCTACAGCATTTGCCTGATCAGAACTGTCAATTGCTCATGCAGGTCAATTTATTTTAATTGAAAATCTAATGGGTTACTATGAAGCAATTCAAGTGTAACCCTGTCATAGCTTTCACAAATAAAACTTAAGTGCACATCTGATTTTCATGTCTTAATCCAATTTCACAACTGTGATTATAGGTTTGAAATAGGCAGCGTCTTAATAACCTGGATCGGTTTCTTACAATAAAAACTACACCAGTGATATGAATACAGAAAATAAACATTAAATATAAATAATGATCAAATGACTATTTAGATTTAAAGAGATTCTCTAATAACTGCAAGTGGTGAGGCAGACATACACACAGCAATTTCAAATTTTAGTGTGCTTTAGCCTTAACAAATGTTTTCCAAAATATTAAATGTTTTTGACTTTCGGTTTGAAAAACAGGATCCACTAAAATTCAATACTTTATAAATACACCTCCCATTCCACATTTCTCCCACTCATTTTGTTTCCCTCTCTGCAAATACTTCAGTTTTCTTTTGTCCAGAGGCACTGGATAGTGCCTAAGTTAGTCTTGCCTTCTGTTGTGACATTTTCATTTCTTTAATGGTTCAAACTTCTTTTCATAGATTAACTTGCAATGTAATTTCTAGATGGGATATTTGGACAGTTAAGAACAGAAACTGAAGAGGAAAGCTGGTTGAAGCATGAAGTGGGGGCCCAGAAACTGAAGAAAAAGATGTGCTATGGCAGGAAGCAAACAAAAGCTATTTGGAACCTCTTTTTAAAAGTCTGAATGTTCTGCCTGGATTTCAGGGCAATCAGTAATTTTATTTGCTCTAGAGCAGGTTTTTTTTTTAAAAATCAAAGAAACTCCAAAAATACTGTAAAATGGAAGCTTTATATTAAAATAAAATTTCAAGCATCAAGTAAAATTATAAAATCATAAACAGATATAAAATAAACATTACACCCAACATTAAAATTAACATACACTAGCAGTTTATAAAAGTGAAATTGGAATATTTTTAATTGCACATGGATTCTAGTCAAACATCTCAAGTTAAAGTTAGGCTAAAGTTTATTTATTTGTCACAAGTAAGGCTTACATTAACACTGCAGTGAAGTTACTGTGAAATTCTTCTGGTTGCTACATTCCAGCACCTGTTCAGGTCAATGAACCTAACCAGCATGTCTTTCACACGGTGGCAGGAAATCAGAGCACCAGGAGGAAACGCACACAGACACATGGAGAATATGCAAACTCCACACAGACACTGACCTAAGCCGGAAATCGAACCTGGCTCCCTGGAGCTGTGAGGCAGCAGTGCTTACCATTATATCTTTGGTCTTCCACTCAGATAATCATTTTCAACAGTTAGTTATTTCACTTGAGGCCATGCCAGTGTTTCCACTTTCGAACCAATGCCAAGAATACAGAGAATGAGTTCTAAGTTGGAGGTGATGGCAGTGGTACGTGCATGTGGGGTTTAAATTTAACAATTGCTCTAAATCATTAATTTTGACATTTCAACAGAAAACTCCTGGACCAACTTATGAACGAAGCTATGTCTTGAACAACAGTCTCATACATAGTTGGTATGATTGGTTTCAGCTTTAAGAGGTCGTTAGAAATTCATTCCAAAGTAACTGCACTTGAAAAATATTGGATTCTACTAATCCAATGAAACAAAGGTGGAAATATTTTAATATACCTCCAAATCAACTATCACTTGCTTCCAAATAAATTGCAACAACAGATAAGTGAACTTATGCTTATCACTGCATAAAATCAAACTGAGAATTTAGACAAGTTGAAAAAAAACCACATACCTAGCTGCAGTTTACCAAACCAATCCAATGGTAAATTGACAAGTATGACTGATGGTTACTTCATTTTAAATTTCAGAAAGATGCCTATTAAAATATAAATCCTCAGTTGGCTGAGAGAAACCCAGTGAAACAATTTGTCAAAAATCCACAAACTGCCGTTTCGTTACTTGCCAAAAAAAAAATGTTCACTGCTATTAAAATGCATTTCATCAGTTCTTATTTGGAAGAATTTACTTGTTAGACTATTTTACTGATTATAAAATCATTACTATTCTCAAATATTTTACAGTCACAAGGGAAAAGAGCAGGAGTGGGACTTGTTGGATAACTTTCAAAATGCGATGAAACAAATAACTTCACTGGGATGCCATCAAATCTTTAAGCAAATATTAATTTAATTTTTGCTTACCTGCCCCATCACGGTTATTATATGGCCACCCGGCAACAGTAAACATCGATGGCACTGGGGAGCTGGCTCTGCTATCCACTTCAACATGCTGTGTAATATGGCGCACCGTTTGCTTATTTTTACGATTCTTTTTCCGGCCAGGCAGCTGCCACACCTCAGGGACCTGATCAGAAAAAGTGTTCTGTGAAGTGCTGTTCTTGCCAAGGTGAGACTCTCTCAGTTCAGCACCTCCATAATGTGAGGGAGATATTTGTTCCTCTTTGACTCTAAATGAATTGTAACCAACATCACTGGACCAGAGTGACTGTGATGAGACGTCATCATGACTGTCAGCTTTCTGCTCATGCTCCTCTTTGCTGTAACTGCTCCCGCCATCATGACAGCTTGCAATTGCTGAATCTCCAGAAGAATTTGCAGGGCTTGTTCGTCGTCTTTCCAACCAGGGAGAGCTACTTCTGCCCACTGCTACTGGTGTCACCACATCAATACTGCTGCTTGAGGGGGCTCCCATATCATACTCCATAATATCCTCTGAGGGCTCAGTCTTTATACTGATATCTAAAGCTGCCTTTATAAAACTGTGACATGCCTGGACTATGTCTGTCATCTGCAAATAGCTTGCAGCTGACATCACCTCAATGACATTCTTGCTAGTCAGTGCTAGGTGTGCTGAATACATAAAATCAATGATTACTTTGAAACCTTGCGCTGTGACTATGTCCAAATGAGTCACTGTGGCCTGGTCAGAGGACATCTTCTGCACCTGACAGTACAAAGTTTTGAAATAGCGGCTACTGCCAAGCAGAACATTTTTGTGCGCTTTAAAGATTTTTCCCTCGACAATAATGCAAACATCACACAGGATGCCATGTTGCCGCTGTTCATTCAATTCCTGCAGTAAGTGGCGATAATGGGAAGTAATCTCCATGTCGTCCTTTCGATTGTTCATTGACAAATATTGTTGCTGCTTCTGAATCCTAATAGCAGGAAAGAATGGAGAAAAAAATTAATATAAAACTTTGCAAGACATTAGTGCTAAAGTCAAATCAGAACCTCATTTTAAAACATATAGGAACACAGAAACTAAGAGCAGATCACCCCCCTTCAAATTTGCTCTGTCATTCAATATGATCATGGCTGATCCTCAATCTCAATGCCATATTCCCATTGTCCCCATCCTCCTTGAAGCCATTAAAAAATCAAGGTAGCTTTGTGCAAAATAAGAACCTATTTTCACATCCAGTGGAAATGATGTCCCACAGTAAACTGAAACAACTAAGATTTCTTAATTCAGAATACAGCACATTATAATTCCATCAAACAAATTGTATTAGAGCTAGACAACTTTTAGTACTGAAGCATAGTGAATTAAATCTACATTTTAATGCTATCCAAAAAACAGAACTTGATAAACAATACCTCCTTAAATATTTTGCACTTACAAAACATAACAATCAGATAAGCAAAATGGCCCATGGTGTATATAAGAGGGCAGAGGATACTGTGAAGTTGGTGGACAAAGGACAACCTACAATTTCCACTCTTCTCTCATCTATATATGATCTGTTTCTGAAACTTGTCTTCCTCAATTTCTGTGTCTCCATTTTTGGGAATAGGCTGTTTGTTAATTTTCAATAGAAGCTCACAATTTCCACAGTTGCATCAATTACATTTCCTTGCACACTGCTTTCTGTGCTGACTATTCCAAACACCAATTTGTCTCCATCTGTCATATCTGTACTAATTATCCAGCTTTCTACAGCAGCACATCTGATGTCTTTCTTCTGCCTCAACTGAAAATTCACTGCATGTGTCCATTTTTTGCACTTGCACTGGAAGCATTTCTCCTTTCCCAGAGCCAATGAGTGTTGCACTTGTCCTCACTTTCCAACTCACCAACCTCCACATTGAAGGATTATCCTCCACTAATTCCTCCCATGACAACTTCCCTTCCTCTCATGACAACTTCATGAGAGGAATGATGACATCAAAGTGTCATGATGGCACCAAAGTTATCTTCTCCTTGCTTTCCACATTCCATAAGGATCAGTCATTCTCAGTTGCTTTGGTTCATTCTGCCAAAGTCAGCACTTCAACCCGTTCCCAAGGAACCATCCAATGCAACCATACATATTACATCTACCTGTCCTTTTACCTTCTCTCTCCTCACCATCTAAGGCCTCAAACACTCCAAGTGGAGCACTGATTTATTTCTTTCAGTTAATTAAACTGTACTGACTGCTCTATGCAAGTTTCAGGTACAGCATAGTCTTCTCAGTATGCATTTTACAGCCTTTTGCACTAATTGAGTTCAAAAATTTTAGAATAACTGTGACCTTCATTTTGATTCTTTGTTTGCCATGTGCCAGTTTTAATCTTTTTTGTTTCAACAGAGTAAGATGTTCATTATGCTGGTACTGATACTCAAATAGACAGAGCTAAGGAGGTCTTTAAGCAATGGATCAGATCTAAGTTCAGCAGCCCTTCTAAATCCAACTGTCAATGGTGATGGACAATTAAACAAGTCTCCACAAATATCCGCACCCTCATTGATGAAGGAGCTCAGCACATCAGGGGCAAGTTAAGGATGATCTATCTTGTCCTCTTCTGGAAATCCCCAACATCTCAGAAGTCAATTTTCAGTCAATTTGATTAATTCCACGTGATATCAAGAAACAGATAAAGGTATTGAATGGTACAACGGCAAGTCTCGACAGTATTCTGGCATTGGTACTTAAGATTTGCGGTCAGAACTTGCCAAGTGCCTGGCCAAACCATTCCAGTGTAATTACAACACTGGCATCTACCCTACAATGTAGAAATTTGCCAAGATATTTCCTGTACACAAGAAACAGGAGAGACCCAAAACTAATTTTTCCCCATCAGTCTACTCCCAATCATCAATAACATGATGGAGGTCATCAATAGTATTATCAAGTCGCACTTACTCAGAAATAATCTGCTCACATATGCTCAGTTTGTGTTCTGCCAGGGTTACTCAGCTCCTTGGACCGCATTGTAACCTTGGTTCAAACATGAAGAAAAGAACTGAATGCCAGAGGTGATTGCCCTAGAAATCAAGGCTGCATCTGATAAGCGTAGCATCCAAGTGCCCGAGCAAAACTGGAATCAATGAGAATCAGGCAGAAAACATGCCTCTGGTTGAGTCATACCCAGCACAAAGGAAGATGGCTGTGGTGTCTGGAGGTCAGTCATCCCAGCTTGAGAACATCAATTCACAATTTCCTCAAGGTAATATCTTAAGCTTGGAAATCTTCACCTGCTTAATCAATGACCTTCCTTGGAGTAGTGAGGGAAATTTTGATCTTCTTATTTAAGGAAAGGTATTATTTCCTTGGAGGCAGTTCAGAGATGGTTCGCATGAACTGTGGTGGTACAGAACAATTGTCTTATAAGGCAAGGTTAAACAGATTGGGGCTCATTGGCATTTACAAGTATGCGAGGTGATCTCATTGAAACATACACAATTCTTTAGGGGCTTGAGAGGGCAAATGCTGAGGAAATCTTTCCCTTCGTGGGACAGTTTAAGACCAGATGGGACAGTCTCGGAATAAAAAAAAACCCATCAATTTAAGACTGAAATGAGGAGGAACATCTTGCCACAGACGGCTGTGGGGGCATTTGAATGTCCTTGTGTATATTCAAATCTGAGAGAAATAGATCAGTAAGGGAAGCGAGGGTTACAGGAAAAGATAGGATGATGAACGAGGAATTTTATATCATTATGTTGAAAGTTGAACAGGGTCAAAGGACTGAATGGTCTACTCCTTTTTCTTATGGTCTTAAGGTCAGAAGTGGGGATGTTTGCTTTTGACTGCACAATATTCAGCACCACAACTCCTCAGATACAGAAGCACTGTATGTTCAAATGCAGCATAACCCAACAAATTCCCAGGCTTGAGCTGCCATGTAGCACGATCATGCCACACAAGTGCCAGGCAACGACAATTTCCAATAACGGAGCATCTAACCATCACTCCATGACATTTATCATCGCTGAATCCCCAATACTGTGGCTATAGAGCAGATCAGAGGCTCAGAATCCTGTAGTGAGTAATTTACCTCCCAACTCCCCAAAGTCTATCCACCATCAAAAAGATGTTATGTCAGGAGTGTAATGGGATACTTGTTACTTGCCTGGATGAATGCAGCTCTCAACACTTGAGCAGCTTGACACCATCCATAACGAAGCAACCTTCTTGATTGCTGGATCATCCACAAACTTACAAGTCCTCTACCACTGACAATCAATGGCAGCCAACTTATCATCTATAAAGATGCACTACAGGAACTCACCAAGACTCCTCTGGCATCCCCTTCTAAACCCACGATCACTACCAAGGACAAAAGCAGTAGATACCTGTGAAATACCACCTGGAGGTTCCCCTTCAAGTCACTAAGCATCCTGACTTGGAAATATAATCCATTGGCTGAGTCAAATTATGGAATTCTCTCCCTAATAGCACTATAGGTATACTTGCATCTCAAAAACTGCAGTGGTTCAAGGCAGCAGCTTACCAAGATAGCAATGCCCACATGGCAAAAATGTTTAAAAATGTTTAACCACAGCCATTTGCCCTTTTTTCCTCCCATGAAATTATCATTTAATCTCTTGTGCTCAACTCTGCCCCAAATCTGTGTTATTTTCTCCATCTGCTTTATTTCAATGACACTTAACCCATCACATTTCAGAACTGAAAGAGGATATGAAAGTTGAATTCAACTGGAAATGATAACTACATCTCTCTCCACAGATGCTGCCAGTCATACTATTTCCAGCAGGTTGGTTTTTATTAACACAGAACCTAGGCTTGCTGTTACCTAATTCAGGTGTCCTCCCGAGCAGAAAGTAATCATCTAAGCTAATATAGGCTATCCTCCTCTCTACTGCCTCCACTGAATCAAAACTTACTCATAGAATATTAGCATTGCATGATATTAACTATGCACAGAATTAATGGAACAAAATAGTCATTTGACTCAACTCAAATGTTGAAGAGAGACAGGTTGCTAAAGCTTGTCATCTTGACTCATAAGGACAAATGCAAGAATTTCCTATTTCAAATGAGCTTGACAATATACGCTACAGAAGAAAAGGGTGATCAGTTGGCAAGTCAATATTGATAAACCAACGCATTCATAGAATCCCATTCATAGAATTCATAAGGCCATTTGGCTCATCAAATCTGCAACAACAACAATCCCACACAGTCCCCATTCTTGTAACTGCACATATTTACCCTATTAATCCCTCTAACCTACACATTCCAGGACACTAAGGGGAATTTAGCATGGCCAATCCATCTAATCCAACACATCTTTGGACTGTCAGAAGTAACTGGAGCATCTGGAAGAAACCCACACAGACACTGGGATAATGTGCAAACTCCACATAGACAGTGATCCAAGCTAGGAATCAAACCCAGGTCCCTGAAGCTATGAGGCAGCAGTGCTAACCACTGTACCACCATGCTGCCTGCTGTGGGTCAACAGGCTGCTTAAGCTCATGGGTAATTCAAAAAAGGTTTGAACATGTTCCTTTTACTTACAGAAAACGAGTCCCTGTGTATCAATCTGTGTTGTTTCTAGCAAGAAGAAATGAGTCATGAAATAGAATTATCAAAGTCTTGCAAATAAATAACACATTTGAAAATACTAGATATACTGAAATAATCTCACTTGGGTAAAAAAAACAAATTTTACATTAAATGCATTTTTCAGGCGTTCCCGATTACAAGTCATGCTGCATATATGCCATTTCATTCTGACCCACTGGCTGGATACATTTGGTATTTTACATTCCTGTTACTAGCAGACACAGCACAATAGCACAGTGGTTCGCATTGCTGTTTCACAGCACCAGGGACCTAGATTTGACCGCCAGTTAGGTCATTGTTTGCGTGGAGCTTGCATGTTCTCCCTGTGTCTGCACGGGTTTCATCCCACACTCAAAGACAAGCTGGGTTGGTGAATTGACTCGCACAGGCACTGGACTGTGGCAACAAGACGAATTTCACAGTAAATTCATTGCAATGTTGATGTAACTTTACTTGTGTCTAATAAATAAAACTTGAGCACAGTGGATTGTATCCATTCACTTCCTCAAGTACTGGCTGAGAGGAGTGCGCAGCTTATTTAGTCTCACTGCTGTGCAGGTCACACCATTAGTTGAAAATTTTCAGTCAAATTGGCTGAATTTGACCCAAAATAAAAGATATTTTAACAAGGTTCCTTTAATAACCACTGAATGACTGAATTTACAACAACTAGTTAACATACAATGGTACGCTGGAAATATGATCTTTTTAAGAAATACCCTAGGACACACAAACAGGCTTGTACAAAAACAATGGAAAAACTGATGAAGTTTCTACATTAATGAACTTTGGTGGATAGACTTGATAATATAAATGATAAGGTTTGGAAGGTTTTTATGCAGACAATCTGGAGCTTCCTTGTGGAAAGCCCAGTAGATGTCTGGAGGTTCTTACCAACAGAGCTTCGGTAGGAAGGCGATTATAGAGCCAAGTCCACTCTTTCTAGAAAGTCTTGGCTTTCCAAATGCAGTCAAATTAGACTCAGATAAAGATTTGCTGGCAGCAAATTGATAACGAAATACAGAATTGCAGGAAAAGCCTTTCTTCTGTTTATTCCCTAAAACATACTAATTTCTAAAACCATAGATCCAAAATTTGTCTCTGCCATATAATTTCCAGTAAATCACTAACCTCTGCCAATCTTCTCCATCCATTAAAACAATTTCAGTTCAAAGCTAACAAACAGTACTCTCCCCCCACTTACTGTGTTGGTCAGGTGATTTCTTAGAAAAAGTTAGGCTTGCTCCCAGTCAAAAGTTTTTTGAAGAACTAATTTCATCATCCAAGATGATGCAAAGTCTTCCCATATTTCAGAGAAAAAAAAGGATCATTTTGAAAAATAAAATTTTCTCAACGAGGCTCCAACAATAAAAGGAAACATGATTTATTTCACATTCAAGGTATGAATATAATTAGGGCCATTTGGCTCCAGAACACAGCCTTAGTCCAAACAATGACACCAGAGCCAAATTCTAGCGACAAGACAGAAGTGACTGCCTTTAATATCAAGACAGTGTTTGTCAAAAATGTGACATCAAAGTGCTCCAGCAAAATTGGAGTCAATGGTAATCAGAGAGAAACTCATCATGCATTGGGTCATATCAAGCACCAAGGAAGGTATTTGTGATAGTTAGAGATCAATCATCTCAGTCCCAGGAATAGGACAAGTTCCTCAGGATAGTGTCTCAGACCCAAATATCTTCAGCTATTTAATTAATAACCTTCCTTCCTTCAGAAAGCCAGAAGCAGGGGTGTTTGCTGATAATTGTCTTGTGTAAAGTCCCATTCACAACTGCATCATTGTCCTTTGAGTTGTTGGATCAAATTCTGCAGCTCACAGTTGAGCAGCACTTGGTATCTAAACCATAAAGACTGCAGTGGCTTAAGCAAACAGTTCACCAGCATCTTCTTAAGAAATAAATGCTGGCTTCACCAGGGGCGTTCTCATCTAGTGAACAACTAAATTTATCAAAACTAAATGTCATTAAAAGTAAATTCTGACCACGCCAATGATCTCAATACTTGGTAGGCCATTTAGGACTGAGAAAAGGAGGAGTGTCTTCACTCAGTGGTGGACCTGTAGAATCCCCGACCACAGGAGGGAGACATATGGAGGCTAAGTCAGAGTATATATGAAGAAACAGATAGATTTCTAGATGCTGAATGTGTCAAAGGAGAAATACAGCGTCACGACAAAGGATCAGCCATGATTATGTTGAATGGTTCAGCAGATTGAGGGCCAAATGGTCGACTCCTGGTCCAATTTTAATTGTTTCTATACCTCATGAATAAAAACAATTGCAATTCAGAAATGCAATTTGTTTGCCATATTGTTTTCCTGAAGTTTAGCATAAATTTTATCAAGATTTTCTGGAAGAAGTATCAGTACTCTCACTTCTAAAACAAGGCTGAATTCAAGCTCCACTTCACAACAATAGAATTCACTAACATTTCCATGCTCCCCCTCAGGGGCAGTAAGCACAACTGCTCTATTTTATTCTCTCACTGAATTTCCTCCTGAGCTGCTGTCAGAGCTAACCTTGCAAACGTCCTTTACATCCCACTCACCTCTCCAATGTTGACGCTGTAGGCTCTGCCAAATCAAAACCTAATATTTATATATTGTTTTTAATGTAAAACAACACTCCAAGACATCTCACAGGAGTATTATAAAGTACAACACAGCCAAATAAGGAGATTTAGGTTTGGTATCCAAAAGCTTGATCAAAGAAACATGTTTAAGGAACACAAAGGAGGAAAGTGAGTTAGATAGTGGAGATTTAGGGAGGAAATTCTAGAATTCAGGGTCCAGTAACTCAAAGTACGGTCACAAATTGTGGAGCAATTAAAATTAGGGACGCTCAAGAGATCATAGTTAGGAAAGCAAGTACCTCAGAGGGTTGGAGGTCTGGAGAAAATATAAAGATAGGATGGGGTTAGCCACAGAGAAATTTGAAAATAAGTCTGAGGAACTAAAAAAAAAGTCACTTAATTAGAATTCTATAGGTTCAGAGGTAGGTAGATTAGGCTCGATGTCATTAAAACTTTGTCAACAACAGCCCCAATCCTCAACTCCCTCCTTAATCTATGTTCATGTGTGAGAAGGTCTTTGCCATTTATAAACTAACTGTGGACAAACGCATTGACATTGTTCTTTGACACAAACTTCATTAACAAAACACTTTACTCCTTAAAGAAATTTCCTGCCCAGCTGTATCTTTCACCGCTTATCTAGGTTAAGCGGTGAAAGCATCACCAAATCACTCAATTACCTGATACCATTGATCAGTTCTGATACGTTTCCTCCTTTAGGCAGCTCACTTTGTTCCACCCAGCACCACCCTCTCACCCATCAATGCACAATTCTCCACCACACACCCAAACAGTATGCCAGGTTTCTCAACATCTTCGCTGCTGTCCTCCCTTAGCCTCTCGGTCTGCACCAAGAAATTCTGCGATTTGAAACACCTTCGTAACTCATCACAGTGTCTCGGCTCAGATTCACTGTCACTCCATTTAAACTTCCCTTTCCGATCATGACCATCTGGTCACCCTTGCCATTTCCAGCAGCTCTTCTATTCCCATCAAGTCAGTCACTCATAAGAAATCCTGTCTGACCACCGTGCTATATCTCTCTGCATTCATACCCTTATTCCCCCTCACAACTCACTTGATTATTTATTGTGTTCTGTATGTGCACGTGTGCCCACACACACGCAACTCCCAATTCTCCCTCTCACATACATACAGACACGGAAATTGTAGACAACAGGTTTAGCAATTTATCGTCAAATTTGGCTATACCAACAAAAACGCCAATGGCTCCAGTTCTTTTTGGCAAAGCTATCCATTGCATTTCAAATGGATTGTTGAATAAAGGAAATTTTCTCTTTAGGACAACCTATCTTCTGAAATTCTTCTCTCCTCCAAATTCACCCACGACAATGAAGGCTTTTCTCTCAAAGGTGGATACCACACTGTCAGTTGGCTCAATTGCTCCCCCTTCCTTTTCCCAGGCACTTGGCCTATCCACGTGGTCCATATCCATTCCAGCCATAAATTCCAGTCCCCAGCCAAGAACTATATCCTCCTCCATCTCTGAGGCTGAACCAGATCAATGGTCAACTTGATGATCAATTTGACCTGAAGATCAACCAGCAACATATCTCCTTTCCAAAACCAAGATCATCTACATCCATATCTAACATTTCACCACTTGGACCCTACCTCAATCTGCTGCTGAAATCTTTACCCATGCCTTTGTTAGTTGACTGTTTAAATGCTGTTCTGAGCAGCCTCATTTTGCACCCTCCATAAACTTACATTCATCCAAAGCTCAAGTGCATCTGTAACATACCATGCACACAAGTCCTACCACGCACCTCTCACCCGTTTATTGACGTACATTTACTCCAATCCCAGCAACAACTCAAATTTCAAATTCTTACCCGTTTTTCATCAACTTCACAGCATTACTACTCTATTATTGTAACATTCGCCATTTTGAAGGCCAATTCTGATCTCTTCTGTTCCCTTAAATCATTCCACCCTTGCTGGCCAGGCCTTAGATGCAAGTTCTGAAAAAAAAATCTTAAAACCTACTTCATTACTGTCCAATGTCTTCTGTCACACAGTGTCAAATTTTGTTTGATAATACCTTTATGGAATTCCTTGTGACATTTCACTATGCTAAAAGGACTATTTAAGGACAACTTCTTGTTTTTGTCAAAGACCTTGTCTTCGTGATAAGTTAAAATCAAGGTCCAGCTCTAATGACTATTCCATTGGACTAGTAACTCAGAGGCTTAGACTTAGAAACTGGCAACATGGGGTCATCCCAGCACAGCTTTGGGAGAATTTATTTTGTTATTTAAATTGAGTTGAAAACTAATCTCAGTTTCAGTCTGCTGTTTCTACCATCTATTGTTGTAAAAACCCATCTGGCCCATCTTTACGAAAGGAAATCTGTCATCCTCTGTTGGTCTGGCCTACATGCAACTCAAAACCACAGTGAAGTGATCCTCTTAAGGACTTTATTGATCTTAAGATCAATTAGTGATGACAACCAATAGTGGCCTTGCCAGTGATATCCATATTCCATGAACGAATAAATTAACAAGCAGATGTAAACAATCCCATTTATCTCACTTAGGAAGAGCGATGTCCTGGTCACCATTCATCCCCCAATCAGCAATTCATTGCTTATTTTTCTTGGATCTTGCTATGTGCAAACTGGCTGCTGTGCTTGCTATCAACATGATTTCCGAAATAATTTACTGCAAAGCAGTTCGAGACTGCTTGGCAATGTGAATGGCACTACATAAATCAAACATTTACTTCTTTTCAACCAACACGCTCCTCATCATCCACTTCACCAGTCAAGCAATGCCAAAAAGTCATGCATTTTACTACTTCAAAGGCACCATTCCAAGTTTCATCAGCAATAAATACATTTATGTAGAATTTCACAGCACATACGGTAGCTTATCATGTCGACTTCTAGCCCCACTCTCCTGCTTGTTCCCTGCTGGAAAACTGCAGCTTTCCACAAGTTCTAAACCACCTAACAAAGAAACATTGATCTTCTCTAACACAAATTAAGCGCACTGCTCCAACTCTGATTATCCAGAAATCAATTATATATGTGCCTCTGAGATCTAATTTCAACACATCATTTTCAGGATATGATCTTACTAAATTATTCAGATTTATAGTCAACTGTCTTTATAGGCAAGTAGATTGTGCTTTTAGAAAGGCAAATAGTTATGTTGACACTTATTTACAATTTACCACATTTATATGCACAAGAAAGGATTTGAATACATAAACAGTGTGCTCTGCCAAGCAAAAGTAACTTTACATCAGAGTCACAACCAACTATTTCAAATAGTGAAAATAAGTTATGGCTTACAAACTTATACCATTTTCTGTAATCATTTGAAAGTGTTTAATATGGTGCTGCTGCAAAAATAAAGTCAATGCTCTGAATTTTACTGTTAAGTAACTCAAACTGATCAAAAATTGAGCAAAAGTAGAGCCATTTGTTGATAATACGGCACATACCTAACCAACTCCAGAAGATCCATTTTTTCAAAAAATCTCTTTATAAGGCTATAGGTCATTCAGTCTCAAGCTGCAGCTTTACAGAACTCGCACAAAAATTATCAATGCCTATGAAAATTAAAGAAAAGGTGCATTCAAGATTTATTGTAGAACAACACGTTATGCAATTTTCTAATAATGTTCATTTAGTTTATACAATTTGTAATATAGACATCCCAAATTCCAAAATAAAGAGCTCCTGGTTTTAAATGTGGCAAAAACCTGCACAATTACTACAGCGTACAAAAATTTCTCCTCTTTATCCCATTTCCCATCAACAGTTTTCTCTGCGGCCTGTTCCTTTTAGTCTAGAATTCTTTTTTCCAGTCTTCCAAATTACCTTCCTAAATAATCAATCTGGCTGCCCCAAGGGTAGCCTGAGCTAGAAGGACTAAAAGCATCAGCTATCCAATTAAGTAACTACTCTGCAAACGTGCCACAACAGTGCACAAACAACGACACAAAATTATGTCACAGGAGGTGTGTGTTACTTCACTGTCATGTAGAGGGAAAAATATTGAAATCACAATGTATAAAATATTAAATCAAAACAAAAATAAACAATTAAGAATGGGATCTCAGAAATGTGCACTCTGGGGGACAAAAAACATTTAAAAGGAGGACTGCTAAATATTTACAAGCATTTTTGTTACCTCATTAAAAAGATATTTGTGCTTTTAATAATAAACTCACCTTTCAACCATAAGTTTAACTGCCAGCTCATACACAAACATGGCAACTTATAAACCATGGGGCAGTTCAAGGTGAGCTATCATTTTGCAAAGCTAATTGCAGAAACATGAAATCTTCCAGTAATGCGTAACAACTCAAAAGACATCTTTTTCCTTGTCCCATATTGCTGGATAATTCATTAATAAACACAACATTATAACTTGCCATTATCTTAAAGCAAAATACAGGGCCTTTTTCTAATTATTGAGGGTCTTTTTTTGGATCTGGCTGAACTGTCATTCAGATTTGAAGATATTTCTCTTGGTTCCCTTTCCAATCTTCACAGTCCACAAATAATACACAAAGCATCAACAGAAAATTAGAGATATTCCCTCATCCAATGTAATAAAACTAACACTATTTATTCATTCCATAAAAAATAGAATTCTCTATTTGAATGCAAGACTATTCAGCTTCTTCTGGTTTCACATTCAATAAGCAGTGCCGTCACATCTCTAACATTATGATAGACAGCAGATTAAGTTCAATTTCACAACAGAGCTTTCTTATAATGTTTTATACATTGACACCATACTATTTCTCTTTTGTCCCAGTCATCTTTATCTGCCATCTAAAGTAAAACTCAATATTCAAGATATGAACCGCTAAAATAACTCCATAAAATATAGCAGTGCTCCTGCTACGTTTGTTTTTAATTTATTCTGGTTCATCTGAAGATCTCTATCCACAGCCAATAAAGTAAATCTACCTCTTTGAGGCTTGTGATTATTAAATTCTTGATTTAACTCTTGTTGCAACTGAACTGCAAGAAATCAATATTGCCTTTTGGGATACCTGATAATGAATAAAAATTGAAAATGCAGATCTGGCAGCATCAGTGGAGAGAGAACAGAGCTCATGTTGAGTCTGGGTGACACTTCAGCAAAACTCTGAAGAAGGATCGCCCAAACTTGAAAGGTTGGCTTTGTTCTCTCTCCATAGACACAGAGATCTTCCAGCATTTTCTACTTTGGTTCAGATTACGGCATCTGCAGAATTTCGCCTTAACTAAATAAAAACTATTCAATTTCCCTGTTTTTTGAGGAGCACAAAAGTAGTTTCATTTGAAGCTCTAATTTAGTTTCATAACATCTGGTTTAACTTCACATGTGGAGCCATAAAAATTCAAATGGCTAACTGTTAACTTACAGAATTGTGGACTAAACAATACATTTTTGACAAATTCATACCTCATTGACTGCAGTCAACCTTCAATCTGGTAATGAAATTCATCATATACAAAGAAAGCCATGCATCTTTGAGACGCATCTTTAAACAAGAATCTCCACTTAGTTTTAATAACTTGTGGCAGCTCAAACATTTGGTTATGCAAGCAAATAATATTAATATGTACTAAAAAGACATTTTCTCTGAATTTCCTGGAGCCATAATTTTTGATCACACTGTGTCAACTTGGAAAATTGGCTGTGAAAATATTTAGAATATGTAAACAATTATCAGCAATGATATAGCTGATAAGGTTGTGGGCAGCATTTCTTATAGTTATTTATTTCCCTATAATATGCCAGTAAGTACACCAAAATACTTAATTGGCCTGAGGTTTTTGGGAAGTCCTGACGCCCCAGAAGGCACAATATAAATAATTTATAAAAAGGAACTCAAATCAACTACTCAGAAGAGTTTATCATTTCTTACTGAATGACAAAGACTTCTGACCTCAGGGAATCCCAAAGTTCTTTACAGCCAGTGAAAAACTTCTGAAGTGGAGCAATGAAAAGAATGCCAGAAATGGTCAGAATTGGTACTTCTTTAAAACTCGAACAGTGATGTGAAACAGGATCATGTCAGATTTCCAGTGCTCCACAATTTCAATGCAACAGCAATAACGCAAAATTTATCTGTTGCCATTTTCTCCCTTGGTTTTCCTCTTTGTTTTCACTCTAACTGGATGGCAATTAATGCCTAATGTTCCAACACCTATCCCTGGAGTTGAGTTCAAATGGATATTGTGCAGCAATTTTCTGGCATCCATTAATCCCAATTTCATACTTTCCCATTTCACCCAGCACTAAGCACAAGATGAGGAATACAAGACAAATTAATTGTAATTTAAAGAGTGCTGTCAGTTGGTGTCATATGTATTCAGACCACATACTGATGGTACCAGTGGCCATCATTTGACATCTTGCTGCATCACCTGGTTAGATGTAAAGTCTGCTGACACAGTTAGGTGTTAATTGGCAACCATTAGTGTAAACTGCAAAGCAGCCCATATGGTAGTGAGTGAGCACAGTTACAGCAGTTTAATGCACATTCTTCCCAACCAAATTGATTTGTAATATTTTAAATATATATGAACATATTTAAAAATCCCTGAAACTAAAGAACTACTGGAAAGTTTACATTCCTTGTGCCGCAGAGCTATTTTAGCTTGTCACAGATAGTAGTCTTGAGGAATGGACGATTTGGCCAGACTGTGCCAAACCAAATCTAACTTTTGAACCAATTATTAAGCTTTTGGGCTAATAAAAAGGAAATTGTATATTTTAATTTGATCAACGTGAGTTTTCTTAGAACAATGTCAACAGCTTCCCACAAACCAAATTTGTTGAACTGTTTTTACATCTATCTTCAAAGGGCTATTAACTGCCAACACACAGGTCTGGCAACAAGTCCATCACCATTTTCCCAATTTGCCACATCAACTCTCCCATTCCCTGCCCTTTCAGAACAAACAAAACATCTGCAAAGCAGAAAAGTATTCCTTAAATAGCTTCTTAATCAATGAGAATTAAGAGATATACCCTTATTAGTCTCTGGCTTCCAAACATTTTAACATATGTGCCCAAAGACCACGTGGGATCAGATCTTTTGCGCAAAATTCCAGATGGACAACATTTTCATTCCAAATGTCATTAGACCATAATTTCAAGACATTACTGCAAAGAGAAAGTTATACAGAATAAGTGATCTCTGACTAGCACATTCAAAGCACAGAAATGTCAAAAATAGGGGATGGGTCAGATATCCTTTCATGTATATGTGGCTCCAACTTGCATATAGAGGAACATGTCAGAAAAAACTTAAAGTCCTCAGAACTGTGGAGTTCAGAAAGATATTTTACATTCAAGAAAAAACATGATTTAAACTTAGAGCACTGATCCAGGTAAAATCTATTCAGACTATGTACTGAGCTGGTCTGTCACAGCTTCAAGGATTGAGGGTGCCTTTAGCTGATACGAACATGACTGAATTAAAAGAGGGAAAAAAAAGGTTCAGTGCTCCCACACTTGGCTATTGTCCAGGAATTCCTGGTGACCATGCTGGAAAGTGTGTGGACAGGATAGGTTTGGCTATAATGTATTTCCAAGACAATACTCAATATCAAGTTGCTCACCTTAACAGCCATATGAATAAGGTACTTCCCACAAAATGATGTTGACAGAACAATTGTTTAAGTCAACAACACAGAGTTGATGACTTACAACTTGACAGTTTTTGTTTCGTATAGCAGTGATTCCATTTGGAAGGCATGGACTAATCTGGAGTGAAGCTCTACAGAAGTCTGAGGTATGTCCGTAAAAGTAATATGCTTTTATATGTTGACTAATGGTGGTCTCAATGTGCAAGCACATTGTAATTCTTAATGAGCAGCAAAACATCTATTTGCAGTTCTCACCGCAATGAAATATAATTCCATTTCCTGTATACATCAGCGCACAGCTATCATGTTTACTCTACCACCTAGCTCATTGTTCCTGATGAGATCATTATAGAAGCCATTTTTCAGCTTAACATACTGAGATCCGTTGGAATACAAGTTTATGCATTTATTAGGAAATGAATATCAGAGATCTTAAACTAGATTTGAACTATACAGGATGTTAAGTGTCAAATCAAGTCCCATTATGATCAGATCTTTACTAGTTTTCCCACACTTCATCCTTGAAAAAAAAGTTTGTTGTTTAGTTGAAATAATCATTACAATTTTGGATTTAGGTTAATTTGTTTTTGCTTACTGTCTTTCTTTGTCTCGCTGTCCTTCCCCTTCATCAACGTAGTGCCAGTTCCTCCCCATTCTGTCCCAGGATTGTCCACGATCTCTGAGTGCTTGGAAAAGAGGAATCCTACCTGGAACCAAACAGCTAATTAGCAAATATCTCATTATTGCACATGAGCACTGTTAATGGAATGTCATTAGTTGTCAGGGACAAAGTATCAGAAAATGCTGAGTAACTACAGTTTCAATTAAAGACCAAATTTGGACATTTGTCCACATTATATGAAACATTTTAAAAACAATTCATAAAATGCAACCACAATAATCCTTGCTCCTACTTCATTTGCCACTTCTTAATACTGATGTGAAGCATACAAGATGAAAATTAGATCACAAAAATATAATACTAGTGAACACATAATGGACAGTAAAGTGGCACAGTTTTCAACACTGTTGCCTCACAGCACCAGGAACCCATATTCAATTCCTGCCTCGGATCACTATCTGCATGGAGTTTGCAACTCTCCACATATCTGTGGGGGTTTCCTCACAAAAGATGGTCCAAAAGGATTAGATTAATTGGCCATGCTCAGTAGCCACTTAGTATACAGAGATTAGCAGGGTAAATACATGGGGTTACAAGGATAAGGCCTGTGTGGGATTATTGTTGGTGCAGAGGTGATGGGCCGAATGGCCTCTTTCCACACTGTAGGGATTCTATGATTCTGTGAGAATGAACACTGATAGAGAATTTGAAATCTTAACTTACACCTAAAAACAAGTGACGCTTTGCAACCACCTCCAAATGTAATGTTTTGAAAATACAATATTCTATTAATCTACACAAATTATAACTAGTGCACACAACATACAATTTTGGATATTTACATATTAACATTCACAGTTTAAAAATGCCTTTTGTGATCACATTTATTGTGCTGGTAACATCTGTCATCAGCATACCATTCAAATCTGCATCAAAAACAGATTTCAGCCACTCATAAGACTGTTAGCGAGTGCTGAAACACAGAGCCCAAGTAAAACTGAAGTCTGGGGACTGAAGGAAAAAGCCTCCACTGACTCAAGTCAGACTGACTTGAGTGGCAAAGCTTGCTTACATTTGCAATGTTTCATATGATTCATAAACTCCCTCTACGCCCTCAACTCCCCTCTCTTTGGGAAAAGATGTTGTCTATCTGATCGAAGTGCTTTGTTATTTGATAGACCTCTAAAAGATCACTCCTAAGCCTCCTACATTCCAAGAAAAAAAAAGTCCCAGTCTATCCAGCCTCTTCTAACACACCAAGTCCCAGTAGCATCCTAGTAAATCTTTTCTGCATTCCTTTTAGTTCAGTAATATCCTTTCCATAAGGAGATGATCAGAACTGTACACTATTTCAAGTGTGGCCTTACCAACATTTTGTACAACTTCACCAAGATGTCCCAACTCCTGTAATTAATGTTCTGACCAGCAAAACCAAGCATGAGGAATGACTTCTTCACCAACCTGTCCATCTAAGACCACTTTCAAAAGCTATCAATCTGTAGCCCTCATCTTTTTGTTCTATGACTCTCCCCAACATCCTACCATTGACTGGCTAAGTCCTGCCCTGGATTGATGTACTAGAATGCATCACCACATATCCTATGAAGCATTTAAGAAAAATAAATTCCAAGGTACTTTTCAGTTACCCTTAAAACAAGAACTCAATTTGTGCATGCCTACATGTTTCTACTTTTAAAAGGATAATACTTCATAAGCAATATCAAGGATATCAGGTTCAATCCACACTACTTCGGGAATCAACTTGCAAACACTTCCACCATACAGCAATGGCAGGAGTTATGAAAAGAAATTCCTGGTGAACCACATGATGCTGGCTGACCAGATAACTCGAGCATCTATCGTAACTATTCAAAACTCTGGGCCACAACACACATTTAAGCATACATAAGTGACTCCTTGCCATGTGTTAACTCAGTTGGTTTGACAGCCACACAGGGGTACATTTCCCCATTCTGATTGCGGATTCAGGACCTGCCTCTTTACCCGACTTGTGATGTGGAGTTTGTGGAACTTGGGTTGGATTTGCCTTTCTGCAGAGAACTGAAGAATTGAGGTGGCCTTCCTTTCCAATAAGTAAAATTACACAATGCAGAAGCTTACATTTAAGCTTTCAGAACAACTTCCTCTGGTGTCACTATAGTCATGAGATAACTAGAGAACATGGAACTGGCCTGTCTTAGAAGACCGAAAGACTTTGGAGGAGAATTAGGCCACCCAGCCAATCGAGTCTGCTCCTCCACTTAATCATGACTGATACTTTTCTTATCCCCCGTCTCCTGCCTTTTCCCAATAACCCCGATCCCCTTATTAACCAAGAATCTCTGTCTTAAAGACACTGATTGACCTATCATCCACAACCTTCTGTGGCAAAGAGTTTCATAGATTCAATTCATAGTTTCATAGATCCAATGTGGAGGACTTTCTTCAGCCAGGGAGTACACCACTTAACCCACTCTCTTCACCTGTTCAAGTCCTTCTGCAGCCCCCCACTTCCTCAGCTCTACCTATCCCTCTATATATCTTTGTATCATCTGCAAGCTTAGCAACAGTGCCTCCAAATCGTTAACGTGTACTGTAGTCTCAATACTGACCCCCGAGGCACACCACTAAGCACCGAATACCATTCTGAAAAAGGCCCCTTCATCTCCATTCTTTGCCTTCTGCCAGTCATTCTATCCATGCCAGGATCTTACTCTTAACACCATCGGCATTCTCCTTTGTGGCACTTTGTCTAGGGCTTTCTGGAAATCCAAATAAATCACGTTCACTAGTTCTCCTTTATCTAACTTCCTCGTTACCTCCTCAAAGAACACTAACAGATTTGTCAGACATGACCTCCTCACAACAAAGCCACGATGGCTCAGTCCAGGTTTATCATGCACTTCCAAGTACTATACGGTCTCATCTTCAATAATGGATTCTAAAATCTTGCCAATATTGAAGTCAGGCTAACCAATCTATCATTTCTTATCTGCTGCCTTCCTCCTTTCTTAAACAGTGGTGTTACATTAGCTATTTTCCAGTTCTCTGGGACCCTCCGTGCTGTGATGTGGAGATGCCAGCATTGGACTGGGATAAACACAGGAAGAATTCTCACACCAGGTTAAAATCCAACAGGTTTATTTGTTAGCAAACGCCACTAGCTTTAGGGTGGTTTGCCCCTTCATCAGGTGAGTGGGACTTCCAATCACAAACAGAGCATCTAAAAAGGTACACACAGTTTACAGAATACTGATGAGAGTGCGAGTTTTTACAGCTAATCCAATCTTAAAGGTGCAGACAATCTCAGCGGAGATACCATTCTGCAGACAAGGATGTGTATTGTCTCCAAACAGCACAGTAAGAGAGATGTTGCAAGGCCAGGCAAGTCATGAGGGTGACATGAACCCAAGATGTTGGTTGAAGCCGTCCTCATGTGTGCGGAACTTGGCTGTCAGTTTCTGCTCAGCGACTCTGTGCAATCTTATGTCATGAAGCCTCCCTGCCTCCAGTGATTTCTGTAAGATCACCACCAATGCCTCCACAATTTTCTCAACTATCTCTTTTAGAACCCTGGGTGAACTCCATCTGGTCCAGGTGATTTATCCACCTTGAGACCTTTCAGTCTTGGCTCTTCTAAACCAACCCATTTTCTTAATCACAGCATTATTTTTTTTCTTAAATTTATTTCAATATTTTTGCCTCCATCACCTTATTCATTCAATACATTAATCATTTACTTCCTGATAACAACTCTAAATAGTAATTTTGTCACCTTGTTTTGCTGTTAAAAGCTATACTTGAATTAGTGTTCCTGATCCTCCTTTTTCATACCATTTACTGTCTTATACACCTCTACATCAGGAGATAAGAGGGCTCTCAGGTACCTCCTTTCTAACTTAACTGCTCAAATCACTTCCAGTTTTTGCTCACAGCTCTAGCATTTTCTACACTTGTCTCAGTGACCCAATACATGTGGGCGTTACCTCTCACTCGAATACAAATAGCTTCAGCATCACTTGCTCAAAACTTTCACTCCAATGTTTTGGCTTCATAGTTCTGCATTAGATTTTCTCCACTAACTTTTGTACTGCAAAGTTTGATCATGTAAAGCATTAAGTTTGCTTCAATAAATATTTTTCAATTTCATGCTTTGCCAGATTAAAAGTAAGTACTTTGTTCACACATTTTCTCAGAAGTTAATGAAACATTTTTCTGAAAGAAAACTTGCCAACGCTATTTTATGCAAACCATCAAAACACTAAAAATAATGGCCCAAATATCACAATGTCAGTAAGCAATAAAAATTTTTCACAAAACATGACCCATCCACCTTTGAATAGAATTCAACCATCCCTCACTTTCATGCCTGGAATTCAGGCATTTTCTGTTTTGCCATTTCAAGAGTTGGTTCTTGTTACTTTTATTCAGTGATCTAGTTGCAACTAATGGAAGGCAAATAGCTCATGATTTTCATTCACTTTCTCAACATGTACAATGACAGCTATCCCTTGACACTCAAAATGTGTTACATTTACATTCAGTTGATATTGCTGCAGCATTCCAAGGATAAAATTAAAAGATGCTCAAGAATTTTCATTATTTTGTCATACAATTCGGAACCAGTAGTCGATTCCACCATTTATAATGTGTGTTTTTGGGAGTGTGATTTCCCCTTCTTACAAAGCTGATACTACCAGAAATTTTAATCCTGACAATAGCCAGTTGCCAACGCAGAGTCAAATGACATCTGCTCTACTCCCACTGAAGAGGCTAGAATTCAGGAAGGAGCAAGCAACTCATCACAGGGAGAAAATAACATTTTTTCAGGCATTATAGAGCCACTGTAGTATGTAACAAGTCTCACAACACTAGGTTCAAGTTCAACAGGTCTATTTGGTAGCACAGCTTTTGGAACGCTGCTCCTTCATCAAATGCACACACACAACTCAAAGATAATGATGGAATGCAAGTCTTTACAGGTAATCAAGTCTTTATAGGTACAAACAATGCGAGTGGAGATAAAAATAACGACAGGTTAAAGAATTGTAAATTGTCTCAAGCCAGGAAAGCATCATAGTACATATGGGTTCTCCATTTGTACAACACAATTCTTTCAACATTGCAGCAAAGCCTAAAGGAACAGAAGTTTCTTTGCGAGAAAAATATAGCTTACTTTTTTCAGTGCCAAACAACTGAGTGTAAACTGTGCGAGAAATTGAGTTGGGCAAGATTAGATTGCACCATTCCAGAGTATGCCAAACTAGAAGAAAGGATTGGCTGTGTAGGTGGATTTAATGAAAAAGAACCTTAAACCAGGTGCATATTTCTAAGTTTCAATTCCAGAACTAGGGGTCATAATTTGAGGATAAGGTGTAGATCTTTTAGGGCTGAATTGAGGAGAAATTTCTTCACCTAGAGAGTAGTCAATCTGTGAAATTCACTATCACAAAGTAGTTGAAGCCAAAACCTTGTGATTTCGAGAATAAATTAGATACAGCTCTTGGGGCTCAAGGGATCAAAGAAAATAGAGGGGAAAACGGGATTAGGATATTGAATTTGATGATCAGCCATTATCAAAATAAATGGTAAAGCAGGCTCAAACAGCCAAATGGTCTACTATAGCTTGTATTTTTTTAATGTTTCCTATGTTTTAAGTAAGCTATTTTTTGCCCAAAATAAATAGATGCTATGACAATCAATTTCAAAATTGACATTACTTAAAATAAACAATTTGTGGTCCCTATGACTTCATTTTAAACATAGACCTTGATTGTATTAATCAATGCTATCTCACCAGAAAGCAAAACGAACACTGTCACAATAAATCCTCTCTCATTGTAAGTCCCAATAAAACTCACCACCTCAACAAATCATTTATCGTTTTCATCATAATAAAAGAATAGGTTTCAAATGTTAGTATAACCCTTATTGACACGACAATAATCACATCCTTGCTATTGTCTCACTAAGTAGCTAAACTACCTTCCTTCTTTGCTTTTCAACACAAAAGTAGTACCTTCGATAGGTCATAGTTCTTTGGGTGGGTCATCCTTTTATATTTTGCCAAAAGGCCACTCTCTTGTTGCCCAAACAAATGGAGAGATAATTTAACATGGACAAAAGTTCAAATCCAGACTTGCTTCAATACCACTACATACGCTTTGACAGGAGCCAAGTGGCCAACGACCCCTGCTCTGTACTTTTCAAGACTGAACTGGGTGGTGCACTTATACTCAGTTCTTGATACAGCTGTGATCTTGAACAATTTTTTGTTATATTGGAACGAGTTAAAAAGGCACAGTAAATCATAACCTTCAAAACTTGACTAAAAACCTGCGAAAGCAGAACACCATCAACAATTACTAACGCTATCAGATTTCTCCTGTTTATTTTCTTGTTCTTATTGAAAACTGTTTCACCAACTTCCTGTTATAAAGCTACAAATTACTTCAGGGCATCTGAAGTTTAGTCGCAGAATAAGGCATCAGTCCAAAGGAAATGCGGCTAAAGCTCTCCCTCCTCCACCCAGCCAGAATTTTATCTGTATTCTGCAAATACGCTGTAGAAAAGCAACATGCAAAGCCAGGCTCTTAGTATAAAAGAGTGGTAAATATTGAGGCTAAAACATATAAAAGCATAAATCACGTTTTAGTCTTTCCACTGTCCTATTGAATGTGTCACAGTTACTTGTCAGCTACAAGTGGTTCTGATATTTGAGTGGGGCTGTTATGGGGTGGAAGGAGAGGTGGAGCAATGTAGGGGAGGAAAAGAAATCCAGAGAGGAAAAAGAACGCGTTTCACGCTAATGAATGCAATTCAATGACCTCTGTTCGGACGCATATACACAGATGTTAGATATTGGCAGAATTAAGCTCTGTTTTGATGCAGCTTTGTTTTTCTTCCCTCCCTCATTCCACTGTTGAAGCAGGCTGCTGAAACTCAAGTGCCTTGGTTCACATTTGAAGAAAGCTGATTTGGGCAAGGCACTGGGGGCTTGCCAGAACACATGTAACTGTACCCCAGCATGAGTCATTCCCTTCAGAAGGAAGAGAAGGAAAAGCCCCAACTGACGAGCCCCACAGCTTACAGCTTATCAATTTATTTGTGGCAAAGTAAAAGCCACATTTCTACTTGCATTGTAGCAGTAACTGAAGTTACATTAGTACCATTAACAGTGAGATACATACTCCATCCATCTCTCTTTTCAGGAAACCTCCTGAAAAGCTGTACAACCAATGAAAGATTATTGAACCAGGCACCTAAGGACATGATTCGTTTTCATATAATCCCTACAATACAGAAGGATGCCATTCGGCCCAACAAGCTTGCGCCAACAACAAT
Source organism: Sphyrna mokarran (assembly GCA_024679065.1). NCBI lineage: Eukaryota > Metazoa > Chordata > Chondrichthyes > Carcharhiniformes > Carcharhinidae > Sphyrna > Sphyrna mokarran. The sequence continues at coordinate 49,818,122 of JAGIQG010000016.1, forward strand.
CCCACCAAGACCTGATCCCCATAACTCATGTAATTACTCAGCTAATCCCCTGACACTAAAGGTCAATTTGGCATGGCCAATTTATCTAACCTACGTATTTTTGTTGGCAATACACATAGAATGCTTTTTGTCCATGTTGAACAGTTACAACATTTCAGGGTAATGTTTGGCAAAGCTATTCTAGAATCAAGATTTTAACTTTTTAGTCTCAGATACAGTTTGAACTTGGACAGAAAGTGTGAGTTTTACCTGAAAAGGATTTCTACTTAGAAAATGGTCGGGAGAACAGGATACATTTGCATTATGTATACCAATCACATAAAGTCATGCCACACTACAAGCTATCATAGATAGTTACAGATGAATAATGAGACTATTACATCCTTGACCATACGGAATTCCTTCAAAACTATCAATAGAACTACCAAAAATAATGCATTAAAATTATATACAATGAAATATCTAATTTATTTAAAGATACAGCTCAAATGCTGCAATCTCACTTAGGAGATCCCAAATATGAGAACTTAGGACACTTTACAGCCTGACTTTGAAGGAACACTGAAATTGTTCAAATATAAATTAGAGCACGATACTAGATGTATTAACTTTTCTTAAATGTAACAACCACAAAATTAATTGTGCAAGGTATGACTTCCTTCCAATTTAACCAATGTTCATTTCATCCTTTACAAATAATCTTGAAATATTTCTGCATGAGAATACCAAAACCCTGAGACATTGTCTTGTTGCAAAATTTTATAGATTTATTTAGATTTCTCTCCTTCCACGTAAAGTTATTGATTTTGTTCTTTGTTTTGTACTTTTTCAACGCATTGATAGGATTATGGGCTCTGCTGGCTGAGCCATCATTGATTGCACGTCCCTAACTGCCTTCTTGAACTGCTGTAAATCCTAAGGTGCAGATAGACCCAAAGTACTGTTGGGGAAGGATTCTGATTCAGTGACAGGGAAAGAAGAGTAATACTTCACTTCATTCCGCAAGTACTCAGACAAAATGTTCTGAACGCTCTTGGTTGTCAACTTCCATGCTACATCATCATTGATATGTTTTGATGTTTAACTTCATTTTCTCATGCCTTCCTTAATTTAATTTTTTTTACATTAAGTTGTTACCACTTTCTGAAAAAACACCAATAACATCACAGCAAACCAGTGCAAAGTAGCCCAAACTATTTCAAATAAAAAATCTCAGGTAAGGCAAAGAAATATTTTGGTTTCTATCAGGAAACAATAGATATGCAGCAATTCTTTTCGCTCCACTCCATGTGGCAACATTTGTTTGCAAATTGAAATATAATTCTACATTTGGCTAATAAGTTAACTAAATAAGTGTTTGTAATCACTATCTAATGAGTTGGTACACTTGAGTGCTCAGTGATTTCAATAAACATTTGGATGAAAGATTACATTCTGAGTATCCTTGCTGCTCAAATGAAGTACAGGAACTCAGAAGCAACACTCATTCAAAACTTTGGATAAAATATAATCTTCCTAATGCAAGTTCACATGGTTTGCAATCCCAAACCACACCTCAGAATCGAGGCTAAAGAAAACTTGTTACTTATTCAAAAGATTTCCACGATTAGTTTAAATACTGATCAGTAAGCAGGGTGTTCGCTTAGTGGGTGTTCCAGTCATAATGGCTTCCTCCCTCCTCCTCACCCCCCCCCCCCATCCATTCTGAACAGGAAATTTATAAACGGGAAACTCCCACTTGCACACAACTGAAAAAAATAATTACCACAAAATCCCCAAGTGGAAAAAAATTCTGGGCAAGTATTGGTACATCCTGCTGCCTTTATTTTAAGCAAACAAATTTCCAACTCTTAAGCATCACCAAAGAGATTACAAAATTCCATGGATAGTCTGATATATCACTACTCACTATTGATGATTCTCTTAGAGATAATTGCATTCACTATTTGAAACTGTGTCACAGCTTGACATGAGTCAAAGTTTAGAGGTATGGACAATGAGTACAAATTAAGTTAATGCGTGCTTTTGTCAGAATTTAAACTACTCTTGAAGATCCCCAAGTAAAATTGAAATGAAGGCCCTGTTGTTGTCTAAATGTGCTTCCTTTCAAAACAATACTTAAGTCAAGTACAACAGTCTATGTCACTCAAACCAAATTATGATCCATTACTATTACTAGAAAATCTCAAATCCATCTTATTTCAGGGAGCTACTGCGATTATTAACTTGTGTCTTACTTATAATTAACATTTCAAATCCATGACAGTCATGAGTTAAATACTGTGTAGCAGTGATACAGAAATCCTTTAAGACAGAACTTCAAAGTGCAGTAAACACCTTAGCTCATTGTCAAAACCATGGCCAATAGCCATTACCACTGAAGGGAACAAATATTGGAATCATAGCGAAAGGGAATCCATACAGAAAATTAGGGGACAAGGTAGGTCTAAGTGAAAACATCAACAGGAATGACCAGAAATGTAACATTGAGGTCCTCAACACAGAAGCACGTAGAATGCATTAGTTCAAATACTCCGCATTCCAAACGTGTTTCCCCATCCCCCTTATCTAAGAGCATGGCTGGATCACAACAAAATTCTCATTCTACCCATTTATGAATTTATTTAGCCAAACATCTGCTCTTTTCATTGGATAGCACAAATATCTGCCCAATTTTCTCATAATTAACCCTGAATAAGCTATGTAGATTCACCCAGCTTCAATGTTTTAAACATCAGCACCAATTCATAACATTTCTCTCTGAAAAAGGATCTGTGGGAATAGCTTCAGAACCTCCTCATAGCCTCCCAAGTTTGCCAGACCTCTGTTGGCTTCACCATATGGTACTTTTGTTAACTAAAACCAACCAAATAACACTTCAACATTCTACTGGAGTTCAGCAATTGCTTTAATATTTGGAATGAAAAAAATGTCATGAGTGCAAATCAATGCAGCAAATACTGCATTTAGTATTATCTATTTCACCTATTCACAAGGTCTTCCAATGTTGAGTACAGATCAATAATGCTGGCAGGGAGGATCTGGAACTAATCTTAAATCTTGCATCAGTTTTGCTAAACTGACATGAGTTTTGTTTCATTCTTCATCTTGGCCACCAGTTCCTCAACCCATAATTTCCCTTTAAAACAAAAATCACCACATCCCATTTGAGAAATTATTTTGTTGTTTCTCTGAGCAGGTAACCATTGGCGTATATATACACACACACACACACATTCCAATAAAGTTCCTTAAAATTTACATGTATTCCAAAAGCCAGATCTGTAGTAAGTCAACACATAGGTTCAAAGTGATAGTCACTGCAAACTGCTAACCTTCAAAAAATTTCAAGTATTCCATTTTAACAACTTGCACGTTAATTGTTTGGAGAGATTCCTAATCAAGTATAAATATCTTTGATTTGACATGTTACTGTTGAAATTATTTGTGTTGTATATTCAACATAAGATCCCCAAACACAACTAACAATTTCTAAAACAAGTTAGAAAAACCTAGGCTTTCCCTTGCACAAGGGAATACCTTGGAAACACATTTGCACAAAACATCGACTGTGAAATCAAGAATATTTCACTCATTGTTTCAGAACCTAGCAGAGAACTGTTTCAAAGAATGGGGAAGCCTTTTCTGGGACATCTCTGCTCTCACTGGAAACTCCAATCAGGAAGTGGTTGAATAGGACTGCAACTGTCTCCACAGTTCTGTGTCTGTGAGCATGAAGTGCTGGAGTAAACTTGCACCAACAGAATGGAGGATGTGGGCAAACAACACCCCAGCTATGGCTGGTAGCCAACGTATAAAGTTTTCCGACCAAAGTGGAAACCCCCCTCCAGATGGACGTGGGTCTTCTCTCAATGTTTTAAATTAGCATGCCTCGACTCAAAATCAAATGGAAAGTTACTGTATTAAAAAAAAATCAAAACTTTTTGAACTGTTGTCTCTAAAGTTTCAATAAAAACAAGACTCTCACTTTTCTCTACTTAGATTGATGTGTTACAGATTACCAATTTATTTTACAGTTTCAATAACTGAAGGCTTCATTTTCTGGTACGAAGATCCATAGAGATCAACATAATAGGAGCATTACCCATTTTCCCTGCCTGCTTAAGGTAAAATCCCACAAACAAAGTGAACAGATTTGATACTAGACCAAAAGAAAAAAAATCGAGATTCGTGAAAAGCACGCAATAAATCATGTACTTAAATCACAGTGGAGAGCAGAACCTAAACACAACATCCAACTCCAAGCACTGAAAACACCACAAGCTGTGTGCGCTGGATGTACTTCAGCCTGCTACCTGTTACAGAAATCACACCTTTAAGAAAGACAGCAAGCCTTTCAAATTGAGATAATTCCAAGCACTCTCAATACTGATCAACGACCCAAAGGGAAAATTGCACATGGGCGAAATCATGTGCCCAGACTAAGAGCTTAAATGGCCAACTGGAGGTAGGGGACACATGATAAAATGGGGGAGGGGGGGGGATTTGAGAGAAAGAAGTTGATCATTTCTTCCCCCCTCTCCCAACTCAGAAACATAACCGTTAGGAACGGGAATGGGGAATTAAATTTGTGTTATGAGATGTGAGGATTTGTCTCCCCCCCCACCAAGCAGGTTAAGCTGTTTTGCTGCTTGGGAGTCTGGGTTAATCCCCCACCCTCCCTCAGCCACAAGCAAGTCCCTCCAGACAAAGTCAGGCTCGAGTGGGAGACAATACCCAGGCAGGCCGCGGACTCGGGCCTCACCCCGCGCTCCCTCTTCCCTCACCGCACTTTCCCAAAGACTCTCCACTAGCTGGAAGGGGGGAGGGGGAAGAGAGAGAGTTGGCCTCCGGTTTGCTGAGAGAGAGAGGGAGGGTGGGTGGGGGTCTGTGGAGCTGAGAGACGGGCGTTGACGCAGCAGGAATGGAGTCGGGGCCTCTTCTCTCTCTGTGCCTCAGCCCCATCCCCCCTCTCTCCCCATCCACCCTTCCTGCCCTCCCCTCCCCACCACCAGCCAGCGGCCCCGAGGCTCAGGCTGCTCTCAGTCCAAGCTCCAAAGCCTCTCTCCCCGCCAGCAGGGCAAAGCAGCAGCAGCAGCAGCAACAACGCGCGCGCGCACACACATATATACACACACTGAAACATATACCGTTCAACGAAATCCAGCCAACACTCACCGATTAACCCATCTATCTATATGTGCAACGGCCGAAGGGAAAAGGAAAAGAAGCCACCCCCAAAACCAGTCACTCCGGCACAAGAGGGAGGGGAAAAAAAATGATCCCGACAAGCTGCTTGCCTCCTCCTCCTTCTTCTTCTCTCAGCCCTGAGTAACCAGGAACCTGCTTTTCCCCCCCACCCCCTCCCCCAGCGGAAACCACAGCCTGGTATTGTGGGTAAAGCAAAGACCCACCCCTGCCTCATCCAACTCAATCGCACACCAATATCACAAAAATACAACAAACCCCCTGCCCTGCTTCAACTCAAGTCACACACACACACAAATACAGCAATTCCTGATCCAACTCAATCACACACCAACATCACACACACTCACACAATAAGCCCCTGCCTGCTTCAGCTCAATCACACACCAATACCACATAGACTCAAACAAGTACAACTCACTGCCTGTGCCTGCTTCGACTCATTCACACGCTGATATCACACACACTCACGCAAATGCAACAAATACCCTACCTGCATCAATTCAATAACACACACACACACACAAGTATAACAACCCCTGCCTCATCCAACTCAATCACACTCACAAACATAAACACAACAAATCCCTTGCCTCATCCAATTCAGTCACATACAGACACACATGCACTCAAATACAACAGTCCCTGCCTCATCTCACTCAGTCACACTCACAGAAATAGAACAATTCCTCCTTGTCTATTTCAACTCAATCACACACACAAAGACAAGAATCCCTGCCTGCTTCAACTCAATCTCACACTCGCGCACACAAACACATGCACAACAACACACAGACTTTGCCTGCTTCAACTCAATCACACACATATATACATATATAACAGACCGTGCTTGCCTCAAATCAATCATACTCATAGATACAAAATTCCCTTCTATTGTAACTCAATTGCACACACTAATACAACAGTTCCTGCCAACTTGTTTGCTGACGACACTGTCACAGTGGATCAGATCTTAAACAATGATGAGACACAGTACAGGAAGGAGAGAATCTGGTGAACTGGTGCGGCAACAATAATCTTTCCCACAATGTTAACAAAATGTAGGAGATAGTCATCCGCTTCAGAAAGCGTGGTGGAGGGCATGCTCCTGTCTATATCAATGGGGAAGAAGTAGAAATGGTCAAGAGCTTCAAGTTTTTTTGGTTTCTAGATCACCAACAACCTGTCCTTACCCCTCCACACAAATGGTATCTTAAGAAAGCCCACCATGCCTTTACTTTCTCAAGAGACGAAGGAAATTTGGCATATCTACTCCAATTTTCACCAATATCTACAGATATACAATATAAAGCATTTTTTTTGGTTGTATCACAGCTTGATATGGCTCCTTCACTGCCCAAGACCACAAGAAACTACAAAGGGTTGTGAATGAAGCCCAATCCATCATTCAAACCAGCCACCCGTCCATTGATATTGTGTACACTTCCCGCGGCCTCAGAAAAGCAGCCAGCATAACAAAGGACACCACCCACCCCAGACACACTCTTACATCAGGAAAAAGATACAAAAGAATGAAATCATGTACCAACCAAGTCAAAAACAGCTTCTTCCCTGCTGCTATCAGACCTTTGAATGGGTCTACCTCGTATTAAGTTGATCTTTCACTACACCTAGCTATGACTGCAACACTACATCCTGCACTCCCTCCTTTTCTTCCCTATGTAATGTATGCTTTGTATAGCATGTAAGTAACAATACTTTTCACTGTATATTAATACATGTGACAATAATAAATCATATCAAATCAAATCACTTCAGCTCAATCATGCATACAACTTCTGCCTGCTTTAACTCAGTTCACAGATACAGAACTGTAAATACCACTGACTGTTTCAACTCAATCTCAACCACACAAGTACAGAATTCCCTGTCTGCATCCAAGGATACCGAGTGAAGTGAGAGTAGAAAGAGTGGGAGTACTGGCCATTATTTTTCAGTCTTCCCTGGACTCAGAGGTGATGGCAAAGTGTTGAAGAATTGCAAATATTACACTCACCTTCAAAAAGAAGTGCAACGTTAATTCCAGCAACTGCAGGCCAGTCAGATTAACTTGGGTGATGGAAAATAAATATGAACAATAATTCAGAGAAAAATAATTAGTCACAGGAACAAATGCAGGTTAATTAAGGAAAGCCAGCATGGATTTCTCCAGTGAAAATCATGATTAACTAATTTGCTGAACTTTTTGAAGAGGTAAAAGTCATGTTTGTTTAGAGCAATGCTGTTGATGCGATATACACAGCATTGCATGTCTGGACTCTGGGGTGGTTTGTTGGATTTGGGGGCACTTCCGGTTGATTGGAAAACAGCAAATGTGACAGCACTGTTTGAAAAAGGAAGTAGACAAAATTCTGCAATGTGGAAAATGCTTGAGTCTATCACCAAAGAAGAAACAACAAGACACCTAGATAGAAATTATCCCGAAGGGAAGATACAGCTTGGGTTCATGAAAGGCAGGTCATGTTTAACGAATTTAGTGGAATTCTTTGAGGACAATCATGATGACAATGAGGAATTGGTGAATGTGGTGTGTCTGGATTTCCAGAAGGCACACAACAAGGTGCTGCACAAAAGGCGGTACCTTGTTGCATAAGATGAAGATGCAGAGCATTTCGGGTAATGTATAAGCGTGGATAGAGGATTGGCTAACTAACAGAAAGCAAAGAGTGGAAATAAATGGATGCTTTTCTGGTTGGCAATCAGTGATCCATGGTGTGCCTCAGGAATCAGTGTTGGGACCGCAGTTGTTTCGATTTCACATCGATGATTTGAAGTCTGGGGCTAAATGTAGTAGTGTCAAAGTTTGCAGAGGACGCTGGAAGTCTGCAAAGGGATATAAATAGACAAAGCGAGTGGGCAAGGATCTGGCAGATGAAGCACAATGTTGGTAAATGTGAAGTCATCGATTTTTGTACTAATAACAGCAGAATGGATTATCATTTAAATGGTAAAAAAAAAGCCGCATACAGCTGTGCCGAGGGACCTGGAATTCTAGTGCTTGAACCACAAAAAGTTGCTTTGCAGGTGCAGCAGGTAATTAAGAAAGCAAATGTGATCCCTATTTTCAAGGAAGGGAACAGGAATAGCCTGGGGAATTACTGACGGGTGAGTCTGACCTCAGTGGTTGGTAAGTTGATTTTGAGAATTCTGAGGGACAGGATTTATGAGCATTTAGTGAAGTTCAATATGATCAGAAATAGTCAAAACAGCTTTGTTAAGAGCAGATCGTGCCTTACGAGCCTAGTTGAGTTCTTCAAAAATGTGACTGAACACATTGACGAAGGAAGAGCAGTGGATGTAGTTTACATGGATTTCAGCAAGGTGTTTGATAAGGTCCCCCATGCGAGACTTCTTGAGAAGCTGAGGGGGCATGGGATACAAGGAGCTTTGGTCTTTTGGATCCAGAACTGGCTTGCCTGCAGAAGGCAGAGAGTGGTTGTGGATTGGTCTTATTCTGCATGGAGGTCAGTCACCAGTGGAGTACCCCAGGGATCTGTTCTAGGACCCTTGCTGTTTGTCATTTTCATAAATGACCTGGATGAGGTAGTGGAGGGATGTGTTGGTAAGTTCGCTGACGATACGAAGGTTGGTGGTGTTGCGGATAGTCTGGAGGGATGTCAGAAGTTGAAGCAAGACATAGATAGGATGCAAGACTGGGCAGAGAAGTGGCAGATGGACTTCAATGCAGATAAGTGTGTGGAGGTCCATTTTGGCAGGACCAATAGGATAAAGGAGTATAATATCAAGGGGAGGAGTCTTAGCAATATTGAAGAGCAGAAGGATCTTGGGGTCCAGGTCGCAAGTGGAGCATGTGGTTAAGAGGGCATATGGTGTACTGGCCTTCATTAATTGAGGGATTGAGTTTAAGAGTCGGGAGGTAGTGCTGCAACTTTATAAGACCCTTGTCAGACCCCACTTGTAGTACTGTTTGCAATTCTGGTCGCCTCACTACAGGAAGGATGTGGAAGTTATTGAGAGGGTGCAGAGGAGATTTACAAGGATGTTGCATGGATTGGGAGACATGCCTTGTGAAAATAGGTTGAGGGAGCTATGTCTCTTCTCCCTGGAGAGGCAAAGGTTGATAGGTGACCTGATAGAAGTTTATAAGATGTTGAGAGGAATAGATACGGTGGATTCTCGGAGGCTATTTCCCAGGGCTGAAATGGTCGCTACGAGAGGACACAGGTTTAAGGTGCTGGGGGGCAAGTACAGAAAAGATGTTAGGGGTAAGTTTTTCACTTAGAGGGTGGTGAGTGAATGGAATCGGCTGCCGTCATTGGTGGTAGAGGCAAACCCGCTAAGGTCTTTTAAGAGACTTCTGGATGAGTACCTGGGATTTAAGGGGATTTAATGGGATTGGGAGTTACAGATAGTTCTATAGCCTGGTAGGTACTGATATGATCAGTACAACTTGTGGGCCAAAGTGCCTGTTTGTGTTGTAGTGTTCTATGTTCTATGTTCAAATGGAATTTTGTCCTTCATTGCTCGAGGGAAGGAGTTTAAAAAAAAGAGAGGTTAAGTTGCAGCTGTATAAGGTGCTGGTGGTGCCACACCTGGAGTACTGTGTACACTTTTAGTCTCCTTACTTGAGAGAGGATGTACTGGAACTGAAGGTGATTCAGAGAAGATTCACTACATTGATCCTGGAGTTGAAAGTGTTGGCTTTTGAAGGGAGGTGGAGTTGACTGAGATATGTTAATTGAAATTTAGAAAAATGAGGAGGCAATCTAGTGGAAACATATAAAATTATGAAGGGAATAGATAAGATGGGAGCAGGGAGGCTGTTTCCATCAGCGGGTGAACCTGAACTAGGGGGCATAGCCTCAAAATAAGATGGACCAATTTAGGACTGAGTTGAGGAGGAATTTCTTCATCCAAAGGGTTTGGAATCTGTGGAACTCCCTGCCCAGTGAAGCAGTTGAGGCTACCTCGCTGAATGTTTTTAAGGCAAAGGTAGATAGATTTTTGAACAGTAAAGGAATTAAAGGTTATAGTGAGTGGGTGGGTAAGTAGATCTGAGTTCACAAAAAGATCAGCATGATCTCATTGAATGGCCAAGCAGACTCGAGGGGCCAAATCGCCTACTCCTGCTCCTAGTTCTTATGTTCCTATGTCAGACTTGTGAACTGAATTATACATCATGGAAAACAAAGGGAAACACCATGGATACAAAATGACTGAGTGGTAACAGCGAGTCATGATTAATTAGTACCTTTCAGACTGGAGGAGAGTTTGGAGTGGAGCTGCATAGAAATGACATGATATAAGGGGGAAACAAGATTAAAATGCTGGGAATCTGAAATTAGCTTTATAATTGATATCAAGTGCACAGCAAAGCACTCCTTCCCCCACAATGAAAAGTATGCTGGACATGGGTAAAAGCAAAATACAGCAGATGCTGGAATCTGAGATAAAAACAGAAATTGCTGGAAAATGGTAGCAGGTTTGATAGCGTCTATGGAGGGAATAGAGCAATCACTTTGAGTCAGGATCACCCCTGAAGATTTGGGTAGATGAATTTGGAGGTTTGTTCTCCCTCTGATGCTTTGACTTCACTCTGCACAATTCTGACAAAGTTGTTCGCTGTGTTCCACAGCTGCAGAAATGAGCCTTCTTCATTTTGCTCGGTCATCATTCAGATCCCCTATGAGTCAAGCAGGTACGTTTGATCTCTTCAGAGTTGCTGTGAGGATATCTCTAAAGTGGTTCCTCTGTGCTCCTGGGAGACCCTACCGTGACCAAGTTCCAAGTACTGTTACTTTGGGAGTCCCATGTCAGCTTACGAACAATGTGCCGCACCTAATGGAGCTGTTTTGACTGATTAGCATCTAAATACTGAGCAAAAGATAAAATGCTGGAAAATCTCAGCAGGTCTGGCAGCATCTATGAGGAGAGAAAAGAGCTGATGTTTCAATTCTAGATGATCCTTTGTCAAAGCTAAAAGGCATAGAAAGTGGGAGATGAGGTGGCAGCAGGCAGCATGTGGCACAGTGGTTAGCACTGCTGTCTGACAGTACCAGTGATCTGGGTTCAATTCTTGGCTTGGGTTGCTGTCTATGTGGAGTTTGCATATCCCCCCCCATGCATTCCCCCACCTCCCTGCCATGCCTGCATGGGTTTCCTATGGTGCTCCTGTTTCCTCCCACAGTCCAAAGATGTGAGAGTTAGGTGCATTGGCCAAATTAAATTGAGTGCCAGGGGGATTAAGCAGATAAATGAATGGGATTGTGGGAATAGGGCCTGGGTGGGATTGTGGTCAGCGCAGACTCGATGGGCCATTTGACCTCCTTTTGCACTGTAGGTTTCAATGATGCTACGGATTCTATGTTTTTACTGCATGGTGAGGGAATGAAAGATGAGTCTTGCCACAGAAACAGAGGGAAAGCCTGCTAATGGCAGCTCATAGAGAGAATAAAAGATGTGAATGACCAAACGGCAGAGAAGCTGAAATCAGAGAGTAAATTTCTACCAGTTTGGTCCAAATAATAGTAGGAGGAATTATTATTTAAAAGGCAAAAAGCTGCAGCATGCTACGGTGCAGAGAGACCTGGTGGTCCTTGTGCATGAATCGCAAAAGACCAGCCTGCAGATTCACAAGAAAGTGAATGGAATGTTTTCCTTTATAGCAAGGGGGATAGAATATAAAAGCAGGGAGGTCTTGCTGCAACTATACAGGGTACTGGTGAGGCCACAGCTGGAGAACTGTGTGCAGTTTTAGTCGCCACATTTGCAGAAAGATATACTGACCTTGGAGGGAGTGCAGAGAAGGTTCACTAGGCTGATACCGGAGATGAGGGGGTTAGCCTATGAGGAGACATTGAATAGACTGGGACTGTACTTGTTGGAGTTTAGAAGGCTGAGGGGGGATCTTATAGAAACGTATAAGGTAATGAAGGGGATAGATAGGGTAGAGGAAGAGAAATTCTTCCTGCTTAGAAAGGGTAGCAGAACTAGAGGGCATGGCCTCAAAATAAGGTGGGGGAGTTTAATTGGAATTGTGGAGGAACTTCTTCACTCAAAGGGTGGTGAGTCTCTGGAATTCTCTGCCCGTTGAAGTGGTGGAGGCTACCTCGCTGAATATATTTAAGTCACGGGTAGATAGGTTTCTGATAGACAAAGGAATTAAGGGTTATGGGAGAAAGCGAGAAACTGGAACTGACCCACTTCAGATCAGCCATGATCTTGTTGAATGGCAGGGCAGGCTCAAAGGGGTAGATGCCTACTCCTGCTCCTATTTTTCATGTTCTTATGTTCTTATATAATTGTGATAGATGAAGATGTGGGGATGAGGGAGAAAGGGTGGGAGAGAAGTAAAATTGAGAACAATAGGGAAAGGGAAGCAAAGAGGAAGAAAAGTTAAGGAAAGCGGGGATAAAATAGGGGAAAAAGTTGGGGGGGAAGAAAAATAAAGAAAGACAATAAAGAAATAAAAGGTAGAGAACGCTTAAAAACTGAACAAAATGAAAACAAGGGGGTCAAGATGTGGTAGAACTAATCATCTGAAGTTGTTAAATTTGATGTTGAGACCAGAAGGCTATACAGTCTGAGATGGAAGATGAGATGCTGTTCCTCCAGTTTGCATTGAACTTCACTGGAACATTGCAGCAAGCCAAAGACAGATATGTGGCCTTGGGGGCAGGATCGTGTGTTAAAATGGCAAGAAATGGGAAGGTCAGAGTCCTGACTGCACACAGATTGAAGGTGCTCAGCAAAGCAATCACTCATTCTATGCTTGGTCTCTCCAGTATAGAGAAGACCACAGTGGGAGCAACGATGCAATAGATCAAATTGAAAGAGGTGCAAGTGAAATGCTGCTTAACCTGGAATAAGTACTTTGCTCCTTGGACAGTAAGCATGGAAGTGATGGGAGAAGTGTTGGGTATAGTGAAGGAGGGGACTAAATTATCCCAGAGAGGACAGTCTCTGCAGAATGATGACAGACGGAGTGAAGGGAAGATATGTTTGGTGGTAAAATCACGCTGGAGTTGGCGAATATGGTGAAGATTATGCTTTGCTTGCAGAGCCTAGTGGGTTGAAATGTGAGAACAAGGGGGACTCTATCCTTGCTCTGGGAGTGAGGAGAGGGGATGAGTGTTGTGGTGTGGGAGATAGACTGCATGCTGCTGAGGGCTCTGCTGAACACTATAGTTGGGAAACCACGGTTGAGACAAAATGAACACATATTAGAAGCACCACTTTGGGAAGTGGCATCATTGGAACAAATGCGATAGAGGCAAAGGAGCTGAAAGAAAGTGATACAGTCCTTACAGAATTTTTTTATATAGGTTTTCCATCTATAATTCTTGACAAGACGCTCAACAGCTTGTAGTCCATCTCCCGTGCCATGACTCTCACCCACTCCCCTCCCTCCCAGAACAAGAATAGAGATCTCCTTGTTCTCACATTTCACCCCACCAGCCTCTGCATGCAAAGCATAATCCTCCACCACTTTCATCAACTCCAGTGTGATGCCATTACCAAATACGTTGTCCCCTCATTTTCTTTGTCAGCATTCCACAGAGACCATTCTGTCCAGGATAATCTAATCCACTCCTCCACTGTGCCCAATACCTCTCCCATCACCTATGGCACCTTCCCATGCAATCGCAGAAGGTGTAATAGCTGTCCCTTTTGCTCTTCCATACTTACCATCCAAGGTCCGATACACTCATTACAGGTTAAGCAGTGTTTCGATTGCATGTCTTTCAATTTGGCATATTGCATCACTGCTCCCAATGTGACCCCCTCTACATCAGAGAGACCAAGCATAGACTGGGTGATCACTTTGCTGAACACCTTCAGTCTGTGCATAATCAGGATCCTGACTTTCTGGTTGCCTGCCATTTTAACACACGATTCTGCTCCTATGCCTACATGTCTGTCCTTGGCCTGTTGCAATGTTCCAGTGAAGCTCAACACAAACTGGAGAAACAGCTTCTCATCTTCCAGCTCAGCATTTTACATCCTTCTGGTCTCAACTTCTAATTTAATTTTCAATTTGGCCTATTGCATCGCTACTCTTAATGTGGTCTCCTCTATATCGGAGAGACTGGGTGATCACTTTGCTGAGCACTTTCAGTCTGTGCGCAATCAGATACTGCCAGACCTGCTGAGATTTTCCAGCATTTTGTGTTTTGGTTTCAGATTCCAGCATCTGCAGTATTTTGCTTTTAAATACTGAGCAAGTTGGCTTGAGAGAGGGCACTGCAATTGGACCTCATTTTTGGCCATGATGTTTGAAGGAGCTTGCAAGGACATTGTTGGTGACCCTTCTTCAGTGCTTTGAACTGGCTATAGTATGTTATGCAAGTTGCCAAAGATATAGGTTTACAGGGATCACTGCTGTCTGGTGAACCATAATTTTAGTCTCAGGTTTGAGATCCTAGTACTCAAATACTCTTTTCTTTGGCTGACCAAAGGTTGAGCTAGCACATTGGGGACCTTCGTTAAGAGGAGGCTGTCAAATTTGCAGAAAAGCATTCATTCAGAAACACTGGGAACAATTTTCCAAACTAGCCACACATTACACAATTGTGCCAATCCCTGAAAATAACATGCAGACCTATAAATTGATTCCAGGCCCAATGCCACACAGTTCATAAATGCCTTGGTTCCTTTCTACTGTTGCAAACTGAATCATGCCTGGAAAGGACGCAAGGCTGATTAGTGCGAGATTGACAGGATTTCAATCTCATTGGCAAGTTCTGCCCAGAATGTTCCCTCCTTTTCTAGAGAAGGCCAAGTGCAATGGTCACATTGGGAGGTTCAGAGGTCCCCCTTGAACCTCACTTGGAGTACTGCATGCAATTCACATTGCTAAATTGTAAGAAGAAGCACTGGAAATGGACAAACGGAGTGGTTGAAGAGAATAGTTATAATGCATTTTAAGGAGAAGTTAAACGATCACATGGGGGAATAAAGGGTTAATACTTAGAAATACTTAGAGGAAAGACAGGAGGAACCCCAAATGGAGCATAAACGCTGGCAGTGTCTGGTTCGCCTGAATGTTCTGTCTCTGTATCGTACATCTCATTTTCAGATTGTGCCATCATATAAACACCCAGAATTGCCCCCTTGTCATAGCCTTTTCATTGTAGCCGCCCCTCCCTCAAAACATACCCCAAACTCAGGTCCCACTGCCCGACTGACACCACCAGGATGTCATGTGGGCACTGCCAGGCTGACACTGCCCGGTGGGCCTTGCCCAACCATGCCCCCCAACAACCCAGGTGTTTCAATAGCCTCCGATCTCAACATAGTCATGGTCCCCGCTACTTCAGAGCAGTAGTGATTCTTGCCGGCACAACATCTCGCTGGCGAGTTGGGAAGCATCTGGATGATCAGAATCAGCCACGTGAAACCTGTAAATATATGTAAATAGAGATATTTCTGTTAATAGGCTTCAGAGGAAGCATCAATTTTCTTGCCCCTAAGCTCTTGGCTCATCACACTGATTGACCAGCATGGCAGCTGGTAAGATTGTGCTCATTATCACTGTTCCTCTCTTCATCTATTGAGTTTTTCCAATGCTTTCTGTTTTTCAATGAAAACTTCAAAGGGGTTTGTTGAGAAGGTTTCAGAGGAGGAATTATGCAACGAATGGCACAGCCAGGGGGCAGAGGCGAAGAAGTCACTTAAGGGGTTATAATCAGTGGAATTGAGAGTTCTTGAACAGGAAGGTTGTCTGGATGATAGGAGTTACAATAATAGAGAAGAGCAAGGCCTTTGAAGGATTTAAACACGGATGAGAATTTTAAATGATGTGATGATGGTGGATTAGAAGCCAATGTATGTTAGCAAGAACTTAACAACAGTGGATTAGGCATTTCTCTCCCGCCACGGACTCTCCAGCAGTCAGTGATGGCACCCTTTTCTCCCCCCACAACATCGGACTCTTACCCCCCAACCCCCCACCAACAGTCAGTTCTGGTATTTCCCTCAGCATTGGACTGTTTCCCCCCCCAACCCCCACCCACATAGTCAATGCCTGCACCTACCCACCCTCCCCAGCCCCTCAAATAGCCATCACTGGCTTCCCCAGCTCCCACGTCTATTCCCCCGCCCCCTCCACCGCTGCTACAAATAAATGAATCTTCCCTTCCTCCATGAGGGTCCCGCTGGGATCCACCCTGGCACTGCCCTTTAGCACAGGTTGGCACTGCCAGGTTGGCATGTTTGACACTGCCTGGCCATATCCCTGTTTCCGGGAGCTTATACTCACCTTCATGCCCTTGGGGGCATCACCACAAAAGGTTCATGTCTGGGTGAACCGGTGGTAAATGGTGCCAACAGGACATCATGTTGGCATGGTTTGAATATACAGCAAGGTTCAGTACCTGACGAAGGGGGGCATTAATGAAATGTAAATACATTAAAATGTACTTAAATCACGTTTACACCCAGAGTGGATATGGACCTGATTCCATCACCGGGGCAGTGAAAATCGGAAATTGTGATCTTGTTAGCAGGGGAAGATGATCCCATGCTAAAGGTCAAAATTGTATGACAAGCAATAGACAACAATGGTATTGCACATGGTATTCAGCTGACAATAGAACAATACTTGATTAAGTAATATAAGCAATGGGACGGTTCTTTTCAATCACTTGTTTATTATCATGAACTTTATTGGATCTGTTCCATTGCAATAATTTCTAATTTTGAGCTTGAGCTGATAGGTGCAAAGGTTACTTAGATTCCCAATAGCCTTCTGTTAGTGTACTTGGCACCCTGGAACAATGTGTACAGTGTTCACTGCTGCAGAACAAAAGAATCATGAATATCCCTGAATAATTGTCATCAATCTGCATACTGAAATTTCTGTACCCCGGCACAGAATGGAGAGGTACCTCTTCATGTCGATCAATGCATTGAGATTGTTGTGAAGAACCTCCAATGCCATTTTGGTTCTTTCTGCAAGATCCTGCATTCAAGATTCAAGCGAGAGAAGTTCTGTGGAGTTTCCATTTCACTGGGAAAATGATGAAAGTGTTTCCCAATGCAAGCATGTCATTAGTCCCTTGCTTTATGCAGAAATGAACAGCAAATTGACTTATCTGACAGATGTTGTTTGAGGTGGCTCGGAAGAATCAAGTTATGTCAAAGTAACATTGACAGGAAAAGGGAAGGCAAATCCTGTCCTTGAGGTTACCTGTAAGTCAGGCTGCATCAAACAACATAGCTCAATTTCATGTCTGCAATGAAGTGAAGATGACAAAAATATGTCTTCTTAAATGTTCTCAGGTAGATGTGACATACCATGTAAATGTAGGTCTGATATTAATTGGAAGAAGATATATAGTACTTCAGATATCTTTGCAACAGCACATGTCCAGTGATTAAGTTTTCCTTAATCCAAAGTATGCAACAGTCTGGAAGCTAACACTACCAATCTCCTTTCCTCAATCTTCCAAGTGCTGGTTATATTGTGGAAGGAATTTGCCACTCCTCTGCAAGTGTTGCACACTCATATAAAGGTGAAAAATGATATCATAATGAGTCAAAGAGATTGCAAAAGATTCAACTCAGCAACTGAAAAATGCTTCCTGACAAAAAAGCTTATAAGTAATTTAATCAATTGCACATTCATTTTAAGAAGTAACACTCAACAGGCCGAAGCTATTCATCATTCATCCGTCCAGTTTTACACGTGTGAGGTTAACATTATGGATGAAGCTTTGTTCAAACTGTTGAAATTTGGTATGAGGTTTTGTTTGAATGTTGACAATGAAGTACTAGTATTGTTAGGAATGAAACTTTCCCTGGTCATGTCAATAAGTGTGTTTTTATTTTGCCCTCAACTGGCGATTGAGAGTAATACCTGTTCACCAATTCAGGGAACAGGAATTATTATAAGTTCCCATTCCAGAATTGCTGCACCAAAAATGTTCATGTTGACAGTTAAGTGTATAAGATTCACTCTTAATCTTCCAACCATATCTGA
Source organism: Sphyrna mokarran (assembly GCA_024679065.1). Lineage (NCBI taxonomy): Eukaryota > Metazoa > Chordata > Chondrichthyes > Carcharhiniformes > Carcharhinidae > Sphyrna > Sphyrna mokarran. Next base: position 49,836,294 of record JAGIQG010000016.1, read on the forward strand.
TCAGAAATAGAGCCTGAAAAAATTGATGGGACGATTTTCCTAAAAATATTCTAAGTGCTGGATGAGCAAGAGAATGGGAGAGTTTCAGACTCATTTTATCTGGCAAGTTAAAAAATGAAATCTTTTGACACTCAGTCAAACGAAAAGCCACAATGCAATTCTCACCAGCAGGGTGGAGGGGTGCAGCCTAACTTCAGCTGAGAAGCCAGCTGCTTACCTCAAGAGTTACCATTGCTCATGCCCACCTGCCCACCCACCCCCCCACGTCCTGCCGCTGCCAATCACTGCCAGATAGCAACCCCCACTTACCATCGCTAATCTGGACATCACCACCCCCACCCCCAATCAATTGTTGACTGGGACATTGCCCCTCTGCCCCCCACTCCCCCCTTTTAGTGATCAAGAAGCTGATCGAGAACCTGTCAAAATAGGTTCAATAAGATCGCAAAAGGTGGAAAATGGGCCACAATCCTGAATTTTTGCCTCTTGCCCAATCTTAGTGTCTTGTCAGACTAATTGACCAGCTTGGAGTCTGAAAATTATAGATATTCTCAACAGATAAGTATGTTATTAAAAAATATTATATTGCTTCATTTGAAACTGTTGGTGTCAATGGGCAGAATCCTGTTGCAGCGTTGGAGGTCTTGGCTGCCAGCTGGAGAACTGGTGAGGGAGCCACACTTCCTCTCTTTCGGAAGACACACCAACCCACAAGAGAGTGAAGCAGTGCTGAGGCTGGTGGTGGACCTTCTTCTGGAATAAAGGCCCCAAGGAGGAAGCCTTGCTTGCCAAGAGTTGCCAGTTGATCAGGAGTTGGCGGCTCTTGTGCTCAGCAATGTCACTGGAGAGGCTGTGGTTTTTGCTGAAAGGGCAGACGCCCGAGTCCCAGGATCGACAGCGAACAAAGCCACAGGAAAGGAATGGCGTGCAGGGGATGGGGGGGTTTCATGGGGTTGTGGGGGCGGGAGGGGGGGAAATCACAGGGAGAAGGAAGCAGGGGGATGAGCAGCAAAGTCAGGGAGGTGACTCTCAGAGGACCTTCCCTTCCCGATATTGAGTCCCTTGATCACGTACCGAGTGAGGGACCTCCTTGCTAGGAGCTGAGAATCTTGTGGCACAGTTGTAGCTGTCATGCATGCCGGATGGCGACAGGCTTGACTGCAGCTGGGTTAATACCAGTGGTGAAAGGTGACACCCTTAAATGGTCATTAATTAGTCACTTAAGGGATTCAACAGACGGCAATTTGGGATGGTTGACCATGGGCCTTCCTGTCTATAACTTACACTTGGTGGAAGAGGGATGGAAGTGGGGGTCAGATAAGCCACCATTCCCACCTCCAAGCTTGCCACCAGGGAGAACTGAAGATTCTGCCCAGTGTTGCGAATGTGTTTTTAACCGTAACAATTGTTTAAAACCAAGGTATCCAATTTTGATTAACTATTATGACTAAAGAAGAAACCCTATTAAGTCCACCCAAGGCACTAGCTTACATATTTATGACCAAAGAAATTGCAACTGCACATTCCCTAAATTCAAATCCAGTCTGCTCCTAGACAATGTACGGCATAGTGTAGGGGAGACAGAACAGTGCTTAACAGTTCCACTGTCATATATGTCACAAACTAGCCCAGCCTGCAAATTAGAAAACTGATCTTGCCTTATCTAATTCTGTGCTGTCATTTCATTGAGTTACCAGACAGACTTACTTCCTTCAACATCCTGCTCCTAAAATACCGTCACGTTGGGAGCCACAGAAAGTGGCGCTTCAGCAGACGTTGTAACAGCTGGAGGACAAACCTTTACAATGTGGTCTCAATTGTTCACATTAATTTTAAGTCACAAAAACTTTTAAACATTAACAGATGCAGCCAGTGATCCAGTCGAGACATCATATCATCAGTTATGTTTTAAAATGTCGGTATCTTGCATTAATTACAACCAGAAAAACACTTCTGCTTCCATTCCAAAGTTTGAATCCTGCAATTGCACCTGCAACTGCACCATCTACAGTCCGACACTTTAACTGACGTTATACTGGGACAAGAAGAGATGTCGTCAGTTCCCTACAGCGCGGACTCGCAAATGTTTTATTTTTGAGGTTTCCTCTCCCATTTACAAAAATTCCATGAAAACCCTGTAACAAAACAAGGCAGGAGAATTTTCTGTACTAAAAATTAATCATAAAATTAATCATATGTTAATTATTATTTTTGCTCTGCTTGCTTAATGTGAAAATTTGGGTAGTTGAATTAAGATGGGCCAAATGGCCTGTCTCAGATGTAATTACCAAGATATTGTGGGAAGGATTTAAGATCGCATTGTTTTCACGTGAAAGTAGTTGAATCCAATTTCTGAGCGCTGGTCCCATGTGAATAGTCTGCAGAAGAATTCTGGCCCACTGTGTCTGGGCAAATTCTGAGCTTGCAGAGCGAGACAGGAAAATGTCCTGAGGACTTAGCTCATAGGGGGTGAGCATTGCTGGCAAATTCAGGATTTGCTGCCCATCCATAATTGTTCTTGAGAAGATGATGATGAACTTCTTAAGAAACTGCTGGCGTCCATAAACTCACAGTACTGTTCAGAAAGTAGATCCAGGATTTTGATCCAATGAAGAAATGGTGGCACATTTCCAAGTCAGGATGGTGCATTGCTTGAAGGGAAATTTGCAATTGTTGATGCTCCCAGGTTTTTGTTGCCATTGCTCTTCTGAGTGACAGTGGTTACAGGTTTGGAAGATGCTGTTGAAGGAACCTTGGTGTGTTGCTCCAGTGCATCTTGGAGGTGGTACACACTGCTGCCACTGTGCATCAGTGGCAGAGGGAATGAATGTTGAAGGTGGTAGACAGACTGTCAATCAAGTGGACTGCTTTGTCCTGGATAGTGTCAAGCTTCTCGAGTGTTTTTGGAGCTGCAGGCATCCATGCAAATGGAAAATATTGCACTAAAGTCCTAATTTGTATTCCGTAGATGGTGGATAGACTTTGGGGAGTTAGGCGGTGCATTACTCGCCACAGAATTCCCAATGTCTGACCTGCAATTACAGTCACAGTATTTACATGGTTCATCCAGTTATGTGTCAGGTCAATGGTAACTCCCACAATGTCGATGTTGTGTGGTTCAGTCACAGTAATAGTGATGAACGTAAAGGAGACATGGTTAAATTCTCTCTGGTTGGAGATGGTTATTGCCTGGCATTTGTATAGCATAAATAATTCTTGTCACTTATCAGCCCAAGTCTGAACGTTGTCCAGCTGCATGCAGGTATGAGCTGCTTCAATATCTGAAGAGTCATGAATGGTAGTGAACATTGTGCAGTCATCAGCAAACATGCCCCTTATGATGGAAGAAATATTAGTGATGAAGCAACTGCAAATAGTTGGGCCTAGGACGCTGCCCTAAGGAACTCCTGCAGTGATGTCCTGGAGTTGAGATGATTGGTCTCCAACAAGCACATTCATCTTTCTTTTTGCTAGCTGTGACTCCAACTCTGGAGCACCCCCCCACCCCCCCCCGCGACCCCCTGCCCCACCCGCTTCACCCTCCGATTTCAATTGACTTTGATTTAACTCAGTCTCCTTGATGCCACATCCCATAAATAGCTTCATGTTTCTGAATTCATCCAAACAGTGACATAAGCAAGGACAAGGGGCAGCATGGTAGCACAGTGGTTAGCATTGCTGCTTCACAGCTTCGGGGACTTGGGTTCAATTCCCAGCTCGGGTCACTATCTGTGCAGAGTTTGCACATTCTCCTCATGTCTGTGCAGTTTTCTTTCAGGTGCTCCAGTTTCCTCTCACAGTCCAAAGATGTGCGGGTTAGGTTGATTGGCCGTGCTAAAAAAAATTACCCCTTAGTATACTGGGATGTGTAGGTTACAGGGATTAATGGCTAAAATGTGTGGGAATGTGGGGGTGGGGCCTGGGTGGGATTGTGGTCAGTGTAGACTCGATGGGCCGAAGGGTCTCTATTAGCACCGAGGAGTTTTATGGTTTTTCTATGGATAATGATAGAAATGTTGATACTCAACCTCATTTTTTAAAAGTTAAGAAAACGTGTCAAAGTTCCAAAGGGGTTTGTTAACTTTTAATTGAATGGGATCACGTAGGACGACCATGTTGACAGTGTAAGAAGACAGTCACCTATGCCGCAAAATAAACATCATTTGTAGTGCAATAATATAAAAGCAAAATACTGTGGATGCTGGAATCTGAAACAAAAACAGAAAATGCTAGAAAATCTCAGCAGATCTGACATATCTGTGGAGAGAAAATAGAACCAAATCAGCTCTGATGAAGGGTCATCCAGACTTGAAACATTATCTCTTCACAGATACTCAAACCTGCTGAGATTTTCCAGGATCTGTGGAGAGATAATGTTTCAAGTCTGGATGACCCTTCATCAGAGCTGATTTGGTTCTATTCTCTCTCCACAGATATGTCAGATCTGTTGAGATTTTCCAGCATTTTCTGTTTTAGTATCATTTTGGACTCATGTAGTCATTTTAAAAAATATTTTGCAATTTGTTATCTAGTCGCTGTTAAGTTGAAATCCTGTTTTAAAATAACAAAAGCATTGATGATATAACAACACAAAATTTGCCTGATATTCAGGTCAACCTGTCAGTGATCCCTCCATCTGCAATCAGATTGTTAAAGTTAAAGTTTATTTATTAGTCACAAGTAGGCTTATGTTCACACTGCAATGAAGGTACAGTGAAAATCACCTAATTGCTACACTCCAACGTCTGTTTGGGTACATTGAAGGAGAATTTAGTAGGGTAAAGTCACCTAACCTGCACATCTTTGGATTGTGGAAGGAAACCAGAGTACCTGGAGGAAATCCACGCAGACACAGTAGAATGTACAAACTGCACACAGACAGTGACGCAAGTTGATAATTGAGCCCTGGTCTCTAATGCTGTGAGGCAGCAATGCTAACCACTGTGCTACCGTGACACCCCGGTTAACTCTTGTCAATTTCCAAGAGCAGGACTGATTTCCTTGTTAGGCACATTGCATTCAGTATTCCAAAATAATGCGGATGTTAGAGATCCGAAATAAAAACTTCAAGTGCTGGAAAAACTCAGCATTCTCTGAAAGCATTTATGGAGAGAGAGATAAGAGTTAACACTTCCAGTCTTTTTCTGAACCCCTCCTGTAAACCACTCCCAGTGTTAATTAAAAAGTCATCTCAAGAGCAGTGTACAATTGAAATAAAAACACACACTCCTTTGATACTAAAATTCTTCTATGCAAAGCAAGTGCCATGTTTGGTTTACAACTGTCCAAGGGACAAAATGCCAAAAACCTTCTGACTCATAGCTGAGAGTGCTATCACTAGGTCATGGACAGTGCCGGAGGCCCAGTCTGGCATTGCCAAGGTGCAATGCCCGGGGGGCATCTGCCGGTGCTCAACCTTCTGGGTGGCTTCCATTGCACCCCCCCGCCTTCACTCCAGTGGGTTGGGCTCCCTGCAAATGGGGAGCTATACTAAAACCTGCCAGAGTGAAGTACTCCTGGCAGGCTAGCAGGCCTGGAGATTTCTGGGGCTGAGCTGCCAGAGGTTTGGGTTCATGTTCCGCTGTAGAACTTTGAGCGCAAAGTCTAGGCAGGAACTTCAATGTTGTACTGTTGGAGAAATTGGGGACGATTCTCCCAGCACACAGTGAGGCGGGAGACTCTGGCGGAGGACATTTCGTGAGGTCCCTGCTGGGCACCATGGCCTCCATATGCCTCTGGCAGCTCAGCCCCAGAAATCTCCAGGCCTGCTAGCTTGCCAGGAGTATTTCACTCTGGCAGGTTTTAGTATAGCTCCCCATTTGCAGTGAGCTGGCAGCCCAACCCACTGGAGTGAAGGGGGAGGGGGGTGTGCAATGGAAGCCACCCAGAAGGTTGAGCACCGGCAGATGCCCCCTGGGCATTTCACCTTGGCAATGCCAGACTGGGCCTCCGGCACTATCCAAGGGACAAAATGCCAATGCCCAGGCATTGGGTACTCTGTGCAACATGTCTAACAAAGAAATCAATGCTGCTCTTGGAAATTACAAGAGTAATTGGATGGCACAGTGGCACAGTGGTTAGCATTGCTGGTTCACAGCACCAAAGACCAGGGTTCGATTACAACTTGGGTCACAAGGAGATGGGGCCTAATGAGGTGCCTGATGGAGGCAGATCCTCTGGGAGTGGCGGTGGAGGGGGAATTAATGAGGGTCAGAAACACTGCTGGCACTCTGCATTTGCACTGAGTGACAAAGTAGCGGAGGCCAGTGATCAGGGCTGGCCATCAGGGTTGCTGAAGGGTGGGGTCTGCCTGCTGGAGGTGGGGGATCAGGGCTACTTGGGTTGGAGAGGAGATGGGGAGGGGAATCAGGAAAATGGAGCTGCAACGGTGACTATACTTCAAAAAAATCTTTATGATGGAATTTTCTGGATGCACTTGCCCCACAACTGGAAAATCCTGCCCAAGGTCAATGAACCTTTGCATGATGCGCCTCTACCCCTCTCCCGCTATGATTCCTGTGGCAGACAGGATGGGAAAATTCTCCCTTAATTTCTTGTAAAGCACTTTTTGATATCCACATGTTGCAAAAGACATCAATCAATTCAAGCCTTTTTACTGATAAAAGTTGGGTTGTTTGTATGAGGGGACATCAGAGTGGGGAAGAAGAAGGTTGAGGTTGGCTCGGGCATGTGTGGGGAACAGTGATCAGGCCATGGAGGTGCATCAAGGGGCTGGCCAGCAATTGAGTTGGCCGGCAGTCAGGAAGCCAGCAGACAGGGGCCATTGAGCATATGCCAATCTCGGTGCTGACAGATAGCCGCATGCGCAGTGGCCCGCTATGCTACCGGACTCTCCAATGGGAGTACGCCTCATCCCCAGATTTTTAGATTGATTTATGCTAGTTCCCTCTGCAGTGCAGAGAGTGTAGGAGATTCATTTTGAAAATCCCACTGATAAAACCGGCATGATTTACTCCAGTTTTGATCCAAATTTGACACTTGGAATTTTTTTAGGAGAATTGCCCCATTATCTAGTGGATGAGAAATTAGACTGAAGTCCTACCTACTTTCTCAAATGAATGTAAAAAATCCCATAGCATTATTTCAAAGAAGAGCAAGGGAATTCTGTTGATGTCCTGGCCAATATTTATACCTTAGCCAAGATCAGTAAAAAATAGATTATCTTGTTATCATCTTCCTGTTGTGGAAACTTGCGGTGGACAAATTGCTGTCTCATTTCCTTTGCTGCAACAGTGACTATCCTTCAAAAAATCTTTATGATGGGATTTTCTGGAAGCACTTGCACCACAGATGGAAAGTCTTGCCCAAGGCCAATGAACCTTTGCATGGTCCACCTCCACCCCTCACCCGCCACGATTCCCATGGCAGACAGATGGGAAAATTCCCCCTTAGTTTCTTGTAAAGCACTTAAGGATATCTGAATGTTGCAAATGGCATTAATCAACTCAAGTCTTTTTACTAATAAAAATTGGATTGTTTGTTGTCTGTATATTACGCTAATTTAAAACTTTTGCATGACAATTCACAAAGGTCAGTGGGCATGACCAGGAACACTCATTTCACAAAGTAGCCATAAAAGTAACTAAAAATTTAGGTATCTTCTTTTAGGAGTAGGCTTAATCTTGTAATTAAAATCAGAATGCCTGATATTAAGATTCAAGCTCTGTCTCAATACTCATAGAAGAAGCTCCGACCATCTGAAATTTATGATCTTTTATGTGCAGTAAATGTTCAACATATTGATGGGCTAACAAATACCCTTCTGTAAACATATTTCTTGAAAACAACAGAACCTAAGTCATTTTTTCTGAACTGACTTTCTCTCAGTCTTTGCTTCTATGTTCAAGTGATCTTTCCAACTGTTGTGAGGTTTACATAATTTAACCAAGTGAACAAAATGTTTTCAGAGTTGCTACTTGGATACATTCACCACTTCTGTTGAAGTTCATACTAAATTCCAATTGAGAAACCATCCATTGCTTGAGAATTGGATGGTTGTTCTCATGTTAATTATTTTCTTACACAAGTAGGTGAGGATGAGATCATACCTAAAATCTTTTTAGGCAGTCTGTCAGGATCGAGGATTATTTGCTTCCATTCTGATTTGGTGAGTGATGGCTGACAAATCCAATGTGTGATTTGCAGACTCTGCTATGTGTGGAGCAAGTGTCACTTGAAGGGTTGGGTATATGGGATTTTGTGCATTTTCCTTGAGACTTTGCGTGGGATTTTTCCGGCTGCACTCACCTCCAAGGCCGGAAAATCCAGCCTGAGGTCAATGGACTTTTGCAGGGTCCTCCCATCCCCCTTGCCTGCTACAATTCATGTGGTGGGTGGGACTTCCCATTGTATGTTGCCAGGCAAGACTCAATGCGTTCACTATTTTTCACAGTACTCCCAGGTTTTGTGTTATCTGCATTTTTTGAAACAGTGCTCTGCACACCCAGTCTATTAATTTATTGTTGATCCTCCCCTATTGACCCCTGAGGAATTTCCATTTTATAATCTTCTCCAGCCACTTAGCTGAATTTAAGTGAGGTAAAATTTATTTAATAATCACAAGTAAGGCTTACATTAATACTGCAATGAAGTTATGGTGAAATTCTCCGAATTGCCACATTCTGATATTTATTTGGGTCAATGCACCTAATCAACATGTCTTTTAGATCATTGGAGGAAACCAGAGTATCCAGTGGAAACTCGTGCAGACATAGGAAGAATGTGCAAATTCATACATACAGTGACCCAACAGAGAATTGAACCCAGGTCTCTGGTGCTGTGAGGCAGCAATGCCAACCACTATGCTGCCATGCCCCCGCCCCCCCACCTAAATGGGAATTTGTATCTCTGAATTTGTATCCCTACCTCTATCCTTTTTATTCCATGAGCTTTAATTTGCTGACCAACCTATGATGGATGCACTTAATGGAAGAAGTGTGAAATGAGACATTTTGGTCAGAAGAAAGGAGGGAGACAATGTAAGTTAAAGGTTACAATTACAAAGAGATGCAGAAACAGAGAAATTGGAAGGTATGAACATACAAATTGTTGAAAGTGGCAGGACAGGTTGAGAAAGCTGTTAAGTAACTATACAGGATGCTGGATTTTGTCATGACATGGAAGACAAAAACTAGGAAATTATAATGAACTTGTAAAAAATATATTCACTGGAATTTTACCATCTTTCAACCACAGGAACCAGAGTGGATGAGGGATGGAGAATGAGAAGGTCCATTGACCTTGGGCGGGATTTTACAGTTTCGGGACAAGCGAGGCCGTAAGATCCCTCCATTAGTTACAAGAGCAGGTTACCCTCTGACTCACCTCCCAATCCTTCCCAAAATCTGTCCGTCATCTACAAGGTACAGGTCAGGAGTGTAACGGAATATTCACTACTTGCATGAACTGGTGCAGCTCCAGCAACACTCAAGCATCATAATGGCATTGAGGACAGAACAATCCGCTTGATTTTCAACCCATCCACCACCTTAACATTCACTATCTCAAGCACTGATGCACTGTGAAAGCAGTGTTCAGCATATACAAGACGCACTACATTAAATCACCAAGATTCCATCAGCACCTCAGCCCCCTACTTATATGACTCCTGGGTCATTGGATAAACATATGAATGATATTGGAATAGTATGGGTTAGATGGGCTTTAGATTGGTTTCACAGGTCGGTGCAACATCAAGAGCCGAAGGGCCTGTACTGTGCTATAATGTTCTATGTCCTATGTTTATACACCTATGATTGTGTAGCCAAATTCCCCTCCAATTCGATTTTTTAGTTTGCTGATGACAATGGGTCAGATTTCAAACAATGATGACAGAGTACAGGAATAAGATAGAGAACCTGGTGAACTGGTGTGACAATAATCTCTTCATCAATCAATGCAGGAGATTAGCATTGACTTCAGGAAGCGTAAAGAAGAACTTGCCCCTGTCTACATCAACAAGGACAAAAAAGAAAGGATCAAGAACTTCACAGTTTTACGTGACCAGATTGAAAACACTATGCCGACACTATAATTAAGAAGGCCCACCAATGCCTCTACTTTCTCAGAAGACTAAGAAAATCTCACCAACTTTTACAGATGCACCACAGAAAGCATTCTTTCTGCTGGTATCAGAGTTTGGAATGGCACCTGCTCTGCCAAGACTGGAGGAAACTACAAAAGGTCATGAATGTTGTCCAATTCATCACATAAACCAGCCTCCCACCCATTGACTCTGACTACACTTCCTACTGCCTCAGCAAAGTAGCCAGAATAATTAAGGATCCCACATACTCCGAGCATTCTCTCTTCCACCTTTATCTGTTGGGATAAAGATATAAAACCTGTGATTATGTACCAACTGACTCAAGAATAACTTCTTCCCTGATGCCATGAGACTTTTGAATAGATCTATCTCACATTAAGTTGCTCTTTCTTTACACCTTAGTTATGATTGTAACACTATATTTTGCACTCTCTCATTTCCTTCTCTTTGAATGGTGCGTGTGGTCTGAATAGCATGCAAGAAACAATACTTTTTACTGTATACTAATACATATGACAATAATAAATCAATTAAATCAAATCAACAGCATACATTGGTCTGGACAGACTCATTTAATGTTGATGTTATTTCCATAGTCAAAAACAATGGACTCCATTGAAATGAGGTATCTCTGGCTCCAAAACCTATATGCATGAAAAAGTTTCTTTCATTGTGAATTTTGTTGGTGTGATGGCTTTTGTCTGGGACCATTTGTAACAATGGCCACCTCTGCTTTTCCCTTGAGTTTTCTGATGGTAGCTATTTTGTGCCAATGTTGTGATCCTCTCCCATTGTCCTTTGATAACATTGGTTTTGCCTCAGTTTTGGAACATTTGAAATTAACTCCTCACAGCTTAGCCTGCTTCTGTGTGCCTTTGTATTGAGATATGGCTTTTTTATTTACAGTACTTTCTATCAGTGGGTTTTGAAGCTTTTCACATGTCATAAAATCTATTTGGAGGGAATTCTGATTTTACAAAGCTGACTAAAAATTATTTCTTCACTGTTGCTGGGTTAAAATCCTTGAACTCCCTTCCTGCTCATTTTGGTTGTAAGACCGTTGATTTCTGCATTGTTGCTAGAAGAGTAAACCAGTTAAAATGCATTTTCAGTTCACTCATTCTTTGCCCTACATCTGGCAGCACAGTGATACAGTGGTTAACACTGATGCCTCACAGCGCCAGGGACCTGGATTTGATTCTCAGCTCGGGTTGGTGCCTGTGCAGAGTCTGTACCTTCTCTTGATGTTTGCGTGGGTTTCTTGCAGGCCCTCCAGTTTCCTCCCACAGTCCAAAAGATGTGCTGATTAGGTGCATTGGCCATGCTAAATACTCACTCAGTGACCCAAACAGGCGCCAGAGTGAGTGTACCAACACTACTTGAACTGCAGCAGTTCAAGAAGGCAGTTCATCAACAGCTTCTTAACGGTAATTAAGGATGGGTGATAAATGTTGGCCTTGCCACCAAGGCCCAGATGCTGTGAAAGAATAAAATAAAAGATTTACGAGAATGATCCTAGGTGAAGGTGACTTTAGTTACCTGGATAAACTAGAAAAGCAGAGGTTCTTTTCTCGGAATGGTGAAGATGGAGAAGTATTTTGATGGAGGTGTCTAAAGTCATGAGGGGTCTAGATAGAGGAGATAGGGAAAATTGTTTCCACTGATGAGTGTCTAAAGTCAGAAGACATAGGTTTAAGGTGATTAGCTAAAGAACAACAGGCATCATGAAGAAAAACAATTGCTTGCAGGTTGTAGAATGCAGCGACTGAAAGGGTGGTGGAGGCAGATTTAACTGTGACTTTCAAAAGGAATCAGATCAGTATTTGAAGGGAGAAGAAATAGCACAACCCCAAGGAAAGGGCCAGTGAAGTGAGAAGGGCTGGAATGCTCTTGAAGACAGGAAGTATGTGCTCACCTGACCCAATGACCTCCTTCTGTGCTGTAACCATTCAAAGATTCTATGATATATTTACTGTGTTACGCAATAGATATATACTTATGCATTTACAGAATTAGCGCAATGCAGGAAATCTGTAAAAATCTGTCATGTTGTGTTTAAAGTTATGTGAACTGCTAAGTAAGGCTTTGGTGAATGAATTCAGCTGTTCCTCAAATGATTAAGAAATTTGGCACGTAGTAACACTTTGGCATAAATTACTTACACCTGCTATTTCAATGGGAAAAGTGAGATTTTACCTTTTCGGATACAATTTACAAGAGTATTTATGTTAGTGTGGTATTTATGTACAACTTATATTCATTGATTAAATATTTTACACATCATATCTCATATAATACATTGGATATGTTTTAAAATCTTACACTGTGGAGAATACGGCAAACAGGTAACGTAGGAACTGATGGGTAAGGCAAAGGAATGAAGAGGAATCTGAATGAGTAAAAACGACAGTAAGGTGACAGAAAAAGGAATAGATCTTTGAATCCGAGAGGATTTTAAAGTTCATTTGTTAGTTATAATGTAAGCAGCTGACATTAACACTGCAATGAAGTTATTGTGAAAATCTTCTAGTCACCACACTCTGGCACCTGTTCAGGTACACTGAGGTAGAATTTAGCATGGCCAATGCACCTAACCAGCACATATTTCAGACTGTGGAAGGAAACTGGAGCACCCAGTGGAAACCCACACAGACACAGGGAGAGCATGCAGGCTCCACACAGACAGTGATCTAGAACATAAAACATAGAATATAGAACATCGAACACTACAGCACAAACAGGCCATTTAGCCCACAAGTTGCGCCAATCATATCCATATATACCAGGCCATAGAACTATCTGTAACTCCCAATGCCATTAAATCCCATGTACTCATGCAGAAATCTTTTAAAAGACCCCAACGAGTTTGCCTCTACCTCTCATTCACCACCCTCTGAGTGAAAAACTTATCTCCTCTGTACATGCTCCCCAGCATCTTAAATCCGTGTCCCCTCGTAGCGACCACCTCAGCCCTGGGAAATAGTCTCTGAGAATCCACCCTATCTATATCTCTTAACATTTTATAAACCTCTATCAGGTCGTCTTTCAACCTTTGTCTCTTCAGGGAGAAGACACCTAGCTTCCTCAACCTACCTTCATAAGGCATGCCTCCCAATCCAGGCAACATCCTTGTAACTCTCCTTTGCACGCTCTCAATAGCTTCCACATCCTTCCTGTAGTGAGGCAATCAGAACTGCACACAGTACTCCAAGTGTAGTCTGACAAGGGTCTTATAAAGTTGCAGCATTACCTCCTGATTCCAAAACTCAGTCCCTCGATTAATGAAGGCCAGTACACCACATGCCTTCTTAACCATATCCTCCACCTGCAAGGCCGATTTAAGAGTCCTATGGACCCAGAACCCAAGGTCCTTCTGCTCCTCAACGTTGCTAAGACTCTTACCCTTGATATTGTACTCCTTCATCCCATTGGTCCTACTAAAATGGACCATTGCACATTTGTCCACGTTGAAGTCCATCTGCCACTCTTGCATTCTATCTATGTCATGCTGCAACTTCTGACAACCCTCCAGACTATTCACAACACCACCAACCTTTGTATTGTCGGCGAACTTACTAACCCATCTCTCCACTTCCTCATCCAGGTCATTTATGAAATAACAAACAGCAAGGGTCCTAGAACAGATCCCTGGGGCACTCCACTGGTGACCGACCTCCATGCAGAATAAGACCCATCCACAACCACTTTCTGCCTTCTGCAGGCAAACCAGTTCTGAATCCACCTGGCCAAAGCCCCTTGGATCCCATGCCCTCTCACCTTCTCAAGAAGTCTTGCATGAGAGACCTTATCAAACGTCTTGCTGACGTCCAGTAAACCACATCCACTGCTCTTTCTTTGTCAATTTGTTCTCGGCCGGGAATTGAATGCGGGTCCCTGGCGCTGTGAGGCAGCAGTGCTAACCACTGTGCCACCGTACTGCTGGATGCAGGGCAAAGGATGAGTGAACTGAGAATGCATTTTAATTGGTTTACCCCTTGGAGCAATAATGCACAAATCTGTGATTTTACAACCAAAATGAGAAAAGAGGACTTATTAAAGTAGTTTGCAAGCATAGGAAGGCATAAAAGCAAAGAAAGAGAAAGCAACTCAACTGAGACAGGTAAGAGAGACACTCCTTTGACTAACTGTGTGCTGTGCCAACCATTCACTGCTGGCATTACTCCAGCATTTTAAAATCAATTCAGGTCCTCTTCCCAGCTATCGAAGCCTAGTTCCCAGGTCTGAGTTGTTCACTCCACACCCGGCTGCATTCTTTTCTGGCTCTATTTGAAATTTAAGGAAATTATACACTATTTAGGTCTCACACCATGTTTTCAGGTAGTTCACTCATTCCAAAGTTCAATAATTCTGTACTTGAGGTTGAAACAATGAAGCATATAATATCCACAGAACAGTGAACTCTACTCCATTCTGTTTTTTTAGTTTGTGACACTCTGTTTGTGCCTTTTTAAAAAATCCTGTTTGCCGCATTTGTGTAATGCTTTTGCTTTTGCATCTGATGTTTCTATTTCTACAAACAGTCCTGGTATTTCCTTTTAGCTTCTACTTTCATTATCTCTTTGTTTCGGTACAGGTTTACTGCTTATGTTAGATCTACTGTTTGTGAACATTTTTTCACGGTTGTTGTTCAATGTACTTGCATGATTCATGCATATCCCTGACACTGCTGATGAGTCCATGCATTTTCAGGACCATTTTATTTTTAACTTGCCCCTTACCCTTTCATCGCTAACTCATTTCTCTGCAAAAACCTAAACCCACTAACCTCTCCCGTGCTCACCGCCCACATCACCTAATTTTCTGTGACTCACGACTTGCTGTCTGAAAATTTTCAACATTTTCCATGATTTAATTTTAACCACAACTCCTTTTCCACATCACCATTATCACCCTCTCCATAGACAGACATCTTTTTCTCTCTCATTTCCTACCTTGTTATCATTCTATTTTGTGGGAGGGATTTATGTAACTTGGAGCAAACCAAGTAGAAAGAATATGTCAAGGTGTATATTTCTGTAAGAATTGTATTGCGACAACCATACAAACCTTTATGTTTTCTGAAAAAAATTATAAATGACTTCTTGAGCTTTATAGTTGAGCACAGCCAAATACATGCTGAGTTGCAGGGGCACAGGGCTCAACGTTGCAGGGGGAATCAAATGTTTTTTAGATCCACATAGAAATTTGTTTTGGGTCTGGCAACCAGGAGAAAGTGGAAAAATGACTTATGCTATATCATGTAATATCTCCCAGGGACATTGGAAGTTCTTCCCATAAGTCTACCTGAAGTGGCATTGTGCTTGCAAACATGAGAACTCATTTGCACACAGAAATATTCTACAAGCAGCAGTGAATTTGTTTTTAACAATACCACTTGAGGGAAGAGTGTTACCCCAGGTGTCAGTTGAATTGCCTGTCCTCAAAGTGGGCCATGGGTTGTGTAACATGCACCTGAACAAAAGAATTAACAAATACTCAGAGCAGTGTTTCATCTAATAGATAAGATCTCTAACACTGCAGTGGTCCTTCAATAATGCAACTCAACATTATTAGATAACATCCTAGAAAACATCTCAAACCTAAGTTTCTGATTTCTAGATAATCATTTTGCTTTCTGAGCCACTGCAAAATTTGAGAAACAAATGTCTGTCTCTGTGATGGAATTTTCTAGCTCATTTGGCTGCTAACCAAATGTTTGGTGGATTGGGATCAGCCACGGATGGGACTTGCACTGTTTGGGGTAGCTCAGTGGTTAGCACTGCTGCCTCACAGCAGGGGGGACCTGGGTTCGATTCTTGGCTTGGGTTATTTTCTGTGTGGAATTTGCATGTTCTCTTTGTGTCTGCATGCATTTTCTCCAGGTGCTCTGGCCTCCTCCCACAGTCTGAAAAATGTGTTGGTTAGGTGCATTGGCCATGCTAAATACTCCGTCAGTGTACCTGAAGAGGCACCGGAGTGTGGCGACTCGGGGATTTTCCCAGGAACTTCATTGCAATGTTAATATAAGCTGACTTGTGACAATAATAAATAAATTTAAGTGTGGATGTGTGAACCCGATTACCAGCAAATCAAATTATTTAACAACATAATTCATGTTGAGAAGTTAAATAAAGGGCCATGTAATAATTATGCAGCTCAATATCAGTGTGCCCTTAAGTTTATCCAGATGGTCAGTGTCTTACTATGATTTGCATTTGTCTTAAGTTAGTTTGAAGTATTCTTGTTGACAAAAGCTGGGTGTTTCATTTAATGAGAGTTCTTACGGTTTCCTCACAGTTCCAAGGACCTGGGCTTGATTCCTGGCTTGGGCCTCTGTCTGTGTGGAGTCTGCATGTTCTTCCCGTGCCGATGTAGATTCCCTTCAAGTGTTCCGGTTTCCTCCCACAATCTGAAAGACATGCTGGTTAGGTGCATTGGCCATGCTAAATTGTTCCTCAGCGTACCTGCACAAGTACCGGAGTGTGGTGACTAGGGAATTTTCACAGTAACTTTGTTATGGTGGTAATGTAAGCTCAACTATGACCAATAAATAAACTTTTACTTTCACTTCTTGGGGCTTTCCCTGGTTAGATTTAAAATTCTTGTCACCGTGATGACAAATGCAAATTGGAATCACTTTACTTGTGCTTCAAAAATAGACACTGAGAGACTGGGCTTGTACACCTGGAGTGGTTCCTGTTGTTACCTGATACCTATTTAGTCAATATCTGAGATTATTTCAGAACTCAGGTTACAAAAAGTCATATTTCTACAATTCTTATCTTCCTAAGTGTCACATTTAAATTGCAAATTCTGGTCTGTCATGTCTAGTGTTGCAAGTTAAAACATTGAAGATCATGTTTTTATTTAATTGGCCGAAGAGAGGACTATTGAGGAACTCGATGCCTTAATGTAGTGCCAAATATTTTAGAACCTTATAAAGTGCTGACAACTTTTGTTTTGCTCCATGATTCATAAAAACTTTCATCTCTCAGTTCTCAGCTATGTGATAAAAGATTAGGAAGTTAATGCTCAGCACTTGCTTTACAGAACAGGAAGAAGTCAAAACATCATTAACACTCAAGTCAAAATTGCTGACTAGACTTATTGAGCAATATATTTAGGTTTCTGGGGATTTACAGTTTACATCCTTAATTATTATACAATTGCAATTTACCTATTTGCAGAGGAGTGGCTATTCCCGCGATGCCCATAATAATTTTCTGTCCCTTTTTTTGTGGGGCGTAAGTCCACAGGCACTCCAGGATCTGGCACTACTCTCTGCCTGACTGCAAACAAAATCATAATCTGTGCTTTCTGTGGAAATGGAGACACTGATGGTTTTCTAGCCACTGTTTAATTTAGGGACATTCTGAAGAAGCTGCTACTCACACCATTGGTTCGTGCAAGGAAAGTTGTTGCAAAGGCTTTATTTGATAGTTGCCCCAGGCTATCCTAGATTGACCCCGGATCCCACATTTGCAAGTGCAATGTTTCTCAGATATCCTTCTCTTCAGATGAGCAACCATGAGTTCAGAGTCTCATAATTCTGAATCCATCAGCAGCATTCTCCTCTGCCTCTGCTGAGAAGCTGATACATGTGCTTCCACTTCTTAGTCTTGTGATTTCCTTATGCTCTTCGAACCTCATGTCACCTCTCCCTAACACTATCCAATTACTTCTGAATAGTGCTGGGCAATGAAGAAGCAAGTGCCATAGTGGGGGAGTGAAACAGTGTGCAGGATCATGCGCCAAAGGCTGCTGTGTGATTTAATCCTCATAACCCTCTCTTCATAATCATCATAGTTGATAAGAAGGGAATGTCTTTCCTGCTATTCTTCCTTCACATTATTTTTCTCTCCATTCTCTTCTGCACAAGTCCAGTGCAACCACTGGGTGAGCTAACTAGGTGGTCATCTAGAGTGACAAAATTTGAAGGTTCGTAAAATACTGAAGGAACTATTCATGAAACTCAGGGATTAGGGATTTGCATTTTTGATACTGGATTTTTGAAAATGCACGATCGGCCTCTTCTTTTCTGACCTTCAGACCTGAAAGACAGGCATGAAAAAAATCCAAACAATCAGTTTAGCTGACTGTTGCCGCAAGGAGGAACTGCTACTTTTGATCTTTAGGAAACATTGCACTTTTCTGGCAGAATTTTTACAAAATTCAGAACTGTTCAGGGCAACAAGTGTAGGTTTCAAAACTAACCAGAGACTGATAGAATTCTTTAAGTGCATCCAGGAGATCATTTTGAGCTATCACACACAAAGTTCTCCAAGAGACATTTCTACAAGAAAATTCTACAAGAGACAACTTGACCTAGTTTTAGGGAATGAAGTGAGGCAGGTGGTAGAAGTGCCAGAGTGGAGCATTTTGATGATAGTGACCACAACTCAGTTATGGAAGTTATGTTATGGAAAAGGATAGGATGGACTGGCAATAAGGTTTCTGAACTCAAGGAAGGCCTATTTCAATAGAATAAGACAGGATCTGGTCAGCATGGACTGGGAGCAGCTAATTTTAGGATGATCCACATCAAAGCAGTGGGAATCATTCATGAAGAAAGTAGAGACAGTACAATGTCAACATGTTTCTGTAAAGATGAAGAATGAGATTAACATTTTCAGAGATCCATGGATGTCAAGAGATAGATAGCATTGGATAAGGCAAAAAAAGGGAGGTCTATGGCAGATTCTGGTGACTCAAAACACTGGAGACATATAGAAAGTGCAGAGGAATACTTAAGATAAAAATTAGGAGCACAAAGAGAAGGATTTAAAAATACTTGCGGACAAAATAAAGGAAAATTCCAAGGTATTTTCTAAGTATATTAAGGCAAAGGAGTAACCAGGCAAAGCATATGGTGCATTAGAGACCAAAGTGATAATGCATGTGTGGCCAAAAGATGTAGGAGAGGTTTTAAATGGGTATTTTGCCTTTGTGTTCACTTTGGAGAAGGACAATGCAGGCACAGAAAGCGGGAGGTAGTGGGGCAGGGTGGATGCTTTGTGATATAATTGATCAGCTTAGTTTTGAGAGGGAGGTCATGTTAGCCGTTTTAGTAGGTTTTAAAGTGAATAAATCTCCAGACCTGATTGAGATGTATCCAAGGCTGCTGTTTGAGACAAGGGAGGAGATTGTAGGGGCTTTGGTGCTAAGTTTCAAATCCACTCTGGTCACAGGAGAGGACAATTAATGTCATGACTTATTCAAAAAGGGAAAAAAACCATCTACTTACGGATTAGTGAGACTGATATCAGCATAGAGAAATTATTGGAAAAGATTCCAAGAGACAAAACTAACCTCCACTTGGAGAGGCAAGGATTAGTCAAGAGTAGTCAGCATGGCTTGTCAAGGGGAGATCATGTCTAACATATTTGATTTAATTTTTCAGGAAGATGACCAGATGTGTAAATGTTGATGTAGTCTACATGGGCTTTGGTTAGGCTTTTGACAAGGTCCAACGTGGGAAACTGATCAAGAAGGTAAATGTTTGTGGGACCAAGGATAATTGGGAAATTAGATCCAAAATGGGCTTAGTGACAAGTCGCAGAATGCGATGGTCAAAGATTGTTTTTGTTTCTGGAAGTTTATATCCTCAGGGATTGGTACTCGGTCCCTTGCCATTTGTAGTGTACATTAGTGATCTAGATGTGAATATGAGGGGTGGGAAACTAAGTTCGCAGATGACACAAAAATTGGTAATGTCATGTGAAGTGAGGAGGAAAGCCTTAGATTACAAGTTGGTATGGATAGGCTGGTCAGATGGGCAGAATATTGGCAACAAACAAAAATATACATTGAGTGGAGTTGGGAGTTTATACTGCACTGGGGTGGGGAGGGCATCTTCATCAAATTGGGGTGACTGGGAGTCTGTACCACACTGGAGTGTGAATGGGAGTCACTTGGGTGAGGTGGGAATCTATACCTCACTGGGTTGGGGGGAGGGTGTGAATCTGTACCTCACTAGCTATTGCACTGTATGTGCCAAGTTTCTGTGCATGAGATGAGAAATGACCTGGGATTGTTATGTCAACACCCTGGAACCATTCTCTTAGTTTAAGAGGACTCTGTGAACAATCTTTTCAAAGCAAGACCATGATGGGTCAAGTGATATTTAAAATTGTCAGACAGCCCACATTTCGAGTCTGGAAGACTGTTGGTTAGAACTTACGAAAGGTCATCCAAACCCAAAATGTCCGCTCCATTCTCATTCTACAGAAGACCCGCTGTGATTTTCCAGCATTTTCAGTTTTTGTTTTTGTTTGCAATATTTTTGTCTTCATCTACTCTATCCAGGCCTTTCAGTCTTCTGTAAGTTTAGATATTTTTTATTCATTTGTACGACATGGGCATCGCTGACTCGCCAGCATTTATTGTCCATTCTCAGTTGTCAAAGTTCAGTTGAGAGTCAATCTGGAGTCAATGTAGGCCAGGCCAGCTAAAGATGACAGATTTTCTTCCCTAAGGGACGTTAGTGAACTAGATGAGTTTTTCCAACAATTGACAGTGGTTTCATGGTGATCAGCAGATTCTGAATTCCAGATTGTTTTTCTTGAACTCAAATTCTATCAGTTGCCATGGAGACATTCGAACCTGGATGCCCAGAATGTTAGTTTAAAATTATTTATTAGTGCCACAAGTAGGCTTACATTAACACAGCAATGAAGTTACTGTGAAAATTCTCTATCGCCATACTCCAGCATCTGTTTGGGTACACTGAGGGAAAATTTATCATAGCCAATACACTTAACCAGCACATCTTTCAGACTGTAGGAAGAAACCAGAACATCTGTAGAAAAACTGCAGACATTGGAAGAAGTTGCACACTCGACACAGATGTTAACCCAAGCCAGGAATTGAATTTGGGTCCTTCGCACTGCAAGGCAGCAGTGCTAACCACTGAGCCACCATTAATTTCTGGATTAGGAGTTGAATGATAATACCACAAAGGCCTCACCATTAAAAATGAGAGGAAGGAAGTTTTGCTTTTTTTCTATTTCACCTGCGCATACAGCTAGTGACATACAGATGCCCACTTTACCACAACGCCATATTGACATCTCCCCTTCCACTAATTAAAGTTTATTGATGAGTGTTCCAAGTAGAGTTACGTCAACACTGCTCTTGCCTTTCTTTTGGGGGGAATGTGGACGGGGAGAAGGATCCAGTCCCAAAGCAGCCAACTCTACCTGACAGCTGCTGCCTCAAGGGATTGAGAATATCGATGTTTCTTTTGCAACTTTGCGACAGGCGCGCACCGGTGAGGGGGGCGGGGCTGGCGCGTCATTGGAAGGAGGAGGTGAGGCTGGCGCGCCAGGGTAGGAGGGCAGGGGGCGGGGCTGGCGCCCCAGGGTAGGAGGGCAGGGCTGGAGCGCCGGGGGCGGGGCTGGGAAGCGGATCACGTGCTCCTGCTGCTGACGTGGGACGGATGACGTTTGGTGAGGGCGCCGGGCAGCTTGTTTGGCCCTGTTTCCTTTCAGTTGTGATTTAACAGTTGGTGCAGCTCGAGTCTGTCCATGGACGCTCCGAACCAAGGTACTAAATTCTCGACGGTCGGACTGGTAGTTGGCTCTTGTTTTATTTTATTTGTATTTTTGTCGAGCCCGTGTTTCGTTTTGTTTTTGTTTTTGTTTTCCCTCCCCTCACCTCTCTGCGCGCTTTTTAGGCTTGGCTCCGCCGGAAATTACAGGCATTCAGGCATCAAACGCAGGCAGAGGTGGATTAGGCCAAGGCTCAAAATCTCAAGCCACTTGGGAGTGCTGTCGTTTGGACTGGCAGCAGCTAATCAGTTGGCCACCCCTTTCTTTATTTCACTCTTTGTCCAAGTTCGGTGGGCAGACAGCCATAAAACGCAGGTTGCGGGAAGGTTTACCTTTGAGCGTTTTTCAAGTCGTTTATATTCCTCCTGTTTGACTTTTTTTTTCTCTCTGTCTCGCGCTCTCCTTCTTAAGTAAATTAAAGTTTTGTTTGTCTGTTGCGTAAAATTGAGAGTTGAGGCAGCAAGATGCGAAGTGTATAAGGCGTGTTGGTGCAAAAGCTATACTTGTGTAAGTTAAAATACCTGTACTTCAGGGCTCCTCCTAGGGACACCCTTCTCAGCTCAGGTTTCTATTGGCATCACCGCACAATGTGTTGGCTTACGTATAACAATGTAGCGATGTGAAGTGCTTAATACTTCATGCGACAAGACAAAGAAAAAATCTCTAGCGGTTCTCTCTGATTAGTCAAAGGTTTGAAAAACTTTCACACAGATAAGTATAATCCCCACAATGCAGAATGAGCCCATTCGACCCATTAAGTATGTACTGATCGTCTGACAAATCATTTCACTCAGGACCTATTTCTCACCTATACTTATAACCCTATACATTTATCCCACTAATCCCCTAATTTACATTTTGTGACACCTAAGGGGCAATTTAGCATAGCCTAGCCACTAACTTGAACATCAGTGGATTGTGGGGAGAAGCTGACGCACACATGGGGCAAATGTGCAGACTCTACACTCTACATAGTCACCCAAGGCTGGAATTGGACCTGGCTCCTGTGTGCTGTGAGGCAGCATGCTAACATTCGCTCCTGTGAACGTAATGATTTGCAACTTCACCAACAGAAATTAAAAAAATGTTTTTTTACACTGGATTTTGCAAGTAATAAGTAAAGACAAATTAAAGAGCTGTCACTTAAAGGATTTTTAAATTCAGTCATTATGGACTCAAGCAAATGATTTAACAAAAACTGATACCAATAGTCCTCCATCTTTCATAGCATAACGTTTGGATTTTACAATTATGGCATCATCCCACTGCAAATATTCAGTTAAGGGGAGAAGAATTATGGTGTAAAAACATGTGGTTTCAATGAGAGTTCTGTTTGGATTCGTGTGAATGCACTAATGTAAAAGGTTGGTACAAATGAATTGAGGCAGAGCAGATGCATTGTATTGGCTTGCTTCTATTTTGATGCAAACATACCCACACACAAAATAGTCTCTGCACTTGGCAAGTCTGAACAGGCAGGAAATAATGTTACGACAGAGTACTAGACCCACAAAAATCTGCATGCGATGATAACACTTTACTTAGCCCATGTAATTGCTCTTGAAAAGATGATTGTGTGCTGCTGTCTTGAACCACTGCAGTTCCTCTGATGTAGGTACACCAATGGTGCTATGAGGGAAAGAATTCCAGAACTTTAAGCCAGTGTCAGTGAAGGAATGACAAAACAATTCCAAGTCAACATGATGTGCAACTTGGGGAACTTGCAGGCAACTGTGTTTCCATTCATCTGCTGCCCTTCTATGACTGGTTGTAAATGTGACAGGTTTTGAAAATGCTGTTGAAGGAGAGGATATTTTTAGTTCATCTTATTACAGGCATTGCTACAGTTTGTGAGGCCTAATGAATAGCATAGCTGCTACCCTGATGGTTGTCTGGAAATCTACCATTTTGTGTAGATTTAAGTAAGATGGATATGCTAGTAGTTCCTAGATTTATTGCTACATTTGGCAGCCGTCTTTTAGAATATTTGTGATATTGCCCAAGCTTAGCAGTTGATTCCTATTGCAATTGAGCAGCTACTGCTAGAAACATGCAAATGTAAATGTGGAATAAGAGCCAGCTCTAATACTTAGCATAATTTTTATTTGAGCTGAAGACTGACCATGAGAGAGATTTCTTGAAGGAGCAAAAACTAAATGTGATTGTTACAAAAAGTTGACCTCAAGGTCTTGACAATAGTATTTTATCTTTTTTGTACTGTTGCAGTTGTAACATTCAAACAGTGAAGATTGTATTTTACAGAAAAGCTGTGACAACACTGAATAATATTTACAAGATTTTTTCAACTGAGAGGAAATTCCCTAACTGGAAGTGTGATTTCGTTTCCCAGCACCAGACACAATGACTGTCTAATTGAAATCAGTGAATGGAAACAATCTCAATTTTTTTAAAAAGCTGACTTGAATGATTTTATTTTTTTCTCACTTTTACTATACCCAGCTCAGTGTTAAATTGTGCTGGGACATAAAAATGAATATGTGCCAGTTGTCTTCCTTTAGCTTGCTGTTATTTTAATTTTAAGGTTGGCCAATGTATGAAAAAAAATCTGGACACAGAGGGTTGCAAAGCTAAGCCTAATCTGTTTTTCATGTCATTCTAATGTGTTGCTCTCAGCATGGATCACTATAGCGGTAGGAAATGACCTTATTTTTCCTCGTGCAAGATTGTTGAGGCAAGCTAAACTGGTTCAATTGTTGCCTTTGCAGAGATTGCCTATGCAGTTTAGCCTATTGTTTAATCTTGGGACTGTCGGACTATATCACTTAGTGTGACATCAGGTGGGATAATGCTTTCACTTGCAGATATTTGGGAAGTGAAAAGGAAAACACTGCTATAAAGTGTGATGCTTAAATTCTACAGAGTGGAAAATTAAAATTGTGGATATTGATTGACCCTTCATCTCCATAAAATTGTTTTGAAGCAAGTGACGAGAGTGCATTTTTATTTGGGCAAACATTCTTTGGTTAGACCCTCAACATGTTTGTGTCTTGCACATTTCTTGACAATCAAAAGAAAGGAATGTCATTAGTAGGGAAACAGCTTTCCAACTGTTGTTCCTTTTGGTTTGTGTATCTAATTTTCTGAATCTTATTCAATCCTAGAAATGGATCTGCCTTTCTTATGATGTTTTCTGTTTCAGCAATATTTTTTGCAGTTCCTCTTTTTATAATACTGTTTTCTTTGCCTCTTCCTTTCCCAGAGTTTAGTTTTGTACCGGTGAACCAGCTGTGCTTGTATTCCTTTGAAGAGGAGAATCATTAACAAGTAATTTTATATCTGGTTCACTTGTCATGTTTATAGCGGGACACTGTACAGCTGTTTGCAGTAATTATGCTCAGGTTCACTGCAGCTTGAGCCCCGTTGCTAGCTGTTTACTCGTTTGTTTGTTTGATTACCTATGACAGATATCAACCTTAACTCTCCTAACAAAGGTCTACCTGGAAACATGACGGACGTGCCTGTGGACACTCCTGCAAGTGGAGATGGAGTTAGTGTGCTATCTGAAGCAGAAACAGAGGAGCTCAAGAGTGAACTTACCAAGGTATAGTGGAAGCACCTTTACAGTGTAAAGAAAACTTAGTGCTGGCTTTTAATTGGTGCTCCCATGCCACAATGTAACTTTTTTGTTTTTGCTTTTTTTCTGTGCTGTAATTTATTTAAGACAGACTAGTTGGGGCTCAAGGAGAATGTTTGTTTGGCTATTAAACTAGCAAGTTTAAAAATGTTCCTGGAAATGTAGGCAAAATAGCATATGCAGAATAATTATTTTCTGCCTTAGACTAAACTTTTGTCCTTCAAAATAATATTTGAATAAGTTTTTAAAAAATCAAATATAATAGCAATCAGTCTATTTATTCATTGAGTACCTGGCACTGCGGCCTTACAGAGCCAGGACCTGGATTCAATTCTGGCCTCGGGTGACTGTCTGTTGGAGTTTGCATGTGCTCCCCATGTCTGTGTGAGTTTCCTCCCACAAGTCAAAAGACAGTCTGGCTAGGTTGATTGGCCATGATAAATTGCCTGTTGGTGTCAGTGGATCAGGAGGGTAAATAGGAGTTACAGGAATAGGATCTAGATGGGACTGTTGTCAGGACAGGCTTAATGGGCCAAATGGCTGCCTTCTGCACTGAAGATTGTATGATGTTCAGTGTAACCTGGTACTAATTAAACTGTTGGCAGCTGAATTAGAGCTTGTGGTTTTGAATGTGCAACCGCACAAACAGCTTGTAGTGATATTTATTTGAGATGCTCAATGGAATAATCTGAGATTTATTTTGTTCATTGCACTTTAAACGGTAGATTAGAATCCTTGCAGCGCAGCAAGAGGCCATTTGACCTATTAAGCCTGCATTGGCACTCAAAACAATTGAGCATAGCTGATTGACCTAACCCGCTCATTTTTGGGAAGGAGGGGCGGTGGTAGTGGGTGATGGAGACATGTATTGAATGAATAAATAGATTTATTGTTATTAGATTTTGATGTTTTTGTTTACTTTACAAATATCAGGGCGTCAGTTTATCACAAGTGAGTAATTCCTCCTGTTGAATTTTGGGTAGTTGAAGGTGTCTGTTTGCAGTGGTGAACTTGCCAGTTAATGAGTCAATTAGAAAATGTTGGGTGTGGTGCAGCTCACTTAGTGATTCTTCCTCAGCACATATTTGCTACCCCCATATTATAATGATCTGTTTGTAGTTCAAGGCAAAATGACTACCTACTTTTGGACACACTTAGTGATTCTGCTTGATCTGTGGCTCTCTGCTACATACAATTGCTGATGAGTCCCTTTGCAAAATTTAAGCAAATAGTACCTTGAGAAAAATTACTGGTTATGAAATAATATGCATTTCTATCTTTGTTTTTGGCACTTTCTCAATACAGATTGGAATATCTAATGCAAATTTTATTTTACACATGGCAAACAACATTGCATTAAATTCCCATCTTCTGGTTGGCGATTATTTAGTTCTACAGTTAACACAAGAATTATTAATCCATCAAGATTCAAGAAAAAAATCTTTTACACAGTCAGCTCCTTACACTTGGACATAGAAAAAAAGTGCTTTTTCAATTGCATGTTTAGCAGTGCAGACTTGCATTTATTGCTTTCCTTGATAGCTTTAATTTAGATACTGTCAGAAGTATTTTGTGCTTCAGTGATCATATTGCTTGCGGATCTGGATTTTTTTTGTCCAAGTAGAATGTTTTTTCCTGAGTGGGGTAGGGACAGGTGGAAAACATCTCAGTTGTTTTAGTTTTGTCTCACCCCACAAGCCTCTAGCCAACTATTTCCAACACAGGATGTGAAAAATAGGGGCTAACTTTTCTGTCTCCGCCATTGGGCGGCCAATCAGATCAATCAGTTGGATACACAAGCTTGAGGACAAATAAGGCAAATCTTTAAATGGATGAAAATGTCCCTGATGTTGATTTTAGACTTATTCAGTATAACAGTTGGATTAGGCAAAGACATGACGATGTGGTGTTCTTGAGATTGTTATTTTATTATGAATTCTGCTTGTGATTTTAGCCTTGCTTTGTAAGTGTGTATATGAGTCCCTTTCACATTTTGGATAATTGCCGTGTCATTGTGGCTAACCATGTACTTGGAAAGAGATGTTTGAATGTGCCACAGTTTAGTAACTGTCGCAACTTTTGTAGTAATTTTTTTGTGGGAACATTCCGATTCCAGGCATTATCATTAGATTTATTTTCTAAAATACTTGACTGAACAGTATGCTGCAATGCATTTTCTAATTTCATAAAAGTCACTGAAGCTTAGGATGGAGATGTGGTCGATTGATTTTCTTTCTCTGGAGCAACCTATGATCTTGTCCATCATAGCATTCAACTTTGTATTCTTTCCTGATCCTAGTGTTTATTCCTTCACTGAAGCAGGACTTCTTGTGCTGTTACTGGTAACTGTGATGAATTGCTTCCTAATGTCAGTCCTGAGCTCAGCTTTTCCGTTTGTTCCATTTTTTTAAAAAAAAAATCTGTTTTCATGCTTCACTAGCTTCTTTTGGAGCTATACTAAATATTTAATTCTTTTTCTGCATTGATCTGTTGGCAAATGCAACATTGTGTGATAATACAGATAAAGGAAATCTCCAGCTTTATCCCTGATTTGTTCTGCATTAATCTGATGTCAAATAGTCTGGTAGTTGTACACTACTTATCCTGGGCAGGCTTGAGGCCAAGGGGAAGGAAAATTAAATCCAGCCTTCCAGGCCTTAGTGCTGCATATTGATGCTGCTGAAATGGATGTGATTGCAGACATTAGGTGAGATGAAAAGATTGGGCTTGTCTGTAATACATTCCCTGTCATGAAAAATGGATTTCCCAGTTTCATTCGCAATAAGTGGTCAGCTGAATGAGAATATATGGTTGTTAGTACCTTCTGAGTTTTATTCCAGTATGAATCACTTTCTTTGGGTGGAGACAGGAAGGAACACAGACTCAAACTGTTCCCTTGGCTGGTAACAGGATGGACCTGCAGCAGTATGTACTTTTCCTTTTTCCGTTTTGGCCCCCTGGGTCATTCATTAACTGACTGGGGGGGACTATACTGCTCTTGGAAATCTGCATGACTTTAGTTTGATTCTGCAAAGGTGTGTGAGAATAGCTTTTTTTCTTGCAAATGGGAAGCTTCAAAATTGCTTAGTAGGGTAGGTTAATTTGAATTTGCAGTGGCCATTAGTGAAGATGCATTTTTTTCTGGTGTTTGTCAGAGGAAGTGCCCTTTCAATTGTCAACTAGTTTTGCATTGTGTGTGCTGTTTATATTTTTAATAACTGAACTGGGTGATGATCGTAATTTATAAGTGACAGTCCTTGTGCTGAGCTAGTCTATTTCAGAAAAGGCCTGTGCTGGTGGACGTTTCTATAGAATGATCTACGTGGTTGGTATGGTATACTTTCACATTGACTCTCAAGTTCATATTTTACTAAGTCATAAGTTGACAACATTTTGCCAGAAATTCACAAATGTAAAATATTCACTGTTCTTTTGTGATGTTGGGACTACATTGAATGATTACCAAAACCACCAAATAGGACGGATGTCAGAGATAAATTCTTTATTCAGAGGGTAGTAAGAGCATAGAATGCCCTGCCTGCAACAGTAGTGGACTCGCCAACTTTAAGGGCATTCAAATGGTCATTGGGTAGGCATATGGATAATATTGGAATAGTTTAGGTTAGAGGGCCATTAGATTGGTTGGTTCCACTGGTTGGTGCAACATCGAGGGCCAGAGGGCAAAAGGGCCTTGCTGTGCTGTAATGTTCTATGTACTTCTGCAAATATGATTACAGTGAATTTTTGCAGTTTTCTTTCTCATTCTGTCATGGTGTGGAATCTTATTGAGGGTATAATAATGAACATTTTTAAATTATTCACCAAATATGCTTATATTGCAATTAAATTGTGCAAATCCCCTGTCGCCACACTCCGGCTCCTGTTCAAGAACACCTGAGGAAGTATTTAGCATGGCCAATGTACCTAACCATCAAGTCTTTCAGATGTGGGGGGAAACTGGAGCACCTGGAGGAATCCCGCACAGCAATGGAGAACATGCAAACTCTGCATGGTGACTGTGAACCAAACTGGGATTTGAACCTTGGTCCCTGGTGTTGAGGCAGCAGTGCTAACAACTGTGCCACATGCCTTAAGTACCTGCTGAACATTATTTAGATAAAACTTATTCAATAAATTGACTTCATTTTCTAATTGTAAAAAACTATAGAAATATTTACACGTGAACTTTTGTGCTGAACAGCAATTATTTCTGCATTTAAGTTTTCTATTTTTCCTGCTCTAGGTTGAAGAGGAAATAGCAACACTTCGGCAGGTGCTAGTTGCCAAAGAAAGACATGCTTCTGAGATCAAAAGAAAGTTGGGATTAACTCCGTTCACTGAGCTCAAGCAAAATCTTAGCAAGAGCTGGCAAGATGTGCAAGCATCCAATGCGTGAGTACTTGAAATATGGAACTGGAACCTTTTTCCATTGTTTACCTTTTTAAACAAAACCGTATTTTCAGTATGACTCTTCAAGAGTCAATTTCTGGGAAGTGTGTGGACGATTTTGCTTGTTATTAACTTGTGGGTGCTGTCTTCCCAAATCTCCTCTAAGTTCGGAGCTGAGTAAACACCTTTTTAATGTCCCTCATCAGTGTGCTTCAACCTCAACCTTGTAGAGCATCCTCCTCTTACCTGCTGAATTTTGTCTTTGGAAAACTCTCAGTAATAATCAATGAGATTGCTAAAGTTGTCTGTTTTTGGAAGTTTGTGCTTTGATCCTGGCCCTTCATCCACAAGATTAAAATGTGTAGCCAATCACCAAAAGTACCAACTTTAAGGGGATGGATAACAAAGCTAATAAATTGTGTGTTTTAATTTTGATACTTCGGGGTGGCACAGGGGTTAGCACTGCTCCCTCTCAGCGCCGGGGATCTGGGTTCAATTCTGGCTTCAGGTGACTGTAGAGTTCGCACATGCTCCCATGTCTGTGTGGATTTGGTTTGGGTACTCCAGTTTCCTCCCACGGTCTAAAGATGTAGTTTGATTGGCCATACTAAATTGACCCTAGTGTCAGGGAATTAGCAAAGTAAATACTTGGGGTTGTGGGACTAGGGAGTGGGTGGAATTGTAACCTAATGTAATGGATCATAAATGCAGCCAGTTTACAATACTCACTTGCCTAATCTTTCCTGCAGTTTAAAATCTATAACAGATGTGGTTACAAGGAGTGGGGTGCAAGTGTTATTTATTCCAGGGGAACATGTTGGTGATTCCAAGGTTGCAATCAACAAAAAATGCAGTATGAGATTAGAATAGTTGCATGGTTGGTCTTAGACCAGTACAGACGTGTGGGCCGAAGGTTTTTTTCTGTGCTATGACTGTTTAATATCTGAAAGAAACCATTAAGATCAAGGTGCAGCTATGCATTGACTTATTAGTTTTATTGGATCTTTGATCAGCACAGATACGATAAGCCAAAGGGTCTGTTCTGAGTCGTACATCCAAATGACTACGTACTTGGGCGGAATAACATCAGAGCATTTAAATATCTTAATCGTAATTCCTAACACTAAAGAGACTTGTGGCTTATCACACTACAATTATTGAAATTGCTTTCAACTTTTTCTCCACATTCTACAATTGTGCTCAAAGTTGTATGGAATGCAAATCAAGCAGCCTTAATTAAACTAGCTAGCTGCTATATCACACAATGTTACATAATTGATTATAAACTACCTAGGATGGTAACATGATGCAGCTCATTTCATTTCACTTTTATGAAGAATCTGAATCTTGTACAAATCTTTGCCAACCAGAAATGAAAATTGTTCAGCCATACAAATCCAATGATAAATTCATCATAATCTCACACTGAATTTATCAGTCCAATGTTGTCATTGCCTGCAAAACAGGTTTTGCAACAATAAAGCAAAATCTGAACAAGTGTAGCAAGATTTTTTCTTAAATGTAGTATTGTCCTTAAAGCTTTAAATATTATTGATAATAGCAAAAAGAATGAAATGCCCAAGTTCAAAACAAAGAAAAGTCAAGTACTTATTCACAAGAATAGCATTCCCAAAACATGACCTTGATATGTTGCTGCTGTTTCTTAGATAATCTGACAATGGACTTTTAGACTTCTTGCCATTGGGTTCAAATCTTTCTGTAACAATAATGTGCCAACTATGCCAATGGGATCCAGTTCAAAACTTGAAAAATAACTGAGCAGCTTGAGAAGTACACAATCATTTTCACTCCTTGAAAATTGAGTTAAAGAATTTGCATCAAATGGCTGAATAAGTTTTTTATATGAAACCTTCTGCAAGGGAATAAATAGTGAGAAAAGGGGAGAGATGGATTTGATTCCTCCTTCATGTTCATTCTTTCACAACATTGGATGAAATCTAAGCATTTTATTCAGCTGTATGAGCAGCATAGTGTCTTGTAAAGGGAAAATGGTTTCCTACGCAGAAACTGAATTACTCATCTTAGAAATTGTACCATTTCCACCTACAAAGCTGAATAATTTTTACTGTTGGTGTCAGAGCAATTAACTTTAAATGTTACTAAAGTAAGAATTTTAACTATATTTATATTAATGAGAAAAAGGAAGAAACTCAAATGACAATTATGTATAATTTGTTCATGGCTCTGAATATCAGCCTGATATTTAAAGGCAAGTATTAGAATCATGAAATCCCTACAGCGCAAAAGGAGGCCATTCAACCTTTTGACAATTTAGTTATGAATTTGTAAAAAGTTTTGTTATCGGTTATTGTTGAGTAAGGGGATCAGAGTTATGGGTATGAGAAAAATATCAGCCATGATTGAATGGCCAAGCAAACTTGATGGGCTGAGTGGCCTAATTCTGTTGCCGTATCTAATGGTCATGAACTTGGTCTAATCAAGGATCAAGTATTCAGAAGTTTGTATAAATAGGATCTTAGTTTGAATAGTGCTTTGTTAGTTATTAGAGTTGTGGACTGCCACTGTGTAACAGCATGCTTGCTGCTTGGAACCTGAGTAGTACTTAATTGTTAGCTGTTGCTTTTCTCCATTTTTGATTTGTTAATTGTCACATATATTAGCATACAGTGAAAAGTATTGTTCCTTGCACAGTCTGTGGATAAATCTTACTGTATATTGGGAAGGAAAGAAGAGTGCAGAGTGTGGTGTTACAGTTATCAGCTAGGGTGTAGAGAAAGATCAACTTAATGAGGTAGGTCCATTTGGAAGTCTGGTAGCAGGGAAAAGGGCTGTTCTGGAATTGGTATGTGATCTCAGACTTGTGCATCTCTTTCCCAACAGAAGTTGGAAGAGAGTATGTTCGTGGTTCGTGGGGCCCTTGATTATGTTGGCTACTTTTCCAATGCAGAGGATGGGAAACTGGTTTGTGTGATGGACTGGGCTTCATTCACGACTCTTTGTAGTTTCTTGCAGTCTTGGCCAGAGCAGGAGCCATATTAAGGTGTGATGCAACAAGAAAGAATGCTTTCTATGATGCATCT
Organism: Sphyrna mokarran; assembly: GCA_024679065.1. Lineage (NCBI taxonomy): Eukaryota > Metazoa > Chordata > Chondrichthyes > Carcharhiniformes > Carcharhinidae > Sphyrna > Sphyrna mokarran. The sequence continues at coordinate 49,868,955 of JAGIQG010000016.1, forward strand.
GTAGAAGTTGGTGAGAGTTGTAGCAGACGTGCCAAATATCCTTAGTCTTCTGAGAAAGTAGCAGAATTGGTGGGCTTTTTTCATAGCTTCTGATGAGGGGAGCAGGACAGGTAGTTGGTGATCTTGACGCCTTTAAAAACTTGAAGATCTTGACCATTTCTATTTGGTCCCCATTGATGTAGGCAGGGCATACCCTCCACCATGCTTCCTGAAGTTGATGACTGTGTTTTGTTGATCTTGACTTAAAGATTTTTCAAGTCTTAGATTTGAGAACAAAAACCAAATGTATTTTTATATTCTTGATATATCTATCATAAAATTATGTTGTCAAAAACAATGATATATTCAGCAGATTTAATAGAGCAAACACTAGTTTCTAGATAATAGTTGGAATTGTTCTTGTGATTAAGCTCTCTTGATGTATAAATTGAGTGTAACATCTGCTCTGGAAATAATACTCAAATTGTGCTCTATTCCCAGTAGGTTCACTGAATCTCCAGAGAAACTGAAGTGCATTACGTGTACATAATGTGCTCATTAGTAGAAAGATGTTTTCTGCTTTGTTCTTTTCTCTTGTATGGAGCATAAATGTAATCTTGTCGATCAACTATTTCCTTTCCTCCTTGCTCCCAAGAATTCCTTACGTTATGGTTCGTTCTTTTTCACATCTGCATTATTTCTCAGTTTTATTTGATGTCGCTATTTTAATTCCATTGATTCTATCTCTGGTGCGAATGTTACTGTCCTTGTTTTGTTATTGTCGTGTTTTATGCACAATGGCCTTCCTAAACACTCCATGAATGCAAACTTGAAATTATTGATGAAGCACTTCCACATTTAACAGTGGTATTCCTATACAATAATTATATAATTCAATGCAAGTGCCAGTGAGTACGGTTTCATTTAACAAAAGGCACAAGATTTGGTTAACTTACCATCCCGTGTGATCAAATTAGGTAATATTGACAGCATTTAAGATGAACTACCTATTTGGGTATAAATGAAAACAATGGAATCTTGCCAACATTATTGAAACAAAAGTAGGGTTATTCATACATGTTGCACATGTGGTAGTAATGAAGGCTGTTTCTGGAGTGCAATGTTCTGTCAAATTAATCTCTTCACCAAAAATTAATTAATGCCATAAATTGACCACTTCAGTGAGATGGTTAGATTGTATCCATGCTCCTTTATAACTAAAACTTCAGTTATACTTACTAAGAATTTCATATGCTTTTATGGTATGAATTCATTTCCAAGATCTCAATTATGGACTACCATATTTAAACACTCTGACAACTGCCTTGTGATTTCTTGGTGGCACAGAATTGAGGTAATGCTATGGTGAAGGCGGCGTAACATTTGGAATTAATGCCATATCCCGGGGTCCTGTGAATATTGATGTCCCAACCCCAACAAATCTCATGCTGCCATGTTTTGGAGGTAGCGAAAGCACACAACCATGTGCAACCATATGTTCTAGCTGGTATGACTGAAGTTGATGTTATTTATTGGGCCTGTTCAGTCTGGCAAATGACATCTACAAAAGCGTAAGTATGTTCTGAGTAAACTTGCTTCACCAAGGTTTTATTGTAAAAGAATGAATTCCCTTTGTGTAGTTCCTTTTGAGGACCACTAGACAGCTCTGCATTTTATATTAATGAAGTACTTCTGAAGTGTAGTCACTGTTGTAGGATATTCAGCAACGAATTTGTACACAGCAAGCTCCTGCAAATAGTCATATAAAATTAATTCGTTGTTAGTATCAGCATTACCATTTTTTTTCCTCCTCTGGCTTCTTGGTTATGCTCCAGACACTGAATAGGTTACTGACAGTGGTTGATATGAGGTTGTCTAGTGTTTGATCTTGTCTTTCTAAGACACTGCTGAGGAGAGAAGCTATGTGTGTAAGATGAAGAGAGAGTGGCAGATTGGGTGGGTCAGGACTGGTCAAGGAGGAGCATAGTTGGGTGGTGGAAGCTGGCTCGCTCTAGTTGGCAATGCTCAGGGCACAAGTAAATTGGGATGTTTGCGTTATTAGTTGTACAGTTACCCAGGGATTAGACAAGAATTTTTGTTTAACATTATTTGGGTAACACTACTCAAGCAAGTCAAAATTAACTGAAGTCTCCAATTCTAATTCTGAAATTGGATTGCTTTTTATGCGAGCTCCCAAGGAGCATGGGGAATGCTCCATTGGAAGTTCAAACTTCCCAGTCAATTTCCTTTGCATTTGTGTTGAGATTTGTGAGGAGTTTCATACTGCATCTTCAGGGGTACGTCTGGTCTCCAACTATCCAAAGATCAGAACATCTGAACTAGTTTTATACTGGATATTTTGTACGTTAGAAATTGGCAATTTTTTTTAATTAAAAAAAACAACCAATGTATGATGGCCAATACTTAACTGAGTCAAACAAATAGTAGGATCTGCTCAGACCTTGAAGAAAAATTGCTGCAACCAAATTATGTAGCAATAGAGGATCTGGTCTAAAGGAAGGGAGGAGAAGCATACTGATAACTTGTTCATTCTTTTTCAGTTCTAATTTTGTTCATGGAACATAGGTGGCTTTTTTGCCCATCACTAATTACCCTTGAGGTTGGACTGCTACAGTGCGTGTGTTGTTGGACCACCACAGTGTTGTCAGGAAGGGAGATTGATTGTTTTGACCCAGTGACAATGAAGCACTTCCCATCTATTCCCTCAAATGTCCCTGGCAAACGCACAGTTTTTTTAGGGGTTATGTTAGGTTTGGTTGCCAAAATATTCTTTGATACAAGAGAAGGATCACTTTGTCACTTCAGATATCTATTAAAAGTATTGAGCCTATTTTGAAATGTTGGTAATTTCAATTCCTGGTGAGATAATTATGAAATAAATCTACTGAACCAGGCATCTTGTTTTCATGAAGTTCAGCTATTACAAGATGGTATTCATGCTATTCAGGGAGTAACCTGCAGTGATGACTGTTGTGCCAAAAATGACTCCGAGTTCTGTGGGAGAAAAAAATCTGCTTTTATTTTGATTATTTTTCATGACCTTGAAACATCTCAAAAGTGTTTGACAGCCAGTGATTTATTTTTGAAATACAATCACTTATATAAGTACAAGGAGAAAAAAAGTTCCTTGAGCAGCAAGTTAGTGCAAACAAGATAGATGATGGATTAGCTGTTCAGGTGGTATTGATTTGAGGGATTAAAATATTGGGCAGAAAATGTAACGTAATTAAAACTGATCTGACTCCAAATTAAAATTGGAAACCTAGTTCTACAGCTAAAACAACAAATGTTTTTAAATGCGACAGGCAAAATAAGAGCTGGAGTTGAGTTCGTCAAATTGACAAATTAAAATGTAAGTTTACCAGCGTGATCAATGATTGATTTTGAGGAAAGGTAGTTATTGTGAGGCAAAACGAGGGATTGAAGATGTATCAAGGTTCAACAGTAATGCACAGGAAAAGCCTGAGGTGAGCTGTGAGTTATGAAATGTTGGTCAGAGATCAGTCTGAAATTCCGTTAAGGTTAAAGGGGACACGTGCGGATGAAGAACAGTTTTTTTTTTTGTTGAACCTTTCATGAACTGCACTTGGTCAGTGTATGTAAATAAAAATTATGCTTCAAACCTGAGTTAGAGTTTATTATTACATACCAGATGAAAATCCAGAGGTGTTGGAAAGTGCACTGATGGGTCAGGAGAAGGCAGTAACAGACTTTATTTTGCATTCATGGCTGCAATTGTACAAATGCAGTCTGCATGTTGCAATGTGGTGAGTTAAAATTTTTCAAGAAACCAAATTCTCACGTTCAAAGCACTCCTGTTAACGTAATTTTCTTGCCAATGTAGAGACTTTGTAAACTTGTTTCGCCTCCTCCCTTCTGTCTCCACCTGCCCATTTGACATTGTATGGGAAAGAATTCACTGCCAATTTTAAGGGTGGAGTGAATCCTCCATGGCCCAAGCACCGCTGAGTTCTTGATGTAAGAGACCCTGCTCTCAGTTTGAAATCTGTCTTCCCAGTTTGAAGTGGAACTTGGCTCGATTTGAAGTTTAGAAGTACATAGTGACATTACATTTATGGCAAATGCTACAGATCCAGCTGATGTTTTCCAACAAATATTTCACATGCACAAACTTTTTTTTATTGGCAAGAAAAGGACAGTTTTCAGCTCGTTTTTCTGAATATTGAACAATACTATTCCAAAATATATGGTGAACTTATCAGATGTTGATCATTGAAAGTTGTCCATTTAAGTAGCATGTAACATGGGATCTGGGCAAAAATGCATGATCAAGTTTAACAGAGACCTTTTACAAAGCATTGTTCTCTAAAATGTATTTCATCAGAGAACAACTTTTATCAGCATTCCAAATGGTTTGAGAGCTCAATTTACATGTTCATGTGTCTTGAGTCCCTTTCCAAATATGAATCTTTCTTGATTCACATTCTGAACATGGAAAGTACTAAAGTGGTGTAGATGCTGAAGTTAACTGCAATCCCAGATGCTGGATGTTCATGATGTAAGTAATCAAGTTCCACAGTGTTGAGCCCAATAGTACTGTTAAAAGTTTATACAGTATTTCCTTTTTCTGCTTTCAAAATGATCGACTGAATAAATTCTCTTTATCTTTATAGCTATAAAGGAGCATCAGAAAAAGTTGAAGATTTGAATAAGACAATCACTCAGTCTGAAGTGTGAGTGATTTTTCAATGGTTAAGAAATTGGTGCAAGTGAGATGGGATATAACCTTGGGTGTTTGTGTTCAGAGAACCTTATTTACTAGTTAATTAGCGCAATACTAGGTGGAATGAACATTCAAATCAGATACCTTGCTAAAGTTAGTTCCCGGCTGCTTTGGGTAAAAACATTGTCCACCATCAGGTTGAGCCATATCACTTCTCCAAGCATGTCCCAAAGTGTTTTTATTCGGAATTCCTTTTGAAATGCCGTACTGTTTGCGATGTTGCGTGGTGCGATATGATATATCGCACCATGGGCTGGGCAAAATCTAAACTTAGAGGATAACAGCTTTTAAATCTTAAATGGTGACGACTTATCCCTTTGAGTCCATTCGGACTATTGTTGTCAAGATTAACTGTGCTGAGGTTATTGCACTTCCCTTCAGATTGTGATAATGATAGTATCCCTACAATATATTTGGCCTCTTAAGTTTGTGCCAACCACAATCCTATCCAGGCCCTATTCCTGTAACCTCAGTTATTGTGCTAATTCCCCCTGACACGAGGGTCAATTTAATATGGCCAGTCAACCTAACCTGCATATCTTTGGAGTGTAGGGTGAAACCATAATACCCAGAGGAAATCCATAGAGCCGCAGGGAGAAGGTGCAAATTTCACACAGTCACTAGAGGTTGGAATCGAACCAGAGTCCCTCGTGCTAACCACTATGCCACCATGGTTTAAATTTCTTCAGCCCATCTATACTAAGGATAGTGATGTTTTCTTTGTAATAATGTACTGTTATTACAGGTGATTGACTTTACCATTACATTTGATGTCCTTTCAACGTGGCTCACTTCTGCTTTGAGTGAGGTGATTTTGGTTCAAGCCACATTGAGGACTTGAGCACTTGAATGTATTGAGCAAGTATTGTACTTGCTACCCAACCTTTAAGTGAGATGTTAAATCAAGGCTCTAGCTCTGAATATTTTAGGTAGATCTTTGAAATATTTTAACCCTATTTGGGAAAAGATCAGGGATTTCTTCTGGTAGTCACTCCCCTCAACCATCATCACAATGAATACATTGACTGATTCATCCATGGCTACCACATTTAAACACACGAAATAACTGCACAATTTAGTTCACTTTATGAACACTTTGGGAATTTTTGAGACATGCAAGATTTTCTAATTGATTTCAGCTTATGGACTGTAAGGCCAGTTGCCAACTTTGGTTGCAAATAAGTTTCTCTGAAATGCAATTTTCTTGCTTGTGTGGTAGGATGTGTATGCGTATTGACTCCTAGAATGGGCAACTGAGGGAACTTAATGTGCCAGGGAGAATTGGGAAATTTGTGTTGTGTTTGTGATGTTAAATGAATATAATTAAGGTGCTTGAACTCTAACCCAGGATGGTGAAATGTTGTTCCTCCTTAGCACTCATACAAAGTACCATAATCAAGCTTTGTATAATAATAAACTCTTGTTGTTTTGGGATCTCTGGCATGAGAGGCTTTTATCATAGAATCCCTACAAGGGCATAAGGAGCCATTTGGCCCATTGAATTTGTACCTATCCCAGTCCCACCCAAGCCCTATTCTCATAACTCCATACATTTATCTTAGCTAATCTCCCTGACACTAAGGGGGAATTTAGTATAGCCAGTAACTTGTTCTGCACAACTTTGGAATGGGGTAAATAGAGTAAGAAGTCTGACAAACCAGGTGTAAATCCAACTGATTTATTTGATAGTAAACTCACAAGCTTTTGACCCTCTGGTCTTCATCAGGTGAATGAGGTGTTCAGGTCTCAAACAGCACACATAACAGCACAGACTGTTTACAGATTACTGATTAGAATGCAAATCTTTACACCTAACCAGCTATTTAAGTCTTGAAGTGGCTAACAATGTGAGTGGAAGGAGCACTGAACACAGGTTAGAGAGATGTGTATTGTCTCCAGACAGCACAGTGAGGTTTTTTCTAACCCAGGCAAGTCATGGGGTTACAGATAGTGTGACATGAAGCCAAGATCCCTGTTAAGATTGTCCTCGTGTGCAGAACTTGGCTATCAGTCTCTGCTCAGCGGCTCTGCGCTGTCGTATGTCTTGAATGCCCCCTTGAAGAACATTTATCCGAAGGTCAGAGGCTGAATGCCTGTGACTGCTGAAGTGTTCACCAAAAGGAAGGGAACAGTTTTGCCTGGTGATTGTTGAGCGATATTCATTCATCCACTGTCATAGTATCTGCATGGTATTCCCCATGTACCATGCTTCGGGACATCCGTTCTTGCAATGTATTAGGTAGACAACGTTGGCCGAGTTGCAAGAATATGTACCATGTACCTGGTGAATGGTATTCTCACATGTGATGATGTCATCCATATCAATGATCCGGCATGTCTTGCAGAGGTTGCTGTGGCAGGGTTGTGTGGTATTGTGGTCACTGTTCTCCTGAAAGCTGGGTAGTTTGCTGCGAACAATGGTCTGTTTGAGGTCGCGTGGTTGTCTGAAGGCAAGAAGTGAGGGTGTGGGGATGGCCCTGGCGAGATGTTCATCTTCTTCAATGATATGTTGAAGATTCTGGAGAAGATGTCGCAGCTTCTCTGCTCCAGGGAAGTACTGGACAACAAAAGGTACTCTGTCCACCGTGTCCCATGTTCGTCTTCTGAGGAGGTCAGTGCGGTTTATCGCTGTGGCGCATCGGAACTGTCGATCGATGAGTCGAGCGCCATATCCTGCCCTCACAAGGGCATCTTTCAGCATCTGGAGTGTCTGTCATGAGCCTCATCTGAGCAAATTCTGTGTATACAGAGGGCTTGTCCGTAGGGGATGGCCTCTTTGAGTCCAAAGGAAAAAAATGTCACTGATGTATCTAGTGTATAGCCGCAGTTGAAGATCCCATGTGGTGAAGAAGTCTTGACTTGAAGACTTGGACACACGCATCTCCATCAAGTACGGTCACCACAGCACCTCACTGTACTGCAAGCTGACAGACAACCTCTCAATGCTCCACTTCTCCAGCTTCCACCCTAAACTGATTAAAGAGGCCATCCCCTACGGACAAGCCCTCTGAACAAAGAACAACACAGCACGGGAAACAGGCCCTTCGGCCCAATGAGCCCGCGCTGCCGTCCTAACGTCTTAATGACATATAGAGACCAATATAGGGACAGTATACACAGAATTTGCTCAGATGAGGAGGATCGTGACCGACACCTCCAGACACTGAAAGATGCCCTCGTGAGCACAGGATATGGCGCTCGACTCATCAATCGACAGTTCCGATGCGCCACAGCGATAAACCGTACTGACCTCAGAAGACGAACATGGGACACGGTGGACAGAGTACCCTTTGTTGTCCAGTACTTCCCTGGAGCAGAGAAGCTGCGATATCTTTTCTGGAGTCTTCAACATATCGTTGAAGATGAACATCTCGTCAGGGCCATTCCCACACTCCCACTTCTTGCCTTCAGACAACCGCGCAACCTCAAACAGACCATTGTTTGCAGCAAACTACTCAGCCTTCAGGAGAACAGTGACCACAATACTACACAATCCTGCCACAGCAACCTCTGCAAGATGTGCAGGATCATCGACATGGATGACATCATCATACGTGAGAATACCATTCACCAGGTACACGTTACATACTCTTGTAACTCGGCCAACGTTGTCTACCTAATACGTTGCAAGAAAGGATGTCCCAAAGCATGGTACATTGGGAAGACCATGCAGACACTACGACAGCGGATGAATGAACATCTCTCGACAATCACCAGACAAAACTGTTCCCTTCCTGTGAGCGAACACTTCAGCGGTAACGGGCATTCGGCCTCTGACCTTCGGGTATACATTCTTCAAGGAGGCCTTCACGACACAGTGCAGAGCCGCTGTGCAGAAGACTGATAGCCAAGTTCGCACACGTGAGGACGGTCTTAACGGATCTTGGCTTCGTGTCACACTATCTGTAACCCCCATGACTTGCCTGGGTTAGTAAAGAACTTCACTTACTGTGCTGTCTGGAGACAATACACATCTCTCTAACCTGTGTTCAGTGCTCCTTCCACTCACATTGTTAGCCACTTTGAGACTTGAATAACAGGTTAGGTGTAAAGTTTTGCATTCTAATCAGTAATCTGTAAACAGTCTGTGCTGTTATGTGCTGTTTGAGACCAGAACACTTCATTCACCTGACGAAGACCAGAGGGTCGAAAGCTTGAGTTTACTATCAAATAAATCGGTTGGATTTAGACCTGATGTTGTCAGACTTCTTATTGTGATTACCAACTTTAGACTGGCAGAGAAACTAGATTACCTGGAAACTCACGCAGATATGGGAAGCACGTGCAAACTCTGCACATAGTAATACCCAAGGCCAGCATTGAACCTGGGTCCCTATGAGGCAGCAGTGCTAACCACTGTGCCCAAAACGTTGTTTAATAATACAGTAAAAATATTGCAGTAAAATTGCTTCTTCTATGTTTACACATGCCATTGGAGCTGGCTGCCACTGTCAGTGCAATTACCAAGCTGGATACAAATAGTGTTTGGACTTTCTTGCCTTCACTCATCTGGCTGCTGGGTGTGCGACTCAAACTCTCGACTCTGTCAGGAAAACTATCATTGAGTTGAGGCAAACTTTGACGAGAATGGTGTACATAAATGATCATCCCGAGGCATGCAATAATGGTGTTGAATATAAAATCTGTTATGGCTAGATTGAGAGTGAGACTCCAGATATAATATTTGCTCTGCTCATCTGTGTGTCTGTGTGCTGATGTCAGGATACTTTGTATGTCAGTCCCTGGAGGCATTGGTGCTAATTAGCTGCATTTAGTACCCTGACCTAGCTGTAGAAGTGGCTTCCAATGTTGTTGCTAGGCTTGTATAATCCCTTGAGGTTACTTTCAGGTGCTGCTAGCTTACTGGGAGCTGCATGCCAGAAGCCAGTGGTATCTATGTAATTTAACAATGTTTCTTGCAGCTTCTTTTGACAGCATCTGGTTGCTGCATCACCTAACGGAGAAAAATTTTCTTTTACTAGTGCACAAGATGAATGCTAATAGTTCAGACTATTTCCCAAATTTAGGCAATGGAGACGATAACAGATTCATCTTGAGGAACTGATTGCGAATGCCTATTAAACCTCTTTAGATAATCCGAAAGGACCTGACAGTCTGTTGAATGATGGGAGTACAAGTAAGAAACATTCTTGATTTTTCTCAACTCCAGTTGAGTTCTTCGCCATTGGATTTTCTCTGTAACCAAGTAGAGAAGTGATCCATATGTTTTCATGCCGTATGTATCATGCTGGTTGGTGTAATGGTAAATTTATTTTGCTTTGTGTCGAGTTCCGTCTCTGGATTTTGCCAGTCTGCCTGACCTTGTCACAATGGGACAAAAATCTTTTCCACCTCAAGTTCTTGCAGACCAATGTCATTGTTTTCATCTCACCTTCTTGTCTCTCATATATTCCACAAGCTGGGACCTTTTTTCTTACAATGTGCAAAATAATCTTGCTGTATTCTTCCATCCCAGCATGTGGAAGTTAGTTATGCAGCATGGTTTGTAAACATATTTTGTATGGCACAAATAAATCCACAGGTAAGGATAAATTTTTTAACTAAACTCTGTACCATGCTTAATGGGGATATCTTTCTGCTTTTTCTTATCCCTTATTAGATGGTGAATTTTTGGGGAAATGATTACTATAACCCTTTCAGAGTACTGTGCATTTAGATCATGTTTATATTTTTGCTTGTCCAGTCAAACTTGTGGTTCAAGTGCAATCTAAGCACTCTCAGCTGTTGCTTCTGTGAAGGCAAGGGGAGAGTGCTGAAGAATCAGATCTAAAAGCCCAAAAGAGCTTTGCATTAGATCTATTCATACTTTGAGTGCTTTTGTCATTGCTATATTTTATTGCATCAAATGTTTTCCAAGGTCCATATTTTTAATCAGTCTGCTATACTAAGACAGAAATAAAATTTTTTCGTTGTATTCTCTCTCTGGGCATTCCTTCCATACAACAGTGACACAGTTTACATTATTCACCAATAGCCCAGGAGAAGTTTGCTTGCAAGAATTTTGAGTAATTTGAGAGGAAGTCACTACAAATTCATAAATTTTAGAAACAATTTGAGTGTCATTATATTTTGAATCCCCCTGCCCCCCCACCTCATAGTATGCTCACACCTGACCCATTCCCCACCCAGTGAGGTTCTTGAAATAATTTGTCATTGTCTTTTCATGTTGGTGGCTAGGCTTGACCTGTCTTTGTTATCCTTAGTAAGGGAGAGTTATTCCTGTACTTTGGAGTTTCCCCAAATATCATGGAACAAGTCACTTATTTCAAAATGGAAAATCTTTGATGTTGAGACTTTATATTGTTTAGACCCTTTTGTTGGAGCATGGGTGCTAAATTAGGAGGTTATGGAAAGGCAAACAGCGCTCCTTACTGGCTTAAATTGGAATTAGTCCCTTGTTTCATTTCCGGGGGTGAAATTGATTAAACAGACTGTTTCCCTTAAACTTTGCTGAGCAGCTGGGATTCTCAGTAAGTGTTTGAATGTGATCACTACATAGTACCACATAGGAAAATATCACATAACACAAGGGTATGTTGCTTGTTGACTTTACTAGCAAACTTGTGAAGGGGATCTCAGATCTGCAGATAGTAAAGTTTTAGACCTAACAAGCTTGGTGTTAATGGTGTTCCAAATAATTCACTGTTTTTATGTCTGGAAGATGCACTGTACCATGAAGACCTCCCCCTCTGTGGAATTGTTTTCTAATCAGAAATTAACTTTTTTGCATGATAATTTCATAGATTCTAATGCCTGCTGAGATTTCTTGAGGCAACTCTATTCAGTTATTTGATTTTCACCCTCTTCCTCTTCACCTTGCCTTGTCCCCCAACTCATCCAATCGTGGATTGCCATGTCTTCAAACAAAAGCAAAATGTTGAGTGCTGGAAGTTTGAAGTAGAAACAAAATGTTGGTAATTCTCAGGCCAGGTGGCATCAATGAAGAGAGAAATGGTTAGGTCATTAACCGAAAACTTTCACACTGGAAAACTTCAAAGATGTATTGGTTTTAAGCAGATAAAAGGGTGTATGGTGGAACAAGAACAAAAATGCAGAGTGATCAATGCAAGGGTGAAGACAGGTGATAGTAAATGACAGATTTAGTTGTGCAGAGCCAAAGAGACAAGAACCCAATCATGTGCCCAGACTCATCCTATTAAATTGGAACTAGTACAGATAGGTTAGCAGTTAAGAATTGTCGTGTTTGAGTTTTTCATTTGGTAAAGTGGATGAGCTAGAATTTGATAGAGGAGGTATTAGGCTGGCTACACCCAAGTTAACAATTACTAGGACTAGATAAGATGTGTTTGAGGGTATGGAAAGAAATGAAGTGTGCATTTTGGGAACACTGGAGGGAGAAGGGAACACTTCCAAAGATTCTTTGAAATACCTTGGTGCTGCAGAAATTTTTGGAACAACAATTTGGGACAAAATCAACAGTCACTTGGATGAATGTAGATTAATTAAGAAAAGTTGACATGGATTTATTGAGGGCAAATTATGTTTACCTCACTTTTGATGGCTTACAGTTGGTGTGGGTGATGTGTTGTACATGGACTTGGAGAAGGTGAATGCTTATGCTGCATAACAGGCTTGTGAGCAAAGTTGAAACCTATGGATTAAAAAGGACAGTGACAGCATGAATGTCAAGTTGGCTGAGTGATAGGACATGCAGTGATGGATGTTTTTTTCAGGCTGGAAGAGGTATACAAATGGCATTTCCCTGGGGTTGGCATTGGGACTGCAACTCTTGTGGAATTACATTAATGCCTTCATCTAGTGTGTACAGTGCAGAATTTGCACATGATGCAAAATTTGGAAGTATTGTGATAGTGACCAATGTCAAGAGAATATAGGCAGATTGGTGCAATGGAACAGATTGAGAAGGATGTAATAAGGTGTAATGAATCTTTGATCTCATAATTAGAGGTATCAGAGTACAAAAGCAATCTGATCCTCTCATGCCAAAACAGACACAATTGGGGTCTAGTCTAACTTAATAACGTAGCTTGGAATTTCTGGTCTGGTCCCTCACAAACCGCTTAACCATGTTAAAAATATTGTTGGTAAAGTGAAATGTGACTTTCTTCCCTATAATTCAGATTTTTTATCGTGAATTGCCATCTCTAGTTGAAGCACTTGAAAATTTGCAGTGTAAGGGTATATCACAGATTTTGCTAATACAATAACTTAAACTCCTCCAAATAATCACTTCATTATCTACTCATGAAGACAAATTCCACTGTTAAAACACAAGCTGACAGTTTTGTTTATAATCATATAGCAGTGTATTTTGTGTCATTAGGTAAGACAGTGATATTGGTGGAATTTGATTCCGGTTCCCCTCAACTTCTAAGCTGTTTAGTCTCAACGCCAATGTAGTCTTGATGATAAAAAAAGCCCCCTTCTGTCTGTACTGTTCTATGATCATTTTATTTCCAGTGAATGAAACAAATTTCAAATTGCCGTTTAGAAAGTATTCTGATTTATTTTCGTTTATCTTGCATCCAAACTGGTTGTCACGTTGAACTCTTTTTTTTCTTACTTTTTCATATTAATGGGTTGTGGGCATTTTCTGCTGGGCCAGTTCAATTGGGTGGTTTGCTAGGACGTTTTAAAAATCAACTAAATTGCTGTGGGTCTGAAGTCACATGTAAGCCAGGCCAGTAAGGATGGCAGATTGCCTTCTGTAAAGGACATTGGTGAATCAGGTGAGTTTTTAATACCAATCAATAATGGTCATTATTAGACTTAATGACAATTGTATTCCAAATTCACCACCTGCTGTGGTGGGATCTGAATCTGGGTCCCAGAGCATTATCCTGCATCTCTGGATTATTAGTATAGTGACAATACCACTGTCCTGCACCCCCCACCATTCTCCCCTGCGTGCTTATAAACTATCCATTCACTAATCTTCCTTTCTAACTTCTTGCTGCCATCTATGTCATCTTATATACTTGCTAATTTAGAACCATCTGCCAACTTGGACCTGAGACACTCCCTTGTTCTAAATCATCAGTATGTCATAAACTGAGGTTCCAGTACACATCCTGAGAAGAAACAACTGGTCTCATTACACTAATTCTTTTATTTTATGTCTCCTACCACCCAATTTATTTCAAGTTTATTCTATGTGCCGCCTCTTTTTTTTGCAACTAATACCTTGTACAGAATCTCATTACCTATTGCAAGTCCAAATAAATATTCATAAGTCCCCTGTTCTCATTGCTATTGACCTTTGGAAAATATCCAGCAGAATTGGTCTGGCATTATCTACCTTCTGGCAAATCCAACCCAACTCTCTCTCAACTCGTATTTGTTTGTGTACTCAGCCCATCTGTAGCTGTCAATAAAATTCAATAACTTCCCCACAATTGTCAAATTGAAAAGTTTGTGGTGTTCTCATACCTCACATATCTCATATCTCACATACATTTAGTGGCATTTGCAAATTTCAATTCAAAGTTGCATTTCCCTGACCTGTCTAACTTTAGAAAGACATAGCTGACTCAGATGGAGAGACAAACTATTTCTTTTAAAACATTAGGGTAGAAATCATTAGTTCCTGAAGATTTGCCTTCAGTCCCATTAGTTTCTCCAGTATTGTTATATTACATTAAATACACTGTTCATTTCCACAATTTAATTTTTGGTTCTTGCTTCTCAACCATGGAAGTGCACACTGTATTCATCGAATCATACAACATAAGTAGATGCCATTATCTATACTGTTGCTTTGAGAGCACTATCCAATTAGTTACAGTTCTTTAATTATCCTTTGCCTTTCATTATCCATTGGTTATAAAATATATTGTTTCAGATAATTGTTCCAAAGAATTAGGGAAAAAAAACTTATTGGCATTGCAGTTGAGCTACTTTGCTTCTCCATGTATGACAATCAAAACTTGCATAATTGCCTCATTTGTTTTTGTTCCCTCATCTCCATTTATGTATTCTTCCCCCGTCTATTTCCCCTTATCACCACTGTTGTAAATGACTCAGCTGAAATTCCCATCAGTTTTATATCCTTTACTCTTCAGGTGAATCAGTGGGAGAGGTCTGAGGTCTCATGCCAACCGACTCGAGCAGCTTCTTTCCTGCTGCTGTTGGACTTCCGTTTGCACCTATCTCACATTAAGTTGGAACTTTTCCTAGCTATGACTGTCACACTACATTCTGCATCCTCCTTTCCTTCTCCATGAATGGCATGCGTGTATAGCATGCAAGAAACAATACTTTTCACTATGTATTAATACATATGACAAAAATAAATGACATCAAAAGTAAAGCTGATTAGAAACAAGAGGTAACTTGGAGATTATATGGAGTTTATTGAATATATAAAAAGGGACACATCAGACATTGTTGCTGAGGGAAAGGAGTATGAGCTATTACATGAGTTAAATGTGAATGAGGAAAGTAGGTGTTTAGCATCCTTGCACAAGGATAAACTATCAGGCTCCAATGAAATGTATATCAAACTGCTAAGAAAAGGTGGGGAAGAAATGGCAGAGGTTTTGATTGTTATTTTCCAAGATGCAATGTCTGTAGGCTTGATAAGCTGGTTCAGGTGAGGCATAGTTTGTATGAATAGGGAGCTTTTGTGATAACTATATAAAACACGTTAGTTGCAGCTAGAGCATGGTCACTACAATACAGGATGGATGTGATCAGACAAGATATAACACAAAGATTGTTGCCAAAAATTAAGAATGTAGCTTTGAGTAAAAAGTGGATAGACTGTGGTAATTTTCTTTAACAAAGAAGGCTAAGAGACAGTACTATCAGAGTTGAAAATTTTGAGAAACCTTGATTGAAGTAGATAGGAAGAACTGTATCTGGAGCACAATGATCCATAACCTGGAGGCATAGATTTAAAGTAATTGGGAGAATAATTTGAGAGAATCTGATGGTTTTTACTGAGTGATGGGGGGCAGTTCTGTAGCTCACTGTGAAAGGATGGTGTCGGCAGAAACCAAAGTTGCATTTTTTTTAAATGAATACTTAAACGTAGACGTGATGTGCTCTAACTTGTCGTCCTCCAGACCAAAAGCTGGAAAGTGGGATTTAGCTCTAATGCTCTATGGCAACATGGGCCAGTTGGATGAGGCCTCGTTCTGTGTTGTACATTTTGTATATTTATACTTTACTGTTCCACAACACTTATCTGTTCTGTTTCCACGATTATTAGTGTCCATCCTTTCCAGTAATGTGCTAGTGTTTATCAGCAAAACTCTTCTAGCTTATTTTTGGCTGATTTTTGAACGTGAGTTGAGTACTAAAGGTTCAAAGGAAAATATTTTATTTGACTAGCTTGAATGCAATTACATCATGAAAAATCATACTTTGGCCTCAGTTTTTAAATGCATTAACACTGGGCAAAATGTCAATTATGTGCCAATCTTTGGAAACATTAAAGCATTGAAATCAAAACTATTATAAAACACCAAATCAGTTTACTTCATGGAATCTACTTTGTGCAATCCATGATTTTATATACAAGTTTATTTTGAGCAATAGAAATTTTATTTGGACAGGAATTTGGGCATAAATTTTAGTTTGGTTCAACAAAGCTGGCAGTGAAAATTCATAGTTATTGTAATATTTTGATTTTAGTTCTCCACTTAAAATAAAGCAGCAGAGTAAAGTTAATAAGCATGAGACATGTATGGCATTAACAACATTTTAGTGTATAGGTGTTCATATATTTTTGCAACTTGCCAGCTGCAGGCATGTTTTTCATTTTTAAGCGTGAATTGGGGACCCTTTGCAGTACTAATCAGTTTTGTGTTAACAACTCATAGCTTTTTAAAACGTTTCACATTGTTAGCTGCTATCATAATATTTAACATAATTGGAAGATGCTTGTATGGGTGTACGTGACAAATTAGATCCCTATCAGGCAGCGTTTTGAGGTTATTTTTCATCGGTTCCAGATTGGAACTGCAGAATGTAGTGTCAAGTTGTCAGTCAAGTCTTATTTTCCCTTTTTACTCTTTTCCTTCCCAAATTTGAATTTCCAAATTTGCTTGCTCAAGATGCTATTAACCTTAGTCAGTATTGTCCATATGCAATAGTTTATATTTCTCCCCTTGTAAAGAATGCAAATTATCACACTTGGAGAAAGTAACCAGCAATTTGAACAAATGTTGTTCAACTGATATTTACTTGGGACTTAACAAATGAAACTTGTTGCTTAAAAATATAATTTTTTTGTTATTTGAAGTACTTCACTCATCCAGCCTGATGAGATGTGCAACCCAGACTCCAGGTAAGAGACTTACCTGAAAACTGTATTATTCCATGGTCCATATATTAATGTTGTTTGACAACCTGCATATATAGTATCTTTCGAGGAGTAAATGTCCCATTATATTGCATAAACTAGTTCATGGAGATAGGAACCAGTTTTTTCCCAATTGGATAAAGTTCTATGCTTAAGCTTTGTTACTCCATTAAACAATGATTTACAATTAGCAGCTTGTTTTCTGTTGGAAAATCAAATTCAAATGTTAGTTAGTAAACTTTGTTGCATAGCTAATTGCTTTGCTGTGAACTGTTATGTACTCTTCAGAATGAGCATGAATACACGGTTCCCTTGAACTTTAAAATAGAACAGAATAATTTAATTTCTACACCACCTTGTGTATTTGGAAAGGTCACATGCTATGTTCTACTAATTGAAATGCATTAACCAATGCTGAGGTACAACAGGTGCCCTCACAGAAAGGTTTCCACAAATACTGAGAAGATTTAGTGTTGAAGCCAGACAGTCTAAATATGTTGCTTAACTGAACCTCTTAATGGGAGGAGTCCATATGTCTGGACCAAACTTCCAGGTTGAAGTTCAATGTCATGAGTTGTTGGCCTCAGAAGGAGTGTTCATAATACTGTTGGGGTGTGTGAAGATGCGTTTTTTAGAAAAATAAAGCCCCAGTGCATCAGATCTTAAGGGCAACTAAAGATGGGGATATGGAAATGAATTCAATTGTGAGATTTACTTAACTGGTCATTATTTTGCTTAAAATCTTTGGCTATTTTAAATTTTGTCAGTATTTTCTTGTTAGGCAGTATTTTACTCTGCTTAATCACTGTTCTTTTTTTTCCAAATGTGATGCAATTTGCCTTTCACCTCTGGGCTCTTGGTTAAAATTCAATTTAAATGGGGTGGAAATCTCAAACTGATACTTCACATTTTGGATATAATTTAAACTTTAAAACCTGCAAAGGAAACTGAATTTAGGTAGCTTCAATTAACTGTCAGTCCCTTGTATGTGATTACTTAAACAGGATCTGTTACTATGAGGCAACACTTCTAACTTGGATATAGCTCAAAAAGTTGTATAAAAGTAAACAGTATCTACTAACAGTGATTGTAGATAAATGGAGCATAAAAAGAGTACAGGTTGGCAATTGCAATGACTGAAGGGGAGCTGCTGTTTATTGCTTTCAGTGTGTAGGAGTTGGTGGACAGCAAGGTCATCACATCAAATGTGAGCACATTTGCATTAAATGTTTTCATCTCTAATCTCTCTGACTTTTGAGTCAGAGTCTTGGCAGCCAGGCCACATTGACTAGATTCAACACTGTGCCAGCTCAACCACCTACTAAGTATGGCAGCAAGTATTTGACAACAAAGGGCTCCGCAAGTCAACACAAGTATACAGAGCAGTAGTACTTTCCAAACCCCTATACCCCAGTGAGATCTATATTCTGTATCAGCACACCAAAGGCTAGAGAAATGCCATCTCAATGTCTCCATCCTTTTCTTCAGATTCAGTGGCAATACCATCGAACAAACATTAGTGTCCTTCCTGAACAGTAAGAAGTCTCACAACACCAGGTTAAAGTCTAAGAAGTTTATTTGGCACAAGCTCCAGGAGTCTCAGGCTCTTTCACCTGATGAAGGAGCTTTAAAGTCAAAGCTAGTACCAAATAAACCTATTGGACTTCAACCTGGTGTTGTGAGACCATCTCTTATGCTTACCCCAGTCCAATGCCAACATCTCCCACATTGTCCTTCCTGAAATCAGCTCTGCGAATATTCAGAAAAACTCAGGTTAAATCAACTTTTACGGAATGGATGCTGTGCAAATGGCTGAAAAATGCCACACTCACCAAGTTCTCTTCTGAACACTCAAAGAACCCATGTACAAGGAGAGGACTAAAAAAAAGGTTCGAAGACACTTGGGAGATCTCCTTGAAGCATGATAGCATTGGTATGAATGACTGGGCCAAGTGTGTTAACAGTAGTTCAAATTGAATACAACCTAGCCTTCAACCTGCGTTACACTTTGAGTCACAAAATTTAATGATGAAGCTAAGCTGTGGCAGAGAAAGCAAATCCTGCGCTGTGGATCCTGGTATTTGGGGACACTCTGCTATTTTTTTTTTTTTTTAAAGCAACACAGCACGGGAAACAGGCCCTTCGGCCCAACGAGCCCGCGCCACCGTAATACCAAATCATTATCCTATTTTAATAGTCCTATATAATAGTATATATATTAATCCTAATTTGGAAAATTTTCACCATAGGGACAATTTGTTACCCAATCAGCCTAAGAGCGAATTTTTGGGTTGTGGGAGGAAACCGGAGTGCCCGGAGAAAACCCACGCAACCACGGGGAGAACGCGCAAACTCCCGCAGACACCGGCCCAATTCCAAGTGTCTGCACAGCCACATCGATAGTCTCTGAGCTGTCATGGTGCCCTTCAGGTGGTCCACATAAAGCACTCATATACGACATGAGGTACCAGGCAACCCATGAATCAACATCCAAGAGCTGTACCCGCACCACCTGCCGAATGCGTGCTCAAATTATGGACCGAATTACCTGTGGAAAAAAGCCGTAGTTAAACAGTCCTAATATATCCCTCTATCTGCATACCGCTCATGTGGCTGTCCAAGAGACCCTTAAACAGCCCCAGCGTGCCTGCTCCCACCACCTTACTCGGCAGTGCATTCCACACCCCCACTACCCTTTGTGTGAAAAACTGCCCTCTAATATTCGTCCTATACATAGCCCCCCTCACCCTATGGCCATGACCTCTCGTCCTATCCATTTCTAAAGGTGGAAAAAGTTTACCTCCATTTACTCTATCTATACCCCTTATAATCTTATACACCTCTATGAGATCCCCTCTAAGCCGACGTCTTTCAAGGGAAAACAACCCCAGTCTATCTAATCGTTCCTCATAAGACAGTCCTTCCATACCAGGCAGCATCCTGGTAAACCTCCTCTGCACTCTCTCCAAGGACTCCACATCCTTCCGATAGTACGGAGACCAGAACTGGGCGCAGTATTCCAAGTGAGGCCTAACCAAAGTTGTATACAACTGCAACATCAAACTCCTACTCTTATATTCTATACCCTTTTCTATGAAAGCTAACATACTATACGCCTTCTTTGTCACCTTCTCCACCTGTGAGGACACCTTCAGAGACTTGTGAACCTGCACCCCCAAGTCTCTCTGCGTCTCTATGCTCCTTATAGTTTTACCTTTTATCCTATAATTCTCTTCTACATTTTTCCGGCCAAAATGCATCACCTCGCATTTTTCCGGATTAAATTCCATTTGCCATCTATCTGCCCAATCTACCAACCTGTCTATGTCCTGTTGTATTGCCTGACACTGCTCTTCTGTACCCGCCAATCCAAGCATCTTGGTGTCATCAGCAAATTTGCTGATCTCACCACCTACCCCTACTTCCAAGTCGTTTATGTAGACCACAAATAGAAGAGGACCTAGTACTGAGCCTTGTGGCACTCCACTAGTGACAGGCTTCCAGCTGGAAAAAGAGCCTTCCACTACTACCCTCTGTCTCCTCCTTCCGAGCCAGTTTTCGACCCATCTACATACCCGACCCTGTATCCCATGCGCCTTCACCTTCT